>OU612060.1:50692658-52000158 GCA_914767635.1 Melanostoma mellinum | reverse complement strand
TATTAAATACAAATTGCAACGAAAACAAAATTTGTTCAAATTCTAAATATTTACAATCACAATCGTTTAAAAAACGAAAGAAAGTAAATTCCACTATAACAATAGTCATTTCTTTAACAAAAAATCAATAGTATATAAATAAAAATGCCATTGGCCATTATTTTTGTTTTTTCCGAATTTTTTTCCACGATAGTCCTAAATCGGTACTAAATCTATTAAAAAAATTCATGCCAAGTTATATCTCTTAATTTTAATTTTAACCCGATCCACCCAACAGCCAAATTTTTAAATGGAAATAATACGGGAAAAGTTTTGTTGATTATTTGAAATTTTTATCATCATGAACTAATGAACAGATCATGTCAACTAATGATGGTTCTTATAGCAAATTTAACGCTCTACAATAAAGTCTTTTTTGCTAACTCTAACGGTTTCTGAGTTATTTAAGGTCATAGTTGAAGCTCATATGGATATGTAGACCTCATTTTATAAAAATGACTTAATTGTGTGACCATAAGTGTATATATACATATTCCATATTTATGTATGTGTAAGCTCATACAACTTTTTTTTTGTATGAAGGTTTTGCTCGTGTTTCCTTCAAGATTGTATTAAATATCTAACTCGTTGATTTAAAAATAGTAGAAGATAATATTTAAGAAGAAAGATAACAACTATCATATCTCTTTATTGTAAAATGTGCAGTGACAAACCTTTGTAAAAATATTAAACGAAAAATAAAATATATATATGTATATACAGGCACGGTTGCCACTTGCCTAAAAATTTGTTTCCAAAAATGAAGATAAAAATGACCAAACATAGGCTAAAATAACCAAACTAAAGGTTGATTCTGACGAAGAAAGAAGGGAAGAACACCAAGTTCTCAAACGGAAAAAGCAGAATGAGAAGCTCTTGTTTTAAGAAATATAGAAATTTCATGAATTTCTGAGTTTGTACTAAAAAGTAAAAAAAAAAAAATCATGCCGTAAAGACTACCAAACAAACACAGTGGTAGGAACCGTAGTCACTTATCAGAATCTGTAAAATTAGCTTTTGCAGACTCAACTTAGACGATGATCATGAATGCTATACTCTAGATAGGAAGAAGTTAGGGTCACAAACTCGTATGTTGGCTTAAATAAAAAAAAAAATTGGATTTGCAGATGGCTTGGAGATATTAGCTTGACAGGAGAATGCACCAGCCGCAGAATATAGTTGGGTGAAAGCATGTTCATGTGACCTGCTGAAAACCACATCATAATTTAAGTATTGAGTGGATAGTTGCGACTTGAGTGGAACGTTGTGGCCTGTGAAGTGATGTCGGACTATAAGACTTTGTTGGTATGTTAAAATCATGTAAGATATCTTACTTGGATTGTAGTTCAACTAGATTTAAGCTTAGCATGAGCTTTGATTTGCAATTCTTGCGTTTAAGAATTTGCTCGAACAGATCTGGCCCCATCCTAAATCTGTGCAATATTTACAGAAAGTTTTCTTTTTCTAAGTTCTAGTATTTTTAATTTTCCGTTATTTTAAGCCAGATTCTCTTTGACTTTACAATTTTGAAATAAATGTGAGTTAATGTGCAAAAATAATTGAATGTTGCATTTTGGGATTAATTTAACAAATTCCCGAATATAAAATAAATTTTTCTTTGGGACTAATAATTTTTCTTACTTTTACCAATGCGCTCCTAGAACTAGGATATTGTTAGCCCGACCCTTCGCTTCATAGTACTTATACTTATACTCGATGTGTGCATAAAAATCTAATTCGGATGAGAAGGTGATTTTTATACATCAGTTCGGTGAAGCCCTGGATTTGCCCTGTGGTTGTTTTTTTGAAAAACTTCAACTCGCCCTGAATGTCAAACTAAGTTTTTTTTAGCTCTGGGTTTGCCCCCACAGCTCGGCTTAAAGTATCCCTCGGTTTTTACTAGGGCGAGGACAGGCAATGAACAATTAGCACGCATTGTTCCTCAAATGCCAGGGATGTGCAGTGATTTCATGGTTTAGCGTTTTTTGATAGCCGAAAACCTAGTTTTTATTGACAACATATGGAGTTGTCAAGCAAACCTGGGTAAACTCTGGGTAAAGTTCAACGATCGAACCTTATGTGTCGAAGCCATTGACATACTAGACATGGACTGTTTATCTGGCTTCGTGTGAGGCAGGTTGAAATTACTCTTTGCCCATATATGAAAAAAACGAAAAGAACGGATTTTTCACTCTTCGATATGTTTTCTGTAAGACTTATAGTTCTCCCAATCCAAAGCAATTTATCAGTTGCTGTAGTCACAGAAACGCTGCTGACAGGACTTCTGTCGTCGCGCCAATTGCAAATATATGAATTCGCAACGTTGTTGTTTAGTTTCGGATATAAATTTACACATGTATTTATTTCTTATCGTGTTGGGAGAAAAGAATTTTGACGTTTGATGACATCAAGCGAGAGTACAAGTTTGGGATCTTAGAGGGAGCACGCTGATACATCGACGTATCCGCTCTCTACGAAAAAAAAAAAAAAAAAAATGGAAGGAGCTTCCAGCTTTTTATACGCTCACTTGGGGGAAAGATGAAACCTGATTTCGGACGAATTCAGAAGTTTTTAGAAGTATTTCAAGTTTATATGAATCGAGCCAGGAGAGGAAAATGATTCTTAAGATGAAGAAGAATATGATCAATTAAAAAAAAAATGCCCCTCCCTCCGAAACGGAGGGAGATAGGCCGTCTTTCTGAAACGATTTTTTTCTTCTCTGGACACAACCTATCAGTTCTGACCATTTGTTGCACCTTAAGCAAGACACCTTGTATATCTCAATCTGACGCACTTGAGTATGCTAAAATGACGATTATTTTACTTATTTTTTTTCGAAAAACAGCTCCATTAATTTCGATAAAATTTTGTGTGACGGATCAATTCTAGATTGTCTTTCTTATGATGTAAAAATTTTTTTCGAAAAAGGCTAAAAACGGTACCCTCATAAGAAGGTTTTTTTCAAAACAGACTTTCTCGTTAATGGCTTACACGATCTTGACGAAATTTTGGATTTAAGAAGTCGTAAACTGTTTTTGAAAGACTTCATATCAATATTTAAAAAAATTTTGTTTTTGAATTTTTTTTAAATTTTTTTAAAAATTTTAATTTTTGGAAATAATTTCAAAACTGTAACTTTGATTTTTTTCACATTTTTTGTCAAATTAACTTCTAGCTAGATCTAAAACTTTGCACACTTGACTTTTAAGAAACACTTTTTCAAAAAAAGTGAAAAGAATGACGTTTTTTTCATTATTTTGCGTGATTTAATTCAATTTTCATAATTTATATGTAGTTGGCAGCCCTGTACCACCAAATATATTATGAAGAGGGAATACCAAAACCTTTCACTCAGCCTTAAGATTTTGATATCGTATTTAGAAGACAATCGCAAGTTCGTGCGACCCAGTCGTGCCCATTTTTACTTGCGATTATAGGTTCATTTCATAATAAATGTGTAGTTGGCAACCCTATACCACCAAATTTATTATGAGTGAATACTAAAACCTTTTACTCAGCCTTAAGATTTTGGTATTGTATTTAGCACACAATCGCATGTTCGTGCGACCCATTCGTGCCCATTAAATCGTAACGCCTTAGAAAAATTCAAAATTCAAAAATTTTGCTGTCTGAGCTTCCTTTTTTTTTTTTTATAATTAACGCGCACATCAAGGGGTTATGAATACCCTTATAATGTTGTTAAACACAGTGCGAGCATTTAGGAAAATAGGAGAGGATTTGAAAGGAGACACCGATGCACGTTGCTTTTGAATCTTTGTGAATCGTAATGAAGGGGAAATACAGAGCCAGGTAAAGCATTCCACATTCGGGTGGTGCGACTGAAATACGAATCTCTTGACTGTACGCCCGAAGTTGGGCTCAAGGTGAAACTGATGAACATTCCTTGCGAGGCGGGTGTTGCGGCTAAATTGTTTCAGGGGAGGAATGCAACTGGCTACTTCACTAGAGCACTGCTTGTGAAAAAAGCGATAAAAGAGAGTGAGACAGGCAACGTTTCGACGATGTTGATTGAACTATCACCTATCAATTTTAACGCTCTATTTTGTACCCTATCAAGGAGGTGCAAAGATGTTTGAGAAGCACCTGACCAGATATGGGAGTTATACTCCAGTTTTGGGCGGATGAAGGCCTTATAAATTGTAGCCAGATCAGAAGGGTTGAAGAATTTCCTGCATCGTCTCAAGAAGCCTAAGCATTTAGCAGCGTTTTTGGCGACTTCAAATATGTGGTCATTCCAACGAAGATCATCGTTTACACACATACCGAGTACTGACAGCTTTTCGGTTTCTTCGATGCAGGTACCATTCATGGATAATGGCAATGGGGGAATGTTAAGCTTCATCGACAAGAGACAGCATTGAGTTTTCGAAGCATTGAATTCTACTCGGTTCATAAGACCCCATGCAACAATGCTGTCAAGGTCAGAATTCAATGAGCTTATCATACGCAACCGTTCCAGTTCCACATCCGAAGAGCAGGGACGTGAATTTGGAAACGAATATGAAAAGCTGAGGGTCGAGTCGTCAGCAAAACAGTTAAGTGGATTAGAAGTTTCAGACAAGAGATCATTAATGAAAATGAGGAAGAGAGTCGGAGACAAAACGGAGCCCTTGGGCACACCAGCATTTATGAAGTGGGTCTCAGACTTGAAGCCATCCAACACAACTTGTATTGAACGGTCGGAAAGGTAGTTTCTAATCCAACGAAGAAGAGACTCATCGATACCAAAAGCACGCATTTTCGATAAAAGAGCCTGATGCCAAACTCTATCAAATGCTTTAGAAATATCAAGCGCAATAATCTTACTTTCTCCAAAACAATGTAAAGATTGGTTCCACTTTTCGGTGAGATATGCCATCAAATCACCAGTGGACCGTTTGCTACGAAAGCCGTACTGACGGTCATTAAGGAGCTTTCGTTCTTCAAGATATTTCATAAGTTGACGGTTTATCAACGTTTCCATGACCTTGGAAAGAAGGGACGTAAGTGTAATTGGACGGTAATTGGAAGGGGAGGAAGATTCGCCTTTTTTAGGGACCGGCTGGACAAATGCAGTTTTCCATCTGCTCGGAAAAATCCCAGCAGAATAGGAAAGATGGGAAAGTTTACGCAGTGGTTTTGCCAGCGTAGAAGAACACCTCTTCAGAATAACGGCGGGGATACCATCTGGACCAGCGGATTTGTGTATATTGAGATCTTTGAGGACTCTCACAACCGAGCGAGTTCGAAAAAATATCTGCTTCATCAAAGAATTTGCAGACTCGAGCTCAGGCGGAGCCAATATGCTATGAGGGAGTGTCGAGTTGGCAGCAAATTGAGCTGCCAGCAAATTGGCTTTGTCGATGGAGCTGACATACGGAGAGTCATTGAAGACGAGCGTTGGGACCGATGACGTGGTCGAGTTCTTAATGTTCTTCACAAAAGACCAAAAGTTTTTGCTTACTTTTGGACACAATAGTATTTTTTGCCTTACTTTTTGGTCATGTCAAAACTTAGCCTTTTGTATTTGAGCATTACAGATATGTCTGGCCCGTTTAAACAAATTTCGATTTTCTACTGAAAGGTTATCTTAAAATTTTCGAAAACTACTTTCTCTATCCCTAATCGCCTCTTTACAGCTTGAATCAAACCACGAATTCTCTTTGGGGGTGATGCTTTTTGTTCTGTGAGGAACAAAATTTCTCATGCCGTTGAGAATAACGTTAGATATCATATCAGCTGAAGCATCAACGTTTCCGTCGAGAAAGCACAATGACCAATTAAAATTTCGAAAGAAATTATTCAGGCCGTCCCAATTGGCTTTCTCGTATTGCCACACAGTTCTTTTAGGGACTTTATCTTTTTTTACGGTGACGGAAAGCGAAAAATCTACCGATATGACACAATGGTCTGATTTGCCTAAAGGAGATGATACTACAACCCTGTATTTTTCGGGATGAGAAGTGAGAAATAAGTCAAGAGTGTTGGCCGCATGGCCTTCAATATCTGGAAACCGAGTGGGCTCATCAACAAGTTGAGTTAACTGGTTAAACTCAGTGAAGATCTCAACACACTTTCCTTCGGATGTTGTCTGGCCAGAATGTCGAAGCCAACCAGAATTGTGTACATTGAAATCGCCCGCAATTGCGATTTCAGTGTTAGGATACAGGGAAACAATTCTTATTATGGAGTCAGATAGCGCATCAAACTCGTTAGAGGTTGAATTGCTATCTAAATTGGGGCTTCTATACATGAAACAATAACGAATGATATGCTTACGGACGGTGAATTTTAACCACATGAAATTAAAGTTCGTATTAGAACAGAGGCCGTATTGTGGTAGAAGCTGGTAAGCAATATCATTCCGAACATATACGGCGAGGCCATGAGAGGAAAAGAATAATGGCACTAAGCTATACCCAGGCAGGTTGAACTCTGATGGATCAGAATCAACCCCCACCTGAGTTTCACTCAATGCCAAAACAGCTGGCCTGCGTTTTGCAGTGTGAGCGTACACAGAAAAAAAAATTCGATCGCAACCCCTTAATGTTGCTAAAATCGACTCTAAACTTACCCGACATTACGATCCACAAAAACACACAAAACAAAGTATCAAACGCAGACGCTAAATCTAAGTCCAATCAACAAGTGAAGATCTAGTTGGAAAACCAAAAAAAAGTTACTAGCGGTGTTATGCCCAGCCAGCAACTTGATTTTAGTTAACCAACGGAATCAACACTGTTGATTGACTATCCGCCTGGCAAACTTACAGTCTCATTGCCTGCACACACCAATTCAATAAAATAAGAAATCAAATAGAAAAAAATGTATGCAGACACTGAGACTGCGAGAGTGGTGTAGGGGAGGAGATAGTATAAGGTAGAGGAAAGCACTTAGTGTTTGGTTTATTGGTGATTTATATTTTTTTTTAATATATATATATAAATATATTTGGATGGCACACAAGACACAGCACTGAATTAAGTTTCGCGAGAATTCAATATGTCTCACGGCGCGGCAGATTAAATATTATTGTTTTTATTGATTTGAAATTATGGGTCGTAATTATTTTGGGGATTTTTTTTTTTTTTTTTTTTTTCACTGGGAGAGATAGAAAAAACAGAATCTTTCGGACACTAGTGCGGCGCGTGTTATCTCGTTTGATAGCGGATCGTCTGAGCTTCCTTTAGCCTCATGATTTGTAACAAACTTTCTTATTTAAATTAAATCAATAATTCTTTCTATATCTGTGTTTAAATAACAAGTATACGCCAGAGTGAACAGTCTGTGAAATTCCTTATTCAAACCCTCATACAGAGTTAAATCGGTTAGATATCAAAAGAAAACCAACTAAATAATAATGGGTGAACCACACACAGTTTTGTTGACAATTCTACTCCAGTGTAAAAGCTCTTTCCTTCTCAAACTCCTTTAAATCGATTGTCGATGATATAAGGTTTAAATTTGATATGGATTACTTAACGGTACTCTGCTTACTTGATTTTTCCAAAGCTTTAGATAGTGTTAATCATATGGTGCTTTGTCAGAAACTTAGACTGTATTTTGGCTTTTGTGAGAGATCGGTGCGTCTGATAAAGAAGTATCTGATCAATCGTCACCAAAGGGTTGTTTATGGGCAGAATTGCTCCCTATCTGGGTCGTTGTGCTCGGGAGTTCCCCAAGGATCTATTTTGGGGCCATTATTATTCTGTCTGTTCATTAACGATTTGCCTAAAGTTTGCTCAAGTGTATCTTTACATCTTTATGCTGACGGTGCTCAAATATATCTATCTCGACCAATCGGACTTATTGAAGATCTTATATCAAGAGTCAATGAAGACCTATCTAATATCTACAACTGGTCGGTTTGCAACGGAGTTAATTTAAACCCAAACAAATCTCAGCTTATATGTATTTCTAAAAAACCTTATAACACTGATTAAATCACACCTGTGTCCCTGTTCTGTAACTATCGCCTTGGCGAAAAAAACGAAATTCTATGAATTTAGTAGGATTTCGTTCCATTTTCCACGGTTTATCGCCTGCTTTTATCGAGGCGATAGTTACAGAACAGGTGCACTGTATTCTTAAACAATTTGCAATTGAAATTTTCAGACACAGTAAATAACCTTGATTTTAAACTTAATCGCTCACTGTCTGGAACTGATCACATCAATTTTGTTATAGGACGAATTTATGGTGGGCTGCGGAAACTTAATTTTTCATCCAACTTTACTCCTGTAGCTACGAAACTAAGACTTATTAAGACTATTTTTGCCTATTTTAGATTACTCTTCAGTTGTGTACTGTAAACTCGACTCTCACTCCCACCATAAGCTTCTGGTCGTGTTCAATGATATGATTAGGTATGTGTATGGGCTTCGCCGATCTGAAAATATATCTCATTATCATAAATTGGTTCTCGGATGCACTTTTCAACAATTTCTTGACACAAGGTGCTGCATCTTTATGCATAAAATCATTATGAACAAAACACCAATATATTTATATGAAAAACTTCAATTCGCTCAATCAAGCAGAACTTTAAATCTTATAACCCATGCTTTGCTAATTTACACTCCTCGCGCCTTTTCTATGTTTATGTGACCAAATTATGGAATGCCCTCCCCACGGTGATAAAAAATATAGTTGGTGATAGTAAATTCAAAACTGCAGTATTGGTACATTTTTCATCTCTATAATGATAAAATTTGATTGGCTGAAAAAATATCATTGTCTTGAAGCTTGGGTCAGTATTTTCTTTTCTTTTTTCTCATTTTACTTTTCTGTTTATCACTCTTCTTTCTCTATCTACTTTTAATTTTTAATTTTCAATAATTTTTAATAATTTTTTTCTTTATCACAATCTCTATTGTTCGAAATGCCTAGTAAAATCAAAACATTATGATTTAATACTTTTATTGCTTTTCTATTTTTGATTTATTAACTTTTGTATAACTTTCAATTATTGTTATTTTGAATTGAAATTGTTCCAATTATCTTATGTACTGTAAAAGACTAAGTCTTATTTGTACAATTGTTTTAAATAAACTGAAACTGAAACTGAACTGCTACATGTCGTTCACACCATAAAAGTTGAGATACGAAAGAGTTGTCCACTCCCTAAGTAACGGGTAGGCTTGCTATTCCACGCACATCCTAGCTCGCCGGAGGGGTATTTTCTTGCTACTGAAAAATGGACGGTGTTACGTTTTTATTTCAGGCCTATAAATTCGAAGATGGAATTCGAAAAAATTAAATATTGTATAGATATGGAACCCGAATTTCAATAACCCTAAAAATAGCTTGTCATACTGGTGGAGAACATAGGTGATCGTGTTCTCTGAGCTATACCCTCCCCTTGCATTAAAAGGAAAACAAAATTCTTATCTCGATGCACCTTGGTCATTGCAAAAGCTCATTATACCGCCATGACCCCTAAGACGAAATAAAAATATATTTTTTTTTAAAACATCTTGTTGAAGGAATTACTCAACCAAGCTTCCTATCTCACATCCTAATTTAAATTTCTTAATAACTCATTATTCTTATTCAGTAAAAAGCAAAATGTCACTTTATAAAAAGAAATGTTCATCTTTTCTTTCAAAAAATAAATTCATTCGAAATCTATTATTTCAAATCCAAACAATGGCTTAAATTTCATCAATTCAACAACGATTTCAATTAAGCTTAGGTTTATGGACCAGACGACGATTTCCACAAAAACAAATTAAATTTGGTGTTGATATAATGTACTTTTTAATTATTCGTAGATGGTAACGTACAACAATTCAAAATTTTTAATTCAATTATTATAAAACAAAAGGATAAATCTTAAGGACTGGATATAAATTAGGATCAGAGTAGATATAGTTTAGAAAAAAGAAATTAATTTTGTTTTTACACCACTTTGGCGTCGACTCTTTTGTCTTAAAATTTTAATTTTGTTTCTTTTCTTCTTTCTTTAGCTTTGTTGTTTTGTATGAATGTAACTCTTTATAATGAGATATAATTCATTTGATGTTAAATATAAGAATATAATCCCTTTAAAAATTATCAATGTATTTACTACTTCATTAAGCTTACTGCGAGTAATAGATCATGTATGTCTAAATAGATCTTTTGTTGCTAATTGTTGTTGTTTTAATTTCTCTGGTGTTTTTTGTTGTTTGCTTGACTTTGTGTGTTTAATGTTAGCCTTGAATTGAGCTTAGAGTAAGCCGATTCTCATTTCTCAATACCCAATCCCCAGTAAGTTAAACTATTTGATAATTTGAGTGATTATGACAAGGCTTTTACTGATAGAAAGGAAAACCACAAATAATTTAAATTATGCAATCCAAATATGTTACAAAATGGTGGGTTCATACTGCACAATTACTTGGACAGACTATGTTAAATGCATGCTCGATGGATGTAAATTGGGTTCAGACCGATCCGACTTGTCGTCAGCACTCGTACTTAAACAAATTTATCAAAAATATTTGAAAACCATCGAAACCGTTATCCAACACTGGTTGTTCAGACCCAAAGTCTGTCAAAAAAATACAGTATGAATTGCGCTTAACAAGACTTTCAATTTTTCAGTTTATTTTGACAAGATTTTCATATCATTCTCCAAATCCTTGAGTTCTTTGAACATATTTTTCGCGAGTTGACCTTCTGGCGTGTTGACTGGTTCATGCACCAACATTCGTACTGCTTCCCTCAGCATGACTTCAGCTTCCTTCAGCACTTCCTGGAATAGAATTGAGTTTTTAATGAAACGAAAGTCAAATATTTTTTTTTACTACCCTACCAATAAATCCAGCTCGTTGATTTCTTTTTGATGATATCTTTGCCGATTTAGCTCAGTATACGATGTGAACATTTCGTACAAAGCGATTGCCTTGAGTCGTGATATTCCAGGTTGAACTATCCGCAGTACTCCCAAGATATCTTCACAAAGAGTAGTTTTTCGTTCGAGAACTAACTTTCCAGGTTTGCATGTGGGATTCATCAAGAATGAACGCAAAATGGCAGCCACATTTTGCTTCAAATCAAAAATCAAATAATGATTTTGATGGAAAACTTTTGAGAATCTGGCAATGAGGGTCTCATATTTTCGAATATCATCGTTGGCTAAGAATATATCGTCCTTTGCTCTGGCCAAAAGCTGATCAACATCATCTGCTTCCATAGTGAAGTCGCATTTTACACACCCCCACTTGGTTCCTTTGTGTACAACAGCTCCATCAGGACATCCCCTACAAATCAAGCTACTCATATGAGATCCCAGTTCTGTTGGGTCCTCACATCGTGGGCACTTGCAATGGAAATATTTTCCAATCATAAGTGAAAGACGACGTTCATCAGTTCCCTGGTTAAAATTTAATCAAATGATATGGTTTACTACAACAACAGTCAACTTACCAGCAGTGGGTTGGTATAACAGTAAGTCAAAATTTCTCCCTCTTTTACATCACAGTTGGCGTAGATTTTCATTTGATGGTTATTATCTATTGCTATGGATGCATTTGGCACGCACTGGTGAGCCAATAATGCTGCCTTTAAATACATAGCACGCATAGAACCTTCATCAGAAGCTCGAATTTCAAAGCAGTTTACATCAATGACTCCACAAATATGTTGAATCAATTCCTCGTTGATATTTTGTGTTCCTTTTAGGTATAGGGAAGGATACCAGACGAAAGAATTGGCTCGATTATGTTTTTTGTGTTGTCAGACCAAATCTCAGTGCCCTTGCGTTTATCTTGATGCGATTCTAGGCTTCGAAATTTTTCAAAAAAATTTTTCAAAAAAATTTTTCGTGATTGGATTCTCGTTAAGCAAGAGACACTTAATTGTGTTTAAGGCATTTACGTTAGATGAAAGGGAATCCGAACGGATGTTTGTTGTTTGAGCAAAGAAATTGCATTCAGCTGCCACATAATGGAAAAACCTTACAATTTCTGAAAATAAAAGCCTTCTTTTTTTAAAATAGCAAGTGCATACCTTTTAATATTTTTTGGTATAAAAAAATGGCGTGCTTTTAATTGTTTTTCTAGGTACAAGAAAGCAACCACACTACTCGACATTTAAACAAAACTGTGGAATGGATCAGAGTAAAAACGGAACGGGTTCATATGTTAATCAAATTGAATAACATCAGGTGCAAAACATGCATTTCGGTAAGATTTTCACAACGTGCTTAAAGGGGGTTCGAGTTTCAGCTCAAAAAAAAAAAAAAACATACAAAAACACATATGTAAAGGCTCACGTCGAAAGGAAACACAGAAGCTGAAAGAAATAAGTGAAAATGAAGTGCTTAACTCGTGTTACATACTTTGGAATGTGATTCTTGGTCATATTCTAAGAAAAAAATTGTTTTACAGTAAAGTCCACTTCTCAAATTTGACATCAATTTACGACTATTAAAAAAAGGCTAAGTTTGGTAAAAAAGATAAAGACAAGATGCTGGGCTATACGAGTTTTGGAAAAAGACAGGGCACATCGTGGTTAGGTTGCTAAGGACTGTCATTTCAAAGCTTGTAGAAGGTGATAATCTGCCTAAGCAATGTACGTAAACTTACCTTCTGTCAATGCACAAATAAAAAGGAGTAACATGAAGTTGCGATATAACTAGCTTTCGATCTTTGCTGGCAAAACCACTGCGTAAGATTTTGCATCTTTCATATTCTGCTGGGATTTTCCTGAGCAGATGGAAAACTACTTTTTCCAGCTGGTCCCTAAAAAAGGCGAATATTCCTCCCCTTCCAATTACCGTTCAATTGCACTTACGTCCCTTCTTTCCAAGGTCGTGGAAACATTGATAAACCGTCAACTCATGAAATATCTTGAAGAACGAAAGCTTCTTAATGACCGACAGGACGGCTTTATAAGCAAAAGGTGGTCTACTGGTGACTTGATGGAATATCTCACCGAAAAGTGGAACCAATCTTTACATTGTTTTGGAGAAAGTAAGATTATTGCGCTCGATGCTTCTAAGGCATTTGATAGAGTTTGCCACCAGGCTCTTTTATCGAAATTTCGTGGTTTTGGTATCGATGAGTCTTTTCTTCGTTGGACTAGAAATAACATTTACGACCGTTCAATACAAGTTGTATTGGATGACTTCAAGTCTGATACCCATTTCATAAATGCTGGTGTGCCCCAGGGCTCCGTTTTGTCTACGACTCTATTCCTCATTTTCATAAATGATCTATTGTCTGAAATTTCTAATCCGCTTAACTGTTTTGCTGACGACTCGACCCTCAACTTTTCATATTCGTTTCCAAATTCACGTTCCTGCTCTTCGGATGTGGAATTGGAACGGTTGCGTATGATAAGCTCCTTGAATTCTGACCTTGATAACATTGTTGCATGGGGTCATAAAAACCGAGTAAGATTCAATGCTTCGAAAACTCAATGCTGTCTCTTGGCGTAACGACCGCCTCGTTAGGAATGCTCATCAGTTTTACCTTGAGCCCAACTTCGGACGTACAGTCAAGTATAGAGATTCATATTTTAACCGCACCACAAGAATGTGGAATGCGCTACCTGGCACTGTATTCCCCCCTACACTATGATTCACAAAAATTCAAAAGCAACGTGCATCGATGTCTTCTTTCAAATCCTCTCCTATTTTTTTTAATGAAAATGTACAAAAATTATTTGATGAAGTTGACGCCAGTTGAGATGAAGATGCTCTGTATGACAGCGAGAGTATCAAAGCTTTATCGAATTATACGAAACATCCGTGGAAGCCTACATTGTCAAAAATAGCCTACGGCACATTGTCAGACAGTCCACACTTACTTAACACACATATTTTTTATGTAGTTTCAGTGGAAGCGAGCAATGGGGGAGGGGAATCCTCCGAGATTATTAATTATATGGCCATATAAAAAGATCTTTCTTAATAAGTCATTTTTTGGCAAAAAACTGTCTGTCCCTGATGTGTGCTAGGCTCCACGAGCCTATGTTATTTACTTTGCCCTCCAATCTATGTTATTTACATTGTAAAAATTCCCATTCCAAATGTTTTGTTAAAATCGTTTGTTTCAACATTGGACACATATTATATAAGCAATCATCATTTCTTCGATATTTTCTGCTCTACACAAATCTGAAGAGGTTATTTTTGACCCAATTTTTGACCCAAGGCCAGTAGTTTAAATTCAACTGAATTTCCTTTAAGACCGTACCGCTGGTAGGGGGCTAAATAAACAAATTTAATCATGGCACAAAGTAACTTTTCTGTTAGCAAACTCACTCGTAATGAATCTAGCTGATGACTGCTCTACTACACCTACAATATGCTGACATAGTTCATGATAGTTTTCCTATCCACGATACATCGTAAACATGATCCCAACAACACCACGGAACACGAACCGAACAAGAGCCCTGACGCACTGTCATCATAAAGTATGTACGAACCTGTACCACCACTATTATTATGAGAAGTTGTTGAACAATTGTTCCTTTTCCAAATCAATGATGTTTTGCAGCTCCACAAAACTTCTTTTTAACTATCCATCGGGCTTTGAACCAAAACGCAAGTGTACTACTGCTCTTAAATTAATTCAAAAGAGTCTCACCACATGGCCTTTAAACAAGTGCCTGACGAAAAACATCTCTTAATTTGAAAGGCTTTTTGTTGTCCATTACGTAATAAGCACAAAAATTTAAAAAATCAGCAAGTTGAACATGAGACCGATATGAAAACAATTCACTTCAATTTATTATGCAACTGACTTACCTGGTAGGCATCAAAACGCTTCGGGAGCATTCTACTTAAGTAGTAATCTTTCAAACTACTTTTTGAAAAACTTGAAAAACAGTGGCGCTCTATAACAAAATTGTTTCATCAACAATTTGGGCTAGTCCTTGAAATTGAGATCATGGCAATTTTTCCTCAAGGTTAGTTTTGTTGCATAGTACAGAGTTGCATTGCACAAAGCTTACTTACTTACTTAGGTGGGCATTACAGTTCGGGGTGAACCTGGGCCTCAACCAACATCCTTCAATTTCGGGCGAGCTCTCTCCAGTTTTGCACTCCAAGTCGGTTGAGGTCTTCATACACTTGATTGCGCCACCTAAAACGAGGTCTTCCCCTTCCGCGATTTCCCTGCAATGTGCTTTCGAACACCCGACGAGCCGGAGCGTTTGGGTCCATCCGCTCTACATGGCCCAACCATCGTAGCCTCGCGATGCGTACTCTTCTGGCTATGCCCATGTCGCGGTACAGCTCATACAGCTCGTTTTTGTATCTTCTTCTCCACACATTGCCTTCGCATACGGGACCAAAGATCATTCGGAGAATTTTTCTTTCGAAACGACCAAGGGTTTCCTCATCCGCTTTCGATAAGGTCCATGCTTCCGCGCCGTAAAGCAGGACTGGGATGATCAAGGTCTTGTACAAGGTCACCTGGTTTTTCTAGAGAGGGTTTTGTTTCTCAATTGCCTTCTTAACCCAAAGAAGCAACGGTTGGCAAGAGTTATTCTCCGTTTGATCTCCGCACTGATGTTGTTTTCCGTGTCTACAGCGGATCCTAGCTGCATAGCATAAATTTGCATAGCACAAAGTCATACCATAAGAAACTAGCTTCAAATTTTACCAGCTGGAATTACAGTATCTAAGAATTCAATATTTTTAGTTTCCAGCTATTGTTTCGAGTTATTGAATCAAACCTTCCAAGCGTATCATTTTTCAAAACTTTGCACTTTTCACTGAACTCGGACATTTATAATATTTTTCTCACTTTGACTTGTATTCTCTTTTTTTGCAGCATGCAACTGGTTCCGTCAATTACGATGAGAAAACTCTTTAATTTATTAACGTGTGCTAACCGTCAGTGTTTTACCACACGGTGGTTGCGTGTACATTGCGTTTGATTATTGTGTCTTACAAGAAATTAATTAAGAACTTCATATCGCATTTGTATAAAGACGCATTTACATACTAGACGGCAGCATTATTCATTTTAAGAAAGCATTCATTTTACTTTGATTCCTCTTTTTCCTTCATTGGATGCGATGAATAAAATTAGAATGAGTTTAGAGATTTCCTTTTTTTGAAAAAAAGAATGATTTTGTCGTGAAGGCAAGTGCAATTGTCCGGCTATTTAGGGTATTTAAAAAAAGAAACTAGGAAATGAACCATATAGAATACTGATTGTCTACAAATGCTTTCCTCATCCAGAATAAAATGAAATGAAAAAAAAAAAAAAAACCAGCGATAGCTGAAAAAAATACTGGTCAACAGGGTCAAATTTTTGAATCTGCCTTTGAGAAATAATTGAATAAAACGTTGCTTTTGCCTCTTCATCGGTTGGAAGATGCTTAATGTTTTAATATGGGCGGATTTTCGCTCTTATTAGCTTTTATTATTTATTATAGAAAATAAAATTTTTGTCGAAAAAAAACGTATTTTAGTTCTTGATTGACTTAACTTAGAATTACAAAAATGTGTACACTTACAGCCACGGTTGCCACTTGCCTAAAAATATGTGTTCAAAAATGAAGATAAAAATGACCAAACATAGGCTAAAATAACCAGAATAAAGGCTGATTCTGACGAAGATCTTCAGAGTTTGTACCAAAAAGTAAAAAAAAAAAAATCATGCCGTAAAGACTACCAAACCAAACAAACACAGTGGTAGGAACCGTTGTCTTTTATCAGAATCTATAAAATTAGCTTTTTAAGACTCAACTTAGACGATGATCATGAATGCTATACTCTTGATAGGAAGAAGTTAGGGTCACAAACTCGTATGTTGGCTTAAATCGAATAAAACTGGATTTTCAGATGGCTTGGAGGCCGAAATTTTCAAGGAAGCTACGGATTAGCTTGACATTAGAATGCAACAGCCGCAGAATATAGTTGGGAGAAAGCATGTTCATGTGACCTGCTGAAAACCACATCATAATTTAAGTATTGAGTGGATAGTTGTGACTTGAGTGGAACGTTGTGGCTGTGCGTGCAGTGATATAAAACTTTGTTGATATGTTAAAATCATGTAAGATATCTTACTTGGATTATAGTTCAACTAGATTTAAGCTTAGCATGAAGAATTAGCTCGAACAGATCCGGCCCATCCTAGCCTGTGCAATATTTACAGAAAGTTTCCTTTTTCTAAGTTCTAGTATTTTTAATTTTCCGTTATTTTAAGCCAGATTCTCTTTGACTTTGCAATATTGAAAGAAATGTGAGTTAATGTGCAAAAATATGTCAAGCAAACCTGGGTAAACTCTGGGTAAAGTTCAACGATCGAACCTTATGTGTCGAAGCCATTGACATACTAGACATGGACTGTTTATCTGGCTTCGTGTGAGGCAGGTTGAAATTACTCTTTGCCCATATATGAAAAAAACGAAAAGAACGGATTTTTCACTCTTCGATATGTTTTCTGTAAGACTTATAGTTCTCCCAATCCAAAGCAATTTATCAGTTGCTGTAGTCACAGAAACGCTGCTGACAGGACTTCTGTCGTCGCGCCAATTGCAAATATATGAATTCGCAACGTTGTTGTTTAGTTTCGGATATAAATTTACACATGTATTTATTTCTTATCGTGTTGGGAGAAAAGAATTTTGACGTTTGATGACATCAAGCGAGAGTACAAGTTTGGGATCTTAGAGGGAGCACGCTGATACATCGACGTATCCGCTCTCTACGAAAAAAAAAAAAAAAAAATGGAAGGAGCTTCCAGCTTTTTATACGCTCACTTGGGGGAAAGATGAAACCTGATTTCGGACGAATTCAGAAGTTTTTAGAAGTATTTCAAGTTTATATGAATCGAGCCAGGAGAGGAAAATGATTCTTAAGATGAAGAAGAATATGATCAATTAAAAAAAAAATGCCCCTCCCTCCGAAACGGAGGGAGATAGGCCGTCTTTCTGAAACGATTTTTTTCTTCTCTGGACACAACCTATCAGTTCTGACCATTTGTTGCACCTTAAGCAAGACACCTTGTATATCTCAATCTGACGCACTTGAGTATGCTAAAATGACGATTATTTTACTTATTTTTTTTTCGAAAAACAGCTCCATTAATTTCGATAAAATTTTGTGTGACGGATCAATTCTAGATTGTCTTTCTTATGATGTAAAAATTTTTTTCGAAAAAGGCTAAAAACGGTACCCTCATAAGAAGGTTTTTTTCAAAACAGACTTTCTCGTTAATGGCTTACACGATCTTGACGAAATTTTGGATTTAAGAAATCGTAAACTGTTTTAGAAAGACTTCATATCAATATTTAAAAAATTCTGTTTATGAAATTTTTATAAATTTTTTTAAAAATTTTAATTTTTGGAAATAATTTCAAAACTGTAACTTTGATTTTTTTCACATTTTTTGTCAAATTAACTTCGAGCAAGATCTAAAACTTTGCATACTTGACTTTTAAAAAACAAAAAAAAAAAAAATTTGAAAAATAAAAAACTGGTCCAACGATTTTGATTAAATTTTCATCATTCATATGTACTAGCAATTGCAAAAGAATGGCGTTTTTAGATTTTTGCTTGAAACCTTTGGAGTATTTGATTTAATTTTTTCATTATTTTGCGTGATTTAATTCAGTTTTCATTATTTATGTGCAGTTGCCAGCCCTGTACCACCAAATATATTATGAAGAGGGAATACCAAAACCTTTCACTCAGCCTTAAGATTTTGATATCGTATTTAGAACAAAAACGCAAGTTCGTGCGACCCAGTCGTGCCCATTTTTTTTTCTGAAATCGTTACGCCTTAGAAAAATTCAAAATTCAAAAATTTAGCTGTCTGAGCTTCCTTTAGCCTCATAATTTGTAACGAACTTTCTTATTTAAATTAAATCAATAATTCTTTCTAAATCTGTGTTTAAATAACAAGTATACGCCAGAGTGAACAGTCTGTGAAATTCCTTATTCAAACCCTCAGACAAAGTTAAATCGGTTAGATTTCAAAAGAAAACCAACTAAATAATAATGGGTTAACCACTCACGCAGTTTTGTTGACAACTCTACTCCAGTGTAAAAGCTCTTTCCTTCTCAAACTCCTTTGAATCGAACTGCTACAGGTCGTTCAGACTATCAAAGTTGAGATACGAAAGAATTGTCCACTTTCTAAGTAACGGGTAGGCCTGCTAGTCCACGCACATCCTAGCTCGCCGGGGGGATGGATTCTTGCTACTGAAAAATGTACGGTGCTACGTTTTTATTTCAGGCCTATAAATTCGAAGATGGATTTTTGGTGTATCTAGGGTTCAGCTCAGCATTTCTGGGACGTCTAACATACGGTTTGCCATCATTTCCATAATGTTGACCTTCACCTCACACAATGTTTGTTGATGAGAAATGCTGAGCTGAACACAAGATACACCAAAAAGACCTTTATGCATGGCGGCAATTCTATAATGGTTTGGGCGTGGTTCACAAGCCATGGTGTGTCGGTCCGCTGTGTCAAATAAATGGTAAAATGACAGGTATTGACTACCGGGACATACTGGACACAAGTCTTCTCGGCGACTCCCAGAACCAATTACGCCAATGATGGTCCTTCAGGCCGACAATGACCCCAAACACAAGTAAAAGGTTGTGAAATCTTTCCTTGAAGAGCGTAAAGTGAATGTTGTGGGGTGGCCAGCAATGTCACTTGGACTTAAACCCTATTGGAAATTTGGGGACATTAAAAAAAATAAAGTTGCGGAAAAAAAACCAACCAGCAAGACTACTCTCTGGAATATTTTGCAGAAAAAGTTTAAAATAGTAGCGTAGAGCAATGGAAATGTTTGGTGGACTCCATGCCAAGGACAATATCCGTCGTATCGAAACAGAAAGGCTATCCTACGAAATATCAACTGTGTGGCTAAAAAAACTATGTTTTTTATCATATTTTGCTTAATTTTTTCTTGTGACTTAATTATATGGCCACACTTATTTTACATATTATTGATTTTTTGTTAAAGAAATGACTATTGTTATAGTGGAATTTATTTTCTTTGGTTTTTTGATGATTGTGGTTGTAAATATTTAGAACTTGAACAAATTTTGCTTTCGTTGTAATTTGTACTTAATATATGGATATGTGAACCTAGTTTTATAAAAATGACTTAATTGTGTGACCATGAGTGTATCTTTTGACTCACGTCTAATGGATATGCCATCTGACACGATGATCCCAAGGCTCAAACTGCGTCAAAATTACTCAATCAACTTTCCTTCGGTTCAGGACTGGTTCACTCCAGAATCTGAGCCTGTAAAGAACTGTTATCGTATCTTCGCAGATGGCTCCAAAACCGACGAGGGTTCTGGTGCCGTTGTGGAGAACGACGACATACGACTGCACACATCTTTGGGATCATACGCATCCGTTTTCCAAGCGCAGGCATATGCTATCCTAATGACCTTGAGCCACGTTACGAACAATGGATGGACGGGGAAAAGTATCTTTGTTTGCAGCGACAGCCAAGCTGTGCTTAAGGCCCTTCTCAACCCTCTAACCACTTCGAAAGTGATCCAGAGAGCTCTCTGAATGCGATCGGAAGATTAAATTCCTTGAGTCTCATTTGGGTTCCGGGCCATCACGGCATAACTGGGAATGAGATCGCCGATGAACTCGCTAGGCAAGGATCTCAGACAGCTTTCTGAGGACCTGAACCGTCGCTAGGTCTGCCAGCGTCCTCAGTGAGGACTTCAATCTACAATTGGATCTGTGAAGAGCACAACCGTAGATGACATGCCTCCATTGGATGCAGACAGATGAAACGTATGCTCCCCAACGTTAGTAAGAAGACTGCAACATTTTTGCTAGCTCGTAGCAGAAAAGACTGTAGAAAGCTTATTGGCGTTGCCAGCGGGAACTTCTCTTTTGCCAAACATTTAAACGTGTTAGGCTTAAGTGATACCACACTCTGTGAATGTTGTGGAGAAGATGAGGACACCGCAGAGCACTTCCTCTGTGAATGTCCTGCTTTTTCTCGCATGAGGTTACAGATACTCGGCGCAGACATGGTGAGAGCTGGTAACTTAGGCTCCTTATAATGGCAGCGTCTTTTGGCTTTTCTCCAAACATCTGGAAAGCTATAACAAATAGAAGGTTGCTATCGGGTAGTACAATGGACCGGTATTTAGGTCTGAGTGCTCCAGCTGGTATTTTTAAAACTTCCAACAAAAAAAAAACCTTGGTCATTGCAAACGGTCATTATACCGCCCTGACCCCAAAGACGAAACAAATATATTTTGTTTTTAAACATCCTGTTGAAGGTATTACTCAACCAAGCTTCCTATCTCACATCCTAATTTAAATTTCTTAATAACTCATTATTCTAATTCAATAAAAAACAAAATGTCACTTTATAAAAAGAAATGTTCATCTTTCCTAAAAAAAAATAAATTCATTCGAAACCTATTATTTCAAACCCAAACAATGGCTTAAATTTCATCAATTCAACAACGATTTCAATTAGGCTTAGGTTTATGGACAAGACGACGATTTCCACAAAAACAAATTAAATTTGGTGTTGATATTCAGAATGATCCAATGATATAATTATCAATAAATGATTAGCAACACAAAATATACATATGTATGTATTGTATCAAGAATTAACATGTTTTTAATTGAGAAAAAATCGGAATAATAATAATTTGAAATAATAATAATTTGAAAAGGATATATCTTAAGGACTGGATGTGGATTAGGATCAGAGTAGATATAGTTTAGAAAAAAGAAATTAATTTTGTTTTTACACCTCTTTGGCGTCGACTCTTTTGTCTTAAAATTTTAATTTTGTTTCTTTTCTTCTTTCTTTAGTTCTGTTGTTTTGTATGAATGGAACTCCTTATAATCAGATATAATTCATTTAATGTTAATATAAGAATATAATCCCTTTAAAAATTATCAATGTACTTACTACTTCATTAAGCTTACTGCGAGTAATAGATCATGTATGTCTAAATTGATCTTTTGTTGCTAATTGTTGTTGTTTTAATTTCTCTGTCGGTTTTTGTTGTTTGCTTGACTTTGTGTGTTTGATGTTAGCCTTGAATTGAGCTTAGAGTAAGCCGATTCTCATTTCTCAATACCCAATCCCCAGTAAGTTAAACTATTTGATAATTTGAGTGATTATGACAAGGCTTTTACTGATAGAAAGGAAAACCACAAATAATTTAAATTATGCAATCCAAATATGTTACAAAATGGTGGGTTCATACTGCACAATTACTTGGACAGACTGTGTTAAATGCATGTTTGATGGATGTAAAATAGGTTCAGACCGATCCGACTTGTCGTCAGCACTCATTTTTAAACAAATTTATCGAAAATATTTGAAAACCATCGAAACCGTTATCCAACAATGGTTGTTCAGACCCAAAGTCTGTCAAACTAATTGTACAATGTACATTGTACAGTATGAATTGCGCTTAGCAAGACTTTCGATTTTTCGGTTTATTTTGACAAGATTTTCATATCATTCTGCAAATCCTTGAGTTCTTTGAACATATTTTTCGCCAGTTGACCTTCTGGCGTGTTGACTGGTTCATGCAACAACATTCGTACTGCTTCCCTCAGCATGACTTCAGCTTCCTTCAGCACTTCCTGGAAGAGAATTTAGTTTTTAATGCAACGAAAGTCAAATATTTTTTTACTTCCCTACCAATAAATCCTGCTCGTTGATTTCTTTTTGATGATATCTTAGCCGATTTAGCTCAGTATACGATGTGAACATTTCGTACAAAGCGATTGCCTTGAGTCGTGATATTCCAGGTTGAACTATCCGCAGTACTCCCAAGATATCTTCACAGAGGGTAGTTTTTCGTTCAAGGACCAACTTCCCAGGTTGGCATGTGGGATTCATCAAAAATGAACGCAAAATGGCAGCCACATTTTGCTTCAAATCAAAAATCAAATAATGATTTTGATGGAAAACTTTTGAGAATCTGGCAATGAGGGTCTCATATTTTCGAATATCATCGTTGGCTAAGAATATATCGTCCTTTGCTCTGGCCAAAAGCTGATCAACATCATCTGCTTCCATGGTGAAGTCGCATTTTACACACCCCCACTTAGTTCCTTTGTGAACAACAGCGCCATCAGGACATTGCCTACAAATCAAGCTACTCATATGAGATCCCAGTTCTGTGGGGTCCTCACAACGTGGGCACTTGCAATGGAAATATTTTCCAATCATAAGTGAAAGCCGACGTTCATCAGTTCCCTGGTTTAAATTCAATCAAATGATATGGTTTACTAAAACAGCAATCAACTTACCAGCAGTGGATTGGTATAACAGTAAGTCAACATATCTCCCTCTTTTACATCACAGTTGGCGTAGATTTTCATTTGATGGTTATTATCTATTGCTATGGAAGTATTTGGCACGCACTGGTGAGCCAATAATGCTGCCTTTAAATACATAGCACGCATAGAACCATCATCAGGAGCTCGAATTTCAAAGCAGTTTACATCAATGACTCCACAAATATGTTGAACCAATTCCTCGTTGATGTTTTGTGTTCCCTTTAAGTAGGGAAGGATACAAGACGAAAGAATTGGCTCGATTATTTTTTTTGTGTTCTCGCACCAAATCTCAGTGCCCTTGCGTTTATCTTGATGCGATTCTAGGCTTCGAAATATTTCAAAAACATTTTTCGTGATTGGATTCTCGTTAAGCAAGAGACACTTAATCGCGTTTAAGGCATCTATGTTGGTTGCAAGGAACTCCGAACGTATGTTTTTATTTTGAGCAAAAAAATTGCAGTCAAACGCGTGGTGTGATGGACAGCTGCCACATAGTGGGAAAACGTTGCATTTCCTGAAAATAAAACCGTTCTTTTTTGATAAAATAAGTAGCTTCAGTCGCGTTGTGTTGAAAGATTTTTATGTAAAACCTATTCTAATGAATGATCATTCCGAGTAAAACTAAGAACAGATTCAAAAAAATATTCAAAAAGCTGTAAGTGCTGGTGTGGCGCAAGGTATTGCTTATCTACCCGGTCTGTGTGATATTTTTTTTCGAGACGTGCATATATATATAGCAAAGGAGTACTGTTCTAACAATATTTGCGGATGTCAAAGCTATACTTGCAATGTCTGATTCAGTGGAATCATTCCTCATTTAAATTGCAAATTAAGAAAGAACATGGCACATTGTCCTTGGAAAACCCCAATGAACACTAGTCAGTTTAAAAAAAGGTAACTTTCCTATCAGAGCAAAGCCTAGCTAAAGCTTAATATGCAGTGTAAACTACTCTTACTTAATAAAAGTGTTAGATCAAAAGATTTTCAGAATATGTTTTAATCTTTTGGTTTTCTGCTTCTTTCTTTTACGAATGTGGCGGTCTAAAAGTTACATTTCCCCCTCTTCTTTGCTTGTTAGAAACTGCAACGCATTGAAAATAGAACTAAGATTATGTCAC
Organism: Melanostoma mellinum; assembly: GCA_914767635.1. Lineage (NCBI taxonomy): Eukaryota > Metazoa > Arthropoda > Insecta > Diptera > Syrphidae > Melanostoma > Melanostoma mellinum. The sequence continues at coordinate 51,975,734 of OU612060.1, read as the reverse complement.
CAAACCTCCCGCCATTTGATTTTTCTATGTCTTTGTAACAGAACTGTTATACCGGTCCAGTTGTTTTTGAGTTTATGATTTACAAATGTGCAGAAATATATATCTTCATTCCTTAAAATATAACCATTGGTTTCAATCCACACTCAATTCTGTAGGACTTTCTTTTGAATGCTGAAGACTTTCTCCCGTTTAACAAGTTCTTGACTGCACAGTACGCCCGCCGCCCCTAATTCCTACGGCCCAGCTTTCAGCGTACTCAGTTCTCTGTCTATTGGTACTTATATCACTTTCGTATGAGATGTTCGTCAAAGATCTGTTATGAGTCTGCGCAACATTTTATGGTAGAGAATATGCCACTTGATTCATCTGGTAGCTATTAGAGGTGTTTTTTCATAGGAGAACTGGTATAATCCTCATAGGCTAATGCAGCTCTAATTTTGTTAATTTATTAAAAGTTCATAATGTAAACGCTTTTAGATAAGCATTTCAAAAGAATTAGTCGAACCAGATAAAATCTTAAAGTGGGTTATCCAGAATTCAAAACAATGTAATCTTAATTTAAGCAACGTTGAAAAGTCTCAATAAAAATTTGAATTGATTTGAATGACTGAGAGGAAGTATCAATATGCGCCCACGGTGTGAGTCGTGTTGGTTAAGTTGAAAATCTCAAGGCACTGCCAGAATTCAACGAATTTGCCCTTGCGACAGCTGCGAACTCGCTTTGACACACAGGATCTGGATTTCGTAACTTTTTTGGTGATTATCATCGCAATTTCAGGTACTGAAAAACCGTGCTTAATAACAGATAATCAACTATCGATGAAAGATATCAGATATATGAAACAATCTTTTGGCGTTCCAGCAATCGATGATAGACGATTCAACGATAATCGCCTAAGAAATTACAAAAGCCAGTGCCAGAGTTTCTGTCGTAGCTACAACTCCAAGTGATCGTTCTTGTTACGTCAGTGTTGGTACTCTCATATATCGCTTTGTAATCATTAGTTATCGCTGCAGCAACCTCAATTACAAAATCACCTTTGTTCGGCTGCACCTTTAACTGTCAACAACAGCGCAACATGATCATTTTGACGTGCGACGAACAACTGAAAACTGATTCATCTACTTAGCATTTGCGCAAGTACTTTTGCCTTCATGACGCAACAGAATAGTCAGTCCCGGGGGTTAGCGCATTTCTCACAGCCGTGCATTGGTGAAGGAATGGAGGGGACATAGAGTTTTCTGCCGATTTCGAGCGGTTAATCGCGAAAGCACTTTTCATTGACAGTGAATTTATCATCGGAGGACTTGCCAATTCCTCGAAAGGTGATACCCGTTAAATAAACATTTTTTGGTTTCTGTTGAAATTCGAAACACGAACCTCCCACGCAATAGTTCGACACGCTACCATAATAAACATATTCATAAAATTTAGTCTAACAGAGCTAAATGATGTTTGTTTGATATTCATTGACGTAAGAACACAGTTTCGAAGACGATTAGGTGCGCACATAAATACTCAACTTTAAAATTCGTACGTGTGGTGGGGTCTTACGCTCCTTTCACATTACACAATTTCGCTCGTGCGGGAAAAAATCACCCGGGCAATTTTTCTTGATCGACTGTTGAAGAGTACGAGACCTTTCACATTGCACGATTAGAACACGTGCACGTTTTGTAATCGTGTTGCAGCCGTCCAGTACTACTAGAACCGCACGGCTACCGTATCGCCCTCTAGCTCAGTGGCCTACGTGACCAAATGTACGCTTTCACACTAGACGGTTTTTAGTCGTACGGGAAAGATTTTTTCCCCGATTTATTCTTACGTTGTCAAAAAATTTCGCAGTTAGTAACACCTAGTGGTAAATTAGGCACTTTCCTAGGGGTAAGAGCTTACAAAGAGGGCAGCGCGAAAGAAATTTCTAAAAAACACCATGCAGCTATGTACATATTAAAATGAATAAAAAAAATTGTATGATAACTAGATTGCTTCTTTTTCTACTATTTTTCGAAATTTTGTGAAAAAAACTTATGAAAATTCCCTCAAAATTTGAGCTCCTAGTATTAACATTAAGTGCTCGCCCGTTTAAAATAGGTACATATAAACTTAAATTGTTTTTCTTTAAAATTCTACAGTTCAGAGTCATCTTATGGTATAGCCTAGGACATTAGTAGGTTTTCTTTAGAATTAAATGCTCTACAAAAGTGCTGGGAGTGAAAAAAAAAAAATAGTCAAAAAAAAGCACCCAAACCCTTTCGATGAAACTTAACCCCAAACAGTTTGGCATTCATCCCTACTCCGAAAAACCCACCTCACGCAAATACACGCGACACCAGCCTCAGAAGCCAATGCTTTGCGAACCTGGTCTAATCTAAAAAAGACACATTCAGTGCTAGCCTTGGTCACACAAATTCACACTGTTTAGTTGGTCAAAAACACTCATTTATTTCGTTTTTTTTTTGAAGTTAGAGATCTTTGGGTTGAATTTGACAGCTTCATTGTCTTGCTTCCTTAAAAGTGGAGTTCACACTGTACAATTAGTTGGACAGGCTTTGGTTTGCATGAAATGTTGGATATTGAGAACTCTCAGACGACCACTTGTCTAAATTATTGGATGGTTCTTAATTATTTTTGAAAATTTAGAGGTTGGACGGAGTGGACGAAGTCTGATAAGTCTGAACGTAAACTACATCCGACCATCCAACATCCATCAAACGAAGTCTGTTCTACTAATTGTGCAGTGTGAACTCCGCTTATGAGATTAGGTTTCTTCGTTGAAGCCCTAGGTTCGCCGCAGGGTTGCCACAAATCGTTTTTTGAGAAACCTAAAGTCGCCCTAAATGTCAAATTGAGTGTTTTTTGAGCCCTAGGGTTGACCTAGGTTTTCCCTCAACTTGCCATAGAATTTTGCTGTGGCGAGTTGAGGGATGTCAAATGGCATGTACATTTTTTTTTTAATGACAGGGATGTGTGGTGGTGATTTGTGGTTTAGCGTTTTTTGAGGACTGGTGAGCCCAGGTCTTTTGACAACTCATAGGGTTGTCAAGAAAACCTGGGTCAACTTTGGGGAAAGTTCAACGAACGTACCTATTATTTTACTCACTGTCACTCGTGTCTTAAATGTTTGGAACATTAGTTTGTATCACTTGTTTCCTAAAATTACCACCATGAATGATATAAAAATATTGTCCTGCTATACGTCTCTGAAACGATCGCAAAATGAAGCTAATGAGTTGCTAAAATAGAAGAAGTTACTACATGTTGCGAGTAAAGAAATGAAAACTCCAAGTCAGAGTAATCTTTACCACTCAATCGAGCAGTAGAACTACAGTCATCATCTTCAATGCTTACGAGGTACTATACTAAGCTCAGTTATAACATTCAAAATATGACCGCTAGAGGTGCGGCGATTACATTCCTTACATTTTACCCGCCTCTGACAGCGCCACGCTCGCCGGTGCCCGTGGCGTAATACTTAGCACGTCTACCTATAACGGGAGAGTTCGAGGTTCTCATCCCAGTATCAACTAAGCGTTTTTTTAACTTTGCACATGATTGTTTCGACAAATTATCATAAATGCAATGAAATTCATCCTCAGGATTACTTTCGACCATGAGTTTTATTACACGTGTTCTATTACAACGTAGTTTGCACAAATAATATTATTTCACTTTACCTCAAAACTTACCGACAAATGGTTTGCGTTAACCTAAAACAGTTTGTGCACCGTTTTTCACTACGTGTTGGCATAATCAATGTCGGACCTTCAACCAGAAGAACTTCACCGGCAGAGATTTTTTTCGCAGCTACCACATATCTAACAATTAAATATTTTTAATCTCCATCTCAATATATAGCTTCGATTTATTGAATCATACCTCCCAAGAGTATCATTTTTCAAAACTTTGCACTTTTCACTGAACTCGGACATAATCCTTCTCACTTTGATTTGTAGTTTTAGCTTTATTTTTTGGCAGCAAACAATTGGTATCGTCAATTAACGTCTGCTTATCCGTCAGAATCTCACCACACAGTGGCTGCATGCACATTGCGTTCAATTACCGTGTCTTACAAGAAATTAATTAGGAACTTCTTATAGCATTTATAACGAAACATTTACTAGACGAGCATCATTATTCACTTTGAGAAAGTGAAAGTGAAAGTGTTTGTTTTGATTTTTCTTTCTTCTTGATTGGATACGATGAATTAATGTATAATTAGAATGAGATTCTGTTTGTACTAAAAAAATAATTACCCTAAGGCTAGTGCAGTAGTCCGTCTATTTAAGGTATAAAAAAACTTGGAAAATGCAGATTGTATAGGAAATGAACCATATATAGAAAACGTAAAACTACTTGCACATTGTCTTAGCCAAAATAAAATTCGTTTATCTGCGAACATAAAAAAAATGTCGCATGCTGTTAAATTCGAATTCTTAAAATTGTATTTGCGAAGAGACAATTACACTACGTGTTTTTTTTTTTTACTTTTTACTTGCGATTAGTAGTAGTAGTAGTAGTAGTAGTAGTATGTTTTATTCAAATTTCATTTCAATAATAATAATACATACATTTTATACCAATATCCTTATTTTTATATCTTAAAAGATATGTTTAAATAACAATGTAAGATAATTTAAGATATTTTAATTAATTTTAAAACAAATTTACAACAATGACTTTCGTCGTCTGTCGCGATCTATCGCCAATATTTTTATACGCTCTTGATTTCTTTTTTAGATTTATTTATTTATTTATTTTTATTTATTTTTTTTTTTTTTTTTTTTTTTTTTTTTTTCTAATAATTAAACTCATCTATTAAATTCTGTCGATATTTGAGGGCTGTTTCCAGATATTTTATAAGATGACACCAATCCCTTTCTCCATCCAATAGACTGACTATGGTGTTCTCATCGAGTGTCGCGGTTCCGAAGCAGTTTCTGCGTATCCCTCTTAGAATTGGACAAATTCCCATGAAATGCATGTATGATTCTGTTTCATTCATGTTGCAGAGTGAACAGTTCGTATTTTCTTGTGCTGTTCTTGATGTTCCATTTAGCCTTATGAGTCCTGTCCTTGCCTTGAAAATCCATCTCGTTACTGAGGCTTTTAGACCATCGCCGACATAGCTCCTGCCAACTTCGTAGTTAAGCTGATGGTACAGCCCATGTGATCTCGTCAGATTCGCTCTTTGAAGTGCCTCTTGGTGATCTTCGGTAACAATTTTTTGGGTTGTGTTCTCAACAAACATTTGAAAGAGGTTCCTGTTTGCCACAAGTTCTTCTAGGTTAGTGAACCCAAATCGTTCAGGAGAGTTTTGCCAAGCCTCAAACCAATAAATTTGATTTTCCTTGACTCTCCTAGCCAATATTTTAGGAAGTCTGTTTTCTTCGTAGCAGTTGAAGACTTTTCCTATATAATTCATGTGGCACAGCATCGTAAATTCGAGAATGGGCTTCATTTGGCATTCCAGCGTTAGCGAGTAGTTTGGAGTTACTCTTGGTAGGCCGAGAACTTTTTTAAAGAAATACCTTTGTAACTTCTCCACTTCTTCATACTTTGTGTGTCCCCATACCTGTGCTCCATATGCTACGACGGCTCTGGTGACTGCGTTGAAGAGTTCTATCTTTGAGCAGAGTCTTACATCCTTGTTGGCTATGAAATTTGACCATGTCAAATTCAAACCTTGCCTGGCCAGCTTTGTCCTCTCCTTAAAATGTTCGGTCAAACTCAAACTAGGGGTCAGCCATACACCAAGATATTTATACTTTGTTACAACTTCTATTTGTTCGTTGTTAAGCTTCCATTGTTCCTGTGCACTTAACCGCCCTCCTCTTTTTCTAAATACAACAATTTTTGATTTTTCGAGGTTGATTGTCAGGTTCCAGCGTCTACAGTACTCAGCAATCTTGTCTATCATTCCCTGGAGAACCGTTGCCTTATCAGCCATGAGCACAATATCGTCTGCGTACATGAGTAAGCGTATCAGAGTACCATTCACGTCAATCCCGCCACCAATATACTCGTGCAAATCGTTGATGTATAGGGCAAAGAAAAGCGGGCTAAGAAGACATCCTTGCTTTACACCCATTGATGTTTTAAACCACTCCAAAAGTTTCTCTCCATCCCAAACAGCTGACGCAGTGTCTTTATAGAGGTCTTTGATAACCTCTAAAATTTTCTCCGATATTCCAGACTTTTTTAACTTGTACATGAGGGCATTGCGGTCAATGAGATCAAACGCAGCCTTAAAATCTATGAAGAAGCAGTAAACTTTCTTTTTTTCATGCATTTTTAGCTTTATTATGTTGAATAAATTGAAAAGATTATCTGCAGTACTATATCCTTCTCTAAAACCGGCTTGATATTCGTTTAAAATTCTATATTCCTTTTCCCATCTCTGAAGTCTTGCCAACAGAACACCGGCAAATGTTTTTGCTACACAATCCATAAAAGATATTCCTCTGTAATTTGCCACTAAATTGCAGTCTCCTTTTTTGTGGATGGGAAATATCAGTGATTTTTTGAAGTTTGGTTCTACCTTTCCAGAAGAAAGCATATGGTTGAAAGCTTTTTGTAGTATGTCTATAGCTGAATCTGGTGCATTAGTGATGAATTCATAAAGTACTCTGTCATGACCTGGCGCTTTATTGCTCTTCGTGTTATTCAAGAAGTCACGTATCTCCGCGTTTGAAATAGCTCCATCTAGCAAAGAGATACTTGTGCAGGGGGTTATGTCTTCTATTTCAACGATGCACGTCGGTGGATTGAGAAGGGCATGGAAATAGTTCTTGAAGGTATCGCCTGTTATGTTGTTACCTTTCCTGAAGTTACTTATTTTAAGCTCTTTTGCAAGTTTCCACCAGTCTTGTGTGTTTCTTACCATTTTAAGTTTTTCTCCCAACGTTTCGTAGTATTCCATTTTCTTGGTTTTGCAGAGGGCTTTATATGTTGCGTTACATTGCAGATACATTTCTTTTGTTGCCAGGGTGTGGTTTCTCCGCAGTTTTCGTAGCCAAAAGAAAGATTTTTTCCGAGCACATTCGCAGGCTTCATCATACCATTTTTCCTTTCCGACAGCTCTTAGGGTGTACCTCTGATCCCCAACGACAGTTTTTATAGCATCTGTAAGGTTTTGGCTAGTCCACTCTGTATGCTCTGTGGTGTTGATATATTCATGCAGCTTTTGCGTATAGTTGTTTTCGAGATTGCTTGTCCATCTTAGTTTGGGGAGTAGTTTCATCTCTACAGATTGCTCATCAATGGTATTTAGCTCCAGCGTTAGAACTATGGGCATATGGTCCGAGTGAATCTGGTCTTGCACACTGAAACTTCCAACGTACTGAAGCATATTGTAAGATGCACAACACAGGTCGATCGTAGATGAACCAACTCTTTCCACGAAAGTCAAGCTTCCGTCCATATCGCCTCTTGTCCGTCCATTGAGAATGGTCATTCCAAATCATCACATATCTCTTTAAAACCTTCTACCTTTGCCATTTACAACCTTGTCCTTTGATTTTCTTTCGTTTGATATGTGGCTGTTTAGAGCTGTAATTTCATTTGGTATCACTTGATTTTCCCCTATCCTGGCATTGAAGTCCCCTATCGCAGCAAAATGTTGAATATTTCCTTCTTGAAGGCAGTTACTAAGTCCTTGGAAGTCTCCCTCCCATCTGTTGCAGTTCAAATAGACCGGAATTATGTAGAGCTCAGAACCATTTTGGACTATACGAACAAGATCCCTGTCCATTTTCTTGACGAAGCTTGCTTCGAAACTAACACCTGATTTTATTCCATACACTGCCCCTCCACTTGCTCTTCCAAAACGTGAATTTTTTACGGCAGGTATCCACAGAAGATTGAAACCATTAAAAAACTTTGCATACCTTCCAAAATTCTCAGTTAAAAACGTTTCAAATAAAAAGAAGATTTCATGATTACAAATATTATTGAAAAAATTTGGGTATAATGTTTTATTGCCTAGGCCGTGTATATTATAAGAAATTATTTTAATTGGATTTTTTACTTCATTTACATTTTTACTTATTCTAAGATCGCCACAGACTTCTAGTTGCTAGTTATTAAGTAACTTGAAATTTATGTTAGATAGATCTTTTTCGTAGATTTCTTCCAAGACCTCCTTTGCTGCTCTTTCCCCGCATTTCAGTTCACCTTCCACTATCTTGAGGATGTTGCCTCCTATTTCCAGGTAGTTGCCTTTAAACTTAATTTCCTTAGCCCGGTCGACCTTTTTTATGTCACTTCTGATTCGGAGGAGACAATTTTGATGCAGACGTTCAGTTTTCGTCAAATCTCGTTTAATACCATAAGGTGTATTTGCCAGTTTCGACGTGTTCCTTAGAATTTCGGCTACGACTCTGTTGTTTTGAAACTCCACTAAGTAGCTAGGATGGTTTAATTTTCCGATTTGAATTAGTCTAATTATTTCAATGCTTTCGGTGACTCCAATGATATCTCTACAGAGGTCTAAAACAGTTTTTCTATCCACTTTTCGAGTTCCGAATCCGTGAAAAATTAGGTTGTTTCTCCTCATATGTTTGTCAAATTGTTCATTTTTCTTTTCATTTTCGGTTTTGAATTCTTTAAGCGCATTTATTTCCTCTTGTAAGGTATGATTTTGAGTTTTTAATAGTTGTATATCCGTTGTATTCGTTTCTACTTTATTTAATGTCACTAACATTTCCTCTTTGAGCATTTTTCGGAATTCCACCATCATTTCACTCCATGTTGTGGTTTCGACCATTGTGGTATTCAGGGAGTTATTTCTATCTTCTTCATCCATTTTCTTTCTTTGCGATTATAGGTTTGTTCGTTGAAGCCCTAGGGTCGCCCTGGGGTCGCCACAAAGCGTTTTTTGAGAAACCTAAAGTCGCTCTGAATGTCAAACTGAGTGTTTTTTGAGCCCTAGGGTTGACCTCTGTTTTCCCTCAACTCGCCTTAGGTTTTGCTTTGGCGATTTGAGGGCTGTCAAATGGCATGTGTTTTTGTTCAAATGACAGGGATGTGTAGTGATTTCGTGGCTAAGTGTTTTTTTTTTTTAAACCCATAGGGTTGGCAAAAAAACCAGGGTGAACCCTGGGTAAAGTTCAGCGAACGAGCCTTATAGGTGCTACATAAAGGGTTATCCAGTAGAGATGATATGATTTTGAGGTGATGTTTCGGCCATTCGTAATATGTAATGATCTGTTATTTGTTTTTCATTGTATTCAGTAGTGTTTCATTTTCAACATGGAGAGATATACGCAAGAAAAACGTTTTCAAAATATTAAGGTTTATTATCAAAATAATCATCGTTTTCCAATTGCAACTTTTCGTGCGCTTTCGCAATTTTATTGCGACCATCTCAAACCATATTCTGGCGGATTTTCAAGAAAGGATTTGGGTTTGCGTCCGTATTAAATTGTTCTCATTCAAGAACTGAACCCATAAGACCACCGTAAACGTCGTGAATTCGGTGATTTTGATTTGGAATAACTTGAAAACGATTTTCTTTTAAAATGATGCGGTATAGATCGATGATAACCAACTTCTCATGCCCGAGATTGAAAGAAGTTGATCTTGACAACATTTGGTTCCCACAAGACAGGGTTAGGTGTGACATAGCAAATGCAACAATCGAATTATTCGAAAAGTTCCGAGACTCGATTATTTCAATAATTTGTGATATAATATATTTTACACCATTCGACTATTTCTTGTGGGGTTATTTGATGTCATTGGTCTTTCGAAATAAACCAGACTCTGTTGAAGCCTTATAAGTCAATATTAATCGTGCCTTTCATGTCATACGACTTGATTTAGTGGAAAAAGTGTTCGAAAGTTGGGTTCATCGAACTCGTTTCTGCCGAAGAAGTCTTGGAGGCCATTTGAATGACGTTTTATTTAAAATTTAATTTTACCGATTTTACTTCACATGAAATAAAAAACATTTGAAGTTCCTTACCAATAAGTGTATTTTTTTCTAGAAATCGTATCACTCTTATTGGAAAACACTTTATAAGACAAGTTTTGCAATCGTGCAGAGATATAAGATATAACAATTACACTATACGATGATAGAGAATACGAAAATGTGGGTCCTGCAATTCTGTCTGTCTGTCCGTATATGGATGGGTTTACAGCCTAAGCCGCTGGACCGATTTTCTTCAAAATTTGCAGTTTGGGTGTGTAGGGCAGTTTACAGAGCGATTTTTGGAATTTAGTCTCTAGGTCTTGATAAAACGGTACCTGCCATACAAATTTTATGGTAATACTTATTTTTCTCGAAAACGGCTCTATTTCGATAAAATTTTATTTGAGGAATTATTTCCTAAATGTATTTCTTATGATGTAAAAAAAAAAATTTGGAAAACATCTAAGAACGGTACCCCCATTACCGTAATTTTTAAAAGCGACCTTCTCGTTAATGTGTAACAGGACTCTGACGAAATGTAATATTAAAGAAGTCCTAGTTAGTTTAAAAAAGATTGCGAATCAACTTTTGAACATTTTTTATTTGGAAATTTTTAATAATTTAAAAAAAATTAATTTTTTCAAATATTTTCAAAACATTGTCTTTAATTTTTTTTTTTTATATTTTTGTCGAACATCTTTTGGCTAGGTCTTAAAACTTGCATACTTGCTTTTTGAAAAACTCATTTTTTTAAAAAAGTGAAAAATAAAAAAACCCGGCTCTTAATAAATTGGGCCGAGGGCCGAGAAAAAATCGGTAATGTTTATATTGAAGTAAAACATCTTGAAAATATCTTCTGAAGCTTTCAAGTCGATATAATTAATAGTTTCCGAGTTACGGCCGTTTACAGTTGGCGTCTTTCGTTCGAGTCAATGCCACTTGGTGAGTCAACACGGTACTACAATGCTTACATACGAATACAAACTTACCGACAACTTTTAACAACCAGCTGTAGGCAGCATACTGTATTATAGTGGTGACTGTTAGCGGTAGTACATTTGCGTAGTCGTGCTTACAGCGTGTTATGTTATGATTTTCATCAACTTGAAACTTTTAATGTGATTGATTATCTCAAAACCACTTTTTTGAAGCCGGTGACCGCGATAACTCAAAAACGGTTTAACCGATCATCCTCAAATTTTTCACACTTATATTGTTAAGACAAAAACGAAGACTTAATTGTGGCGTTTTTTTGGTGAAAATCGAACTTCCTTTTCAAATGGTTACCAAAATCGAAATTTTTGAAATACCAGAGATTAAGTAGGTATCAGAAAAAGATGTGATATAACGAAGCCTATTTAAATTTTTTGTTTCAGATAATTTTTGAATCGCGCTCAACGTATTTATACATATCCTTACTTATTTACATGTTAGTTTAGTTGTAATGAATATTTTGGATTTGGAGAACAACAAAATATTGTTCAAACATGTGTTAATATTTGTATGAAGTTTCCTTGAATCCATTTCATACTTTTTTCCAGAAATAATTCACAAAAACCCTCCAGGTGCGACAGTGCCCTTAGTCTTTATATGTAAAAATTAAAAGTGGAGTTTTTAGATTTTCGTTAGAAACTTCGGGAATATTTAATTTAATTTTTGTCAATATTTTTTGCAATTATGTATATTCAATTTACATAATTGATGTTTAGTTGGCGACCCTATTATTTTCAATATCATTGTGTCTGACTTTCCTCATCTTTGTGTCTGCTTTCTTCATCTTGGGTACAATGTTAAAATCGCAATGTTTGCTGATGATGCAGCCATTTAAGCATCAGGAGTAATGTATAGGGATGTTCAACTTACCCTGCAGAATTCTAGTCTTCTTCTTCTTCTTCTTTTTCATTTTCGGCGTTACGAGTAGTGATCTTGAAGCGGTCACAACTCTCCCACTTTTCTGCTTCACACTAGTGATCCGCCTGTGGGGTACACCGCGTTGACCTCAGAAAGCGTCGGCAAGCCTCCCGGTTTTGGATTGTTCCATGTCTGAGGCCAACCAAATGCTGCTGTTTTTGCATTTGCTTGACCCAGGAGTGTTTTGGCCTGCCTTTTCTTTTTCGTCGCGAATTTGTTGAAACGTTGAACGATATTGCCTTTTTGACGGGGTTCTGCGGATCTCTCCTTTGAACATGACAATACCAACTGAGGCGGTCGTGCTGAATTTTGTCCAAGATGGTACTTTTGACATGAAGGCTTCCACGGATCTTAGTACTTCTAATTCGAACAAGCTTTGTTACTCCTGCTGTCATCCGAAGCATCTTCATTTCGGCTGCCGTCAATTTGCTCTCATACTTTTTGTACATTGTCCAACATTTTGAACCGTATGTCAGAGCTGGATGGACAACTGCTGTGTAGAGTCTTCCCTTCAGCTTTGGGGGCATTTTTCGATCACAGAAGATAGCGGAGTTTTCTCGCCACTTCATCCACCCTACGCTTACTCGATGATTGATGTCGTCATCACAAGATGCTTCACTATTGATCATAGTTCCCAGATATTTAAACTTTTCACACTTGGGAAGCACATTTCCATTCAAATAAATGTCTGGAATAGGCTTGTCTGGATCAGAAAAAGGGCAGCACAAGTATTCAGTCTTTTTAGCGCTAATACGGTACCCATTTCCTTCCAGAACATACATCCAAACGTCAAGTGCTCGTTGCAGGGATGTCGGATCCTCGCTTATGATGGCTCCACCGTCAGCAAAGAATAATTGTTGTACTTTATTGTCCGTTACTTTTCCTTCGAGCATATAATCCAGAACAGCAATAAAGAGCAGTGGACTCAAGACACTTCCCTGGTGTACACCTACTGTTATTTGGAATCCTTCGGCGACTCCAACTGGGCATCTCACTTTTGTAACTGCTCCTTCGTACATGTCCATAATTATTCGCACATAGGCTTCAGGAACTCCTCGGTGTCTGAGGGCCACCCATATCAGATCTCGTGGTTGTCGATCGAATGCCTTTTCGAAGTCAACCAACACAATATGCAAATCCTCTACGGCATCTCGGTGTTTTTCCATAATGATCCTTATACTTTGGATTGCGTCTGTAGTTGACTTACCCGCGACAAACCCGCATTGGTCATCAGACAGCCTTATTATTTTCCGCAGTCGGCTATCCAAAACCCGCTAAACGATCTTCATAGTGTGGGACATCAACTTGATCGAACGATAGTTGTCACAGCTTCTGGTATCTCCCTTTCCTTTGTACATTGGAAGAAGAAAACTTTCCCTCCATTGATTAGGCAAACTGTCACCTCTTATAAGTTTGGAGTGAGAATCGTGAGCCATCTTAACCCGATGTCTCCCATATTTTTCCAAAACTCATATGGTACCTCGTCTGGCCCAATCGCTTTGCCTTTTTTAGAGTTCTTAACTGCCTCCCTAACTTCTTCGACTGTGACGTCGGATACTTCCGTCCAGCTATTGGAAAGTGGCGCCGAGGAAACTGTTAATTCAAAAGAACATCACAATACTGTCGCCACCTGTGAAGAATTTTGTCGTCATCCACAAGTAGCACTCCTTGAGCATCATTGATGAACTTCGGCGAACGAATCTCCTGCGCATTTCTCCTTCTCTGAGCGGCTATTTTGAAAATGGTTGCTCCCTTATTCAAGTTGCTTTGTCTTAGCTCTTGGATTGCCTGATTTGCTTCAGCAGCTGGGGCAGAAATCTCTTCCAGCTCTCGATACAGGCTCTCCGTGCTTTTTGCTTGAAGTTGGGCGCACTTTTTCTTCGCTTCTTTTCTGCAGCTCTTGTATTCCATTTTGAAACGAGCTTTTTCATTTGTATTTCTTGAGGGGCACTTCGACCAAGCTTGGAAAACTGCTTTCTTCTTTCTAATCACTGCTTTAGCTTCATCATCTCACCACCAGGTTTCTTTAGCTTGTTGGTGGTGTCCTTTTGAGACTCCTAACAGTGATTTGGCTCTCTCTAAGCAGATTCGTTGTAGGTGATCCCACATATTTTGTGCCGTGATTGCATTTGAAACTGCGTCGATGGTATTACACAGCTGACTTTGCATATACGAAATGAATTGCTGTCCTTTGGTTTTCTCCAGATTGTACCACTTGATTCTCCTAGGAGCCTTTGTTTGTTTGACTTCCTTCACCGCATCCGTAAAAAATTCTGTTAAAAGAAGACGGTGTTGTTGAGCGGCAGCTTCTCCTAGTATCACTTTGCAGTCTTTCACCCGAGATTTCATGTTGTTGTCGGTCTTGTTTGAAGAACATGGTATTTAGTACGATTAGACCGTATTACTTGCACATATTTAGAATATCTTCACCAGGAGTGTTCCTGGTGCCGAATCCCAAACCTCCATGGCAGTCTTCACAATCCTCGTTTGTCTTCCCGACATGTCCATTCAAATCTCCTCCAACAAACAAATACTCTTCTTTTGGGATGTTCTTAAGGGGGGACGCTGGTCTAGAATTTTGAAGTCTGAAAAGGTACTTTAGGGTTTTAAAAATAACATACCAAAGGATGGATGCCGGCAAAAATGTCTAAATGCCCAAACTTTCCATTCTGCGGCAGCGCCCCTCTGGTATGCCGTATAATTTTATAGTATTTAAAACTTTAAACGCGTTTTTCTCAAAATCACTTTTTTTTGACTGGCCGAAAACATAACTTGAGCAAATCTTCACCGATCTATACGAAATTTTGACAGTTCATTCAAAATAACTTTCTTCAGAGCCGTACGTAGGATTTTTTTTCTATGTTGCACAGTTTTTTTTAATCAACAATTTTGTCGCATTTTTTTATTGAAAATTTGAATTTTTTGTTCAAACGTACACCATTTCGCGAAAAAACAAAATATCGAAAAAATCCTACGTACGGCTCTAGCTGTTGTTATAAGGAAACTAAAAAATTTCGAGATTTTGTTCCAGGATCAAAATTAAGGAGGTTACACTATCGGCCATGGCCCCATCTAAAAAATGAAGTGCCTCCGAGGAAATGCTGACCAGCCGCCATTTTGATTTTAATTGGCACGAAAAAATTTGTATTTGTTAATTAGAACTTAGATTATAAAACCTCTTTCACAGATTTTCGATTGATCTTTTTGTTGAGTCACAAAAAATCCATAAATTATGCCCATTTTTTCACGCTCTAGACCAGCGTCCCCCCTTAAGTAGATTATGAAAATCAAGCCAGAATGCATCTTTTTCCTCCTGCTCACACCCTATTTGGGGAGCATATGCACTGATTATATTCCAGACCTTTCCTTCCATCACCAATTTAAGAGACATCAAACGACTTCAAAATGGTCAACACGCTGTTACATAAACTTTGGTCAAGGATGATACCGACTCCGTTCCTACCTTGCTCTGTTCCATAGTAGAACATCTTGTAAGCCTTGGTCTTTGCATCCAAGAAACGGGCTTTGTTTGCTGTGTTTCGCCATTTCGTTTCCTGAACACACAAGATGTCCACTCGCCTCCTTCTCATCATCTCTTCGAGTTCGAGACTTCTACCAGTCATACTTCCAACGTTCCAACTCGCGACTCTAAATTTTCGTCCAACTCGTCGCATTACTTTGCTAGCCCCCGGAATCCGTATAGCTCTGACCCGAACATTGCTGCTCGGTCCAGGATCAGCTCCATGCATAGCAATGGAACTGCCTGGCGGGCTAGTGCTTCTTATGTTTGCAAGTACTTCCATAATGCTCAAAATTTTTCAAAAATTTTTCTTTCATCCTTTTCGACACATGCATGCTCCATTTAATGAGTTTGATTACCCTTTTACTACACCGGTCAGTCTAAATGATTATTTCAACAAATGGAAAATAAAAGTTAATTGTCTAATAATTCAAGCAGTTTGGTTTTCACGTCGCAGCAAGTCATGGTTCTTCATAGGAAATGTCAATATTCACTGTAGATACCTCTACATTATATTGGAGGAAAAAACTAGTTTCAATAGTCATTTATCTGCAACCATAAATAATATTAATACTTACATACAATTTCTCTATTCTATGATATCCAGAAAATCGGAAATAAGTAAGGACAACAAAATTATTTTTTTCAAATCAAATTTCCAATCCATCCTTCTCTATGGTGCACCTGTTTGGTGCGACTGTGGCAGAACACATAAATTAAAACTACAGAGATGTCAAAATCAAGTACTTATAATTGTGTTAGATCTCCCAAGGTCTTACTTAACACGTAGGCTACACGAACTACTAAATATTAACTTTTTAAACATAAATTATATCACAATTGTTCGCTATCCGAAAATGAATATGTTCTTTAATTACTTGTATAACAATTATAATATATTTAAAGTTCCTTTTATTTTTGCTTGAACTCCATTATTTTTATTTAATTGTGTTCGATATTATTTTGTAAGTTTTTTATTTTTGTTTTGGTTTTCCCTTAAAAAGAACAAATTTAAATTAAGTCCCTCTTCTTTGTATAAAGTAAGATCACAACTGTAAAGGATAAACATGTCCTAAATCTCTAACTATCAGATTTGATGTAAACTGGTCTAAGTCGATACTAATGTACAACAAATCACTCACACGGATATTGTGCCTACTAAACTTAAACAGGCAGAGAGAAAGACCGACATACGGGCAGACAGATAGTCAAGTAGACAGAAAAACAGAAATGAACATTCAAAAATTCTTTCATCACCAGCGAACCTCACAATTTCTTGTCAAATCAATAAATCACTTGAAAATATTGAAACTCTGCTTTTCAAAACAAGGTCAAGTTAGCCTTTGAGGAAAAATCATAAACTCATACTCAAAACAAGAATCAAAAAATGATACCGGATGTGCAAATTTGAGATTATTTAATTAAAAATGTTGTACATACAAACATACATACATATGTATGTAGTATGTACATGTACATATATATGTAGGTCATTAAATTGCAACATCGGTATGGTATGCGGTGAGCGGGTGATCAAGCTACGAAAATAACTATTAAAGCGGCTCTCAATTTTGTATGTATGTCACAATATAAAATGCAGCATCGACAACTTACAATTGCAACCATGTCATGGCGAACGGAGCACGGGTGTCTAAACGAATCATCAAAGTATTTCACCTCATAATAGTCATCTGGTGTTAGAATAAATGCAGTTTACAAATGGGGTTCTGAACCTGGGCAATTCCTTACTTATGCTTAAGTACATAGATACCTTACCATTTTTGCTCTCCAAATTTCTTACTTTGAAATGTCAAACACAACTTGCTGAAATAAAATCAAGATAATATTTGAGGGAAAATCACATACTGAGATTCAAAAACGAAATTTTTTTTTTAATTTCAGAAAACGAAGCTTGCAGGTATTTGATACCAAGGAATGGTGAATTTCGCCCAAAAATCTAAATTTACTTAAGTTCAAGATGGAAAAGTCGAACCGAACATCAAATCAAGGTGAGTCTTTAAAACCAATTTCAAATTCATATTTAATTTTAGTCAGCTTATTTACGAGCATATTTGTACATATGTACGTACTTATTTAAGTTCAGTTTCGAAACTATTTTTACTGGCTAATCTCATTAAAAATAATGCTTCGCTTAAGATTTGGCAAAAATGCATAGGATCAGAACGTTTACTTGTTGCGTCTCTGTCCTCATGATGAATTTGAAAACAAAAACTTTAAGTGCATCTTACATGTAGGAGACTTCATGTAAATTTTCACAAGCAAATGTTTTCCGTCTCGTAGACTTGAGCGGTATTGAGCTAAGATCAAGCTCATTTGTACACACCTATCAACGCTTTTCATCATCAATGCTTAATGCACTTTTTCCCGACAAATTGCTTTTCTATAAATCAATGACTTGAATTTAAGCATATCAATGAGTTAATTAATCACGACCGTTGATTAATTAATTATTTACAAAAAGAATACAAAACAAAATATACACACTGATGTGCCGCGGTTATGTTTATTGGATTTAATTTCTCGATCAACTGTCAAATGACAACTGGGTAGGTAGAAAAAATGCAACAAGCAGCAATGGGGGCGTTCAACAATCGTATCCGGATAGCTTTTTGCTGTTGTTTACGTGTCAAAACGTTTAGCAGAGTCACAAGCCCATTTCAACTTAAAAGCTATCTTAACTTATCCGAGTATTTTTGGTATACCTTTCTATTTAAGTGATCAGCTGATAGAAATTTTATTTTCATTTCTTTTCGTATCGACTTTTTGTTTTGGTTTGCATTTATTTCAGCACTAGAGTCTTTTAAAACGCATGGGAAATCGAAAAAAATAAATTATAATCGCCTAGCAAAGATATTTTGAATGTTTTTTCTGTTTTCAAAAGTGCAGCAATCTGGAAAAGATATCTGAATCGTTCAAAAAGGTATCTAAGATAGAGCTATCCGAGATAGGCTATCCGATAGGTTCTTGAACGTGCCCAATAAGTATGCAACAAATGCCAGCAAGGGGTGGTTCGGAGGTAACTAATTTTTTTAACACGTATAAAAAAAGACCTATTTGCAAAAGGAATAAAAATGGATGATTGAATTTGTGACTAGCTTATTGGGGTCGGAAGCCCCTACTGAACCATTTGGAGCTCTGGATGAATTTAATGATGTTGTTTAGTGGGAGGATAGACATGTCGCGCAGGTAGTCGAAAAAGTATTCTCCGAGGGCTTTTTCTTCTCTAGTACGTGCCAAGCTAAGACACTCTCAGAGAAAGTGGAATGATGCCTCTTCTCCCTCTTCTTCTTGGGATCCCCTACAGCCTACATAAGTCGGATGGGCCCATTCTCATCATGTGGGATGTGGGTACCCAATGAGTTGTGGCCCGTCAGAAAGCCAATCAACAGAGAGAGAGTTGAGGCCTGCTGAGCTGGAGCAAAACTTTGTTTTCTCTTGGAAATATCTTGCTATAGATTTCTGGAAACCCGTCATGTTTCCATAGACGACCACAAAGCATTGGCGGTTTTTAGAAAATTTTGTTGGATTCTGTTTTTATCTTGCTCTAGTGACTTGAGAACTGTCGTGTTCGTTTCACTGGATTCGAGTGCTATACCGATTTTAGCCAGCTTATGCGGCATTTCGTTTTCTGTTATGTCACGATGTCCTGAATTAAATCAACGATGTTCGTTGAGCTGAGCAGTCCTAGATTGCTGCGACAGCTTTCTACTTATTTGAATTTTGTGACAATAGATGAGATAGCTTTACTGGCCGCCTGACTGTCTATAAAGATGTCAATATTTTTTTTTATCAAATTTTGCTAAGCTAGGTGTTTTTCGGCTTCACTGCCTTCTGAAAAGATGCCTGATCCTACCCCTCGTCCATTTTGGAACCGTCTATGAAGAAGGAGACGTGATTATAAGACGTCTATTATAACCCTGTTTTCCTTCCAGCAGTCTCTTGTCGGCTAATGCAAGCAAGCCTTTGAATTTTAGTCATGGTCTTAAGGTTTGAGGCCATCTCTATAATGATGGCCATTAAACCAAACAGGCATCATCATTTTCGTTTCCGGCGTTACGAGCAGTGATCTTAAAGCGATCACAACTCTCCCACTTTTCTGCTTCACACTAGTGGTCCGCCTGTGGGGTACGCCGCGTTGACCTCAGAAAGCGTCGGCAAGCCTCCCGGTTTTGGATTGTTCCATGTCTGAGGCCAACCAAAAGCTGCTGTTTTTGTGTTTTGGCCTGCCTTTTCTTTTTCGTCGCAAACCAAACAGGCATAATGTGAGGATTGCTCTTATTATGGATGTGTACATCCAGTGAATTGTTGTCAGGTCCCCTTTTTTATCAAAAATTCTTCTCCAAACGTTGAAGCGATTTGAACTTCTCTCTCTCTTTCTTTTAAATTTTCTTTCCCGTTCAGTTTACGATCGAGGACAATCCCGAGGTACTTCACCGTACCGTAGATAAGTTTATTGGAATTCCATTTATAGTGGGTGGAAGTAATTCTGGATTGTAAGATTTTCGTTGAGTTATTTAGAGCTGTCTGGATGAGTTCACAAGGTGTTGTGGTAAATTTTCCGTAAGTGATAATGACGATGTCACCGGCATAGGCCATAGCTTTGATTCCACTCAGATCTAGTTTAACCAGGATCTGGTTAGCTATTCGGAGCCAGAGTAGCGGGAAAAAACTCCTCCTTGCGGTGTACCTCTACAGGTTCTAACCTTAAGAGTGCTTGCACCTATTTCTGCTTTTACTATCATTGTTTGGAGCATGAAGTCGATCCAATTTAAACACATATAAATCACAGTAGAAATTGAAAAAAAAAAATAAAGAAAATTTAAGGAGTATTATGATACACAACCAACACTATGGTAACCAGAGCTGCCACTGACATACCACAGCTGCCACTTTATACTGGATTTACTGTTCAATTTTTCCGACTACTTCATGATGTGCAGTCTCAACTGATTTGTCTTTTATATGTGCATGTTGGGCTGTAGAGATGACATTATTATTCAGTTTTGTTCATATATGTGTTTCTATAAGTCTTCCTAGAGTCTTGAGTAAAAAGGAGGATAGGTTTATTGGTGTGGAATCTTTTGGTTCAGTGTGTGAGGAATTCCCAGCTTTTGGAATGAAAGAAGAAGTTAGGGTAGATCTGGCGGAAGACCAGCGAAACAGTGCATGAAAATGGAAGCAAATGTCGTTGGTGGTTTTTTATCAAGGTTAAAGTGGAAAACAATAAACTGAAGGCACGTCCTTGCTCTTCGGATTTGAAACTGGAACGGTTGTGTATAATAAGCTCATTGAAATCTGACCTTGACAGAATTGTTACATGGTGTAATAAAAGCCAAGTAGAATTCAATAGTTCTTAAAATCAATCTTCTCATTTGCCGCTAGGGCTTAACATCCCCCACTGTCACTACTTGGTATGTGTTTGCACGACGCACATATTTGAAGTCGCCAAAAATGCTGCTGCCCAGGCTTCTTGAACAATGCAGGAAGTTCTTCACACCTTCTGATCTAGCTACTATCTATGAACCCTGCATCCACCCAAAAATAATGGGCAATTCTCAAATCTGGTCAGGTGCACCTCAAACATCATTGCGCCTACTTGATAAAGTACAAAAAAGAGCGTTGCGATTGATTGGTAATAGTTCAATTGCAGAATCGATTAATTCTCTTGAACATCGTCGAAACGTTACCTGCCTCAGTCTCTTTTATCGCTTTTTCTACAAAACAGTGCTCTTGTGAAATAGCCAGTTGCATTCCTCTTCTGAAACAATTTAGACGCAACACTCGACTTGCTAGGAATGCTCATCAATTTTACCACGATCCCAACTTCGGGCAAAGTATAGAGATTCATGTTTTAGTCGCACCACTGGAATGTGAAATGCTGTACCAGACTCTGTTTTTCCCTCACATTACGACTCACAAAATATCGAAAGCATCGAAATGTGCATCGGTGTCGTCTCCTATTAAATCCTCTCCTATTTTCCTAAATGCTCGCTCAGTGTTTTACAACAAGGGTATTCATAACCCCTTGATGTGCGTGCTAATTATAAAAGATAATGAGTTTGATTTTATTTAGGGAGATGATTTTATAATCAAGCATGTATTTGCTTTTTAAGGCGGAAAAGTGATGGGCATTCTGTAATAATGTGCAGAGATGTTCTTCATTTTAGAGGCATAGTCTGCAAATGGACTCCACTGTACCACCATACTGCTTACTCACACCGTTATGGCTAGTTAAAATCTCTGATAGGGTCGAACACAAAAACTTTCTTGAAATTGTTAGTTGTCATCACCTTATTTTTCGCAGAGCCGGTGGTAGTTTTTAAACTACCCAACTTTGCTCTTTTCGCTTATTTTTATTGTCTCAATAATTTGATTGGAGTTGCCTAGCTATAGTTGGCCGGTGTCTAGTTCTTTCTATCTAAAGTCAGTTTGGAGTGACAATTTAATGTTTAATGCTGGTCGAGCTTATCTTAGAGGCTCCAGTCATGGTTGCCACTTGTCCAAAAAATATGTTTCCAAAAATAAAATTAAAAATGACCAAAATTATAGTTGATTCCGATGAAGAAAGAAAAAGGAGGGAAGCGTTCGTTTGAGGAATTATAGAAATGTCATGATAGGTATGAGCTTCAGAGTTGTTACCAAAAGTTAAAAAAAAAAAATACATGCCAAGGTGGAAAACCAAGAACCAACCCCGTAAAGGCAATCAAGTAAGGCAAAGCAAGGAAGAACCGCAGTCTCTTTTGAGGATCTGGAAAAACTACTTTTGCAGGCTCAATTGAAACAATGATCAAGAGCGCCATACTCCAGGCCTATAAGCAGTTAGGGTTTTCAAACTCGTATGCTGACAACGGTCTTGTCACTCGAAAGCATCTGTTCCTTTAGATCACTCCAATTAAATCGAGTTGAGCGGTGTAAAAGTAAAAGTGGTTAGATGGGGAACCGTTCTTGCACACAACTCCGTGTTTTTGTCATTTATAAATTCTTCTGTTGCGTCTCTTGCGGGGGTATCAGCCGAAGATCTTTATGCCTGTCCAGACAAGTTAACAAGTTACGATCATATCGTTATACCTGTCATTTCATTGGCCAACGGGGTGAGGAAGAAACTCAAGACCAAAACTAAATTTTCTGCCTGAGCAGTACACTTTGCGTGTTCATTGTTATGAGCAAAACCCGTCTGGACAGGCATTTTATAACCATGGCTGCAATATGTAATGTATCGTTTCGTTTGTTTAAAAAAAGCTCGTATCATAAATAAAATAAAACTGCATTTGCACACGGTCTCGACGAAATTCTCAAGTCAACTAGAGATTATATTCAAAAGTGTATGCTCCAGCTGCATGATTTAGTCATGACAAAGAATGTTCAATGAATGGAAAACATTATAGTTGCACCAATTACAGAGGAATACGCCTCCTTGACTTTACATCTCTTGTCTTGTCAATGGGAACATGAACATCTGAACCCTTTACCACAGAGCAATCCATGCGCTTGAACGACCGAACTTATTAATGCACTTTTCATATCATACGATAAGAGAACTGCTTAGTGTATACATTTAATTTTTTGAGAACCTAAAAACTGAAGTGTTTTTCTCATTTAAATCCATTGAAAAAAATGACCAAATGCATTAAAAAATGATCATGTGACAAAGTAAACAAGTAAAAATTGGCACGACTGGGTCGCACGAACTTGCGATTGTGTTCTAAATACGATATCAAAATATAAAGGCCGAGTTAAAGGTTTTGGTATGGTGCCAACTACACATTAATTATGAAAATTGAATTAAATCACGCAAAATAATAAAAAAATTAAATTAAATATTCCAAAGGTTTCAAGCCAAAATCTAAAGACGCCATTCTTTTTCAATCGCTAATACATATGAATGATGAAAATTTAATCAAAATCGTTGGACCAGTTTTTCCAAAAAACGGTTTTTTATTTTTCACTTTTTTTTAAAAGTCGAGTATGCAAAGTTTTAGATCTTGATAGAAGTTATTTTGAAAAAAAATTAAAAAAGATTCAAACTTATACTTTTGAAGTTATTTCTAAAAATCAAAATTTTTTAAAAAAATTTATAAAAATTTCCAAAACAAATTTTTTTTAAATATTGATATGCAGTCTTTCTTTAACAGTTTACGACTTCTTAAATCCAAAATTTTGTCAAGATCGTGTAAGCCATTAACAAGAAAGTCGGTTTTAAAAAAAAATGGTACTATTGGAGGTACCGTTTTTAGGGGGCCTCGAAATAACTTATACGGAAATAACTTATATAGCAGTTACTACGGTTTCAAACCGTAGTAATTTATATGATAACGGTCATATAAATTATTACGATATGGAACCGCAATAGCTTATATATAAGTTATTTCGTTTTTAAATCCGCAATAACTTATATATAAGTAATTGCGGGTTGAATCCGCAATAATTCATATACAAGTTATTACGACATGAAACCGAAATAACTTATATATAAGCTATTGCGGCTCGTTTTTTGATTAATTCAATATAGAAGAACAATGAATGCATTTTCCTTCATAGGAGTGAAAAATAGAGACTAACTGTAATTTTAAATTTCATATATTTTATAACGACATTAGACCGTAATAACTTACATATATGTATATAAGTTATTACGATTTAAAACCGAAATTATATTATATATTAATGATATTAGTTATTGCGGATTGAAAACGCAATAATTCATATATAAGTTATTACGGTTTAAACCGTAATAATTGCTATATAAGTTATTTCCGTATAAGTTATTTCATGGTGCCCGTTTTAGCCTTTTTCCAAAAAATTTTTTTACATCATAAGAAAGACAATTAAAAAGTAATCTCTCACACAAAATTTTATCGAAATCGTTGGAGCCGTTTTCGAGAAAAATAAGTATTATCATATCGGTTGTATGGCAGGTACCGTTATTTCAAGACCTAGAGACTCAATTCCAAAAACACCTCTGTAGACTGCTCCACAGACCATAACTGCAAATTTTGAAGAAAATCGGTCTATAAGTTCAGGCTGTAGATCCATATACAGACAGACAGACAGACAGACAGACAGACAGACAGACAGACAGACAGACAGACACACAGACAGACAGAATTGCAGGACCCACTTTTTTCGTATTCTCTATCATCGTAATGTCATAATTAATTGTTATCTCAAATTTTTTTTTCTGCACGATTGCAAGACTTGCCTTAGTACCTACCTATAATCGCAAGCAAAAAATAATGACCAGATTTAGTCATAAATGACCAAACTGGCAACCGTGGCTCCAGCATCTCTTATCTCTTCCAAGTGTTGAACTTTATTTCTTCATTCTTTATATTTTCACTCTAATCGTGAAATTCTATTGAAAAACAATAGTTTAGATTCTAAATTTTAGAAGATGGGAGTCTCCCGCCCTCAGTCCAAACTATTTGAGCAAATATTTCTTGTTTGGAAGAATATAAAGAAGACAGTAAAATGCTGTGTATTCTTCCCAAAAGTACAATGCATTCTCAAATTCTCAGACTTTTCACTAAAACGCAGTTCTTTTTTGTATTCCCTTTAATGTGCCTTGGCCGTTATTGAGAATTTCAAAAATGAATTTTTCTTAGCAGCATGTTGCCATAAGCATTGTATATATAAACTATAGTAAGTTCATCATTCAATTTAAGAATATTTTGGACCGGAGGAGCATGGTGGCGCTGCGAACGCTGAAAAAAGTAAAAAAAAATTGGGTGGAACGTATTTAAGAGAGTGAGCGCAAACTACCAAAAGAGCATGAACATGAGAAAAAATACTTTGGCGGGATCTGCGATGACGCAATTTTGTTTTGATTCCCTTTTGTGGATATATGTATGTAAAAAGGGTTGAAAGAATTTCGTTATCTCAAGGGGAAGAACAAGAACTCGTTTGAGAAATAGTCAAATAATTTTGTAGTTCTTCTTTACTTCAAGGTTAACTACCTGTACCAATGTAGAGCAAATTGTCACATTGCATCATTTTGCTTTGAAAAACAATTTGACTACATTTTGCAATAATTGATGAAAGAATTTACGCGAAATGTAATTTAAGTAGGTAGTTAAGGGATAGTATGGAGTTATTGGAAAAATGCAAACATAATGTAGGTAGGTATGTAGTGATTAAATTCAATTTCTTGTTTTTGACAAAATCGATTTCTGATCGGTGAATAGTAAATGTATGCTACAATCTGATACGAATTAAAACAGATTCATAAAAAACAGGTGCATTAAACATTTTAGTAGGACATTTACTAGTTCTATTTAAAGAAGAAAAACATTAGGAATAAAGAAATAGAATGTTTTTCGAACCAATGGAGTTAAGAGATTGCCAATGCCTTTTCCAATCGAGTATCCTTTCAACTATCCTTGAATCCCATGCCGTCAGCATTCAGCATTGAAGACCAGTTGCAGCAATGCCAAGGAGCCATCAGAACCGCTGCCTGTGAGGTTCTGGGTTTCACTCGGCCACCAAAACGAAACCCATGGTTCGATGAAGAATGCAGGCAGGCAAATGCAGCCAAGCAAAGAGCACG
Source organism: Melanostoma mellinum (assembly GCA_914767635.1). Lineage (NCBI taxonomy): Eukaryota > Metazoa > Arthropoda > Insecta > Diptera > Syrphidae > Melanostoma > Melanostoma mellinum. The sequence continues at coordinate 51,949,822 of OU612060.1, read as the reverse complement.
ACAAATGCTTATGCAAACACGAACGAGGGCTGCTTACGATCAGTATAACGAGATTTACAAGGAGAGAAGAAGGGAAGAACACCGAATTCTCAAAAAGAAAAAGAAGCAGCATGAGAAGCGCTCGTTTGAGGAAATAGAGAGGTGCCATGACAGGAACGAGATTCGGAAGTTTTACCAAAAGGTAAAAAGATCCTGCCATTGTGGCAAACCCCGAACTCAAGTCTGTAAAGACCAGCAGGGAAACATAGTTACAGAGTCACAGCCCCCACTGAGGATCTGGAAAGATCACTTCTGCAGACTGCTTAACGCCGATGAAGACACTATTTCCGCTGTCAGGAAGAACGCCACATTCAACTTTGCCAAAGAATGCTGTCCTCCCGACCTAGAAGAATTAAGCTTGTCATATGCAAACTTAAATCAAATAAGACTTCAGGTGCTCATGGCCTTGATGCCGAACTTTTCAAGGCAGCTGGAGATCAGTTGGAAAGGAGCATGCACCAGCTGATCTGCATGATATGGTCGGAAGAAACCATGCCCATGAATGGAACCTCAGTATCGTATGCCCGATCCTAAAGAAAGGAGACCCTCACAATTGCGCCAATTATAGAGGGATAAGCCTCCTTAACGTCGCTTATAAGATCTTGTCTGCTGTAATATGTGCACGTCTGAAACCCCACGTCAACAACTTGATAGGTCCTTATCAATGTGGTTTTAGACCGGAGAAGTCCACAATTGACCAAATTTTCACATTACGGCAGATCTTGGAAAAAAACCCGAGAACCTAATATCACACACAGCACAACGAAGTATATGTTGTCATCAAACAAGGACACAGAACATTGACGAATTGGACAAATCGTCACAATAGACAGACATAACTTCGAGGTAGTACAGGACTTCGTCTACCTAGGATCCGCTGTAGACACGGACAACAACATCAGTGCGGAGATCAAACGGAGAATAACTCTTGCCTACTGTTGCTTCTTTGGGTTAAGAAGGCAATTGAGAAACAAAACCCTCTCCAGAAAAACCAAGGTAACCTTGTATAAGACCTTAATCATCCCAGTCCTGCTTTACGGCGCGGAAGCATGGACCTTATCGAAAGCGGATGAGGAAACCCTTGGTCGTTTCGAAAGAAAAATTCTCCGAATGATCTTTGGTCCCGTATGCGAAGGCAATGTGTGGAGAAGAAGATACAACAACGAGCTGTGCGAGCTGTACCGCGACATGGGCATAGCCAGAATAGTACGCATCGCGAGGCTACGATGGTTGGGCCATGTAGAGCGGATGGACCCAAACGCTCCGGCTCGACGGGTTTTCGAAATCACATTGCAGGGAAATCGCAGAAGGGGAAGACCTCGTCTTAGGTGGCGCAATCAAGTGGAAGAAGACCTCAACCGACTTAGAGTGCAAAAATTAATTTGATTCTTAAACTCAAACTTTGTTTAATAAACTTAAACTTTTTTCTGTAATTTTAACTTCTTTTTTATAAAATAATATAAACTTGAAAACAGTCTACTTCCCCAGAAATCGAACACTTGTTTCCTAAAGCCGAACATTAAGTTTCCTTATTTCGAACACGGTGCTTTGGGGTAAAACTAACGTTTAAATGCTACATAAAACAGAAATTTTTAAAGTTTTTTCTGTTTTAAATTATCCAAACATCATTATTTATATTTTTATATTTATTTTTACATTTTTTTATATTTTCTCAATTTTATTGAAACACATTAAAATCAGATAAGATTTGAAGAGTTGCATACAAAGTCTTTACTTTGAGCACAAAATTGGGTGTACGATAAATGATTACGCTAAATGTTGACAACCTTTATTTCTTAAGCCATCTTCTTCGACTAGAAGTTATGAGACAGCTCCGTCATAATTGAAATTGTTAACTGTCAAAATCATACAGAGTTTCCTTGATTCGAACACTGGAAAAAGGTGTTCGAATACTGGCCCCAAAGATTTTGTTACTTTTATTGATAGAAAGAATTAAAAAATTTTAGTTTCTTATAACATAACACTAGTGTTCGAACAGGAAACTCACAACAATTAAGTTTCCTTTAATCGAACAGCAAAAAACTAATACAACCATTTAGTTTTAAGATAAAATTTTAATGTAAATGAACTAAAATAAGCATTATATAACGAAAAAACCTTACAACATAGATATTTAGCTTTAATTGACCCTAGAAATCGCAATTTCTGACGACCCTCGCAAAAGTCTCCTTTTTATATGGAAACCCACAATTGCCACACTTTACAGTTTCGCATCAAAAGAAATATAAAAAATTTAAAATAATGCAGTTTGAGCGATGTTTATCAAAAATTGTTCGACAACTGGGAGTGTTCGAATTTAGGCGGCCTCACCCTACTTAATTAATTAATTAATTAAAATGTGTACAAAAAAAAAAAACGATTGAGAAAAAGCGGCTAGGTATACCAAAAAAAGGAGAAATCCCAAACTGCCTTAACTTGCTTAGAAAACAATAGAGAAACAAAGAACTATACCGAAATTTGCATTCATATGTACAGCACTGACCTTACCCTACACTTGCCAAGAAACGAAAAAATCACAAAATCACATTTGAAAGCAAAAAATAGCAAGTTGTTTTCTTCCTTTCTTACAAGATGCATATTTCACGCTTTCCTATACTGTCCATGTTATCCTGCCTACTGAAAAACACGATACAATTCAACAATGTATGCGTGAATAACCCCGATCTCCGCCTTTACGGTTTCCTCTTTGGTTTTGATGATCAACACAAGAAAACCAAGCTTTTTTTCTACCTTCCCGCAGTGTATCCTTTATTGCAAAATGGATTTCACCCTTGTCCATTTCATCCTACCTATTCTTTGTGCCTTTCACATTCAATGCGTGCATAAGCAAAAAGCAACCCCGATGTACACTTACTTCATTTGTGTTGGTGCCCAGAAAATTCAATGTTTACTAATTGAATTTACTCTTTTAAATTGCTAGCTTCCACAAAACTTAAGCTCTCTTTAAAAAATAAAAATTTATGTGGAACGCATAGCTTGGCACGGAGACTTAAATCTGGCACGGAGACCTAGATTCACCACGGGTAAAAAAGTCTACATAATCTTACTATGGTTTATATCATTGTATATATAATTTATAGTAGAACCATTTGCCGATTTAAGAATGTTTTGTTTTTAGGGCACGGAGCGCTGCAGTCGCCTGTGAAAAACGTAAAAAAATGCGAGTAGTCTTGTGGAATGCATTTATAAGAGAGCCAGATAAATGTTTTAAGAGACTGATCATATGGCAAAAATATTTAAGCGGGATTCGTGATGTTGTGATTTTGTTTTGGTTCTCATTTGTGGGTATGTGTAAAGTTCCTTGGAAAATTACATTTGCTTTGAAGAAAGTGGTGTGAGACATAAATATAAGTATATTTTTGCGTTTCTTCTTTTCTTTCGATTGAAATTACTTGCATAAGGAGCAAATAGCAACGTTGCATTATTTCACTTTGGAAATTATTCCAATTGCTTTGAAATACCTACGTACCTTACTGAAATGAATGAAACATATTTTTGCAGTGGGAAATTCAAATTAATGGAATTATTGAATAATTTCAAACACAATGTAGTAAATACAAAGACCATTTATTTAACACAACCTGTTACAAATTCTAACAGAATTCAATGACAGGTGCGTAAAATATTTTCGAAGAGATATTTACCAGCACGGTAAAGCCTTTAAATTACTTTATAGGAAACAGAAACATTTTTTTTTATTAAGCTACCTATAAAGTTCAGATTATAGGTACCTACTATTGAGAACCGTGATGTGGTGATTAAATTTTTTTTTTTGGGTAAAAATCCTTCAAAGATTTCTCAAATGCATGCATTCGAAAGAACTGATGTGAGACAAAGTCATAATATTTTTGCAATTCTTATTTTATTTTGATTGAAATGAAACAAATAGGTAGCAACGTTGCATTATTTCACTTTGGAAATTATTCTAATTGCTTTGAAATAATACATATCTAATCTAATAACTATTTATTTTATCAAAACTAGTTACAAATTCTAACAAAATTCAATGGCAGGTGCATAAAATATTTTAGTGTAGACATTTACCAGCAAGGTTTAAAGGAGATAGATTTGTATATAGAATATTTATAGTCATCGCGTTTTTAAGAGAAAGTGCCGGCTCTTGTTAACATCACCCTTATTTTAAATTGGGGTCATTAACAAACGATTTATAAACATCAGACTAGCTTTATTATTTTGATTTAACTAAACTCCTTGAAATTAGAAGACGTCCGCATTTTTTTGAATTTTTCTGGTATAGAGGTGTACACACCAGAAAAATTCAAAAAAAAATTTCTTTATTTTCCAAGACAAGAAAATAAAAAAATGGCGTTAAAGTAGACCCTTTTTCCAATACAGCCATCTATAATTTGAGTGAAAAATTGGAAATTGACAAAACTGCCAAATTTATAATTTTCATCCGATCGTAAAAATTGTAGATAGCTATATGTGAAAACATATGGAGAGTATGCAGTAAAGATTTTAAGACAATTCGTTAATATTTGCGTAAGTTACAGCGGCTGCAAATTTGAAATATGCAGTTTTGAGAAAAACGCGTTTAAAGGTTTCAGAGCAGGAGTTCGAGCACTCGAGATGCTTCTCTTCTATACCCTGCCATTTCAAAAGTATCCAAGATATCATTCTAATATTTTAGGACATCATTTTTGAGATGTTTACCTATCAATAAATTTAAAAAATATCGATTTTTTGAAAATGAGAAACTAGCCGAGCCCCTCACGCAAATATTTAAAAAAGTGAAATTGAATATTCCAAAGACAAACGCCATTTTTTCAAAAATTCAAGTACCCAATTTTAAAGATCTTACTAAAAGATAAATTGACAAAAGAAAAATGAAATAAATCAAACATACCGTTTTGAAAAATTTAGAAAAAACTGATTGTTTTAAAAAATATTATTGAAAATTCAAAATAAACAAATTTTTCGAATTATGACATGCAATCTCTTTTAAACAACTTTGCACTTTTAAAATATGAAATTTCGTCAAAATCGCATCAGCCATTAGCGAGAAAGTCGGCTTTGAAAAAATGGGCTATGGGTGGTTCCGTTTTTAGACTGAAACCGAAAAAATGTTCACATCATAAGAATAGCTATTCAGAAATGAAAACTCACGTAAAATTTTATCAAAATCGTTAGAGCCGTTTTCGAGAAAAACAGGTATTTTCATATGGGTTGTATGGCAGGTACCGTTATTTCAAGACCTAGAAACCCAATTCCAAAAGCTTCTCTGTTAACTACCACATAAATGATAAATGCAAATTTTTAAGAAAATCGGTCCATCGCTTCAGGCTGTACATGTACATCCATAAAACGGTTATTTTTCAAACACGATGTTGACGAAATTTTGTATTTAAGAAGTTTTAAGTTTTTTAAAAATGATTATATATCAACATTTGAAAAATTCTAGCTTTTGAAATTTAAATTTTTTTTTTTTAATTTTATTTTTTTTTAAATAATTTAAAAACGATATTTTTGGTTTTTTTCTTAAATTTTTGTCAAAACAACTTCTACAAAGATCTTTAGGTTTTGGAATTCTAAAAACCTCGCTACACCTGTAAGCCTCTCCACAGACCATAACTGCAAACTTTGAAGGAAATCGGTAAAGAGTTTAAGGCTGTCTGTTCATATGCGGACAGACAGAAACACAGGCAAAAAAAGTTATTTTCTTGAATTTCGAAGCACGAGCCTCCCGGGTAACAAGCACACATGGTAACCATTTACGCTACCATATGATGTATCTATACTATATGGTATTACAAATAAGTTTTTTCTTCCCATATATTTAGCTTCGAACAATCAAAACGAGAAAAAGTAGGATTAAAAAAAAATTTCATTTCTATCCTTTATACGTATTTCAAAAATATTTTGTCAAAGTTTCTAGTCGATCGGACACAAATTGAAGACGATATAAATATTCTTATACCTGCTTGATCTGAGCACACATTTGTTACCTGGCAGCTTTAAAGCGTTTTTCTTACAACTCACGTTTTTAAAGTTGGTGCCTACAGAAGGGTTTTTGGAATTGAGTATCTAGGTCTTGCAATTGGTACCTGCTATACAACTGATATGATAATACTTATTATTCTCAAAAACAGCTTCAAGCACTTCGATAAAATTTTATGTGAAGGATTAATTTTAAATTGTCTTTATAATGTAAAAAAAAATTTGAAAAAGTCTAAAAATGGTACCTCCCATTGTACGGCTCTTTTCAAAAACGACTTTCTCGTTAAAGGCTGTTGACGAAATGTAGTTTAGAAGTTTTTAGATTTTTTTAAGAAAGACTACATATTATCAACATTTAAAAAAATTTAATTTTTGAAGCCTATACATTTTAAAAAAAATTTTGATTTTTAAAAATAACTTCAAAACGATATTTTTGTTTTTTTTTTTCAAAACAGCTTCTATCAAGTTCTTAAGCTTTGTATATTGGATTTCTAAAAACATCTTTTTTAAAAAAAGTGAAAAATAAAAAAGGTTTTTTTTAGACTGCTCCAATAGTTTTGATTAAATTTTCACCGATGATATGTATTAGCAACTGCAAAAGTGGGGTTTTTAGACTTTCGCTTGAAGCCTTTGAAATATTTCATTTAATTTTTTTCAATATTTTGCGTGACTTAATTCATTTTTCGTAATTAATGCGTAGTTGGCAGCTCTGAATCCCCAAATATATTACGCAAGTTTGTGCGACCCAGCCATGCTAAATTTTTTAAGTGAATTAACCCTATCCGTCTTTTAAACTGCTATAATGAATATCAAAAAAAGAATAATAGGTACAACAAAATATGTACATAATATTAAATGAACTAGAATTTTGCTTTCAAAATTTATTTTTAACAATAATCAATCAAAGTTTTACATGCAAAAATTATTATCTACTAGGCCCTTTTAAGATTTCAACGAAAATGTAGAAATCAAAAATACCTACACACAATGACTTTGCCAAAACTTAATTTTCATGTGCCTGCCACAAATAAATAAATTTCTGACCTACCTCACTAACGCACAAACGAAAAGGTCTCAAACATGAATTTCCTTGAAATGATTATATTTTTTGTCCTTACGAGCATTGTCTTGCATAATCTTCTTTTTCGTCCTTTATACTTTACCAATACCATATTATACATACACCCGATCTACGGTTTCCTCTTTGAATGGTGCACAGCTGCACAGCAGTTAAAAAAGAGAACTCAATGTTTACAAATTGAATTTCAAAGAGCAAACATCTTAACATCCACAAATATTCTTTTTCTTTTTGTAATAAATTTCATGTGGAACTTGTTAGTTCGTTTTTAGGGCTGGTGGTGCGCCACCAGTCAAAAAGTCTACATAATCCTACTATAGTTTTTATATACAATGTTTATATATACAATGCCATAAGTTTCTATATCCGACATCACTCTCTACTCTCTAGCAGTTTCACCAACCAAAGCTAAGCGCATGCCTTTGTTTTATACCATTTAAACTCACATCTTTTTCGAACACCGTGTTCACCACAGCAGAAAATCGCTTCCTCGTCTGCTGTCATAAAAAGTTTGAGGGGGCTAGTGTGGCCGCAACATCGAATGTTGCTTGTAATTTTATGAATGAAAGTCTAGTTCATCGTAAATATTCGCGCATGTCAAATTTATATAAACAAAACGCAAACATTCTTCCGACCGAAAACTTTGTAATTACAATTACAAATGTAGCCGATATAAAAATTGCGGGAAAAATACTTCATTACAAAGGACAATGTTGTATCGGAAGATGAACTCAGGCAATCAGTTTAAATTTGTCTTCAAACGAAATAACACCTCGCCGGGTTAGTGAATATCTCGCGTATGAGTGTTTCGCCGGTTTTTTCGTAATTCAAATTCAATTCTGCTTAATACACAAGTGTTGTTTCATAGAAATATTTTTAAAATAAATTTTAACGACCCAAAAAAAAAAGAATACAAAAGAAGGAAAAACAGGGTGCATGTATAAAGCGAATACAATAAAAAAAAGTCGATGTTTCGTGTAGCGGTAATAAATTGTTGAAAGTAGAAATAATAATAAAATCAAGCAAAGAGTGTTTGTTTATGTGAAAACGAAGAAAAAGTGAAAAAGAGTGAAGTGAAATAGAAAAAAAAAAAAAAAATTAAGAATTTTATTGGATTTTACCACCGCAGCCAAAATGCTTGGGTATGTCTTTCCATCATAATGAATTTCCTTTTACCATAAAATAGAGTAAGTAGTCGAATAAAAAATTGTGTATTTTTTTATGGACAGGGTCCTTAACTTAGAGGTTTAGCATTGAATTATTATGACTCCATCTGTTTAAGTTTAACAGCATCACACTTGTTGATGTCATGTACATGATTTTATATTTCATCGCCCGGACAAAATATGTCAAAAATTAACATTCATGGCCATGGCCACACCACAGTGCAGCCAGTGTGGTGTGTTAATCAAAACATTTAATGGCCATAAGTTCATAACTGAAGGATTAAAAGGCCTAAGAGTAAATTTAAATACGTTTCGGGCTTATTTGTACTCATATGCTAAAGTTTATATGACGCACACTTAAAAAGTTAAAGAACGACTTTTTTATCAACTTCTTTAATAGGTTCTGTGAGCTTGAGATCCTTAAATTAACTCTTTTTTTTTCTCTTTGAAATGACTTTCCCCATTGTCATAAATTGTTGAACCGTATTTTAGTACCCTGCTTAGTTATCTTTGAGTGAGTTCATCTTAATTTTACAGACAACGACCATCTCTGTCACCATATGCTAGGAGAGTTTAAAAATGACTTTGTAGAAATCACTGATGGTTTGTGAGAAAAAAGGGAAAAAGGTTTTTTTTAATCACTTTTCTGCTCTTTTGGGCATTGATGATACATGATCCATCATTGTCGTTTTGTCATTATACATATATTTTTTGGGACGCTTGTAGCGTTTTCACGCCTTGAGAACTTTAATATTTGATATTTGAGTTTCACTTTTTCATGGTTGAGTTAAGCGTTTAAAATCAAAGCAAAAAGTCTTGGGTTTTGATGGATAGGTTAGAATTGTGATTAAAACTTTTACATGTATATAATAAAAGAATGGAAAGGTAGAGCACGTAGGCATTCGGTTTCCTTGTTACAGTCTCTGTTGTTTTTTTGTTTCGAGTGTCACATGATCAATCAAGGCATAACTGATTCATTATGTTTTTCAAAATGTCCTCGGAGAAAATGCGCTTCTTCAACAGGAAATTTAAGTTTTAAGTCAATTTTAATGATATTGGAAAAAGGAGTGGGAATTACTGAAAAGTCTTCGAGCTAAACCATTGATTTTTTACAAACCTGGAAAACGGGATGAATACGTTTTGGCAATATACAGGGTGGTTTGCATACGGTGCGATATAAGCTCAGGATGGATAGATTGGATCAGGAAAAGACAAAAATTCCATGGGAGGGGTGTCTGTCTCCCCCGTTCAGGGCGGAGGGACAGTTTTATAAAAAATTTATATAATTCAAAAAATCAACTAAGCCATTTACTACCACAGTGTTTCTGAGAGCTTTCACTTTGTTTCTTTAATCAACATAGTTCAATTAAGTGAATAGTTTTTGGGTAATCAAGCCTCAAAGTCAAAATTTCAGTAGAAAAATCACATTTTTGCTTTATTTAGTGTCATTCTCTCTTTGAATTAGCAATGCTTTTAGAAGTTTGGTGACAAACACAGAAAATCTCCAGAAAATTTTTGTTTGCTGATTGGACTTTATTCTTTGAGCAAAAACGAATTTTCTTGGACAGAGACATCTCGTTCTTTTTTAGTTTCTAAGAAACTAAGAAAAGTTATTTCCATTGGTTTTTCGTGCTTGACTCAAAGCTAATAAGAGCATTGATTTATCAAAACTTATGGCAAAATTTCGTAAAAATTGACTTGATTACTAAAAAATAATTGAGTAAATCAACGTAAACTAAAAACTTGGTTCAAAAACAAATGATTAGTCTTCAAAAGCACTAAAGTATGTGGTATTGACGTAGTTGATTTTCAATTACTTCAATTTAATAAAATCTCCCTATACCCCTTCTGCCTGAACGGACGGAGAAAGACCCCTTTCCGTACGATCTTTTGTCGCACAGTATACCAAAAAAGAATTAGTCTTGCTCTTACATTATGGTTGTATATTTATAAGGTACAGCGTACAATGAATTACTTACATAATTTTTATAAACTTATTTAGTACGAACAATATTTTTATAAGTGATGCTCAAAGATTACTTAAAGACTAAGAAACTAAATAAAAATGAAAAAGAAGGTGTAGATGTAGACTAGATTCGACGGTGGGTGAATCATAATGGTTCTTCCATCGTCGATTCCCGCCTACATGAAACCTTCCAAATGGAGGTATTTTTGTAAATTAAGGACATACAAAGTATCTTATAATCTTTCTTTATATATATAAATCACGTGTCACAATGTTTGTCTGCGATGGACTCCTAGACTACTTAACCGATTTTAATGAAATTTGTACACCGTGTGCAGTTTGGTCTAACTTAAAAGATAGGATAGGTTTCATCTTAATAAACATTGGCAATATTATTTTATTGCAAATTATTAGTTTTATATTCACAATTATCTGTTAGCTTCAAAAGATTTTAACAGATTTTTGAGAAAGTAAACAATAGCTGGCACTGCTATGTTAAACCTACAAACGTGTCATATAAGCCACAATTCAATAACACCACGTATTGTTGAGCCTAAACATCTGCAACAGTTGGATGATTGGCAGCTGGATATATTCCGCTGTTATTTGAACTTCCTTATCCCTTATATTACTTACTTACTTACTTAGGTGGGCATTACAGTTCGGGGTGAACCTGGGCCTCAACCAACATCCTTCGATAACGACTTCTATTTCGGGCGAGCTCTCTCCAGTTTCGCACTCCAAGTCGGTTGAGGTCATCCTCCACTTGATTGCGCCACCTAAGACGAGGTCTTCCCCTTCCGCGATTTCCCTGCAATGTGTGCTTTCGAACACCCGACGAGCCGGAGCGTTTGGGTCCATCCGCTCAACATGGCCCAACAATCGTAACAATCGCGGTACAGCTCATACAGCTCGTTGTTGTATCTTCTTCTCCACACATTGCCTTCGCATACGGGACCAAAGATCATTCGGAGAATTTTTCTTTCGAAACGACCAAGGGTTTCCTCATCCGTTTTCAATAAGGTCCATGCTTCCGCGCCGTAAAGCAGGACTGGGATGATTAGGGTCTTATATAAGGTTACCTTGGTTTTTCTAGAGAGGGTTTTGTTTCTCAATTGCCTTCTTAACCCAAAGAAGCAACGGTTGGCAAGCGTTATTCTAAGTTTGATCTCCGCACTGATGTTGTTGTCCGTGTCTACAGCGGATCCTAGGTAGACGAAGTCCTGTACTACCTCGAAGTTATGTCTGTCTATTGTGACGTTTTGTCCAATTCGTCGGTGTTCTGTGTCCTTTTTTGATGACAGCATATACTTTGTTTTGCCCTCATTAACCATCAAACCCATTTTTGCCGCTTCTGTTTCAATACTCGCAAAAGCACCTATGACATCACGCTTTTTTCTTCCCATTACGTCAATATCGTCTGCATAGGCGAGTAATTGTACAGACTTTTGAAAGATTGTTCCTCTGGTGTTGACGTTTGAGTTTCTTACAATCTGTTCAAGTATGATGTTGAAGAAATCGCACGACAGTTTGTCGCCTTGTCTAAAACCTTTTTCGACATCAAAGGTCTCGGTGAGTTCTTTACCGACCTTGACGGAGCAGCGTGAATTCTCCAAAGTCATCCTGCATAGTCGTACGAGTTTTGCAGGGATGCCGAAACTAGACATGACTCTGTACAGCTCGTCTCTGTAGATACTGTCATACGCGGCCTTGAAATCGATAAAGAGATGGTGAATATCGATATTATGTTCTCGGACGTTTTTTCCAAGATCTGCCGTAATGTGAAAATTTGGTCTATTGTGGACTTCTCTGGTCTAAAACCACATTGATAAGGACCTATCAAGTTGTTGACGTGGGGTTTCAGACGTTCACATATTACAGCAGACAAGATCTTATAAGCGACGTTAAGGAGTCTTATCCCTCTATAATTGGCACAGTTGTGAGGGTCTCCTTTCTTTAGAATCTGGCATACGATACTGAGGTTCCATTCATCGGGCATGCTTTCTTTCGACCATATCATGCAGATCAGCTGGTGCATGTTCCTTTCCAACTGATCTCCAGCTGCCTTGAAAAGTTCGGCATCAAGGCCATCTGCACCTGCAGTCTTATTTGATTTAAGTTTGCATATGGCAACCTTAACCTCTTCTAGGTCGGGAGGACGGCATTCTTGATCATCGTCCAGGCTGAATGGGGCAATCTGCCTGACAGCGGAATTTGTGTCCTCATCGCCGTTAAGCAGTCTGCAGAAATGATCTTTCCAGATCCTCAGTAGCGACTGTGACTCTACAACTATGTTTCCCTGCTGGTCTTTACAGGCTTGAGTTCGGGGTTTGCCACCTTGGCAGGATCTTTTTACCTTTTGGTAAAACTTCCGAGCCTCGTTCCTGTCATGGCACCTCTCTATTTCCTCAAACGAGCGCTTCTCATGCTGCTTCTTTTTCTTTTTGAGAAGTCGGTGTTCTTCCCTTCTTCTCTCCTTGTAAATCTCGTTATACCGATCGTAAGCAGCCCTCGTTCGTGTTTGCAAAAGCATTTGTCGTGCTCTTTGCTTGGCTGCATTTGCCTGCCTACATTCTTCATCGAACCATGGGTTTCGTTTTGGTGGCCGAGTGAAACCCAGAACCTCAGAGGCAGCGGTTCTGATGGCTTCTTGGCATTGCTGCCACTGGTCTTCAATGTTTAATGCTGTTGGCATGGGATTCAAGGATAATTGAAGGGACACTCGATTGGAAAAGGCATTGGCAATCTCTTGCGATTGTAGCTTTCCGACGTCATATCTCTTCACAGCGTTAGTTCGTGCTGGTCGTGAACAAGATATCCTCATTCGTACCTTGGGTAAAACAAGGTAGTGGTCCTAGTCAAAGTTGGCCCCTCGGAAAGTTCGGACATCTAGCACACTGGAAGAGTGCCTTGCGTCTATCGCAACATGGTCAATTTGGTTGACGGTTAATTGATCTGGGGATCGCCATGTGCCTTTATGAATTTTGAGATGCGGGAAGCGTGTACTACTTACAACAAGATTTAGCCCCGCAGCAAAATCGATGAGCCTCAATCCGTTTTCGGAGGTTTTGTCGTGGAGGCTATGCTTACCGATTGTGTTTCCAAAGATGACCTCCTTCCCTAGTTTTGCGTTGAAATCGCCAAGAACGATTTTCACGTCGTATCTAGGGCATTGCTCATATGTTTCTTCGAGGAGCTCGTAGAAACAGTCTTTGGAATCGTCGTCTTTCTCTTCTGTGGGGGCGTGGGCGCATATAAGGCTAATGTTGGCGAATTTAGCCCTGATGCGGATGGTCATTATACGCTCATTGACTGGATTTTGGCTAATCACTTTATCCCTGAGTCTACCTCTAAAGAAAAATCCGCACCCAAATAAACGCTTTTTCTGTTGTCTGTAGCAGTCGCCATAGTAGATGTCACAGTTTTTCATCTTCTTTATGCCCGGTCCACTCCATCGCACTTCTTGGATGGCGGTTATGTCTGCGTTGCAGCAGTCCAGGGCGTCCGCTAATTCTCCAGCTGCACCTAGTCCGTTAAGAGATCTTACGTTACAAGTGCAGATCCGGAGGTCGTTGTCCTTTTTTCGTTTGCATGGGTCGTCAACTTTGAAATCATTATCGTTATCCGAGGCTGTTGATTGTTTCGGAACTATATCTTTTTTACGTGGTTGGGTAGTTAACCCTACGCACAACCTCCAACCTGGAGGGCCAGGTCCTTTTGGATCCCTTCGGACACAAAGGGCTGGAGTATCCAGAGTCAGTACCCTGCTGCAGGGGTGTGAGTGCTGCCGTTGGCTCACTAGTATTGAAAGACCCTGAAAGACCTTTAAACCAAATATGTTGGAGTAGCTCCTTCAGGGGTTTCTGCTTTTATGGCTGCTGAAGTCCACCGTTGATTCTGTCCATCGAATTCATCCGCTGGAACATTTACACGGAAGCTCTCGTAGACCACTGAGATTCGTGCAGTCAGTCATTGTTCGCAGAGCAATTATAGTGTTGATCGATCACAATTCTTTGTTCCGGATTCCCTTATCTCAACACTCGCACTTACTAGTTTAGCAGGTCAGCTCTGGACGGAGCATCCCAGGTCCCAGTGGATACCGCTTGGAGGTATAGTAAGCACAGTTGACGTGTACTATAAGTTACAGCATCTGGGCGCCGCCAAGTTAGCACCAATCAGAGCCTACCCGAATAGTACAACGCCCATCCCTTATATTATATTTGGAAAATATGAACAAAGTCGCTTTCCGCTGTCTGCCTGTACGCTTTTTTAAAGTCTTTGAAACTACACAACTGATTTTGATGTTTGTTGGTGGTTTTTTGATGGTTTTTTTTTTTCAATTGAAACAGTGACCCAAGAAAAAGGTTTTTATGTATACATATTTCCACAGTAATGGGAAAGAGAACTTAGGAACTGCTCGACCAATTTCTAAATTCTGTAACTGTTTGAATGATATTTGTTTACATATTCCAACGGGATCATACACAAGAACAATCACGGGAACTTAGAAACTGCTTGACCGATTTTAAAAATTCTTTCGCCTTTCAAATGTTAAAATGTTTTCGCAAGCAGTTGACAGTTACTCCGATGATAAAATTCATTGTCACGAAAAGCGCTGCTTTCTTGATAAGCCGTTCGGAATTGGCAGAAAATTGTAGGTACCCTCCATTTCCTCACAGGGCATGGTTGCGAGAAATGCGCTAGGCCCTGGGTCTCCCCGCTCTGTTGCGCCGGCCGGCGCAGTCTTATTTATTTATTATAGTTCTGAAGATAATTGGATCTGCGGGCATTAGGATTCATTCTGAGTTTTTCATTCAAATAAAGATTCATAATAAATGCACTTAACTTCTTTTTCACTTGAAAGCTTCAAAATATTCTCTGTACTTTTCTTGATATTTGATTTGTTACTAACACACTGCGGGGTGGTACGAAATTCAATATTATCAGACTTTAGATGCGAACTGATATCATATTTAATTAAATATGAATAGTTGTGGTGCATTTGGCCTAGTTAAAATAATTGGATACTCAAATCTCTTTAGAAACATAAAATCCTTTTTCCATATTCCTCCTATGATAATAACACTGATTTGAAAGCCGCTTTCTAAATTACCTGTTCGTAGTCAGCCTAAAATTCTATGCCTTGAAATTCTATGCCCCGATCTTTGTTGTACTAACACACTTACTTATTTCAGCGCCTTCAGCGATGTCATAATCCAAAAAACGTACAATCAAATGTCTGGGTATTAATTTGTACTTTTGATTTATGAAAGAAGTGTTTCACTGCGAGTACAATATATTATGTACTTAATAAATGATTAAGTACCTACTTAATAACAATCTTTCAAAATTAAATATTCTCACAGCGTGGTAAAACTTAAAAGAAACTTTGTGATCAGTTTTATTCATCAGCCCGTTGAGTGATGTTCGAATATTGCCGACTGAAAAGCCAATCCCTGTTAAATTTCAACGTGCGTTACTAGTAATAAGTAAGCTGCAGATTGCACCATTTGATGGCTGCTATTATTTGAACTGTTGTGTAAATCATGTTAACGCACAATGTATGGTGAGTCGTTATTTCCCATTTTAACATCGTTAGTGAAATTTAGAAAAATTAAGAGATGTCAGAATTTGCCTTATTAAGTGAGGTGTCTGATTACGAGTAATGAAATCAGCTATAAAACTAAAGCCCAGCTTACATATGCTTTTATATTCAAGTTTTGTATTGGGGTTATGAGCATATGTATTTGGCAATGTTAAGTTAAATATCAAGGGGCTTTCAAACAGTGGTATCGTAAGAGGCAGCCGCAGTTTATATGAACTGAGTACTTCGAGCTAATCACAAATATTAAAAAAAGACACTCAAGGGCTACATAAATAGCTCGAAAAACTATAATATCTATTTTTAAATAACTATAACTCCAGCGGTACTCGTGGCGTGATGGTTAGCATGTCCACTTGCTAACCCAGAGGTTCAAGGTTCGAATCCCAGCAGGGCAAAAATGTTTTTTCACTGGTATCGCCTTTCGCGAGGAATTGGCAAGTCCTCCGTTAATAAATTCATTGCCATGAAAAGCGCTTTCTCAAAAAGCCTTTCGGAACCGGCAGAATATTGTAGGTCCCTCCATTCCCTCACAAGGCATGGTTGTGAAAAATGCGCTAGGCCCTGGGGCGCCTTGCTCTGAAATCGATGAATTTTTATTTATTTATTTAACACTGTTTCCAATGACAGTAAATTTGGCAATTGGGTATATTTGTGGTCATTTTGAAATCAATTAATAGACTAACTTCAGAACAACGTGAACAAATTGTTATTGCCGACATACGGCCCCAGTTGCTTGAAGAAATAGTAAAAAATTAGACTTCTCAATTACGCTTCCAGCCAGCCTTGAGGCACATTTGCCCGAAGTCATTCATAAGCACTAATGGCATTACCATTTTTTTTCATCTTGAATGTGTCTTTGACTATAAAAAAGCAACCTTTATTAAAACCTCCTTTTATATTTAAAGGAAAGGGCCACTTTCAGATGTGAAGAGTAAGCTCTACTAGGTATTCTTACTATAAGTTGCAATTGTGTTCATAAGGGAAAGACAAAAGAAACTTCGAACTGGGCAATCTTGTGGTTTCTTTTCAAACCACAGGTTATTTTGACTCCGACAGCCGTTTTCCACTCATAATCGTGGAAGAAAGAAATATTGTGTCGCTTTACAGCGTTTGAAAATTTTGAAAAAAATTATTTCTTAAGTAGGTATCGCGTAGCCCAAACTTGTTTTTGAAAAAAAGTTTTAGTCGAAATGAAGCCCCCACCGCAATTAGCCGCCCTGGGTGCTGCTATTTGCCTTCTTAGAATTTTTTTTATTAGGGAAACTGTGAAGGACCCATGTTATGCCAAAAATCTGGAAACGATTCAGGCTTTTAAGACCAATATCACCCTAGCAATTCGTGAGCTAAAGGATGCTTTTTTATACGTGTTTTTTTTATGACAATATTTTTAGCATTTGGTCTTTTTGACAGCTGTCACTTGATGTATGCTTAGTTTGGTTTGCAATTTCATCCTGGAAGAATTGAAGCCGCACGACCACTAAGACTGCGTACGTTCGGTAAATTGACTCAAAACAAAATCATTGTTGACGCCGATTATGTACATAACATAATTTCGTTATTTAAATCTGTGAGCTACCTCCAAGATCTTGTAAATTTACACCAATGAACTATTTTTCGTGAGGTTAAGTGCAGTAGCTTGTCTACGCAGATAGCTCGAGGCGATCGATGGCTTGGAAGGGTATATTGGGGGCATTATTGCTGACATACGGCCCTACGTTTTGCAAAAAGTGGTTGAAAATTGGGCTATTGAACCTCATGGTTGGAATTTATTGTAGCAAGCCACTACCCCTTGGCCGAAATCAATAACAAATAATAATGGCGAATCCTTATCTTTATAACAAAGATACATTTTTGGCAACAACTTAAATCATATGCGTTTTACTTCTTGAAAACCACCCGTCTAGAAGAAAGCACCGTTTTCATTCCCAAACCGTCAACAAGGTGTAGGAAAATTGAACTGATGGAATCTGCTAATCCGAGGCAGCTACCTGTGCAGTAAAAAGGCGTCTATCAAGCATAAGGCTGAAACCGAAACATCCTGGACACACATTTGTCTAATCAGGGGTCGAATTACCGCACACGTGATAGAGTAATTTATCACTGAATTATGTGTTTTTGGCATTAGTTCTCACGTTATCGATCACTTTACTACCACAATATGATTAGTATTTAAACGTATTGAAGTCGATAAATGAAAAGCAGAAGATCGAATTTAGAAAGAAAAATTGCATTCACTCTCAGTTCATCACTGGTACGCTAATTCGGCCACAGGTTTTTTTTTTGTTATCACTTCGAGTTCAAAATCTGAAAAATTACCCTTTTTGTTGATTGTCCACTTCTGTCCCCGGCTGAAAAAAAAAAAAAAAATGCCATACAATTGATATGATATGAATGGTGCGTATCTACACATACTTATCACTCCATTCTCGAAATTTTCTGCCGGCCTTTTCGAATTTTGCATTGTTATCATTTCTTTCGCATTTATCATAAAAGTTCGGAATACATATTATGAATAAATAATTCCTCTTCATCACCCTTTTTAAATTGTGTTCCGTTCAATTTGGGATTTGCTTTAGGGAATGGCCAAAATTCGTAAAAGAATTGAAAACATTTGCTTTTGTCATCAAATTAACTTTTAAAGTGGAACTCCTAGGGCATTTAATTGTCAAAAGAGAGTTTTTTAAAATTAATAGAAAATGACAAGGGACAAAAGTGTAGGAAAGACATTGAGTTAGGCCTTCTGGGGATCTCCTTTTTAGATATGACAGGCATGCCGCATGCCTTGTTTATTGCTTGTGGTGTTTGTAGTTCTCCTCAAAATTATGGCCACTAAGCAAACACGTTTGTTGGCAACCAACACTTGTTAAAGCAAAGCGCTTTACGTGCTCTATTTGTTGCTTCGGGCTTATTTGTTTTTCCAACTTTAAATAATGCTGCTTTAAAAGACCATAAGGTACTCACTGCTTTTGTTTTCCAAAAAGTCATCTCCGTTTTCATATTTTGACTGTTGTGTGTAGGAGTTCTAATTTTAGCAATGTGTGTTATAACACATGTGCCATTAATGGTCATCGTTCTGTGTAACTGTAGATTTGTTACATATTTGTAGGATGATGTGTTTGGTGCGCACTTTTGCTACTTGTTTTAATATCTAAAAGCACTTCTCATTACCTTATACCATTTATACGTCCTGCTTGTGTTATGCAATTCTCGAAAACATAATCAGGACGATTCAAGTTCTTTTTTTAGAATAAAATCCTATGTGCGTATGGAAGAGAACTTAAAATAACTAGCTTTACGAAGTGGATAGCTAGATACTTGCATGACGAGTAAGCGTATTTTAGAGGTTTTGTAGTCAGTGCTTCTCTGTAAAGCGAATGATGTCAATGCAAACTCATTTTCCACAATTTAAGTCCTTTGGTCAGTTTTAATTATTGCAAACAAACTCATTTGTTTTTCTCATTCTCACTTACTGACCTACTAATTTACCTACTTACTCACGTACTTATTTCCATTTATACTTACTTACTTACTGACTCATTTGTTTGTTTACTTACTTAGGTTAGGTTAAGTTAGGTGGGGTGCAGTCGCAAGCACCAACACCTCACTCGGATCTCAATGATCCATTGTGCTCCCCTGGATAAGAAATGTTGTGGAGGTACAGGTGGGGGTGGGGTAGAGGGTAGGAGGTGAGGAATAGCGTAGGATTGTGTTCGTGACTGGTTATTGAGGTTGAGAGCCCTCACTGAACCATTTGGTGCCCTGACCGAACTTTACGATACTGTTCAGTGGGAGGTTAGAGTTTTCGCTTTTTTTCCCTGGTGTAGACCAAGCCTGGGAACTCACAGAGTAACTGGAGCGACCCTTACTCTGCCTTTTCGTCTTGGCATCCTTTGCATGAGTCGGATATGCTAATGCTCAATTTCAAGGAGTTTGTGACCTGTGAAAATGCCAGTCAAGGGAGAGAGCCGAGGCCTGCTAAGCTAAAGTACAAAAATATCTGGCCATAGATTTTTGAAAACTTTAAAGATGACCATCTGTTATTGGCGGTTTTTAGAAAGTTTCGTTTGATTCTGTTTTTTTGATTTGAGTACAGAGTTGTTGGTTTCGCTGTATATGACCCGATTTTGGACAGCTTATTCGCACTTTTCGTTACAAGTTCAAGTTTCAAAAGATTTCGGACTTAGTAAATATGCTTTTTCAGCCTAACCTTGCCACTGGTGATTTGATGGCCAACTCATCGAAAAGTGGAACCAATATTTACATCGTTTTGGAGACAGTAAGACGATTGCTCTTGATATTTCTAAGCTTTTCAATAGAGCTTGACATCAGGGTCTCTTGTCGAAAATGGGTGCTTTTGGGATCGATGAGTCTCTTATTCGTTGGATTAGAAACTACCTTTCTTACCATTGAATACAAGTTCTATTGGATGGTATTTTTGATACTCACTTCATAAATGCTGCTGTGCCTCAGGGCTCCGTTTTGTGTCAGACACTCTTCCTTATTTTCATAAATGATCTCTTGTCTGAAACTTTTAACTTTTAACTTTTTTGCTGACGACTCAGCCCTCAGCTTTTCATATTCGTTTCCAAATTCAAGTCTCTGTTCCTCGGATGTGGAACTGGATCGGTTACGTATGAAAAGCTCATTGAATCGGAATCAGAGCTCATTGCTGGGGCAGCATTGTTACATGGGGTAGTTAGAACCGAGTTGAGTTCAATGCTTTGAAAATATTGATAGATAGATAGATTGTCGTTCATCGCCGATATCTATGAATGTTACCTGCATCCAAGAAAACGAAAAGCTGTCACTACAAGTTATGTGTGTAAGCGATGATCTTCGTTGGAATGACCGCATATGACGTGTGATGCTTCTTTTTCAAAGGCTGGGATATGACTCAGGGTGTCCAGGGTCTACCCAAGGAAGCTTCGTAAGACTTGAGTTTCGGTGGTCCAACTTCTCAAAATGATACGCGAAACGGTCGGTTTAATTTTAATTAACTCTAAATTTATTACAATATCCTCTCTCAGGATTAAGTTTACAAAAAAGCAAGTCTTATGTTTTCTTGAGTAGGGTCTACTTCTGGTGCTGGTCCACCAAATGGCTATGGTGTCGATCCTCACTGGTGTAGTGGCGATGGTCCCTCTGCTCTGGGAAGACGGTTGTATACGACGGCAGTTATTTCCTCTGTTTGGCGGCGGTGAACTCCTATCTAGATCTGCGTTAGGCAGGGCGCTCTATCGGCAGCAGCGGATTTCGTAGCAAAGGTCTGCGTTGCACGAAAGGCAGATCAATTTATCGGCAGCGGCGGACTTCGTAGAAAGTGCCTGCGTTTACTAGAGCAGAACACTGTCCCTGAAAGCTCCCTTTACGGAGACGCAATGCTTAACCAAGGAAAGTCCAAACGCCCGGCTGGGATCAAGCTACAAGAAATATTACGGTGATGCAACGCCTAACAAAACATACTAAGGAGAATTAAAACGCTCGGTTGGAAACAAACCACAACGATTAAATTTCCTTCACGGAAACGCAACGTCTAAAAATAAGGAGAAACCAAACCCCCAGCTGAAACAAGCCACAACGATTTAATCTCCCTTACGGTGAAGCGAGAAAAAAGTATTAACCAGGTAAATTCTATTTGTCCGGCTGAGAACAAGCCACAACATTCGGAAACCTCTAATTCTTTTTCTGATTTTTGCTGATTAATTCACCTCTATTCATTAACTTTGTCACTGAAACCGAATGTGAACTGTAACCGGTCAGTGACAATTTTGGATTAAAAAAATTGGATAGGTATTGCCAATGTATTTCCCAATAAGGAAATGCACAAGAAGTGATAAGGCACAGAGAAAAAAACAATGTTTGGCCTTGGAGAAGGCATTTACTTTGTAGTTTAATTACGTGTGGGGATTTCAATAGAAATAAATACTGCACTGCATTTTGGGAGGAGGTAGAGAAAAGAAATTGTGACGCTTCGTCACAGACGCTGCTATGCTTAGGTTTTTGAGACGATGCAGGAAATTTTTCACCCCTTCTGATCTGGCTATTATCTATAAAGCCTACATCCCATCAAAACTTAGAGAGAACAATTCTAAAATCTGGTCAGGTGCTCCTGAAACATCATTGCGCCAACTTGATAGGGTTCAAAACAGCTTTAAGACTAATAGGTGAAAGTTCAATAGTTGGATTGATTAATTCTCTCAAGCAGAGAACTTTCCTATCCGAGACAACTTCTTTGACAATCTTTAATATATATAAATCACGTGTCACAATGTTTGTCTGCGATGGACTCCTAGACTACTTAACCGATTTTAATGAAATTTTTACACCGTGTGCAGTTTGGTCTAACTTAAAAGATAGGATAGGTTTCATCTTAATAAACATTGGCAATATTATTTTATTGCAAATTATTAGTTTTATATTCACAATTATCTGTTAGCTTCAAAAGATTTTAAGATTTTTGAGAAAGTAAACAATAGATGGCACTGCTATGTTAAACCTACAAACGTGTCATATAAGCCACAATTCAATAGCACCACGTATTGTTGAGCCTAAACATCTGCAACAGTTGGATGATTGGCAGCTGGATACATTCCGCTGTTATTTGAACTTCCTTATCCCTTATATTATATGTTTTTGCAAAATATGAACAAAGTCGCTTTCTGCTGTCTGTCTGTACGCTTTTTTAAAGTCTTTAAAACTACACAACTGATTTTGATGTGGTTTTTTTTTTAATTGAAACAGTGACCCAAGAAAAAGGTTTTTATGTATACGTATTTCCACAGTAACGGCAAAGAGAACTTAGAAACCGCTCGACCAATTTCTAAATTCTGTAACTGCTAGAATGATATTTGTTTACATATTCCAACGGGATCATACACAAGAACAATCACGGGAACTTAGAAACTGCTTGACCGATTTTAAAAATTCCTTTCGCCTTTCAAATGTTAAAATGTTTTCGCAAGCAGTTGACAGTTACTCCGATGATAAAGTTCATTGCCACGAAAAGCACTGCTTTCTCGATAAGCCGTTCGGAATCGGCAGAAAATTGTAGGTACCCTCCTTTTCCTCATAGGGCATGGTTGCGAGAAATACGCTAGGCCCTGGGTCTCCCCGCTCTGTTGCGCCGGCGCAATCTTATTTATTTATTATAGTTCTGACGATAATTGGAACAAGAAACTTAAAACTTTCAGACAATATTCAGCTTACCCCAGCGGGTTTTTCTAACAATTTTTTTTTTTTTTTTTAGCAATTTTTAGTGAACAACGCTTTTGAATGAGACCAGCGCAACGCCGGGCGGGTCAGCTAGTAAAATATAACACTTATCTTTTTAAATGAAAACACAAGAAAAAGAAAAAAGTATTTAAAATGAAAATAAAATCAGCTACCGCAATTCTAAAACGCAGGTACGGCCGTTGGGTACGGTTGGGCCGCTCAGCTTTCAATGTTATTCTGATTTTGCCTCTTTGTGCGCAATTTCTTTGATTAAGCACAAGTCTCCAAAAATATCTCGATTTTATTACATAGCATTACATTCAAGTATGTTGACAGAACTGCCAAATCCTCTTCTTAGCTTGTTATTTTCTGCTCTTCAGTTCAGAAAAAACAAAGCACCAAAATTGAAAAATTCAACAAATAGAGAATTGGGTTAGCTTCAATACGAATTTGCCTTATTATGTAGTTTCTACTCGACTGACCTCTCCTAAGGCTCCTTGGTATAATAGAGCACTACAATTTACAAACACCAGAAGCTATAAGCAAGTCTGACATCGAAAAATGATGGAAAGAAACCAGAGGACATAACTCACTATGACTTTTTATACTCCTTGTCGTTCGCCATTTGTTGGCAATGTGTTCTTTTTTAACTAAAACCCTCAGGAGGGCACGTTAAAAGTTTATTCCACGAAAGAGCGACTGTTTTTTAAAATTCCCTTTCGAATATGTCATATTCAATACGAATAATTGATACATTTA
Organism: Melanostoma mellinum; assembly: GCA_914767635.1. Taxonomy (NCBI): domain Eukaryota; kingdom Metazoa; phylum Arthropoda; class Insecta; order Diptera; family Syrphidae; genus Melanostoma; species Melanostoma mellinum. The sequence continues at coordinate 51,926,018 of OU612060.1, read as the reverse complement.
ATGTGAAAGAGAAGTTTTCTGCCCAGCGAACTCTTCTCTTCTTATTCAAATAGCAATGCAACTCAGCAAACTGCAACATGCTTTTCATTACTTTTAAGAATCTAATTGGAAAATATTCCTCAGAATGGTAAGTTTACACAGAGAATAATTCGAGGAACTTTTTTTCATGAAAAGGGAGATGGATAAGTACGTAGGTGTACACAGGGGCGAACGCAGAAAAAATTTTCGTTTTGTTTTTAACGTTTTGTTTTTAACATTTTTATGCATTTTTTATACTCTGTATTGATTCGTAAAATACATTGCTAGGAGGAATCCTAACTAATATTATAAATGTGTAATGTGTAATTCTGTCTGTCCAGCTTTCTATGTTACCGTCTCCCGCCCAAACTACTCAACCGATTTGAATGAAATTTGGTACATAGATAGCCTAGAACCTGAGAAAGGATATAGGCTATGCATTTTATCCCTTTATTCTAATGAGAACGGGAACGTATACCAGGAACCTAGAAACTTCAGCACCGATTTTAATAATTCCTCCACCGTTAGAACGCCTCACTATCCTCAAGTAACATAAACTTCAACTCATCCCCATATTCCTACAGGAACAAGAGTCCTTACTACTATAACAAGTACGAAAGAATCTGCCGCCCAAACCACTGAGTCGATTTAAGTAAAATTTTATACAGAGATGATCTAGAAGGACATAGACTTCAATTCATCCGAATATTCCCACGGGAACCGGTCCTTACTAATATTATAAATGCAAAAGTAGCTCTGTCTGGTCGTCCCGCCCAAACAACTGAACCAATTCAAATGAAATTTTGTACAGAGGTAGTCTAAGACCTGAGGAAAGACATAGACATTATGTTTTATCCCAATTTCTACGGGAACGTAAACGAGAACTTAGAAACTACTGCACCGATTTCAAAAATTCTTCCACCTTTAGAATGCTACACTATCCCTGAGCGAGTAACATAAGCTTTAACTCATTCCCATATTCCTATGAGAACAATCACCATACTCCCTCGGGAACGGGAGTCGTTACTAATATTCCAAAAATTCCAAAATTAAATCTGTCTGTTTTTTTCTTTGTTCCATTATTGCCATGGGACTTACTTGTGCTTACTACTTGTAAGTAAACAATTCTATTTGGCAAAATATGAAAAAAGTAAGAAGATAAGTTACTGAAAAATTCAAATTTTTTAGTTTTGAAGCGACCAATGCGATGTGTTTGCAAATATAAGTAGGACAGTGAATTTTCATATATATTTCTATCGTAGGTCCCATTTTATACGACCCAATACTACCTACCTCCACATCAACAAATGAAATTTACTTACACTAGAAAAGGGTGATCATGCTAAAGACATACATAAACCAAAAAGTCATTCCAAAACATATGAACTACCTGCAAATTAACTAACTTATTGATAGAAATGGATTCCGCATTTGGAAGGATTTTTTCAAAAATTTTTGACAGAATGAAATTTTCAGATGAATTTTATGCTTCCATGTTTTATATTTTGATTTTTGTTTTAAAAAACTAGTGGTTATTTTTTTATTTCAAAAATTTCGGTGGGGGGGGGGGGGGTTCAACCCCCAAAACCCCTCCCTGCGTTCGCCCCTGGGTGTACGAGATTCTATTAGTTCTTCAGTGAAAATGAATGCATACTGAACACGGGCTATACGAAATAGGACACCTTTTGGGCGACTTTCAAACAAAATTTTGTTTGAACCATTCGTTGGACGCAAAAAAATGCAAGTTGTGGGTGATTTTCTAATATTCCATTTTCACTATGAGATTTTTTTCCTGTCGGAGGCTTTTCAAATACTAACAGGAGGATTCAGAACTAAAATTAATCCATCGCTGTACCAGGCAACAGCTTTTTTCTGTTATTTTTTTTTTACATGTTCATAGATAAGCCAGAAAACGTTGTCATGGTAAAAGGCCTAGTATGCGACGAGTATTTGCATCGTGAATTATAAAAATTCAGGACATACATACATACATAGATTTGCGCAACAAAGCAGGGAATCCCTACTCCCGAGGCCTATCGCCTTTCTCACAGTCGTACATTGTGAGGGAATTGAGCAGGAATGGAAAGTGAAATTTTTCAATTGTATTTAAAATAGTTTTGAAATTGTACTGAAATGGTGCCAATTGCATTGAAAACTAGTTTTGTGAATTGATCAACAAATACAAAACAACATTAAAAAGTTTGTTTTTGAAAATGCAATGAAATGAACAAGGCTCCAAATATTATTGCTTTATAATTATTAACAAACATTTCTATATATGAAACACAACGTCCTTCAAGCTTCAAGTGGCTGCAACGACTTTGTTGATGACTTTGGGCTGTAGTTTCTTGGGTCTCTTCGATAATATAAGCCTCGAGTACTTGAATCGCCCGAATTGTTGGTATAACATCGATTTCCACTGAAAAAAATGTCCAGAAGGTTCGAATCGCAGCTCAATTGACGTATTAAAAACTAGTGAAAACACCGTTTGAGGAATTACTGAGCGAAAGATCGATAGTGGCATGGGCTGTGTGCCACTTCTTCTCATCCTGCTTTAACCAGAGGTAGTTGAAGTCAATTGCATCCATTTCAATAAGAAAAGGTGGGCTCTGTAAAGCCCACTGTTGACGGATTGAGTCTTACATTCTCGGCTTTAGCAACCACGTTCCCGTCCGTAGTTGGAAACGAAAATGAAAACCATGACCGTAACGTATGATACTGACTCTCCGTCAAGATTTCGAGCAGGACCCAAATGACAGTTTTAAATTAGTCAGGGCCCCATCTATTCTAGATGCTCAGTTGCACCTCACTATTTAGTTTGATCTGCGATTATAGGTACTAAAAGACAAGTCTTGCAATCGTGCCTCAATTTTTTTTTTTTAGAATTCACCTTACACGGAACCAAACCATTCATTTTATAACATCAACTTTCTATATTTCCAGAATTTTGATGCTTTTTTTTAAGAATTCATTCAATTCTTTGTAGTTTTGGAAGGCTTTTGTGTTAGAATGAAAGTTGCCACAAATTAAAAGTCGTTACGCTCTCAAACAATGAGATAAAACAGTTCTTGCTGAAAGATGCAAAAAAGGTTCTCAAATCATTTTTCTTTATTATTTAAAAATAAAAACTTCAGATTCTATGAAAAACCGCGAAATAATAAGCTCCACTTTTAACAGGATATTTTTTGGAATATTTTCTACGGACAGAGAGTGAACAAAACATTGGCATAAGAAACCTTCGGTAACCTCGGGGCTTATGCAATTCCTACTGCCGAATCCGAACAGCTTAGTTCATGGCAGTGTGCTATTTCTCTCGAAGGATTTGCTAGTTTCTGGTTTAAAGCGATACCAGTGAACCTCCCACATAAAAGGCGAACATGCCAACCATAACGGCACGGGTACCAAATGCTAAACAAGTAACTTCAAAATATGAACATACTCTCATATCGTCTGCTGGACGATGTGGAAACGGTGCCCCAACATTGATGGCCAAACGAATATTGTGTCTATTCTTGAAGATTGATCGAATTCACTGCTTTTATGACTGACTGTTCATGGTTCATGCAATTCATTCGGACCTATAAACGCTGTTCCAAATGTTGCTATTAAAAGCATTAACTTCATCAAACAAACTGTATGAGCAAATCAAATCCAAGTGATGTGTAAAGATGCTTAATCGTATAGAAGTTGCAAAGATCTGCTGGTGTCATGTAATTTTCATATTGAAATTCTGGTATTTGTTGCTCTGAAAAGAAAAATGATAAATGTTCAGCCATGACTATCTAGGTTCTCGTTTTTGGACGACGATCTATGCATTGAAAAGATTTCACACACAGTTGTGTTTGATTCCAAAGGAACAAACTTTCCTACTCCAATAAACTGATACAGCTTACGCTATTCGGTTGAAACTACCTCTTTTATGAAATTATAATTTATAAAATTACAACACAAATTGTTGGACGCAGCAAGAACAGTTGCGCTTGGAATCCTTTCAACGTCGACGTGATATAGTTTGGGAAAGATATTCCTAGAATTTCCAGAGGAATTTTTGCATTTAATTAAAAATCAAATATTTCGGGTGAAATTTTGAAGAGTATCGTTGACAGACAAACAGGGAAAACAACAAACAAGCCTAATTAGTCGTATAGGGGCGGGAAAAGTTTTGCTATTTATCACAACCCTTTCCAAAAAATCGGTTGTGTTGTTTTTTCTTCCTTTGCTGTGAAAAGGGGAAAATGCAGAAATTGTTTAAAATACCAAGTACCCGATGCCTTACAGCTCAACACACAGACTTAATTCAAGTTATTAGCTGCAGAGCTTCAGCATTATAAATTCAAGTGATTTTATAGAACAGTAAGGTTTGACTTCAAATCAATCCATTTTTTTTTTTATTGATAGTTGAAATTGCAATTAGCTTATAAAGTTTCTACAAGAATAAACATTCAATATTAAAATCTAACACAATAAAAAATGGACGTGTCTGTATGCACTAAACACAAGCCTATACGAGTCATTTGAGAGGTTAGAAACACACATAGTGTTCTTTCAACAGAATCTTATTAATTAATTTAGATAAAACATATCATGTTGTTCGTGTTGGTTCGTTTGAAACGAACGTACTGTCGGAACTGGCAGAAAATTGTAGGTTAACTCCATTCCCTTACTGGGCATTGTTGTGAGCCATGCGTTAAGCCCCGGTGTTCCTCGCTCTGTTGCGCCACCCTATGTATGTACAAATAAAACATGACATTTTGAATTTTGATCATAGAGAAAAAATAGGCACGACTGTGTCGCTCGAGTTTGCGATTGTTATTAAGTAAAATACCAAAATCTTAAGGCTCAGTACAAGGTTTTAGTATTCGCTCTCAATAACATATTTGCTGGTACAGGGTTGCCAACTAAACATTAATAAATTATGTATTTTGAAAAAAATCATGTAAAATATTTAAAAAAAAAATAATATCATTATCTCGAAGGATTTTAACGAAAAAAGATTAAACCCCATTTTTTTGCAGTGGCTAATAAATATAAACGTTGAAAATGTAATCAAAATCTTTGAATAAAACACTTCATAGTTAATGTGTAGTTGGCAATCCTGTACCACAAAATATATTATGAAAGGCGAATACTAAATCCTTGTACTCATCCTTAAGCTTATGATATTGTTATTAGCACACAATTGAAAGTTCGTGCGACCTAGTCGTGCCCATTTTTATTTTGCAAATATGAAAAAAGTTTTATTTATTTCTTCTTGAACCATCAGTTTCTTCAAAGAAAGGTACGTCGAGTGTATTAACAGCGACAGTACGAAGTTTACTCCTTGAGGTGTGAGCTGAGACGCAATGTAACATCACTCACGAGAACAGCAACATATTTTTGCATAATAAATCGAGGACGAATTTTTGATTTTTTTTTGCAGATGAGAAATTTTTACGAAAAAACATTTCCCGGTTTGCTATATTGAATCTCAATATCGAATCATTCACTTAAAATGAGAAAAATTCAAAATCGATTTCTCAAAGTCATTGACTTTACGCATTTCTGCTTTTGATATAGTGGGTGATATGAAAATTACCAAAACGTGATTGTAAATAAATCGGCTTAAGCTTGAGCCTATAATAATTGCAAAATTAATTGGAATACTTCTGCCCTTGAAAATTGAAATTATGATTTTGTTCATCCAATTTCTGTTCTATGAACCGGAAGGGAATGCGTATGCAAATAGCAAATCTGATGTGTAATGACTAATGAGCTCGTAGCAGAGGAAATTATTTCATTTAATCATTTTTAGAATTTACACCGAGAGTTCAAATAAACAGCCTAATGAAAAATACAAGTCCTTATTTGGTAATGATAAAAGGGTTGTTGCAAGAGTAGATATTACAGAGTTCAAAACTCACAGGCTTCGAAAACTGTCAAGGCTTACAGTTTTAAATTAATTTTTTTATTCAATTTTCTTAAATCTACTTACGAGCAAACAAAAATGTGTAGCCAAGATATTAACTTAACTAACTTACTGCCTTAATGCAGGTATTCTAAATTACTCAAAAACTTAATGCTAATGTCTTTCAAATTAAAATTTTTATTAAAGAACAAAGCAATAGCTTTCAAAAGCACTAAAGTATGGGAAAGTAAGTGGCTTAGTTGATTTTTAATAATTTTTTTTTAAAATTGAGTAAATTTCATGTAAAATTGCCCCTCGCACCTACACGGAGGGATATAGACCCCCGCACATACAATTTTTTTTTGTTGTGACCAAATCTGTCCATCCTGAGTCTTTGGAAAACCGTATCTAAAGCACCCTAAATAAATATAAGAAAATTCTAAAAGTTAATAATTAATTTTAAAAATAATTAAAAAATTGAGAGCGGTGAAATTTTTTTTTAACTTTTTTCTATACGCCATTCAAAACATATTTCCGAAAATTTCATGAAAATCCTGAATGGCCCTGGATTCCTAGGGTTTGCCTTTTTTATGTCTAACGGCCCTCCACTATTATAGTACCTATAATCGCGCAAGTAAAAAGTGTCTTACATGCAACAGTGGATGTGCGGGAGGACTACTGAAAGATGCATACAGCGATGTGAATATGATAAAAGAATCATCTTTCATGAGGATATCTAATAGAAGTTGCTGTAGGGCTGAATGGTGTTCGTGAGGATAATAGAAGCTGCTCTATTAGGGCTGAACCGTGTTCGATGGGTCAATGAAAGTATCAATTTTCTAGGTGGCCAAAAGGAATGAGTTCTCCACAAAATATTACGAGAAGGGTAGATAGCCTTAGCCTTCAAAAGTTCAGAAAATTACGAAGATATGAAAGAAGCAAGGAAACGATTCATGTCCATTGCCCATGTCCATCCAAATCATTGCCTCTTTTCAACAACTTTGATATTTCAAATGTGACATGGAACTAAGTAAACTCTATGAAAAGTAAAAGCAGCTCTGATAATGGTATGTGTTTGTGCATATCATAGATGATAAGTGTACAGTGAATAGATGAAGGACATTTGTTGCGTAGTTTCGTGTAGACTATGATTTCAATTTGTGGGAATCACGTTTCACTTGTTAGTATGCAAGTGCAACAAATTATGTTCAGCTCCCTTCAAGAAAGTAGTTGCTGAGCTACTGAATAAATCAATACAGTTATTGTGTGTTTGAAACTCAGAACAGACACAGAAATGTAGATGAGAAAACCGTGTGCTAGTTGTGTTCATTATGATTCAAGCTTCATTAAAAGCAATAGAGATGAGTCTGTTACCTCAGGTTTTAGTTGGACAGGCTAAATCAATCCGAAAGAGTTTCGAAAGGTGACCTAGTTTTCAAGTTTTTTAAATTATGGGGATGATTTTTACATCACGTCTTGAAAAAGATCTACACTTTTTGATTTGACTTAGTTTGCGTCTGTATTTGATTTTTGGTTTTTCTGTTTTTTGTGGTTCGTAATGTTGGGTATTAGGCGATAGTAATTGAATTTCTTTGCTCACTCCACCAGCTAGTTTGCACTGAGTGAAACACAAGTGGGTATTGGTTCTGATCTCTCAGAGTTCAATCTGCTTGGATATTGCTAAGTACCATCATTGATTTACTTTGAGATACTTTGCTCCTCACAGAACGAAAAGAATCTTCCCCAAATTAATTAAGGATAGAGAAAGAAGTTTTCTTTTACCAAAAACATAAAGAACTCCACCACGTCATCGGTCTCAACGCTCCTCTACAAAAACTATCCGTGTGTTAAGTCCATCGACAAAGCCAAATTGCAGGCAGCCCCATTTGGTGCCAACTCGACACTTGCGGGTAGCATATTCGCCCCTCCTGAGCTTGAGACTTTAAATTCTGCGATGAAGTAGATACTTTTTCGTCCTCGCTCGGTTGCGAGTGTCCTCGAAGATCTCAAAATACACAAATCTGCTGGTCCAGATGGTATCCCTGCCATTATTCTGAAGAGGTGTTCTTCTACGCTGGCAAAACCACTGCGTTAACTTTTCTGTCTTTTTTTATCTTCCTGGGCTCTTCCCGAGCAGATGGAAAACTGCATCCAACCCATCCCTTAGAAATGCGAATCTTTCTCCCCGTCCAATTGGGCTCCCTTCTTTACAAAGTCATGGAAACCTTAAAAAACCGTCAGCTCATAAAATATCTTGTAGAACGAAAGCTTCTTAATGACCGACAGGACGGCTTTATGAGCAAAAGGTCTACTGGTGACTTGATGGCATATCTCACCGAAAAGAGAAACCAATCCTTACATTGTTTTGGAGAAAGTAAGATTATTGCGCTTGATATTTCTAAAGAATTTGATAGAGTTTGGCATCAGGGTCTTTTATCGAAAATGCGTCCTCTTGGTACCGATGAGTCTCTTCTTCGTTAGATTAGAAACTACTTTTCCGACCATTCATTACAAGTTGTATTGTATTGGATTCTTTTAAGTCTAATACTCGCCTTATTAATGCTGTGGTCCCCCAGGGCTCCGTTTTGTCTCCAACACTATTTCTTTTCTTCAGAAATGACCTCTTGTCTGAAACCTCTAGCCAACTAAATTGTTTTGCTGACGACTCTGCCTTTATTTTCTCATATTCACGTCCCTGCTTGATCTTCGGATGACGAACTGGAATGGTTGCGTATGGTAATCACATCGAATTATGACATTGACGGCATTGTGGTCCTAGAGATGGACGATCAAAGACTTCCAAAACTAATTTTGATGAACTCAATTAAAACCAAAAGTGGAGCCTGGGAAGAATGTGAAAAGTTGCAGCCGATTGTGGAACCAGTGTTCAAGTCACGCCCAACGATCATCCGTCTTCGATTAGAAAAAAAAAATCAACGACATGTTAGAAAACTTAGGGCGTGTTATGTACGACAGATTCGCAAATGAAGCTTCATCGTTGGTGTATAGGTGTTACTACAGCAAATTGTGCCATCACCTAAAGGACAACACTTACTTCTTACACTTAGTTTCTCGATTGAGAAAATTAGTACAATTTTCAAAATAAGGGGCGAAATAGCAAACCTAAATTATATCCCTCACCGATGGAATCTCCCCATACTTTGCGATCTTTGCAATATAAGAATAAGAGAAGATGTCCTACACTTCTTAGCTATCTGTCCAATTTTGAAGGAATTTAGAATAAGATTCTTTGGAAAGTAGGCCCTGAGCGAAAATGAGGCAATCAAACATTTTAAACGGAGCAAATGGCTGGGGTATCTTAATCAACTTCACAAAGACTGCCCTGAGTTATAGAGAATGCATTATAGAAGGCAATTTTTAATATTTTCAAATTTTTCTTATTTTCTTAATCTATTGTATTTTTTTTTTTTTTGCGAAACTAATTTTGCCAATATCGAAAAATCAATTGTCCTACTGGTAGACGGCCATAGGCCAAACCAAATAGACTTAGTAAATACACAAACAAATCATATCGTAAAAACTTTTTTTTTGATGAAAATAAATGTCTTCCTAAACTTCAACTACATGAAGTAATATAAACCAAGTTGAATTCAATGCTTCGAAAACAATAACCTGTCTCTTGTCGTTTAAAACTATACATCCCACCATTGCCATTACCCATGAATTTTACCTGCGTTCAATTAACTGAAAAGCTGTGAGTATGTTTGTCAACGATGATCTTCTTTGCAGTGATCTCATATTTGAAGTTCAATTCATTTGTTGAATCATATGATTTACTTGGCCATATCTTCGTAATGTTTCATGTCTCTCTCTTTTCTATCAGCTTTTTTCTTTTATAAACAATGTTCGGATAAAATGGATAGTAATTTTTTGAAAATTTCAAAAATATAGGCCGTTGTAGATTGCCCAAGGGCCAAGGGGAAGCACCACTAGTATTTCTATCACAAATGACTGAGTGATTTAATTTTACAAGAACCGACACGAACAATACTAGGAGGCTTTCAAAACTAACGACTGCAATATGCTTGTTTTAGGTTCAACAAAGGAAAAAGTGTTTTCGATTGAAACGAACCAACACGAATCACCCGATATGTTTTTCTTCTGAATTACTCAAAAAGATTCTGTTAAAAGAACGAAAACTAGCTAAATCATCATCTTTTACCCTCAAATGACTCGTGTTAATTGTATACAGACATAGACTCGTCCATTTTTGTTGTGTTAGACTTTTTTATATTGGTTGTCGGATTCAGCTGTCAATAAAAAAAGAAATTAGATTTTGTTGAAGTCAAACCATACCTACTGTTCTATGAAATTACTGGAATCTACAATGTTGTAGCTCTGCAGCTAATGACTTGAAGTAAGTCTGTGTGTTAAGCTGTAAGGCACAAAGTATTTGATATTTTAAACAGTTTCTGCATCTTTCAAAGCAAAGAAAAAAAAACAACACAACTGATTTGTTGGAAAGGGTTGTGATAAATAGCAAAACTTTTCCGCCTCTTTATGACTAATTAGGCTTGTTTGCTATTTTCCCCTGATTGTCAGTCATCGTTACTCTTCAAAATTTCACCGGAAATATTTGATTTTTCATTAAATGCAGAAATTTTTCGGAAATTCTATGAATATCTTTTCTAAACTATTTCACGTCGACGTTGAAAGGATTCCAAGCGCTACTGTGTTTGCTGCGTCCAACAATTTTTTTTATAATTGGTCCAAAAGTTCTTCGAAATCTGAGCCGAGGGCGTAATGAGGTAATTTCAACTAAATAGCTGTGTCAGTTTATTGGAGAAGGAAAGTTTGTTCCTTTCGAATCAAACCTAACTGTGTGTGCTGCTGTTTAAGTCTTTTCAATACATACATTGACGTTCAGAAACGAGAACTTAGATAGTCATGGGTGAACATTTATCATTTTTCTTTTCAGCTAGAAAAAATACAAGAATTTCCATATGAAATTACATGACACCAGCAAGTTCCTTGCAACAAAAAGACAGCTAACTTCTAAACGTTTAAGCATCTTACAACATCAGATGGAATAGATTTCAAGATGCTCTTGCTCATGGCGTTTGTTTGATGAAGTAAATTTTTTTGATAGGAGCATTTGAAACAGCGCTTAGGTCCGAATGAATTGATTGAACCATGAACAGCCAGTCATAAAAGCAGTGAATTTGAACATTGTTCCTTTAATCATCAATAGACACCACATTCGTTTACCCATCATTGTTGGGGTGGCATTTCCGCGTGGTCCAAGAGAGGATATGAGAATATGTTCATATTTAGCATTTGGTGCACGTGGCTAGCATGTTTGCCTGTTATGTGGGAGGTTCACTGGTATCGCTTTTAACGAGAAATTGGCAAATCCTTCGAGAGAAATATACACTGCCGTGAACTAATCCGTTCGGATTCGGCATTAAATTGTAGGAAGTGCGTAACGCCCTCTGGTTCTAAAGGTTTTTGCGCTACCCTGTTAACTTATTTTAATTTTATTTTATTTTTTTTTTTCAGGAGTGTTTTTACATTGAATACAGAATTTTTTACCAACTGAACTTAAACATTTTCGCTGAAGTTCTTGCGGGCTGATGGTAATTAGACTGTGCAGTCAACTTTTTTCACTCTTTGTCGAAAGTTCTCCAAAAAAAAATATGCTGTTAAAAGTGGAGCTTATAATTTCGTTTCGTAGTAAACTCGTTTTTCACAGAATCTGAAGTTTTATCTTTGAGTAACACACAAGCATGTTTTTAAAACCTTTTTTGCATCTACTTCATTTTTTGAGAGTGTAACGAATTTTAATTTGTGGCAATTTTCATTCTACCTAAAATTAAAAAGAATGCAATGAATTCCTAAAAAAAAAATCCAGCAAACTTGGAAATATTAAACAGTATTTGTTTGGGAATGAAACCATTGTATGAATATGACAAAAAAGTTGGCTGAGATTTGTGTAGATTGAATTCTGTTGAGTGTAATAAACGTTCGAGTCAGAACTTTGTTTTTTTTAAGGAGCTTGAGAGCTTTCAATAATTATACGAGACAAGAATGAATGAATGGAATAAATTTATTATTTTTATAAACTCGTAGATTGTTTTTTTTTTTATTGATTTGATTACTTCCGTCACATGTCGTAAATCGCAACTACGAGCCACTTCAATCAGCCTAATTTTTGACTTTTTTTTTAATAAATCAGTCCGTATGGCGTCAATGGTGTTTCGAATATTGGCTTTGACTGCTTCAAGGCGACATTGACCAATGACTTAAAATAGCCTCATAAAAAGTAATCGAGCTGCACTGGGAATAAAGTTGTTCATTTTTCAAAAAAAAAAAAGAGATGAATCCTTTACTGATTTTTCAGAATCTACTTTAGACGGAATGCAATTGCTCTTATATCACGGCTTTCATTTAGAACAGTTTCAATTTATTGATCGATTCCATTTAGCGAGTTCTTTGTTTCCTTTGTGAGGATGCTTTTTGTCAAAGGCTGAGGTAAGCTCAGCGGATCCAGAGTCTTCCAAAGAAGCAGCAAAACTTTAGATTATTGAAGCTAGTTTATTTCCGATATTATAAATAGTTTTGGTTTAATACATTTCATACAATGTTTTACAATGTTAATTCATATTTCTATTTCGCATTCTGTATTTATGAGGGTAGATTCCACGCCTCTCCTGGTGAGGTTTCACTTGGGGTTTCGCAGATATGAGGTCTAGTCTGGGGTTCCGGTTCTTGGATTGGTCCTCGTGCCAATCGGATGAAGACTGCCTGTCCTGGATTGGTCTTGGACCACTTGGATTAGGGGGTTCTATCTGGGTTAGGTGTTGCCAGCGCTTGGGTTCGGAGTATTGTCGCCTGTCTGGGTTTAGAGGCTTCCAATTCTAGTGCTCGTATTTGGAGTAGCGCTGGGCTTGCCGATATCTCTCCCGGGATAACGTAGGTTCTGTAAAGATACTTGGGAACGGTGGTTAATGGTTGCTCTGAGGTAGCAGGAGCCACTAAATTCACAACGAGGTAGCGCTGGACACTAAATTCACACCGAGTTAGCGTTGGACACTATCTACTTACCCAGTCTTGGTTTCTGGACTCTGCTATTGCGCTGCCGGTACCGGAATCCTACAATGATGACTATGATGAGTTCCTTACTTGTCCACTGCCGGGACTTGAACTGATTTTCATGTATTTCAATGGTTTCCTTATACACCTTTTGGTAGTAAGTGAATGTGAGCTGTATAGGTTAATGAAATATGACTCCACGTGGAGTCATTGGTAAGCTGCTGGTGATGTTGTTGTTATATGTTATATCAACATTATCGTTGCTTGTGTTGGTACATGCAAAATTTCCAATGGTATCGGTGTTGTTGGTGGTTTATCTGGCTGTTGTATTTGGTTTATGGAGGCGAAAATGTAATGGGTCATTACACCTTATAAGTTCAAATTGAATGATACTCATACATACATACAAAAGGTGGTGCAACAGATCGGAGAAGTCCTGCCTGAAGCCAAGCGCATTTCTCAAACCATGCCTTTTGAGGCACTGGAGGGGACCTACAATTTCCTGCAGGTTCCGAAAGGTTAATCGAGAAAGCGTTTTCACTGAATTTTCTATCGGAGGACTTGCCAGTTTCTTACATAGAGCGATACCCGTGGAAAAACATTTATGGTTTTCGTTAGAATTCGAACTCGCCTTCGAACAGGCAGACATGCTAACCATAAATTGAAAGACAAGTTTTTCAATAGTCTTCAGTGTTAGTAGTAATTAATCGGGTTGAATTTGAAGATGGAGAAATTTTTGAGGAGATTTTTTCGATGATTTAGCAAATTCAACAGATTGTCCGCATTACTTTCGAGCAAGAAGCTGGCAAGTAAGACTTTTCGTTCGTAGACAGCTTTAAACTCAGCAGTCTATCTGCGACTCCCCAAGTATATGCCGACGGCGCGACGTGACGCAACGTTGCTGTGCTCTCGATTGGCTTCTGCTCCCAAGTTTTTTAGCTCAAAGCTCAGGCTTAGCTAAATTTATACGTTTATGCTAGAAATGGTCTCTCTACCAATCAACTTAAGGGTGTCCTCTTCTCGAGCCGCAAAAAATTGACCGTTTTATTTTTTATGTAGATCAATGTGCAGCTAAAGATCCGTGGGTCGTTTCGTTTTTCGTTGGCAGTAAGGATTTATTTACTTTTTCTGTGAACCCAAACACCTTTTCGCAATTGAAGCAAATCTCTCACTTTGATTTTTACTTGCGACTATAGGTACCATAAGGCAAGTTTTGCTACCACGCAGAAAAATATATTGAGAGAGCAATAAAACATGCATTGCGATGATAGAGAATACGAAGAAAAGTGTGTCCTGCAACTCTGTCCTGTCTGTATGCCCGCATATGGATCCACAGCCCCAATCACTTGACCAATTTTCTTCAAAATTTGCAGTTAGTGTCTGTGGAGAGAGGTTTGTGGAATTGTTTCTCTAGAACTTGAAATACCGGTGCCTTCCAGGAAACCTTTATGATACCACTCATTTTTCTCATAAACGACTGTAGGGATTTTGGTAAAATTTTGTGTGAGGAATAAGTTTTTGATTGTCTTTCGTGGGATGCACAAAAGTTTATAAAAAGGTCTAAAAGAGGTCGCTCCCATAGAACCGTTCCTTCCAAACCCGATTAGATTGTTAATCGATTTTTTTGTCGAAACACTTTCTAATAAGATCTTACGACTTGTGCACGCGATTAAAAAAAAAAATTAAAAAAAAAAACCGGTTTTAAAAAATTGATTTAATGATTTCAATTAAGTCTTCAACATTTATGTATGTATTAACAAAAGCAAAAAACGGCGTTTTTATATTTTCGCGTAAAAGCGATGATTTTGTTCAAATTTCAGAATTAATGTGTAGTTGGCATGCTCTACGACGAAATATATTCTGAAAGGTGAGTACTAAAATCTTGCATTCAGCCATAAGATTTTGATATTGTACTTAGCAGACAATCGCTGGTTCGTGCAACTCAATCGTCCCCATTTTTTTCCAATTTAAATGGAATGGCACATGGACGTAACTCTACGAGACAGAAGTCCGCAATCTGATTGTGGATTTGTGTCAAAGCATAGAGTGACACAAGTCCTTGGACCACCAAACATGTGGCGTCGAAAACTGATAAGGCACTTTTAGTTTTATAGCAAACTATGGTATTGTTTTTCCTTTAACAAAATATGGCGTCGGTCACCGAAAAGGCATATTTAGATCTTAAAGGCTATGGTTGGACCAATCATAACTTTTATGCGTCAGTGGTTTGCTTTAACAAACGCTCTCGAAAATACGTTATTGTTTTGTTCGCTAAATTTTAAAAAAGGATACGTTTCGTGTATAGTGGGGAATTTCTCAGAACTCCGGGTACTGTTCTTAACCCATTACTGAATATTTCCACCCTTGATACTTACTTCTCAGGTTTTATTTTGAACACCGTTTGTCGTTCTAAAAGAAGTGGTCTTTGGCTTAATTTACTCGGATGCTTTGAGAATCTTACACATTTTAGCACATTTTTCACTTACGTAAAATACCAAAAACATGGGTATGGTACGATTCGTCATTTTTATCTCGTTTATTGTTGTTTCGCCAAAAATGTTTCGCATTTTGTTGTTTCGCAATTTGTTGTTAAATTTTTCGTTTGTTTAGTTTATTTATTTTTCGATATTTCTCGCTTCGCTAAAAATTCGTTTCGTTTAAAGATCATTTGGGCTTTGATTACTTTATATTTGGCTCGTTTCGTTTTCTGTTGTCTAGTTTTTCGATTAATTCGCTTTTGTTTATATAGATTTTGATTATTTCGCCATCGTTTGATTGGCATTTTGCATTTTGTGGATGAAAAAAGAGGCTAGAGGTGTAAAAATTCGAATTTTTACACCTCTAGCCTCTTTTTTCATCCACAAAATGCAAAATGCCAATCAAACGATGGCGAAATAATCAAAAATTGAAATCTACCGGTTATTTTAACAGTGTTCTAAGCTTTTCATCAAACTTTATTGAAAATTGATTAGAATCATAGAAGATATATCATATTTAAGAAGCATTTTCAGAACCAATTAGTCAGAAATAGTATCAAGTTTCGAAATACATATTGGGTGCATTGTTTTATTAACAAAAACATTCAGTTGAACACCAAAACTGAACATATCCATATTAATAATCTGATAATGAGCGAAGTAATTGAATGCCAAAACAAAAGATTACCGTCGAGACAAAATGCGAAAAACATTTATCGAGATAAATAAAGTCCAAATAATCATTTGTAAGTTCAATGGAAATGCGAAACAAATGGTTAGCAAGATAAGAAATGCAAAGTAACTGTGCGGCGAAATGATCGAAAATCTAAGTAACAGAAAAACAAAACACGCAATGCGAAGTAAACGAAAATAGTTGTGTCAAAAGCAAAATAATTGAATGCTTAATAAAATGTGCGAATCAATAGGCACCCCAAAAACATGCGGTTAACTATCAAAACTTACATATCGGTTTGAGGTACAATCAAAATATTTATGAATGGAACTCGGCTTCGTTCATGTGGCCACCTTGGGCACGTTGGCAGCAGTCGATTCGTTGGACCCAATTTGGTGCCGAGGAATTGACCGATTTTAATTGTTTGAAACGGATGCCTCATTTGCAGCGATGTTTTCGACACTTCGACCTCTTTCTAACTGACACCGCAACATCACACAAGGAATATGTAGACTCAAATTTCTGCACTGAACTTATTATTGCCTGTCTTTTAGAATTACGACCGTTAATTGAAGTTGACGATCTTTAAATTGCGGTCACCGAGTCCAAATTTTATTACAAAATTTTCATAATTTGCAGACGTTGCTCGTTCGTGATACCATAATAAATATGTTGACTTTGCTGTTGATTTGTTAAAGGGTTCGTTCACAAATTAAATTCAATGTTCTTCCATTTGGAAAACTTTTATAGTGACTATTTGCTCTACGCCACTGATCACCCTACCTGGGGGTGGTCCCTGCTCGGGCGCCAATTTGTGATGTGCTTTTTTCTTTAGAGCTGGGGTATGCTCTTCGGGTTCAGGGTCGACCAAAGAAAACACCTAAAACTTCGGTTATGAAGAAGGTCCCATCCTTTTATTTGTCTTAAAGCTAATCTAATATAATGTTTATTAATTCTTATCACTAATTCTGGTGGTGGTTCGAACGCTGGTAGATCCTTAATATTATGCTAGAAACACGGTCATCAAGTACGGGTCTTTAATTGCTGGCTCAAAATACTAGCATCAACAGACAAACGCTGGCATCAACGGCTTATAGCCGGCAAAATAAACCCCAAAAGTCCTTAAGAGGCTAGTGGGGTAATTTGTGCTAGGAACTCCAAGGAGTAAATGAAAATATTTATTCACTCATAAATTCTAGCATTTAAATGATTGCAGAATCAATGGTGATTCAATTCATTGTCTTTTTCTTATTTCCATGTGCAAATAGGCCTGACAGTTCAGCATGAACCTGGGCATCAACCAACATTTTTACCCCAAGATTTCGATTTCGGGCGACACTTCAGTTTTACACTCTAAGTCGGTTGAGGTTCCCTTCCACTAAATCTCGCTACCTAAGACGATTGTTAACTAATTTCAATTGAATTGAATTGAATCAAATTGAATTCGTTCTGAAATTGTTCTATTCACTTACCCTCCTAACGTACAGGTATCCTATTGACATCTCTAAACCTTTTCCGAAAACTAAGAACAACAAACTGAAAGAAAAATCACTGCAGAGCTTCATTTTCTTCCTTTGTGTCTATTTTGCTAACACACACTTTAATGTCCTTGGAAAATACTGTCACGTTAATTCTTGTTCGGATTTCTTCTGTCATATTTGAAACTATAACTTGTCATCCTTCTTCCTGCGACTAGCTTTAGATGCCATCACTTTCGTATATTTTCCCCGCGAAGTTAATAAGTCTTATACGGAATTGTCTGATAAATTTATGTGCCTGAAGGCAGTCAAGCTGAAGTTCCAGTGAATTGTTTGTCTTCGCATTGGAAAGGAGCGTGTGTTAAGATCGATTGGAGACGAAGGATAATAATTTATTCCCTTCGGCGAATAATAGCAATGTTATTTTTCGTGGAATATATGGTTGTTGTTTCATATTATTGTTTCTACTAAGAATTACATTACGCTTGCCATCGGCAGATCTTAGCTGGAGGAAAATCAAAAGAATTATTGACCTTGAACAAGAGAACGAAACTTAATTAAAACTAAAATAAGGAACTGTTCAAAATAAAAGTGTCAAAAAATAAACTGAGTGCATTACGAAATTTAAAAAGAGTATCTTTTGGGTCGACCGACAGCCAAACCTTATCGTAAGGAAAGGATTTCTTGTGAGAGCTTCCAACAGATTTCATTCTAAATCAACAGAGACGTTTTAGGATTGATTCTGTTTAATGTTGTGTTGTGGAGGCGAAGTACCCAAACTACAGCAAAAGATGAAGCAAGAGTCTCAAGTCTATCAACAAAAGCTAAAGCCCTTTCAGTTTTTATCTATGTGGTTTATAAATTGAATTCCTCACTCCTCTCACTCAAGCTTCTTAAACTACTGCTCATATGAATTTTTCGTTCAATTGTGTGGTTGGTAAACGGTGTACATATCGTAGACCAAATACTCAAGTATACTTCAACCACCGACCGCATTAAATCGAGAACCATTTTGTATACCACTGAGCATGTAATAAGTGCACGAGCATTGCTCCTAGATGAATTGTTTGATTGCAATTAGAAACCAACTCGAGGAAAGGGAAGTAAACTATTACGGAAATGTGCATCGGTTTTACAGCACACCGGATTCCATG
The DNA here is from genome assembly GCA_914767635.1 of Melanostoma mellinum. Classification (NCBI taxonomy): domain Eukaryota; kingdom Metazoa; phylum Arthropoda; class Insecta; order Diptera; family Syrphidae; genus Melanostoma; species Melanostoma mellinum. The sequence goes on along the minus strand of OU612060.1, from coordinate 51,907,281 downwards.
CAACTGCTAAAAGGAAAACCTATGCAGACTATTTTGAGTGGGTAGAGCCTTCGAATACTCGGGAGGTTTGGTTTTCAGTGAATACACATTTTTGTTAGGAAACTTATACGCTTTCTGCGCTACTGATAGTTTCCCTAAACAAAGCAGTGTATTCAATTCTGAGAAAAATAATTGGTCATTGCCATTGAATAAGAAAAAACCTGAGCCGCAGTGAGTTCATATCCTTCATATAGGAGCAAATTATACAAAGACAAATGTGAGGCTCTTTATTTGAAGGGAGGCTTCATTTATTTATGTGCCACAAGAACAAGGGGATGAGATATAAATGAAGATAGTGAAGGGATCTTAAATCTCCCTCTGGCACATACATAAATTGTACTGTGTTATAAATCCTGGAAAAATGAGTTGGTACATTGATGTTATCATGAAATAGTCTCTGGGTCGCTGAAATATCCAAGATTTTCATCTAGAAATGTGGTGAATTGTGTTGTTTTGATAAATAGTTCCTGAAAGATTTTTTTGTATCAAGAAGGTGGTAGTCATTGAACCATTTATATGTAAATTATGAATTTACTATTGAAGGGTTGGAGAAATGAACATTTAAGTTTTGTAAAATGAAAACTGAATCAGTTGTGTAGTTGCGATGTTCAGTAGAATAAAAAAAAAATTACCAAATAGGGTGGCAGAAACTCTGGGAGCACGTGGCCCTAGGAAATATCTCCAGCCGATAAATTGTATAAGATTCAATGGGCCTAAACCAATTTTTGTTCGTTCAAAAAAAGCTAATGAAAAAACACTCCTTTTGAAAGCCGATACTGTGAAAGAAAAATTTAACTCGAACTCACTCTTCACATGCAGTATGCAGACATGCTAATCACTCACCGCACGGGCACCACTGTATTTAGTGGAATAAATACCATTTTATTGGCCGAGACTCGAGAGTCAGCCTGAGCTAAGCTGCTCTTATAAATCCATAAATTGTGCAGTACGCTGTTTCTTCATTAACCTTAAGGTCAGAAGCAGCTGGCATTTTCTGGACGCAGGTGGCGATTACGCTGTACCAAAAGCCGTCAGAGTGTCTATGTCTATGAAACCAATCATACTTATTGCAGTTAATTCCAGAAGATTCTGCTTCTACTTAAAAACCAAAGACAGGTACAATCAAAATATGATGTCCTTACGTAAAACGGAGTGACAATTTCATTCATTACTTTAGCCCCATTTTTTAGTGGACTATAGAAGGCTGCTCTGAAATCTTGAGAGCACCACTTGAAAAGGGCCAGCGGAGATTACAAATTAACGTTTGCAGAGCTTTCATTTCTATTTACTCAAATCGAGGCATGTATTAATTCAAGAATACTCTACCCGCTATCAAACAACCAGAAAGATCCAACAGGTCATTTCATAACCGGTACAGCTTTATAAGAACCACATGAAAAGCACAGACTGTACGAGAAGAAGGATTACTCACAAGTTCCTATTCAACAACAGTTTTGGATGGAGCCAAAGTTCCTTGGCTTACTTATTTACTTAAGGTGGCGCTACAGTCCGGGTCGGACTAGGGCCTCAACCAACATGCTTCTCCAGCCAGCTCGGTCCCTAGCTAGCTGCCTCCAGTTTTGCACGCCAAGTTGGTTGAGGTCCTCACCTACTTGCGTGGGCCACCTCCTTGGCAGTCCTTTAAAAAAAGAGTAAAATGAACATTGAAGGCCGCACTATTAAGAGTCAACTCGTACCCCTTTACCTTAAACAACTTCAAATTTTTTCTGATGTGGAAACAAAGATGGTGTCTTATTTGAATTATCGGCCATATCTGGTTACAATAAAGTTTCATTATTACCTCTTTTCGCATTGATAACAATTGTTATTTATTACGGCGAGTGTAACGGTTTTGAATGAAGCTTTCAATACCGTGACAAACCAAAAAATATCACTTTCTTAAATTGATTTGACACAAACTGACATTAACATGCCGACGAGGATGCCCGGTTGTAGTCAAAATGGTTTGCCGCTGTTGAACCTTAACGGACTAGGTGCAGCTGGAGAATTAGCGGACGCCCTGGACTGCTGCAACGCAGACATAACCGCCATCCAAGAAGTGCGATGGAGTGGACCGGGCATAAAGAAGATGAAAAACTGTGACAAAAATTTTTTTTGTTAGGTTTTTTGCTTTTGAGTAAAAATTAATAAAATCATTGAATTTGGAAAGAAAAAATGGTCCATAATGGGGCAAAGCTTTGTAAAAAAAAATTAATTAAGAAAAAAATATTTTCTTTTTTCAAAATTTTGGCTTTGAGGCTTGATCTTTCAAAAACTTTTCATTAAATGAACTCAAATTAAAATTTTTATTAAAGAACAAAGCAATAGCTTTCAAAAACATTAAAGTATGAGATAGTAAGTGGCTTAGTTGATTTTAAATAATTTTTTTTTTTTTTAAATTTTGTAAATTTCATATAAAATCAACACAACTTTTTTTTGTCTTGTCCTGAGCCTTTGAAAAACGGTATCTAAAACATCTTACAAAAATAAAAGAAAATTGTAAAAGTTGATAATTAATTTTAAAAATAATAAAAAATTGAGAGCGGTGAAAAAATTTTTTTAACTTTTTTCTATACGCTATTCAAAACACATTTCCGAAAATTTCATGAAAATTCATGGACTGCCCCTGGATTCCTAGGTAAAAAGCTTACGGTCCTTCACTATTACTTACAGTCCGGGTTGGTACAGGGCCTCAACCAACATGCTTCTCCAGCCAGCTCGGTTCCTAGCTAGCTGCCTCCAGTTTTGCACGCCAAGTTGGTTGAGGTCCTCTTCTACTTGCATGCGCCACCTGAATCGCAGTCTTTCTCTACTGCCCGTCCCTTGGGATTGGATTCGAAGACTTCCCGGGTCGGAGCATTGGTATTCGCTTTACATGACCCAGCCTTCTAAGCCGCTGGACCTTGACTCGTTTGACCAGGTCAGTGTCGCTGTACAGCCCGTACAGTTCGTATTGAAATCTTCTTCTCCATTCTCCATCTATGCAGAGGGAACCAAACTGAATACTAATCTATACATATAATAAAAACGTAACAGTTTGTTTGAAACGGCTTATCCTATCTAGATGGTGTTTTCATATAGTTTTTATTTCATGTCAATCGGTTAATAAATAAAAAAGTTATGCCAATTCTTGCCGACGAAGTCGCTGGCACGTCTAGTTAGTAATATTTTTGTTTATTTGAGTCGCTTTTTCGTTTCATCAAATTTTTAAATGCTGGTGCAAAAAAATGGTGCAAAAAAATTCTTTTAAATAAAAAGTAGCTTTAGGTATACAGGTTGCTTAATACGAATGCTTTGTAATATTGAGGTTAGATGTCAGACATCGTAATAGTTTGAGTAGGAAAAGAATTGTCTTATTACAAGGTTCGGCTGTAGTTACAGATATACACTCTACTCTAATATCCCTATATTCTAGGCCTTTGCATATGGGCAAATCCTAGTAGACGACAGTCAGGGGGAGTTGTCAAAAAAACCTGGGTCTTCCACTCCTCAAAAAACGCTAAACCACAAATCACCACACATCCCTGTCATTAAAAAAAAATACATGCCATTTGACAGCCCTCAAATCGCCACAGCAAAAAGCTAGGGTGAGTTTGGGGAAAACCTATGGCAAACCTATGGCTCAAAAAACCCTCAATTTGACATTCAGGGTGAATTTAGGTTTCTCAAAAAACGCTTTGTGGCGACCATAGGGCAACCCCAGGGCTTCAACGTCCAAACCTAATGATGAAAGATGTTTAACATCAAAAAGTCAACATTCCCAAATGCTATTGATAAATGCGCTGACTATTTCTGTTGTCGTGATGGCCTCGTAGTAATATCATTTAAACTCTAAAATATCATCACTGTCCTTGAAAAGGAACATATTTTTTCATTTAATCTAGAGAAGGCAATCTAAAACCAAGTTTGATCTCCGAAAACTCTAATGAAACCCTTTGGAGACCTACTTGATTTCCAAGCATTGTCAGTTGATATTAGGCGTGTTTTTTTTTTTCGCAAGGATGTTATGTACATAACATGATATCCAAAAAAAACGCATCGTTTTTTTTTTATTTGTGGGTTGGTGTTCTCGATCAGTTGTCAAACCAATAAAAGGCAAGAAATGAATTTTTTTTTGCCAAATTCGCACAAAAACGCAAAAACTGTTTGTTAAAAACCTAAAGCAATTGTATAGAGTGGAAAATAAAAATGTTTCGTAGTGAAACTAATGCAGGTAAACAATTTTTTTTGTCTGTTTTTTGTGAGTTTAGAAATGTCAAAAATAGATCTTCACAAAGGTAACAAGGAATTTCTCTTGACTTTGTTTACATGCTGGGGTTGAATTTATATGAGATTGTGATTTAGATGTGAGTTGGAAAAAATATTTTGTTACTTGTTTCAAACGAATTAAACTACAGGAATCCCCGGATAAGTGCCTCTCCTTAAATGTCCAAACCTGCGAGGTACTTAAGCGGGTTAGGCACTTATAAAAACCCCGCTTAAGTGCTCAGAAGCACTTTTTTTTTTTGTGTTATGAAGAAAACACGATTAATTAAAAACATAAATATTTCTTCATTTGAAACAAAAAAAAAAAAAAATCAAAAAATCACATTGAAAAGCGTATTGTTACTTTTTATATGTCTAATTCTTAAGCATGAAACACAAGGAACTGCTAACAGCATATGCGTTCACCATTATATAAGTTACAAATTCGATTAGATGGGCATTTCTCCACTAAATGGAAAATCGCTGTCCCAAGCAAATTTTATGTAATAAATTTTAATTTTTCTCAGCTTTTTGTATCAATATTGACATAGTATTATGCATTCTTGGCACGCCACAGCTTATTTAGCAATTTAATAATGTTATATTTGAATAACTAAACCGCAAACACCCCAAAAAAACAGTCCCCTGGTATACGTCCCTTTTAAAGAATTACAAGCCTTGTTACCAATATTAATTTTTTTTGCTGTTGATAACTGAATAAAAAATATCCAAATACATAAAAATAACATTAAATATCTTTTTACTACACAATTTTATTTTTTACAACATAATTCATTCAAAATATCTATGTGCGAATGCTGTCCTCAAATTTTTGGAACAGTCCCCTGTTAAAATTTGAAAACAGCGCTGAAGTCAAATTTTGTATAGGCGCGAAACATTTAGATCGTGAAACGAAACGCAATCGGTGTGAAGTTCGTTCGGTTGTGGAGTTAAGCGAGCAGCCGCCATTTTTTTTTAGTGTGACGACTACATCTGCTAGTGATCCACCCGTCTCGGCAGTTAGGGAAACAGTCCCCTGGCAAGCCTTTTTTTAAACTGTTTTAGCAGTTTTAATAACGAAAACTTGTTTAAAATAATTAATTATCTAGTATGGAGCCACATCTGTTTCGATAATCTGATATGTTCAAATGATTTTGTTTTATTAAATATTTATGAAAAAATGACAGTCCCCTGGCCAACAGTCCCCTGTCATTTCATAGCATGGTTGTGATAAATGATTAGCTGTAGTAATTTTTCCTTGTTTATATTTTGGTTTTTTAGTATTATAAAGACTGACTTTAGTGTCATACAATTAGTTTTAAAAAACCGGTGAACTAAGATGTTGATTTTGTTAATTTTTACACAAATGTTATTAGCCCTAAGAAAATTCATTTTAATAAGTAAAACTTGTTTTAACACTGTTGATTTATTCCAAAAAATTACATATTTTAAAAACGATAAAGAAAAATAAAGACTTTGATTACTTTAATAAACCAAAATACTTGTTTTTGTCTTAAAAGAATAGTTACAACAGTCCCCTGTCAGGGTTTTGCATAAAATCGTCCATAACTAAAAAACAAAGAGGAAAATGTGCGGGCTTTTTAAAGATATATATTTAGTATGCTATTGCCCTTCACTTATTTAACAAATATTCTCAATATTTCAAAAAATTTGCTTAGGACACCTCTGTATGGACGAATTTCCAAATAGCAGAGAAACACCATAAGAGAATTATTTTCAGGTAAATATCAATAAAAGTTAAAATTAAAAGAGGCAATTAAGCGGGAAAGGTACTTAAGCGAAAGGTACTTAAAAGATGAGTTTTCTATGAAAATTTTTTTAAAAATTTTGGTTCTGAGAAAATAGAGGTACTTATGCGGGATAGGCACTTAAGCGAGAGGTACTTATCCGGGGATTTCTGTATTAATAATAAGAAAGTACAACTATTTTTATGGCATACTTAACAATTAGCTTTGAAAAAAATGTTCACACATTCACACAAAAATGTGAAAAGAAATATGCAAAAAGTGTTTTCAGTCAGTAAACATACCCTTTTTAATTGCTATTACGTTGTTTTATGTATCTTAATATACATTTACAAATCTTACTCTTGAAATCAATGAAATTCTAAAAATCAAAAATTTTCAGCAACTAAATTGCGGAGTGTAAGAGTGGGCATACGATTTTATTCAGTTACACATTTGTGAACAGACCCTTTGCCACCCATTTTGCTTTTGTTCGAGATACATGAAAGTCTCTAGACGCACCAACATTAAAAGACGAAAAGTCGAAAAACTCATTCGATACTCGAATAAACGTCAAAAGTCTATCCCCGACCAAATCTTAACCATCCTTTTATCCATAACATTGGTTGTCGTGGATGTTGTTTTTGCTTTGCATGTAAAATGATGTTATGTATATAACAGTCTTGTGAGAAAAACACGCCTTTTGTTTCTAAAGAAGGAAAAGAACTTCTCTGTAATAACAACCAAATGCACAAAATTCCCTTCTAACGATAAGGTGCAGACAAGTGTTATTGGTAAATATTCAGCAGCTTAGGCCATTGAAACCCATTCGTGACTGTTCTGTGACAAAAAGAAAACCACATACGTAACTAAAAATATTTTCATTTGGCAGGTAAAAAGTAGTTTATCTTATTTTTCTTAGATTACATTCTAGTTACTTATTTCACTACCTCAAAGCTAAGACACAATCAAGAAACCTTGATTTTGTTTCATTAAGGGGTGTAATACCTATGTGAAGGCTAAAACCAAGGGTTTGTTCAGGATTTTTTTTAGAAGATTTTTGGAAAAAGTTTGTACAAATAATAAACTTATCGATAGGGCAACTCTTCGAAAGCACAAACAAAATTTTTTAATTTGGGATTTAAAACAAAAATTTTAATAATATAAATCCCTTTTGCTAGCGAAGTACACAAGATAATTGTTTGATTTCAATTTTTCGCAATATGTCAAACATTTAAGCAAAAACTTAAATTTTTGATGACCAAAAAAATAGACTTATTGCTCACAACTTTTTTTAAAAAAAATACAAATCATGGGTATTTCCTAGATTATCATCTCAAAAGCTAGGATTAAAGTTCAAGATAAAAAATTATTTCCGGCCAATTTAAAAAAAAGCAGAAATAAACAATTTCTGAAGTTTTCCTAAAAATATATTCAAAACAGCACCTTCGAGACGTCATCTCCGTCGAGTCTTAGGAAAAAGATGCGTCCGGGTATGGACATCAGAATTTTTTACTTGCGATTATAGGTACTATAAGGCAAGTCTTGCAATCGTGCAGAAAAAAAATTTTGAGATAACAATTAAATACGACATTACGACGATAGAGAATACGAAAAAAGTGGGTCCTGCAATTCTGTCTGTCTGTCTGTATGTCTGTATGTCTGTATGTCTGTCTGTATATGGATCTACAGCCTGAACCACTTGACCGATTTTTTTCAAAATTTGCAGTTAGGGTCTATGGAGCAGTCTACAGAGGGGTTTTTGGAATTGGGTCTCTAGGTCTTGAAATAACGGTACCTGCCATACAACCGATATGATAATACTTACTTTTCTCGAAAGCGGCTCCAACGATTTTGATAAAATTTTGTGTAAAGAATTAATTTTTGATTGTCTTTCTTATGATGTAAATAAAAATTTTGGAAAAAGTATAAAAACGGTACCTCCCATAGTACCGTTTTTTTCAAAACCGACTTTCTCGTTAATGGCTTGCACGATGTTTACGAAATTTTGTATTTTAGAAGTTTTAAGTTGTTTAAGGAAAACTGCATAACAAGATTTGAAAAATTTTAATTTTTGAAATTTTAAAAAAAAATTTAAAAAAATTTAGATTTTTTGAAATAACTTCAAAACCATAACTTAGATTTTTCTCAAATTTTTTGTCAAATTAACTTTTGCTAAGATCTTAAATTTTGCATACTTGAATTTTACAAAACTTTAAAAAAAAAAAAATGTAAAATAAAAAACCGTTATTTTTAAAACTGGTCCAACGATTTTGATAAAATTTTTAGCGTTTATATGTATTAGAAATTGCAAAAGAATGGCGTTTTTAGATTTTCGCTTGAGACCTTTGGAATTTGAAATTGAATTTTTTTCAATATTTTTCGTGATTTAATAAAATTTTCCTAATTAATGTATAGTTGGGAACCCTGTACCACCAAATATATTTTAAAGAGCGAACATCAAAACCTTTTACTCAGCAGTAAGATTTTGATATCGTATTTAGAACACAATCGCAAGTTCGTGCGACCCAGTCGTGCCCATTTTTATTGGATCATCTAACGTTAACAAAAAAGAACATGTTTCTGTTAAGATCATAGCTTGAATTTGGAGATAGGAAAAGCGAAACAAAATTTAAATCTTTACAAAAAAAATAAATTTCCGTCAAAATATCTATTCAATCTTTCTGTTAATAGTAGTAATTGAAAAAGTCCAAATTCCTTCATTCATGTCCATGGGAAATGTCTTTCAAAGACCTGTTTTAAATTTCATCAAGAACGGTTGAGTAGTTCGCGAGAAATCTTGATCTTGACCGACTTTAAAAGTCTGGTTTCGAGATGTTTAAAGCTTTGAACGCAAAGCATAAATGATTTCGAGTGGTAACATCTCAAAGCTGTATCTTTAAAACTGTTACTCGAATCAACTCAAAATTCAGGACAAAAGATATTGTAGAATTTAATAAGGCAATATAAAAATCGATTTTTTTAGCCATGAAACCTATGTAGCCCCTTTAGTCGCTCAGTGCAATTCAGAGGTAGAAGTGTGAACTTCAGTTTCAGTGCAGCATTGAAATGCTTAGTTAGGTACTAAATGTTATGCGCACCATTTTGCACATATAGACACTTATGCAACGCAAAAGCAACTCATTTGATTTTCAAAATCAACAAAGCAGCTCAGTGGTACTTGAAAAACTTAGAAAAAAAAAACGCCATAACAAGACTTATCGGTATCCGGTTGTAAAATTCAAACGTACGCGCTTTCGGGACGAAAATCTGGAGATCCGCAAATTTTTGTTGCACGGAGTGATGATACAGCAGAATTGAAAACAAAAAAGGCGTAGACAGAGCTCAAACAATGATACGAGATATTTTTGCTGAAATTTTTATCTATCGCCTTAAAAATGTGATGAATAAAAATGTGATGCCATGCGTAACGGGTTGCAAGTCGCTATATCAAGATGTTCACTATCAGTGTTCATACAAAACAAAATAATTAAAGATGACTCCGGTTAGTAATTAGTAGATTTGCCATTTTTAAAGTGAATTACTTCATAAGAATCGTTGTGATATGACATATGATATGAACCTCTATGAAACGAAAATGCGTCACAAAAAATAAACAAACAGAAAAGTGTTTAACATACATAAGTGGGCGAGAGGCGATGCGTCGTAGTGTCTCTAGAAAGCATATATTCTGTGTTTGCGCCTGCATACTACAAAGCTTTAGTTCAAAACAAGCGTTTGTTTTTATTACTGACGTGAGGTTTTCTCAATATCGTGCAAGAAAAGGACTTCGTCCTTATTGTCAATAAAAAAATACAAGTTGAGAGCCGACCACTGGCTCGAAATGAAACAATAATTTAAACGTTATAATTCTAGTAGCTTTATTTCCCGGTTCAACCGTTCTGTTCGATAGTAAATTCACAAGTGCCTTGAGCTTTCTTACAATATAGTTAAGTTCATAAAAGATCCCTAATAAATATGCTGATCTAGATTCCCATGCAGCCTATGCATTGAGCTGCATCAGGTTTCTAGTAGTGCGACGAAAGCAGATTCCCACGCACGGTATCAGATTTCCAGTTAAATAGAACGGAAGCGCGTGTGCTGAGATAGCACCTTCCCTGGTTGTGGTCAATGTTCGACCGTGATAACTTGCAGTTTGAAAATTTGATGAGAAGAAAAAGCAAAACAAAATAATGAATAAAAATGTTCTTTAAAAGGATATAGAGAGAATGAGGTGAGAAACAAGTAATTCCTACAATCTTCGTCCCCTCTTCATTCGGTATTTCATGATAACACCCCTGTCCTTTCTGAAGTTTCCGTATAAGAGTTTCGCACACAACAATTTATATATTCCATACCTATCTTCAAAAGTAGTAGTTTGGCTTGAACTGCTTAAAATACATTCAATTATCTTGATTTGAAAAAAAAACATCAGAACCATAAACAACCCACCTTTCACAACTCTGTCAGGTACTACATGCAACAAATGTAAGACTATTACTGGAAGTGTTCTGGGTATGAAGAAGAAGGCATTAAAAAGCTTGATGTGGCATATGTTTCTGTTAAACCTTTGGCGTCGAAACAATTTTTCATTGTAATGGGCCTACTGAAAGCGTTCTTTACCTCTGTTAGTGTTTTATTTATCTTCCTCATAACCAACTACTTTACCAGGCCATTAAATTGAACGAGTGTTCTCACTGTTGATTGAAAACAATAAGTCTTCTATCAGAGCTTCCCATCAATTGGTGAAAGAATTTTTTAGGTCACAAGACAAGTCTTAAGTTTGAATGGTTTTCTCAACGAGGTGTCATTCATACTTTTATTGCATGTGAAATAATTTATGATCATGATTGCTAGAATGAATATAAATAATGTGTCACCAAAAAGTAGACAAAGTAGTACGCATAAAGTAAATAAAGAAGAGTACTTTATCCTTAATATTATCACTCGTTCACTGTCACAAAATAAATTTCGACCACTTAGCTCGATTTCAGTCATTTGCGTCATGCATGGTAGCACCAGAAATACAAATCAAACTCAAGTACCCAATCAGATCAAAACATCATCAACAAGTTTAAATTCAAATAAAAACTATTTTCACCACGACTAGAGGATGCATTCTGTTGTATCAGAATGTTGATCCATTTCTGCGCGGTTATTAGTCCAAGTCCTTCGTTTCCAAATAAGTTATACTTTTACTTTTAACTAGTTTCAGTTCTATTGAAGTTCTGTTTCTTTTACTCTCTTGTTTGTGCAGGAAACTCAACTGTATTTTGCTTTGGCAATTAAAAGTGTGTCCAAGAACTACGACACATTTACTTCAACAGCCACCTTCATCGAACAGACAAAACTTAATTTGAAATTTGTTACAGAAAATTGTTTCATTGACGCGAAGACGACGCGATGTTTAGTTTGAAACTTTCTTATAAAAAAAAAACATCCCCTTAAAATGACTGTCAATCACAATCATCATCATCATGACAACTTTGTCCGACATTCCCATTTAGCACTAATTTACCATTTCCAGTCAATGGCAGACCGACCGACTCCAAGCACGTGACCTGACGTCTTCCCATGATTATAGCAAATAGCATCATGGTGATAAAGAGTTTCCATATTAAACTTTAGCCTAGCAGCTGCTCATGGTCACAGTAAACTGTGGACATCCATTTTTGTACGGTTTAAAACTCCATGCTACCATTTCCAAGGGACAACTCTGGCATCCTTATTGGGATTGAAGTGTTCTATGGCGTTTCTTGTAGCATCTTGGTAATTTTTAAGAGAATATCTGATGCAAAAGTCATGGTATTTTGTTTCAAACACAGTATAGTATAGCATTAGTATTAAGTAGCGTCGTTTTTATGTAATGTACTTGCACACTTGTACACTTTATCAAGTTCATCTACCCAACTGCTTCCTTAATTCTCTTGTATCCTCACTGGTGATGTTGGAATGCTCCTCATCTTGCAAAACTTCGAAAGCTCTATGAGTTAGTAGTTCTGATTCCCATCGGCTTTCATTGGATCTACGATTGAAGATAAAGTGCAACTGATGACTGGAAATATTTATGGTTAAGGTAATGAGACTGAACTTACTCATTTACACTTTTGTCAGGGTAAATTAATGATTCTCAAAGAATATCCATTGCTTTTTAGTTCACTAAGGTTCAATGTAAACAAATTTGTTCGAATGACCTGCTGGGACCGAAATTCTAATGTAAAAGATGGCATTTGGTTTTGCGACTCATCCTCTTGATGTAAATATTCCAATCTTTTTCCAAAACTTTTCTCTTTGAACTCACTCACTTTCGAAACTTATCATATTTTGTCTGCTCCCAAAGCTTGGATTTTTTAGAGTTCTTGGCCACAACTCAGTGATGTCCGTGGCTTAGTGGTTAGCATGTCTCATAGAGTTGGATGATTAAATCCCAAACACATAGAATTCCTTTTCTACGAGTATTGCCTTTAACGGGGAATTGGTTAGCCCTCCCTTACGTGAAAATCTTATTCGTTCACTAATCCGTTTGAAATCGGCAATAAATTGTAAGTATTTTCCTTTGATTTCTCACATGATGATTGAGGAAATGCGTTTCCGTTTAGTCCTGACACTCCCCGAAATTTTTGTGTTTTCCTATTTATTGACGACTTCATACCCAAAGCCGGCAAAAGCTCTCATGTAAATCCAAAAGATTCAAGACCTATTAGTCTATCATCCTTCCTGATTGACATACACTTAAGACTAGAAATTCAACTTAATCTGCGCAACATGCCTATACAAATGGTGAATCAGTAGAAACTGCACTCCACTCTTTGATTTGCACCATTGAAAAATTCCTGCACTACAAAGAATATTCTCGTCGCATTACTGGACATAGAGGGTGCATTTTACAATGTTAACAATACAGCAATCACCAATGCTCTTGATGAGCTGCTCATAGAAGAACACATCAAGAACATAATAACAAAAATGCTCAGCAGCAGAATCATTACTTTCGAATTGGGGAACTACAAAACAAGCAGAATGGCCAATAGAGGAACCCCGCAGGGAGGAGTTTTATCTCCCCTACTGTGGAACCTGGTCGTTAACAAATTGTTAATCGACCTAGAGGACGAAGGTTTCAAAACCATAGCCTATGCCCACAAACCCTAGCTGAGCTGCTACAAACAGCACTAAACAAGCTTACCAATTGGGCTGTAGATTGTGGTCTGAACATCAATCCACACAAAACGGAATTAGTTCTCTTTACGAGGAAATACGGACTTCAGACCTCCTAACTATTATAAGGGGGTAACTCTCACATTGTCAAATCAGGCTAAATATCTAGGTCTCATTTTTGACAAAAACTGAACTGGAAAATCAATATTAAAAAGAGAGTAAGAAAGCCAACGTGGCACTCTTCTCTTGTAAAAAAGCCATTGGTGGGAAATGGGTTTCTCCCCCCAAATCCGACCGACCGATACTCACATACGGTGTGATAGTCTGGTGGACCGCTCTAGACAAGATGATCAACTACAGCAAGCTGACCAAAGTTCAAAGAACGGCTAGTCTGTGTATTAGTGGCGCACTCAGGACAACCCCATCGAACGCCCTCAATGTACTACTAGATCTCACACCCCTAGATATCTTCAGCAAACAAGTCGCAGCTAGCTCAGCTACTCGACTCAGAGCTACATCACAGTGGACCAATAATCAAATCGGCCACACTACCATTCTAGATTACTTTAGATTCTTACCGAATCGATCCAACTACACCACCCCCAAGTTGGTGTTTGACAATAATTTTCAAGTAACCATACCTTCAAGAGAAGCTTGGGAAAATGGCACTCTTTTGGAAAATGAAGCAATACACTTCTACACCGATGGTCAAAAACCAGCGAAGGTGTGGGAAGCGGAATCTACTCAGAAAAACTGAATCTCAGTATATTCTTCCGCCAACCCGATCATTGTAGTGTGTTCCAAGCGGAAATTCTGGAGATTAAGGAGGTGCTGTCTTGGCTCAAAGAAAACGTCATATCCTCCACGGTTATTCGGATCTTCTCAGACAGCCAAGCTGCCCTTAAATCTCTTGCCTCTGTCTCTACAAAATCCATCACGGTCCAAAATTGTCAGATGTCTCTGAGGGAGATGTCAAATCAGTTTAACATTCACCTTTCATGGGTGCCAGGGCACAGGGACATACCAGGCAACTGTATGGCAGACGAACTAGCCAAAAAGGGCACGACCACTTCCCTACGCTCAGAATGAAACAACATAGGTGTACCTATCGCTACATGTAAACTCCTACTTATACGAGGATAACAAACACTAGATGGACTGAGAGTAATACATGCCTTGCAACCGAAAATGCTGCATGCAGTAAAAATCACCATAAAATTGCATTTGGCTATTTCCCTTTTCGAAATAAAATTATAAAATTCATATTGTCTTTGAATTCGCCCCCAAAATGTTCAAATTAATGCGAATTCCTTTCAAGTTTTTTTAATTACATTTTTTTTACAATAGCCTAGTATAAGTACAACTCCATTTTTTTCTCATATCTGCAAAATCAAGGGATGATTCTATGCCATTGTTGAGTGTTGAATGACTTCAGTTGAGATGGGTTTCCATCAAAAACGAAAGAACCAGAGAAAGAAAACTTTTTTCTCGAGAACTCAGCCAAAGTATAAGACTTTGATTTCATTATGATGATGGAATTACTCCTTTTTCGTTGCAAAAAATGCATTCCTCTTTTAGTTTCCACTAAATCTAAACTCAAGTATCTGAAATGGAAACTGTCGTTCGGTCATAGTGAGCACTCAATATTTCAATGTTCACAGACAATTTTCATGACAGAAAAGCTTTCCATCAACTAAAATGCCAATTGTAAAAAACAACAAAATAAACAACCCTTCCCTATTCCACCCCCATATCGACATTTAACGAAGTAGAATCTCTGGTATCTCATGATGTGAAGTTTCAAGAAGAAGAGTCAAGATTAATTTTTCAAATACCACATACTGACCGTACCGTAACCCAAACCGAACACGAAAATGCTTCATCATCATCGATTGTGGGTTTTCAATCGATTTATCCCCGTCAGCTTTTCCGAACTTTACTCGCAACAATTCAATAAAAACAAATCAAAATGTTTGGAAAACTCATGAAACTGTTTATTTGCAAGTCTACCATTATCAAAATCTCCAGCACACGCGGATTTAACGATCTCGCTGATGGATTCCATATAAAGCGAGAGATCTGATGTATGCGATTGATGTTCACACCTTAGCCTCATGAAAATAAAATTTAATACTTTGAAGAATTCTTAATTCTAATTTACAACCCTGGAAATCATTAATTTATCAACAACCGCACCATTGTTTGCCGACACGTATACAATTTCAGAAATTCAAGTTGATAAATTAACGAGCACTTTTAACGAGGCTATACGCCGCAGTTGGTTGTGACTGTCTGTGTTTCCAACAGCAGAGAAAAATACTCTGGTTTTGATGCGATTTGTGGTGGAGCAATGTGTTGGTGGATTTTCTTTTCTTTCATAATTGAAAAAATAATTTTAAAAAGTGCTAATGCGTGACTGTATGAGATTAAGAACATCTGGCAATAACAAGTATGACAGAAGCAATTAACAGCTAAAGCGACACCCTTTGGAAAGATAGAATGAAAAGGGTTTAAGTTTCACATTCATTTTTTTTTTTTTAGTTAGTATACTAAATGAAAAGGTTATTATGGTGTTATTTTCAACTGTTTCGGATAAATTTCGTATTGTTTTTGTTTTTGTGTATAGAATGATGAACATTGCTGATTCCATGATTTGAATTCTTATAACACAACATAATCGCATAAGTATGCGCAAACAAAAACAACGTATTTTAATAATTTGAAAAGCATTAAGGAAATCTGAAATGAAGAAGATTTTGAGAGAGAAATAGACGTTTTAAAAATATTTCTCTCGTTATGGACGGCCATGGAAAATTTCTGAATTTTTTCTAAGTAGGTACATTAACGAGGAAAATGTTTATATGAAATGTTTTCTCGGAAAATGAGGCGATGGGAAATCAGAAAGAACGTCGATTATGCAATCAGCTAATCAATATTCGAAAGATAGGGAGTTTCATTTTTAACGTCTTGTGAAAGGAATTTTTTTCTTTTGTTTTTTTTTTTTTGATACCATCAACATCTGCCAGTAAATGTATACTTTTTTTTTGTGATTTATCATCTTAAATATGAATTACGGAAGAAAAAACTTTGTAGGCAAACTCTGACCATGGTCAACATTTGACTTTCCTTGGGCATAAATTAGAGGTTTCTTTTTTTTGTTGTAGGAAAAACAGATTAATAGGTCATTAGCAAATCCTTCAAAAATATTTACTACAAAATGTTTGCACAGACAAGACTACTGAAATTAAAGACTTCCAGAGACAATTTAATAAGAAGAAAGGAAAATTTGCTATTGCGTAGTAGAAACTCTGGGAAAAATAAAAAAAATTACTAGGTAGGTAGAGCTTCATAGAAGTTGCTGGGTACATTCATGTGTTTTTTGAAGAAAACTATACAAATTTTTTTCTTTTTTGCCCATCATTTCAAAAATATTTCAAAATAACAACTGCAGTCACATTATTATGTTAGCAGTTTATTTCTTTTTGAGTGCTAAGCCATCGAAGAAGATTGATTTTTGTGTTTATTTTGCTCAGTTAACAATAATTTCATTTTAAATTACTTAACACTTCAAAACTACTGTGGTTAATCGATGGGGAATAGCAATAACTGAAAAGGGAGTTTCGATGTCGGTAAAAGGGAATTTTGCTTGAAGTATTTGGCAACATTGGGCATATAGGCCATAAAGAAAAAATAAATTGAGGATAAACTATACCGACACAACCGCGTCTCTCTGGAAGCTGATTTTGCTGGAACAACTTTAAATCAGCTTTTTTGAAGCCGCACTTGCAGCTAATCGAACGCGCTTCTGGCATATCGTCCGTAGTTTCGTCAAATCGATCGTAATTGCGACAAAATAGATAAATAAAAAGATTAATATAATTTTCAACAGTTAAAAACACTTATTTTATTTCCTCAAATGCACATTTCAGAAGCAATGCTTCCATCGTCAGTGAGATTTATAAATTTAATTAAATTAAATTATTTGTCAAAAAACTAACAAGAAACAAAAATGTTTCTAAACAAAATTACAGTTGAGTTGTGTTGAATCTATTGAAAATTTTTTTGAATATTGAATCTTTGATTGGTTCATCATCATTATTCATAAGATTATTTTTGTTTTTAAATATGTAAAAAGATTCAAAATTGATCACAATGTCAGCAAAATGGATCAATTAAGATCGCGGCAAATCGGTCTTAATTGCTGCAAATCGATCTAAGGTGCGGTAGATCCGTCATTTTTGGTGTAAATTCATCGCAAATAACACTAAATCGTTCGCAATTGTATTCTACCTTACTAGTTAAGGTGAGTATTACAGTTCGGGGTAAACCTGGGCATTAATCAACATTTTTCGAAAATAATTTCGATTCAAGACTAACTCTGTCCTGATTTTCATTGTAAGTCGGTTTAGGTTGTGCGCCACCTAAACGGATTAGGATTGCGCCACCTAAACGAGGTTGTGTGGCTTCCATGCAATTTGCTTTCGAAGTTCAGCTTCGGAGCTTTTGGGTACATCGTCCATCCGCTCTACATGGCTCAACCATCAAGGCCATCTGCACCTGCAGTCTTATTTGATTTAAGTTTTGCATATTGCAAGCTTAACTTCTTCTAGGGAGGTCGGCATTCTTGATCCTCGTCTAAGTTGAATGGGCCATTCTCCTTGACAGCAGAACTAGTGCCGACGCTCCGGCTCTACGGTTTTTCGAGGCAGTCTGAAGAAGTCTTTCCAGATCGACAGTAGCTTCTGTAACTCTATTACTATGTTTCCCTGCTGGTCTTTACAGGTTTGAGTTCGGGGCTTACCACCCTGGCAAGATCTTTTTACCTTTTTTAAAACTTCCGAACCACATTGTTGTCATGGCACGTCTCAATTTCCTGAAAAAAGAGCGTCTCATGCTGCTTCTTTTTCTTTCTTAGAGTTCGGTGTTCATCCCATCTTTTCTCCTTGTAAATCTTTTTATACTCGTCGAAAGCAGCCCTTGTTCTTTTTTTCATCAACATTTATCGTGCTTTTCGTTTCATTGAACCTTGGGTTTTGTTTTGTATAACAAGAACCTCGGAAGCTGCGGTTCTGATGGCTTGTTGGCATTCCTGCCACTGATCTTCAATGCTTAATGAGGACGGCCTCGGCAGGATACCGGTACCTTAGCTATAACAAGGAATTGGTTCGCGTCAAAGTTAGCCCCTCGTTAAGTTTGGATATTTGTCACAAAGAGTGTCTTGCGTAGATCGCAATGTGGTCAATTTGGTTAAAAATAGATTTATCTGGGGATCTCCATGTACCTTTAAGAGTTCCGAAATGCTGGAGGTTTGTACTACTAATAAAAAGGTTAAGCTCCGCAGTAAAATCGATAAGCCTGGACACTGGGGGGAGTTTTGTAGTTCAGGCTATGCTTACCGATTGTGCTTCCCAAAATGCTTTTCTTCCTCAATCGCCAAGGACGATTTGAACTTGTCGATTGCCTTGCTCATATATTTCTTCGGGGAGCTTGTTGATACAATCTTTGGAATTATCGTCTTTTTCTTCTGTGGGGACGTGGACTCATATTAAGCTAATGTTGGCAAATTAAGGGTCTTATGGCTGAAAACCTTATCCTCAAGCGTTGTTTATATTTTCTTACGTCCCACGTGCAGATTCGGAGGGCTTCATCCCTTTTTATCGTATGCCAGGGTCATCAACGATGAAATCATCATTGTTATCCGAGGCTATAAGTAAGCCCATGGAATTTTTACGTGATTGGGTAGTTAACCCCACTCTTAATCCAGAACCATTTCTTTTTCAATTCTCTTTCACAGTATTGTAAGGCCCTGAAAGACCTTTAAACCAAATTTTTAGGATTACAGAACTCCACCGTTGATTCTGTAAGTCAAAGTCATCCGTTGTGACATTCGCCATAAGCCTTCCTCGCAAAGCTTTAAAATTTTGGTCGCTGTTCCTCAACTCCACACACCACAGTCTTACAAGCTACTAACATAATGATAACAGCACCCAGTGGTTACCGCGAGAATGTATAGTAAGCCCAATTGATGTGTATACTTTAAATTGCAACATCAGTACACCGCAAATTTGCACGATTCAGAGCCTCCCCAAATCAGTTTACACACAACCAAAACTATACCGCACTGTCCTTAGTAAAGTTTTTATTTTGATCATAAAGCGGTTTTGTTGCAAACCAAGCACATCCTTTTTTATACTCGAATAAAATGGAAAACTAAAACTATATGAAATTAGCAAACTGAATAAAGCTTAACTCTTTTTAATCAATTAAAATATTCGAAACGTTGCGGTTTCACACAACCATTGAGCAGTTTTCTATTCTCGGCCTCTTATGTGAATTTGCTCTCCATTTTTTCTCTTTTTGGTTTTATAGATTGGCTTGGCGTGTTTGCTCTAGTAGATTAAAGGTGCTCTAGTCATTAAGTTAAAAACTTAAAAAAAAGAAGAAAATATGACTTTCATATTTAATTTGTTTTCACTTTAAATTTTTCACTCAATTAGCAGAACTGTCTTTTTTGTAATTGGATTGATTGGAAATAAAACAAAAAATGTTAATTGACTTTCGTGAAAGTCGGACATATTTTCACAGAATCAGTTTATTTCTACCAGGACACCTTTGTTCAATGATCCACAGAAGTGAGGAAACACATTGCTCTTTTTAAAAACACCTCGCAGTTCAAAATTAAATCAATTACATCAGGAATTTTTTAATACAAAATTCAGGCTACTCAAATGTCAATAACAGTTTTCATAATGAACTCACTACCTTTGTGTTATACACTAGACCAGAGCAATATTTAATTTGACTGCATTTTCTCTTTTTTTTCATAGAAATTTATGCTGTAAGAGTTTATTTTAGATCTCTATTACAGAGGTCATGAAACAATAAAACAAATACGAATACTTACAAAAATTCATAACAACACAGAAAAATTGAAAAAACTTTCGTGTATATGCATCGCGTACTCGAATACCATACTGAAAGGACACAAAAGCGTCTATTGCCAATTCTAATTAAATTGATTTAAACTGGAATTTGGAAACCAGTTTATTTATGAACTTTTACTTGCAACATTAACAGTTGCTTTGGGTTATTTGTGTTTAAAAAACAACCACTCAATTGTACCATTACCGTCCTTCGAAGTCTAAGCCAAAGGATACAACAAACAATTAATTAGCTTGCATTCACAAACTGCACTACAAAACAGTCATGAAATTGAAATTGATTTTCACGGTGTTTTTGCAATTTATTTGATGAAAAGAAATTTGTCTTATGCAAATTGCTTAATTGGTCTCTGAAATCAAAATTTCAAGAAGCTGATTGAGTCTTCCTGGAAAAGAAAACTGAAAACGAAAATTACAATGATTTCCTGGAAATGGGTAGTTATTTTGTGTAGTGTAATGGAATCATCAATTCGATATCCAGAGAAAGATTCAATGCTATTTGGATATAGGTATACCTGGAAACCAAGAAAATGGAGAGTCACAAATTCACAGCAAGTGAAGATAGAAAGGTTTTACATTCACGAATTCACTTAACATACAGCCTTGGCATAATGTATTAGGCACTTAAAACCATTCCTATTTTCGAGAGTCTTAAATCAGAACGTCCAAAAACCTTTTTGAACAGAAAGTGAAGAGAAGAAGTTTGTTCTTGAAACTTGACGCCAAGGAAAATGAAGAGTCACAAATTTACATCAAATGAAGATAGAAGGCTTTTACTTTCACGAATTCACTTAAATCCCCGAATTCACTTGAATTCCCGGAAAAAATACGAACTTGAAATTGTGGAAATCCTGTCTATTGCGACACGATGCAACCGATTCGAAATCAAACAAGTTTATTTCAAACAGAACTTTTCTGTTCTGTTTTTATAGCAAACTAAATAAAGGATATAATGAAATATTAAAAAAAAATTATCAAAGAAATGAACTTTAAATTTCGTTTTTTTCTCGTTGTTGTTCGCATCCGATGGCGTCGCAATGAAGAATGTTTGAATGTTGAATCGCCCTTATCCACTTCTGGCGTCCTTTACATACTCTTCTTCCCTCTTTCTTCGTTGGTTTGTTTGGTTTGGAAATAATTTCCTAGCCGCTAGATGTCGTTTTATTTGATGTCTCCTGCAGTATAACCAACACTGTCTGTCCACACTATGTCCATGCGTTCAGCAACCGGATCCATTTCACTTGGTCAAATTCGTGTAGGCATTCGGTACGTTGGAGAGCCGATCGGGAAGTTCACTCTCATTCGGTATTAGCTATGTGCTGATTAGAGCCGTTTGGCAAAGTGTGGACGTAGCTTAAAGAAATACACTACACACGAAGTATAACTTGAAACCCTTTTTACTTCAACAAGTTTAAAAATCTCGAAAGGCAGCACAAATATTTATATCCTTAACTAAAACGTGTAATAGGATCCTCATAAGGACACGAATCTCATTTAAGTTTTTGGTGTCATTGTGTGACTCGAGTTAATTCTGACGGAAAAGGATTCGTATTGGTCAATCAAAAATGAGTTTATTGCAGTAGTTTGAGTTCACAACTTCATATTGTAGCTAGAGTTATTTGATGATCATATTTGTTTCATTATTGTAAAGTTAAAATATTCGAGCACACGAATTCCAAGCCAAGTTAAGCGATTCAAACTATCACTGTGTAGTAAGAACCATAGAAAAAACGTACTCTTTACAAATAGAAGAAAAATACCTACTTTTGAGTTACCAAGACTAAATGGGACCCCTCTTAATTAATTTAATCTTAATCTTAACTAATTAATCTTATTCGTGCAGCAGGATTTTTGGCAAAAACTGGGGACCAAATCCCAAAATCATCCTGTGGATGTATACTGCCATTGTTAGACCTATCCTATCTTTTAGCAATTTGGTCTGGTGGAAGGCGCTGGAAAAATCCACGCATTTAAAAACCCTAACCAAAGTACAAAAATCAGCCTGTATTTGCGTAAATGGTGCAATGAGAACTACACCAACCGCGAGCTTGGAAGTAATCCTCAATCTCACACCCCTTCATCTCTATGTTCAAGAAGCGGCAGCAAACAGCGCACTTTGACTAAATCAGTGTAATGTCTGGAAAACCAGCCAAACAGGACACGCACAGATTTTATCACGATACGCAGATAACAATATCTGCAAGGATAACATAACTCCATACCTGGACTTTAAAAAATACTTCACAAAAAACAAAAAAATGCTTCCCCAATAGACAGGATTGGGAGAATGAAACACCTTACCTGAACGAGACGTTCAGGTAAGGTGTTCCAACTTCCACGAAATGGAAGTTGGAACAGGGGCAGGTTTCTTTTCAGAAAGCCTGAATCTAGCCAGTTTATTCAGACTTCCAAATCACAGCAGCGTCTTCCAAGCCAAGATCTTGGCAGTTACAAACGCTGCAAAACAGGTGTCCAAGCTTGTTTCTTGCTGTCACGAAGAGCTAAGGGTTCTTGGCGCACAGCATAACGTTAGACTCTTTTGGGTTCCTGGTCATAGTGGTATATCGGGAAACGAAAAAGCGGACGAACTAGCGAGGAAAGGATCAGCACTTGACCCTCTCATCTCTCATTGATCAATCAATCAAGATTCCACCCTGTGAAATTTAACAAATCATTGGCAACAAAATAATGCGAAAATGCTATGAAAGATGAGAATGCCTAGATTCCTGTGTTACTTCCAGGAAACTGTGGCCGAAATACGAAAGAGCTTCCTTTATCAACGCCCAGCAATCTGCCACATTAGGAAAAAGTTTCTAGGCAGTTACTTTTTCAATGAACTAGAATAATTATCAGACACTTCAAAAAGCAGCATGTTAAACTTCACTAAGGCCACAAAATGATTAAAAACTGACCAGACATTAACTCATAGGTTTCTGGAACGTTACAATACTCCAGGGTATCACAATTGATCTACATTGATGTTAATGTGACGATAATAAGATCAACCGTCAACCCATTCTTCCTAACCTAACCTTAGTGATTTAAAAAGAAAATTGTCTTAACGTTGCATTTCAATGACAAAATTAATAGCAGCTTGAGGTTCACGCTTACCTTGGCAGCAAAATTACATTTTCCACTCAAAGAACTGCAAATACCTTCATTTAGATATACCAGTAGAAAACCTTTTTCAAATTAAACAACTGCAATAAGATGGTTTCACAAAAAGAAAAATAGTAAAAACAATCACAATTTTCATTCAAAATAATAAAGGTTTCGTGTTAAACGAACCAACACGTGAAACCTTGTTGAAAACTTTTTATTGAGAGCATATTCAATCTCCACAACACAGCGGAGAGGAGAGACAGGTGGGAAAGTTTTTGCTGCTCCAGCTCCAACTGCAAGAAGTCTCTCCACCTATTCAGCTAGCTGGGATAAAAAGTTCTGCCAGCAATTGAAACTGAGATCTAAACAAAAAGCCCATTCGGATTTCAAATTAATGTCTTGCAATGACCTTTGTCAGAATAGCTTAGATGGGAATAACCCGCTAAACAACCAAACCAAATAGCCACGAGTACAAAATCTAGAAATTACCCAGTCAGATGGCACTTAAACAAAGAGGCTATGACCATTACGGAAATCAAACCTCGACCAGGAAAGAGAGTTTTCGGAATAATCTGGAATCAGCTGTGAAATAACGATCGAGCGATTCCCAACAGATATGCCTCCCTGGGCAAATCAAATAATTCCACGGCACTGACCACCGTCATCTTCTAATTATACAGCACATCAAGTATTAGCGCTTCATCAAATAAATAAATAAACAGGGTGGCACTACTTAGCTCGGGAAGCTTCACAGCATAACGCAACTTAAGGACCTTAAATTTTAAAGCGACTTCGGGGAATGTGAAAAAGCGTTTTTCATGGCAATGTTCTTAACCAAGAACGACTAGCATTCCTAGCAACAGGCGTTACCAGTGGAAAAAAATGATATATTCCTGCGATTCGAACTCGCACGTAGCACGCAGACGTTCTTACCAAATGTCTCAAACTAAGGAACTAAAGGTGCGTCCACACTATGCCGAGCGGCATCAATCGGCACATGCCTCCTCCTTACCGAAAGCCGAACCGAATTCGAACCCAATGAAATGGATCCGTATGCCGGTCGGCATAGTGTAGACGCACCTTTAGATTCGACACTGCATGTTGTATTTGTACATAAGTATATAGTACATAAGTAAAAGTTCTTGTTCAATTGTATTGATTAGGTTTTTTCCAATTTATTGATATATAATAATAAAATGCAGAAAATAAGAACATATGAAAAAACACGAGATCACAAATCAATTCTTCTCTGCTTTGCGCGAATCTTTCGATAACTTCTTCCACCTTAATGTCAATGTGCCTGTTAATGCTCATAAGAGCAAGCCCATTCAGCCTATCTTCGCCTGTAGAATTCCTAATCCAATATTTTAGACGCCTCAACGTGGAAAAACTACGCTCGCTGCTAGCAATGGTCGCAGCCAATGTTGCACCTATTTTCAAAAACATGAAAATGTTTGGAAAAAGTGCATCGTTACAAAGATTTAATGATTCTATAAATGTCTTTGGTTGAGTTTCTGGCCCAACCCAACGTTGTTTCCAAAATAACACTTCGTTTATTACGGTTGAAGCAGCTGCCTCAGTCGCTGTTGCTGTTGGCCATTGATTCATTATTACTTCCACGGTTTCATCAATATTCTCAACGTCTTTCCTGACCATTTTTTCAGGGATGGTATTTCCGATTATTGAAAAAAAATTTTTGTGTTTCGCAAATCTGTCAGATATGGATGATATGAAGTGATCCAGGAAAAGTATGAATATTGATATACGGTAATAATCTTCTGCTGAACTGCTTTGGTAATTTTGTCGGTGTTTTTGACGATGTACAATCCTGGAAACTTAAATTTTTTCTCCTATAGACTCGGCTATTTTTTCAGCATCATCGAATTTTCGTTGTACATTCTGATGATGATGAGCAAAAGTTTGAAAACAAGGACACAGTTGAGCTGAGAATTATGTTCCACAAAACCCCCCCTATGCTACGCCACTGATTGACTACACAAAAGTTTCCAGTTTGTTTTTACAATGAGGCCGAATTTTCTTGCTGCTTTCTTTGTTGATTTAAAGACCTCTATAATTATTCAGCTTTAACTTATATTTTTGGATGCTTAAAGTAAAGAAACAAAATTGTTTCACACCGGAGCTTTTGGGCATCGCACTGAGATCAAAAGAGTCAGTTTGACAGAGTTGTTCTT
Source organism: Melanostoma mellinum (assembly GCA_914767635.1). NCBI lineage: Eukaryota > Metazoa > Arthropoda > Insecta > Diptera > Syrphidae > Melanostoma > Melanostoma mellinum. Next base: position 51,881,862 of record OU612060.1, on the reverse strand, counting down.
CCTTGTAAAAGGAAAGTAGTCCCACATGATTGGAAAACTTAGAAATACATGTTTGATTTGACTCCATTAGGCCCACAGAAATGAAATTAAAGCACTTAAGTTGCAGCCTTAGATTGTTTATTTGTTTGGGCTTCCTCAGAGATTTTGACTTTTTTCTGTATTTTTCTTTCGAATTGTCTCATCACCATGTTGTAAGAATATTGTCTATGGCAAAAGCGATTGATTTAAGTGAAAACAACTGATTTAAGTAAAGTTAGAATAGTCTGTGGCTTGTGTTACAAATTCTTGGAACAACAATGCCCACATTGCATCTAGGCACTTTCAAGATAAATTTTGGATATAAAGTTCAGTCATTGTTATGGGAGAAAGGAGGTTAACTAAACAAGTACCGAAGCGCTTTCTTCTAGATTCTAGAATAAACACTAAAATGATTCTAGAATTACTTCCTTTGAAATGGTAGTGGCTTGAAACCGGAATATGCACATTTATGTCAGCACAGCATAGTTTGAAATGAATAATTTTAATGACAAATTTAAAGACTCATTTGATGATTGCCTTGAGAGATTTAGCTGCACAACTCGTGAATAATTTTAAATGGACGCAACACAAGAATACAGACAACTAAACTACGACTACGACCTTAGAGAGCATACTTACTTGCAAAGCCACTTTCCCTCGATTCTGATAAGCACTATACCTATTTAAACCCAGAGGTAAAACAATAAATTTAAATATCGACCGAGCCTTCCAATTATGTGTGCCCTTTGAAATCGTAAAGAAAGAGAAGATACAAACCACTTTATTTCCAAATGTCTCTTCCTCGAAGAGTTGCGGAGTATTTTGAGCAAATTCAATGGAAATAAATGCAATCCTGAATATTTTAAATGCAAAATGAGGTTGGGAAATGGGAAGTTATACACAAATACATTTCAACTGAAAACAGATTAAAGATGGAGGCTTTTAAATCAAACCGAGATTGTAATTACAGAAATTTCTGAGAAATGTAGTCAACTTGGTACATGGCCTTTGGCCTAACCACATTAAACCTGAGAAATACGATTAGCTATAATTCTGTAATTGAGTTTGTTTCCAATAAAGTTATCAACTACCTAACCTGCTTTAAGTCCTTTGGGAGCAACTTCAGGATAGCCTATTGTTTTTCTTTGAAAGCTGTTCCTTGCGTTTGATGAATCCTTCATATCGTACACCATCACTATCCTATCGCCCAAGAGGAAAGAGCAATCAAAAAAAAGTTTTACGAAAGTTTAACTTACTTCGTTCATCATGGAAGTTTTGGAATTGTGTTTATTGCCCATCGCAACCCGGAGCAAATGAGAGAAATGAAACTTGAGTTCATCGTAACTGAAAATATGTTTTTTATACAAGTCAGTCAAGTTTTTTGAACTTAAGAAGAAACTTTCTCATGTGTAAGACTGACGGATTTGTTACAACTTTTCTTTTACTTTTGTGAAACAAAGCGAAATTTTTAAATCAATGCTTTTGAAGAATTCTTAACCATTGTAAGATGACAGGGCTGGTAACTTATGCTGTAGTACAGGTCTACAACAAAAATAACTTTTTTTTTGAAGTAGTCAACTTGAGCTGCTGCCCACTTTTTCTTTAAGGCGGCGTAACGAGCATTTTGGGTACTCCGCAGCACAGTGATAGTCTCCGTAAGCCAAAAGGTGTAATGTCATGGCTAAAATTATCTGCTGGTTTCTCACTTTTCATGACGCTCTAATCTTTTTTTCTTTGTGGAATTAGTTTAAAGTTTGAAAAAATCGATAGTCAAATGAGCGAAGGAGTTTTTACTCTCCTAGAATCCACCAAAGTGTTTAAATTACCAGATTTATTTAGTGAAAATTTTTTTTCTTACAAAGACTTTCACCGTCCTTTTCTTCACTCTCACTTCTATCAAATGCTCGCTAGTTTTCTTGAATAAACCGAAAAATCAAGTTCCCCCAAGAAGTTCTGAGCTTTTTGCACTTACAACGAATTTTCACGCTCCTCGCAACGGCTTTGACTTCAGAGAGCGTTGCGTCTGCAAGTTTCTATAGGCCTTTCGGATTTTTCATATCTGTGGCTAGCAAAATGTAGATTTTGTTGCATTTGTCTGTACAAGCGGTGGAATTGTCTGTTTTCGACTTGTTACTCCTGCTGTCACACGGAGTATTCTAATACTTTCTGAACATTGTCCAAGAATGTGAACCGTATGTGATTGCTGGGCGTACAACTGCGGTGTAGCGTCATCCATTCAACAAAATAGCGTTTTTAAATCACATAAGATGACGGAGTTTTCTCGCCACTTCAAGCACCATACGCACAGCGTTGCTCGGACCTAACTTATTCAAAAGCGGTGTTCCAACAAAATTGCCCTGCAACCAAAAATTGTTAGGAACACCAGCTGGGCTAAACTGATTGTTGTCTGAAAATTTCAAGTTTCTCGTTCCAATTACCGGGCGAATATATGGATTAAATATGTCCCCTTGATGCAAAGACAACGTAGTTCTGAGATACTTTTGTAGCATTTGAGCATTTTATCGGGGAAAGAATTTCTAAGTCGATCAAGCAGTTTCTAACTTCTCGCGCATTTTTCTGTTACCTTGGGAATAAGGGAATGAAATAAACATAAACCTCTTGGATCATTCTATCTATTTAAAAAAATCAAAATTGGTTGCGTAGTTTTGAAGACAGACAGCGAAAAGCGATATAGATAAATAACTTAGATACCGATTGCAGCCTCATTTGCGGGGTTTGTGAATCAAAACCATCCAGTGCGCCACCCAAGCGCATACAAAAAAAAAAAATCATTCAATTTGGTCGAGTCGTTTGGGAAGAATTTAGTGACATACACACGTACAGTAGAATTAAATATCAATCTTTAATTTATTAGATAAAAAACACGTGGATTAATTTAACTATAAAACTCGTTACTTTTGGTCATTGCTCCCAGATATTAAAATTTTATACTCTGTACTTAAAAACAATATGTAATAAAGAGCAGAGGACTCAAGACGCTTACTTCGTGTATACCTGCTGCTGCTGTGACTTGAAATGCGCCACTGCTTTTTGCTACATATCCTCGATCATACGCACACATGTTTCTGGAGTTCTGACGAGGCCTGAGGCCCTGACGAACTACAACAATCGATCTCGTGACCGTCGAACGAATGCTTTTTCCAACCAGCACAGCGTGTAAATTCTCGGCACGGCCGACAACATGTATTTAAAATTTTTATTGGAATCGATAAAGGCTTTTGCAATTTACAGTTCAAAGATAACTTCATGTATATGTTGTCCACGAAAACGGAAGTTGGAACAGGTGCAGGTTTCTTTTCAGAAAGCCTGAACCTTGCCAGTTCATTCAGACTTTCAAATCACAGCAGCGTCTTTCTAGCCGAGATCTTGGCAATTGAGAAGAACTTGGGGGTCAACCAACAGCTTTCGCCAATAATTTCCATTTAGGGCGAGTTCTCTCCAGCTCTAGACTCTAAGTCGGTTGAGCCATTCTTCCACTTGACTACGCCATGTAAGACGAGGTCTTCCCCTTTCGCGATTTCTCTGCAATGGGCTTTCGAAAACCCGGCTAGTCGGAGCGTTGATAATTATTTGTTCTAACTGTCGAAACCATCTTCATTTCTGTTCACTTTAAGCTATTTCCATGCCGCGGTACAATTCTTACAGTCACATGCGGGAACAAGGATCATCCGGGTTTTTTTTTCTTTCTAAACGACCAAATCAAAGGCTTCATCATCCGCTTTCGTTAAGGTCCGTGCTTCGACGCCGTAAAGCAGGACTGGGATGATCAACGATCAAAATCTAATATATGGTTACATTCTTCAGCATTTCTATTACGCTGTGCCTGTCGATGCTCTCTGTTTATGTTTTATGACAGTATGTACTTCGTTTTACCGTTTTTAATAATCAAATCAATTTTGACCGCTCTTGTTTTAATACTCGCAAAAGAACAGCTTGTCTCTGAAAATACGCTGCCTTGAACACAATGAAAGAAGGTGTCTATCCGAGATTTATATATTTCCGGTTTTTTCCATGATCTGCCGTAATGTGAAAATTTTGGCGATACCGGGTTTGTCTGGTCTAAGACCCCAGGGCTTAAATATTGCTGACGTTGGTCTTAGATGTTAAAGTCGTATTCGATGCTCTAAGAGATTTGAATCTTAACGTACCACTGTGAATATGGTATTATAGAATAAACTAAACTAAACTAAACTATTAGTAGGTGAAAAGAAAAAAAGGTTTTGTGAGCCATTGATTCATTCTCAGCATACAAATCTACAGGACCTGATGGCATTATTCCAATGATACTAATGCCATAAAGCAATTTCATGTATTCCATGAATTACGCGTGTAATGTTATTCTGTAAGTCGTCAATCGTGTTTGGCTTGTCCACATAGACTAACGACTCAACATATGTGCAGTCGTTAGTCTATATAGGTATTCAAGAGACGTTAAATCTTGGCGGCCAACCCACAGGGCCATGTCGAGAGATAAGCTGCTCCTCGAATTTATCCTTCAACATGTCCATTGTTTCCCGAGCTGTGTGGCATTAGGAACCTTCTTGATAAAACCACATGTCAACCAAGTTCATCTCAGAGAATTGGGGCAAAGTAAAGTCGCGGAACACGGCACGATATCGTTCGCTGTGGACGGTAACATTCTCCACGGTCGTCTTTGAAGAAAAATTCACCGTTGATGCCACCAGCCCATAAACCACATCAAACTGTCCTTTTTCGGGATGCATCGGTAATTCTTGTATGGCATGTGGCTGTTTATCAATCCAGATGCTACAGTTTTGCCTATATAAGATTAAAAGAGCCTCTTCACTAAACATAATTTTTCGATAAAACAGCGGATTTTCATAGAGCTGTTCTATTTTGGTTTCCTCCACCAACTACATAAAAAATTCTGTCATAAAAAATGATGTTTCTGGGTGAAAGCTTCATCCGGTACCTCCGGTTCATCTTTGTAATCTTTCACCCTAGCCTTCATAAATTTGACTACTAATACTAGTCAATTGGGTTTTACTTCCACTACTCCTGGAGTGGCAAGGTGTAGGTTTGTTTGATGAGCATGGTATTTGATGCAATTAAACATTACAACTTCTACACACTTAGGATATCTTCACCAGGAAAGTTTCTGGTGCCATATTCCATACTTCCTTGGCAGACCTCATCATCTTCGTCTGCCTTCTTAACATGTCCGTTCAAATCTCCGCGAAAAAGCAAAAACTCCTGTATTGTGATATCCTCAGGCAGTTTGTGAAAATCTAGCCTAATCGATCTTTTTCCAACTGCTCCCTTCCAATTTGGGGAGCGTTTGCACTCACAACATTCCATACCTTTCCTTGCATCGTCAATTTAAAAGAAATCTAATGGTCACTAGGCTTTGTATTGAATAAGTAAGAGACGAGTAGCTCTTCCGCAAGGGTGACATCGGTTCTGTTTTTACCCTAGGTAAGGTTAGGTTAGGTTGAATGGGGGGTGCAGCCACAAGTGGCAACACCTCATTCGGATCTCGAGGATCCATTGTGCTCCCCGGGAAATCAGAGGATGAGGAAATGGGAGGATTGGAGAGGTGGATGGTTTTGGTTATTGTGGTAGGGAACTCCCACTGAACCATTTGGAGCCCTGAGTAAATTTCAGGACGTTGCTCAGTGGGAGGTTGGAGATGTCGCCCAGTTCGTCGAAGAAGTATTCTCCGAGGGTTTTTTTCCGAGTGTGGGCTAAGCTAGGACACTCACAGAGGAAGTGGAAAGATCCCTCCTCTGCCTCCTCATCTTGGCATCCTCTACATAAGTCGGATGTGCTAATGCCCATTTTCATCATGTGGGTACCCAACGAGTTGTGACCCGTGAGAATGCAAATCAACAGAGAGAGCCAAGGTCTGCTTAGCTGGAGTAGAAATTCTGTTTTTTTCTTGGAAATATCTGGCCAAAGGTTTCTAGAGACTCGGCATGTTTCTAAAGATGACCACCTGTCATTTTGCGGTTTTTAGAAAATTGTGTTTGATTCTGTTTTTTTCTTGCTCAAGTGGCCTTAGAACTGAGGTGTTCGCTTCGCTGGATTCGAGTGCTGACCCGATTTTTGCCAGCTTATCCGCCATTTCATTACCGATAATGTCACGATGTTCTGGAACCCAGGTTAAACTAACTGTGTTTGTCTCACTGAGCAGTCTAAGGTTACTGCGACAGCTGTCTACTAGCCTGGATTTTGTGATAATGGATGAGATAGCTTTAATGGCCTGACTGTCTACAAAAAAGTCAATATTTTTGTTGATCAAGTTTTGCGTAGCAAGGTGCTTCGCGGCTTCGCACACTGCGAGTACTTCTGCTTGAAAGACACTGCAGAAGTCGGGAAGCTTTATTGCTCTATTCATGTTAGGGTAGTCTGAAAAGATACCTGATCCTACCCCTTCGTCCGTTTTGGAACCATCTGTGAAGACGGAAATGTGATTTTCTTTTATAACCCTGTTTTCCTCCCAGCTTTCTCTAGTCGGAAAGACTGTTAGGGCCACTGGATTGAAATCAATATGCGGGGGGGTATAGTCTGTTTGGATGTCTATATCTGTATGGTTCATGATGGTTCTATGGCCTGATATGCCTGTTTTCCAATTGTTGCATTGTTTGAGTCGCAGTGCGCTTTTGGCCGCCATCTCCTTAGTAAAGAGATCTAGGGGGGCTAGCGATAGGAAGGTTTCCAGAGCTGCAGTTGGTGTTGTTCTCATGGCACTAGTTGAACCAATGCATGCAAGTCTTTGGATTTTGGTCATGGTCTTAAGGTTTGAAGCCTTCTCTAATGATGGCCACCAGACTAGACAGGCATATGTGAGGATTGGTCTTATTATGGATGTATACATCCAGTGAATGGTTTTGGGACCAGGTCCCCATTTTTTACCAAAAATTCTACTGCAAGTGTAGAAAGCGATTTGAGCTTTCCTTTCTCTTTCTTTTAAATTTTCTTTCCAGAACCCTATCTTTTACCCTAATCCGGCCTATTGTAAAACTTCTTTTAAGCTTGTGACTTTACATAAAAATAGAAAACGGACACAAGATTTCAACTCGCCTCCCTGTCATCAGATCTTATCCAATTCAAAATATCGACCAGTCTTATTTCAAACATTGCAACTTGCGGCTCTTAAGCTTCGTCGAGTCAGTTGCAATATTTTGATAGCCTCCTAGAATGTATGTATGTAGCCGAGCATTTCATTCAAGGTTTCAAGGACTACAGTACCATGCGAAGCAGTGATAGTGCTTATTGGGGTTGTACTTCTAACTACAAGTGGGGTCGATCTGCGGTGATAAGTTGTCACTGCGGGGCTTCATTTTTCATTAATATACAAGAAGTTATTTATAACCACTTCGAATTGTGTTTATACGCAATCTTAAAAACCGCCTTTTATTCAAAGTTACTTACCTGCTTCGTCTTCTAGCTGTTTTTTCTTTATTTTGGCTCTGATGTGATAAATTTTCTTAATTTTCGATTTTCCTACAAAAGCGCAATCATCTTTGATTTGCCACCTCGCCGGTTCTAACCAAAAGAATTCCTTCCCCCTGCCCGCCACGCCCGCCGGCCGGTTTCCCATTTAATTTATGTTTTTCAGAGGCAATTTGTTTATTTGCATTACTGTGAGCAATTTAATGTTAGACGAGGCAAGAATTTTAGTGCAAATCACTAGCGAGTTTACTGTTCGAATAGATGGATCGATGTAAACATGACATTGTGAGCTTGTGATGTCTCGAGGAAATAGTATTTCAACGAGATAGCCATTTTTGCGATGTTTACACTTGGTATTCTCAGATCAAAAGGTGTCAGCGGGTTTGATGGTAGTAAATCGAGCTTTCTATTTCCATCTGTTTTGTTCTTGTCATATAAAATCATCGATAAGTCAGTAGGGTGTGAATTGGAGAGGGAAATCGTTTTGTTTGATTCTTCAGTAAATAAACAACTTGAAGTGAATGATTTCCTAGCACGTAGAAAGCGGTTTAATCTGTTGGATGGATGAGTTTGGCATCAGACAGTACATTTGTTCCGGGTCTTTTGTGTCAGTTGAAATGAGAATGATTAGTTTAAATACTGGACAGGTAAATTAATTGAATTATTAACTTGATTTTGAAAAATGTAAACAACTTTAATAATCATATACATGCTCAGTCCTTGTGAACCGATATAACCCATCAAAAGCAACACACACTCGCGAAAAATATCCTCCATCGATAAATTATTATTATTATTCTCTCCATCAAAACACAAATATGTAATCTGTTCCCTTGCGATATAATTTTGTGAAATTCATCATATATCGGCTGCTTTCAAATAAATTGCCAAAAAATTGGAAATGTCATTAATCTTGTGAGATGTGAACGTGGCAGCATATCTCAAATTTCTAAATTTCATTGCACAGTTTATTGCTCTCTGGTATTCGGTCTATTCGCTGTCAGTCGAATAAACCAATTTTGAATATAAATTGATTTTTCCATTCACTTATGTTGGTATGTATGTATATGGTGTCTTTTTAGCAATTTCAATTTGGAAAAGTTTTCTTTGTAAATATGTTACATGTTTGCAAGATACTGCAAATCATTTTCTTTAAAGGAGGATTTTAAATAGAATTCTAAAGAAGAACAACTCATTTCAGTATTTTGCAATTGGAGGCATTAAAGCGACTTATTTTGATAAGAGTCCACATATGTATTTACGTACTTAAGAAATTTCAAAATCAATTTTAATTCAATTGGACTGTTCTCCGAAAAATAACGAAACGGAGAGATTATATATTATATGATTGTCACTCAAGGAGTCTTACACTTTTGGAAACAATTGAAAGTTGCTGAACTACCACTTCATCAACTATAAGGGTTCCAAATGAAATTATAAGAGATCTCTTATGGAGGGTGAGCTATCTAATGCTTTCTTGTTGAATCATAGGTTATTTCGACATTGACAGCTGTTGTCTGCTCGAAATTTTGACAGAAAATCAAGTCACCTACGTAGAACGAAATGAGTTGCTTTATGTTTCAACGACGACGGAAAACTCTATGGACAACATAGTAAAGATCTCGTTCCTAAATCCCAATGCCACTTTAGATTCGCCTGACGTTAATCAGTTCAATCATAGGAAATCATCATCGTATCATAATGTCGCTTTTAATCCGATGTTACATACGTTTGTTTGTGTACAAGATGATGAAACGTGATTCCAAATCGAAGCTAAAGGTTAAAACGGCGTCGAGGCTGAAACCGAAGAGCTATTTAGATTCACGCATCAGGGACCCTTGTTTGTGACAGTCCCTGTGTCTTCCCAGAATCCATATTTCGTGTTGATTTGTATTCAGCACATTAACAATCATTGGAAAAGGGGTTCATTTTTGATATAAATCTTTATTTCAGATGTAGGTTCAAAGATTGGAGGAAAAAATTTTTTTTCTACTAGCTTGCTCGAAAACCCTTGCTGTCAGAATAGTTTTGATTTCGGACTCATGTATTTATTTCACCATTTAGCTCAACAGATTACATATAATAACGAAAAAGATTTCAATTCTTAAAAATAATTAGAACAATTCATTTCGGAATTTATCTCTGGAGAAGGCTAAATCAATATGACCACAAATTTCATCAAAATTTCTAATTGGTCTTGATAATTGTTTCACTATAATTAGTTCTGTGCCTTGATTGAAATAGAAGATTTCTAACCCTAAATGGCTTCGCTAAAAGAGAATTTGGAGTCAAAAATTAAGCCTAAATCTTAAAATATTTCAGTTTTCCGAAGAGGGTTGCAATCCAGATAGTATGAAAACTCATGCGTATGATTCTTTCTTGAGAGAGAAATCACAAAATATTTGTTGGCGCTAAGATTCAAACGACTTAACTCTCACCAGCGAAATAGGTTATCAAGATCCAATTGGAATTTTTGTCAGTCTGAAATTTTTTCTGAAAGTAGCCTTTATTAGTAGGCTACTTTCAGAAAAAGTTTCAGATCAGCTGCGTATATGATGCATTTGCTGAAGTTGACACAGTTATCAATATCATCAATAAATATGATAAATGTATAGGACCTGGATGACTACCCTGTGGGACACCAGAGGTACATTTTATCTGCCTTGTGGTAAATTCGTTAATTTTGACTTTTTGAACCCTTCTTATGAGGAACGAACAGATCCATTGAAGGGGGCTTGAGTGGAAAAATGATACTCATGCATTTTGTCAAATATACATTTTTTTTGCACTTATTCTTATTAATTTCACAAATATATGTTTTGTTTTGTAAAGCATTTTCATTGTGTCATGTATTATACAAAAATGAATAAATGTGAAGTTTCTCGCTATCTATCTGAAATATATCTCTTTTCACACAGATAAAAATGTTCATATGACAATACTATAGAAGAACTAATTTTTAGATCACAAAAATAGATCCAAACAAAAAGCAGGATCTCGCTTTGTTGTTGTAACGCTAATAAAACCATGATCTGATCCGGATCAGATCAATAATAAAATACGGCTATTGTTTTTGGAACCCGATTTAAAAGTTTTAATCAAGAAATAGGATTTTAATTCATCTAAGAACAGTCCAAAAAAATGATTAGTAATAGAATAGCAAAGGAACTGGAACATCTTTTTAAAACTATCGCAGGAATACCATCAACGCCTGGTTTGACGATTGGCTTAAGATCTTGCAATCCTTCTAAGACACCGCTGAGATCTAACTGTAAGGACCCTGTATTTGCTTTACAGGATTACAACCAGAAAGGCGATCCAGATTTTCACGTGAGTTGGAAAATGGAAAAACGGATCCAAAAAACTGAGCAAAGAGCTCAAGCGTGTTTTCAATTTCATCGGATTCTTGATTTTTTGAAAACATAGAACTCGAAATGCCGAGTAATTTTCGTTTTTTAAAAGACCAAAAACTTTTTGGTCACTTTTGAAATTGAGTTCAACCTGCATAATATAATTTCTGTGTGAGAATATACTTAAAACCTTGAACTCCCTGCGAAGATTAAAAAACTGTATTTGGTCAACCAAATCATCTGAATTCTTAAACTTATCGAAAGATTTGAACAGATTGAAAACATTATATAAAATCTTCGAAAAGCGATCTAACATATTCTGTAAATCTATGTTTAAAATTTCTGTTGTTCAATAAAATTGGCCTTTAAAAAGTTAGATGGTAATGAATCATTACTATTAATTTTTAAATAACTGTACATAACTGTAATTTAAATATATAATTCTTTATGATTGATAGAATCATTTACTTATGAAAAAGGAAGCGTTCCATTCATACACAGAACCGTTGAATTCATCATTTGGTATATGAAAACAAAATCTATCTATCATTTATCTATTCTATACATTTAATAAAAACGTAACAGTTTGTTTGTTTGTGCACGCTAATCTCAGAAGCAGCTTATCCTATCTAGATGGGGTTTTCAGTAATATATTGTGGTAAGCTTCACTTAACATTTAGTGAATTAACTTTGCAAAACAGGTTGCATTTGGAATACATTTATGAAGCCATTGGTTAGTAGTTCACAGATATTCAATTGTTCTTTAAGATATTGATATGTTAAAACACTCACACTATTTTTTTTCACTGATTTTCACTGATTTTTTCCAATAAAAACACTTTTTAATAACAATTTTACTTAAATTCAATGTCACTACCGACGAAATTTTGTTTTGTTTTCATATAAGTGACAATTTGACGTTTAAGAAATACGAGGTATAATTAGAAAGAGATAGCTTCGCGAAAAGCCCTATCTTTGATCAGTTTCAGTCATAACATGATAGTGTGTGAATGAATCAAAACCACCAACCTGTTGAAACTTGTTCATCAATTTGCAAAGCTAAGCTCCAACTGTGTTCATTGTGAACGGTTCTTTCTATTCAGTTACAGTTCTCTTCTCAGTTGTCAGTTGTTCTCTTGTTCTTGTTTGTTAGTTGCTTCTTTCATCTTGTGCAGTGCGGTGTGCGGTTGTCAAAGATTAAATTTGAGTTTGCATAAAAAGACTTCTTTTGTTTGTTCGAATTTGTAGTGAAGAGTGAAAAATAAGTGGTTCCTGAAATTATAAAATTTCATCTGATTAATTGAAATTTGTGTCCGGTGAGTGAGCATTTGTTTTTGTTAAAGAAAAATGTATAAAGGCAGCTCTTCATATAATATTCTTGTAAATAATGACTGCAGTTGCCTACTCAAATGGATGAAATAGCAATTTTAAGAATAGTCAAAATGGAGTTGGTGAACAGCGTTTTGTCAACCGAGATTCTATTTATGTAATATGTTCATGTTAAGTTTTTATATTTTTCTATGTTTTCATGGCACGGCCACGTACTGAGCGGCAAAGCGGCAAGATTCGAATGTACAGCATCACTTTGCCGCTAAAGTTAAAATTTTTTTTCTTATTTTGTAGCTTTTCTACTTTGTTGCTAAGTGCGTAGCCGTGAACTAAGTCGGTTAAGGTTTTCTTCCGCTTGATTGTGTCATACGAGCCGAGATCATCCTTTTCCACAATTTTCCCTGCAACTTATTTGTTTTCAAAGCCGTAGCGTTGATGTCCACCGGTTCTACACGTCCCAGTAGACTGTTTCATCTTCATAATATGTCGCTTTACAATTGATACATCTCATATTTTTCTTCATACATTGTCTTCACGAACGGGGCCAAAGATCTCTTAACAGTTTTTAAATTAGGTCCGTGCTCCCCGTAAGGAAGGAATGTGGCGTTAAGGATCTTATAAGAAGTTAACCTTTCCAAAGAGGGTGTTGAATACTCTGCTTTCAGCATTAAAAGTAGCAACGATTAGGCGGAATTTTCCGTTTGATCTCCACATTGATGGAATTTTCCGAGTCAAGCGGATCCTAAATAGACAAAGTCCGGTACCACCTCGAAGTTATGTCTGTCTATTGTGACGTTTTATCCAATTCCTCTGTGTACGGTGTCCTTGTTTGATGACAGCATAAACTTTGATTTGCCCTCATTAATAGTCTAACCCATTTTTGCCGCTTCTGTTTCAATGCTCGCAAAAGCACGCTTCCTCCTAGTCTCCAACTGCTCCATTCCAACTGGTCTCCCGATGCCTTGAAAAGCTTCTTTTTCTTTTTTATGAATTCGGTGTTCTTCTTGTAAATCTCGTTATACTGGTAGAAAGCAGACCTTGTTCCCTTTTGCATCAACTTTTGTCATCATTTTGTTTGGCTGCCTTTTTTCGCCTGCTTTCCTCATCGAACCTTGGGTATCGTTTTGAAGGCCGAGTGAAACCCAAAACATCAGAGGCAGCGGTTCTGATCGCTTCTTGGCATTGCTGCCACTGGTCTTCAATGCTTATTGCTGGCGGCATAGGATTCAAAGATAGTTGGAGGGACACTCGATTGGAAAGGCACTTTAAATGATTTCAGCGCTGGTGTCGTTGTCTGAATTAATAGCGGCGCGGCGCCTAGGTAGACAAAGTCCTTAACTACCTCAAAGTTATAGCTGTCTATCGTGATGTTATGTCTAAGACGTCGGCGTTGGGTGTCCTTTTTTGATGACAGCATATACTTGGTCTTGCCCTCATTGACCACTAAACCCACCTTCTTCGCTTCCGTCTCAATGCTCATAAACGCGCCATCGACATCATCCTGCGTTCTTCCAATTATAGCAATATCGTCAGCATATCCGAGTAATTGGACGGATCTTTGAAATATATGTGCCTCTTGTGTTGACGTGGGAGTTTTGCAATATTCTTTACAGAACGATGTTGAAGAAGTCGCATGACAGTGCATCGCCTTGCCTAAAACCTTTTTTGACATCGAATGTATCGGTGAGATCTTTTCCGACCCTGATGGAGCAGCGTGCGTTCTCCATCGTCATCCTACACAATCGGACAAGTTTGGTAAGGATACCTAAACTAGACATGGCTCGATATAACTCCTCTCTATAGATGCTGTCATAAGCGGCCATGAAATCGATAAAAAGGTGGTAGGTATCGATTTGAAGCTCCTGGGTTTTTCCAAGATCTGCCGTAGTGTGAAGATTTGGTCTATGGTGGTCTTTCCTGGTCTAAAGCCGCACTGATAAGGACCTATCAGGTTGTTGACGAATGGCTTCAGACGCTCACACAATACGGTAGAGAGGATCTTGTATTTGATGTTAAGAAGACTGATACCTCTGATGTTGGCGCAGTTGAGAGGGTCTCCTTTCTTGAGGACCGGGGAAACAATGCTGAGGTTCCATTCATCGGGCATGCTTTCTTCCGACCATATTTTGCAAATGAGCTGATGCATACTCCTGACCAGGTCATCGCCGGCCACTTTAAACAATTCGGCAGTGAGGCCATCAGCTCCATCAGCTTTGTTGGACTTTAGCTTGTATACTGCTGTCTTCACTTCGTTCAGGTTGGGTGGCAGTATCGTCTACGTAAATCGAATGGTTCTATTTCTCTAAAATCGGAATTGGGTTCATCATTGCCGTTATAGAGCTTGGAGAAGTGGTCTTTTCATATCATTAGCATTGACTGCGGTTCCATCACGATGTTCCCTTGATCGTCTTTGCAGGCTTCGGCTCGGGGCTTACAGCCCGAGGCTGTTGTTTTTACCTTTTGGTAAAACTTCCAAACCTCATTCCTGCTGTGGCACCCTTCTATCTCCTCGATCGCGAACTTCTCATGCTCTCTCTTTTTCCGTGTAAGAAGCCGGTGCTAATCTCTCCTCTTCTGCTTATAGAGCTCATAAGCAGTTTTAGTCTTTTTGTGCAGCGCCGCTTTGTATGCTTCCTGTTTAGCTGCATGTGCTTGCCAGTGGTTTCGTTGTGGCCGTGTGAAACCCAGCACTTCAGAGGCGGTATCTCTGATGGCTGATTTGACCTCCCTTTTCTTCATAAAATACAATCGTTTGTGAATGGAAAACGTTTCCAAGGTCTGCTTTTACTTAGTAAGAATCAGTTTTCTGACAAAACATGTATTGAGTCTCCGATGAACTCAAGGAATACTCAGAAGTCGGCTGAAATGATGTCAAGGCTCAGTTCGTGATGAAAATTCACAAACTATTACTCCTTGGATCTCAATAGTTTCTTTTTGGAATACCCGTGGAGGCCCTACACGGATTATCATTGATGGATTTCATTCTGGGTATGGTTGGATCTTTTAAGAGCAGTCCCGTAGATTCTTACTTCCATGACATGTAAGGTGTCAAAATGTGTGTTGTGTGCTTTTCAATGACAATACGAAATCTGCGACAGTCTTAAGCAGTCTACAACAGCTAAATAAGTAATGAAAGAAGATCTGGAAAGCTTTGTCAAAGGAATTTTGGTACTTGACACTGAGGATAGAGTGCTTCAGGAAGTAATAAAACCTTTGAAAGTCATAATCTCTGTTCGTAACTTTATGTACTTCGTTAAACAAGGAATTACCTCAGAGTTTTCCTCGGAAGGACGGAAGCTATCGCTTTAACAAAGTATATCTCCTACTGTCATGACGAATAGCCCAACAGAACATTTTGAAGAACGTAGAATACTCCGATGATATATAAATTAAAAAATGGTCCTCTCTTCTTCATATGACATCACCTTGATGTCAAAATAAAATCCCAAACAAACCTCCTCTCCGCCTTCCCTTGCAGACATTGAAGCTCTTCCCTTACGAGTCATGTGTTGACGTAGATTTGTTTTGAATATTTTACAATCTCCCCCTTTTAGGAGAAAAAAAACCCCTACAGTCTATAAATAATAGCAATCTACCCGCAATTCTAATTTAAATGCGATTATATACCCAATCGACCCAAGACCTTTCGAGTAATTTCAAGTGAGTTTTGAGAAGAACACAAAACTCCTTAGAAAAAACACGCCCTAGACAAATCTCATTCAATCCAAAAAGTTCCGCTTGTCATCGTCTTATTTAGTGGCTTTGCAAACTTTTGCTAAGTGCTTCATCTCGTCCCTTTTTTGTGTAAATAAAAAAGGGAGATTCTTTCCAGCAATTCAAGTCGCCTGTTTTTGCCATTTTGATTTATGTGAAACGCTTACAGAGTTGACCGACTGTCGTGAAGCGACGACGTGAAGCGGCGTCTCGAGTAAATTGAATTTATTTAGCAATTTATCGAAATATGTTTGAAATTTTAATTCGATCTACTGCGGAGCTCATTTTGTTTATTTTTATTCCGTCCACAAGTGGAACAAACTTGATTTCAAAGATAACAGAAACTCAAACTATACACCACACCTACTACATCTCTCAACAGCAAATTCAAGTGTCATGACAAACAACGCCGACGCCCTGAGTTTGTCGTAATTGTAAAATGGATCGCCTTCCATTCCTGGGAATTCAATTAGCTGGATCTTGGATAACTAAAGTAAGTTACCAAGAGTGTGTGCTGTAGCTTTAGTTATCTTTGGCTACTTTTGCAGGGTTGGTAATGTGTAGTTGTCCTATGTTTGTTGTCCCTTGTTTTTTCAATTAAGTAGATGGCCAGCTAATGTTTGCTCGTTTTTTCTCTTTATTTTCATTACACAACCAGGTACTTCAATTTGACCTTTCATAAAAAAAGTGATTAGTTATTTGCAATTTGGGGGAGTTTGGTAGAGTTCCCTTGTGATTCGACCTCAGCAAAGAACAATTCTGGAACTTGAATGAATAAAAAATATTTTATCGACAATGGTAACACGTTTTCGGTGGTAATGTGTCCACAGTGTTTTTCTAAGTAATGAGCGGTAGCTGGTGATTCTTTTCAATTCATAAGACCTGTTGCGATAGTGTCACATTGCTTTTAAGTGATTCGACATTGCAGCCGTATGGTGTGATTGATTGATTCCTTTGAGAGGGCTTTTAAGTAAGCAAACCTGCTGATTAGGAATCAGATATCAACCAACTAAGAGAGTATTTTGAAGTAGGAACATAAGTGCGCACATTTTCAAACGTCCTGCATGTTGTTTAATGTTTGTGTGACACATTGCGATAGCAACAATAATTCCACTGCATATGGACTGTGGGTAGATGGATGACTGGCGTAGACCAATTTTCCTAATTGTGCCCCAAAGCAACCCTTTTATTGCCGGTCAACCAGAAAAGCTGGATTTATTTCATGGTGTATAACCGATGTAGGTGCTTATGTAAGGAACAGAGGGGATATCGAAGTGCCGGCTTATGAAAAATCAATTTAAAAACCAATCGGGGTTCTTTTTATCACGGTGTTCAATGAAGTATCAAAATTCCATTTTTTTGATTGGATAATTGGAAAAGAAATGGAAGTGGTATCTCTGAACTTATGCAAAGGGTGTTTTTTAGCTGTGTGTTATGATGGTTTTTGTCTATAGTTTGACAGTGAAGAATGTCAAACTGTCTTTTCCTGCCTGCCCTGTTTCAATCACTATGGGAGACCTTATCCGTAAGCTTAGAACCATCGATGTTAACAAAGGCAATGGTCCCGATGGCATTCCCTCCTTTGTTTTAAAAAAGACCGCTGAAACTATTTCCAAGCCTTTGCTTGAACTTTTCAACCAATCTTTGTCTAATGGGATATTTCCTAACACGTGGCGTACCCGTTTCTAACGCCAATATTTAAGAACGGAGACAGATCCAACAACAAAAATTATCGAGGTACTGCAATCCTCTCAGCTATTCCCAAATTATTTGAGAAACTGGTATCTGACAAGCTGAACGTGGAGTTGATTTCAGTTTTAAGCGAGCATCAACATGGCTTTCTTAAAGGTAGATCTACAACTACCAATTAAGCAGATTATACCTCATTCATTCTATAAATGGAAAAAGGGAACCAGATTGATGCTATCTATACTGACTTCAGCAAAGCTTTCGACAAGGTTGATCACAATCTGCTTATTTTTAAATAAAAAAAATTTGGCATTCATGACACCTTATTACTGTGGATCCAATCGTATTTGTCGCAAAGGACGCTGTGTGTCAAGTTTTGTGATGTCTTGTCACGTCCAATTAATGTAACTTCTGGTGTACCCCAAGGTAGCCATCTTGGCCCACTTTTATTTCTCCTTTTTATAAATGTCTTACCCTTACTGTTTGAAGGTTGTAGGTTTCTGATGTATGCCGACGATCTAAAGTTGTTTCATACAATTAACAATATTGCCGATACGCAATTATTGCAGCAATATTTAATCAGCCTAGTAAAGTGGTGTAAAGCTAACGGAATGATGTTAAATGTGGAGAAATTCAATATAATTTCTTTTTCAAGAAAAACATGTGAAATAAATTTTGACTACTTTATAGACGGACAAAAGTTGGTAAGAATTGACGTAGTAAAAGACTTAGGAGTTTTAATTGACAGAAAACAAAATTTTAAACATCATATTGATAAAGTAAAAATATACTAACGGAGGACTTGCCAATTCCTCACGAAAGGCGATTACCTCTGTTGGGATCCGAACCACGAACCTCTGGGTTAACAGGCGGACATGCTATCCATCACAGCACGGGTACCAAATTTCGTCCATTTTGCTGTCGACATAATTCGCCTAGTGAGTGGAGTTAATGATGGTTTTCGCACTAATTTTACTCTTCTCGGTTCGTTTTCACACTAATTTTACTCTTTCGATTCAAAATCATCTGCCTGGCGCTGTTGGCATCATTGAATCTTATTCCTAAAAAAAAGTAAGGCACTGAAGCTACGGTGAATGGCGGCGCTATCAAGGCATGCTGATTGCTTTTTTGCTTCCAAAAATTAAATAGCTGAACATAAACGACATATAGGGTTCCGAAAAGGGACAAGCAGCGTAACTTGTCATGCAGCACACAAAGCCATCAATTAATAGCAAAATCAATTTATTTTATGACGTTAACTTTATCTTTCGAAGAGATCCTGCCAACAAGTTCCTCTGTCATGCAACTTTAACCCTCTCAATTAAAAGCGCTTTTCATTTTTCTCGGAGTCGGTGTAAAACTGTTGGTTCTTAAAAAGCGTTATGGTTTAAAGCTCTCCTGCTTTGCTGTGCCACAATTTTATTGATTTTTTTTTAAATGATGTGATCCATAGTTAGAACTTGAAAGTACGTATGGCAACGAAAATCTAGTCTTTGTCCAAATATTCACATTTGTTGGAAACCCATTTGTGGTCATTTTTTGACATCTCTCCCAAAGCTCTCCATTACATCAGGTCAAGATTTGGCTTGCCAATTTTCCAATTCCTTCGTTTGTCGTTTTTTGGTTGGTCTTTGGCTATACTGCCCCTTAGCCCCTTATGACATTGCCCGTTGTGAAAATTTAGAACTATGAATGCCATAAAAGAAGCTTCATAGACGACATTGAAGTGAATGTTTTGCTTCGAAGTTTGTTAAATTACCAACAAACTCTAAATATGAGTTGCAGGACATTCATTACCGGGGCCTGATTAACCCTTAACTGGGCCCTAGGCAACCATCAATTTGGGGCCCTTCTCTTTCACGTCTGTTCCCTTCTTTTTTAAAACGTAATAATATCAATAAAATTACCATCTACATTCAAATTCATCAACTATATCATCAATATCAATAATTTTTCTTCAATAAATCTGGCCCATGTTCAATCCAAAATCTAAAGTAAATTTTGGAATTAATTTTGGTTGGAAATTCTTACACCTTGATTTTTGTGTACACTTTCGCCCACAAGAGATTGGTTTGAAGATTCAGGTGTTGATCTGACTGGATCATCGTTCAATTCAGGACTATTTGCAAGCCCTTGACTGCCTGATGAATTTGGTGTTTTTTCGTTCCGATGAAAATGATTTTCGAGTTTTGGAACTTTTTCTAACCCTGCACGTGTTCGTGATCGTTTTTCTTCGGTAACCTTTCTTTTTTGCGCACCAATTAAATATGAACGAGACATTATTTTACATAATAACAACTTAAGACGCTAACAAATAGTTTGAGTATTTACTAGTGAATTGCACTAAATATATCACTGTCGAAAAATGATGGTCTCAGTACGGTTAAGACAAAAACGCGGACTTTTACGTGATAGTTAAAAGGATACTTTATCCACTTATTCACTTAACATTAGGTAAGTATTTACGTTGAGTATTCTCAGACTTGATGACTATCCCAGTACAACGAATTTCCCGTCTTATATACAAATTCAAATGTTCCAGAATATTAACGAAAATTCTAGTCATTTATTGTTCTCGAATATTCTCGACCTTTTCATTAACTTTTATCTCGAACATTAACGAAAAGGTATTTGTTAAATGACATTAAGTGATACATTCATTTATTTCTCATTCATCATTCTATTTGAAAATTCTACTTCAAGGTTTCTTCACCCTCTGTTCCAAAAATAACCGAAATTTTTCAAAATAAAAACAACCAGTATTTTTTATTATTCAATATACTCTTCTTTCACTTCAATACTCTTCTTTGCACGCTCATACAATTTGTTAAATGTGTCGGAAATGTCCTTTTTATGACGCTTGTATAGTTCGTCGGTTGTCGCCTTTTGAATGCGGTCAATTGAGTTTTATTTATTTGAGTAAAATTTATTTTCAGTTCTGATTAACTTTTTTTCACTCTCTAGAATTTTATGTTTGTAAGAAAGTTTTAGAAGTCTTTCCCATTTTCCCTGCCTATTCTGCCTACTTGTTAATCCAGCCCTGATCATTACAAACATGTTTTTGGCCGTTTCTATTTTGCATTCGAAGTCCGAAATTGGTAGGATGAGCTCTGTGATAGCGGGGGTAGTTCCAGATTTTGTTTTCTGACGTGTAAGGGCAAATGCACTTGTTTTAAACTCCTATGAGCTTGTCTTTTTGGTCTCAGATTCAGCTCATCCTTTTTTTCAACCCATTCGGACAAACTCTTTGCGACTAGCGGCTTAGTAAACATTTTTCTTGCATCCTGTTGGGGTCTGCTAGTTGTGGAAGATTCCAATATGCACCTAATGAGTCATTTTAGGGATAAAAAAGAGTATTGTACATAGTTCTTGTGCTTTCGTTCAACACAACCTTTTTTAAAGAAATTTGAGAGGAAACAATAAATCGTGCGAATCGTGTTGGTTCGTTCAAAAAGAAAACCACTCATTCATTTCTGACGAAAAGTTATTTGCTTTTCACTCGTTTTCACTCGTTGCACACCTTTTAGTTGAAAATTGAGTTAAAATAGTTTGGTATTTTGTCACAGAAATTGCAGTTAGAATAATAACGACAAACAATTCGAGCGCTTAAATATTTTAACATCGCAATAAAAACACAATAACAATAACATCACAAAAACTCTCCTGTACTTCCTGGTCAGGGTTTTATTTGCCGAAAGGTGTTAGCCTGTTTGTTTCGGTGGAATTTGACTGGGCTATTTCTAGATTTAGTACCCGATGCTTTTGGTTTGTTAGTTTTTTCTAAGCTGTTCTGACAAAGATCATTGCAACACGTGTCAGGGTTTATGAATAGGTGGCCTGACTTCTTGCAGTTGACACAGTAAAAAGTTTCTCATCTGTCTTTTTCTCTTGCATTTTGCTGGGTTGTGGAAATCGTTTATGCAGACGCACCCAACAAAGGTTTTCCATAAATCATTTGAGGAGTAAAAACAAGTCTTGTAGTTCTTGTTCGTTGGTTTAACAAGACTTTTTTGAGTATTTCGGATAAAGAAAACACATCGTGTGGTTCGTGTTGGTTCGTTTAACACGAAACCAACGAAAATTGGAAAATTGAAAATTTTTTTTCCTATTTTTCAATCTGATACCAGCTAATTGCATTTCTTTGATTTGAAAACCTCATGGCGTCGCTCGTGCAGGTTCGTCTAAAACGAAGTTATTTAGTAATTTTTGATGAGAAACTCTTCCTACTGGATACTGGTCTATCTGAAATGAGGTATTTGCAGTCTTTTACGTTGAAAATGTAATGGTGGTTCCATAGTTTGCATAAATCACTTACAGCTTTTAATTTTGACATTGAAATGCAACGTTAAAATAGCTTTCTCTGTTAATTACTTACTTGGTTTGAAATTAGCGAGCTTGAATATTTTAACTTTGCAATGAAGAAACAAATAACATCTTAAAATACCAGATATTGAGGTTGTCATCTGCAATAGACTGCAATAGACTCATTTTTGATTGATCAATACGAAACATTTTTCATCAGAATTAATTTCGTTTAAAAAGAACCAACACGAGTCACACAATGACACGAATGACTGGATTGAGATCCAGCTTAAAAACACACCCAAACACGACTCAAACTGAAATGGCTAGTTGACATTCTGGTGCCGTTTGCACACAAATATTTCATGCGGCTGTTAGTGGCGACCGACGCAAATTTCTTACAGCTTCTGCATTATGCAAAGTCCGTGTTCTTTACAAGGTCCAATTACACGTTTTGATTTAAGATGCGAATTTTTGTGACCTACATTTCGAGATGTTTTGACAACTTCACCTGTTGAAGGGTTTTAAAGTTATATTTTATGTAAATTTCTTTGAATTACGTCCACACTTTGCCAAAGGGCTTTAATTAGCACATTCCGGTGGCAATACCAAATAAGTGTCTACTTTCCCATTGGCTCTCTTACGTACCAATAGTTTACACGAATTCGACCCAATGAAATGGCTCCGATTACCGAACGCAGCGGCATAGTGTGTACTTACTTCATACTGAACAAAAACTCTTTTATAGCCTCAGTAATCCCACAACTTTGAGTTCGTTCTAGGCCCTGAATCTCTACGCAAAGAACAAAAATAGAGCAGACATCATTCCAAGTTCGTACTGGAACGCGCATTTCCGGGGCCATAAAAGTGAATTCGTTCGTGAAAGTGAACCTTTCTATCTTCATTTGCTGTGAAAATGTGGCTCTCCATTTTCATGGTTTTCAGGCACCTCCAAAAGGCATCAAATTTTTCTCTGGATGTCAAATTGATGATTCCATTAGACTACTCAAAATACCTACCCATTTCCAGGAAATCATTGTAGTTCTTAATTTTCAGCTTTCTTTTCCAGGAAGATTTCATGAGCTTCTTGAAATTTTGATACTAGAAACCGATTCTGCAATGTGCAGAAGGCAAATTTGCTTTTATCAAAAGAATGGCAAAAACACCGTGCAAATCAATTTCAATTTCCTGACTCTGTTTTATGGTGCGGATGCTGGCTGCACATTTATTAATTGCTGGCTGCTTCCATTCTCTTGTATGTACTTTGATCCACTCTGATGGTAGCACTGAGTGGTTTTTCTCTAAACATATATAACCAAAAGCAACTGTTAATGTAGCAACTACAAGTTCATAAATAGACTGGATTCTAAAATCAACAACAAGGATTATCCCTGCCGCCTGCTGGGTTCGTCCTGTAGTTATAATCGATTTAATTAAAATTGGCAGTCATTGGACAGTAAAAAGGCGCCTCTGTGTCCCTTTCATACACGATATTCGAATACGCGGTTCATATACACGCGGGGTTTTTATTGTTTTTTAGGAATTATGATGACTTTTTATTAGTTATTGGCATTTGTTTCATTGTTTCATTACTCCTGCGTTGAAAGTCTAAAGAGAAAAAAAAACCTTTCATCATAATGTTCTATGAAAATAAACAAAAAAGCAATGTTTGATTTCTCGGAAGCGAAATACCACTAAAATTAAATTCGGCTTTAGTTGTATAAATGAAAGGTCGTAAGTTCATTGTGGAGTTTTGTTAAGCTTGCATTTTATGTTAAAAAATTCCGATGAAATTGATGAAATATTTTACTGCGAAATAATTTTACAACGAGTGTTTGGTTTCCTCATTTCTGTGAGTCATGGAATATGGGCAAATAAACTGGTTGTTCTAAAAACTTTTGATTTTAATGGAAGCCATTGAATATTTGGGTGGATTCATGTGAATCCAATTAAATTTTATATTGAATTTGGTAAATTGTTGATAAATAATGAAAACTTCATTTTTTATTGTTGTTTAATCTTTCAAAATACCATAAAATTGGACTTTTCTCAGTTGGATACAGTTTTTGGCGAAACTATAAGGCTTGGAAGTTTAATAACTTTTGAAAAAAGAAGTGTCGTGTGGCAACGTCAGTAAGCTTTCTATAGTCTTTTCTGCTATGAGATAACATTGCCATTATTCATGAATGGTACCTGCATCCAAGAAACCAAATAGCTGTGAGTATTTGGTACGTTGCCCTTCGTTGGAATGACCACATATTTGAAGTTTCCAAAAATGCTGCAATGTGCTTAGGGTTCTTAAGACGATGTAGGGACGAAAATGGCCCCTTCTGATCTGGCTAAAATTTAGAAAGCCTATATTCGCCCAAAACTGGAGTATATGAATAAATAGGTGGCCAGACTTCTTGCAGTTGGCGCAGGAAGAACTTTCTCACCTATCCCTTCTCATGCATTTTGCTGGGTTGTGGAAATTGTATACGCACCCAACAAAAGTTTTCCACAAATCATTTGAGGGGTAGAAACAGTTCGTGTAGTTCTTGTTCGTTCGTTCAACACTTCTTTTTGAGTATTTCGGATAAAAAAACACATCGTGTGGTTCGTGTTGGTTCGTTTAACACGAGACCATTGTTATTTTCGATAAGAAGTATATGAAATATGAAATTAGAATATTGGCCAGTTATTTGATTTGAAAACCTCATGGCGTCGCTCGTTCAGGTTCGTTCAAAACGAGATTACTCAGTCATTTTTGATGAGAAAGGTTTCCTACTGGTCTATCTGAAATGAGGTATTTGCAGTCCTTTGAGTTCGCTAAAACTTAAACTGGAGTATAATTCTCATGTCTGGTTAGGTGCTCCTCAAACATCACTGCATCTGCGCGATATTGTGCAAAATAGAGCGGTGACAGTTCAATTGCAAAATCGATCGATTCTCTTGAACATCGTAATTGCTTCTACAATCAGAGCTCTAGTGAAGTAGCCAGTAGCGTTCCTCCTCTGAAACAATTTAGCAGCTGCACTTGAAGCGCTAGGACTGTTCATAATTTTTTGCTTTATATTTTAGTCACACAACTCGAATGTGGAATGCTTTGCTAGACTCTGTCTTTCCCCTGCATTACGAATCACAAAGTTCAAAAGCAATGTGCATCGGCAGTACGGAATTTCGGTATCTCCTAATAAATCGTCTTCAGTCCTTAAGCACAGCTTGGTATCGCTGCAGCCGCAAAAAATTCCTTTCCTCCAGCTATTCTTGCAACACTTCCGCTTGGAAGACGGAAGCGTACGCAACTTATGAGGCGTGCAGTCGTATGTGATCATTCTCCGGCAAAGGTACCAGCTCTAGACCCAGCATTGGTTTTGGATCCGTTTGTGAAGATTTAAACGGCTGTCATAAAAAAAAAACAACTGACACACTAAGACCATTATAAGTTCCATTGTGGTAATCCATCTTTGAAGATCCGATAACAAACCTTACCTTTTTCAAATGCCACAGTGAACCAGTCCCGTACCGATGAAAAGTTGGCCGTGGTCTGGTATAGCTTCTGACAGATCGTCCTCCAATGGTTCGACTCCGAAGTCTGGCGGGATAGTTAATGCTCTTGGTTCTCCAACTGAGTTCTGGAATTCTGCAGAGATGATAACAAGCTTGGGTTTTCAAGTCCTAGGGTTAGGGCTCAGAACAGCGTCCATGGTGAGTTCTTGGCTTCGCTGCTCGGTTCTGATATTTTGGCGGATCTGTTCAAATCTGGGGGTTCTTGCGACTCGGTTTGTTCCGCTTAGGTTTGAGAAAATCAAACCTGATTTCTGAATGGTTGTTCTGATATAGTAGGAGCCACTAAATTTTACAGTGAGGTAAAACCTGGACACTAAATTCGACAGCGAGGTTGAACAGCAATTAGATGACTCTGCTTTGAAAATCTGTAAATAGTTTCTATTATTCAAAAACTATCTCATTATGATTAGACACGAGTTTTAAAAAAACAAAAAAAAAAAAAATTTCTTACAGCTTTCTTAAGCTCGAAAGACAGGGTAGAAAATAGAAGTTTTTTTTTCCAATCGCTGCCATTTTGTTAAATTTCAGAAAGGCTAATCGCAGTCGTAGTAGTAAAAAATAGAAAAACATGATTGTTTTCATGATTCAATGTTCTTAAGTTGAGAGATCGTGCCACAGAGTCTACTATGTCGCACCGACAGAGGTCGATGATTCAAGGACGTGTGCAATTTTGTCGTCATCGTCAAAAACACGCCCGAAATTCAGACGCGAAGGTAGACGACCCCTTCAAGGCGATACAAAATAGCACGTTAAGATTAGGAGATAGTTCAATTTTAGAATTGATTGATTCTCTTGATCGTCAAAGCTTTATCTGTCTTTCTCTCTCTTTTATCGCTTTTTTTCACAAACATTGTAGGGAAACAGCCAGCTGCATCCCTCAGTTGTACCTTTAGGTCAGTTTCGGGCATACAGTCAAGTATACAGATTCATTTTTTATTCGCACAACACTTATGTAGAAATGTGTGGAATTCTTTACCAGGCTCTGTTTTTTTTTCATTATGTTTCACAAAGGTTCAATAGCAGAGTGCTAGGGTCATGAGTTGGCTTAGATTTCAAAAGCTTAAAGTTCTTCTTCTTTTCATTTCCGGCGTTACGAGTAGTGATCTTGAAGTGATCACAGCTCTCCCACTTTTCTGCTTCACACTAGTGAACCGCCTGTGGGGTACGCCGCGTTGACCTCAGAAAGCGTCGGCAAGCCTCCCGGTTTTGGATTGTTCCAGTCTGAGGCCAACCAAATGCTGCTGTTTTTGCATTTGCTTGTACCAGGAGTGTTTTGGCCTGCCTTTTCTTTTTCGCGGCGAATTTGTTGAAACGTTGTACGATATTGCCTTTTTGACGGGGTTCTGCGGATCTCTCCTTTGAACATGACAATACCAACTGTGCCGGTCGTGCTGAATTTTGTCCAAGATGGTACTTTTGACATGAAGGCTTCCACGGATCTTCGTACTTCTAATTCGATCAAGCTTTGTTACTCCTGCTGTCATCCGAAGCATCTTCATTTCGGCTGCCGTCAATTTGCTCTCATACTTTTTGTACATTGTCCAACGTTCTGGACCGTATGTCAGAGCTGGACGGACAAATGCTGTGTAGAGTCTTCCCTTCAGCTTAGGAGGCATTTTTCGATCACAGAAGATCGCCACTTCATCCACCCTGAGCTTACTCGATGATTGATGTCGTCATCACAAGTTGCTTCACTATTGATCATAGATCCCAGATATATTTAAACTTTTCACACTTGGGAAGCACATTTCCATTCAAATAAATGTCTGGAATAGGCTTACAGTTGTTTCTCTGTATTTTTTTTTAAGTTCTATTTCTTATGGCACGTTTTTTAAGAAGTGTATGTTAGTAAACTTCTAGCAAATTTCCAATTTTTCGCCGTTAGAATGCTAAATTATTGCTTGTGTAATAAATTTCTTTTACCTTTGTATTCCAACGGGAACGGGAACCAGGAACTCGAAAACAAGAGACTTGCAGCATGTTAAAAATCGTCAGACAGTAAGATATTTATACTTTCATATATTCTCTTCATTGGTAGAAAAACATAAAAAACAATGAATTGTTGTTGTTTTAAATGAAATTTTTATGAATGGTCAAAATCATATTTGGTCGACAAAGAACAAAAAGTCCTAGTTAATGAAACATTTTGTGTTG
Source organism: Melanostoma mellinum (assembly GCA_914767635.1). Taxonomy (NCBI): domain Eukaryota; kingdom Metazoa; phylum Arthropoda; class Insecta; order Diptera; family Syrphidae; genus Melanostoma; species Melanostoma mellinum. The sequence continues at coordinate 51,854,320 of OU612060.1, read as the reverse complement.
TATTAAAATTACAAAACGGAGTTCCTCAGGGTTCAATTTTGGGTCCAACCCTATTTTTAATTTGCATAAACTCACTTTTTCACCAAAACTTTTCTGGGAGTCGTACTGCTTTCGCAGATGACATAGCCTTCACTTATACTGAATCGTCACATTTTCAATGTTTTGCTAACTTAAGTAAAGACTTGCAATAGCTAAGAGCTTGGCTCAAATATCATAGACTAATTTATAAGCCAAAAAACTAATATTATGTTTTTTTTTTAAGATATCGGGACCACTTCCTTTGGACTTTGACGCATTATTCCACGCAGGTGACTGCCAAAAGTTTGCTGTTTTCTCATTTTTATTTTCCCAATTGAAACTGGGATCTGCTTCCGCAGCTTAACTCGATTCCAAGAAATAAAAGAATTCCGAGAACAAGCCTGAGTCAACAAATCTGGGTTTTGTGTTATACCATGCGATGTTTCCTCTGCTGTGACCGATCAATTTCCGAGGGGCTTTCCTGTAACTCTTTTCAAGTAGAAAAATATAAATCCACCCTGCTGCTTGTAACAAACTTGTAACAGCTTCACAATTTATTCGTTTTTGAGCAGAAACAACCTGGGATCTACCTACTCCAACGAAATTAATTCAGGTTTTCTGTTTTTCGTTGCATTGTTAATGAGCCTTAAAATTTGCTTCTCGACGCCAACGTGTGCATAACAGAAATTCATTACTGGTACTTAACGGCAACAACACAAAAAAAAAATCCATTGTTTTCTCATGATTCTGTTTTAAACTGCTGCTGCTTTTATAATAGCACTCATTGGCTCAATTTCGTGGTCGATATTGGGAGCATTAAGTGGTTTTTGTTAAGACCAAATACAAAAACCCACAGACCTAAAGTCAACAACATGGATTTTCCCGGCTGCATGCTGTGCTCGTCCTGTCGTTCAATTACGTGCAATTAAAAGAAGCCGAAGCTTCCCTCAAATGGACACAAGGTTATACCAACTGCTTTTTAGGACTTTTTTTCTCTTCCTTTCTTCTTCTGGAAAATCACAAGAAGGGAAGTGGTCCTTGATCATAATGTTTTGAGAAAAAAATATACTGTGAAGTTTATTGATATGAAGGTTCTTCTTAACCAACGTGATTTTGCAGTTGCGGCAGTGGCAGAAACGCTCTGTTGTCATCATTTTTGCCGTCAAGACCATACATTTGTATAAACCCGCTTCGTTTTTCTGTCTCGTCACGTCTGTATGTCGCTGTATAACATAATTCTATAACAACTGCAATTGCTACTGCCCCAGACTGCAAAATGCGCTTTGGTTTGGGAGGTCCTTAATGCTGATTGGCATTTCATTTCTTATCGAATAGTTTTGAATTGGAAAGGAATTTAATTTTAAATCCTACACTTCCGTGAAGAGAGTATTTTAGTTGAGCTTTTTTCGCACAAATGGAAAACAGAAAAGCTACGGTAAGCAGCTTATCGGATTGAGGCCAATTAATTTCTCAGTGGTATCACGTGACTCCAATTGCGTTTTAAGTTGTATTCGGTTATTGCTTGGCAAACACGGTTTTGCCTTCAGTTGTTTTTTTATGTTTAAATTCTCATTTTGCCATAAAATTCAAGTGTGCATTGTTACATAAGAGCAACCATGAGCAGATTGTGAGTTTTGATTGAACATTTTCAGTCAAACCTGTCAATTAAGTCAGTTTATAATCCTCCTAATTGCACCGCACGAATACTCTCCCTTTTTTTCATATAATTTTTTCCCCTCTATGATGGATACAAATTCTATTCGAATCATGGACCACAAGAGGGCTAGGGCTGTGATTTGGTTAATGCAATAGCCTGATTAATAAAAAAATTTTTCTTTGTTTTTTTTGTTTCGGATGGACATTGCGAGCTGCATCTTTTCCGCCTCATGACACACTTGTACGTTCGAGGCGCCTTGGCGAAATACTTGTACCAGACATATTATGACATGCATTATATTTTAATGAAAAAAAAAGTTGAAATTTTATAAAAATAAAACCTGAAAGTTTCGTTTCAATCGAATATTGCCAAAAAATTTTTCGAAGAAATTGATTTTTTTGAAGCCTATGAAATTGTTGACGTCTTGACTTTCATCCGACCTTATCATGCAGATCAGCTGGTGCATGCTCTTTTCCAACTGTTATCCAGCTGCCTTGAAAAGTTCGGCATTAAGGCCATCTGTACCTGCAGTTTTATTTGATTTAAGTTTGCATATGGCAAGCTTAAGTTCTTCTAGGTCGGTAGGATGGCATTCTTGATCATCGTCCAAGCTGAATGGGGCAATCTGCCTTAAAGCCGTTAAGCAGTCTGCTGAAGTGATCTTTCCAGATCCTCAGTAGCGACTGTGATTCTACAACAATGTTTTCCTGCTGATCCTTACAGGCTTGCTTACTAAGGTGGGCATTACAGTTCGGGGTGAACCTGGGCCTCAACCAACATCCTTCTATAATGACTTCGATGTCGGGCGAGCTCTCTACAGTTTCGCACTCCATGTCGGTTGAGGTCTTCATCCACTTGATTGCGCCACCTAAGACGAGGTCTTCCCCTTTCGCGATTTCCCTTCAATGTGCTTTCGAAAACCCGACGAGCCGGAGCGTTTGGGTCCATCCGCTCAACATGGCCCAACCATCGTAGCCTCGCGATGCGTACTCTTCTGGCTATGTCCATGTCGCGGTACAGCTCATACAGCTCGTTGTTGTATCTTCTTCTCCACACATTGTCTTCGCATACGAGGCCAAAGATCATTCGGAGAATTTTTTTTTCGAAACGACCAAGGGTTTCTTCATCCGCTTTCGATAAGGTCCATGCTTCCGCGCCGTACAGCAGGACTGGGATGATCAAGGTCTTATATAAGGTCACCTTGGTTTTTCTAGAGAGGGGTTTGTTTCTCAATTGCCTTCTTAACCCAAAGAAGCAATGGTTGGCAAGAGTTATTCTCTGTTTGATCTCCGCACTGATGTTGTTTTCCGTGTCTAAAGCGGATCCTAGATAGACGAAGTCCTGTACTACCTCGAAGTCATGTCTGTCTATTGTGACGTTTTGTCCAATTCGTCGATGTTCTGTGTCCTTGTTTGAAAATAACCCATTTTTGCTTCTGTTTCACTTCCGAATCTAGTTCCTGTCATGGCACCTCTCTATTTCCTCAAACGAGAGCTTCTCATGCTGCTTCTTTTTCTTTTTGAGAATTCGATGTTCTTCCCTTCTTTTCTCCTTGTAAATCGCGCAATACTGATCGTAAGCAGCCCTTGTTCGTTGTTGCAACAAAATTTGTCGTGCTTTTTGTTTGGCTGCATTTGCCTGCCTGCATTCTTAATCGAACCATGGGTTTCGTTTTGGTAGCCGAGTGAAACCCAGGACCTCAGAGGCAGCGGTTCTGATGGCTTCTTGGCATTGCTGCCACTGGCACTGCTCATATGTTTTTTCGAGGAGCTCGTAGAAACAGTCTTTGGAATCGTCGTCTTTCTCTTCTGTGGGGGCGTGGGCGCATATAAGGCTAATGTTGGCGAATTTAGCCCTGATGCGGATGTTGATCATACGCTCATACACTGCATTTTGGCTAATCACCTTATCCCTGCGTCTTCTTCTAACGAAAAATGCGCACCCAAATAAGCTTTGTTTCTGTTGTCTGTAGCAATCGTCATAGTAGATGTCACAGTTTTTCATCTTCTTTATGCCCGGCGACTCCATCTTTTCCTGCTTTGTTGCAGTCCAGGGCGTTCGCTATTTCTCCGGATGCACGCAATTCGTAAGGAGATATTAGGTTCCACGTGCAGAACCAGAGGTCTTTGTCCTTTTTTCGTCTGCTTGGGCCGTAATCGTTGAACTCATAATTGTTATCTGAGGCTGTTGATTGAACCCAGATGCTTTTTACGTGATTGAGTAGTTAACCCCACGCACAACCCCCAACCTGGAGGGTCAGGTCCTTTCGATATCCCTTTTACATAAAGGGCCGAATGATCGAGAAACAGTACCCTGCTACAGAGGTTATGAGAGCTGTTGCTGGCTTTCCAGGAGGTCATCCGCCACCATCTCTACTTCAATACTCCTATAAATCTTTAAGCCAAATATGTTGGAGTAGCTCTTTCAATGGTTTCTGTCATTCGAATTCATCCGCTGGGACATTTCCAAAAAGTTCTGGTAGACCACTGAGATTTGGGAGTCAGCCATTACTTGCAGAGCATCATAGTATTGATCTATTTTTTCTTCGTGTCTGTGCGTCAACCTGCGGATGGAGGAGACCAGTATCCATCAAAAACTACCCTTTTCTCTGTTGTTAACCCTCCTTTACAAACTGGGGTCCATTTGGACCCCAGAGTATGTTTGAACACTCATAACTTTTTTGTTTTTAATTTTTTTTTTCAAATGGGATTTTTACTCAGTGAACAAAATTCAATTTTTTATTCATTTCTTAAGTTGAAACGATTATCAGAAGTTTACAGATTTTTCTGCGATTTTTTTGCGAAAAGAACCCGTCCACCCGAACTGGGGTCCATTTGGACCCCACTACTGAAATTCTATGAAAAATCATATTTTTTCTTATAAATAACTTTTTTTTTTTTTTAAAGCAGCATAGCTTATGTTTAGAAGGATTTAGTTTGAAGTTGTTGGCAGTTCCGGCAGACATTTTAAACATAAGGTTCTAGTGTGGCAAGGGCACCAACATCTGCCAGATCCATCGCAGGTGGTTCTGGTTTTCTTGTCGTCTGCTCTTTGGCAAAGGTGATATCTGCTTCTTTTACAAGAGAGCCTTTCGGGGACTGTTGGTTACTTTTTCTGAATTCTCCCCAAAATATAGAGATCATTCAATGCAGATTTTCCAATGCCAGATTGTGTTGCGGGTTGGGAACGTTCCATTCAATTCTGACTCAACCATTTCCTCCGCTAGTTCGATGAGTTTATCACTTCTGAACAAATTTTTGTTTCTTCTAGGCGGATTGAAGTGTCGGAAAATGATGACAGTTGCTAGGGCTGCTCCGTGCAGTGAGTTGTAGAATACAACCACCGACCAGCGATTTGTTTGACGTGTACATGAACAAATTGAGACCATTTGGTCGAATACATCAAGTCCACCTTTGGTGCGGTTATAATCCAGTATCATGGCAGGTTTACTTTGATGACCGGAAGTGGCTTTCTCGCAGTTATGTTGTGTTGTAAGCAAAACCACTTGTTTGTTTGGCTTCGGAACATAACTCACCAACGCCATTTTTCCAGAAAATCCAAAGATGGATGAGTGGACTGGACGATACTGCTTTTTGTTATTGACCTTTACAGGCTCATTCTGGTCATCGCAAGAACCTCCCTCGCTACAAAAGGTTTAGGCACATCTTTTTTGTTTTCCGGATCGTACCAAGAATGGTGATCTTCTTATCCAGCAACCTCAATGCCAAATCCACCGACGTAAAGAAATAATCAATAGTGAGGTTGCGTCCAGAATTGAAATATGATGGCATCAACGACATCAGCACATCATATCCACGACCAAGTCCTGTACTTTGGTCAGAGCTACCAGTGTAGATAGAAAACTTCAGTGGAGCTTCCATTGAGCTTTCATTCAGCCACCTAAGCTTCAAGCCATATTTGGCAGGCTTGCCTATGACATCTCTGCTTAAACTTCTTTATCACTGCTATATGAAATACTTAGCAACAATTCACACAATAGCCAGAAGAACTATAACTGAACAATATAAGTCAGAAATCAAAAAAATTTCGAAGAAAAAACCGTGGGGTCCATTTGGACCCCAGTTCGGGTGGACACGACTTTTGCCGGTTCGTAAAGGAGGGTTAAATGAGCTCCACGCTGAACCTAAGTCCTGTAATTTAATAAAAAACGATTAAATGATAACAATTTATAGTACCAACCACTGAAAAAATTTACCTTTCATTGTTGTACACTCTTTTGTTTTCTTACAAATAATTGCCTTAAAGTTGGGATCAAAGGGTCCTTAAACTTCAATCAATCAATCTCTTTCCACCACAATATTACAGAAAAAGGTACATACAATTGTTTTATAGTTCAAAAATAAAGGTTCGTTCTCCGAAAAATTTTAATTTTTTTTGTATACTGCTCAGTCACGTTGGCAGGTCAAATTGAACTATTTAAGAGTTGTCTTGTTTTGGTTACTGTATATTATTAGGAATGTCGTCAATGGTTTCTAAGTAATAATTTTTAATAGCAATTTACAACAAACAATAAACAAATATTTAACTGGAATATTTTCTTTTACATTCCAGGTAAGCGCTACCAATTATTCGAGATTGTCATGAAATGTACACATCATCAGAGCTTGTTTATTTTTATTTCCTGTAAGTCCTTAATTCGATGTGTGTATTTTCGATTGATATCTATTTTGTTGATTCCATTTCAAGGTCCTTGTCAATGTTATCCCTTTTTTGTCATCCGATTTCATCATTCAATCTTTTTGTGTAATTCCTCCCTCATTCCCCTTCGGTTCAATTTATTTTTCCAGTCTTGTTTATGTCTATCTAAAGGACTCAGCTTATGTGTTTGGTATTTAAAAGCACAGCAGTTTTGTTTGTGTTTTACATTTTTTATCGCCGTTCTTATATCAAATGGCACCGAAGTGCACATTAATCAATTGATGCCAAATGCAAACGAAATAACTTATCGATGGAATAAGTAAATCCTTTTTTTTTATTTTGGGATTCATTCATTATGGAGTTTCATATGAAATGAATATTTTTGCTTTCGTTAAAACCCAAATATGCCTGTTATGTGGGAGTGCGAGGATCGAATCTCACAAACATAAAAATGTTTTTCTGCACGGGTATCGCCTTTTGCAAAGAATTGCTGGCAAGTCCTTCGACAGAAATGACGTTGCCATAAAAAGGGCTGTGAGGAGATGATAAGGGAGAGAGAGAGATATGTTTTCAGTTTTCTCATAAATGAACCTACCGAAAACAACAGAAATAAATCTAAGAGTGCCAGGGACGTTTGCTGGGTTCATATCCAGAGGACCAAGTTTTAATACGACCAAAAGGTGAGGAAAAAACTACTGTTGTGTCCTAAAGGATGTTAACACTTTTGGTCTTTTTTTAAGAATATTAAGAACTCGACCAAGTCATCGGTCCCAACGCTGTTTACTCTATCGACAAAGCCAATTTGATGGCAAGTCAATTTGTTGCTCACTCAACACTGCCATGTAGCACTTTGGTTCCACCAGAGTTTGAAAGCCTAAATTGTGCAATGAAGCAGACGTTTTCCGCTCTCGATAACGATAGTCTTAAGTTAAGTTAGGTAAAAATGGCTGTCAGGAAAACAATTGACACACTTAGACCAGTATTAGGTCCATTGTGATACCATGAGAATTAAGCGAGGCAGGAAACGCCGATTCTTATGGTGTGTCTTCCTATGAAAAAATGTCACCGGACATTGATTACGGAGCTAACGTGCAATCAATGGTCATGGATAACAAATGTCATGTGCGTTTTAGATCGAGCTCTGACCATATCTGTTTTGTTGCCACGCACTAAGTGCTATTGTTCCACCAATTATTTGTTCTATCCATTGCCTCTTGCTTTAGCATAAGTTTACATGCAGCGATTGGTATACCAATATTCAACCTACAGGTTGAGATTGGTAGAACGGTTCCTTTTCTGGCGAGTTCATCGTCTTTGCAGTTACCCACGATATCTCTGTGCCCCGGCACCCAAATAAGGTGAATATTGAACTATTCAGCCATCTCCTTAAGAGACTGAGTTTGTAGAAATAGCGCCGAGAGATTTGAGGGCTGCTTGACTGTATTAGAAGATCTGGATATTCGCTAAGGATAGCACGTTTTCTTCTAGCCATGATTTCCGCTTGGAACACGCTAAAATGGTTTGGAAGGTGGAATGAGAGACTTACGTTAAGTCGGTTTGAGTACACCCCGTAGCCGGCCCCTTCTTCGGTTTTTGAAACATCTGTAAAGAAATGAATTGAATCATCTCTCAAAAATTCTTCGTCTTCCCAGGTAGTTCTCGATGGGATTGAGACTTGGAACTTATTATCAAAAACCAATTGGAGGATGGTGTAGTTGGCAATGAATTGATCTGAATGAATTCAGGATTGTAGCGTGACCGATGTTGCAAATGGTCCATTGTGGAGAAAGCTCTCATACGAATGGTTGTGCTAGCGGTCATTTCTTGACTGAAAATATCTAGTGGTGTGAGGTTAAAGAGTATGTTTAGGGCAGCTGAGGGTCTTGATTTCAATGCTCCGCTTATACACAAACAAGCTGTTCGTTGGACCTTGCTTAGATTATCGCAGTAGGACCTTTTATCAAGAGCGCTCCACCATACCACTACTCCGTATGTGAGTATTGGTCTGATGAACGCGGTGTAGAGTCAGTGGGTGATTTTTGAGGAGAAACCCCATTTAGCGCCAATGGCTTTTTTACATGAAATTAGGGCTACGGTGGATTTCCTGATTCTTTCCTATATATTGGCTTTCCAGTTAAGCTTTTTGTCTAGGATAATACCTAGATATTTAGCTTCGTCTGAAAGTTCAATTGGGATTCCATTTATTGATGGAGTTGTTAGTTGAGGATTTTTTTGTATTTCGTGGTGAAGAGAACGAGTTCAGTTTTCTGAGGGTTGACCCTTAGATCACATTTTCCCGCCCATTTTAATAGTTTATTTAGAGCGGTCTGCATCAGATCCGTAAGGACGTGAGCATGTTTGCCAGATACCGCAATGGAGACGTCATCTGCACATGCAATCACTTTGAATCCCTCAGTTTCTAAGTCAATTAGAAGTTCATTGATAACTAGAGTCCATAGAAGAGGGGATAGGACTCCGCCTTGCGGTGTTCCTCTACTGACAGATCTCTTTGCAGAGAAGTTTCCTATAGTAGAGTTGATTCTCCTGCTTTTTAGCATTGGATTTATCAACTCTACTATGGAACCATCTACTTTGAGCTTCTAAAGTGTCTTTGTAATTGCAGAGTTGCTGACGTTATTGAAGGCGCCCTCTATGTCGAGGAAGGTGACCTGAGTGAATTCTTTGTGATGGAGGGAATATTCTATAGTACGTACCAGGGTGTGTAGGGGGCCGTTTCTACAGATTTTCCCTTACAGTAGGCGTGTTGTATTATAGATAACAATTTTGGATCTATAGCTGTACTCAGGTGGATAATCGTTCTGAAGTTTTAAGAAAGAAAGATGATAGACGTGGGATGATTTCCCGGCCGTAGGTATAAAATGGCGTAATGAAATGGCGGATAAGCTGGCTAAAATCGGGTCAGCACTCGAATCCAGCGAAACGAACACCTCAGTTCTAAGGCCACTTGAGCAAGAAAAAAACAGAATCAAACACAATTTTCTAAAAACCGCCAACAAAAGATGGTCGTCTTTAGAAACATGCCGAGTCTCTAGAAACCTTTGGCCAGATGTTTCCGAACAGAATTTCTACTCCAGCTAAGCAGACCTCGGCTCTCTCTGTTGATTGGCATTCTCACGGGTCACAACTCGTTGGGTACCCACATGATGAGAATGCGCATTAGCACATCCGACTTATGTAGAGGATGCCAAGATGAGGAGGCAGAGGAGGGATCTTTCCACTTCCTCTGTGAGTGTCCTAGCTTAGCCCACACTCGGAAAAAAACCCTCTGAGAATACTTCTTCGACGAACTGGGCGACATCTTTAACCTCCCACTGAGCAACGTCCTGAAATTTACTCAGGGCTCCAAATGGTTCAGTAGGAGTTCCCTACCACAATAACCATCCACCTCTCCAATCCTCCCATTTCCTCATCCTCTGATTTCCCGGGGAGCACAATGGATCCTCGAGATCCGAGTGAGGTGTTGCCACTTGTGGCTACACCCCCCATTCAAACTAACCTAACCTAGTTCAAGGTGATACAGCCGATAAGAATCACTTCAAGGACAGGGATAATGATATCCGTGGCCTTCTGAAGTTCGGCTGGAATTATTCCAGAGGATTTGTATGGGTCAAAGCTGTTAATGGCCCAAAATAGTTTTTCCTTTGTAATCAGATCGGGGTTGTTTGTAATTATGTTACTTCATTCTTTCTATGGAATCATAGTTGCATAAGTTCTGTGAGCTGCCTGGAAAGTGAGTTTCCAGAAGCAAATTGAGCGTTTCTTTGCAGGATTTTGTCCTGCAGTCAGCTGTTTTCAAACTGCTATGCATGATTGAACGAGAGTCTTTAACAATCTTGATATATATACAAGATTTCATTTGTCTCGCCCGACCCTAAAAAAAGCGAATCCTGATCCCCTTCCAATTTCCGTCCAGTTGTCTTAAACATCATCATAAACATGGAAACGTTGATTAATGTCTTAATGACCGACAGTACGGCTTTCGTTGCTAATGATTCACTGGTGACTTGATGGCATATCTCGCCGATAATTGGAAGCATTTTTTACATTGTATTGTAGGTAGTAAGTTTATTGCGCTTGATACTTCCCAAACCTTTGATAGAGTTTGGCATCGAGCTCTCTTATCGAAAATACGTGGTTATACTATCGATGAGTCTCTTCTTCGTTGGATTAGAGACTACCTTTCTTACCGTTTAATACAAAATTTATTGGATGGTTTTAAGCTTGATACTCACTTCATGAATCAATGCAGTGATTCGGGGGTGCGGCTGCCAAAAGTACGAACATCAAAAATTTAATTGTCATTTCACCGTACGCACCTCTGCCTGACTCCCGATTGGGTATTGAATCCTTCCGACAACGATTCAGCATTCCATACTTTAGCCGTAGTGCTCTCATACAGATTCTGTAAAATTCTTCCAAACGTCCACGTCCGCCTTTGTTGAAGATCTTGTAGATAAGTGTTTTTCTGTCGATCAAGGTAAATGCTGATTTAAAATCCACGAGGAAAGCATATAGCCTCTCTTGGTTTCGAAGAAATGATTCTGCAATACTTTTGAGGATAAACATATGGTCCACCGTGGAATATCCTGACCTAAATCCTGCTTGAAACTATTTCAAGAGCTTGTTTTCATCAATCTATTTGGTAAGGTGGTTTTGTAAAATAAGCGTGAATATCTTGTATGACGCTTTATAAATTTCCTGTCTTGTATATCGAAAAAATAATGGATTATTTGAATTCCTATCGCATAAGACTGGTTTCCACTACATTTTTATACATAAGTGTCAACTTGCTGATAAGTTCCATTGTACTATACTTATAAAATTCAGCTGGTATACCATTTTATCCAGATGCTTTCTCGTCTTATATTTTTTCTAATATTGAGTTCACTTTTCTATACCTTATCGAAGAATCAAGAACTTCACTGTACAATGATGGAGTTGCATGTTGAAGAGAAAGTTTTTTATGTGCTGGACGTTTAGTGAGAAGTTGCATTCAAAAACTTGTATTTTACCCTAAACCGTTCCATATTCATTTTTGAAGATTTCCTGTATTGTTGATCATATAGTTGCAAAAGCAAATTCAATGGTAGGATTCATTAAAAGGAATACTAAAGATTTCACTGACCCACATGTGTTATTAACGTTGTTCAACTCGCTGGTAAGATCTATTATTGAATATGCGGATGTTATTTGGAATCCTTATTATAATGCCCATTCTGATAGGATAGAACGAGTTCAAAGACGATTTACAAAATTCGTTTTTTATAAAATAGGCTGGAACTATGTTCCTAACTATAAAGCAAGATGCCAATTATTAGGTTTGAAATCCATGGAATCACGCAGAAAAACACATGATATAATGTTTGTCAGGGATATTTTGTGTTATCACATAAGAAGCCCTTTTTTGCTTTCTCTAGTTCCTATTTACACTCCTTCAAGATGCTTAAGACCTAGAAATTTCCTTTTTCAACAACCACATAGAACAAATTACGGAAAAAATGAACCTCTTTCACGAGCAATTTCCTCATTCAATGAAGTAAGCAATGTTTTTGACTTACATTTAAGCCGAGATACATTCAAAAACAAGTTGTTTTACATTTTTGTATTTTAAGTACTGTTTTATATTATATTTACATAATTATTATTTATAATTGTCATTTGTCACCAGTATGCAATCTGTTAAGCATTAGCTTGTAGATGATTAAATAAATAAATAAATATTCTGCCAATTCGTTTCTTGGACACAAAGGATGTTTATTCGCCTGCTTCGCAGCATCTCTTTGAGTTCAAAGCTCTTACAAATTAAATTTTTCAAACTCAAGTCTCTGTAATTTTGTCCATTTCGTTCTATATTCCTTGTGTATCTCGCCCGACCATTTCTGCTCGGTCCTAGACCACGGATCAGTGCTATGAACATCTTGCACACATTTGATGTTGCACGGGTGTTGCTAGACTCACTTTGATGATGGTTTTATAGATGTGATTTCTTGTTTAGCTGCCTCTTACGACAAACAGTGAGTCGCAGTAACGATATTCAAAAGTCTAAACTGTAATTGGACAGCTGAAATGTTGCAAGCAGTTCAATTTTTCCTTGAATCTCAATTCTCAGTTTTCCTATTTTCGATGTTTTTCTTCAAAGCAAAGCTTTTCAACAAAAATGAGACTTGTATACCTAATGATGACGCGGAATGTGAACAATATGTTGCAACGGGAGTAAATAAGGGCTGTCCCCAAGGTGGCGTTTTATCTCCTCTTCTGTGGTGCATGTTGATCGACTCTCTACTCGTAATGCTCAATGGTTCTAACGTTCATGCCCAAGCATATGCAGACGACGTCGCCGTGCTCTCGATTGGCTCCAGCCTCCAAGCTGTCTGTTCCCGAGCACAGGCTGCGCTTTATATGATTGACACCTGGTGTGTTAGAAACGGTCTCTCCGTCAATCCTCTTTAAATCGAGGTTGTCCTCTTCACGAGACGTAGAAAATTGACTAGTTTGACCCAACTTACGCTTAAGGGCGTCAACATTCCCTTTTCAAATGAAGTCAAACACCTTGGAGTAATCCTGGATAACAAACTTCTTTGGTCAAAACATGTCGAGTCTAAAACTACTAAAGCACTGTCAGTTTTCTGGCAATGTAAAGGAGCCTTTGGCAAGACATGGGGTCTTTCACCGAAAAGGGTCCTTTGGATCTATACGGCTATGATAAGACCAATCATCTCCTATGCGTCAGCTGTTTGGTGGAATAAGCTCTCGCGTAAATACGTTATTGCCTCGTTTGCCAAACTTCAATGAACGATTTGTCTTGGTGTTACGGGGGCCTTTCCCAGCACACCGGGAGCTGCTCTCGACGCACTGTTGAATCTTCCTCCCCTTGATACCTATGCACATCATGGGGTGTACTCTCAAGACCATTTCTCTTTTAATGCGATGTGGTCTCTGGCACAATTCGCACTGGAGCTTTGAGGAACTCGGAAGCAGCATATCTTTTGACTCATGTCTAATGGATATGCCGTCTGACACGATGATCCCAAGGCTCAAACTGCGTCAAAATTACTCAGTCAACTTTCCTTCGGTTCAGGACTGGTTCAATCCAGAATCTGAGCCTGGAAAGAACTGTTATCGTAACTTCACAGATGGCTCCAAAACCGACGAGGGTTCTGGTGCTGGTTTCTTTGTGGAGAACGACGACATACGACTGCACTCATCTTTGGGATCATACGCATCCGTTTTCCAAGCGGAGGCTTATGCTATCCTAATGGCCTTGAGGCACGTAACGAACAATGGATGGACGGGGAGAAGTATCTTTGTTTGCAGCGACAGCCAAGCTGTGCTTAAGGCCCTTCTCAACCCTCTAACCACTTCGAAAGTGATCCAGGAATGCAAGAGCTCTCTGAATGCGATCGGAAGATTAAATTCCTTGAGTCTCATTTGGGTTCCGGGCCATCACGGCATAACTGGAAATGAGATCGCCGATGAACTCGCTAGGCAGGGATCTCAGACAGCTTTCTCAGGACCTGAACCGTCGCTAGGTTTGCCAGCGTCCTCAGTGAGAGCTTCAATCAACGATTGGATCTGTGAAGAGCAAAAACGTAGATGGCATGCCTCCATTGGATGCAGACAAACCAAGCGTATGCTCCCCAACGTAAGTAAGAAGACTGCAACATTTTTGCTAGCAGAAAAGACTGTAGAAAGCTTATTGGCGTTGCCAGCGGGCACTTCTCTTTTGCCAAGCATTTAAACGTGTTAGGCTTAAGTGATACCACACTCTGTGAATCTTGTGGAGAAGATGAGGACACCGCAGAGCACTTCCTCTGTGAATGTCCTGCTTTCTCTTGCATGAGGTTACAGATACTCGGCGCAGACATGGTGAGAGCTGGTAACTTAGGCTCCTTATCATGGCAGCGTTTTTTGGCTTTTCTCCGATGTTCGGAGAAACATAGAGAATTCTGAGAATATTCAACTCTTTGTCATGCTGTTTGTTGCACTTCAGAACTGTTTCTTGTTTTTGATTTAAATTATTAATATGTATCCTGAATTCTTTATCATACACCACCTGTGAATACTCTAAGGCCAAACAAACTACCCAACTAATTTGCATCTGTCCTTTAACTTTTGAATATTCTACTAAGCACATAAGAGAAAGGACGCAGGACCTAGTCTTTCCAATTTGTTTTCAATTGAATATAATTTCTCCGAAATTTCCTCAAAGGAATACACTGAATTTGTTAGAAATTCAACTAATAGCAAGTTGATTCCAGGAATTGTATGCAAACATGCCTTTAAGGCTATGCATTGAGAGTAGATACGAAAGGGAACAACTGCTCATGTACGTATATTAATATCCTATAGCACTATTAATCAGTTGGGTTTCCTATATGGAGCTATTCATTTAGAAACCTTTCTGTCTATGGAGTGAATATCATAAAGGACCACGAGGAAAAGCGTATTTTCTATGCATGTCGATTTTGAGTCGACAGGGTCAACTTAATTGCTTTTAATCGAAATACGTTTGAGAAATCGTATAGCTTGCGATGAGAAGCAATGGGAGATTACCGTTGTGTGTGTGTTAGACGTAGACTATACAACGTCGTTGGGCATGCAAGAATGTTTTGCAAAATGTTCGTGTATTACAGACTATTCTTCAATGAATTCAAAATAGAGTGACTTGAGGTAGAACGAAGAGTTCAACTGTTAATCAAACACAATCATCGCCTTTAAGCCAATAGTAGGGGAGCCCGAGCCGCTAAATTTGCAGTTACTAAAGCGTCATGGGGACTTATTGGATTGTGAAGTTTACGTTCTAAAACGAAAAAAAGTGTATGGCAGTTTTTCATTTTAGTGGGGCGATGGGCGTGTATGAGCTTTTAAAAATGTAAAAAAAAACAGTTAAATTGAAATACTCGAGCGCGTCAGATTTTCATAGAGTATACGCGCTTTGTCTTTCTTATAACGGATATATATTAATCTGACGATTTACTGGGGGCAAATGGGCGTAAAGAGAGGTTAAAAAAACAAAAAATAAAAAGTTATTCGAGCGTGTCAGATTTTCAAAGTGAATGTTAAGTGTACTCTAAAAAGTGTATATTTCAATAATCTGACAATTTGAGTGGGGCGATCAGTCATGGCTGATTTTTAAAAATGTAAAAAAAACACGTGACCTTGAAATACTCGAGCGCGTCAGATTTTTATACAGAGTGATCAACTTGATGTCTTCGTCCTCCAGGATGATAATCTGACAATTATATGGGGGCGTACTCTTAGTCTGACAATTTTAAAGTAACAATTCTTTGTTGTTTCTATTTTTTGTTACTGGATGCAATCAAAAAATATGTACACATATTATGTATTTAAAAATTTTGTATCGAAATTTTGTTGAAAATACTTTTTAAAAAAATCCTGAAAGTTTGAGCCCTTAATATTAATTTTAAGTGCTCGATCAAGAGGTGTGAAGATTTTCCATTGAAAATACACGGAAACTCTGATTTTTTATTTTTAAATTTCTATAACTCAGCGGCATTTCATGGGATCGCTTTAACCGAAGATGTTTTTTTCTCAAAATTGAAAGCTCTACAAAAATGTTCTTTTTGGCAAAGTCGTTACTCATACCGGGAAGGTGGTACGGGCCACTTTACCAGATTTTTGCATAAAATTCACGTTTTGTCGCAGTTATCTCGTAAATAACAAAAGCTACAGAAAAATTGTAAATTACAAACTTGTAGAGAATTTAGTTTTCTACAAAAAAAGTCTTATGGACCAATTGCTAATATCAATATTAACCGAGATATTAACCATCATATATTATACATTTCACTGACGATTTTACCTCAATCGCCCCAACCAAAATGTCAGATTATATGTTTTCCGTAATCCTGATAAATTTACCTTCAAAATAAAAAAAAAAATTAATCGCGCTCGAGTATTTCGAAACATCGATTTTTTTTACATCTTTGTGACTCGCCTACTTACGAAGGCCCCGCTCAAATTGTCAGATTATTGAAATATACACTCTTCTCGATGTAATCAACCTACCATCTTTTAATCTGATGCGCTCGAGTATTTCCGATGATCGACTTTTTTTTACTAATCTGACGGGCTGCTCTCAGCGAACGCCCCAACATTTAGGTTTAATATATGGTAGGAGTACATTACATGGTGCAAGGTTTCTCCCCATATGATTTTCTGACGCGCTCGAGTAACGCGCGAAATCCCCTCTTGGGCTCCCCTACTACAAGTACGTACTTGTGAACCGCATGTCGTGACCCCATTCGACATTTTAACTCACTCATGAAGCCGTTTATCTGCTTTACTTTTTGTGGGAAATTTGAAGGATGCTTATTTAAACAAATAAAGAAAAAGTAGAAATTGAGTTGAATGAAATATGTAAGCTTATTTGTGTTTAATGTGCTTAACATGTGCTTCTCTATGTACTTGAATGCAAAAAAAAGAAAATGAAAAATGGGATGGCCATTTGTGTCAAAATTACGTGTGCTGTAGATCGGCTAACGTTGACATGTTGACAAGATGACGTGAGCTCTAGATCGGCACTGTGTTTGCCTGAGTATTATCATCCCCAACACTTCTTAACAAATTGAAATTGAAAAAATTCTAGTCCAAACGATTTAATATTTAATTGGTACTCGATTGTATTGTAATGACCCATTACATTTTCACCCTTAACTAAATCGAACAGTAACATTAACTACCAACAACACAGATGACAGTTTATATTTTGCATGTACCAACATCCAACACAGGCAATGATAATGCTGAAGATAGCACATAACAACAACGTACACCAGTGACTTACTATTGACTCCACGTGGAGTCACATTTCATTGACTGATACAGCTCACATTCACTTACTACCAAAAGGTGTATAAGGGAACCAGTGAATTACATGAAAATCAGTTCAAGTCCCGGCAGTGGACAAATGAGGAACTCATTCTAGTACTCAAGTAAGAGTAGCCTTCCGTAGTTCTGGTCCCGGCAAGTGGGCAAATTAGGAACTCATCATCCTAGTACTCGAGTAAGAGTAGGATTCCGGTACCGGCAGTGCAGGAGAAGAGTATAAGGAACCAAGCCTGGGTAAGTAAATAGTGTCCAACGCTAACTCGTAGTGAATTGATAGTATCCAACGCTAGTTCGTTGTGAATCAATAGTGTCCAACGCTACCTCGTTGTGAATTGATAGTGTCCGACGCTACCTCGTTGTGAGTTGATAGTGTCCAACGCTACCTCGTTGTGAATTGATAGTGTCCAACGCTACCTCGTTGTGAATTGATAGTGTCCAACGCTACTTCGTTGTGAATCGATAGAGTCCAACGCTACCTCGTTGTGAATTGATAGTGTCCAACGCTACCTCATTGTGAATCGATAGTGTCCAACGCTACCTCGTTGTGAATGATAGTGTCCAACGCTACTTCGTTGTGAATCGATAGTGTCCAACGCTACCTCGTTGTGAATTGATAGTGTCCAACGCTACTTCGTTGTGAATCGATAGTGTCCAACGCTACCTTGTTGTGAATTGATATAGTGTCCAACGCTACCTCGTTGTGAATTTAGTGGCTCCTGCTATCTCAGAGCAACCATTAACCCCCTCTTCCAAGTATCCTTACAGAATCTACTTTATCCGTGAGAGATACCAAGAACCCAGCGTTACTCTAAATCAAGGCCCTAGAATTGGAAGCCTCTAAACCCAGACAGGCAACCGCAATCCGAGCCCAAGAGCTGGAAGCACATAACCCAGATAGAAAACCATAATCCAAATGTCCTAAGACCAATCCAGGACAGGAAATCTTCATCCGACTGGCACGAGGACCAATCCAAGAATCTGGTCGTGAATCCCGGACTAGGCCACATCCCAGCTGAACCCCAAGTGAAACTTTACCCGAAGAGAGGTGAAATCTCAATAGCGACTTAGAAATATAAACATGAATTAAAATTATATGAAACATTGTATGAAATATATAAACCAAAACTATTTATAATAATAAATAGCGTCAATCATCTAAAGTTTTGCTGCTTCTTTAGAAGACTCTGGATCCGCTGAGCATACCTCAGCCTTTGACAAAAAGCATCCTCACAGTATTGCAGAGTACTCTTTCTCGTTGCCTATTTTCAATGCCATTCCTTCATCCAATTTGCAGTGTCCAATCATACTTTCCGTCCATTACATACTTCATCATCAATTACGACATTCCTTTTAATCCACACAATATTAAATATAACTAAGCCACTCTGAGATGGCCTTCTTTGCTGATAGAGTTTTCATCAAATTGATTAATTACCAACACACGCACGTGTAAAATATTATCTTAATTAGTCTGGCAAAAGTTTTGTTACATTCACGAATGGTTTGCGTTATAACTGAAGGCAAAATATTTTCTTGAAGCATTGTTCTTAAGGAAATTGCTGTTGTTGGCTAAATGTTGAAGTCGATATACTCACGTGGCTATACGTAGTCGTGTCTTCCGTCTATACTTCAGCATAAGTATGTGCAATTATGTGTTTCCTTTTCATTTTAGCTTGCTGTGTAGGTAAGACACGTTACGTTATGGTTGTCGCAATGTGCTAGGTGTTATGTTGATTCGAGGTAGATGTAGATACCTATTCATTCCGGGAAAAGATAAAACACCACAACCTGCGAGTTTGAACAGCATTGACTTGGATGCGATGGGAGATTGGGCGTAGTGTTTGAAGATTCTAGGCTTCTTGAGATATTTTTCAAAACTATTGAAACTAGGTATAGGTACGAGTGCAAAGAATAATTATTGATTGTTTTCAATTATTTCTCTTAGTGTTATCATAATAATTATTTTAAATGAGTCCAACAAACTGGTGTAGTAGTAGCTTAAGGCTAGAACTAGAGAGAGTAAGCGTTTGAGCGCTATGTCATGAATAGCACGATTTCATTTTGACACCGCATTGTAAAATGCTAATTTTTTCAATATGTCGTTTAAAAGAAATCAAAAACACTGGCTTCTTAAAAAAAGGCAGCACGAGAAGCGCTCGTTTAAAATATTGAGAGATTCCATGATAGAAAAGAAATTCGAAAGTTTTATCCAAATGTAAAAAGATAATGGGTGGCAAGCCCCGAACTCAAACCTTTAAAGACCAACAAGAAAACATAGTGACAGAATTGTAGCCTACTGAGATCTGAGAATCTGGAAAGACCAGTGCTGCACACTGTTTAGCTGCAATGATGACCCGAATTCCTCTGCCAGGCAGAAAGTCAGATTTACCTATAGCTCTGAATGCCGTCTTCTTGAACTCAAAGAAGCTTGCCAACTTCAGGTGCAGAAGTCCTTGACGTTTCCAATTCCTTAAAAAGTGATAACTGTGACAGCTATTTTTTTCTATGATTTTTTTGGGATGCGAACAGGCAGATATGCTTACAATCACACCAATAGCTGAGTACCGTTAATCAAACAGTTAATTAGGTTAATCGTTAATCCGTTTCAAGAAAAGCTAGCATCGTTAAATGTTAAAGCGTATCAATGTTTATCGTGATGACGATCAAAACCGTCATTGTGATGATTCTCCTTGTCGTGTTGTCTTACTTGCTGTCGTTAACTCAATCGATTCAGCTCTTCTTTCTGTATCCTCGTCCCCTAGTCTTGATTATGTTTCCATTAGGTTAACACTACCCCATAAGTCTCTTTATGTTATTTGTTTTTATATGTAACCATCCCAACCGCTGGAATCCTATGAACAAGTAATGAAAGCGATTGACCATATTACAGATTTCTACGATCCCCAGGACGAAATCCTTATTTTTGGTAATTTCAACCTGCCTTATTTAAAATGAAAATGGATAAACAATCGTTTTATACTGCTTCAAACCCTACTTCCGCCAAAAAATGTTTATCGACTTGCTGATTCTAGTCTGTTTCAAGTTAGTGGTATTTCAAATTTACATGAAAAGACAACTAGACCTTATATTTACAACAGTTCCCATAAACTCTTCAGTGTCACTTTGTCCTCTTTTACTATCAACCATTGATAACCTCAACCCTTCTCTACTTCTCTCATTTTTTCACGAGTCCGCAATACCATCTGCTCCCCAACAGTTTCATATCCATATGACTTCCATAAAGCTAACTTCACCCAAATCAATGAATATTTGAACAGTCTTTGATTCAACCTCGAAAATCTTACTGTAAAAGATGCTACTACTACCTATATTTTATTAAGAATTTTTCAACGCTATATCTCTTTATGTTCCTCTATCTAAACTTAAGACTTCCCCTACATCCCCTCCTTGGTATAATGATAGGCTTCGCACTGTGAGAAACATGAGAAACAAAATGTGGGTAAATTTTCCGTCGCTCTCGCTCTCCAACAGATTATTCGAATTACTTTGGTACCTACAACCTACCTAAAGTTTTGTGAACTTTATTTACAACACCCTTTACGAACGCTATCTAATCGAAATGCAATTCAACCTTATAAACGACCTTAAGTCCTTTTATAAATTTGTCAACTTCAAAAGAAAATCTAATGGGTACCCATCCTCCTTATCTTTCAATAACGAAACATCATCTGATGCACTCTCTATTGCCAACTTTTTCGCTTCCTTTTTCAACCAATCCTTTGCCAAAGAATCTTTTCTCAATGACGATAGTTATTTCGAATATTTGCTTGGTCCATTTCTTCCCCGCTCTATCCAACCGTCTCTTATTGAGAAAAAGCTAAATGAACTCAATGATGATTTCATACCTGGTCCTGATCATATCCCTGCCATACTCCTAAAGAAATTTTCGTTTTCGCTTTCTCTACCCCTTTCAAAAATCTTCACACTATCCCTTTCCCAAGGAGTATTTCCTCAAACACAGAAAACCTCTTTTATAACCCCTATCCACAAAAATGGCCAAAAGTGCGAAGTTGAAAATTACCGTCCAAACTAAACAAAACTTTCGTACCCAAAATCTTCGAAAGCATTTTGTGTGAAATTTCGAGTGTTCACTGCAAATCTCTTATTTCCACTCGACAACATGTTTTTTTCAAAGGCAGATCAACAATCACTAATCTTGTTGAATTCGTCTCTTTCACCCTTTCTGCCTTGGAAAATGGAAAAGAAATCGACGTTATTTCAACAGATTTTAGTAACGCCTTTGATAAAATTTCCCAAAGACTAATTATTTTTAAACTATTCAACTTCGTCTTCGAACCCATTTTATTGAGATTGATTTCTTCTTATATTTGGGAAACCGTTAGATTTAGGGGACGGTTAGAGCTTCCTCAGCTCTGGGCACTGCGGTGTCTGAATGAAACCGTAACTAGTGTTCGTTTTAGATCTTCCCTATCAAGCCCTTTTTTAGCTCCCTCTGGCGTCCCCCAAGGCAGGCATTTATGTCCTCTTCTTTTCATTCTTACTATTAATGATCTCGAATTGATTATTCACCATTCCCTTATTTCTCTCTACGCTGATGAAACGAAGTTTTTCAAGATCATTTCTTCACCTTTCGAATCTATTCATTTTCAACACGTCCCTGCTCTTCGGATGTGGACCTGGAACGGCTGCGTATGATAAGCTCATTGAATTCTGACATTGAAAGCTTTGTTGCATGGGGTCTTAAAAACCGAGTAGAATTCAATGCTTCGAAAACTCAATGCTGTCTCTTGTCGTTGAAGCGTAACATTCCCCCATTGCTATTATCCATGAATGGTAGCTGCATCCAAGAAACCGAAAAGCTGTCAGTACTTTGTATGTGTGTAAACGATGATCTTCGTTGGAATGACCACATATTTGAAATCGCCAAAAACGCTGCTAAATGCTTAGGCTTCTTGAGACGGTGCAGGAAGTTCTTCACCCCTTCTGATCTGGCTACAATTTATAAGGCATTCATACGCCCAAAACTGGAGTATAACTCCCATATCTGGTCAGGTGCTTCTCAAACATCTTTGCACCTGCTTGATAGGGTACAAAATAGAGCGTTAAAATTGATAGGTGATAGCTCAATCGTAGAATCGATTAATTCTCTTGAACATCGCCGAAACATCATCTGTCTCTCTCTCTTTTATCGCTAGTTCTAGTGAAATAGCCAGTTGCATTCCTCCCCTGAAACAATTTAGCCGCAACACTCGCCTCGCTAGGAATGCTCACCAGTTCTACCTTGAGCCCAACTTCGGGCGCACAGTCAAGTATAGAGATTCTTATTTTAGTCGCACCACCCGAATGTGGAATGCTTTACCTGGCTCTGTATTTCCCCTGCATTACGATTCGCAAAGGTTCAAAAATGTGCATCGGTGTCTCCTATTAAATCCTCTCCTATTTTCCTAAATGCTCGCACTGTGTTCTATAACATTATAAGGGTAATTCATAACCAATTGATGTGCGTTCTAATTATAAAAAAAAAAAAAAAAAACAAGACCTGCACAACTTTTCCATGTGGTGTTCTAAAAACTGCTTGGAATTGAACATTTCCAAATGTCAATCTATTAACTTCACTCGTAACCGCATCAAATCTCTTTTCCGTTGCTATCTCCTTTACAACCAAACCATTTCACCAGTTGATATGATTAGTGATCTCGGGATCATTTGCGACCAGTGACTTAATTTCATTTCACATATTGATGATGTTATACTAAAAGTCAATTCAGCACTTGGTTTCATTAAGCGTTGGGCAAAGGAATTCTCAGATCCTTACGTAACCCGATCTCTGTAAATTACTTTTGTTCGCCCACTCCTTGAATACGCCTGCCAAATCTGGTCCCCTTTCCAACAAGTTCAAATTTCCAGAATTGAAAGTATTCAGCGCCGTTTTCTTCGATTTGCTTTTAGAGGTCTTCCTTGGTATAATTCCTCGATTATCCCTCCTTAGCAAGTATCAAGCTTCTCAGCATGAACACTTTGAAATATTGAAGAGAAATATTCGATGTTCTCTTTATTTACCGTGTCTATTCTAGAACCGTTGACTGCACAAGCCTTTATCACTCTATTTTCCTTAACACTAATCCTCGCCACATACGCAATCCTCGCCTCTTTTACCTACCCCTTCATCCCTTTACCCCTTTCAAACTAGCTGACAAAAAATGACAGCAATGGTGCGCTGACCAAATAAGCTTGTGGCACTGCCTTGCCGCCGTTGATTCTCTGGTACTGTTCTGTGCATGTACCCTACTTGGCTTCATCAGGATCCTCTCTCTCTATTCGACACTGCTATACTCATCACAAACTCAGAACAAATCTTTTATTTTCGACATTTTCTTAAGCCTTTCTTTTCTTCCTATTGGAACCACTGCAACACCCACGGAGAGCTCGAATGCTAAAGTCTAAATAGACACCCAAAGTTGAAACATTTCAAACTGTATTTTAATTTGATTAAAGCTTCTTAGGGTGTGAACAAAATAAAGGATTGTTTTCTTGCATATTTAGGATGCTTAATAATATCATTCATCGGCTGGATTCAAAAATAAAAAGTCTTAGACAATCGTGGCAGCACATATTAAGACTCAGTCCCTAGTTATGAGCTTTTCTCGATATACCTTCAGGTTAACATCAAACCAATTTTTGGCTGCTGGTGGAAATAAATTGTTCTGATTTCTTTTCAAAATTAATACCAGTCCCGGAAGTTTCATCTAAATCGGTTAAGTGACTCGGTTGCTCGGAGCTCTAAACAGTCTCAAGAGGACCGACTTTTGCCTTCTCGAGTGAGTGAGTACTCTTTGCCTTTCAAAATTCGCTCTAGTAGTAGAAGTAATAGTGTTATTTTTATTCAGGGTTGGGGTCAAAATTCTGTTGGGGTCAAAATTCTTTTTTCAAAATTCTGCTTTTCAAAATTCTGCTTATCAATAATCTGCCAATTATAAAGAAATAATATAATATAATTGGCAGAATATTGATAATAATATTGCAAACTCTCACTTTCTTGTCGCTCTCCTACTTTGTTTTTGTTCTTCTGCAAATAAAAAAATAATATGAAAAAAGCCAGAATTTTGAAAAGCAGAATTTGGGAAAGCAAAATTTTCGTTTTAAAAGCAGAATTTTGAAGCCAGAATTTTGACCCGCTCACTTTTATTCAGTATAAATTATTAAAAAATACTACTATTACTATACTACTATTAAAAATTTGCTCTATATTACACAACATCTGCCTGCTTGTCACTTACCGAATTCAATTCATTCAAATACTGAAGAAAGAATGTCAAATTGTCGTGCTAAAGTGCTCTATAACGTGAGGAGCAGTGCCGAAAATACATAATTCAGTCACGTTTTACTCGATCACGAAGGGTCGAAAGTGAAGTAGGCCCAAATTTGTTACTTTTTGAAAATAAACTTTTTCAGATCAACATTTATGGTATATACAGTGAAATCTCCCTTTGCAGACACCCACTTTAGACGGACACCTCGCTTAGACGGACAAATTTTTTTTGCACGGAAATTGTTCCATATAAGTTTCATTGTTTTCAGTTTCCTTTAGACGGACACTCTCTTAGACAGACACGGATAGAAATTTCACGTATGAAAGAAAAAATATTTTCTCTTAGACGTACACCAGAGCAGGATTGAACATTGCATCACGCTGATAACTTTGGCAGCGGTATTTTTTTAAGTTGCAGTTTACAGCGTGCATCGAATTCTTTGAAAAATATGTACATACGTTAAAGCTGTCAGTCCAGAAACTCTATTATGTGTGTCTTATCTTAATTCTGTGTAACTGTTGAATGTGTACATATTTGATTTGAAGAATTGCATGTATCTATTGGATCTTTTTGTATTTTTATTCTCTGATTCTCTCATTTATGATGTTGAAGTGATCTTGTTTGGACGTAAAAAAGGGTTTATTTTTTTATTTTAGTTTATCTGCGCTCAGGTAGTTTTAAATTCTTTATTTTAACATATGTAAATTTTATAGAAACAAGTTTTTGGATGCCACCAAAAAAGAGAACTTTGATTTTTAAGATAAAAGTAGACGTAATTAGCTCTAGTCAAAAATATAAAAAAGCATACGAGAAAAAGTAACAGAATTTAAAATAGGAAAAACCTAAGTTGCTGATCTACTGAAAAAAAGAATGAGCTTTTGAGTGAATAAAAGTCAAACTACAATGCAACTCATCATCGATTTATTTCGTCAAGCGGCCTAGATAAGAATGTTGTCGAGTGGTTCAATGCATCTCGAAACAAAGCGTTTCTGATATCTAAAAGTGCAATTCCACAACAGGCAACAGAAGTTGCAAGGCGCTTTGGAATCACAGATTTCAAAGCATCAGATATTTATTTTTAAAATTTGGTGTTTTCGTTTGATTTCCCATAAACGGACAACTCCCTTATGCGGACAAAAAATTCTGCACCATGGCAGTCCGCCTAAGGGAGATTTCACTGTATACTAATGTTTGAAAAGAGCGAAGTTGTTTACATGATTTCCTGTTTCATACAAAATTTTGCCACTAACCCTCACTTTAAAGAATCTGCTTATGAATTTTGATAGAAGCAAGCAATTCATATTATCAAAGGCCCCACAGGGAATGTAAACGATTATTAATTTTGGCCCCTGCAATCTGCAAAATCGAAATCGCATTCTGTATTGACAAATACTCCGGCACACGTCATTCGCTTTTGATTAATTTTGGATATTTGCTTTGTCGTGGCAACTAGTGTGTCCAACCTCCAACGACATATGTTATGTAACTCACAGAGTCGATTGGCTTCGAATCTCACGAACTCGATGTGCAATATATCCGATTGACAGTGTTCATGCTGTTCGCCTGTGGCTCTTGAACGCCGTGGTATGGAATAAACAACTGGGGCTGGAAATAGAACAACAAACAGGGTACAGGGCTGTTTGCATTCATTTTCGTTGCAAAAGAAAAATTTGTTCATGTGCGAACATGAATTGTGAGCTGGTGTTTAACAAATCATTGGAGGTGTGGACTGTTTTTGGTTAAATGAGGACAAGCAATTGTGGCGCTTCGTCACACTGCGTACCAGAATTTAAAGTTTAAGAAGTTTAATAAATTCAATTAAATTATTTTATTTTCTCAAAGCTTTTGGAAATTGGTTGCCTTTATTATGTGTCCCTCTTCTGATAGTTAGATAGATAAATATAGATAAAATAATACTGCATATGCCTACAGTCTCATTACAAATAGCTCTAGCATTTGAGAGTTTAGAAGACCACATCGTGCTTTGAAGACTTACTTACTTAAGGTGGCGTGTCGGACCAGGGCCTCAACCAACATGCTTCTCCAGCCAGCTAGGTTCTTAGCTAGCTGCCTCCAGTTTTACATGCCAAGTTGGTTGAGGTCCTCTCCTGCTTGCGTGCGCCACCTGAGTCGCGGTCTTCCTCTACTGCGCCGTCCCTTGGGATTGGAATCGAAGACTTTCCGGTCCGGAGCGTTGGTGTCCATTCGCTCTACATGACCCAGCCATCTAAGCCACTGGACCTTGACTTGCTTGACCAGGCCAGTGTCGCTGTACAGTCCGTACAGTTCGTGGTTAAATCTTCTTCTCCACTCTCCATCTATGCAGACGTTACCAAAAATCACCCGAAGAATTTTTCTCTCGAAGCATCCTAGATAGTTGCCGTCTATCTTTGACAAGGTCCATGTTGGTGCCATATATAAGAACAGGGATGATAAGTGTCTTATACAAAGACACTTTAGTTGCTCGAGAGAGGACTTTACTACTCAATTGCCTTCTTAGTCCGAAGAAACAGCGATTGGCAAGAGTTATTCTTCGTTTGATTTCAGCACTGGTGTCGTTATCTGAATTAATAGCGGCGGCTAGGTAGATAAAGTCCTTAGCTACCTCAAAGTTATAGTGACGTTGTGTCAAAGACGTCGGTGTTGGGTGTCCTTTTTTGATGACTGCATATGCATATGCTTGGTTTTCCCTCATTGACCACCCATCTTCTTCGCTTCCGTCTCAATGCTCATAAACGCGCCATTGCGTTCTTCCAGCAATCTCAATATCGTTGGCATATCCGAGTAATTGGACGGATCTTTGAAATATTGTGCCTTTTGTGTAGACGTGGGAGTTTTGCACTATTCTTTAAAGAACGATGTTGAAGAAGTCGCATGACAGTGAATCGCCTTGCCTAAAACCTTTTTTGACATCGAATGTATCGGTGAGATCTCTTCTGACCCTGATGGAGCAGCGTACGTTTTCCATCGTCATCCTACACAATCGGACAGGTTTGGTAAGGATGCCAAAACTAGACATGGCTCTATATAACTCCTCTCTATAGAAGCTGTCATATGCGGCCTTAAAATCGGTAAAAAAGGTGGTAGGTATCGATTTGAAGCTCCTGGGTTTTTTCCAAGATCTGCCGTAGTGTGAAGATTTGGTCTATAGTGGACTCTCCTGGTCTAAAGCAGTGCGGCTTTAAGACCTATTAGGTTGTTGACGAATGGCTTCAGACGCTCACACAATACGAGAGGCAGAGAGGATCTTGTATGCGATATTAAGAAGACTGATACCTCTGTAGTTGGCGCAGTTCAGAGGGTCTCCTTTCTTGAGGACCGGGGAAACAATGCTGAGGTTCCATTCATCGACATGCTTTCTTCCGGCCATATTTTGTATGAAAATGAGCTGGTACATACTCCTGACCAGGTCATCGCCGGCCACTTTAAACAATTTGGCGGTGAGGCCATCAGCTCCAGCAGCTTTGTTGAACTTTAGCTTGGATACTGCTGTCTTCACTTCGTTCAGGTTGGGTTGGCGGAATTGTTGGGTTAAGTCGCTATCTCTCTAACAGCGGAATTGGGTTCATCATCGCCGTTATAGAACTTGGAGAAGTGGTATTTCCATATCCTCAGCATTGACTTCGGTTCCACCACTATATTTTCTTGGTCGTCCTTGCAGGCTTCGGCTCGGGGCTTATAACCCGAGGCTGTTGTTTTTTCCTTTTGGTAAAACTTCCGAACCTCATTCCTGCTGTGGCACCCTTTTATCTCCTCGATCGAGCGCTTCTCGTGCTCTCTCCTTTTTCGTCTAAGAAGGAGGTGTTTTTCTGTCCTCTTCTGCTCGTAGAGCTCACGAGCAACCCTAGTCTTTTTTGTGCACCGCCGCTTTGTATGCTTCCTGCTTAGCTGCTTCCTGTTTAGCTGCTTCGTTGTGGTGGCCGCTTTGAAGACGAAATCTTGAAAATAGTTCGAGACATCAGAGTGCAGGAGGTCTCTATATTCGTCATGATATTGTGACTGGAGTACCTTTCCCACGAAATAAACCCAGACTTTTTCAGAAAGCTTTGTAGCTTGTTAATTGTGGTTTTGTCTCCATACTAAGCATGGGGCTTCAAAACTGAAGTCCATTGGTATTTCTTTTTGGAAGAGGCCTGACTTTTCTGAATAACAACGTTAGAAAGAATATGCGGAGAACCAAACACAACTTTACGTATGTACATATGATGAACTTTTAGAGTTGTAAGGAATGCTTTTGGAAGACCTGTTTCATTATGAATTGCATAATAAGGTGTGTTGTTCGGCAACCCGAAGCATCTCTTCACGAAGAAACGTCACCTCACCTGTGCGGCATGCACTCAAATCTCAAATCAAGTAAGACTGCAGGTGCAGATGGCCTTGATGCTTAGCTTTTGAAGGTAGCATTGCGTTTCTCGCCCTATCCTTATCTCATCTACTACTGTGTCTTCTTTCTCCAGTACTGTCAGCTCACGCTGTGAGAGCGTTATTTTAGGGTAATCTCGGGGGTTGACGGCAACTCTTGTGGTTTTCTCAGCAGTGGCCGACGATACTGATCTACACTTCAGGCATTACCGCTGCCTTCCGTTCTACGGTTTTTTCCCGGCTGCTTTTTGAAGAATGCGGGAGTATGTTTGCTCCCAGCTCATCTACTTTGGCTGACTTCCTTTCGTCGACATTCTTCGTGGATTCAATAGGCGAAAGTCTCTGCTCTACGAATTTCAGAAAGTATTTTATGTCAGCGCCATCTGGTCTAGCAATCGGGGGCGAGGAATTAATTTTCTTTTCTCCTCCTTCTTAAGAAATGTTGATTTTTTTGTATTCCCAAGAGTTCTCCTTGGTATGATGTCAACCTTCCGGTGTACTTGATTTCCGAAATATCTGTGGTGACGCCCTGTGACTTTATCCTTCCGTAGGAACTACGTTTTACTTCGTGAAACAATCAATAAATCTTTCAAACAACGTAATCTGAAAAAACAGCTTTTGAGACAGATTTCATCATTGAACTCCGTCGTGCGTCGAGTCGTGTTGCTTTAAAATAATTTTATCGTCTCCCAAAATAATCTCAAGGCAGTGTTGAAAATTCGTTTGACTTTACCTAAACACTCACCCACTTTATTTCAAAGCTTTCAATTCAATTACTACTTTAGTCTCAAAATCAGTAACGGAACCCCTCTTGCAAGCTCTTTGAATGTCGAAAATATAAATAAATATAACAATGGCTTTGGTTGTTTTCGAAACCAACTTCTCTGCCTACGTGTGGTTCTAAAAATGAAAATAATGTTGAAAATTAAATGATACCTTTTATTTCCATTAACTGCTCGCCCATCTCGCATTAATGTAAAAGAATACTCCTGTAGGAGTAGCTTATGGCCAATTATTCCTTAAAATAATGACATAATAGTCGGAAATATCATGTGTACAACATACGAAACATGACGTTCTTATCTCATTTCCTCCTCGTTTAAATGATGTAAAACTCCTCTCACACTCTTGGTCAACATCATACGTATATCATTGAGTAACTTTTGAGAGACACCAAGTCGTATTACAAAATGTGTTTTCTGAATAATTGATGTATCAAGACTTGTTGGGTGTTAATCTTGTTGGAATTTATGGAAGGCAAGTCTTCAACGGTATTACAACTGGAAGTACCTACTCTCAACTTAATGATGTGAATGCTGTTGCCATTAAGTATGGGATGGTTTGCCTTCTTATATGAACCTGTTTCACTCAATTAGGTTTCATAGTTCTGGAAAATCGTAATTTAGGAGATTTAACATTATATGAGCATAGCAATAATTAAAATCTTCGGATACAAATTAAGGCACAAACATGTCTTTCGATACCGTTTTGAGGGAGAAACAATTTAAAGTTCATTGTCATGATTCTAAAAAGCATTCGCAATGCAGCTTTAGGTTTTTGGAAAACTCAATTTAACCAGCGATTTGACTTTAAAAGCTACGAATTTGTGAGAAGATTGAAGCTCGAAAACACAATCCAACATGAACTAGTTTCAGAATATCGTTTGTTTGTATCTAAGTATCTACAACTACAGGCTTCAAACTTTATAGCAGAGTGTCTATCTACGAAACTTATTTCTACACATAAACATAATCAGTAGAAGAAATATGAGCACTAGGCATTAGACAAGTTCGTCTGCCTTGCTTACCATGATGAGTTGCCATCACAGTTTGGGGGGAAACTGGGCCTTAACCAATATCTTTCGATAACGACCTTGGTTTCGGACGCCAGTTTGCACTCTTAGTTGGATCTTCCTCTTGATTGCGCCACCTACACGAGGTTGTCATCCTTTCGCAGCTTCCCTACAGGGTGGTATCGAAAACCTGTCATTGAATCTTTTTCACACATTGTTTTCACATACGGGACTAATGAACAATCGCAGTAGAGCCGTAGGGCAACAAGGGTGTTCCGAAAAGAATTTGTAGTGCATCACAGACTTCAAAAAAAATTCAGACTAGATTAGAAGGAAGGATCGACACCAAAAGAATGATTTCTCACATTGTTACCAAACTGCGGTCATACTGGTGAAGCAAATGCTCCACTCAAATATTAAGGCGACCATCAATAATGTCTTTTATGCCAATCGTTAAACAATGTTGCAAATATCTGTGGCATCAGTACTAAAGGGATGCATGCTCTTATTTTGTTGATAAATCATTTCTCGGCATTTGTACCATGTGTTGCCGTAATTCTCTAAATGTAGTTGAAACGTCAGCTGCCAAGTTTTGTCGATTAGCTTCTTTAACTTCATTCAGAATTTGTATACAAATTTCACAGCTGCTACAGAACGATATGGAATTCGGATCGAGAAATTACTGTTGATGAAAAACTGACCATTTATCCTTGAAAAAGTGTAGTGATGTTCGTTGGCCTCATCGAGCTGAAGCTATAAAAGCCATAGCCCACGGTTGTTCGGAAACTGACTAGATCGTTCATCGTTGGAATTAACACATATTTGAAGTAATCGAAAATGCTACAAAAAACCTTTTTTCTTCTTATCCAGCAACAGTTTATAAAGCCTCGTCCAAGACTAGATTATAGCTCCCTTGTGTGGTCAGGTGCTACTGAAGGTGCAATGCAATAAGACCCACGGGTCTTATTGCCCAAGGAAATGGAAATAACACCCACGGGCTTTGTTTCCACTGTGAAGAGGAAATAAGACCCACCAAAGAAAAGAATTAAAGCCCATGTCTTTTGTTGCCATTTTGAAGCAGCCTGATGAACATGGGATCTTAAAATTAGTTTTCTTTCTTAGAAAGGGTGAAGAACATAGTGGATGCGCTAAATGCATATATTCTTTTTAATGAAGGAAACAACATTTTGAGGTACCGAAAAACAAAGCTCCAAAATTACATTCTCCTGTTCTGTTCGTGTTAATTTTTTATGTTCAACCCCAAGCCCGTACTACCCGAAGGGAAATTTCGTTCGTTTCGCTTTGCTTTTTACTCACGGATAGAATAAATGAAGCTAAAAGCGAAGCGGAAAAAATTTTCTCAAGGGAATATGGATGTGTGGTGTAAAAATATAAATTCGTGCGAATTTTTATTTTTACACCACACATCCCTATTTTTTCCGCTTCGCTTTTAGCTTCATTATTCTATCCGTGAGTAAAAAGCATAGCGAACAAAATTTGCCTTACGTGTAATACGCGCGAATTGACCGCATTAAACACATAGTATGATTCATTGTTCCATAGATATTTATTATGTGCGTGTGTTCCTCTTTGGTATGTCATACTCATAACCCACAATCAGAGCATGGACTTATGTCTAGTGGAGTTACGTCCCTGTGCAAGTTTATTCACATTGAAAATAAGTTTAAGTGCAAACGGTGAGACTTCTTTCCATTACGAAATGGTATTTAAGTTCGCAGAAAAAGGAACTAAGGCCCGCGGCTGTTACTGCCATTTTATCATGGAAATAACCCCCGTGGGCCTTACTTCCAAAACAAAGAGGAAATAAGACCCGCGGGTCTTATTGCCGCGGGCCTTATTGCACTGCACCGCTACTGAAACATCTTTGCGCCTACTTGATAGGGTACAAAACAGAGATTTAAAACTGATAGGTGATAGTTCAATATTAGGATCGATCAATTCTCTCAAACATCATCGAAACGTTACCTGCCTCACTCTCCTTTATTGTATTTTTTTTTTTTACACACGGTGCTTTAGTGAAATAGTCAGCTGCATTCCTCCCCTGAATCAGTTTAGCCGTAACAGTAAAACTACTTACATTTTTCTAAATTCACTCTTATGATGTGATTTTCAAATTTTTCTTATACCTCCTCGAGTTTGTGCTCACATTTTGCAAAATTTGAACCTTCACTCAACACATGATGTATGAAGTATGATATATCGTCTAAATAACAACCAACTTTATCAATTGATTTCAAAATTTCGTCCATGCCCTTCTGTAACTCAGCTAGAGCCACTGACGGGAAGCCTTGTAACCCTGAATAACCCTTTTTATATATGTTTACAGTTAATATATATATGCTGAG
The DNA here is from genome assembly GCA_914767635.1 of Melanostoma mellinum. NCBI lineage: Eukaryota > Metazoa > Arthropoda > Insecta > Diptera > Syrphidae > Melanostoma > Melanostoma mellinum. Next base: position 51,821,302 of record OU612060.1, on the reverse strand, counting down.
GCTCTTCATGCACCACGAATTGTATGTACGCACCTGTTATGTCCAGTACCCAAAATATAGAACAGTCATTAAGGGGGGTGACCACTTTAGGAGCCTAAAAGAAGATTTTTCGAGAGGGAATAAAATAACCCAATCATTTTAAAAATTTGGAGAAATGTTTATTAAAGCTGTCCAGTATTCAAAAAATTTTTTATCTTTTCAATGACTAACAAAATGTGCGGCGTTATTGAAGTTTTCCGGAAACCTGTTTCCGGCTACATCGAAAACTGCTACCGTTGTCACTCTTTTTCAGTTGATCAGAGAAAGATTTACTAAAGTTAATTCTTTTACTGACATATTAAGAGGAAGGACACACATAAAATAGAATGAATAAGTGCAAAATTCTAAATTTGGGAGCAGATTTTTCGGCAATTTTTTCGACACATTTCACCCCCGAAAAATTATTTATTTACACGATAACTTTCAAATTTTTGGTATATCCTTTCAATAATATTATTGAGAGTAGTCACCCAAAATTTCTTCCAAATCAGTCGCTTACTTTTTGAGCTACAACACAAGCAGTTTTTGAAAAAGCAGTTTCGAGATAATTGCGTTTAAAGTTTCACCACGAAAAAATTTTTAATTTTATCAACTTACGGAACAATCGGCGATTCCATACAATGGACCTTTGACTTCCTTCCCCGAAACAGCTGCCTGACCATACAAAAGGTCAACAGTAGAGGGCATTGTGAAGCGAAGGTCGCTCCTCCTTTAACGGCCCGAGCTATCTGACTCGTCACCCCACCGCATGTTGTTCTCGCGCTCTAAATGCGATAACTCTTTATTTTTCGATATTTTCAGTTTCCTTTGGCCAAAACATTCTGAAGATATCATACTTTCCAAATATGTTAGGTAAAAAATTGATTTTTTGAAAATGTTAAAGTGGTCTTCCCTTAAATTCGGGAAATGACTCATCTATTCTTAGAAGTGGATAAGCCTGACTTTCTATTGGTTTTATTTTGACTGCAACTTTACAGTTCAAACAAAGTCTTTTGCCTCCATTCTGTTTAGAAACAACTACCATCGGTGATGCCCATTGACTATATTTCACAGGAATGAAATTTTTTTGTGAAACTTATTTGACAAGACAATTTCATCATTTATCTTATCACGAAGTCCGAATAGAACGGAATATGGTTTTGAAAATCCTGGAATAATATTTTCTTTTAACCGAAGTTGGAAACTGTACAAGATAAAATCCTCATATGCTTTGAAAAAACCTTTAAAAACATTTAAATTTTATCCGACATCGTTTAATCACTCTTAAATCTGACTTCCAATTTGATAATTTGATATCAAAACTTCTAATCAATCGCGTTCTAAGAGAGGTATGAAAAATCTACTTGTGTGCGAATAACATACAATTATAAGTTATAAGATCGAGATGTTTTTAGAACTCTTGTACAGTTACCACAATTTTAACAATGATTCCTACTCTTGGCCGTTACTACATTTAATTGTTTTCTTACGGGTAAAACATCCAACTAACTAAAATGCAAGCGTTAAAAATCATAGTTTACAACTATTGAACACTCGCTACTATCGACTTCCTTTTGTATTGAGATATTATTTTTGTTTAAATTAATAACGTGCGCAAAATTTGAGATATTTGGTACTGAATTAATTTAACCTATGAATTAGTCATTACCTTTTTTTCTCTCTATTTTGGCTACATTGCTTCTTATTCTATTCATGCTACTATTCAAATACATGTTTACAATATTTTTTGAAATGTCAATTTCTTCGGTGTTCAGTTCAGTTGAGCCCAATCTAATAAAATATAAACAAAATCAACTCAATGATGAATTTTGATTCGGACTTGATGGTATTCCGGCCATGTTTCTAAGAAGGTGCATCGCAATCATTATCTTTTCCTTTCTCACTCATATTTAATCAATCCTTGTCTTGAAGAGAACTCCAACATGTATGGAAAACCTCATATATAACACCAGTTCGTAAAAGGGTCCCAAAAGTGATATAAAAAAAGATCGCCCTATTGCCAAAACTGTCCCACATCCCAAAAATATTTGATAGCATCTTATATGATATTTTAAGTTTTCATTTCAAGCCTCTCATTTCCACTAGACAACATGGTTTCCATAAATCTAAGTCTACAACGACTAATCTTGTGGAATTTGTGTCCATTGCACTTTTAGCTTTAGAAGAAGGGAACAAAGTTAATGTCGTCTCCACAGGCTTTAGCAAGGTCTTTGACAAAAGTTCACATAAACTTATACTTTTTATGTTATCTAGATAGATAGATAGATAGATAAAGTTTATTTATTTCCTTCAATTTGTTTATAATAACAATTTTATGTTTAATACATTTAAGTCTAAGACATGGCTTTATAATGCCGTCTGCTCAAGTTTAACAAAGTTACAACTTACAATAGCGCTGTTATTAAAAAGTTTCTTCTCTGATTGATTTTCTGTATTTTAAAGCTTTTTGACAGTAGCAGTACATTTTTTTTCCAATCGGATCCATTCAAAATAGTTCTCATTTCCGCTTCCTCCAAGATTCCTTTCCCATACAGTTGGATTCTGAGCTCAATCAAAATAGGACACCTACCCAGAAAATGATATATGTTCTTTCTTTCTCGAAGATTACACAGAGAGCAAAAAATTGGTAAATCTTCCCGGTGCGGGATGAAGTTCAAGTTCAATATTTCAGCTCTAGTTTTGAAAATCGTTGAAATCATTTCAGTTGAGTATATTTCGTTAAAATAATAATTATTCTCACAGAGCTTGTGATTCAAGTTGGCGCAAATTTCTCGATGAACAGAACTTTCCACCTTTTCAATACAATTAGCCTGCATCTTCTCATCAACTGCCGAAATTAAATTGAAGAACTCTTCTTTCAGTGCAAGGTGTTTACTACATCCAAGTTAATATTGTATCCACAGAAATCAGCTAGATTTTTCCATTCGTCGAAAAAAGCGTTTTGGTTCTTATTACTTACTGTAACAATCGATTCGGTAATCTTTCGTTTTGCAGGGAGATGGTTTTTAAAATATAATTGAAGTGTAGTTTGAGTGTTTCAACTAATAATGGCGAAAGACCAGTTTCCACAAGTAGAATGTTGTTTGACGTACATTGTGGAAGTTTAAATATCCTTTTTAGGAAGAATCGAACTCTATGTTATCTAACCTAGGCTTTCAACCGCTTTTGTTGAAGTACATTTCTTCTTACTAGACTAACCGCATGTAAAATATCCGCTTGAGATGCACTCTTTCCTACCCGTTTCATGCGTCCCTCAAGGTAGCCACTTAAGTCCTCTTCTTTTTATCCTAACCATAAATGATATGGTCATAAAAAACCATAGCTCATTATACGCTGACGACAACAAATTCCTTAAGAACATAGGTTAGGTTAAAATGGCTGTCAGGAAAACAACTGACACACTTAGACCAGTGTTAGGTCCATTGTGATACCATAATAAATTAAGTGAGGAAGAACCACACTTAACAGAACCATTTGGGGCTTTTGATAAAGCGAAAAAGATGCAGGATATCTGTGTTTGCCAGATCGTTTAGATCATCGAGGAAATATTTTCCTAGATGCCGTTTTCTTTTAGAGGAGAGTGCAGGACATGAGCAGAGGAGGTGTTGAAAAGTCTCTTCCTCCTCCTCACCTTAAGAACATAAAATCGTTGCATTGTAAAAGGAAAACACGTATGTATCTATTGTTTCGTGGTTCTGGTTAAATCTCAATTCTTAAAAAGTAGGGAAGAGTCTATGTGGCGATCGCTTTGACAAGGTGAACACCAATTCACACAACGTGGGAAAATGCATGGCTTGCATATTACATGAAGTGAAATATGCAACCTGCATTATGAGTTAAGAGAATTGGCTCACCTGTGTCTGGACTACGGCGCGTGTACATGGTTTCGATTACATAAAACGTGTATGCAACATAGAGCAAACATTACACCACAGCATGACTCGTTCCTTATTTTATTCAGCTGGACCTTAATATTTTCTCAATTTGGTGTCGAAGGAACTGGTTAGATCTAAATATTAGCAAATGTCAGTTAATAATTTTCACGAAAGTGTGTTGAAGCTTCACAACGTTTTCTTGTTTTTCCAATTCAAATTTAAATCTCTACTCGTTTGTTAGTCATTCTTTTGTTGTATAGTTTTATCGATATCAGTATCTCTTTATCCTTATTTCGATTATTAACTTCGCACAATTATTTCAGCAATTTCAAACCTAAAAAGTATTCTGATGATTCTGTCTATCCCCTAGACAAATGATTGATTGTCAAACAAACTAATCTTACAAATGGATTAAAATGTTCAACACTACCAAAGTACTTTCAGTCTCATATCATTGACAATCGAACACATTACCACCAGAAAAGGTGAAAATGATTTCTAATATGCAATCCCCATCTATTAATCGATATGACATCCCTCGGCATTGCAAGGAGAGAGCTAGTTCCTCTTAATTAAACCACCTAACGAGCCTTAGGCAAGATAAAGCTATGAACCCATGACTACATCGGCCATTGAAGGTGAAAATGCATCAATCAATTTTCTCTACGTTTACTTCAACGAATACACTACATTAGCAATAGCAGGCCGACATCTATTAGGTTCTGAAGCAAACATCAAGCCTTACGTCCAATTGCAAATTCTCATATTATTTGCTCTCATCTACAGTTTCAATTCCTCGATACAAAGGAATCGATATGCAAACCAAAGTATTCGTCCCACCTCATATTCAGTGCTATCCAATCAACATCCTCGTATTGAGAACAACATTGTAAGTAACTCAGTCACTTGGAAATAAAATGAAGATGAATGAAGAGAATTTCATACAATTCTCGATTTGTTAGGCTCTTTTGAAAGTAAATTACAACAGAGTAAGCTGATTTACATCAGAGACTGAACTTCAAGACCAGAACAATGACATACTTTTAAGGATTCATTTGATTTAGAAATCTCATCTCCCATCTCTCATACAATGGTTTTTTGCTAATTAATCACAACATATGCACATGACTTCCACAACTACCGCAACTCATCTAAAAGTGGGGAGATTGTGTTGAAGTCATTCAAACTAATTGCTTTTCTCTCCAACTTAAATTTGACTTATTGATTTCTCATTTTTGATTAAGAAACGATGATGGAATCTGTCGGTATGGAAATCAAAGTGTCTTCACCACACACAAAAAATTAGATTAAAAGTGTAGCAAAAGTTCTCAAACTTTTCCGATTAATTTTTAACAAATTTTCTTGAGAACGAAACACACTCGAAAGTGAAGGTTAATATGGAAACAAGATGTGGAAATTTTCTTCGCTGAAAGTGGGTCCTTAATTTGTTATCGTCAAGGTGAAAAACGAACCGAAATTGTGTGATAGTGTTTTTTTACTCAGTAGTTTCAATGGTTCTTATCCTAGGAATGAAAAGTTGCCAGAAATCCAAACATCATTTCTGCTTCTAGCCAAGTATTTCTGAAATATCTGGGAAAAACTTTCAAGTGTTTGGGAAGCAAAGAAAAGAACGTCCTTTTTGGTATATGTACAGGTACACGTATACTTAAACATTAATTATTAAAGTTATGAGTTTGTTATTAAAATTAAATCGAAAAATTTTATAACGAAAACTGTGGTGGGTAAGGAAGTGGGCGTAAAGGTCGGTCGAAGTGGTGAGGCCACCTAACTGACTGACCTGGCTTCAACCAACATCATTCAGCAAAGTCGGTTGAAGACCTCTTCCACTTGTTTGTGTCACCTTAGACGTGAGGTTCCCCTTCCGCGGTTTCCCTGCAATGTGATTTCGAAAAACCGTCGACCCAGAGCGTTTGGGTTCATCCGCTCTACATGGCACGGCACAGCCAACGTAGTCTCGCTATGCGTATTCTTCTAACAATGCCCACGTCGCGGTACAGCTCACACAGCTCGTTGTCGTATCTTCTTCTCCTCACATTGTCTTCGCATACTGGACCAAAGATCATTCGGAGAATTTTTCGTTCGAAACGACCAAGGGTTTCCTCATCCGCTTTCGATAAGGTCCATGCTTCCGCGCCGTAAAGCGGGACTGGGATGATTAAGGTTTTTCTGGAGAGGGTTTTGTTTCTCAATTGCCTTCTTAACCCAAAGAAGCAACAGTTGGCAAGAGTTATTCTCCGTTTGATCTCCGCACTGATGTTGTTTTCCGTGTCTATAGCGGATCCTAGATAGACGAAGTCCTGTACTCCCTCGAAGTTATGTCTGTCTATTGTGGCGTTTTGTCCAATTCGTCGATGTTCTGTGTCCTTGTTTGATGACAGCATATACTTCGTTTTGCCCTCATCAACCATCAAACCCACTTTTACCGCTTCTGTTTCAATTCTCGCTATTTCTTCCCATTACGTCAATATCGTCTGCATAGGCGAGTTATTGTACAGACTTTTGAAAGATTGTTCCTCTGATGTTGACGTTTGAGTTTTGTACAATCTTTTCAAGTATTATGTTGAAGAAATCGTATCATAGTTTGTGGCCCTGTCGAAAGCCTTTTTTGACATCAAAGGCTTCGGTGAGTTCCTTACCGACCTTGCCGGAACAGCGTGAATTCTCCAAAATCATCCTGCATAGTCGTACGAGTTTTGCAGGGATGGCGAAACTAGACATGGTTCAGTACAGCTTGTTTATGTAAATATGGTCATACGCGGCCTTGAAATCGATAAAGAGATGGTGAATATCGATATTATGTTCTCGGGTTCCAAGCCGTAATGTGAAAATTTGGTCTATTGTGAACTTCTCCGGTCTAAAACCAAGTTGATAAGAACCTATCAAGTTGTTGACGTCGGGTTTCAGACGGTTACATATGACAGCAGACAAGATCTTATAGTCGACGTAAAGGAGGCTTATTCCTCCATATTTAGCGCAATTGTGAGGATCTCCCTTCTTTAGGATCTGACATACTAAGGCTCCATTCATCGAGCATACTTTATTGTTTCTCCCGACCATATCATGCAGATCAGCTGGTCCATGCTCCTTAATCCTTAATAATCTCTTGTTACCATAAGAAGTCCGTCATTATGGCCATCAGCATTCGCAGTCTTATTTGATTTAAGATTGCATATGGAAAGCTTAACTTTCTCTAGGTCGGGAGGACGGCATTCTTGAATGGAGCATTCTGCTTGACAGCGAAATTCGGATATTCATCGCTGTTTAGCAGTCTACAGAAGTGGCTTTTCCAGTTCTTCAGTAGCGACTGCGACTCTGTAACTATGTTTACCTGTTGATCTTGAGTTCGGGGTATGCTGTTACTCTGGCAAGATCTTTTTTCATTTCAGTTAAACTTCCGAATCTCATTCTTGGTGCTAATTTTTTATTGAGAATTCGGTTTTTGTTGCATATCAAAGACTTAAGCGGTGCTGAACATAGAGCCAGCTCATTTGGACGCATTCTCACATTTATTAAATTAAATTAAAGTCAACATTAATAGAACAAGCTCGTGAAACATCACTTAACAAAATCTATAAATCTTTTCTCCTTGTAAATCTTGTTATACTTATCAAACTCACTCCTTGTTCTCCCAAGTTACATTTTCACTCTCATAAGATGCTCCAAGAACTTAACTTGATTTATGTCTGTTTAAGTTAAATGTAATATTGGAGAGCTTCCCTAGATTGTTATGAGACTGTTATAAGCCTAAATGGTCTAATTTAAATCAGGCTCTTGGCTACTCATAGCAGGAACTAGAGTCTTTTTACGATACTTATTGTTTCTTTATCAGAGCTTAGTTCTTTTCATGAGATCACAGATTTTATATATGTTACAGTCAAAGTGATTAAATAGCTATTATACATAATGACTGGTTTATATAATGGTCAAATTCACTAGACAAAGTAATAAATTAATCACTTTTTCTGGACAGTATTCATAATAACTTGTCAAAGTTAGTCAAAGTAATAAATAAGGTCTAGCCTACTTGCTACCCCTCCCTCTCTTCATCCCGCTACCGCGTTCCGTATGCAACAGCTTTCCGCATGGCCCGCTTCGCGGGGCTCATTATTTTAACCCATTTTTCCGCAGGGTTAAGCTGCTCATGCTAAATATGAAAATAGCAATTAATTTCTGTATGCTGTTGCATTTCCGCATTTATTTTATAATTTAATTTTTTAAATAATCTTTGTGATCAGTTAAGGCAAATTGAAATATAATTTTATAATTTTAAACGCATACCTACGTGTTTTATTACATTATCCAAGTCATCGAAGATATTATATATAATAGCTAGTTAATGTGATTAATTTTGTGTCCATTATCACTTTAACCAAACTGAGTAGATATTATGCATAATGGCTAGCCATTATACATAATATCCACATTTATTACTTTGGCTGTAACATATATAATAAAATAAAATAATATAAGGCTCGGTTCAGTCTTGCTATGAGAGGGTGTCTCTAAAGGAGCAGCTAAAACGGAGCAGCTATTTGACCAAATGTTTTTTTTTTTTTTTTGAAATTGCGCAAATTATTGTAATTATTGTTATTGATGAATTTTGCGAAAAACTCTTCTCCTTTAACTTTTTTGTTGACATTTCATTGCTTGTCGAACTCAGAACTAGAACTTGAAGAATAAATTCAAACAAACTTCACTTTGAATTGGCGGAACAATCTCATTTAAAATTTGTTGTTCATCTTGATTTTGTGCTGGGATATTTGAAACAGAACCACTCAAATCTAAAAAAAGAAGATATGTACTTTGAATTGTGAGGTGTGATTTTTTTTTTCTTTCTTTTTCACATTTAAAATTTTGATTTATATGCATTAATGAACTAATTTCTTAAAAGATGTTGAACTTTTCACTTTTTTCCAGTTGAATTTCTCCATATTCTTGCACTTCGCTTGAAACCGATTAATGAAATGACACTTTTTACGGACTGGAATATGCCTTTTTTCAGATTTGGAGATTTCAGGCCTCGAGAGCTTATTAGTTGGGCTCTTTTGCATCAACATTTGTCGATGTTCGAGGCTTTTGTCATGCGAGTTATGCTTACCGATTGTATTTCCAAAGATGTTCTCCTTCTCTTCTCTGGCGGGTGTATTAAGCTAATGTAGGCGAAGTTAGCCCTGATGCATACGATCATTATATGCTTATTTACTGGATTTGGCTGTTAACCTTATCCCTTATTCTTATACTTAACGATAAATTCGCACCCATGGGTTCTTTCTGTTGTCCTTAGCAGTCGCCATAGTAGATATCACAGTACTTCTTATACGGGAGTCATATCTGCTTTGCAGCAGTCTAGGGTGCCCTCTAATTCTGTGGCTGCACGTAGTCCGTTAAGGAATCTTACATTCCAATTGCAGACCTAGAGGTCTTTGTCCTCTTTTCGTTTGCTTGGATACACAATCATAAGTGTTATCTGCTGGCTGTGGCTGCTGGTTGTTTTGGAACCATGTAGTTGTTACGTGGTTGGGTAAATAACCCACTCACAACCCTCAACCTGGAGAGCGAGGTCCTTTTGGTGTCCCCTTGGACATAAAGGGCCGGTTAATCCGGAAGCAATAACCTGCTGCAGGGGTATGAGAGCTGTCGTTGGCTCACCAGGAGCTCATCCGCCACCATCCTTCAATACCCTGTCCTAGTATTGAAAGACCTGAAAGACCTTTAAACCAATTATGCCAGAGTAGCTCATTCAGGTGATTCTGCTTTTTTGACTGCTGTAGTTCACCGAATTCATCTGCTGAGGCATTCCCAAAATGAGCAGTCAATCATAACTCGCAGAGCATTATCGTGTTGATCTCTTTCTTCTTCGGTCCTTTGTTAGCTCTCGCATTTCCTATAAGTTTAGCAAGTCATCTCAAAGTTTTCTGGCCCAGTTCCCAGAGGTTACCTATGTATAGTAAGCGCAATTGACGTGTACTATAAGTTGCAAAATCTGGGCGCCCGCCCCCGAGTTGTTACCAATCAGAGTTTTCTCGTATAGAACATTGTATATATTAAATTACAGCTTAAAATTTTGATGAGAATTCACAACTTGTGGCATAGATATTCTGGCACTTTGCAGAGTTTCTGCATTTTCCTAAGCCACTCGAACAGTTGTGAGGATGTGTTTACGGTTGAGTAATAAAATAAAAACTTAATTTCTCTGGGTGAAGGAGAGTTAACAAAGGTTTTCCTTTAAGTGCTTCTAAATTTTATTTTATTAAATCTTTATTCTATTAGTAGATGAACATAGCTTTTGCCATGAGTATACTCGTACTTTGCAACTGATTGGTTGTGCTACAACAGACAACTGAATTAAGTTGATCCTTTCCTGATATTTGGACAGAACTATGTTCCCTTTTGAAACACTTGACTTGGATGTTATTAAAATTTGTTTAGTTTTTACCTAGAATTTGTGATTGGTAGCAAAACTTTGTGGAACTCAAGGTAGCAGCAATTTAACAACTTAATTCTATTACAAGTAAAATTTCATTTAAAACAAAAGTTGTTAGTTCCGGTGCAGCTTATCATCCTGGGTTCAGTCAAATTAAATTTTAATCATTTGCTTGTTTCGCATGGAATGTAAAAATTAAACTACATCCATAAAAAGCAATGTCCAGCACATAATTCTGGTTCCATACAGCATCCATTCCGTTTGAATAACTTTTACGCTTTTTAAGTTTCTATCTGCAAATGGCTATTGAGATTCCGATAAACGATAACAAGGTTTAGTCTCAAAACTTTTAACCGAAGGATAATGAGTTGCTGTTGTTTAATATTCTGGAAAATGTATGAGCTGATATCTATCTACTCGAGCGTACATGATTTCACTACAGATTTGGTATAGCATTTTGAAATGTTCATCATGCGGCAAAACTTAAATTTGATTGAAGCCTTCAAGGCAGACGAGCCAAAAGTATGGGTTACAAAGGAGTGTTTCTGATTATCAGAAATGCACCGAAGAGCTCTATTTAAGTTCATTTTAAGTACACCAAGTAACTTCCATCACTTTCAACAGAACACTTCATCGTTGTGAAAGTTGGCGTAAAACTACCCTCTAGGCGTTTTAAGGAACGGAACTCAATTAAGACGTCTATTTGTATCCAATTGATGAGATAAGCTGTCTTTGTTCCTTACAAGAACGAAGAATTTTGCTTTCGTATAGGAAAAATGCCGTTCAAGTTCCAAGGGAAAGGTACCCGATTTCTTTGGTTTCTAAGTCATGCTGCCTGTCACAGGACACACAATTTTTTGCAGTTACAATTGAGTTTTTTCTGGGGTTAAAGTGAATGATATACCAAATCATGCTTTTGTGAAAGGACACCAATTACAATATTTTTGTTTCAATCTAGGAGCCTAATGAATCGGCTTTTCGAATGATTCAGCGCAGGTGAGGTTCCATTATTCTGGTTCGTAGGGGGTTTCCTTTTGTAATTCAGGGTGAAAACCAATGGTTAAGGCCTCCCATTACTAGGCTAATGAGATTGCCAGCTTGCATGGCTCTTATTTACTGCGGGGAGCATACGAATATAAGTTACGCTTTCGTGCATATTTCAGAGATCTTTTTTCACATGCTTTTAACAATAGCATGAGCCTTATCTTATTTGTTGTTTTTAAATATTTCTTTTCATCGTGTGTATAAGTAACTCATTCTTGACACTGAAATGCTTTTATGCTTAGACTTATCACTCAGCTGTCGCTCTCCCAGAAAAAAAAGAAATATCTCTTTGTTGAACAGACAGCGTTCGTGGGCATATGTGAATGAATCTACTGATATTATCATAAAATAAGTTTTATATGACTTCATTCTACTAAAAGGGTATGCTCCGAAAGCCTTTGAAAGTGCTCACTATTCGCAAATTTGTATAATTCCTTGAGCAAACACAAGATGTTGACAGTCTATTTTTCTTCGCTCTTATTGTTTTGTTTACATTAAAGTTGTGTGGAATATTTAAATAAAACTGAAAGGCCAACGACTTCTTAGCAAAAAATGTGAGAAAAGCTAAGGAATCTATAAACTAAAAAAGAGTAGAAAATAACAAACATGCAAAGCATGAAAACTAATATTGGAGTTGCTTGGAAGCTAGGAAAAATTTAATTTTTTGTAAACAGATCAGAAATTAAAAGAAAATATATCCCGATTTTTAAACATGAAGAACAATTTCTAATAAAAGTGGCCTTTCTCTATATAAAATATTATTAAAGCTATATTTTGATGGAAATTGTTACAGAAAATACATAAATATCGTTATTTTTACTTAATAAATATTTTAATAGAAGTTCTCAATGCAACAAGTCCAACCTCTCATGGGGTAGACTTTGTTTTCTTGGTTTGCTTAAGAACACGTGTCTTTGAAAGGAGTGGATCCGCGAGAAAGGGAGCAGTTGTTGAAAAAAATGTTACTAAAAAAAATTTACCAATAGAAAATTTTTTTTATTACTAAATCCTCCAATGTTCTAAACCTAAATCATCTTTATGGTTTTTTTGTGCTTGAACAGGTTTCCAACCTTAGTCAACTCATGCCAAATATTAAACATACGTATCCAATCGGAGATGTTCTATAAATTGAATAAATAAGGTGGCGCAACTGAGCGAGGAACCCTAGGGCCTAGCCTATCGCATTTCTCACAACCATGACTTGTTGGGAAGGGAAAGACCTGTCGGTTCCAAACGGCAAATCGAGAAAGCGATTTTCATGACAATGGATTTACTAACGGAGGACTTGCCAATTCCTTGCGAAAGTCAATACCCGTGGAAAGACATTTTGCCTTTGTTGAGATTCGAACCACAAACCTCTGGACAGGCAGACATGCTATCCAGCACACCACGGGTAACAGATGTTGGCGTGTTATAAAAGCGAACACGCAAAATTCCAAATTGATTTTTTCCTTGGTGAATTGGTCTTGGTGCCTTTGAACTGAATACTTTAGTGGTGCCCAGACTTGGGGACTTTGTAGTGGTTAACTGAGAAGAGGCAATGAAATTGAATAGACCGCCTAGCTAGACTTGGCTCTCAAATCCAATTCAAAGGACCGGAACTCTACTGCGGTCTCCCATTCAGTAGCATTAAACGCGGACTGGTTACTTGAGAACGGCAGAACATAATTCACACCTGGAACAATTCTATAATAGCCACCACCAGTCAAAACTTTTCATCGAATTGTCTCAAACAGAGTCTTGACATGATCAAATGTGACGCAAAATTACTTACGAACTTCCTCGATGGACACTGCTCTCTCAGATATCATCTTAAAAATATGGGAATTATGATGACATCTGATTTTTTGTGAATGCCCTGCCATAGCCAGATGCAGGCTAAAGATATTCAATAATTCACTAGTCCTCTTGATATAAGAAACACCCCTTCTTCGAATATTCTTAGGTTCCTACATGAATGAACAACCTTACACTTTAAGTGCTTGAACCTAAGGGAACAGTGTTTAAGTGTTTTGCCTTAGCCCTATTCAGTTAAAAATAAAATGGATGTTAAATCCGATGCAAGGATGATATACCGATGCGTTTGTTAAGCTTATACTGCCACTAATTAATTATAAAATAACTTAGTCATATTTTTAAAGCTGCTTAAGTTCTTCCCATCGAAAAAAACGAGACTCTTCCTTTTGATTTCAGACCAACAAGGATGCTACGGTGTCTTTTTAAGGTGTAAATGTATGTAATTCTTTCATGAAACAATCTTTCATTTGACAAGCAATCGGGTTTCAGGGCTAAGCACAGCTGCTCAACAATAACAATATTCTCGAGGACATTAGAATTGAATATGATAAGGGTCATCCCAATTAATATAGCTTTCGCCAAAGTCAATCACTCCATTCTTGGTTTGAAAATGCAACACCTTTTTAGATTTTGTGGGTTAACAGATTATCTTTGTGGTAAACAGAATAAAGTTGCATTTGGTTATTGGAGTTCAATAGCTAAACCTGTTATCCAAAGATTTCCACAGGGGTCAATTCTTAGTCCGTTACTTTTCAGCATGATTAACAATGATCTACCATATTGCTGTTTGCATTATTCTCTTCATTTATGTGCAGATGACGTCCAGTTTTATTTAGCCTGGCCTTTTCATGAGTTTGATGAGATTCGTTTAATGATTGATCTGTTGCATCTGGCTTGCTCTTAAGTTCTTCAAAATCTAAAGTGATCCAAATTTTCAAAGAAAGGTTTACAATCAATATCCTTCCCGTCCTATGGTTAAGAGAGGGAAACATAAAAGCCTAGAACCTAGGTGAATCATACGCTTGTAAGCTAAAGCGGAGCATGAACAGAGAAGATGGGGAAAAGTCTCATCCCCCTCCTCATCCATGTAGCTTCTGCAAAAATTGTTTGAGGAGACTCATAGCCTTGCGGCATGTCTTCCAATAAAGCAGTGTCCTGTAATGACACCTATCGTCGCACTAATGTTGTTTTTTGTTGAGTGATATCAAGCCGTTCGACTGTTTAAGATCCAGCTTGGGCCAGATTTATTTCGTTGCTTAGTATACTATAAATATCTCCTGAATATATCTCTTTCTTTGAACGACTTTTTCTTAGAGATTGTTGCCCCTTATTCAAGCTGAGAATAGCTTGGTTTGCATCTGCCGCCAGGGCAGATTCAGCTTCCGATAAAAAAAAAACATCCGTTCTGGATTTAAATTCCTTTCTTCAAACAAAATGAAATTATACCTTTTCATATTTCGAGTTCGAGTATTCACAGTCAATATATTCGGATACTAGTTTTCCAGTGCCTCCTACATTTTCAGGATGCTTTCAATTTCGTCTCCATTCAGCAAGCAATTCCGAACCCTAAACTGTGCAGTAGGCCAATTTGTTTTTGTGCTTAGTTGACAAGTGTATTGCTGAACTGATTCAAAGGACGAAAAATCACTTCACTATTGTAACTGAAATATAGAAATATATGAATTATGAAACTTAAAACCATTTTTCAATTTCTGTTAAAGTATACGTTTTGATTGAGCCGTTGGAGCGCATTTTCGTCAAAAACATTTTTATCGATCCTTGTTAAATATTGTACTTAGCACATCATTAGCTGTTTTGTATTTCTATCCAGTTTTGAAAAATTCCTTTAATGTCCTTTAAAAGGCATGAAATAGACTTCCTCCCACAAGGCTTTATTTTTGCTTTCAACCCAACCTAAAGCAAAATTTTTTAATACCTCTTATGCAAATCGCCATGTATTTGTATAAAAAGGAATAAAGAAAGGAGGACGTAATTGCAGAGGACGTCCCTAGAAAACATAACAAAACAAAATATTTTCTCTTGTATTGAAGATTCATTAAGACGATAGGATTACAACAATTACCTACAGTGCGAGAGGGAAAAACCTACTTTCCGATAGCCTGGCACGTAAATCACTTTAGAATACTTTCAATTCGAATTACATACAAACGAAATACGGGTTCCAAAATACACAACGGCATTTAGGAAGATGTCTAAATATGTACATGGATCTAAACAATTTGATAAATGGTATGCCTATACGAGAATATAGATGTTAATTCCAGTCATGTAATGCTCGGTTATTAGAATTTAAGTACATAATGTAGGTAGTCTGAATCTTTTCTAAGGAAGACAAATAATTCATCCTTCATGTTTATATTTATGAGACTCAAGAAAAGAAGACTAAAGTAATAAATAATCTGTATTGGCTTTGGATCTTAAATAAATTTTACTCTGTCAGAAAGTCTCTGGGCAGAAGGTTAGACATTGCTGTTATGTTATTGCGAAGAGCTGGAAGTAGTAGTCACCAAAAATAAGATATTTCATGCTTTTCAACGGTCGTCATTTAAAACCGTTCGGGCTTGTGCTTTCTGGAAAGATTCTCATTGGTGTCACTTGGCACAGGTTTAAGTTTAAAGGTCTTTTGGGGTCTTTCAATACTAGGACAGGGTATTGAAGTAGAGATGCTGGCGGACGAGCTCCTGGTGAGCCAACGGCAGCACTCACACCCCTGCAGCAGGGTACTGACTCTGGATACTCCAGCCCTTTGTGTCCGAAGGGATCCAAAAGGACCTGGCCCTCCAGGTTGGGGGTTGTGCGTAGGGTTAACTACCCAACCACGTAAAAAAGATATAGTTCCGAAACAATCAACAGCCTCGGATAACGATAATGATTTCAAAGTTGACGACCCATGCAAACGAAAAAAGGACAACGACCTCCGGATCTGCACTTGGAACGTAAGATCTCTTAACGGAGAAGGTGCAGCTGGAGAATTAGCGGACGCCCTGGACTGCTGCAAAGCAGACATAACCGCCATCCAAGAAGTGCGATGGAATGGACCGGGCATAAAGAAGATGAAAAACTGTGACATATACTAATGCGACTGCTACAGACAACAGAAAAAGCGTTTATTTGGGTGCGGATTTGTCGTTAGAGGTAGACTCAGGGATAAGGTGATTAGCCAAAATCCAGTCAATGAGCGTATAATGACCATCCGCATCAGGGCTAAATTCGCCAGCATTAGCCTTATATGCGCCCACGCCCCCACAGAAGAGAAAGACGACGATTCCAAAGACTGTTTCTACGAGCTCCTCGAAGAAACATATGAGCAATGCCCTAGACACGACGTGAAAATCGTTCTTGGCGATTTCAACGCAAAACTAGGGAAGGAGGACATCTTTGGAAACACAATCGGTAAGCATAGCCTCCACGACAAAACCTCCGAAAACGGATTGTGGCTTATCGATTTTGCTGCGGGGCTAAATCTTGTTGTAAGTAGCACACGCTTCCCGCATCTCAAAATTCATAAAGGCACATGGCGGTCCCCAGATCAATTAACCGTCAACCAAATTGACCATGTTGCGATCGACGCAAGGCACTCTTCCAGTGTGCTAGATGTCCGAACTTTCCGAGGGGCCAACTTTGACTTGGACCACTACCTTGTTGTAGCCAAGGTACGAATGAGGATATCTTGTTCACGACCAGCACGAACTAACGCTGTGAAGAGATATGACGTCGGAAAGCTACAATCGCAAGAGATTGCTAATGCCTTTTCCAATCGAGTGTCCCTTCAATTATCCTTGAATCCCGTGCCGCCAGCATTAAACATCGAAGACCAGTGGCAGCAATGCCAAGAAGCCATCAGAACCGCTGCCTCTGAGGTTCTGGGTTTCACTCGGCCACCAAAACGAAACCCATGGTTCGATGAAGAACGCAGGCAGGCAAATGCAGCCAAGCAAAGAGCACGACAAATGCTTTTGCAAACACGAACGAGGGCTGCTTACGATCGGTATAACGAGATTTACAAGGAGAGAAGAAGGGAAGAACACCGACTTCTCAAAAAGAAAAAGAAGCAGCATGAGAAGCGCTCGTTTGAGGAAATAGAGAGGTGCCATGACAGAAACGAGATTCGGAAGTTTTACCAAAAGGTAAAAAGATCCTGCCAGGGTGGCAAACCCCGAACTCAAGCCTGTAAAGACCAGCAGGGAAACATAGTTGTAGAATCACAGTCGTTACTGAGGATCTGGAAAGATCATTTCTGCAGACTGCTTAATGGCGATGAGGACACAAATTCCGCTGTCAGGCAGATTGCCCCATTCAGCCTGGACGATGATCAAGAATGCCGTCCTCCCGACCTAGAAGAAGTTAAGCTTGCTATATGCAAACTTAAATCAAATAAGACTGCAGGTGCAGATGGCCTTGATGCCGAACTTTTCAAGGCAGCTGGAGATCAGTTGGAAAGGAGCATGCACCAGCTGATCTGCATGATATGGTCGAAAGAAAGCATGCCCGATGAATGGAACCTCAGTATCGTATGCCCGATCCTAAAGAAAGTAGACCCTCACAACTGCGCCAATTATAGAGGGATAAGCCTCCTTAACGTCGCTTATAAGATCTTGTCTGCTGTAATATGTGAACGTCTGAAACCCCACGTCAACAACTTGATAGGTCCTTATCAATGTGGTTTTAGACCGGAGAAGTCCACAATAGACCAAATTTTCACATTACGGCAGATCTTGGAAAAAACCCGAGAACATAATATCGATATTCACCATCTCTTTATCGATTTCAAGGCGGCGTATGACAGTATCTACAGAGACGAGCTGTACAGAGCCATGTCTAGTTTCGGCATCCCTGCAAAGCTCGTACGACTATGCAGGATGACTTTGGAGAATTCGCGCTGCTCCGTCAAGGTCGGTAAAGAACTCACCGAGACCTTCAATGTCGAAAAAGGTTTTAGGCAAGGCGATAAACTGTCATGCGATTTCTTCAACATCATACTTGAACAGATTGTAAGAAACTCAAACGTCAACACCAGAGGAACAATCTTTCAAAAATCTGTGCAATTGCTCGCATATGCAGACGATATTGACGCAATGGGAAGAAAAAAGCGTGATGTCATAGGTGCTTTTGGAAGTATTGAAACAGAAGCGGCAAAAATGGGTTTGATGGTTATTGAGGGCAAAACAAAGTATATGCTGTCATCAAACAAGGACACAGAACATCGATGAATTGGACAAAACGTCACAATAGACAGACATAACTTCGAGGTAGTACAGGACTTCGTCTACCTAGGATCCGCTGTAGATATGGACAACAACATCAGTGCGGAGATCAAACGGAGAATAACGCTTGCCAACCGTTGCTTCTTTGGGTTAAGAAGGCAATTGAGAAACAAAACCCTCTCCAGAAAAACCAAGGTAACCTTATATAAGACCTTAATCATCCCAGTCCTGCTTTACGGCGCGGAAGCATGGACCTTAACGAAAGCGGATGAGGAGACCCTTGGTCGTTTCGAAAGAAAAATTCTCCGAATGATCTTTGGTCCCGTATGCGAAGGCAATGTGTGGAGAAGAAGATACAACAACGAGCTGTATGAGCTGTACCGCGACATGGGCATAGCCAGAAGAGTACGCATCGCGAGGCTACGATGGTTGGGCCATGTTGAGCGGATGGACCCAAACGCTCCGGCTCGTCGGGTTTTCGAAAGCACATTGCAGGGAAATCGCGGAAGGGGAAGACCTCGCCTTAGGTGGCGCAATCAAGTGGAGGATGACCTCAACCGACTTGGAGTGCGAAACTGGAGAGAGCTCGCCCGAAATAGAAGTCGTTATCGAAGGATGTTGGTTGAGGCCCAGGTTCACCCCGAACTGTAATGCCCACCTAAGTAAGTAAGTAAGTCACTTGGCACAGAGGTGAACTTAGGGTGCAACCAACATCTTTCGATAACGACTTTGATTTTTGGGCGAGCTCTCTCAAGTTCGCTCGGTTGAGGTTTTTCCCATTTGAGTGCGCCATCTTAGACGAGGTCTTCCCCGCTAATTCCCGGCAATGTGCTCTCGAAAACTTGTCAAACCACACCGTTGATGTCCATCTGTTCTACATGTTCCAGCCTTCGTAGTCTCGACTCACGATGCATACTCTTATAGCAATGCTCATGTCGCGGTACAGCTCATAAGGTTCATTGTTGTATATTCTCCTCCACACAAGATCATTCGGAGTATTTTCCTTTCGAAAAGACCAAGGGTTTCTTCATCCGCTTTCAGGGTAAAGTCCATGCTTCCTAGCCGTATCGCAGGATTGTGAAGATAAGGACTTGTAGAGAATTACGAGGTGTGACATTCAAGTGGTGAGACTGGTTCCATAAAAACAATGTATTTAAGAATAATTCTGCAATTATTAGTCTGACATCCCCTTCAGCATATCCTTGGGCAGCTGTACAAACATTCCAGCTCGTTTTCCATGCTTCGTAACATTTTTGGAATGCTTCAACTGGGATGTCCTCCAGTTCCCTCGTCACGGTCGCTTGGTTGCCCGTAATCGACTCAAAATGGGTTACTTTGACCACCGATGCTGTTCTAGCGAGCCAAAAAATAGTCACTGAGTGACATAACGTAGCAACACGGCGATCAATCAAGGTGCGCTGGCCAATCTGCTGAAAATTTTGTCGCGATGAATTGCTCTTCATTTCGTTTCTCCATTTTCGTGACGAGCACCACAAACGTCTACTCAAGACCACACAACAGACGAACTAAACAAACTAGATCGATTGTCAATATATCAATGGAGAGGGGGAAGAATTCTGTGGAAGTGAATCTCGAGGTCACAGGCTTACCACAAGCACGACAGTGATCAGTCTCTCTACTTTGTTTTCACGGCTCTTACCTTAGTTTTTCTAGAAAGTGTTTTGTATCTCAATTGCCTTCTTTGCCTAAAGAAGCAGTGATTGGGAGGAGTTATTCTCCGTTTGATCTTTGGTTGATGTTGTTTTCTGTGTAGGTAGAAGTACTGAACTATCTCGAAACTTTTCTCCAATTCATCAAACATGAAATGTGATATAATAATAGACCGATAGGATTTGCCGACGCATTCTGAGGTCAACGAGGCGTAGTTTGAATCAGAGAAATGGGAGAGTTGAGATCCATTCAAAATTACGATGTTCGTAGCGCCAGGAAAAGGAAGTGCAATGAGCAGCACTTTAATGCTCTGCGAGTGATGAGTGAATACTCGAATCTCAGCAGTCTCCCAAGGCTTATGGAACGTGGAACAGCGGATGAATTCGACTTACAACGGCAGCCAAGAAACAAACTCCTAATTTTTACTACATTTGAAACAGAGATGCTGGTGGATGATCTTCGTGGGCGCTATCGGTAGTTTTCAAGCGCCAGCAGCTGATCACAGACATCAGATCATTCGTCTATTTGTGATGATGGAGATTCCAAAAAGTCTCAAGGACATGGTGCTCCAGGTTTCGCGTTGTGCGCGGGGTTATCTACCCAACCACGTAAAAGCTTTATGGTTCCGAAGCATTTATCATCCTCGGATAACAGTCACACTTCATTGGCTACCTCAGCATCTGCACTTAGAACGTAAAATCATCTAACCGTCATCTATGAAGTGCAATGGGTTGGGCATAAAGAAGATGAAAAACTGCGAAATCTACTGCGACGACTGCTACAGGCAACAGAAACCACGATTATATGGGTGCCAATTTATATTTTATTTAGAGTTAGACTCAAGGATGAGGTTATCAGCAAAAATCCAATTAATGAGCTTATTATGACATTATGTATCAGGACTAAATTCGCCCACGCTTCCATATAGGAGAGAAAGACGAGAATTCCGAACATTGTTTCTACTAGCTCCTCGAAAAAGCATATGCAAGAAGAAACCTCTGAAAACAGACTCAATCAAATCGACTTTGCTGCTGGGCTAAATATTGTTCGCATCTCGGAATTACGGAATTCGCAAGGTACATGGCGATCCCCAGACCAGTCTACTATCAACCAAATTGATCATGTTGCGATCGACGCAAGGCACTCTTCCAGTGTGTTAGATGTCCGTACTTTCCGAGGGGCCAACTTTGACACCAACCAACGCTTTGAGACTGCCAGCGTAATCTCCAACTGAGTGTTCCTCCAACTTTCCTTGAATCTTATGTCGCCAGCATTAAGTGGCCAGATATACGATCACGCCCTAAACAAAAGAAAGACTGTGCCCTGGGCATGACGTCCTTGTCGATTTAATTGGAATGAGGACATCTTTTGAAATACAGTCGCCAGGCAGAGTCTGAAGCAAAAGTTGAAGCTGAAATAAAGTAAAGTGGCCAAATTGTAGATGGCATTATTTGTTACACGATTTTTTTTACTTTGTCGAATAAGTGCGTTGGATATTTCTCTTTATTTAATTCGAGTCAAGTGTTTTGGAAACTCCATGTTTGCAACATTCCCATTTGAATTCGGTATGTCGTGCACGTTTTTCATTGTTTTTTGATGACATCTAGGCATTGCTTTCATTTGTATACCAAATTATAGTGTCTGCTCCTTGTTGTTGACAACAGTTCAATTTAAATGCCTTGGGAGTTTATCAAAGTAATAATTAAATTGGGCTGCAATGCTATTAACATGAAATTGTCAGGAGACTTCAATAGAACTAACTCTGAATAGAAAAATCCAACAACAAAATACTTGCTTTACTCAATTAAACCCTTGCATTTGAATGTTTGAACAATTAATCCTTTTCGTCGACTTGATTGGTATCAATAATTTATTAGTGAAACATTATAATTAGTTTTTCCAACGTTTTACTCATGGCAGAGTTTTTTGGAAAGAAGTACTCCTAAGACTGTGTTCTTTGATTTTCGCTTTGCGTGGTGTTTCTTTTCTGTTTCTTCTATTTTCAATTTGGTATTTGAATATATGTTCAATTTCCCATAAATATTGACTTTGCGATTGGTTGAACGATCTATTTTGAAAAAGAAATGACCATTTTTATATGATACTAAATTGAAAATGGAAAACTACGATGAGCATCATCTAAATAATAAATTTTTGTTTCAAATATAAATAACAAAGCCCGTGGGACCTCCGGACTTATCGCATTTTCAAAACCTACGATTTTGTGCCGATTCCGAAGAGAAAAGTTTAAAAGCTCCTTTCATGGCAGTGTATTGATGATTTCTCACAAAAAGCGATTCTTGTATGAAAGAAATTGTATACTTTTTTGTGACTCAAACAAGAGAGACAAGGACGCCAATATGGCACTGGAATCAGCATGAGTTAGATTCTAGACTGCGATGGTGGGTTCAGCTTATGCGTTGGGCACTGCGGCGTCTTGTTGAAACCTGTTGTGCTAACTCATGGGTATTTTCAGAGCTGTTTCTTAGCAATTGAGCTAGAAGTTAACAATCTTCTCTTGGTGGATGATCTCATAGGCGAGTATCCACTTTTTGAGGCAGGGAAGTGCTTAACATTCTGTAATTATGTGCAGAAATGTTCTTTGACCTTCGAGGCATAGTGTATTGATAAGGTCTGCTCCCAAACTCATTTGGTCTGGATATTTTTTAGAAAGAAGTGAAATGATAATAGGCCGGTCCAATATTTGAGATTTTATCTGTTGAGGTTCAATAGAAATTTCGATGTTTTTTGAGTATATTCTGGTATAAAAAGTTCTGAGCTTGTTACTCCAAAGGAGTAACTACAGGTTTTTTTTTTGGATTTTTTCCAGTAGGATGTTCCTGGCTGTATATTTGATTTGTTTTTATTTATTTCACAAAGTGGTTTAGGGCTGAAGAATGGCTTAGAGGTACCGCCTTTTGCTAAGATGTCAGCAATCTCATTTCCTCCACAGTCTTTGTGTATTGGAAAACAGTGGAGAGAGTGCAAGGCTTTTCTTTGCCGGTTCGGAAAGCATAACTTTTGTCTCTTGGGTCTATGACTTGTGACCTCAGTGCTTTCAGGGCAGCTTGGCTATCAGAGCAGATGAAAATTGTTTTTTTTTTTGTATTGGATGGACTTATTATTCTCACATTGATTGATAGCAAATACTTTAACACAGAATATCGACGAATGACTACCAAGACTTACCGAAGAGTTTGTTTTAGAATAGTAATATCAAATCATGGTACAGGTACATACTAAAAGCTTCTAGCTTTCAATCATCGACAGGTGACTTTTCGGGCTTGAATTTGAGATGAGGTGCTCTTGAAGGAAGATATAGTGGATTGCAATTGCAAGTCCTGCTTCCATAGGATAGGTGGTAGTCCTAGTTAAGAGCAGTTGACGAAGGTGCACATGTAGCCAGTGACGATGCATGTTGTTGCTTATCTTTGAAGTTTTTCTCGCTTTTGCATTGCGGTTTTTTTCTTTTGTTTTTGGCCACCATACCACAGCTGCACACGTTATGTTGAGGTGATTACCAGCGTACAGAAGTCTTATAGCATTTCAGTTTTCAGGCCCCACTTTTTCTCGCATATGCTGCGGCAATTCCTTTGATACTCCGTTGTTCTGTTGCAGATAGATTCTAGGGAATGTTCCATGACAGTTTGCTGTGTTTTTTTTTCAGCCCACCTTCGGTCCTACAGTTAAAAACAGAACTTCATATTTTAGTCGCTCAACTCGGATGTGGAATGTTTTACACAACTCAATTTTTCCCACGCATTACAATGCACAGAAGTTCAAGTTCCTTACTTTCTTACACCTGTACTGTGTTTTCCAATATTATAAGGGTAGTGAGAACCCCTAGAAGTACTCGTGAATTATAAAAAATGCTCTTTCTTTTGCTCTTTTACTATTGCCTTGCGATGGCTATCGATTTTGCACCAGAGTAGTTCAGAATCTGTACTTTTGAAGTACAAGCTGTTTTTGAAAATTAGAAAAAAGTTCGACTACAACGCTGCCTTGTGGTGCCAGTGGCGTTATTGTTGGCATGTCTGCTTGTTACGCGGGAGGTTAGTGGTTCGAATTACAGCCTAGCGGACCTCGGCTCTCTCTGTTGAAAGGCATTTTCACGGGCCACAACTCGTTGGGTACCCATATGATGAGAATGGGCATTAGCAAATCCGACTTATGTAGAGGATCCCAAGATGAAGGGGCAGAGGAAGGATCATTCCTGACTGAATGTGTCCTGAAATCTAGCGAAAAGAGCATAATATCGAACGAGTTACCACTCATTGACTTTCCTCGGGATAGCAAGACCAAGGAATTTAATTTCGATAAGCCCTTCGACGTTGAGCTAAGTAACAAAAAGGCATGGCAAAGTGAAGAAGATACCTACTCTATAAAGACCCATGCAATAAAATGGTTTATAGATGGCTGAAAAACAACGAAGGGAACTAGAGCAGGAAATTTTGGGCCAAGAACAAAAATTTCAGTACCTATGGGAAAAATGTCAAGCATATTCCAAGCAGAAGTCTATGTAATAGACAAATGCGCGGAAGTAAACATTGACAGAAAATATAAAAACAAACATATTACAATAATGACGGACAGTCAAGCTGCAATTAAAGCTCTGCGATCCTACACAATCTCCTCAAATCTTGTCAGCGAATGCATTGACAAATTGAACAAACTGGGCAGTAATAACAAAGTTACAATCTACTGGGTACCAGGACATGTAGGAATCATAGGCAATGAACAGGCAGACGAACTGGTAAAGACAAGAGCCGGATCACCACTCATTGGACCGGAACCTTTTTGTGGAATAACGGAAAGCCACATTAAGAAAGAAATCAAAAAGTTGTATGAAGACAACAGAGCTAAACACTGGAATGACCTCCCCAAGATGCGCCAAGCCAAACTTCTACTTGGCACTTTTAACACAAAACGTTACAAAGACGTAATGAAACTTAACAGAAACAATGCAAGAATGCTAGCCGGGTTCCTAACCAAACACTGCAGACTAAGAAAACACCTTAAAGTACTGGGCATAGAGAGTGAAGACCAATGCAGATTTTGCAACGAACAGGAAGAATCTCCTGACCACCTCTTAGGTGACTGCTAAGCTCTAATACATCAAAGAAAAAAGTACCTAGGATCCTACTATGCAGAGGCGAGGGAGCTAAAACTCCTAAGCGTAACCCAGATACTAAGTTTCATCAGAAGAACTAATCTGGATGAAGTACTTTTATTAAGGAATACCACTTAAGAAGTAGGGGGTACAATAGATCTAAACAGGTCGAGGTACATTACAGAACCCCAATTTTCATTCATTCATTCATTCAAGGATCATTCCACTTTCTCTGTGAGTGTCCTAGCTTGGCCAACACTAAGAAAGAAGCCTTCGGAGAATACTTCTTCGACGAACTGGGTGACATCTCTAACCTCCCTTTAAGCAACTTCCTGAAATATACTCAGAACTCCAAATAGAGCCCCCCAATAAACCAATCACCAGTCCAGCCCTCTACCTCTCCAATCCTTCCATCTCCTCATGTTTTCCCGGGGAGCACAATGAATCCTTGAGATTCGAGTGGGGTGCTGCCACAACCTTACCTACTCAATTGGTCATGTTCTTTCTTTCCTACAAGTTCTGGTACCTTTAATTGTAACTACCCAGTATATTCAATTTGTCTAATGCATATGCATTTGCTGACCGGTTTTGAAGACTTCATTTGGATCACCAAACTGAGCAGAAATCAAGTGCCAGCTGTCGAAAAGACAGAATCGTATTGCCGTATTGAAAGCCATTTGCAAAAAAACACCCTTTATTTGTTTTTGTTATTTCTGTCTGCATATGGAATAGACTTCCTTCAAAATGGTATTCTCTCAAATGCTGGTTCAGTGATTATTTTTGTTGGTCTGGTGACTAATCCCTGTTCATTCAACAAATTTGGCCTCTTTGACAAAAAACACCCCGGAGGCCTCTTAAGTCATTGTTCAAGTATATTCATTTGTAGTTGACAATTGACGCGCCACCAGGGAAATAAATCGATGAATATTTTATTGTAATTACTTTGCTTTGTAATTATTTTCGTAATGATAATCACTTGTAATGATTACCCCCATTACGGAAGGCTGGAGTCATATACTACTTACAACTAAGTTCAAACTCGCAGCTAATTTGATAGGCCTGAGTTCGTTATCGATATTTTTTTCAGGCAGGCAGAGGCAGTGCTTGCTCATAGTATTTCCTACTTCATGACGTCGAAATGTCCATATGGTCTTGAACATTATTCATAGAGACAGCCATTAGAACTATCGAATTTCATGTTTGTGGAGGTATGTTGGCTTATAAAATCCTGACGTGGATTGTCACGCACTCATTCATTGAATGGTGTATTAATTATTTACCAGTATATCGTTCATAAATATGGGTGATCAAAATGATGGTCAATATTTGTACCCGAAAATGACCACCACTAAAAAAGCTTTCAAGTCAAACCTGAAAGCATTGGTATGTTGATTTGATTTGCATTCGATTGAAGTGTTATCTAATATATCATCACCTATGGTTTTTTTACGTGTCACTAGGGGTGAGTTTACACACGAATCAGCTCTAAAAACGTGTAGTGTTTCCTTGTTCACCTGTAGGTACACCTTTCACATGCACTTTCTAGGGCAGGAACTCAAATTCTTCTAAAGCCATTGCTTCCTTTCACATCGTTACCGCGTCGGCAGTAGTGTGAAAGTGTTATCTATAAAGTCTTCATTGCTTTTCGCATATTAATCGCACTCTATTTTAATTCTTCTTGAAGAGTTAAAAGCTTTTAGTAAATTGAGTTCAGTCCTTAGGAAACCCCCTCTTAATGGTTTCAACAATTGATAAAATAATGAATTGCTTTCTGCACCAAACGAATCTTCACCAGATAATTGAGCACGACCCTTGCAGAAAAACTAACTTGGCAGTGTGTGTAGAGATTTCTTGTGCCCAGAAAAAAAAATCCGAACAGATGTCGACGCAGTGATTGGAGACTAAGTTTTCTTTCTTTTATTTCTTGTAATTGGTTTTCTTTCTGACACTACATTTACCACCTCAGTTTCTGAAACTTCAAGGCATGTCAACCTTTGCTCTTGATTTTGATTAATGACTCGCAACTTGTACCTCTGTGGGTTGTGTAACATGTTGCTCTTTGGTGGCAAGAGGCCAAAACATGACATTTAAATGATTTATCAAAGAGAAGATTGGAGAGAGAAATTAATTTCAATACTGAAAGTTGATTTTAAAAAAGGAGAAGCATTGAAGGATGTGGATTTTTTAGCATTTGAATTCAGGAAAGCCTAAGTTGGTGTTTATCATCTTAGGTTCTTCGCTTTAATTCGACGGTGCTTACTGAGCATTGGGATCAAAACTCCCCCACTTTACTGCGCTGCTGAGCACGAAAACTCATTGGAAAACATCATTTAATTAAAAAAAATGAGTCCGGTATTTACACCTTAGGCTGGCAAACCTTCCCACGAAAACTCAAAATTTTTCAAACCAATCATCAGTCTGTCATCATTTGGTTGTTGGGCGTGTATTCGGTAAGGCACTGATTGGTGTCAACTTTGGCAGCAGCTCGGCGGCCAGCTAATGTAACTTATAGTAAACGTCAATTGTGCTTACTATACCTCCACTTTGTGGCTAATGGGTAGTGGGATCAGGAGTCCTCCATCCGAAGGTGACCTGTAGTAAGTGGGAGTGGAATTGACTACCAAACCACATACAATTTTGAGTTTTTGGCGAACCAACAGCAGCTCTCATATCCTTGGAGTGGGGTATTTACACCGGGTTATATTCCATTAATGTTCAAGGCAATCCCGTAAAGGACCTGGCTCTCAGTTGGGATTGACTACCCAACCATATACAAACTTTATGGTTCCAAAACAACCCGCAGCTTCGTATAACAATAATGATTTCAACTTAAACGCCTTAGGCAAACGAAAAAAGACAAAAACCTACGGATGTACAGTTGAAGTCTAGTTTAACGTGAACACGTGTCTTTTAATGGCTTAATTCCACGGCGAGCCTACTCACAAAACGGAGTTAAATTGAGTGTTAACCATCACCCTGTTTGTTAGTAGCAATAGTGAACTTGTTGAGGCAAGTCCACCCCCTTGCTAAAGAGCGATGCCGATCTACACCTCTTGCATTCGAAGAATGCCAATTGTTTCCGCATTTGGATAACCACAGCCACCACGATACTCCAACAAAGGGGACCTTCCTCATAGATAGTCCCAGACAACGCTCCGCACCTCAAGCCCACAAACGTCATCTAGGAGGGCCTATCTCCTGTGGTACCAGAGCCCAACTTCTGGTGAAGCCTTGCAACCCGAAGGTCACTTCCAGAGGAGTACCTCGAGGCCTGGCAACTTCAGATGTACGCAGCCAACCACTAGTCAATTCAGAAACCAGCAGCTAACTACGCACACCAAAAAACTTATACTCATACATACCAACTTCAGTCATTCAATCTTGCAAAGTCTCTCCAGAAAAGTCCCATGCTTGACTACTGACCGACGAAGAGTCGATGCAAGACTTCATCTAACATTTACCACAAACAACCATCTTCATTCATCTCTCCTCCAGTGAGGTCCCATTAGAAAGGTCTCACCATTGATGGCGAACAGCAGGAACCGATCAAAGCATCAACGCAGGACTCATGATTTATCACACATTTACCTTAAAACAACCAACTTAAACTTCTTTCTCACAGAAAGATCACACTACTGTTCTGGGCAACAGCAGGGATCGATCGACAGAGAGTCAATGCAGGACTCAAGATTCTTCTCATACATCTCTTTTCTAGCTAAGTCCAATCAGAAAGGTCCCACCGTCGCGTGTGTCAACAGAATGCACCGATCAACAGAGTCAAAGCAGACCAAGATTTATCTCACATACAACTTCATTCATCTCTTATCAAGCTATGTCACTCCATATCAACAGAGAGTCAACGCAAGACACATAACTTCCACTCATCTCTCTCTCCTCTCGCCTTAAAGAAAAGAAGAGAGACCACACAGTCTTTAGCTTCAATTCAATTCGTTCTTTATCTCATTTATCATCATCACTTGGTACTTTTCGTCTTTCAATCATTCGTCATGTAATCATGATCCCTTTTTTCTCTGCTCTTCGGACACTCAGTTGGATTTTCTTAGTTTGTTTGACTCAGAAAGAGCCAAACGTAAGCCCCCCCCACCACGACACGGTGAAACCCTCTGGGGGGCTCCGGATGTACACATGGAACGTAACATCCCTTAACGGATTTCGTGCACCCGGAGAATTAGCGGAAGCCCTGCACTGCTACAAAGCAGACATAACCGCCATCCAAGAGTTTCGTTGGAATGGGCCGGGGTGCTTTTTCGAGTATTGAAACCGAAACGGCAAAAAAGCATTTTACATGGTTTATGAGCACAAAACGAAGTATATGCTGTCAACAAACAAGGACAGAGAACATCGACGAAATGGACAAAAACGTCACAATAGGCAGACGTAACTGGTACCCGTGGCGTGATGGTTAGGTTGGTCCACCTGCTAACCCAGAGGTTCGCCTTTCGCGAGGAATTGGCAAGTCTTCCGTTAGTAAATTCATTGCCATGAAAAGCGCTTTCTCAATTAGCCGTTCGGAACCAGCAGAAAATTGTAGGTCCCCTCCATTACCTCACAAGGCATGGTTGTGAGAAATGCGCTAGGCTCAGGGGCTCCTCGCTCTGTTCCGCCACCCTATTTATTTTTTATTTATTTTAGACCGACATAACTTCGAAGTAGTATAGGACTTCGTCTATCTGTGGTTCGCTTTAGAAACGGGAAGCAACATCAGTGCGGAAATTTAACGGTGAATAACTCTTGCCAACCGTTGCTTCTTTGGGTTAAGAGAGAACTGAAAATCTCCTCAAAGTAACTCAAAGCATAAGATTTCGATAATTCCTGTACTGCTTTCGACGCGGAAGCATGTACCTTATCGAACGCGGTTGAGGAAACCCTTGGCCGTAAAAAAAAAATTACTGCGAATGATCTTTGGTCCCGTATGTGAAAACAATGTGTTTAGAAAAAATTCAACCTAGATATGTATGAATGGTACCTCTGCATGGGCATAACTAGAAGAATATTCATCGTGAGTCTACATAGTAGAGAGAGCAGATGAACGGGCTTTCCAATGCTCTTTGCATGGAAATCTCGGAAGGGCAAGACCTCGTCTTAGGTGGCGCAATCAAGTAAAAAAATATCTTAATTGACTTAAAGTGCAAAACTGGAGAGAGCTCAAAATCTAAGTCGTTATCGAAAGATGTTGTCTGAAGCTCTTCTCCACCCCGAACTATAATTCTATCATCACTAATTGATTGATATCCTTCTACGTAGTTCAATAGATCAAATCTTATCTCAACTGCTCAGCTTGAAATCAGTTGAAACGTCCCTATCGAATATTCTCTCCATCACCAAGAGCACACTCTGGCTGCATTCTTCGACATAGAGAGTGCCTTTAATGACTTCAGTAAGCTTTGTAACTACAACGGCCCTGATGATAAAAAAGTAAAACTGAAAGTTTTATATTCAGAAAAGTGTCAGGGAAGCCGATGGTGATGATGATCAAACTGGATGTGACTATGCATGCCCCATCACTCTTCGTTTAGCCAGAGGAAGAAACTATAAGTTTGTAAATGGTTATTTCGCAAGGCATTCGTGTGCATGGCAACGAAAGCCTTGCATCTGGAAGTGGTTAATGATTTGTCAACGGAGGCGTTTTTGTTTCATATTATTTCATTAATTTTTTTGTGTAAAAATTTAAATTCAAGTTTAAAATCATCATTAACATTATAATTTATTTTCAAACATGACCAATTTGCTTTTGGTACCTTATGTTAATTTAAGTTTAGTAATTATCAAACGTGTCCTATAACTCCCTATGTTTTGTATTTTTTACCTTTACAGTTTAGATAAAACAGTTCTATTTTTGTGTTAGGTTTCACCTAATTTAGCATATTTGCTAGTTTAATTTTACTTATTGTGTTTAGCCTACACTTAGCACTTAGCACTTCAACCTTCTTACTTACTTACTAAGATGGGCATTACAGTTCGGGGTGAACCTGATCCTCAACCAACATCTTACGCCAACACAATCGATTTCGGGCGAGCTTTTTTAAGATTATTAACCACAAATGCTTTATTTTCCTTTAGGTCTTACAAAGATTATATGTATATATAAAAATAAACTAACAATTTTTAGAGCGTGGCCTAAGCCGTCTGCCAGTTGACAATATAAACTTTAAAGTAAATTTTAAGTAATTTTTTAGTCTAAAAAAGTTTAAAAAAGTTCATCTATAATTTTTTTTTCTGAATGAAAGAGCAAGTTTGACAAATTGAAACAGAACTTTGCAATCAGCTCCATTGAGAATGGTTATCATTTCATCTTTACTTAGTAAACTCTTCCCGAAAAAACTCCTCCGAGATTCCATTAAGATCGGGCATCTGCAAAGGAAGTGGTAGTTGTTTTCCCTTTCTCCTTGGTTGCACAGATTGCAGATTTCCGGGAGTTCCTCTCTGTGCGGTATAAAGTTGAGTGGCAGCAACTCTCCTCTTGTTTTTAAAATCAGTGACATGAGGTCGGATGAGTACTCTTCCTTAAAATAACTTCTTGTTGAAAGATTGTAGTCGAGCATTGCGTAAATACATCTGCTTGTTGACTCTCTCGCTCTTGTAACGAATTGCTCTCTTTTCTTCACATCAACTGCACTTATTAGATCATAAAGTTCAGCTTTCCATTGTTCTGGTCTATTTTCGTTTAAAGTAAGCTGACGGTCACAAAAAGTAGCTAAGTTACTCCAACTCTCGAACCAAGATAATTTCCTTCTTAAAAAGACCAAGTTAATTTTTTGGGGAGCCTATTATCGTTCATGGTTAACGTCTTCAATATGTAGTCGACTTGTATTTAAAGTGTCTAATTGAATAGAGGAGGAAGACCCGTCTCGAGCATGAGAATGTGATTTGGAGTACTGTTTGGAAGCCTCAAGGTTCTCTCTATAAAATATCTCAAAAGATGTTCTAACTCACTTAATTCTTTGTCGTCCCATACTTGTGCGGGGTAACAGATAACTGCCTTCGCCGTTGTTTCAAAAATTCAAAACTTTGAATTGAAATTAACGTCTTTGTTGTGCATAATGGACTTCCACGTTGCATTTAGTCCATTTTTTGATTGTGGAATGTGGTTTCCACCGTTACGAAAAATCATAACCTTGGATTTACTGAGGTTTACCTGAAGCCTCCATTTGTATGCAGTTATTCTGTTTATCATCAACTGAAGACTTTCAGGCGTTTCAGCAAAT
The DNA here is from genome assembly GCA_914767635.1 of Melanostoma mellinum. NCBI lineage: Eukaryota > Metazoa > Arthropoda > Insecta > Diptera > Syrphidae > Melanostoma > Melanostoma mellinum. The sequence continues at coordinate 51,788,870 of OU612060.1, read as the reverse complement.
ATCACAATGTCATCGGCGAATTTCAAGGATTTCACTAGAAGATTCGCTGCAACTTTCGCTCCACCCTCTGATCGTCCTCCATGTCGTCTATGGAGAGTGCAAACAAAGGAGGACTTAAGTTGCAACCTTGTCTTACTCACTTCATATGATTCCGTTACGTCGTTGTTGAATGATATTGCTGATATTGCAGATGTTGTAGATTCATACAATTTATCCAAAATGCGTCCAAATTTTGTTGAAACACCCTTGTTGTATAGTTTAAGCATCAGAGCTTTACTGTCGATGGTGTCGAAGGCCGCTTTAAAATCTACGAAGAAGGCATACAACTTCTTTTTATCTTTAATGAAAATGTCCGCAATGGATGTGAGTGAGTAGATTTGATCTACGGTTGAGTAATTCTTGCGGAACCGGCTTGAGACTCAGCAAGGAGGTGATTTACTTGAACCCAACCGTAGAGTCTGTTGTAGAGAAGCCTTGTAAGAATTTTCATTGATGTGTTCAGCAAGGATATTCTTCTATAGTTTGCAGGATTAGTGCGGTCACCTTTCTTGAATATGGGTGTGACGATGGAATCCTTAAAATAATTTGGTATGTATCCGTCTTCATAAGCCTGGTAAAGCGCTATAGTAAAGTGTTCGATGAGTGAAGGTGTACTGAACTTGTAAAATTCCGGCGGTATTCCGTTAGAACCTGGAGCTTTGTTACATTTCAGTTCATCCAAAACTGCTTTTACCTCTGAGATACAGAACGGGGCGTCCAAGGCGTCGCGTCGTCCGCCTGAAAAGGGATAGCAAATTGGAAGCTCGTAGCAAACTTGTCCCTTGTGAGGTTTTTGAAATGCTCGCATAAATCCTTCAGCTCGATCGGTAGGCAGGGTCGCGGTGATTGACTGTCGTTTTTTATAAGGCGTACGTTGCTCCAAAACCTTGACGCGTTCCTGCAACTTGAAAGATCGTGGGCAATGTTCTCGAAGTATGCGCTTGACGCTTAGTCTAAAGCAGCGCTTTAAATGTTTTGTAAGCGGACAAATATTCCCGCTTTAGCAAGAGGTTTTGAGGGTACTTCCTTACAAGCTTTAACCAATTAAGAGCTTTTTCCAATTTTGCACTCTATGTCGGTTGAGGTCTTCTTCCACTTTATTACACCACCTAAGACAAGGTTCTCCCTTTACAGGGTTTTCTCATCCGCTTTCGATAAGGTCCATCCTTCCATGCCGTAAAGCAGGACTGGGATGATCAAGGTCTTATACTGGGTTCCCTTGGATTTTCTATGGAGAGGGTTTTGTTGCTGAATTGCCTTCAACCCAAAGAAGAAACGTTAGGCAGGAGTTATTCTCCGTTTGATCTCCTCACTGGTACTGGTGTTGTTTTCCGTGTCTAAAGCGGACCACAGGTTGACGAAGTTCAGTTCTACCTCGAAGTTATGTATGTCTATTGTGACGTTTTGTCTGACTATTTTGGAGTAAAATAGGTATTATGATATCGGTTATATGGCGGGTGTCGTTATTTTAAGACCTAGAGACTACATTCCAAAAACCCCTCTGTATGCTGCACACAGACCTCAAATTTTAAAGAAAACCTGTGCAGCAAGCGGTTCATGCTGTAGATCCATATACGGACAGAATGATGACAACAGACAGAATGGCAGGACCAATTTATTTTTTCTTTGTCTCTATCATCGTAATGTCATGTTTAATTGTTATCTCCAAAATTTTTTTGTGCACGATTGCAAAACTTGCCTTAGTGCCTGTAACCGGAAGTAAACATATTATGGCTTGCTCTCTGTGGCAAAACCATCGTCCACCCGTCTTCTGATAACCTTAATCATCCGAAAGAACATACATAACTAGAAAAGAGCATCTCATCATTGTATTGTTAGTCTCCACATAGATAATATGCTAAAAGTTTCAGGCTTACCGCCACTAAGTTTTGATCAGTTGCTGAAAAAGAAAAGATTTCATTCAGGAAATGCTTGCTTAAGGTCTTATTGTTCATTGTTATCTCTTTTTTTTTGGAAATGTTAAATGTAAACTATTTTTGGTATCTTTCCTTTCCAAATCTCAACGGTGGTCTTACAAAAGTCATTAGGTTTTTTTTTCATTGTTTCAACATTGTCACTAACAGAGGGGCCGTGAGGAAAACTGAAATTCAAGTCGACAAGTTGGGAAAAGTCAAAGACTTGATTTATTAATAGAAATTGAGAGAGAGAACTTTTATAATATTCACGTACATGTTTCGGGAAAAAATCGTTCCTATAATCGTCTTAATGAGTAAACAACAAGTCTTCTAACATGGTTACTAATATTGATTACTTTGTTCTACTTAAGTCTTTTTTGGCAGTTTCATGTTGATAACGTATTCTTTTGACTCAATTTCAAGACCAAATGTTGATCGTATTTTTTTTTTGTTTGTGAGCCTTTTGTAGTTGACAACGCCCGACCAGACGACCATGGCATGTGAATTGAATTTTAATGCTAGGTATTATAGGAAATGAAACAACCAAGCGACTTTAACATAATTAGAAGTAAATGAGTAGGAGTATTTACTGTAGTCGAGGAATAGTCCTGCCTAATAAGACGATTATAGCAATCAGTACTCAACTTGTTTGTTTGTTTGTTTTTAGTCATAGGAGTCGTGCAACTGTTTTTTTACGTTATTTTTAGGTAAAGACTTTCCGGTTTCATTCATATTGTTCTTATTAGTATATGAGAAGGTATGTGTTGTTTAAAAAATATCTTTGCTCCTGTACATGTACATGATTGCCAACTTCTTGGGAACTAGGTAAATGCGAAATAGTTGTATAGCAATTTTGTTAAAGCTTAATTCGCGATTTCCCGTCTTTCGTAGCTCCAATGAAAAAAATTCTAATGGTGCAAGATCGCTTGATCTTGGTAGCCATTCCAAAGAAATACCATCATCATCGACAATGATTGTGGATTGTACCTTAAAATTTTATTTTTGTTATTAGTTCAAATTCCAAGGGTGTTGCCAGTTCCAATACTTGTAGTTCAAGATAAGGTATTCTACTTCATAGTGCATGCCTCTTGGGTTCCAATTTTTGTGCTTGCTAATCATCTGGTCCCACGCTTTATTTCATGACTGCATCTTTTTGTATATTTAATTAGCAATAAAGTCTCAGTTGTGTGAGAACAAACAAACAAATGCGTCGTCTTCTCATCTTTATTTTGGCTGTCCAACCAAAAGAATAGAGATGCAAGATTTGAATAAAAAATACAACTTGCAGCAATTGCACAAAAAAAAGTTTATTGGCAATAAAGCGGACTGTTCCAATTTCTCCTCCCACTCCCATGATTTTGACAAGTGTTCTTTTTTTGGTAATCTGAGTTTCTGAACCAAATCTTGGGTTATATAATTGGCTTGGCTTCCTTGATCTAGCAAACAACGGACTGGAATATTATCATTATTTACTAGGAGTGTTGCAATAGCCGTTGGCAATAACACACCAGAGGAGGCATCAGACTCATTTTTGCAGAGGTACGTGTTGCTACTTTGTGAAGGATAACTCATGAGAGGAATCGATTGAGGATGCATTTGCGTAAGGTGAGATCCTTGACATGTTTTTCAATTAAGATACTGCTTGACCTGCAAGGGGAACGGTAATCAAATCGATGCTTTACGCAATAGATGCAGATTTTGTGCTCACGAAGGAGGGCTTCTCTGTTCGGTGAACTCAGGAACTTTGGGCAGTCGATTATTGGATGTTGTTCTGTGCAAATGAAAAACTTCTTCGGTTGTTCAGTGGTAGAATGCACGCCTGCCACCTATGTTATATTAGTGTTTGCGTCATTGGGTTGTAGAGTCGCGTGCACTCTGGTCTGCGAGACGTTTGAATCTTTTTTAGATAGTCTATAAGGTAGCTGCGTAAATTTCAGATTGTCATTTCGATCTAGATTGTGCTGGTATTCCTTGAATAAAAAGTCTTCTATTTCTTCCAAGGTAGGAAACCTAGTCTTGCAGCTAGCAAAATCGTCCATCCTGCCCCGTGTGATAAGATCAAAGCCTCTGAGGATTAAATAGGCCATGATCTGTTACCCAGTTATTTTGTTTCTTTTGAGGTTGGATACACGTCGTTTAGTGTAATGAATATATGCTAAAATAGATTCTGCATTCCCTGAGATTGTTGTTCGATGAGGGAGGGCTAACATAGCTTCTAGTTCTAATTTAATGATATGCTTCGGATTATGAAATGTTTGTTCCAAAGTTGACAAGGCAACCAGATAATTATCACCAGTTAAGTCCAGGTCACTAATGGACTCCAAAGCTTTCCCAGTTAACTTTGACTTCAGTAAAGTGAAGCGATGGATTTTGGACATTTTGCTCCTCTCTACCAACGAATCGAACTGCTCTTGAATTCACGGTACTTCGTGATATCACCGTTGTATTCTTTAATTTGGATTTCAGGAAGTTTAATTCCTCTTCTTCTGCCCACGGATCTCTGGGTCGAGATGCATTCTCTCGTTCTAGCGTGAGTTTGGCTATCGCATGTAGAAGAGCTTCGGTGGTGTTTTTGTCGTCTTGTTCGATTTGTGCTCGATTGAACATTTCCGCCGCGGGATTCTTTAAAACATACCCAACTACTGGGAGAAATTTGAATATCTGTTGCGGAACTTGTTTCTGTTGCTCGTATTCTGTTGGCTGTGACTCATGAGAAGGCACTGGATAGGTAGATTCTGGCGCGTTGATCTGCTTCAGTTCTTTTGGTCTCCCACTAGCAGCCTTTGGTGACTCGGAATCAAAACTGATGTCCTGATGTTTGTTTGTATTGTTTCTTCGGGCAACACATGTTTAGATAAATTTGCAGCGTTCTTCTTCAAAAATTCCTCGATTTTGGAAAAAATCGTTTGTCCCGTTTCGTATTTTGGACGAAACTCGGCGGCTGCTTATGCATCCAGAGCTTTCATGCAGTCGTAGTATTTATTAATCGAGCTCCACAAATTTCTTGCCCTCTCGTATTGTCTAGAGAGCGTTTCCTGAGTACATCTCTCTAGCCGAAGCTTTGTAAGGTTAAGCCTTACATCTTCCAACTGGGTGATAACATCTTGTAGGTAATCAATGGTTCTCCCGAGTTGATCCATTTTGTAGTCGAAGTAGACTGCTACTTTTGTATGAGTTTTTTTTTTTTTTTTTTTAATAATTTTTGACCGCCCTAGTGCAGCCTCACACTAAGAACAAAAGATTGGCCTGGCAATGGTTAAAACTTGTTCTTTACTCGAAGGACCACTTGTTTAAATAAAAATGTACACCTTGTACTTGATAAAATGAACTGCGCTTTATTGTTATTTCTTAAGTCTATTTATAGTAATTATTTTGCTGCAAAGCAATTTATTATTATTTTCTTATTCTTTACACAATATTCTGTCTAATAATCAAATTCCATATACATAAACATTTAATTGACCTCAATATGTTTTATTGATATCTGAAAAGTTCCTTAAGGCAGAATATTAATTGTGTAATACTCATAAACAGACAACGTAACGATGTTTTGGAGAACTTATTGAGCTTGATATTTTTGAGGCATTCAATTTTTTTTTTTTAAGTGAGCGACTTGCAAACATGGATGCGTAACATGTTTAACGCGGATTATCAATTGCATACTTTTCGGAACTCGACACTCGCAATTCGTCATTAAGCTAGATGATTTAACTGTAGTGAAATGTGTTCTCCGGTGGAAGTTTGCATTATTTTCGGAGAAAATCAAATTGAAACTAGTTCTTTATTCTTTGTAATTCATTTCTTAATAAAAATCTCAAGACCTCATTAAATTCTTCTAAATAGTTTTTAATTTTGTGCCGTGTGTGTGAAAATCGTGTTTGTGCTTGCAAAATTAATTTCGATTGCTTCATTGAAAGAAGTGTAGTGTCGTCTTTTCTCCTCAAACGAAATAAAAGAAAATATTTAATACCTAGTTTTTAAAGTGAAGTTTGACTTCTTCCACTAGGAGAGACTCCAAGCACTATTTTTTGTATCATTAACAGTGATATCTCTCTATTTTTAAATAACAATATCTCAAGAATATTGTGTTAAGACTTCAAGTCGATCGGAGTAAAATTGACGAAGTTATGAGTAACTGAGCGTCTATTGCTCCATGACGGGTTTTATACCTGCGCGGCGTCCTATTGTATTTTTTTGACCCCGAATAAATTCCTTCATAAATGGGTCTGTTCCAGTCTTTGCTCCTTACTTGATAGGCACAGAAAAATAAAAACTTAGGACTAAAAGGTGATAGTTCAAACTTAGAATCGATTGATTCTCTTGAACATCGTCGAAACGCTACCTGCCTCACTCTTTTTTATCGCTTTTTCATAACCGCAGTGCTCTTGTGAAATAGCTGTTTGCATTCCTCCCCTGATACAGTTTAGCCGCAACACCAAGGAATGCTCATCAATTTTGCCTGCGGCCTAACGGCAGATCTACAGTCTACTTTCGGCGGAAACGCAAATTGAAGAAGTATTTGGCTTCTGCTGTATTAGCACTGAGGATGTAGTTGAAAGTTTCCTTTCGGTAAAGTCTAATGCTATGGGTTTCGACAATTTACACCCAATCATCTTAAAAATAATATTACCTATGATCCTGCCGTATATAACACACATCTTCAACTGCATTCTCACAAAGAGTATTTTCCCACCTCAATGGAAAAGTTCCAAAATCAAAAAACAGCAACAACACAGCGTTCCGACCAATCGCCATCCTTCCGTTCCTGTCAAAAGTCCTTGAAAAAATGAAAAAGCAATTATCTTGTTACCTCCAAGAAAAAAATCTTTTAGCCCTAAAGCAATCAGGATTTCGTGCAGGCCATAGCAGTACAACGGCACTCCTAGAGGTTGTTGAAAGGGCGAGAAAAGCCAACAAACTTTCTTTTCTCGTTCTCCTTGATTACTCAAAGGCTTTCGATACCATCAACCACAATGTTCTATGCCAAAAACTTTCTTCAATTTGCAAGCTTTCTTCTGATGCTGTGAGACTTATCTCTTCGTATCTCTCTCATAGGCGACAGACAGTGGTTTTGGGAAATACAATTTCAAACTTTTTGCCTATATCGACTGGAGTTCCACAGGGTTCAATCTTAGGTCTATAACTTTTTTCAATCTATGTTAACGAAATACCAAATCTTTTACACCATTGCCATGAACATCTATTTGCTGACGACCTTCAAGTGATGAGTAACTGCCATGTGAACCAGGTTGATGACTGTGTAGCCAGGATAAATGAGGATCTTTCCTCAATTAGAAATTGGTCCATAAAATCTGGTCTAAGCTTAAGCTCACAAAAAAGCAAATGTCTTGTCATCTCTAGAAAAACATTTGACTTATCTACCTATCCAGATATTCTGTTAAAATAAAATTCTAATATGTTGTGAAGGCAAATAACCTTGGTATTTGTTTCGATAGGACCCTTAGTTGGAATGACCACATCAACCAAGTTATCGGAAAGGCATATGGAGTTCTCCGATTACTGTGGCATACAAGATTTCTTACTCCCTTATCAACACGAAAAATGCTAGCAAAATCTCTGGTTATTCCCCGTCTTACGTATGCTGCGAAATTTTTGGCAAGCTTGACAGCATCAGCCATCGAAAGATGAACGTCTTATATAACAATGTAGTTCGATATATTTTTGGCATTAGCCGTTACGACCATATCTCCCAGTTCTCCTACAGCATATATGGTATCTCACTAGACAACTTGCTTAAGCTTCGTATCCTTGTCACACTCTTCAAAATCCTCAGTACCCACCAGCCCTCTTATGCGGCATATACACTGTTCAAATGCTTGACCAGCACGTGAGAGTATATTAGTAAATACTATTTGAGTTTGGATATACACACTTCAAGCTTGAGTCTTCAATCATTGTAGTTGTTGTTGTTGTTTTCCCCCACTAAAATTCGCGCTCGGAGACGACGAATGTTCGTCCCCTATTATACGATGTCTCACGAGACATGTCTCATTTTTGACGTTCCTTTTAAATTTCCATACCGTGAGACAATCACTATTACATGTTCAATTTTGCAGGCTCACGTCTCAAAATTGACAATTCTTCATTTCTCTTTCAATCCTTTTCTTGTTGTCACTTTATAAATTTCAAAGTTTTATTTTTCTCTAATTAAAGTAAGTTGCTTGATAAAATTACAAAAATAACAAATTGGTTTTACAACTTTTTATTTGAAAAATAAAAAACAAGACCACAACGAAAATGAAAAAAAAAATCAGTTGACGCTCATTTGACCAACACAAAAAATGCATTAAAGCAACATAGCAAAAACGAATATGGGAAAAGAGAAACGTCAATATGAGACTGCTAAAAATCGGCACGGTACTCATCGGGAATTTTTTTGTGCATCTCATTTCCTCATATCTCCTTTCTTTTTCGCACTCATGTGAGACTGGGCTGGTGAGACATCATGTAATAGGGGACTTTGCGGTGTCTTTACGAAATGAATGCTGGATTAAGCATTCAATCTCGCATATACACTCTTCAATGATTGAAGCCTGATTGAAAGAAAATCAAAACGATTTGATTTTGTTTCTAGCATACACACAATGTATACGTGAGTTATTTTCACTAATACACTCTTACATGCTGGTCAAGCATTTGAACAGTGAATATGCCGCATTACCTTTATGACGCTCTTCAGTTTTCAATCTGAAGACGATCTAATCAAATAATTATTCCTCATTTTTGTTGCCTTGCGTCGGAGCGTCAGTTTTATGTAAATGCTGCTCGTTTGTGGAATTCTCTCCCACGGCATGTTAAAAACGCTGCCACTGTTGGGTAATTTAAGAAAAATGTCTTTCAGTTCTATTCGTAATCCTATTGCTATTGTTTTCTTCACTATTGTGTGACTTGTTCTCTTCTGTTTTTAGTTTGCTAATGTTGCTACACTTTTATATCTTCATTGTAAAAATTTATAAAACAAACAATGTACACTAAAACTTAATTAAAATTATTATATTATTTTGCTTTTTATTTGAAATTATTGTATATTTTGTTCTCTTTTTTTTCCTTTCTTCTTTAACTTAAATCACAGTTAAGTCCTTTTATATACTTAGCTCCTCGTATTTAGTCGTACTACCTTTATGTGCTTTAGCAGACTCCGTTTTTCTTTTGCATTACGATTCACAAAAATTCGAAAGCAAAGTGCATCGGTATTTCCTACTAAATCTTCAACCACTATTTCTAAGTGCTCGCATTTTGTTTCATCACATTAGGAGGGAAGTCATAACCCCTTGAACCTTGATGTGCACTTCATTTAAAAAAAGTCAAATTATGTGTGGAATTAACGCATGGATGAAGAGAAATCTTTAAAAATGTTGCTTCAAGATAATGACACGAGTGTTTTTGGAATTGCTTCAGTCGTTTTCATGTTCCCATGTGAATATGGGGATGAAAGAGAGCCCATGTTACTGAGAGGCAATGTAGCATCCTATTGATAAATGAATTTTTGAAATCGCTTCAGTAGTTTTTATGTTTCCTTTCCCGTTTCAGTTCCTGTTTCCGTTTTAACATAGGGTCTTGCAACAATGTATAATAGCCGCGTTTTATTGGGAATTTTCTATATTCACTTTTATTCACTTCACAATAAAACGATTTTTTGGCTGTATTCACTTTGCAAGTTTACTTTCAATTTTACTTTCAATGTTGGTACCCTTGGCACTTGTTCTAAGGATAAGAAACATTACAAATTTGCATTCAGAAGAGTATAAAAAATGCATACTTTTTATTTTCCATTTCTATTTTTCTCAATTTAATTCTCGATTCTCAATTTATTTGCCGCGTTTCAACTTTTTACTTTCGAGGCAAACAAACAAATGTCACTATAATTTTTTTCCGCAATGGCTGTGTTCAAAAAGTTTCATTTTTATTTTTAGGATCGGGTAATCGAATCGGATTAGGATTCAGATTTCGATGCAGGTATATATTTCTGGGTTGCGAGTTTGTGAATTAAAAACTCAATTAGTAAGTGACTTATGAATTAAATAAGTCAAAAGTTTAGAGGAATAAAGAACAAGAGCAAGAGGGAAAACCATTGCTTCTCCTGCCACCACCACCTTAACACCACTTTATTTTCGGATTTCAAACTGGTTTTGAAAGCTGAAAATAAAGTGGTGTTTGTGAAGTCAGTTTGAGGACAGGTGCCGAGGTGTGTGTGTGTGGTTTTGCCTCTTCTTGTATCTCTTAAGTCATAAGCTAGCAAGTGACTAATGTGACTAATCCCGTTCCAGCACAGCGATTTTTCGTAGCAAGACACAAAAGAGAGTAGTCTCGAGAGAGTAAATTTCCCCACCCTGCGAATTTCTGCCACCAAAATTTCTGTGGACAGAAATCGTGCACAGCCAAAACAAATACAACAACTGTCAAACGGACGTTTTTCTAAGCGTTGCGTTGCTGCGATTGTTTTGTTCAAGGCGTTTCTTTACTTTTAAGACAGTTACGCTCTTTCAGAGAGTTTCTTAGAGAATTTTACAACCACTGTTTAAAATATGACAGATTGTGAATTTCTGTGCACAAAGTAAAGAAACAGTCTTATTGAATCTGTTGTCGAAAGTCTGAAATATTAACGAACACATCCCAAAGACTGCCAACCTCTGGGTTAAAAAAAAAAAATTTCCAACCGTCCCTGTTGTTCACTTAGGTAAGTGACTTATTTTTGTTCACTTACGCTATTCACTTAGGAGTTGTTGTTTTTCCATGAGCGATGTTTTGCGATGTTGTGCTTAAGTGAATATAAGTGAATATAGACTCCCAATAAAACTCGAATATTATTTAGTTTTAAAACTGCTCCTGTACTTTTTAAGTTTCAATTTCCATTCTCCTGGGAATATGGGGATCAAACCTTCACAGGAACGATCCCCGGAGCATTGCGCAAAGATAACTAGAACAAAAGAAAGACTCTACAATGCTTCCCATCTCATTTTATCCCACGTTAAATCTTATGAATTTATCAGTCTGTCCCATTCTACTGTTGCTTTTTTGTTTCATAGTATTTCAAATCACAACGATTTTAAAGAAGTTTTTGGGGTGTGACAGAACTAAATCTCAAGTGAGCCCTCATTCTTTTGAAGGAGATCTATGAGTGAAGAATCTTAAGGATTCATTTCTTGGTCTTGTAAAGGAGCCGTTTGTTTGACCGAAAATGACCGACATTTCCCAGCAGTGTTTGCTTTGTGTGCAATCAAATTAACAAAGGTTTAAATTCTTTTGGCACACGGCCTTGAAACATGTTTCCTTTGCTGGCAATCGAAAGTTAAAATGCCGGTAAGAACTGATTTTTCGTCGTTCATTCACCGCCTTCAATTGCACCTCAATCTGATTTCCAAGTCCATTCTCAAGTCAAAGAATGTAATTGCACATATCAGATCCCAATTCGCAGAGAGGAATGTCTGGCTTAACTGTTAGTTTTCGTTGTATGATTGCAGTTTATTTTCAATTCAAAGGAGGAATGCCAATTTTACAAGGGAACTTACTTTCTACTACCTTTTCATTTACTGTTTTCTTTGCTCAACTCAATCACTAGACGATGATAGACTTCGCTACAGACATCATCTCTTCCTTCTTTTGAGCTTTTTAAATTAAATTTTCTGTAAATTGATTTCTGATCTCCGCTTAGCGACGTGCTGTTCATTTCAGTTTCACGTCTAGTGAATGACGTGAATTTGTTGTTCTCCTACCCCAAACCATGAGCTGCATTTTCCAAATTCAATAAAGACGATGCATTTATTAGGTTTGTAGATGATTTGAACCCACATACATACTATTTATGTCGTCTCCTAACTGGTAGTCAAGCTCTAGATAATGGCATTATTATCCACTAATTTAATCAACAATCCAAGATAAAGAAAATTCTATCAACGAATTGGTAGGAGGGTAGGTCGTGTGTTTCCTGATAAATGAAGACAACGTAACCAGATTATGATGTACGTTCACATGTATGGTCCCTAGTGACGGATATCCGGGAGCAGCTTTATGTAGTCCTCGGGGGTAATATTTAACGAACGTTTGAGTATTTTGAGGAAAATTGAATTTCTTATAACGCTGTAGTCAGGCAATTATAGGCTGTTTGCGACCTCAGGAAAATGATTAATGGATAAAGCCAAAAATTTAATTTTCGTGATTCATGAAGAAGAGTATTTTCTGAATCCTTGATGGGGTTTGCCTTTCCTCACACGATGATGTAGAGTGATTTTTAAATTGTCTGCGTTTTACTGCTTTAGGTACCTAAGCTAGAATTCGAGAAAAAAAAGACATAAAGTTTATTTTGTTATGTTATGTCGTTAAACTCGAAAAATAAATTTGTAATATCTCAAAAACTCAACGCAAACGTATGCTGTATTCAACATTTTATTAATTTAAGTCTTTGAACTATAAAAAAACTTTTTTTCTTAATACAATACTTAAGAACTTTATAAAAACGTGCTTTTGGTATAGATGTGTCTCTGCTTCGTTGAATAGGAAACTACTCTTCCGACATTTCAATACAAGTTGTATTGGATGGTCTCAAGTCTGATACCGACTTTATAAATGCTGGTGTACTTCAGGGTTCCGTTTTGTCTCCGTGTCTTTTCTTTATTTTCATAAACGATCTCTTACCTGAAATTTCTTATCCTCTTTACTCTTTTACTGATGACTATACCCACAGCTTCTCATATTCGTTTCCAAAATCACGTCCCCTGCTCTTCGGATGTGTAACTGGAATGGTTATGTATGATTAGCTCATTGGATACTGACTGAAAAAAGACATTATACCTGAAACTGACAGAGCTTCAGACACGACTCGACAGCGATGGTTTGCGATTAAGTAAAAGTTGGAGCTCAGCCTCTTCTCTGCTGATTAATTTTCTTACCACAATTTTGAAAGTAGAATGCTCGCGATAGAACTACACGTTTTCCAGGAGCTGGCTTAGTAATGAGACGTATTGGACGGTGTCTAAGAATCGCAAGTTGTTTGAAGTTACAAGCTGAAGGAGATGATGTCCTAGAAATTGGATGTAGTTTAGTTTAGTTTATTCATCAAACAAAGTTACATTACTTTAGTGATTACTAGATACATAATACATTTTAAACATTACCACCAACAAAGTTATTTAAAATTAACAATAATTTTGATTTAAATAGATATCTACTTAGATTAAAATCAATCATATTACAAACAGAATTCGCTTCTCTTAGACATCTTGATAGTGGTTCGTTGGCAGCATATACAGTTCTGTGGAACGGTATTTTAAAAAGTACAGGGTTTCTAAGCATTCTCACAAGAACATTGAAGTTAATTAAGGCTTAAATTTGAGAACAATCAATATGGTCTGTTAATATGTCGCGAATAAACATACATAGTTGCAGTGAACTTCCTTCGATAGTTGAGAGGCAGAATACCGAGTAATTGACATCTTGTTTCATAAGATGGCATATCAATGTCCCAATTAAGTCTTTTCACAACAATTCTCGTAAATGGTTTTTGGATTTTTTCAATTCGGAATGAGTGAACGGCATATGCGGGATCCCAAATTGTGCTGCAGTACTCCAAATTAGACCTCACAAAGGCAAAATATAGACATTTTAAAGTATGTGGATCGGAAAACTCTTTGGAGTTTGGAGTTACGGTAAATAAAACCTAACATTGAATTTCCTTTAGCAACTAAAAAATATATGTGTCGTATAAAGTTCAGCTTCTCGTCAAAAATTACACCAAGATCTTTCTTAAAATGAATCACAGACAGTTCTTTCTGATCAATTTTATAAGTAAAATTAACTGGCGATCGGTTTCGACAAAATGTTAAACTTTGACATTTAGAAATGTTGAGATTAAGAGAGTTAGTTGTACACCACCTTGACAACTTATCAAGATCTTCTTGTAAAAGCAAGGAATCAAGTTCAGATTTTATGCAGCGAAAAACTTTCAAATCGTCCACATACATTAAGCACTGTGAGTTTAAAATTATTCCAGGAATGTCGTTGACAAAAAGCAAAAAAAGAAGGGGACCGAGGTGGTTTCCTTGTGGAACACCCGAAGTAACATGTACCGGTGTAGAAAGAACATTGCTTATACAAACGTACTGAATATGATCCCTTAAGTACGAATTGATCCAGTTTAAGAAGTTCGAGTGAAAACCAACTTTGTTTATCTTCTTCAGTAATATCGTGATTTACTCGATCAAAAGCTTTGGCAAAGTCGGTGTAGATAACGTCGTACTGAGAACCATTCTCAAGTCCATTTAATACTAAATTACAAAAAATTGTAAGGTTAGTGGTAGTAGATCTACCAGCTACGAAGCCATGTTGATAGGGAGAAATTATTCTTTTAAGACAAGGAATGTAAAGACAAAAGGGCAAAACTATGCTGTCATAGAATGCTCCCAGCAATAAGTTAATGGTGTCGCGTGTTATGTGGAATTTTACTCCATCTTGCTGAAATTCCATCTCTCCCACATCAATACTTTTCAACAGAGAAACTATAGCTGAAACTTTGAAACTTTTATTCACTCCGAATTAGGAAGTTTTGCTCACTGATGAAGCCGCTTAACCAAAAATAAGCCTCATCGCAAAATAATATTTTGCATTTAAAAAGTGGGTCAGCTGCGGAGCGCATAACGTGACTTTAACTCTTGCACAAGTTGAATCTTGTAAACTTACAAGCTAAGACCCTTCCGGAAAATCTTCCACAAAGCGTGGATGGTCACAGATCCTCTTCAACATTTCACTACTCAGCAGCAATAACTTCTTCTCTGAGCACTTTATGGCGTCTTTGTAGAAACGTGTTATCAATTAATTCTGTTTCTTTTTCAAAGATGACGTTTCTCATGGTCCGTATATAGTTCCACCAATTGTTTTAAGGAAATGTTCATTACGATCCTCTCCACTTGAACATCTTTTCAAGCTTTCATAAAAATTTGGAATACTCCCCACTCTTTGGAAAAAATCTTTTATCACACCTATTTTCTAAAGGAGTGAAAAATCCGATATAAAAAACTACAGACCTATTTCAAAGCTCTCATGTATACCTAAGGTATTTGAACAAGTAGTCTGCGAAAGCGTATCCTTTTTTTCAAGGAATGTTGTCTGCCACCAGCAGCACGGATTTATGCAAAGAAGATCGACGGCTACCATCTATACTTTCATCATAAGTGTTGCAATGCCCTTGAATGTGGAAACTAGCTTGATTGCATTTATACTGACTTCTCTAAGGCGTTTGACCAAAAATCTCATAACATCATAATTTATAAACTAAAAGCCTTTGGATTTCCCACAGTATATATTGTTTGGATAAGTTCCTACTGAAAAAATAGGTCTTATGAAGTCAAATTTCGTAACGTTTTGTCAAAACCTTTAAATGCTATGTCTGGCGTGCCACAAGGTAGTCATCTTGGTCCCTTGCTTTTCATTGTTGCAATAAATTATGTAATTTCTTGCATCTCCTATACCGACATTTTTATCTTTCCTGATGATATCAAGATTTTTAAAATCATCAAAAATGCTTCAGATCGCGACTTCTTACAAAAAGTTATTGACAGTTTTGTTGTATGGTGTTCAATGAACGGACTACTTTTAAACACTTCCAAGTGCAAAGTATGACCTTTTCCCGCAAAAAATATCCTAGCATTGGAGAATATTCAATATCGCAACAATCCCTATCTCAAGTTTCTAGATTCCGTGACCTCGGTGTTCTTTTTAGTACCAAACTCGAATTTAATGAACACATCAACCTCATTATTAACAAAGCTAGTTCAATGCTTGGCTTTATTAAGCGACGGGCGAAGGAATTTAATGACCCTTATGTTACCCTCTCTTTATACAACTGTTATGTCCGTCCCCAACAAGAGTGCTTCTCAGGTGTGGTCACCATTTTATGATATTCATAAATCACGAATCGAAGCAATACAGCACAGATTCATACGCTTCGCTCTCAAAGCTCTTCCTTGGGAAGATCCTTTGAATCTCCCTCCTTATGAAAATCGTGTTCGCTTATTAAATCTTCAAACCCTCTCGCAGAGAAAAATCAACATTGATTAAGTATTTTTTCATCAATTAATAACCGGTATAATTGATGCTCCCGACTTGCTCTCCCACATAAGATTCAACTATCGCGGAGGAACTCACCAACTACGTAGTTTAGAGTTTATACATCGCTCCCAACACCGAACTTACTATGGAATGCATGAGCCATTAGCTCGCATGAGTAGGTTATTCAACTCTAATCCTTTTATTGCCGATTTCAACATCAGTAAAAATAGTTTAAAATTAATATTATTTTAATATTATGCATAATTTATGTTTCGTAGATTTTTTACTACTGTAGTTTAATTTCATTTTTTATTTATAAGCTTGTTTAGTAATGTTTCACTTTTTTAGTTTGTTCTCTTAATGTTAATTTAATTTAAGTGTTACTTTTTATATTTTGTAATGTTTTTTATTTTTTCCTTGTATACGTTCTCTTTGTGCTTGTGTTGGCGTTATTTACTAACCACCAACACTTACATTAATGATGAAGAGCGAGTTTAATTATTAAATTGAAACAACCGTATTCTTCAGAGTTTGAACTAAGACTGATTTTATTCGTGTTCTATCTTAAGCTAACTTACAATAGGAGTATAGGAGACTCGTGATGAAATATAATGTGTCATCAAGTTCCATAAGGAATACTTGAGTCGACATTAAAAATGTTTATATTTCGATATGCTGATTGAGTATGTTTATATTTCAATTTGCTGATCGTTGCACAATGGCAACGATCATTGTTTATTTTAGTTCATGAGTATACCACTAAGTTCCATAAGGGAACTTGAGTGGCATCAAAAATACAAGATAAGTTTTATTTTTATGTTTTGAAAACAAAGAGCGGAAGCTCCACTGAGGATGCTTCCTTGTTATCTACTTCTGGAGGGTCTTCTATGTTAGAGTTATACATAACTAGCGTGGATAAGTGTGTACAGACGAGCTTGCTATAAATCTCTGATATGCCAAAAAAAGGTACGAAAACGATCCCTGGCGTTCCGAATAACTTTCTCGGATGAATGATTATGTCGACGGTAAAATGGACGTAGCGCACGATAGGTTTCGCGAACTCATCTATGATTTTCAAATTAAATTTGCGTAATTTGTAGGCGTTGTTCTCAAGCAATTCGATTCATTGTAAAACAGAAAAACGTATATTCACCGCAAATATACCCTAAATTGTCAAACTGACAATCCCAAGAAATAGTAAGTGTAGCCATTTCAAAAACCCAACCTCTAAGAAAAGAACACCCGTTATGTATGTATGTAATGCTACAATCGCAATGCGATAAAGCAGCACACAAAAGAAACTTATTCCGAAGAAAGTTCTTCAAAATCATGTATAAAAAACTACTGCTCTTTCACCTGCCATCACTTGCTATCTACAGCGTTAACTCAACATTTTCTATTGATTTTTACTTTTTGCTTTTCTGATACAAAATTGAAGGTCAGAGTGAAGAAATATCCCATCAATGACTAAAAAAGACTTGTATATTTATAGCCATCTTTATTTTCCATTTCATCTCACGTCTTAAGATAATCTTCTGCCATTTTGTTTCCCACCTCTTCAGATTATCCTGCTCTAGTCCTACGGTGTAGGTTATAACCGATAGTCATCTTCTTGGATCCCTAATCTTAAGACGCAATTAATTCATTTCCACGACACACTGAGAAGGCATTATATTGAGAAAATGAATTTCACCTAAAGCATCATTTCCATCTCAACTTTTCCAACCACAGAATCGATAACGCGCACTGAGAAGCAAATATTCAAACATGTTAGAGAGGCACGTAGCACCTCGTTTTGTTTTAAAACAAATACGCTCGCTCTGTTCGTGATATAAGTGGAAAACTTTTCAGATTAAATATTTTATCATAAAATTTTGGAATGAAGAAGGAAGAAGTTCCTTTTCTGAACAAAACTTGAGTAGTTTGCTTATCGGTTTATGTTTGTTGGTGGTTTGCATTCCAAAGTTCTCAACGTTCCCAGGTAAGTATCTCGTAATTTTTTTTTTTTTTTTTGTTTTTTTTTTTTTTTAATTTTAGTTCTAATTGCCTATTAGAAAAAGTTTTAAAACCTCAAAAATAATTCGCAATGTAGATAAGAAGTAGTTTCGAACAATTGGTTTTCACTTTCACAAAATTAAACGATACTTGATTATCATCCTCTAGCCAAGAACATCCGGTTAAAATGTCTTCATCCAAATTACAAAAACCGGATTGAAAAGTTTCTAAGTTTCTAAGTATGACTCCATAGAACGAGATGTAATCAAGCTTCGAGTAAGCATTTGAAGGTTAAGATATCGAGGAGTCGAATCCTCAAATATGCTGATAGCCACCACAACATATTTTTAGCGTAGTTAAAACTTCTAATCTTCTCCATCAACACTCCATCACGTCATCGCTCCCAACGCTAATTTTGAAATTACTCTTTGTATGTTAGTACGTTCGATAAAGCCAATTGGCTGGCACCTCAGTCTGGCTGCAACCCAACCCCCTCAAAAAAGTTGGTCCGTTTTGAACAGGTACAAGTGCGATTCTGAAATAATGTAGAGATGGCTCTTTTCGAGAAGACCTAAAACAGAAACTATTCAGTCTGTCGCTAAAATTCTAAAAAAGTGAGTCTTCTTCTTCTACTAAGGTACCTCCTTACCAACATTGTCGTGTTGTGTTAGGATCTTCTTAAATACCTATCCGCTTCATTGCTAGAACGAGCATAAGAACTTAAGATCTAGATTGTGATAGCTCAGTATTTGGCTCATTTCATTCTCTTGAACATCGTCAGAATATTACTTGCCTCACTCTCCTGGCTCCCCTGTCACACAGTGCTCCAGTGAAAAAGACAAAAGCATTCCTCGACTTAACTAAATCAACGGCAACATCAATCGTACCGCTACAGGGAACACCCAGCGAATGTAAAAAGCTTTACCAGACTCTGTTTTTGCCTTGGATATATTTTCTCTTACTTCTTCCTTTTCGGTGCAAGGAATCACGGATCTCTAGTGTGAATTATGTAATTCACACTACAGATCCAACTATGTAGTACGATACGTTGACCTCAGAAAGCTTTGGCAAGCTTCTCAGTTTAAGAATATTTCATGTCTTAGGCCAACCAAGTGCAGACCTTTGGCATTTGTCTGTACAAGGACAGTTTTCTTTTTTGATGAGGTTTGCTTTGAAAAAAATCATTTATCTCTCGAGTTTTTAAATGATTTTTTGATGTAGTTTTTAAGTGGGATAAATGTAATATGAAGAACTACAAACTATTTTCTAAACTTTCTAGAACTCCTAAACACTTTGAACAACTAGTCTGTGACCAACTGGCTTTCGGTGTAAAAAACACAGTAGCACGACATTTGCAAACCCGCTTTGCTCTTTTCAAATATGTTCTTTAGCACTAGAAAACCGTTACGAGCTCGATTGCATCTTTACTAATTTTTCTAAAGCTTTCGGCCACCTTTCACACCACATTGTTTTGTTATTTTTATTTTTTTTTATTTTATTTAAATTGATGCGAACTGATCATGACAAAAACAGTTTTCTAGGCATTATAAATCTTTTCATTGGCTTAGAAATATAAGTGTCGGTAAACCCGACCGCAAATTCGCGTTTTAGAAGGGTACGACAGCATCTAACTGTCGTACCTTGGCCAGGTTTTTGGGTTGAGGTCACTGGATCCTTAGATCCTCCATGTCGTAATGGGTTTTCAATTAACACATAGTTCTGTTCAAATTAAAGGCTATGGGTTTCCCAACTGTGTTCTCCTATTGGATTCTTTTTTATCTTTAAATGAGATCTTGCAAATAAAACTTAGTATACTTTCCAACACTTAATGCTCGTTCAGGTGTACCAGTTATCAGTTTATGTCTTCTAGGATCTCTTCTATTTATTCTCCATTCATTTTACAGTTTAAGATAAGTCTTTTAAGTCTTTTCTCAAATGTGGCGTTTTTGTGTCTTTAAACGTACATCGCCAGATTGAGTAAGTTTTGCATTAAAGTCCATAGAAACAAAAGCTGTTGGAACTGATCTCATCTATCCTAATTTTCCAAATAAACATTGCATCGCTGCTTAATTAGACCGTTTTCACATATCTGCAAATACAGTTTTATGTCGTCCACTTTTCCAATTAGATGGAAACAAGCTAAGGTTATTCCTGTACCAAAGACCAAGAGGAACAGAACATCGCCCGATAAGTACTCTACCAGTTTTATCGAACGGCGTTGAAAAACTTCTGGTTTTACATACATGACCCCATCTCCAAAGGAGACGAGAAAACTTCTTCATCTCCATAAAAAAGGATACAGACGTAAACATAACAGCACGACCGCTGTCCTTAATTCATGCCACGAGTCCTTGGATTTAGATAGCTGACTCTCTTTTGGTCATGCTTGACTTTTGATTCGATTAACCTCAATGTTTTGTACAATAAACTAAATTCACAATTTAGCTTTGATGGTGCAGCCATAAAACTAATAAGAATCTTAGTGATAGAAACCAAGCCGTGTCCTCTGATGGCTCATTTTCATCTTTTCTTCCGGTTACATCAGGAGTCCCACAAGGATCTATTCTAGGACCTTTAATTTTTTGAATGTAAAATAAATATATAAATAAATAGGGTGGCGCAACAGAGCGAGGAGCATTTGGACCTAGCGCATTTCTTACAGCCGTGCCTTGTGAGGGAATGGAGGGACCTACAATTTTCTGCCGGTTCCGAGCGGCTAATTGAGAAAGCGCTTTTCATGGCAATGAATTTATTAACGCAGGGCTTGCCAATTCATCGCGAAAGGCGATACCCTTAGAAAAACATTTTTGCCTTTGCTGGCATTCGAACCTCGAGCATCTGGGTTAGCAGGTGGACGTGCCATCAAAAAACCATCAAAAAACCATCACGCCACGGGTATGTACATAAAGGATATTTTCAACTGCATAGCACGCAGTGAACTCCAACTTCATGCTGATTATGTACAACTCTTCCTATTGAAACACTTGGTCTTGTCGAAGACGGACTAAGTAGTGTCAACGAGGATCTATCCTCTATTCATCGTTGGTCCTGAACGAATTCATTGGTTTCTGACTCCAAAAAGTCATGCAGTATGATTATCTGTAAACACCCTGAGCAAAATGACAATTTCACACCAATCATGCTCAACAACTCCTTCATTACGTTTTCGTGATCCAGTAAAAATGTCGGTGTCCTTATTGACTCTGCGCTGTCTTGGGACGAACATGTTAGTTATACAGTACAGAGAGCTTATAATGGTCTTCTATATTGTATCCCTGTGGCCATCCGGCAGTTTAACTCTAAATAACACTAGGAAACTCTTTGCTCCTTTTTTTCTATACCATTGTTCACTTATGGAAACTGCTAGACAGATTTCCAAAATTCTTTTAAACTTAGAATGCCTAACAATACCTAACATAGATTTGAATCGATCTAAGTATTGCAGAATCGACGCTATACACTATATCGCCGTGTAAGTGTGCATATGAACTTGCTCTAAGCTAGTATTGAACTCGATTAGTCTCTGAAATGAAAAAAAATATTGCGCCCCTCTAAAAAAATACCCCTCACATACATTTCTGAGTGAATTTTGTATCTGTAATTAAGTAGATAAATGAAACGAATTTTATATTCATATGAGAGTATTTTTATCCAAGTTGTTACATCAGCAATAGATAACTTTTTGACACCAAAGCATTACATGCTCAATCTGATACCAGTAACCGGCGAGATGCTACGCTTTGACAAACCAACGCTCTAGGACTTTTGTGATTTCAAATTTAAGCTCAAATTGAAATTGAAATGAAACCAGCAACCCCCGCATTTAAACATTGTAAAAAGTTTCTCTTTTTTTTCATTGAAATCATTTGACCTCCATCAACTCCCACGTATGTGTTTGGTCCCGAGCCACATCCAAGATCCAATGCATAGAACCAAGCAAACGAGTCACATTATAGATTGAACCCCGGAACTGTTATACCAAATGCTTTTGCAAATCAAATAAAAAACTAATATGTTATAAGTGGTAACCTAGTTGAGGTTGGTAAACATGACAAGTTTTTCTAATTTATTGTAACTTTAAATCACACCACGAGGAACAAAAAGGAACGAACATGGAACCGGAAAAACTATAGGTAAACATGGCAAACGTGTTCAAGTTGAAAAGTTTCATGAATCAGATATAAAAGAACTTTTTCCAACTCACCCGGGGCCATGAATAGTCCCAATGAAAAAGTTTCACATATAAGGTCGAATCTGAAGAGGGTCATTTAAACAGCACATTGAGGCCTAAATCTACGTTTGAAGTGTCATTTGATTTTCTTTTAAGCCTTGAGAGGAGAAAACCAACGATATCTGTTTTTACTGATGGGACATTCTCATTCTCTACTGACAAGCTATACTTGAAGTCTTGAAGGTTTTTGAATGTATGTTGTAGAGAAGTTACAAATTACCAATTTGGTGATTCGAGCGATGCGATGCTTGGTGTCCTTTGTGTAACGATGGTGAAAAGAAAACACCTATATGTTTGCTAGTGGTGTTTGTTTTTTGTAAAATATCGTAGTTGTTGTAGACTAACTTCTTACGTTCTTTAATATTTCAAAAATTTACCTCAAAGGGTTTGAATTGGAAAGGCTGATGATGGTTTTTTTTGGTTGTGAGGCGAGATTGCTGCAAGGGATGAATGAATTTGTGTTGAGTATGAGATTGATTGATTAATTTGTTGATAGAAGAAATCATTTTGGGGGGCAGTGCCTTGGAAATAAAATTACCTTGGTTTCAAACATATTCTTGACTATTGGTGTTCATTTGCTTGAATAGGCGAAGTGGTCGTGGTCATTGACAGATACAACATATGAAAGGATGAGAGCCTTCGTTTTAACAATTATTTTTTTTTTTCAGTTTTAATTCATTTTGATTTCTTTTTCTTAAATCTACTTAGGAGCTACCAAAAATGTATAAAACTAGCTTATATAACAACTTAACTAACTTACTGACCCTAAGCGGGTACTCTAAATTACTCAATATCTTAATTCTAATGCCTTTCGGTCTAAAGATAACTTACGGACCTACAAACTAGAACTATGGTTAAGAACTAAGAAAATTTAAAAACAAAAAACTTAGTTTGCTGGATCATATTTTTTTTTTATTTTTATTAAAACTACTTAAAACTACTTAAGTCTATTTAAATCTTCTTAAACCTAGAGCAGCCACAGTAGCTTTTTTTTGTTTTCTGTTTCGTATTTTTTGGAATTTTTATGTTTTATGATTTTTTTTTTTTTTTTTTTTGAATTTTTATGTTTTATGATTTTTTTTTTTTTAGATTTTTGTCCTTTTTTTTTTTTGGTTTTTAATTTTTTTGTTTTTTTTTTTGTTTGCCACTGTGCCCACCCCCTATACCCTAAGACTTACACGCTAAACCTGTGTAAGCCAGCCATTGGCGACTCGCTATCAATATCAATTTGAGTTTCGTGCTCAGACAACCACCAGAACATATTTGACATTTTAACAACGTCACGACGATCGCGATCTGAGACCGCCCTACTGAACCGAAGGAGCTCTTCAACGTCTCCGCCTGCTGCGGTGACGTCTCGGTTATAAAGGAGCCGTCGTTCCACGGACTTACGGCAGACGTGGTAGATTAGCGGAACCGCCAACCTATCCTGAATCAGCCCTACCATATCAAAATAGAGGAAAGCCTCCGGTGGGACAAATCCACTGGAGCGTGTTCTTTCCAAATACTCTCTGTTGGGGTAATAAGCCCCAAAAATCAGGCCATTGGTCGAGGTCATCGCTCTTACCGTGTGACCACGAGTCAGTTTTATAATGAAGTTGTCGATCCTGTTTATTTGAGCCCCGTTGTAAAGGACCCCATTAGGATAATGTTTTCTGTACTCCGACTCTGGTGTTCTGTGCAATCTAATACGGGTACCCAAGCACTGTCTCTCAAACATCCGTTTTCTTTTTCACTTGAGACGCTGTAACATTGAACCACTTAGGGCACCCATAGATAATCATTGGCCTTATGAGGGCCATGTAGCAAATCACCTTCACTCTGCTATCAAGTTGACTGCTGTGAAACAGTCGCCTTGTCAGAGCAAAAGCTCCTCTAGCCCTGGCCAGAGCCGCATCCATATGTTTGTTAAAATATAGATACTGATCTAGCCAGATGCCGAGATACTTGACTACTACTTTGTTTGGCAGTGGGTTGCCGTCTAGATCAACGATCACCAGCTTTCGCCAGTTCTTTCTCGTATCCCATGAGGCCCGAGCCAACGAGGTTCTAAACACAATTGTTTCCGATTTCTGGACGTTGATTTTCAACTTCCCGTCATCGCAATATTGCTGGATCTTATCGAAGTCACGCTGCAAGAGTGTTCTGATGACCTCGATCTTTGGACCTGTTCTGTACGCGATTAGGTCGTCGGCGTACGCTATAGCATGGTGAAGGGAACCAATTAGATCGCCGGTGAAAATGCTAAACAAAATAGGCGAATTCACCGCCCCCTGTTGTAGACCGTTCTGTATTTTAAAAGTTCTGGTAGAAGTTATATTGCAACTTTTCACAACAAACGTTCTACCATGAAGCATGTCATTCAGAATATATAGCAGTGGTTTACTCATGCCATACCTGATCAACTTATAGAAAAGACCGTCTAACCAAACGGTGTCGAAAGCCTTCTCCAAGTCAACCAGACATGCACCCGTACACTGCTTTTTAGCTTTGTTCCATTGAATATCAGATACTAGTTTAGACGCGGCATGTATGGTATCATGGCCCGACTTAAAACCGAATTGATTTTCTGGAATAATATTTTTGTCCTCAGCCCATGTAGACAGAGCTCTATTGAGAACTTTCTCGAATACTTTGCTGATACTCGGAAGAAGACTAATTGACCGGAGATTTGCTGGATTGGAACCATCCTTACCTTTTTTAAGGAGAGGATGGACCACTGCCGTCTTCCAACGCACTGGATAATATGCATTATTCAGCGCATTGTGGAACAACGTGGTGTATATGCCCACTGCTTCCGAAGGGAGGTTTCTCAGCACAACATTGGGTATGCCGTCGACTCCTGCTGACTTCTTTTTCTTTATTTTGTGAAAGATGTCCAAAAGGTCCATCTTAGAAACGAACAGGGTGTTATCCCCGTTTCGCTGGGCGATGACTGCATTTGCAAGTCGGTCGTCATTGAACCTAGTGAAACCAGGATTCTCGGATCGCCAATGCGAGATCTCGTCTCTAAGATAGAAGTGTCCAACGAAGGCTCTGTTCTCGAGGTCGTAATTCGGGCGAACGCACTCGTTCACCTTATATACTCGCTCGAAAACAGCACCCTTTCTCTACCTTCTCTTGAGCATCTTCCACTATAATGACATTCCTAATGTCAGAAGTAAGTCTTTGTTCTCTGTCGTCCTTTGGAGTTTAATACTCTGAAGGTCATTTTGATCTTTTCTCCTAAAAATTTTATTTATTTCCGGAAACATACTCGGGTTGTTGGACTGTACAGCCCGAATTTTGTTGTTCCAGAAAAGAGATATAGATATTCTGTAATTTTCTTTAATTAACTGTTGGAGATTTTTGATCTGTGACTTCAGAGTTCTAATCTCCAAATCGTGTCGGTCAGTAAACCTCCTGTGCAAGAGTTTGAGTCTTGACAGGAGTCTACTTTTTTGTTTGTAAAGTGCGTCTATTGTCGCGTTTCTGTACATGTTCGTAGAGTCATGTTGCCTATATTTAGGAATTGTCCTGTCCATTGTACTACGGATTGCAACCTCCATACGTTGCAGGTACCCATCGATCTCAACGTTCGACAGATTTCGTTTTAACAATCTCATATATGCTAAGGGGTGTTGCAAGACTGTGATAACAAATAGGTTACGCTTCTTTGAATAGCACTTTGTCAGCAAAGTTTAAGTATTTGAAAACTATTTTCACTGGCAATCGAGCCCATGCGTACATCCCAACCACATGGCAAGGTCTCTTTTGTACCAAAAATTAAGAAAAAAGAACTATTTACTCGCCTAGAGCTTTGTACCCATCATTCTCGCCTCCTTCCTTCTTACAACGACGGAAAGAATGGTTGAAGATTGCCTGCCATTCGCCTATCTCACTCCAAATACAAACTTTTTCTCAGGTGCGTCTTGCTTACCAACGCGAAAAGCTTGTGGGATTGAACTCGAAAATCTTGATATCATTATTGTTTTTGCTCTTGATAGTAAAGATTTTGCGGTGTCATTTTCATCCAGGGTGATTTTGATAGTGCCGGCTTTGATGCCAAACGCAACGCTGCCAGAGAACTGGGTGTGGAGACAATCAGTCTAGTGAATTTAAGCAATGCTAACGAATAGAGCAGTGATCGTTGAAGCTGAGTAAAGAAAATATGTAACAACAGGAGTGACAAAAGGCTGTCCACAAGGTGGTGTTCTATCTCCTCTTCTGTGGTTAATGTACGAGTAGGTCAACTCTCAGCTTGAAACGGTCAAAACCATTCAAAAAAGTGACTATTTTCTTTTTCTCGAAACTATTCGATTTTTACCTTCGAGGACCGAGGAGGTTTAAAAACAAGCCTGGTAAAATTTGAGCTCGAAATATTAATTTAGAGGTCGCTCATCGCAGATTTCCATTTCCCATACAAATTGTATGAGAAAAAAACTTTTAAATTTTGGAATTTTGTATTTTGGTCTAGAAGCAAAGTGCAGGGATAAACGATACATATTTTTATAGAAAATTAGTTGTTCTACAAAAAAGCTTTTTTATCATTTTTCGACAATTTCACTCCTTCAAAAGTTATTCAATCACTGCTGAATCTTCCTCCATTGATACCTACATTATGGGATTTACTCTCTTAACAATCATTTCTCGTTTAAGAAGAAGTTGTCTGTTGTAGAATTCGCACTGCAGCTGTAAGGACCTCGCAAACAGCAGATTGGAAGGCCGGTCAATGCGATATAATTCCAAGTCTCAAGCTGTATCAAGTCATCGGTTAATTTTCCATCATTGGGCATAAACGCGTTCGTCTTATAAGATCTTATCCAAATGGCTTTAAGCTATGTTATTAAAAATGACTCGATGGGAAGAACTATCTGTGTCTGCAGTGGCAGCCAAGCTGTACTTTGTGCTTTACTCAATCCTCCAACTACTTCGAAAGTAATCAATGCAAGAACTCTCCGAATGCGGTCGGAAGACTAAATTCTTTGAATCTCTTTTGGGTTCCAGGCATAACTAGAAACTCAGACAACTTTCTCCGGACCTGAACAAGCGCTTTTGGGTTGACGGGTCCTCAGTGAGAGTTTCAGCCAATGATTGCACGATCAGCCGTATTCACAGCCTTATGCGCAGTCATACATTCCTGTAATAGAAAGCTAAAGTCTACAAGCTCACATGTAGCACTATGTCCTTTACATCAAGCAAACTTGTGGCTCTGTGTTACGAAAAATTTCTTACAACTGTAAAAATTTACTTATAGTTTTGTATTGCAGGTCCCGGATAAGGTTGCTACTATAAATGTGAATCCAGCTCCTGATATGACTGCCGATATGGGGCCCGTAACACAAAGCTTCAAGTACTTGTTACCTGATCGAAATATGACAATTATAAGAAATTTTTTGCACAACAAAACCGCAAGTTTGCGCCTGATCAAGTGTAAAGGACAAAATCCTACAATTGGCTTTCGACTGGTAAACTTGTAGCTTTGTGTTACAGGTTCCTGCAGCCTTAACCTACTCGCACCTATATCGTTTCCAGTATCCATGATCATATTCACAATCTTATCTGTAGTCGTTTAGACAGTCGCATCCATTTATGCATGCGTATACCTACAACTGTAAACATAGTCGTATCAGCACTCACAACAGCATACGTATATTCAATAGCTTCGGCAACTTCATCTTCAGCCAAATCCTCAGCCATATCGGAAACCGCATCCGCAGTCGTATCATCAGCCGTGAGCACAGTCGTGTCGCTGGTCATGTAGGCACCCGTATCAACAGTGGGGTCCGTATTTTAATGATAAGACTGTCTGCCCGTCTCGTGGGATTTCTATGTTGAGAAATCACGAGGAATTGGCAATTCCTTCGAGAGTATGTAACAACACGACCATCATCGCCTATCATCGCTTTCTCACTTAGCCATTCGGAATTGGCAAACATTTTTAAGTATGTACCTGCGCTCCTTAACCACGGTATGGTTGAACGAAATGCATTTGGCTCTGAAGCTCACACAAATTTTCATCTACTATCGTAATAGAAAATCCAAGTAACTTCTTTTTTTTTGTACAAATTTAAGTCTTTTATGTTGTGAAAGCCCCATCCATATTTTAATGGGTTTGGTTTTTCTTTCAGCTTCCCTGTACAAGGTTAATCGTTTTTTAATCCACCAACAACACATTTTAAACATTCAGTTTAATATTAAATTACTCCCACAGTTATGGGGTGATGTCCGATAGAGTCCTTCAACGTCCTTTCTCGCACTATCCTTGTTGAAGATTTGCAACAGATGTCCACACGGGCTATTGCTATTCTAAATTCTTTTCTCGAAAAGCAACTGTCTAAGATAAGTGTTTTTCAAGTACTAAAAACAACAACACCACTTTTATTTTATCCTGCGGGACAAGGCTATCTTCACTCACAACGAATGCAAGTGGAGCTTTCTTTTCGGTTTAAAGGAAAACCGATCGATATTGTTTTCGTGTTTTTCTTAAGAAAATAGACAATTGTCGATTTCCATCTCATCAAACAATCGAGAGAAATACTCATCTGTCTTCTATTTCATTTCTCGTTTCAGATAACAAGGAAAATGCAGATGTCTCTTATAGAACGTTTACCCAATCACGTCAGGATTTTAAAAAGAATCAAAAAAGCAACCAACTACACATTTGCATATTACAACATCGCGAAAATACCATAGATCCAATCACAATAAAAATAAATCTCACAGGATCCTATACAAAGCCCAACTGGAAACAAAGGAAGTCCGTTTAAGTGAGAGGAGAAGCATACATCCTTCCATTTCCTTATAAGATTCAAAGGTCATGAAGGACATTTTACAATACGACTCGGATGCATATAGCACCAACGAAACGATTACATTTTTGGAGCATGTCACATCAACATCGTTTGCATTGCACAGCAGTGCTATGGTTTCGAAGGACGATGTTTTTGAATTCACAATCATGCTGAATGCCACCTCCACAGAAACACCCTTTGTGCCATATGTGCTGCGGCCAGAGACATACATTGTGCCGGTGCTGTTTGCGTTCATCTTTATTGTTGGCGTGCTGGGAAATGGGACACTTATCGTCGTGTTCTTAGGTGTGAGACAAATGCGGAATGTTCCTAACACGTAAGTTCAAAAAATAAAAATTGTAGAATGAAGTAGCAGTTCCATTAACATTATCTTTCCGCTGGGTCCCCATTATATGATACAACTCTCAAGAAATTGCTCTACCTGCATTCCGGGCCAAAATGCAATTTAGCACAATTTTTCCTTTTCCAGGTTCTGTGAAGAATTGTAGCCAATTCATTTTCTTGCATTATACAAAGTTACCCATTGGAAGAGTTTTTATTAAGTCGAAGTTGAATTGAGTGTGGGAATTGCGTTGAAGTTCTTCTTTTCAATGTGAGGGTAATGTAGAGTCTCAGTAAAAAGTAATTAAAATGGTAAAGGTATTAAATTGAACGAAGAAAAGTCATTTAATGAAGAAAGTCAGTACTGTAGGCGGGTTTTCCAAAAATAGTCAGTCATATAACATGTGGAATACTGTAATTTTTCCAAAGAATCGAAATTTAAGCTGCATGTTGGAGATGAAAGCATTTTTGTGCTAAGAGAACCAAAGGAATTGTCAAGTTCTGGATGCATCTCATGGATGTTCCAAATAAAACTCTAAGCGGCTTAGAGATGCTTCCCAGGAGATGAATTATGTAGTAGAAAGGTTTTCTTTGAATTTCAATTCACTATAGAACTGATGTGCTCTAGACTTGAATATTCAGCACCGGAATTTCTTGGAAACACATGAAAACTAATTGAACAACAAGACAATGCTCCTTTTCATAGAACCCAGACTTTGAATCAACTTTTCTTTTTAATTATGAAAGAAAATATGAAAGACTAACAGCCAAATTATGGAGAATTCTGAAAATTTTTTTCATTTCAAATTTTCCAAAAATTAATCAAAACTGGTTCTAATTGAATTAGCATTATTAATTTCTGGAGAAAGAATCCAACAAGTTATATCAAAGGAAAAAAAAAGAAGATTGAGAGTGAAAAATGGACTCAAGCGGAAATGGAAACACTTTCATCGCTTTGTTTATCCCATGGTAAAGGAGAGTCCAAACAGACAAGCACAAAAGAGGACATTCAATGGATTACTGTTCAATCATCATTCAATTTGGTAAGTTCGCAACACATTAACCTGATCCAGCAGAAATAGCATTCCAATTGGTTCCATATTAGATGCATCCACCACGAACCATATCCGTCTTTCTAGGGCGCTTCAAATTCATTTTGATTCATTTGCGGAAGGATAACTCACGAGAACGGCGAAAAGTTTCCGTTTCCGGTTAGGATGATTTTGGGGTAGATAACAGATACTCAAATTTTTTAGCAGCCCAAAAAACTGCCAATTGCTTTGACTGTGGCACATAAAAATCGATCGCCAGAAGAAGCTAATTTTTTCCTAACATTGGCTGAATGAGCAAAGAGGAAATCTTTCGAATGTTGACGTCGAAATCGGGAAACTCAGAATCTGTGAACCCTGCTCAAGAATCGCTGTCACAAGTTGAGTTGCCTCGCATCGAAATCGAATCGACTTCGATTCTAGGTCATATGCAGTTTTATACTGCGTCTTCATAAAGGAGTCCAACAACACGAAAGGCCTCGTCAGCTCAAAAATTGAATAATAACAAAAGCAAAGAATATCTAATTAAAGACGCTGCCGCGATGCACTTTGCGAAAACTGTGTTGGATGATGATTAGAAGAATTGCGCCAAAATGCTTCCAATCTTGCGGAGCTGCATGCGTTGGAGATGCGCTACAAAGAAATTCATTTGAATGACCAAGTTGATGATTGTTGTGTCCAATGCATTATCTTGCTCGTGCTCGTCAGGTTAACCTGTGAGTCGACGCCGACAGTTGAGAATTCACAATCGATGGATGAATAAATAAATAGGGTGGCGCAACAGAGCGAGAAGCCCTGGGCCTAGCACATTTCTCACATCCACTGCCTTTGTGAAAAATGAAGGTGACTTACAATTTTCTGCCGGTTCCGAATGGCTTTTCATGGCAATGAATCTACTAAACTGGCACTTGCCAATTCCCCGCGGAAAGCCATACCCGTGGAAAAATTTTTGGCTCTATTGGGATTCGAACCACGAACCTCTGGGTTAACAGACAGATATGCTAACCACCACGCCAGGAGTATCACGATTTCGAGTTTTACATGCCATTTTTTGGAAGTAATACCGATTTGTTCAAAACTTGAAACTCAATTTTGAAAAATAGTTCTATGTAAAAAGTAGCTTTGTAGTGAGTCAATAACATGGATGTAAGTTTAATGACGAAATAAAATATTTGCATTTCATTTTCTGAGCCAGAAAAGTACTTCTGGAGCCTACTTTCTACTCTCTACTTTCGAATCATTCGAAATCAGTCTTTGATTCTTATTGTTTTTGAATGCCAATAAAAAAGACAGTAGAACTTAGTTCCTGCTTTTCTCGACAATGAATTTCTGGTTAAGTTGAAGTCTTCCATTTTATCTGATGTTTTTAGGAACGAGAGGGGAAGAGTTTTTACTTGCTTTAATCCAAAAACCTATTTGAGACAATATCTTGTCGATGTGCTGCTGTAATCATAGTAAGAGTAGATCCTGCAAAGAACTTACTTACTAAGGTGGGCATTACAGTTCGGGGTGAACCAGGGCCCCAACCAACATCCTTCTGTAACCACTTCGATTTCGGGCGAGCTCTCTCCAGTTTTGCTTTCTTAGTCGGTTGAGGTCTTCATCTAATTGATTGCGTCCAAGCAGGACTGGGATGATCAAGGTCTTATATAAGGTTACCTTGGTTTTTCTGGAGAGGGTTTTGTTTCTCAATTGCCTTCTTAACCCAAAGAAGCAACGGTTGGCAAGAGTTATTCTCCGTTTGATCTCCGCACTGATGTTGTTGTCCGTGTCTACAGCAGATCCTAGGTAGACGAAGTCCTGTACTACCTCGAAGTTATGTCTGTCTATTTTGACGTGTTGTCCAATTCGTCGGTGTTCTGTGTCCTTGTTTGATGACAGCATATACTTTGTTTTGCCCTCATTAACCATCAAACCCATTTTTGCCGCTTCTGTTTCAATACTCGCAAAAGCACCTATGACATCACGCTTTTTTCTTCCCATTACGTCAATATCGTCTGCATATGCGAGCAACTTCACAGATTTTTGAAAGATTGTTCCTCTGGTGTTGACGTTTGAGTTTCTTACAATCTGTTCAAGTATGATGTTGAAGAAATCGCATGACAGTTTATAGCCTTGCCTAAAACCTTTTTCGACATTGAAGGTCTCGGTGAGTTCTTTACCGACCTTGACGGAGCAGCGTGAATTCTCCAAAGTCATCCTGCATAGTCGTACGAGCTTTGCAGGGATGCCGAAACTAGACATGGTTCTGTACAGCTCGTCTCTGTAAATACTGTCATAAGCGGCCTTGAAATCGATAAAGAGGTGGTGAATATCGATATTGTGTTCTCGGGTTTTTTCCAAGATCTGCCGTAATGTGAAAATTTGGTCTATTGTGGACTTCTCTGGTCTAAAACCACATTGATAAGGACCTATCAAGTTGTTGACGTGGGGTTTCAGACGTTCACATATTACAGCAGACAAGATCTTATAAGCGACGTTTAGGAGGCTTATCCCTCTATAATTGGCGCAATTGTGAGGGTCTCCTTTCTTTAGGATCGGGCATACGATACTGAGGTTCCATTCATCGGGCATGCTTTCTTCCGACCATATCATGCAGATCAACTGGTGCATGCTCCTTTCCAACTGGTCTCCAGCTGCCTTGAAAAGTTCGGCATCAAGGCCATCTGCACCTGCAGTCTTATTTGATTTAAGTTTGCATATAGCAAGCTTAACTTCTTCTAGGTCGGGAGGACGGCATTCTTGATCATCGTCCAAGCTGAATGGGGCAATCTGCCTGACAGCGGAATTTGTGTCCTCATCGCCGTTAAGCAGTCTGCAGAAATGATCTTTCCAGATCCTCAGTAGCGACTGTGACTCTATAACTATGCTTCCCTGGTGGTCTTTACAGGCTTGAGTTCGGGGTTTGCCACCCTGGCAGGATCTTTTTACCTTTTGGTAAAACTTCCGAATCTCGTTCCTGTCATGGCACCTCTCTATTTCCTCAAACGAGCGCTTTTCATGCTACTTCTTTTTCTTTTTGAGCATTCGGTGTTCCTCCCTTCTTTTCTCATTGTTAACCCGTTATACTGATCGTAAGCAGCCCTCGATGCCATGATGGGAATGAAACTCGAAAGTCATATCAAGATTTTAAAAAAAAAACACCAGAGGCATTATTTTCCAAAAATGATTTCAATTGAGCAGATATTAACGTTAACTGAAGAAGCAATTGTGATATTGTTACTACTTTTGCTAGCATTGAAACATAAGCGGCAGAGTTGGGTGCAGAAGCACGGATTTTATCTTAAACGGATGGGGAAACCCTTTGTCGTTTCAAAAAGAGAAATATTTACTAGTCAACAAAATAGGTGTCATAAGCCCTTCCTGTGTGCGTTAATTACAAGAACACGAACCAACGTTGTGAAACGAAATGACATCGGAATGGTAGCAATGGTTGTTTCATGATGGACAGATGGACTTTGACGCTTGGGTTCGATGATTTTCCCAAGCGTGGAGGAAGAAGACCTTGTTTTTGTTGGCACAATAAACTTGAGAAGGAACTCAATCGACCTAAAGTGCACGACAAATTTAAAGAACAGGTTAACTTTATAACGATAAGAAAATATAGATGTGACAAAGTTGGGGGAGTTAGAGAACCAGCGAATTTCTCTTAACCATACCTTGGTGAGGAATTGATTTATGTATTATTCCGACTCCGAGGGCTAAGTGAAATAGCCATTTTCTTGGTAGTGCCAATTGCTCGTAAATGGCAATACCCACTAAAGAGGCAATATGATGTTTCTGACAACAAACCATAACGCCACTGGAACTACAACAAAAAGAAAAAAAAACAGGCTGAGTGAACATAACAGTTATGACTTGTAACAAATTGAATTGTATGTCCTTGTATTGATTTTTCTTTTCGAATCAGTTTGCACGAATAATGAGAAATTATTTAACATTTATTTTCATTTGCTTTGAGAACACCGTCCAATTCTTTTCCATTCGGTTGATTCGTCGGGTCCAGGGTCGACCAAAGAAAACACGTAAAACTTCGGTTATGAAAAAGGTCTAATCCTTTTATTTGTCTTAAAGCTAGTCTTATACAGGGTGATTCGCATAAGGTGTGACAAAAAGATAGGGTGTGTAGGTTGGACCTAGACAAGCAAAAAATCGTATGGGAGGGGGGGTCCATTTTCCCCCGTTTAGGCGGGAGGGGCAATTTAAGAAAAAAGTCACTAAAAATTGGAAAAAAATTATTTAAAAATAACGGTAGTACCTACAGAGTCGTACTACAGCATTTTGAAAAGCCAAAAACTTAAACATTAATTTAAATTTAAAACTAAGTTGTTCAAGTAAATAGTTTTTGAAATATTAATTTTCAAAGTCAAAATTTTGAAAAAAAACATAATTTTTTTTCTTAAAACCACTTTTTTTTCCAAATTTTACGTAATCAAGTAGTATTTTTCTGGCTTATTTTCAATGCTCTTATTTATTTTTGATCAAACACAAAAAACCGGATGTCAAAATAACCTGTAGTTTTTGAGAAAACCAAAAACTACAAAAACGACTTTCGTCAAATTTTTTTTTTTTTAAGTTTTTTTTTCGTTATTGGATTTTTAAGTGAATTCTCAATAAAAAAAGTAAAGAGAAAATTCATCCTTTATTTCGTAAGTTCACTTAAGAATCCAATAACGAAAAAAAAAAACTTAAAAAAAAAATTTTGACAAAAGTCGTTTTTGTAATTTTTGGTTTTCTCAAAAACTACAGGTTATTTTGACATCCGGTTTTTTGTGTATGATCAAAAATAAATAAGAGCATTGAAAATAAGCCAGAAAAATACTACTTGATTACGTAAAATTTGGAAAAAAAGTGGTTTTAAGAAAAAAAATTATGTTTTTTTTTCAAAATTTTGACTTTGAAAATTAATATTTTAAAAACTATTTACTTGAACAACTTAGTTTTAAATTTAAATTGATGTTTAAGTTTTTGGCTTTTCAAAATGCTGTAGTACGACTCTGTAGGTACTACCGTTATTTTTAAATAATTTTTTTCCAATTTTTAGTGACTTTTTTCTTAAATTGCCCCTCCCGCCTAAACGGGGGAAAATGGACCCCCCCCTCCCATACGATTTTTTGCTTGTCTAGGTCCAACCTACACACCCTATCTTTTTGTCACACCTTATGCGAATCACCCTGTATAATGTTAATTAATTAATTAATTACTAAT
Organism: Melanostoma mellinum; assembly: GCA_914767635.1. Taxonomy (NCBI): domain Eukaryota; kingdom Metazoa; phylum Arthropoda; class Insecta; order Diptera; family Syrphidae; genus Melanostoma; species Melanostoma mellinum. Next base: position 51,753,256 of record OU612060.1, on the reverse strand, counting down.
TCTGGTGGTGGTTCCAACGCTGGTAGATCCTTAGTCCTATGCTGGCAAAACGGTCATTAGGTACGGGTTTTTAATCGCTGGCATCAACAGGTAAATCCTGGCATCGACAGTAAAAAAACTGGCATCAACAGACAAACGCTGGTATCAACAGGAAATCCTGGCATCAACAGTGAAAATACTGGCATCAACGGCTTATAGCCGGCAAAATAAAACCCAAAAGTCCTTAAGAGGCTGGTGGGGGATTTTGCTAGGAACTCCAAGGAGACCTCGGTTAAAATTGGGAATCTCTGGGCACACTACGTATCCCTGGTTTTCCTTTTAGTGGAAGTAGCCTGTACTCGAGATTGGTACTTTTCAACACAGGCTGGCTTCCCCTTTGCCCTTTCTCGTATTTTTCAGGTTGCCTTATAAAGTTATTTACACCAAGTGCGTGTGAGTTCTATTTCGTGAGTGAAAAATGTCATGTGAAAACCATGGTATGTGCATTGGCTGGAGGTAGGGTGTACATTTGTAACTTCGTTACAACACTCGGAACTTTAAAATTTTCAATCGCTTGTGGAACCTTAGCACTCGTTATCAACCTCGCCGAGAGGGGTTTACCGCTTTTGTTACAGAACAATTAAACCTTTGAGTGCAACTAAAGTCTATTGAAGCACCACCACCGAGTCCACTTTATATCTTTTGTATCTGAATAGCTCTTAATAATCCAATACACCCAGAATTGTTATTTTTCTTGGGAAAAAATCAGTTTAAACCTTTTTATTTTAATAATGAACAAGTAAAACATTAAATTTGATGAAGTGAGCAAAATACAAGTATTCTGAAGACAGCACGGGACAAGAATCTCGAAGAAAATGAATTCAAAAGACTACTGTCAAAATAGAGTAAGACGACATCACACACCTTTTATCCAGTCAGGTAACTCTTTCCACTGAGTCGCAACCGAATCCACAATATCGGATACAAAACGTAATGAATCAATCCATTGGCTCCCAAGACTTAAAGTTATCTTACACTTTCCAACCGCTGCGCATTGCTTTTCAAAACATTAAAAGTTTTTCATTAATCCTTTAATAACCGGGAAAATTATATAAAGAAACATCACAGACTGCCAAAATCGTTGTTGCAAATTCGATAGAAAATTTGGATTCACCGTGGTATTAAATCAAAAAGAAAGCAGACTACCAGAAAATTTTACGCAAGGTTGCCTAACAAAACTGTGAACAGCAAAAAAGAGTCTGAAGAACAAAAACGGGGACAGAAAAATAATCCTATGAAATAAGGAAATTTCCCAATAAACTTTTCAATGCCTCTTGCGGTGTTCGCACATGAATCGCTTGACTAGTTTCAGGATATGGGAAAGCAAGACTTTTTGTAGTCATTTCTGATGAACACTTTTTCAAACATATTTAACTAACAGTTCAAATTTCAAAAGAGCTTCATATAAAGTATTTTTGCTATTTACAAGAAAGACAAACATTACATTTTTTGCAATGAAAAAAAAAAAAAATAATGATCTAAAATAGTACGCATACGCCAGAGTGCTCCTCTTACTAAATGCAATCAAAGTGCAGAGTGCCAGTAGCAATTAGACTGACATTATTGAATGCTCATTGAACTCAAATAAGAAACCTAAACTTCATATTTTATTTTATTTCCAAGCGTGTGTGGGAAGCAGCAACCGTCTTGCACACGTGTATTTCCTTGTCTTTTTGTCTTTTTAAGAAAAAATCCTAAAACATTACTGGTGAGGGAAGAAAAGCGAACAAATAGCGAAAAGGAAAGAAAATCTTACATAATTAATGTTGTGTTCCTGTTTTGTGAGTTAGATGTTCTTCATATCCTCAGGCACTTCTTAGACAAATGATAATAATCTGCTTATATGAAATATTAAATCGGCCGGAGCTCTTCTGATAAATTTGGGAACTAATTCAAGAAGAACATCTCATTATGAGCATTACGACCGATTTTCAGGCAGTTAAACATTTGAGGATGTTTTTCAGTGTTTAAAGTTTAAAGTCGAGGATAATTCTTATCCAAGGAAATTGAATTAATAAATCTGCCAAATGGTTGCTAGGCTATTATACAACGCTTATATCAACGCTCGTTTAAACTTTGCCAAAAGCGTCGTTTATTTTATGAGGAAACCTTATCAAGAGGAAGACATTAAGGCTTCCGAACATTTTTACCACATTTAATTCATTGCCGCTGCGGTTTTTTTCTTTTCCTTTTTACAAGGTGAGGATGTCATTTTAATAGCAACAACTTACAAGGCCATATTGTGAAGTTGCAAAACATTCTGCGTCTTTTATAAGCAAGTCCCATTTCCATAACACAAACTGAGGATGAAAAAAGAAGAAAAAGTATTTAATTAACTCCCACTGTACCCACCAAAAAAGATACTTTGGGCTGGTAGAAGAGATTTTTGATCAAAGAAAAGAAAAAAACTGCTCTCTTTGAATTAAGGAAACAAATCAACAAGAATTATATGCTACTTAAAGGACTGTGTCGCATAGGGAAATATTTATTCAACGCTGTTCTTCTGTTTTACTTCAGTCGTTAATTGTGTTAGATAATGAGATAATGTAAAAGCGATTACAGCTTTGAACAGGTGGAACATTGACAGTGGAAATCAGTAGATGAATAATGTTCCTTTTGGTGAGTTCGTCTCTTTGGATGGTACACATTTGCATCTTTCGTTAGTTTCAATTAGAAAAAAATATCTTCTTTTTTAGTAATTCTATTAAACGGATAAAAAAGTTAAAATATAAAAGGTGGCACAAAAGGTCAGGTGGACCCGAAGACTAGCGCATTTCAAACAACCATACCTTCTGAAGAATAAACTTGCAATTTTTTGCCGAATCCAAACGATTGTGTTGAACAACTTTTCATAGGAACGGAATTTTACTTACCAATTTCTCGCAAAAAAGAAATGGATGCTTACGGGTTACCAGTTTACGTAGGAGAGGTCTACCATCATGCCAAAAAAATCTTTTTGGCTTTCGGCAATGGGAAGACGTTTACATTTATTCGGTATTTTCAATCGGCATGTGCTTGCCATTGCTGCACCATTACATCCAAAAATGTAGGTACTTAAGAAAACGAGGGCATTAAAGTTCGGGATGAAGCTGAGCCTCAACGAACATCGACAAAACTTCTGATTTCGGGAAGCTCTCAGCAGTTTCTACTTTAAGCGACTTCAAAAACTCTCCGAACCGGAGCATTAACTCCCATGCGCTCTTTATTCCTCAGCCATCGTTTCTTGCGATGCACACCAGGGAGCTGCAGTGAATGTCACGTTTTATGAATGCATTCACTTATTCATTACCTCACACACTATTAAGGCACCATTCATCCAAAGCAATACACACACTGCACTCTCTTTTAGTCAACAAGACAGGTTCTCACTCTCACTCACTCAACTGAAACAATGGCAGGCAATGACAATATCTGTGCGAATAGTGTCTAAAGCAACGAATCATCTACAGTGCAACGAATGCTTCATAATGCAACAAATACCTCACAGTGCAATACTGTGATGAAGAACACATCTGCCACTGCTATAACTAACAAAACATAGAAATAACGCCCAAATCTAGTCACAAAATGTATATAGTTTCATCTATGAACATGAAAAAATATTCGTTGTCATCCCTCATCATTCGTTAACATTCGCTTTTTTTCGAATGCAAGCGAATGGTGTACCTGTTTGAGTTTGAATGGTTCATTTATTCATCATTCATGGGCACAAGCAATGCGAAGGCTCGTATTGTGTGTTGTGTACTTTTCTTACAAGCATCACACTTTTTTCATCATCGTGTGCGTGAGACTGTTTACGGCTTGTTTTTCGGGGGATGATTTGAAATCCCAATTGATTGCACTCATGCAGTTCTCTGATGCACACTTTTACAGCTGTTATCATGTCACAAGTCACAACACATCTCATACAATTCATTTTTCTCTCTACATCGTCCTTACAAACGCAAATCAAAGATCAGTAGCAGTATTTTTCTTTTGAAACGACCATTCGCTTTTGATAAGTTCCGTATGTTGCTGCACTCATTCCTTCCGCTTCTATTTCAATGCTCGCAAAAGTACCAATGACCTCACAAATCCTGCTTCAGTCAACGTTAATATCGTCTACGTAAGCGAGTAATTGAACAGATTTTTGGGAGATAATGCCACTGGTGTTTATTTTAACGATTAACTTTTAGTAAGACTTTCGAATCTCATTCCTATCATGGCATCTCTCAATAGGTGCTTCTCATGTTGTTTCTTTTTCCATTTGAACGATCTTCTTCCCTTATTTTCTTCTTTTAGATCTTGTTGTATTGGTCACTGGCAGCCAGGTTCTCTTTTTCATCAACAATTGTTGTGCTTTTTGTTAGGCTGCATTTCTTTCATCTTACCTTTGGTTTCGATTTGTAGGTCTAGTCAAACTGACAACTCAGAGGCTGCGGATCTGATGGCTTACTGAAGATTTGAGGATCGTTGAAGGGACACACACTTGGTTGGAAAGAGCACCGGTTATTTCTTTCAATTGAAACTAACAAACGTCATTTCGTTTCACAGCGTTTCTTCGTGTTGTTGAAGCCATGTCATACGAATACGTAAAGTTATCATATACGGCCACATAAGTTAAACCAAAATGTTCACCAGAAGCCACACAATCCGAAACCCATACAAAATCCAATATAAAGTCGCATAAAAAAGGACGACATGGCCTGAACTGAATGATTTAGTAAAACGTATGAGACGGCAGTTACAGTTTTAAGTGAGTCGAATTCATCCGCAGTGAAATTTCCTTAAGCTCTGGCTCACTGCTGAGATCCGGACACTCAGTCAAAACATTAAAGTTTTGATCTTTGTTCTTTGTCCCTTTTGTCAACACTCGCACTTCCTACTTTCACAAGTCAGCGTCGTCGAGATCAATACCCAGTGGTTACTGCGGGGAGGTATACTAAACACAATTGACGCCTACATTTCTTTGAAACAACTGGAAGACTCTAATTTGGCACCAATCAAAGCCTTGCCAGTTGGTACACGGCTTTAAAACTTGCATGTCATTTTTCTGAATACTAACTAGTTGTAAATTCACGCTCTCACGCAAACGTTCGTTGTTCTATCCAGAAAGCGCTGCTTTCCCAACTTCTTTTCTAAAAATATTGGTTTTGTGTAACACAAACTGACTATATTTTTAGTCCTTGCTTCGATTAAAAAGATTTTTAATGTCCTTTTCAACAAAATACCCTGCCGAGATAAGAGAGTTGATATTGGAGAAGAGAAGAGCTCGAAGAAAATGGCAAAATACTAGATTTCCAGACGACAAAACAGCGTTTAACCGGCTAAGCAACGAACTGAAAAAACAAATCTACGAATTTAAAAATGATTCATTAAGTAGATTCCTGAAAAATTTAACGACTGATGCTTCAACTGATTATTCGCTCTGGAAAGCAGCTAAGCGCCTGAAAAGACCGCAGTTACAGAACCCGCCAATTAAATCTCTAAACGGTAATTGGATCGGAAATCCGAAAGAAAAAGCTAACCTGTTTGCAGAACATCTTGCGAATGTTTTTAAGCCATTCCCAGCAAATACAACTGAATACAGCTAACAGTTTATTGATAAAGTCGATGAAGTTGACATACTAATTGTCACACTCAAAGAAATAAAAAGTGTGTGTCAAAATCAACTATCGAACAAAAAATCACCTGGGTACGATCTAATAACTGCTCAGGTTATGAAAGAAATGCCATCAAAAGCCTTCATAAAACTCCAATTCATAATAAATGCATGCCTAAAGACCCAATATGTCCCACATCATTGGAAAATTGCTGAAGTAATTGTTATACCAAAGCAAGGTAAGCCACCAACAGAAGTGACGTCTTACAGACAAATATCGCTTATACCAATAATGGCAAGTCTTTGAAAAATTGCTACTGAAAAGACTGAGCAAAGTCATAGAAGAAAGAAATCTAATCCCAAATCATCAGTTTGGATTTAGAAATAAACATTCCATCATAGACCAAGTTCATAGAATAACGGATGCAGTTGAAAAAGCATTAGGAGAAAAACAAGTATGTTCGGCTATATTTTTAGATGTTGCTCAAGCATTCGACAAGGTATGGCATGAGGGGCTAGCGTACAAACTGCAAAGGGACCTACCCAGGCAGTACTAAGAAATACTAAAATTTTATATCTCAAAACGGCTCTTCAGAGTGCGGTATGATCAAGAATATTCAAAGCTAAGTAAAATTCAAGCCGGTGTTCCACAAGGAAGCGTCCTAGGACCTACCCTGTATTTGCTATGCACAAGGGATATTCCAATGGATAACAACACCATTATGGCTACTTTTGCGGATGATACCGCAATTTTGGCATCCAGTAAGTGCGTCGTCAAGGCTGCTTAGAAATTGCAAAATGCCGTCGACACCGTTAGTGATTGGACCAAAAAATGGCGTATCAAGCTCAATGAAGCTAAATCTGCACATATAAACTTTACAAATAAAAAGTTAAGCTACGTTCAAATATTCATCAACAATCAAGCTGTACCTTACGCCAATACGGCCAAATACTTTGGGATGAATTTGGATGCAAAGCTAAAATGGAAAGAGCATATCAAAAAGAAAAGGGAAGAGCTCAACTTGAAATATAAAAAAATGTACTGGTTACTCGGTAGAAATTCGGACTTATCTGTCGAAAATAAAATAATGCTTTATAAACAAGTACTTAGACCTGTTTGGACCTATGGAATCCAATTATGGGGCTGTACAAAGAAAAAAAATACTGAAATCATCCAAAAGTTCCAAAACAAAGTCCTTCGTGGAATAGTAAATGCACCATGGTATATAATAGCGACTTACATCGTGGCCTACAAATAGAAACGGTTACAGAAGTTGTAAGAAAACACGCTGTATCACACAATCAGCGACTGCATAGTCATATCAACTCTGAAATGGAGTCCGTATTAAATTCTAGAGGCAATGTTCGGAGATTAAGAAGAACCAAGCCACACGAGCTAATGGCCTAAAAGTCATGGGAAGCATTAAAAGTTTAAGCTTCCCTTAAAGCGATAATATTATTGAAAAGAAAAATCTGTTGTCGATCGTTATAGATTGGTTCTGATTATGAGGAGTTTTTAGTGGGTAAGAATCCCACACTACTTCGTATCGAATACTACTAAGTGTCTTTTGAAGATTTACTCCTGACAAAAAAAAATAAAAATGTCCTTTTGATATAAGACTCTGCCATATGGTCTATATATTAACTCAATCGTAGATTTATCTGTGGCGTGGGTTTCTGTAAATGTAAAAAAGAAACTCTTCGCAGCTTTCATTTTGCTCATATTAAACAACACATAATTTGATTAAAAAAGGCTATTGACATTTAAAAAACCATCAACTCCTTTGTGGTGCTCTCAGCGCTTCTCTTCTCCCTTTTATCATTAATGTAAGTCCTTATCTAAGCTATTAAACATGCAGCTTCTTGTATCCACCAACTGCATGCAGCTTCTAATCAAGTAAAGCGAAATGTGTTATCTTATGAACCACAAAAACGCATAAATTGAATGCACTACAGCCAAAAGTAAGGACAACACTCTTATTTCAAGTGTGAGTTGTAAAAAATCGAAGCATCACTGCGTTCTCCCAAAGTGCCATTTCAAAATAAAACCTCATAAATCAGAAGAAAGCAAAAAAAACCGTAAACTGTACCAAAGTTCGTTGTATCACTTTAAAAATAGGCAAAAAAACATAAAAATGTTTACAACTTTTCATTTTTTGGTAGTGAAGCGTAGGCGAGTGAAAATTCTAGATTCCATTTCAACAGCGTCAATAACAATAAACTGTAAAATGCCTACACACTTTCAAATTGACATTTTGCACAGATACCCACTTCAATTTTAAGCAGCAAATGTATGTCCTTCATTTGAATCCTTGCGGGGGAAAAGAAAAATGCGATGTACTGAACTACATTGTTGAGCAATTTGTGTAGGGAAAAATAAGAAGAGCCCCGACCTCGCAAACAACAAAATGGGCACTATTAAGACATCCTCGATGAAAGTCAACCAAATCAGAAAGTGGCTCGCAAAAAAAAACCGATCAAACAAATCTATTCGGAAATTTATTACCCAGTGTCTTTTGAAGTCGTGAAATTGTGCGTAAAGTTCTTGGAACTTGCCACAAGTACTTTCGCCGCTCTGTCATACTTAAAGATTGTCATTTCGGCCAACAATGGACACCGATGGAATCTCAGCAAATACCAAAGGTTTCAAATTTATGGCGAAATTAATTATTCAATAGTTTTTTGTTTGTTCGGTATTCGATTTGTCGTCTCCTTCTTCTTTCTTCTTTTATGATATGAGGCATGAAGCAAACATTAGTCGTCGTCGTCGTCCGTCGTCGTCATCTTCATGTGCTAGGAGGTGGGCTTTTGATATGACGAGGCTGTAATTTTCATCGAAATGAAGAAACAGCGTTTTTCTTCCCAGTTAGTGATTAAGGACAGCAGTCGTCAAAATGCATTCCTAAAGCAGCAAGAGGCGAAGTGGTGGTACAATTGGAAGGAGATTGCGATAAAGTTAATGAAAATTACGACAAAGACGGCAATATGCGATGTTATATGAATCTGTAGTAAATGTTATACTCATGCGGGAATGAATATGTCTCTTTGCGCTCAGTGTCCTAAGGCCATCTAATGACTTAATGATTAAAATAATGATACGATTGAAATGAACGTGCGATGATTCCTATGATGGAATCCCCACCGATTAATCTTCGCATGAGCAAAGCATAAAAAAGGAAAAGAATTAGAAGAATAAGCTTTCTCTTGGTTTTATTAGGACTGCCTAGATTTCCATTTTTGTAATTTCTTTTTGAAGGATAATAGCCAATTTTGTTTGAATAGCTTGTGAGATGACAAAATGTATGACACGGACACCACGCAGTGCTCCTTCATAAGCTACATGATGAATGTTTCCAGAGTGATAGTAGCAACTTTGTGGGGATTAACGTTATTCATATGAGCAGAGGAAACACATTTTAATAACAATAATAAAAATTTAATGAACGTGGATTTTGGGACACGCGCTAGTAATTACACGAAAGCAACCTTGAGGCTGAAATGTCTTCTCTTTTTTTTTTTGTTGTTCTTTTGCTCTTTTGAAAAACGCGTCATACTGCAGGATTTCTAGATAATTTCAGTCTTGAAAACGTGCTTGCTTGTTCATAATGGGGATAAATGTAATGTATGACTGGATTAGCCACGAGTACCTTGTTAAATGAAGCAATTGTTTCCCCTGCTTTTTATTGACCTAGTTACCGAATGAAAATGAACGTAATTTGCATTTTTTTTCTCAATAAAGCTGGCTTAGGATTCCTCTGAAAAGACTTACTTCGTATAACCCAAATTTTCCGACTGAAGACTTTTTTAAGAAGCCAATAATTTGATTTTGATTCAAGGTGCGTTTTTGTCGTAACTAAGCAGTTTTATAGTCTGCTCAGCAGTGGATATTAGCAATGAGCACAGTAAAAAAAATCAATCAAAATCAAAAAACTAAAATCTATTCCGACACTCCAATTATTTTTGGACTTACTCCGCTTTTTCGACATAGTCAATTTTGGAATCCCAAACTCCTGATTGAAATGCTTGAAATTGAAATTATAGATCAATAAGTAAGGGGCCGTGTCGTTTCAAAAACCTACAATTTTATGCCGAATTCAAAACTGCTAAGTATGGTTATTTCATGGCAGTCTGGTTCTTTTAACTTGCCAGTTCCTGGTGGTAGTGATACGTACTATAATGGTTTTATGTTGCTGACAAACTATATCGGCCCTTCACAATTTTCAAAAAGAATTGCAGCTCCGAGGCGGCCATTTTGCACCATCAAGTTGGTTTATAGCACGATTTGACGGTTTAGAGCGCAAAAGATTGATTGTGGCATTAGTTGTGTGGCAAGTTATCAATCTCCTTGAAAAAGTTGGCTTTTGTTTTGTAGCGCGCACGGATAACCGAAGCGTTGAAACGTGTTCTTGGATTGAGTCGCGCACTCTAGGCTACAGCCTTACAACAGCCGCATTCTGTCTGTGTACGACAGACGACCACCTAGCTCCTGAGGGGCCCTCGCAAATATAAATTTTTAAATACTTAAAATTAAGTTATTTATTATTATTTAATTTCATATATTTGCCCGAATGAAGTGAGTCAGTTGTACTTTACTGTTGTTTACCAAATCGTCTGGCAACACTATGAGAGTTAGGCAACGCGTCGTCGAGCGCAAACAGTGTTGCCAGAAAATTTTGCGATAGACCACTAGTGTCGACTCTGAAACCATTCAAAGACCACTAGCGCTCTATATGAGTTAAGCTTACTAATTCAAATATTAAAAATGCGGAGAAAAGGAAAGCCTGAATGTTTTTTATGTATTTTTATTCGTATTTTTATTCATATTCGTATTTTCATTCATATTCGTATTTTTATTCGTATTCGTATTTTTTTCGTATTTACGTTTACGTAGTTTCTACGCTTCGGTTATCGGTGGGCGTAACAGATAAAAGCCAACTTTTTAAATTAATTTGATGAACTGCCATTATCAATCTATTACTCAAATTGCCAAATCTTGCTATCTGAACAGTGTCAACTGGCTGTCTCTGAACTGCAATTTTTTTTGGGGACTGTGAAAGACCGATAGTATGTCAACCTTTTGGAAACCACTAAAGTGCGTATCGACTTTCTTAGCAGATTGAATTCGGCATAAAATTGGAGGTTCGTGAAACCAGCGGCGGTAGGCCACACGGGAACGTGCGTCGGCGAAATAAGGTTTGCGAGGCCTCTTATATTGCCCAATTAAGAAAACGTTAAATTAAAGTTTAACTAATATATGAGTACCTAAACGAGTTTTATTGCTAATCAAAATGAAAAAAATTACACAAATAGAAATTAAATGAATAGAACTTTTTGGCTTTTGGCCTCACTGAACTCTTTCAGGATTATGCCAAAGCTAACAGTAGCCGCTATTTCAGCTTCGATTGATAGTACTGATAGCGCAGATAGTCTGTCTTGACTCATAGTGCTTCTCAAGTAGGTATTAAGAAGCACAAAAAGGTCTTGAGAAGCATATTCAAAAATATTTTATTATTTGTAAGAGTGCTGTACACGAGGAGAAAGAGGTACTGTTTTAGACGTGTGGTTTTCAAAACTGGTAAAACTTTTTTCGGAGTTGCTTTTTCAACAGCTGTCACTTGGTTTACGCTCAGTTTGGTTTGCAATTTTAGAATAAAACTGACTTACTCCAAGATAGCTTTTGCAAATCGCGCAAATTGCTAAGCAAAATTATGGTTCGATTCGAGCGACACATCGCGAGCTGCGTCCAATATTCGGTCGAATGAATCCCCCAGCATGATGTCAAAGGATATTATGATTTGCTGCCTCACTAAATCTCGCACATGAATTGAAGCCGAAAAACGAAATGGCTGCGGTTCCGATATTCTTGAACGAAAATTTGTTCAGCTATGAAGTTCGCTTTTGGTTGAATGGAAACGTTAATAAACAAAATTGTTGGTTTCGAATCATTGTATTCCACCAGCGATTGTTTAGACGCGGGGCCCTTACATCCTCTAAAAGGCACTGTTTTCTGTGATCTATGAGCAGAGGGAATCACTGGCCCAAATTTCTTCAAAAATGAAATAGGACATAATGTCACAGTCAGTGAAAAACCCTGTATTGAGCCATTAATCGTGTCTGAATTATAGAGTGTTTATGTGGAAGATCTTTAGTTCCAACAAGACGGCGAAATATGCCATGCAGGCAACAAAATAATCAATTTACTGAAGAAAACTTTTGATGAGCGCATTATCTGGATTCGTGGCCCTGTGGCGTGACTTTCAACACGGCTGAACTATTTCTTGTGGGGCTTTATGAAGTCGCTTGTCTAAGCCGATAAGCTCAAGACTATTGATGCCTTAAAAGAGAACATTCGGCGCGTTATTGCTGACATATGGCCCCAAATGCTGCACAAAGTGGTCGAAAATTGTGTTCCTCAATATTGATTTATTCCAGTCAGCGGTAGCGACCACTTTTCAGAAATCATTTTAAAGAATATAAAATTGCAACCCTTATCTTTATAATTAAGCTCAATTCTTGGGCATTACACCAAACGATATTTGTTTCATTTTTTTTTTAAACCACAAGTCTAAAAAAATCACCCTTTACAATTGATTACCTGACTGAGAAAGACTTTGTTACTTTTATTGTGTCACTTGAGTTATTTCAAGGTCGGTCACTTTTAAATCCTATCTTTCCTTATAATCAAAAAAGAAATTGTTGGTATGGATTGAAGACTCAATGAGCCACAAGCCCATTCACTCAATAGTTGCATTTTCATTATGAAGATCGAAAATTTTCGTTGACGTTCAAAAGGAAGAAGCCACAAACACAACACCACAACCGCAACTAAAAACAAAATGGTCATATAAAGTCACTATCGAGTCAACAACCCTAACGAAAAATATGTCCTTGGAATTAATTCATTCATTTCCGAATGAGGACTCTAATATACTTCAAATAAAGGGAAAACGAAATACCCCAGATAGTTAAAAATTCCTCATCTGCATAAATATGTAGATGACATTTAGATCATCGAAACAACCATCACACATAGAACAACTATTTTGAAAACACGGACCGCAAAATTCTCAAAAACTCTTTTGATGGGGAACGCAGCTGCTATATCCATGTACGATACCGAAAAGCCTTTGCAAGCGAACTATATTCCTAGTAGAAGGAGAGCTACTGATTACTGCGATTAAGTTGGTGAACAAAATAGATTGCACCCACAGCTAGAACAATGCAAACCGGAACCACACAAGTTAGCTTTGTTTTAACTTTTGCGGGCTGCGGCTGTGGTTTCATGCACAACTTTCACTAATTGAAACGTGTTGAATACAAGAACAGGAATGGCTTCTGGTGTATGTTTTATTGGATCTAAAATAAGCAAACCATGGCATAGCAAGGGTAAGCGGTTGCATCATGCTTATTTGAATTATGAAGAGTGTAAAATATTTTCTGAAAATAATTATTATTTCCCACATCTGAATATGATTTAGTTGATGCATTTCTGTGGAGAGAGTGAAATTCGAGCAATTTTCGCGAATGTGCTTGTGAGGTGATGGTTTGATTTGCCGAAAAGTTTGTGTAGTCAGATTGGTTAAGGGAAACAAAACAAGGAATTTATTGTAGGCTGTGTCAAAGCAAAATTATAAAAAATATAGAGTGTGTGACGATAAATTAAGAGCATTACAAAATTAACTTAAGGAATATAGTACTCTAGTGTTCTTTGTTGATGTTGATGTTAGCAATAGTTGCCCTACCAAACTACTTAAAAACCAGAGCTAGAAATGCTTAGTCGTGAAGTGATCATATCTGGCTTCTTAGGACAAGTTTCCTTCATATCTTTGCATTAATACGGGGTCACTCATGGTTCGATCCTGTGTCCACTTCTGTGATTTGTTTAGAACTAGAACCATTTATGCAGAAATATAATATTAGAGTCTCCTTTTATTTCCGGTATTCTTCAATGATTTACCCCTTGCCCTTAAAGTACTCTCATCACATCTACGTTTTTATTGACAGCCCTATTGCCAGTTCACTGTGTGTGTGTGAGTGCTTGTTGTAAAGGCTTAATATTTAGTTCTTGCGGACTCCTTTTCTATTACGCCTGTGCCTTTACTTATGGTTGTAAGAACCGTCCAATTCTTAAAAATGCTAATCTTCTTATTCTGACTGTTGACCAATCGTACTTACGTTCGTTTTTTCAAGGTATTGAAAAGGCACTTATTGAATCAGCAGTTTAAAATATACATACCTCGAACAACGAATGCTTTATAATCACCGAACCGACACTATGGCTTTCGTATCAAAATCTCTGATGGTGATTCTATGGCATATTTCACTCAATATCGAAACCAACACTTGTATCGTTTTGCGATACTGCGTTAGACTTCAAAAGCGCTTTCGAAAGTTTCTTAGAATTGCTGGTGTTAGAATACTTCCTTGCAACGCAACCGCTTTTAGTTTTCATCGTAGTTGCAGTTTTAGATCATGAGAACTCCTAGAGCATTACAGAAAACCTTTGTAAGCTGTCTTACGCAGCGTATATCGGCTGTGGAAACGACTGCGTATACTCTGCGGACACGTCTGAGGACAAAACTGCTGATTCGGTTGTTACAACGACTGAAAATATAACTAAGGGTACGGCTGAGGATATGGTCGCAGATGCGACTGTGTCTACTGCTGGGGATACGACTACAGCTGCACATAAGACAGCGAATACGACAAAAGATACGACTGCGTCTATAGTTATAGATACGACAGCAGATACTGCTATGGATGCGACTGCAGATAAGACAGTGGACACAGCTGCGGAGGCAACTATAAATACGTCTGTGGACATGCCGATGCCGGTGGACACGACTGCACCTGTGGCTGCGTCTGAAGTGCGTAGTGCGTGATGGTGCGGCTACAGCTGAAAATACGGCTGGGATATAGGAGTATATACGACTGTGGATGCTGTTGGGAGTACAGCTGCAGGCACGACCACGACCATATTCGTAGTCATATCCGCAGTTGCATCGTCAGCCGCATATTCTGCTATATTGGGAGTCATATTTCCAGCCTCATTGGCAGAATTATTGATAGTCCTATTAAAGTCAGTATCCGCATGCGAATTCAAAGCCCCACTGTCAACCGTATAGAAAGTCAGTTCCGCAGCTGATACTCAGCCGTTTCCATAACACTATCATTAGCTGTATTCAAAACCATAAAAGAGGTCACATCCAAAGCCATACCCGCAGTTGTTTCGCAGTAGTATCCAAAGCTCCGTTGGCAGTAATGTTTGCAGTTGACTTAGCAGTTGTGCCCCAATTTGATTTTACAGTCGTTTCTTCAAATGTAAAAATAGAAATAAATAGGGTGACGCAACAGAGCGTGGATCCCCAGTGCCTAGCACATTTCTCTCAACCATGCCTTGTGAGGCACTGGAGGGCACCTACAATCTTCTGCCGGTTCCGAACGGCCTATCGATAAAGCGCTTTTCATGGCAATGAATTTACTAACGGAGATCTTGCCAATGCTGGGACTTGAACCACGAACCTCTGAGTTAATAGGCAACAGTGCTAACCATCACGCCTTACCACTTCAAATTTATTCGCTGTTTTAGCTACCGTATCCTCAGTAGTGCCGTAGTGTGAATGAAAATTCAATATTTTGTGCGGCTAAAAAGTGGCAACAACCATTCTGTTTTGAATGTGACTGTTCCACTTTTTGTTTCAGTTATATAAAAACTTGGCAAATGGAAACTCTGCTGAATCGTGGGTTGAAGCTGCGGAGCTGAACGAGATACATAATATATGTATAGGTTCCTAAGGACGTTAGCTGAAATTATATATTTCGAACTAGAGAGAGGCACGTCCTCTGATATGTACATTAGGGTGGTCCTTATTCTTAAGAAAAAAATTATTTTCCTTCGCCAAGCACCACGTAATTTGAATATATACCATAAGAAAGTATTTCAGTTACTAGTTTTGAATTTAAAAAAACTCTAAATCTTTAAATTTTTTTATTTTTATAGCCAATGCCTAAGAACTATTGAAAAACTGCTGTTTTCGTTAGAGTAGACACTTGAATCACTTGCTTCCAAGATACAAGAGTTGACTTGTTAGAATTGAAGTACTTTTTTCCTATATTCTTTGTCTTTTACCAACAAAAAAATCATTAGCTGTTATTAATTTATTATATTCTTCCGTAAAAGCACTTCCTTCGTTCACTACTCCCAAAGAATGAACGATAGCTTTGGCAGCTACAAACTCAGTGCCTTCGTTCCGAGTTTCCACGTCTTTTTTCAAAAAATTCGATGAGATACCTTGGATCTGCAAAAATCTTAAGGATTTAATACAGAAGGAGCTTTCTATATTTTTTTGGGGATATGTTTAATGTCGACGTTTATTATTTTCAAGCAATACTTCTGTGTAGTACAATGGACCGGTATTTAGGTCTGAGTGCTCCAGCTGGTATTTTAAAAAACCTCCAAAAAAAAAAAAAAAATCTTCTGTGCCTTCAATTTTCAAATATTCTGCCATTTTTCGAACGGAAAGCTCGAATTTAGCTCTTCCGACAAATACCACAAATGATTTAGAATCCTTTTTAACACAACAGTAGCTACATTTTTGTTGAAGCTTTCAAAAGCTTTGAGATCTCAATTTTAAGTCGTTTTTGGTGCTGACCATCCGGTAGAGGCTGGAAACCAATATTTAACATAAATCATCACCGTAAAATGCATATTTCTCTCACAGCCTTTTCGTCTTTCTTCATTAGCTTAAATTGAAGCTTGAATAAATAAGTTTTCAAACAGTACAAGGTTCTTTAAATCCATCTAGCGCGATATACACCAGCAGGTCTCCAAAATAAAACACCTTTCTCAGAAACACTTCTTAAGAATTTGATAATGGCAGTCAGCAGTTCTTTGTAGTTATCTCGAGGTTGATGTATACTTGTAATTGCTTCCTAGCAAAAGTAATCCTGTCTTCGGCCACTTTTGCAAAAATATTTCGCTCAGCATCATCGGCTATTGTTTTTAAGTAACTTTTTTCAATAGCGTGCCAGTTGTTCTGAAATCTTTTAAATAATTGTAAATCAGGACCACTAGATGGACCAAGCGATTGATTTACTACAGCTGACAACATAATTTCCATTATGTGTGGTGATGACAAACAATCCAAAGCATATCTTTATAAATTTTTTGTTCCAAAAGAACGCATACTCCACTTCTTAGGTTGGTATTTACAGCAGTAGTATCAAAACACAAAACATTTACCTTCTCTCTCAAATACCATGAATTTATAGATCGTATCCTTCGCCCGTTCAATATTCCAGTTTCTGAACTGCCAGTAGTTGATCAACTCGATGTCCTGATATTAAAATTGGCAGTTTGGTGTTCAATAATATCTTCAATAAGCTTACCTTACCCAATGGATTGTCAATGACGAATTAGGTTTAAACTCGCTTTTGAGAGACTCTGTCTATTGACATTACATTCTGATGGATCGCAGATCGCAGCCTACACTTTTAAAAGCAGATGTCACAACCATAACTTCTTGCCTTTCACTCAATTAAGAGACATCAAGACATCATATAAATAAAATGCAAATACAAATACAAAAAAAGTACAAATACATATAATGTACATAAGTATTGG
This sequence comes from Melanostoma mellinum, assembly GCA_914767635.1. NCBI lineage: Eukaryota > Metazoa > Arthropoda > Insecta > Diptera > Syrphidae > Melanostoma > Melanostoma mellinum. Next base: position 51,736,013 of record OU612060.1, on the reverse strand, counting down.
CAACGGACCAATAGGCCATACATTTCCTGAAAAAAACCAAAGTAGTAGAATTTAAAAATCCACGAAATACTAAACATTGAGGCGCAGCAGAAAATAAATAATAACAAAAAAGGTTTCCACTGCTTAAAAAGCAGGGCTAGACCACCCTTTAGGTAGAAATAAAATCTTTTTTGAGAATTATTGTGAACACCATAATTAATTATGCTTATATGTTATTTTAAGATTTTCAGAATTCCAAAAACTATTTTCAATACTTAATTAAAGGCATGGTGCATCTGTGTCTTTTGCAACCCTCTACACAGACAGCTAAATCTTAACTAAAATTAAGTTGTCAACTGCCCTAATGCTCCTATTGGTTGTTTAATTTGAAATCAGTTGGTAGTCTCTGGTTATCAATTTTAATATATTTTTCCTTTAAAGTTCGGTATAACAAGATAATTGGAGATGCTCAATTCGCATACACACATAAATCATAATCGCCTTAAGTACATTACTGCTCACCGGGTCTTATCGTTACCCACTTCAAAGTCATATTAATGCTGCTGTCATACAGCTTGTCTCAAAGCCAGCAGGTCATTACGAAATCACTTATGCGAATTAATTCACCATCATCGTATGTCTTTTGGACAGTTGTATGTCGTCGTATCACACAATTGAACGAGACTACATCCATTTTAGGGTTAAGTCATGATTCCACAAACAACACTTTTGGGTGGTTTACCCCAGCATAACTTTACTTAATCGGGCACACAACCTTTTGAACTGGATTAAGATCCTTAATCTTGTGTACTCTATTGTGGTGGAATTCTATTCAACTTCACATCACTTTACCCTTGTCATGTAATGGTCATCTTCGGTCGGGGTATAGTCCTGATTAATGAGTGTTTTTCTTGTTCTCTCCTTTTTTTGCGTGCATAGATTTTTCATTGATGTCAGGTACAATTTCTCTTTATCAAAAGAAAATGAGACAAAAAGAGACAGAAAGAAGAAAGAAAATCATCACCCAAATATTAAATCATTCAACATCGAGAAGATTAATCACATTTTCTACTCCTTGCTTGGGCTCTGTTCTGTTGTTGGAATAGTATCCAATTTATTCAAATGAATATCCTTTTTACTGATTTAGTGTGTCGTTAGCTATCGAAACGCCAAATATTTTTTTAGGACCACCAGCACTTAAGACCTTTTTATCCTTAAATACAAAACTAATTCCAAAAGGAAATTTAAAATTTATTCGCATGAACAGTTGAATGAAAAAGCCAACCCAATTGCCAGGCAGTTGTCCTTGCTCTATTTCAGTGATTATGACTTCACAACATTTTGCTGTCAATATTCTGAACAAACACAATGATGGATGTTTAATTTGCAACCCTTCAACGGACATGTTTTGACGAAGACAGGGACGGGTTAACCTTTTTTTGTACAAGGCTGGGCTGTACAGTCGAATAGGAGATGAGTTTGTCTCTTGAATACATTGAACTTCTCGTTCAAGCCGCGAGTGGTGTAATTTTCTTTCTGTCAACCTTTTTGCTCGATAAGCAGATGGGATATAAATGAGATGAAAACCTTTCTAATCTTCATTGACAGACACGTAGTTAGTCTTCATTGTTATTGAAGCCGAAAGCAAAAGAAATTTTAAAACAAAAAAATTTCTTTTAAAGAATCAATGATTAAGTCAGTTTTGAAAGACCCTCTTAAAACCTTTGGGAGCCATCAATTGTTTGCTGTCAGCAAAGGCAAAAGTTTGTTTAGTGCGGGAACGTTTCTCGGTTGACTTTAAGTTGACTTCAAATTTACTCAGTACCAAAGAAAAGAATAGAACAAGTGAACAGAGTACTAAAATTTGGTATTGCCACTCAATTGAGTATTTTATTTTCTTGAATTAATTCTCATAACACGCACGGGAATATGCTACCCACAGTTTGCAGTCATCACACTCCAAAGCATTTTGTATGACTCTCTGTATTTTCATTGTAGCCCAAATGTTTCTCCATTTCAATTTGGTTTCTTAAAGAGTAGGTCTACTATGACTATCCTTAACCAATTTGTACCAACGAATCTATTGGCCTTTGAAGAAGGCAACGAGATCGATGTCATTACTACTGACTTAAGTAAGCATTCCACAAAACTAGCTTTGAAATTATCGAACTCAAACTCAAAGTCTTTGGGTTTCCCACCATCAATAATCGAATGGACCAAGTCATTTCTCGAGACCAGTGTATAGATTAGTGATTTATGACCCAATATTTTCCTTTTCTGGCGTTCCCCAAGGTAGCCATCTCGAACCACTCCTGTTTCTGCTTTCAGTCAATGACGTAGTATTATTTCTTTCCGTGATCTGCTAATTAATGCAAACGACATCAAAATAGCAAAAGTTGTAACCTGTTCTTGAGATTCCTCGCTTCTTCAACAAGTCCTAAGCACTTTTCTTACTTCGTGTAATAAGAACATTCTTGAGCTGAACGTTAATAAATGCCAATCCATTGCGTAAACAAGGTGTTGCCAAAACATTGCGTAAACAAGGTGTTGCTTCTACAGTGTGCTTGTCCCCAGAGTTTGATCTATTGCTGATCTTGGGTTTATTTTTTATAAAGCTAAGTTTCCACTCTCACGTTAACTATATAGAGATTCTACCAACTCATGTTCTGTACCCTTCTTCCACCGCCCAATATTTCCAATATCTGAATAAATCTTTTCAAACATCATTTTCTTGAAGGTTTTAGTCTAACAATTTCCAATTCTTTTCAAGCTTTCACTTTCTCAAAGCGTGTTTCGAACATCCCATAACCCAATTTTCATGTATACCAAAGTTGTCTGGAATAACTTAGGGCACACTCTCTTTCTATTGTAAATATATTTTGTCGCTTGGTCGACATGGTTTCCAAGCTGCCAAACCAACTTTTTCGAGTTTTCAAGGTTCGAATCTCAGCAGAGGCCTTTCGTGAGGAATTGGCAATTCCTCCGTTAGTAAATTCTTTGCATTAACAGCGGTTTCTCATTAAGCGTTCGGAACCGGCAGAAAATTGTTGGTCCCTTCCATTCCCTCACAGGGCATGGTTGTGAGAAATGCGTTAGGTCCAGTTCTCGCTCTGTTGCGCCAGCCTATTCATTTTATTTATTTAAGCCAACTACTAACAATCTGGTGGATTTTGTTTCCCATGCCTTTGTATACCATAGATGAAGGAAATGAGGTTGATGTCATTGTCATTACTTGTTTTCGAAAGCAGTGAAATGGCGGAAGGATAAGACCTCATCTTAGGTGGCGCAATCAAGTGGAAGATGGTCCCAACCGACTTAGAGTTCATAACTGGAGAGAGCTAGCCCGAAATCGAAGTCGTTATAGTAGGATGTTGGTTGAGGCTCATGTTCAATCCGAATTGTAATGCCCACCTCATACAATTATCCGTCACATAAAATTATCCCTTTCAAGCTAAAACTATCCATTTCTTATCTCTTGGGTCAAAGAATGTAGTTTGCTTCAAATCATTTCATGGCACCTTCTGGTGTCCCTCAAGGCAGCAACTTTGGCCCGTTATTTTTTAATTAAGCGAAAAATGCTGTTGTCAAATTTCTCAATTGTGTAGTTCTGATATACGCTTGTGCTATCAAAGTGTTTAAGCTGTAGCTCTTATAGTCTACTAGTTAGAAATTAACAACTGTGGAAACTTTTCTAAAGGAATAAATAACTAACCAATTTGCAATAATAAGAAACTGTTGAGGCTTTAGTTAAAAACTGCTCAACTAGCCCAGCCCTACCCAGAATTCTCCGTTTGGTATTTTAAAAACGTATAAATGCCTCGCTTTAACTTTCCCCCGCAAGTATGTTTACCCCCAACGCATCGATGCTACTTTGCATGGTGCACCCATATCCGATGTTTCTTATGCTCTTGACTTAGGTGTTATTTGTGATTTAAAAGTCAACTTTCACTACAACATTGAATCTACAATAAAGAAAGCTAACAGCATGTTGGACGAATGTCCTTATTCATAAATCCTCAAATGTTTGTACTTTAGGCAAATCCTTGAATATGCTTCCCAAGATGTGTGGTCACATTTTATAAGTAGAATAACACAGGCTAATCAAATTGAAGCTGTCCAACGTAGACTTCTCCTTTTCGTTTTAAACAAGCTTCTTTAGAATGCTGGATATGGATGCTTTTTATAGGTCATTCAGCACAGGATGCAAATTCTCTAAGGAACCACTAAACTTCGTGTATCTCTTTTTTCTTTGTGTATTGGTAGAACGTAGGAGGCAACTGTCGTTCTGATGTAGGTATTCGTATACGTCAATAAACAAAATAAGGGAGTGTTAATGCTCAACCCAACGCCTTCCGTATAATTTTGGAAGGCGTGTTTGATTTGCTTCTGGGCAAGGCGCGCGTATTAAAATAAATATAGATAAATAAGTAAATAAATGAATAGGATGGCAAAACACAGCGAGGATCGTTTCTCACAGCCATTGCTTTTGTTAGAATGGAGGGGACCTACTCTTTTTCTGTCGATTCATGGCAATAAATTTACTATCGGAGTATTTAATCTTTTGAAACTAGAGCTGCATTGTTTAAAACTCTGGTTTGGCGGTGATTGACCAACCCCTAAAATCCCCTCTACATTCATCCTTCTTGAACTTGTCACAGTAAAAATTTGACTATGCTTTTGATAGGGCTTACGGTATTCAGAATCCGATAAATCTAAATTTAACTTTCATGATTTACCTGCTTTACTAGCACCATTTTTGCTTTTATCGTTTTTGTGCGAAATAATCACCCCTATCACAGGGCCCGTCGCGTCGGTTGTAGCAATTTCGGACTACGAATGTGAAATATAAATGACTACAAACATCTTCGTAATGAACAGATATTTGTAACTTGTTATAGTAACTTTATTAATAGTAACATATTTTGTGGCAATTCACTTTCACATTCACTGCAAGGCCGTCTGATATGCTTCTATTGTGGCATTCGTAGTCCGAAAACGCTACAACGGGCATTGTTATAGTGGCCAATGCGTTCGCCGGATATGTTCATTACCAAAGCTTTTGAGACTCGTGCAATATGTGGTGTGGACTTGTTTTATTGAAACCACAAGATTGGAAAGGAAGCTAAACTTTTTAACATTGTTCGATATTCAGCGCGACTGAAAGAGGTTAAAACACCGATGCTATTTTCAAAAAAATGCGGACCAATTATCTCTTCGGACAATAGACCGCCTCAAAAAATATACCAATGTAGATATAACCATGAGCCTTTGCCTTGGGATTCCCCATATCTCAAATCTTGCAGTGTTTACGTAGCCATTTAGTAGGAAGTGTCCTTCATTGCTCATTTTTCAATTAAAAATAAAGTATGGATATCCCTCTGCTTTTACGGAAGCGAATGGAATGGTTGAGCCGTTGCTCGAAGCTCAGTTCTTGTACAAGTTGAACTTTATGTGAGTCAATTAATCAATTGTTGGTTTGGAGAGTGAAATGCAACTGTTTTGCTATGGTGTTCGATTGCGTAGCTATTCATATATTCATAAGAAAATTCGCACTATACTGATACAAATAACACAATTCTAACCGAATCATGAAGATTTCAAAATTGTTCTGAACCGCCCTGTAGAATAGAGCGTTGGGACGGCTCCAAATCCAAATACATCATTGTTAGATGTGAGAATAGGTATCATATGTTTCAAATAGCAGTAACAGCTACAAAGCGCATTCCCTTACGAATGGGGTTTTTCAGAGACGCTACAAAAGAAGAGCGACTGGGACAGTAAACGACGCCATATTTCTTGCCACTCTTTTCGCATTTCTCTTCAGTATGATGGAAAGGTATATAAGCCAACAACGAGTCGAAATTATTGAAATATACTACCGAAATTCGGAGTCAGTGCCCTTAACGTTCAGAGCGCCTAACAACAACAATTGATTGTCTAGTGGAAAAATTTGAACCCACAGGCACAGTACAAAATGTTCCCGCGCTAGTGAGACAAAGAAGTGCCCGTAGTGTCGAGAATATTCCTGCCGCCCACATGTGTCTTTCACGCGTCGTTCTCAAGCGTTGAGCATCTCAGTGACGTGGTTGTGGCGAATTTTGCGAAAAGATCTTGGCCTACATCTACATCATGAACTGAAGCCGCTTGACCACCAGAAGCGTCGTATGTTCGTGAATTGGGCTGAGCAACAACTTGAAAATGATTCGGATTTTCATCGAAATATCATCTTCAGCGATGAGGCTCATTTCTGGCTGAATGGCTTATTCAATAAACAAACTATGGGGTATTGGTCAGGCAACAAGCCACACGTACTCCATGAGTCATCATCCCGAAAAAATTACGGTTTGGTGTGGTTTATGGACCGGCGGCGGCGGCGTCATTGGGCCGTACTTCTTCCGTGATATCAAGTCCGGAACATTACTGTGAATTGGGTTCGCTACCGTTCAATGATAACCGAATATTTTTGGCCCCAATTTGATGATATGGACTTGGAGGGCATGTGGTTCCAACAGGACGGCGCCGGCGGTGGCGCGGCGCTACAAGCCACACAGCGAATGTCACAATCAATTTATTGGAAACCGAGTTTGGAGAACGTGTTATCTCGCAAAATAGTCCAGTCGCCTGGTCGCCTCGGTCGTGCGATTTGACGCCGTTAGACTATTTCTTTTGGGGCTATGTCAAATCCATGGTCTATGCCAACAAGTCAGCCAGCGGCGATTGATGAACTTCGTACGAATATCGAATTGCGTGGAATTGCAGCAGTATCGGCAGATTTATGCTTAAAAACCGACCGTTGAAAATTGGGTTCAGCGTCTGGACTTCTGCAAGCGTGCCCATGGCAAGGATGCAAAAGAAATTAAGTTCCATACATAATGGCATCAAACGTACTTTTACAGGAATAAACAATTTCAATGATATCCAAAACCATTTTTGTTTTATTTAAAAAAAAAAAACTTTGTAGCGCTCTTATTGAAAAACTCGATATTACATACAGTCCTGCTGCTACTCCCCACCAGTGGTAGGGGGCTACTAATTCAAACCTTAACACGATTTAGGTTTCTTCTGAACCAGTAAAAAATTTATTTAAATAATTAAACTTTCAGCACTTTTTGGATAATTTCCATTCATTTCACACACAAAACTATTCCCCCAACTCGCTTCCCTTCATCAACCAGTGTAGCTTGCTTTGAAGTATGAATTGCCAAAATGGTAAGCATAACTTTGGTAGTTCGAATCCCGACAGAAAACAGAAGTGTTTTTGCACTTGTATTGCCGTTCGTATTGCGCTTTCTCGATAAATCGGTAAAAAAAAACTGAAGTTCTCCTCCATTCCCTTACATGGCATGGTTGTAAGAAATGCGCTAGGCCCGGGGCTTCCCGCTCTGTTGCGCAATCCTTTTTATTTTATTTGTGTCTTAGGCTCTAGAAAAAAGTGCTCTTTTATCATCACATGCAAGTATATTTTCACTGTTAAGGTGTGGCCCTTAAATAACTTCCTGGTCAACTACAGCCATGTTTGTTAAAGTTTCTTTGTGACATGAAAAGCCTTTTATGTATTCATTTTGATTGAAACCAATTAATGAGGACTTATGTTTGATATTCAATATACAACAATCAAATGACCTTCAACACCCTTTTATCTTTCACAGATACATCCTTTCACTGGCGTTGGCTGACTTGCTGGTAATTATGACGACAGTACCCCTAACATCGACCGTATACACAGTTGATTCCTGGCCATGGGGAAGTTTCCTGTGTACACTCTCCGAGTTCACAAAAGACGTATCCATTGGGGTATCGGTGTTCACATTAACCGCATTGTCTGGGGACCGCTACTTTGCCATTGTGGACCCCTTGAGGAAATTTCATGCTCATGGTAAAACTTTCTTAGCATCAGAGGTGTAATTTAATTTCACCAACTTTGATCCTATTGTTCTCGTTTGCCTTTACTCTGCTTTTTTGTTCTCTTCCTCTTCATTTTCTATTGTTTAGGTGGAGGAAAACGAGCCACACGTATGACCATAGCCATTGCAATTTCCATTTGGATTCTAGCGATTATATGTGGGCTGCCAGCTTTAATCGGAACTAATATAAAAGTAAGATGGGGGCACAATATTGCTGCTCAAATCTGTACACTGATTAACAAAATCGATTTTTTATTATTCTTGTTTCAGAGAGCCAATATAAATAGTAGTAAATCGTTTTCCTTTTGCTATCCATTTCCGGATGAGTGGGGTCCTGGTTATGCCAAAATGATGGTTCTCCTGAGGTTTTTGGTTTACTATGCTGTGCCATTGGTGATAATTGGCATATTTTATGTGCTGATTGCAAGGCATTTGGTATACACAGCCAGTGTGCCAGGCGAGATGCAGGGAGCTGTAAGACAGGTAAGTTTTGCATTTAGTTTAAGGAAGAAATCGTTATGTTTGGAGAGTTATGTGTTCTATTTGTTCGTGATTCTATTAGAGATGGTTCATTTTAATTTAAAAGTTAACGATCATAAATCAGATTCGAGTCAAAACAATTGCAAACGGTGTATATTTTTTTAGCGTTGTACAAATTCGTTTTGTAATAAATTTAGTAGGAATAATTCTGTGCTGAAAAGGTAGAAGCTCAAAAGTCCATTTTCAAAGATTATCAGAAAACGAATTCTTAACTTTCAATCTCTATTTGAAAACTTAGCTGAGACAATTTTAAATATGGTAATTACTTTCTTTCGTGTAAAGATAAGTCATCATGAGTAAGGTAAAAACATAAGTTTGTTAAAAGTATTTGAGAAAATTAAGAATATCTATAATTACTTAAGTTGACTTAAGAGCTTTTACCTTTTCAGCACAGAATTATCGTTTTCATCAAAGGTAATGGTTTTAAATTAGAGATATTCTTATGTCATAAGTGACAGGATTGAATGAAACGTTATTGGAAAGTCAAATTTTCTACTTGTTTTTCGAATAATTGTTGCCGAATTTCAGCAGTAAAAATTTATTCTGATAAGAGTGTTGTTCTGCCGTTTTTTTTTTTTTTACTGTGAAATGGCAAAACTTACTGATCACAAACATACCGCCAATCGCCACATTGACAATCACTAGAAATATTGTTGCCAATTTAAAAACCAGATCTAGAAAAGAAATACCGCTTAGAAACTAGATACATACACTGTGTCCGGTAATTCGTGTTACATACTTTAGGATGTGATTCTTGGTCATATTCTTAGAATTCGACGGTAAAGTCCGTTTGACATCATTTTTTGACAATTTAAAAAGGTATCGATATACATTGATACCGGACACCTCTTCTTCTTCTTTTTCATTTTCGGCGTTAAGAGTAGTGATCTTGAAGCGATCACAACTCTCCCACTTTTCTGCTTCACACTAGTGATCCGCCTGTGGGGTACGCCACGTTGACCTCAGAAATCGTCGGCAAGCCTCCCGGTTATGGATTGTTCCATGTCTGAGGCCAACCAAATGCTGCTGTTTTTGCATTTGCTTGTACCAGGTGTGTTTGCCTGCCTTTTCTTTTTCGTCGCGAATTTGTTGAAACGTTGTACGATATTGCCTTTTGGACGGGGTTCTGCGGATCTCTCCTTTGAACATGACAATACCAACTGAGCCGATCGTGCTGAATCTTGTCCAAGATGGTACTTTTGACATGAAGGCTTCCACGGATCTTAGTACTTCTAATTCGATCAAGCTTTGTTACTCCTGCTGTCATCCGAAGCATCTTCATTTCGGCTGCAGTCAATTTGCTCTCATACTTTTTGTACATTGTCCAACATTGTGAACCGTATGTCAGAGCTGGACGGACAACTGCTGTGTAGAGTCTTCCCTTCAGCTTAGGGGGCATTTTTCGATCACAGAAGATAGCGGAGTTTTCTCGCCACTTCATCCACCCTACGCTTACTCGATGATTGATGTCGTCATCACAAGATGCTTCACTATTGATCATAGATCCCAGATATTTAAACTTTTCACACTTGGGAAGCACATTTCCATTCAAATAAATGTCTGGAATAGGCTTGTCTGGATCAGAAAAAGGGCAGCACAGGTATTCAGTCTTTTTAGCGCTAATACGGTACCCATTTCCTTCCAGAACATCAATCCAAACGTCATTCGTTGCAGGGATGTAGGATCCTCGCTTATGATGGCTCCATCGTCAGCAAAGAATAATTGTTGTACTTTATTGTCCGTTACTTTTCCTTCGAGCAAATAATCCAGAACAGCAATAAAGAGCAGTGGACTCAAGATACTTCCCTGATGTACACCTACTGTTATTTGGAATTCTTCGGTGACTCCAGCTGTAACTGCTTCTTCGTACATGTCCATAATTATTCGCACATAGGCTTCAGGAACTCCTCGGTGTCTGAGGGCCACCCATATCAGATCTCGTGGTTGTCGATCGAATGCCTTTTCGAAGTCAACCAACACAATATGCAAATTCTCTAAGGCATCTCGGTGTCTTTCCATAACGATCCTTATACTTTGGATTGCGTCTGTAGTTGACTTACCCGCGACAAACCCGCATTGGTCATCAGACAGTCTTATTATTTTCCGCAGTCGGCTATCCAAAACCCGCTCAACGATCTTCATAGTGTGGGACATCAACTTGATCGAACGATAGTTGTCACAGCTTCTGGTATCTCCCTTTCCCTTGTACATTGGAAGAAGAAAACTTTCCCTCCATTGATTAGGCAAACTGTCACCTCTTACAAGTTTGGAGATGAGAATCGTGAGCCATCTTAACCCGATGTCTCCCATATTTTTCCAAAACTCATATGGTACCTCGTCTGGCCCAATCGCTTTGCCTTTTTTGGAGTTCTTAACTGCCTCCCTAACTTCTTCGACTGTGACGTCGGATACTTCCGTAAAGTTAGGTGCAGCTGTTGGAAAGTGGCGCCGAGGAAACTGTTCATTCAAAAGATCATCACAATACTGTCGCCACCTGTGAAGAATTTTGTCGTCATCCACAAGTAGCGAACGAATCTCCGGCGAACGAATCTCCTGCGCATTTCTCCTTCTCTGAGCAGCTATTTTGAAAATGATTGCTCCCTTATTCAAGTTGCTTTGTCTTAGCTCTTGGATTGCCTGATTTGCTTCAGCAGCTGGGGCAGAAATCTCTTCCAGCTCTCGATACAGGCCCTCCGTGCTTTTTGCTTGAAGTTGGGCGCACTTTTTCTTCGCTTCTTTTCTGCAGCTCTTGTATTCCATTTTGAAACTCGCTTTTTCATTTGTATTTCTTGAGGGGCACTTCGACCAAGCTTGGAAAGCTACTTTCTTCTTTCTAATCACTGCTTTAGCTTCATCATCCCACCACCAGGTTTCTTTAGCTTGTTGGTGGTGTCCTTTTGAGACTCCTGACAGTGATTTGGCTCTCTATAAGCAGGTTCGTTGTAGGCGATCCCACATATTTTGTGCCGTGATTGCATTTGAAACTGCATTACACAGCTGACTTTGCATATACGAAATGAATTGCTGTCCTTTGGTTTTCTCCAGATTGTACCACTTGATTCTCCTAGGAGCCTTTGTTTGTTTGACTTCCTTCACCGCATCCGTAAAAAATTCTGTTAAAAGAAGACGGTGTTGTTGAGCGGCAGCTTCTCCTAGTATCACTTTGCAGTCTTTCACCCGAGATTTCTTGTAATTGGTTACCAAATGGTAATCAATCTGGGTTTCATTTCCTCCACTGCTGTAAGTGTAAGGTGTCGGTCTTGTTTCATGAACATGGTATTTAGTACGATTAGACCGTATGATTTGCACATATTTAGAATATCTTCACCAGGAGTGTTCCTGGTGCCGAATCCCAAACCTCCATGGCAGTCTTCATAATCCTCGTTTGTCTTCCCGACATGTCCATTCAAATCTCCTCCAACAAACAAATACTCTTCTTTTGGGATGTTCTTAAGTAGGTTATGAAAATCAAGCCAGAATGCATCTTTTTCCTCCTGCTCACACCCTATTTGGGGAGCATATGCACTGATTATATTCCAGACCTTTCCTTCCATCACCAATTTAAGAGACATCAAACGGTCACTGGACTTCAAAATGGTCAACACGCTGTTACATAAACTTTGGTCAAGAATGATACCGACTCCCTTCCTACCTTGTTCTGTTCCATAGTAGAACATCTTGTAAGCCTTGGTCTTTGCATCTAAGAAACGGGCTTTGTTTGCTGTGTTTTGCCATTTCGTTTCCTGAACACACAAGATGTCCACTCGCCTCCTTCTCATCATCTCTTCGAGTTCGAAGACATTGATACCGGACACCATTTATAGTTTTTGAGGAACTTATGTATTTTTCATGTCGAGTTGATTTTTTTAATAATTTGGGTGCCAATCAGGGTGTTATCAATGCGTTGTAATGTTAAAAGCATAATGTGAGCTTCTTCTTTCTTCTTCTTTTCCATTTTTGGCGTTACGAGTAGTGATCTTGAAGCGATCACAACTCTCCCACTTTTCTGCTTCACACTAGTGATCCGCCTGTGGGGTACGCCGCGTTGACCTCAGAAATCGTCGGCAAGCCTCCCGGTTTTGGATTGTTCCATGTCTGAGGCCAACCAAATGCTGCTGTTTTTGCATTTGCTTGTACCAGGAGTGTTTTGGCCTGCCTTTTCTTTTTCGTCGCGAGTTTGTTGAAACGTTGTACGATATTGCCTTTTTGACGGGGTTCTGCGGATCTCTCCTTTGAACATGACAATACCAACTGAGCCGGTCGTGCTGAATTTTGTCCAAGATGGTACTTTTGACATGAAGGCTTCCACGGATCTTAGTACTTCTAATTCGATCAAGCTTTGTTACTCCTGCTGTCATCCGAAGCATCTTCATTTCGGCTGCCGTCAATTTGCTCTCATACTTTTTGTACATTGTCCAACATTGTGAACCGTATGTCAGAGCTGGACGGACAACTGCTGTGTAGAGTCTTCCCTTCAGCTTAGGGGGCATTTTTCGATCACAGAAGATAGCGGAGTTTTCTCGCCACTTCATCCACCCTACGCTTACTCGATGATTGATGTCGTCATCACAAGATGCTTCACTATTGATCATAGATCCCAGATATTTAAACTTTTCACACTTGGGAAGCACATTTCCATTCAAATAAATGTCTGGAATAGGCTTGTCTGGATCAGAAAAAGGGCAGCACAGGTATTCAGTCTTTTTAGCGCTAATACGGTACCCATTTCCTTCCAGAACATCAATCCAAACGTCAAGTGCTCGTTGCAGGGATGTAGGATCCTCGCTTATGATGGCTCCATCGTCAGCAAAGAATAATTGTTGTACTTTATTGTCCGTTACTTTTCCTTCGAGCAAATAATCCAGAACAGCAATAAAGAGCAGTGGACTCAAGACACTCCCCTGATGTACACCTACTGTTATTTGGAATTCTTCGGTGACTCCAGCTGGGCATCTCACTTTTGTAACTGCTCCCTCGTACATGTCCATAATTATTCGCACATAGGCTTCAGGAACTCCTCGGTGTCTGAGGGCCACCCATATCAGATCTCGTGGTTGTCGATCGAATGCCTTTTCGAAGTCAACCAACACAATATGCAAATCCTCTAGGGCATCTCGGTGTTTTTCCATAATGATCCTTATACTTTGGATTGCGTCTGTAGTTGACTTACCCGCGACAAACCCGCATTGGTCATCAGACAGCCTTATTATTTTCCGCAGTCGGCTATCTAAAACCCGCTCAACGATCTTCATAGTGTGGGACATCAACTTGATCGAACGATAGTTGTCACAGCTTCTGGTATCTCCCTTTCCTTTGTACATTGGAAGAAGAAAACTTTCCCTCCATTGATTAGGCAAACTGTCACCTCTTATAAGTTTGGAGATGAGAATCGTGAGCCATCTTAACCCGATGTCTCCCATATTTTTCCAAAACTCATATGGTACCTCGTCTGGCCCAATCGCTTTGCCTTTTTTGGAGTTCTTAACTGCCTCCCTAACTTCTTCGACTGTGACGTCGGATACTTCCGTTAAATTAGGTGCAGCTGTTGGAAAGTGGCGCCGAGGAAACTGTTCATTCAAAAGATCATCACAATACTGTCGCCACCTGTGAAGAATTTTGTCGTCATCCACAAGTAGCACTCCTTGAGCATCATTGATGAACTTCGGCGAACGAATCTCCTGCGCATTTCTCCTTCTCTGAGCGGCTATTTTGAAAATGGTTGCTCCCTTATTCAAGTTGCTTTGTCTTAGCTCTTGGATTGCCTGATTTGCTTCAGCAGCTGGGGCAGAAATCTCTTCCAGCTCTCGATACAGGCCCTCCGTGCTTTTTGCTTGAAGTTGGGCGCACTTTTTCTTCGCTTCTTTTCTGCAGCTCTTGTATTCCATTTTTAAACGCGCTTTTTCATTTGTATTTCTTGAGGGGCACTTCGACCAAGCTTGGAAAGCTGCTTTCTTCTTTCTAATCACTGCTTTAGCTTCATCATCCCACCACCAGGTTTCTTTAGCTTGTTGGTGGTGTCCTTTTGAGACTCCTAAGAGTGATTTGGCTCTCTCTAAGCAGGTTCGTTGTAGGCGATCCCACATATTTTGTGCCGTGATTGCATTTGAAACTGCGTCGATGGTATTACACAGCTGACTTTGCATATACGAAATGAATTGCTGTCCTTTGGTTTTCTCCAGATTGTACCACTTGATTCTCCCAGGAGCCTTTGTTTGTTTGACTTCCTTCACCGCATCCGTAAAAAATTCTGTCAAAAGAAGACGGTGTTGTTGAGCGGCAGCTTCTCCTAGTATCACTTTGCAGTCTTTCACCCGAGATTTCATGTAATTGGTTACCAAATGGTAATCAATCTGGGTTTCATTTCCTCCACTGCTGTAAGTGATAAGGTGTCGGTCTTGTTTGATGAACATGGTATTTAGTACGATTAGACCGTATGACTTGCACATATTTAGAATATCTTCACCAGGAGTGTTCCTGGTGCCGAATCCCAAACCTCCATGGCAGTCTTCATAGTCCTCGTTTGTCTTTCCGACATGTCCATTCAAATCTCCTCCAACAAACAAATACTCTTCTTTTGGGATGTTCTTAAGTAGGTTATGAAAATCAAGCCAGAATGCATCTTTTTCCTCCTGCTCACACCCTATTTGGGGAGCATATGCACTGATTATATTCCAGACCTTTCCTTCCATCACCAATTTAAGAGACATCAAACGGTCACTGGACTTCAAAATGGTCAACACGCTGTTACATAAACTTTGGTCAAGGATGATACCGACTCCGTTCCTACCTTGTTCTGTTCCATAGTAGAACATCTTGTAAGCCTTGGTCTTTGCATCCAAGAAACGGGCTTTGTTTGCTGTGTTTCGCCATTTCGTTTCCTGAACACACAAGATGTCCACTCGCCTCCTTCTCATCATCTCTTCGAGTTCGAGACTTTTTCCAGTCATACTTCCAACGTTCCAACTCGCGACTCTAAATTTTCGTCCAACTCGTCGCATTACTTTGCTAGCCCCCGGAATCCGTATAGCTCTGACCCGAACATTGCTGCTCGGTCCAGGATCAGCTCCATGCATAGCAATGGAACTGCCTGGCGGGGTAGTGCTTCTTATGTTTGCAAGTACTTCCATAATGCTCAAAATTTTTCAAAAATTTTTCTTTCATCCTTTTCGACACATGCATGCTCCATTTAATGAGTTTGATTTCCCTTTTACTACACCGGTGATCTCCAGTCGTGTAAACCCCGGGATCTGCATGCATACTTGGGGAGAGTTTTTAGGTGGTATGTGTGTCGCTAGACTCACTTTGATGTTAGTCGTCTAGATATGATTGTTCCTTTAGTCGCCTTTTACGACAAGCGGGGAGGCGCTGCAGTGCTATTCTAACCCGACACTGCACGGGTATAAAAGCATAATGTGAGCATTATGTGTATATGTCAATCTGTGTGAATCTTGTGGATTAAATGAGGACATCGCAGAGCACTTCCTCTGTGAATGTTCTGCTTTTTCTCTCAGGTCACAGATACTAGGTGCAGACATGGTGAGAGCTGGTAACTTAGGCTCCTTATCATGGCAGTGTTTTTTGGCTTTTCTCCGAATATTTTCCAGATGTTCGGAAAAAAGCCGAAAGACGCTGCTATAGTAAATAGAAGTTTACTATCTGGTAGAACAATAAACCGGTATAAAGATCTGAGTTCTCCAGCTGGTATTTAAAAAACCTCCAACAGAAAAAAAAATGCAAAAATTCAGACTCAAGTATTGTCGTCGCCCAGTTCGTCGAAGAAATACTCTCCGAGGGTTTTTTTCCGAGTGTGGGCCAAGCTAGGACTCTCACAGAGGAAGTGGAATGATCCCTCCTCTGCCTCCTCATCTTGGCATCCTTTGCATAAGTCGGATGTGCTAATGCCCATTCTCATCATGTGAGTACCCAACGAGTTGTGGTCCGTGAGAATGCCAATCAACAGATAGAGCCGAGGTCTGCCTAACTGGAGTAGAAATTCTGTTTTTTTCTTGGAAATATCTGGCGAAAGGTTTCTGGAGACTCGGCATGTTTCTAAAGATGACCACCTGTCATTGGCGGTTTTTAGAAAATTAAGTTTGATTCTGTTTTTTTCTTGCTCAAGTGGCCCTAGAACTGAGGTGTTCGTTTCGCTGGATTCGAGTGCCGACCCGATTTTAGCCAGCTTATCCGCCATTTCATTACCGATTATGTCACAATTTCCAGGTTAAACTTACTGTGTTTGTTTCGCTGAGCCCTTTAAGATTACTGCAACAGCTGTCTACCAGTCTTTTGGACTTTGTGATATTGGATGAGATAGCTTTAATGGCCGCCTGACTGTCTATGAAGAAGTCAATATTTTTGTTGATCAAGTTTTGCGAAGCTAGGTGCTTCGCGGCTTCGCACAGTTCGAGTACTTCTGCTTAAAAGACACTGCAGCTTTTTTAATCTGTTCATGGTGGGTAGTCTCAGAATATACCTGACCCTACCCCTACGTCCGTTTTGGAACCATCTGTGAAGACTGAAATGTGATTTTCTTTTATATCACTGTTTTCCTCCCGGTTTTCTCTTGTCGGAAAGAATGTTAGGGCCACTGGATTGAACTCAATATGCGGGGGGTATAGTCTGTTTGAATGTCTTTATCTGTATGGTTCATTATGGTTCTATGCCTCTTTTCCAATTGTTGCATTGTTTGAGTCGCAGTGCGCTTTTGGCCGCCATCTCCTTAGTAAAAAGATCTAGGGGAGCTAGCGACAGGAAGGTTTCCAGACCTGCAGTTGGTGTTATTCTCATGGCACTAGTTGAGCCAATGCATGCAAGCCTTTGGATTTTGGTCATGATCTTAAGGTTTGAAGCCTTCTCTAATGATGGCCACCAGACTAGACAGGCATATGTGAGGATTGGTCTTATTATGGATGTATACAAATACATCCAGTGAATAGTTTTGGGACCAGGTCCTCATTTTTTCCTAAAAATTCTACTACAATAGTGTAGAAAGCGATTTGAGCTTTCCTTTCTCTCTCTTTTAAATTTTCTTTCCAGTTAAGTTTACGATCAAGGACGAGATATTTTGCCGTACCAGATTAAATTTTCTCGTAAACAGAAAAAGTTATGTTTTTGTAGAGTTGAAATTTAGCCCACAGTTTTTGTATCAGCTGAGGAACTTTTTTTAGAGCTGTCTGAAGGAGTTCAGAAAGGGTGGTTGTGAATTTTCCCGAAGTCATGATGACGATGTCATCGGCATAGGCTACTGCTTTTATTCCGGTTCTGTCAAGTTTAACCAGGATTTGGTTAACCACTAGGAACCAGAGTAGCGGGGATAACACTCCTCCTTGAGGTGTACCACTACAAGTTTTGACTTTTAGGGTACTTGCACCCATTTCTGCTTTTACTATTCTCGTTTGGAGCATGGAGTCGATCCAATTTGACAGCGTTGGCTCGATATTTTATGGAGCTTAGTGCCAAGTGAATGGCACTGTATTCAATGTTGTTGAAGACCCCTTCTATACTGGGGAATGTAGCCAACTTGTATTCCTTATACTGGATTGACTGTTCAATGGTGCCAACTACTTCACGAAGTGTAGTCTCAACTGATTTGGCTTTTTATATGTATGTTGGGCTGTAGAGATTAGATTATTATTCAGTTTTGTTCGGATACATGTCTTTCTAGAGTCTTAAGTAAAAATGAGGATAGGCTTATTGGTCTGAAATCTATGGGTTCAGTGTGTGAAGGCTTACCGGCTTTGGGAGTAAATATGACTTTAACTTCCCTCCAAGCATGTCTGCTTATAACGTGGAAGTTCAAGGTTTGAATTCCAGCAATATGCAAATGATTTTTCACTCCGTCAGTTATTTAACTGCCTTGAAAAGTGATGTCGTTCGAAATCGTCCAAAAATTTGTAGGTCCCTTCCATTTCCTCCCGGGTATAGATGAGGGAAATACTCTAAGCCCTTGGGTTCTCCACTTTGTTGCGCCACAGCATTTTCATTTCTAGCAAGGCGGTGTTGAGGCTAAATTGATTAAGATGACGAATGCAACTGGCTACTTTAACAGACCGTGGTTTGATAGAGAAGCGGTAATAGAAAACAGATAGGTACATTGCCTTTAATGGTGGCTACAATAGAACTTTATCTAGAAGCTTTGAAGCTCTGTTTGGAATGACATCGAATTAGCTGCGGTATGCTTAAGAGGCGTCTAACTAACAGTGCACCTTATACTTTACCTTCGGTGGGTGTAAGCTTTATACAACGTTCAACTTTCTTTTTTCTCTTGCGGCAATGCAACAGCATAGGTTACAATACATCCTGGCGGGGTGAACATGTACTTGAAACTTAGTTGCCAATCATAAAGTATGATCCACCAGCAGCAGAGTTTCTACTCCGAAAACATTATTTTGCCGTTGCTCCAAGCAATGTAATGCTGTTGCCGTAAAGCTGAACTACGTAGCAAGTGTGCTTCCATCGATCGGCAAGGAAAATGCCTCAAAGGAATGCGTTCAGTTATTGTTGGAGATTTTACTTTTCTCAAGGCATTAGACGCTTTTAAGCAAATTCCGATGCTAAATTCACAATGTGCTTGCGTGGGTATTTGTAAGTAAGGAATACTGGAAACGAAAACAAGTTCCTGTAGTAAGGATGTTTTCAGATGTATAACCGTTCTCGCTTATGCAATGGCTAAAAAATGGCTACGAAGTGCATTTTCTAAGAAGATTTCAGTATCAATAACTCTTTTAAACTCAGTTTGTTAGTGATTATTTTTTCGATGAGAATTAATAACAAGAAAAGCTTAATACCCTTGAATGAAACACAATTTGATATGACACCTTACTACTTACTTACCTTTTCTTATTGGCAGCTAAGATTAAATAAAATTGATTGCGGTTGTGTGTGTCGTGGAGGGATGTTCGAAGTTATTGCATGTTAAACTCTGTCCGAGACTCTGGACACAGTGATCCCATGGGAACATAAAAAGATGACAAATTGGCTAGGTAAGGTAGGGAAGATTACTTGACCTGGAGCATACCCCACCCACAATGTTACCTTCAAATCTTAAGGGTCCTTTGTTGGTGAACAGTAGATGAATGACATACACAGAAATAATACCTGAGAGATTACATGAAAACTTCAACTCATTTTAACAAGATTCTCCCTTTTATAGAATGAAACTGAACTAAGGTCATCCTCAAGTTCTGAGTGTAAGGAATACCCGAAGTTAAAAGCTCTTTAACGGAGCCGGGTAGTTGGGTTCCTTGTAACCCAAATGACACAAAGATTTTGCAATCCCACTAATGGGCTTACTGCCTCAATTTAAAGGTTTTGTGTTCAACATTCAAAACATTCCATTGACTTGGTTGGTGTTTTACAATCATGTGTTGAAGAATTTTAGAAAATAAAATGACATTTTGAAAACCATAATGCGGATTAAGGTCAGAAGAGATTTCACAAGAGGACACTACTCATGGCTGTTCAAGTTTAATGGACGGGAGTATAAACAATTTCCGGTTGCTTTGTAAACTACACAGGCCCTCTTCGCCTCCTCACAGATTATTTTATGGCATTAATTTATTTTTGGTTGTGAGAAGAGTATATACACAATAGCAATGAAAAGTTCGTTGATTCAAGAGCGGAAGCTTAAAAACGTGCAATTTATTGAAGGTTAAGGGTAAACAAAACATATAGAAAAAATTCCTTGAAAAAGGAGCAATTGCCTCAAGCGAGATCAAATGGAAGGAATGCTCTTGTGGGCTTTAGATAAAATTTTGATAGAAATAAATTGTGCTGTGGAGTGATGACTTATCGGAAAGCTATTCAACCTGCAAATTGGACTGAGTGTCTGTAAATGATTTCGGAAATTGTGCAATTGTTTCCTCATTCATAATTCAGTTCAGATTTCAGGTAGGTAAATAAGAGATAAATAAAAATGAAAAGGATATTTAAACAGGAATAGCCGAAGGCTCATTCGTTAGGTGCAGATGAAGTTCCAAATAAATGAAGCAAGCAGCTTTTTTCCAATTTAGTGTTCATTGTTATAAGTGTTCTTATAAAGGATGTTTCGAACAGACTGTTAACAGGAAATTCTTTATTTTTTTTAAATTATTATTCAATTAACAGACTGCGTACTTTTTCTGTCCAATTGTTGCCTTTGAATGTCATACCTTTCATGATTTGAGCTAATTTTCTATTGCGTTTCGTAAAGTTGTGGTGGACGTTCTGCTCTTTTGCAGACCGTGAAATAGAATTGGGTGAGATAAAGTTTCACAAGAACAAATCTATTTCTTAATAAAACAAAACGAATTTTTATTAATGACTTTTATTTGACTTGCTGTTGCCTTCTTTAAGTTAATCTTCATATACTGAATGACTTTAGAAAAACGAGAGATGTGTGTTGTTTGACGTGACTTGTAAGAATGATCATTAGCTTTACTTTTAGCTTAAATGTAACATATGATTATGTATGTATTTAATTACTGTCAATGAAAAAATTCGAAAAATATGGCGAACCTTGGTCTTTGGGCGCGAATTTTAGAAATTTAATTTTTCATAACACTAGTGATGAGACTTAAGGAATCGATACATTTTTCATGTTATTAAAGTAATTAATCTTGAATATAATTTTGTACAGGATTCAAATTCATTTTATAATTAATTCATTGCATATTTAATAAAGATATGAAGTGCGCTCCAACATGTGGCTCTATTCATTTAAGCAGGGTTATCGATCTTGTACGTACTTATGGGTGATTCACTAGTGTGAAGCAGATAAATATAAGTGTTCACTGTTCTCGCATCGCCAAAAAGGGCAACGAAGAATAAGATCGATCTTATGTTCTTCAACTTATTGCAGGAAATTTTGTTCTTAAGAAGATTCGAAAAGAGATTCTGAGCCTTGTGACCTATTACTATTATGTGAGAGTGCGTTTTCTACTCAGAAAAATTCTTTTGTTTTTCCACTGATATCGCGTTTCTCGAGGAATTAGCAGGTCCTCGGAAGAAAGTTGCGCTCCTTTTAAGGTCCCATCTCACACCAATTCCTCGCGCGAAAGACGATACTCTTGGGAAAACGTTTTTGTCTCTGTTGGGATTCGAACCACGAACCTCTAGGTTAACAGGCAGACATACCAACTATCACTCAACGGGCACCTCCAAGTTTGCGGATTTATACCTACTACCCAACCAAGTAAAAATTCCATTATTCCGAAACAACCTGGGATCAAAACAATGATTTCATCGTTGCTTATTCATACAAACCAAAAGAAGGATACTGAATTGACAGTGCTCCGAAAAGGACATTAGAGAACTTTTCGAAACCTTTGATGTCGAAAAATGTTTTCGACAAGGTGACAAACTATCATGACGTTTTTTTTTTTTCATATCATACTTGAGAAGACTGTGTGAAACTCAAACGTTAACATCGGCGGCAAAATCTTTCAAAAGTATGAACAATGCTTATTGGCATTGTCACGGGGCACTTCTCTCTTGCCAAGCACTGAAAAGTGTTGGGCTTCAGTGATAGCACACTCTGTAAAGCCTGTGGAGAAGATGATGACACCGCGGAGCACTTCCTCTGTGAATGCCCTGCCTGGTAACATAGGCATCGTCTTTTCGCTTTTCTACGAACATCTGAAAAGCTATAACAAAAAGAAGGTTGCTACCTGGTAGTGCAATGGACCGGTATTTAGGTCGGAGGGTTCCAGCTGGTATCTTTCAAACCGCTAACATAAAAAATGTGTACTATGTAATGGAATTCGTGTAATGAATAATGAAGGCAGAAAACATCGACGAATTGGAGAAAACTCCACAAAAGCAGACATAACTTCGAGGAAGTACACGATTTTGTCTGCCTAGGATCCTCAGCGGACAAGAAAAATACCATCAAAATCAAGATCAAACTGCGAAGTACTCTTGCCAAGTGCTGCTAAATTGGGCTTAGAAGAAAATTGAGATATAAAGCTTTGTCTTGAAAAGGAAAGGCAGTAATTTTAAAGACTCTGATCATGCCAATCCTGCTATACGGGGCAGTAGCATGGACCTTATCTCATGCGGATGAGGAAAATCTTGATCGCTACAAAAGAAAAATACCCCGAACGATCTTTGGTCCCGTATGTGAAGACAATCTGTAGATACGAAAATTCAACCACGAATGTAGAGCAGATGGACTGCTCCATGGCTCTACGGGTTTTCAAAAGCATATTGCGGAAGGGGAAGACCTCGTCTTAGGTGGCGCAATCAAGTGGAAGAAGACCTTAACCGACTTAGAGTGCAAAGCTGGAAAGAGCTCGCCCGAAATCGAAGTCCTTATAGAAGGATGTTGGTTGAGGCCCCGGTTCACCCCGAACTGTAATGCCCACCTAAAGTAAGTAAGTAAGAATAGGGAGAATATAACGAATTATTAGTTTTTCTGTGAGGAAATGTTGGTTTTTTGATCATAAGGTTGCGTTTTCTCAAAAACTGGAGCCTTTGCACCCAGCACATTGCTGTTTCGAGAAGACGACCGATAGTAACTTAAAGGTTGTTGATTGTTGTTGGTTCTGTTTACGTCGACTTGGAACTTCAGAAAAGCGTGAAGTGTAGAGTATTTCTCTCCAAAACTGAACTGGATGTTCAAGAGACACTGTTCCTTCCACAGATCACCTTGAGCCTTTGAAAAATATGTAATTACTTTCAGTATCTTGCTGGCACTGTTGATATGCGACTTGAATCGGTAGTCCGGTACAGATTTTTGGGCAATCCTTCGGCATGTTGACCTTTTTCTCTTATTTTGTATCTTTTGGAGAAGATTCCAATTCCCTCAAAACTTATTTTCGGACGAAACTATTTCAAGAAGTAAAAGGATTTCGAGACGTTTTAAAATAATTTTTTATTGGAAAATCATTAGAAGAGACTATTGATGCTGGTAACTCATGTAGAAGTTTGATCAACATAAATATAACCTCTGACAACTTTTGAAAAACCACATTTTAAAAATAAATTAATTGTTCATATATGTATATGTATTTACAAACATATATCATACATATGTATATATGTATGATATATGTAAAGCTCCTTTTAGGAACTATAAGCCCCAAAAAAAATAAAGAAATAGAAGAGGGGGAAAATCCGAAGAACCCCATCGAAAAGTCAATGTCATAGAAAGTTCCAAAACGATAGCCAACAGAAAGGAGACAGGAAGCTGAATAATCTCACTGAAATCACAAAAGCGAATACTCCTGCCAAAATTTGGCCTCAGACGTGGAATAACGCAGAACCTGTGAGCTTGTCGACGCGTTCTGAGGTCAGCCCAGCGTCTAAAACCAAAATAACACAAAATGATTATTTTTGGAGGGCAACTTCTTTAGAATTGTTTTTTAAAACTCAATGAAACAAAAATGCGCAACGTCAAAGAAAATTACATAAGTGTATAAGATTGAGTCAGCGAGAATGAGATCAAAGATATCTAAGTTTATTTTTAATTTTCGGTGTCCTTTTGTGCGACTCTTCGTATCGTCTGCACTGTGGTCTACTAATCATTGTCCCTATGAATGCATTTTGTATGCTGAGAAAATGGGTAAATCTATATCCACAATCGAACCTCGTTGTAAAACTGTTTGTTTCTTTAACAAACTATCGCTAGATCCTGGTTTATAAAAAAAAAAGACAGCAAATAGTCTGTGCGCTGCAAGGCCTTGTAAGATATAATACAATCATGTTGTTTTATTGACGTGAATTTGTTTACAACACTTGAAAATTCGATGAAACGAAAAAGCGACACAAAAACTCCAAATATTAAAAAAAAAAATGATTCAGTTTGTTAGATTAACGTTGATCTGCACGCCTTTTACTAGAAATAAGTTCCAAAGCTGTTTGATTTCAAAGTAGGTTTAGAATTGATTCAACTTTATTCAAGAAAACTCAACAAATAACTTAGTTCCAGTTGAAATTTATTGTTTATCTTTATTTTTCTCTTTAAGGTTCGAGCCCGTAAGAAAGTTGCTGTAACAGTGCTCGCTTTTGTGGTCATCTTTGGAATCTGCTTCCTTCCATACCACGTGTTTATGCTCTGGTTTTATTATTGGTGAGCTTAATTATCCCGAACGCAATTGAAAAACCTCGCAAGTAATATCTTTTTTTTCTGCTTCTTTTTCTTATTTACTTCACAGGCCAACAGCACAACAGGACTACAATTCCTTCTGGCATGTCCTTCGCATTATGGGCTTCTGCCTATCATTCGCTAATAGCTGTGCTAATCCTGTTGCATTGTACTTTGTCAGTGGTGCATTCCGAAAACACTTCAATAGGTATTTGTTTATTAACTACAATCCAGACGCATGACATATTGGTTTTCAAATTGTTGTGCCTCCTAAGAAACTTTAGATGTAATGACTTAAACGAATTCCTAAATTAATTATTACTTATATATAACGGCTGTTGCTCTTGCAAGGACCAAACGCACATACGTAACGACTCTGTAATACTTGGCTTTTTCTATGTCTGTTTGTAAATTTTACTCTCTATATGTATACTGTGTCGTGCTCTAAACTTGAATACACCACTTCTCTTAAAAGTAAAACTAAACAAAAAACAAAAAATGTTAAATAAAAAAACTTTAAAATTATTCTTGTACAAAAAACAAAATAAGAAAATAAGATAAATAACTACTCGAATGGTAATAATTGTTAACTATAGAAAAATACTTTTTGCACCTCTATGTAGATATTTGTTTTGTCAAGGATATGCAGCGGGACGGAAGAAACGGGCGGATACTTTAGGCGCCCGGGATACATCACTGACAAGCACTGCATCAAGGCGATACACTTCTAGACGATCCTATCACCAGAGCACAATACGAAGGTGAGTTACGTTTGAAAAAAAACTGTATTTTTGTGTTTCATTTTTAGGTACATATATCGAACTGATATTTTTTCAAGGACTTGGTAGTGGTAGTTTTAGGGAGGAAATACTATGAGTGATCCTTGCGTCTGTTCGGGTTTTTCATATTAGGTTATGTCCTGATTGTTATGTTGAGGTTTTGCAACTAATCGGGCTAGTGAGGAGCTATGACAATTTGGAGGAGTGTCAATTTGGATAGCCTCTTCGTCGCTGAAAAGCCTTAGCGTCTAAACGGCGCTGTTAGGTTGTCCAGGTTGTGTCAGTCTTCTTGCAGCTACTACCAGGTATTTATCTTGCGGCATTTTTCTAATTCTTCTTGCAGCTTCTTATTGCTGTATCATCTCTGCCTTAGTTGATTGAACTGAAGTCCTTTGCGTATTTTTAGCTTTTTTCAAAATCCTTTAATTTCTCTTGGCAAGTTTTAAAGATTATCAATCATACGGGAGAAAAATCGCCCAATCGAAACAGTGATTTCATTTTCGGGCATAGTTCTTTTTTTCTTCTTAACGCTTGAACCCTGTTGAAGACGAAATCAGTTTTTCTGAGCATGATTGCGGTGTGCTTGCTAAAACGAAGGTGTTTTTGAACACTAAAGTATTTCACTTAAGGTTTGGTTGCCAAGATGGCTCCATCAATTTGGCTCATAGTGAGCCTGTGACAGTCAGTGGCTGAACGCGTTCTGCGGTAGCGTCCTGGTCGTCTTAGGTCTTCGTTGGATTTATCTCGATTTCTCTTTTCGCACTAAGTTTTAAGAGTTTGCTCACATGCTATTCAACTTGAGATCTGCTGACAACGAGCTAGAATAGTAGTAAATGGATCAGGAGCTGGTGCCCTTGTAGAAAAGAATTACTTACGACTGCATCCCTCATTAGCCACACACGCACCCCGTCTTTCAAGCGGAGGCGTATTCTAAACAAGTGGCTATAATCAACGTTACGAACAAAGGCTGAGTGAAGAGAAGTATTTTTGTTTGCAACGACAGCCAAGCTGTGCCCAAAGCCCTTCTCAACTCTCTGGATCACTTTCGTAGTAGTGATCCAGGAATGCAAGATATCTGTGAGTGCTGTCGGAAGAATAAATCTTTTGAGGTTTGTTTGGGATCCAGGCAACGATCTCAAACACTTCTCAGGACCTTAACCTTAGCTTGTTCTGATGGTATTCTCAGTGAAGGCTTCCATCAGCGATTGAATCTTTATCATGAGCACAACTATAGACGACCGACGTGTCTCTGTTGGATGCCGACAAACTAAAAGTATACTCTGCTCCCCCTCCCCAACGTTAATGAGAAAACTGCCACATTTTTCACAGAAATTGCCATATAAAGCTTGTTCGCGTTGTCCGGAGTATTTTTCGCTTGCCAAACATTCAAAACCGTTAGACTTAAGTGAAACACACTTTCAGAATCATGTGGAGAAGATGACGACGCCGCGGAGAGCTTTCTCTGTGAATGTCCTGCATTTTCTCGTATCAGATTGTACTAACACAGACATTGTGAAAGCTGGTAACCTATAGGCTCTTTATATCATGGCAGCGTCGTCTGACTTTTTTGAGAAGCTGTAAAAAAGAGAATTGCTATCTGATAGTACAATGGATTGGTATTTGGGTCTGAGTGCTGCAGTTAGTGTTAATAACCTCCGATAGAAAAAAAAAGTTCTCGAAATATCTGCGTAAAGTATACTCACTGCGTTAGTTGTATGCTACAAGTTCAACCTGCTTATGATATCCAACCATGGTTAACGATCCTTGGGCCATTACTGATCAAATTTTGATTACGCTCGGTTTGGACGGAAAATGACCTAAAATTGACTACTGCCAGCTTTGATTTGCCCATGGCGTAAAGGTTAGCATGTCTGCCTGTTACTCGGGAGATGCGTGGGTCCGAACCCTAACAGAAAACAAAATGGTTTTTCCACAGGTATTACCTTTCGCGAGGAATTGGCAAGTCCTCCGATAGTAAATTCACTGTCATGAAAAGTGCTTTCTAGATTAGCAGTTCGGAATTAACCAAATTGTCCCCTCCATTTTCATGCGCTAGGCCCATTGGCTTTTCGAACTGTCGCACCACCTTATTTATTTATTTATTTATTTAGTTCCAGCTTGCAAGTTGAGAATCGGATAAAACTGCGAAATGCCTTTTCTATGTAGAGAAGGCACCTAACCGTGACTTCAAAGTTGTTGAAGGGTCTGGTTACGTTGGTTTGGAATGGTGTAGGCTCGATCGCTTTTATTCAAAACCGAATCGCTTGTTTGGAATGATACTACTTATTACACTAATCACCTTCGGGTTTGGTGAAACTCTCGCTTAGCTCTGGGCTAATACGGCTAGATTTTCTTCGCTTAATACAATGCGGTGCTCTGAGAAATAACTGCAGTATAACTGTGTTGGTGTCTTCTACAAATTTTTAGCCAATACTTCTGATAGGTCCTGTTAATTTTTGGAAGCCAACTCACAAAATACGGAAATATGTAAAATACACGGCCTACTACTGTTGCGCGGCCTAATTTCTTGCACGAGAAACTACAAATCGAGGTAGAGCTAAATCACAGGGCAGGTGATAAAATCGCTGTCAATGAGAACAGTACTGCCATCCAAAGTTGCAAACCATTAAGAAAGCATTATTAACAAGTGTAAAGGTAAAAAAATTATTTTCTCTGGGCATATCATAAACTAGGCATCAAAGTGAAACTTCTTTATAAATGACATACTCTTGTAGAACCTATAGGACAACTGGGACTTGCACGATTTCTTACAGGTTGTGACTATTTGAAAGTTGTGAGGTCGAACAAGAAGACATTTTAGACACTGAGTCTCTAAGTCGCATTTTGGATGACTTATCTGCCAGTTCAAAGTGTGTTTGTCTATTCAACCTCTAAAACCTCCTTTTAAATACGGCTGTCGGCGTTTTAGGCTTACTTACCTTGTAACGTTGAGAGGAACATACACCCTTTTTACCACATTTTGAAAACTTTTCCTCTAGAGCTAAATCGTTTCCATGCGTTCTCTAAATGGTTATTTCAGCCCAATCATAAATTTTTAGATCTGTGCTTTTTGGAGAAAAAATAAAACGTATATAATTTTATGTTATGGCCCAGAATTAAGCTTTATTATTAAGAGTTTGCAATTAGGTTTTAGAAAAGATTTTGGGCAAGTTGCCGGGCGCCGCGCGCTGGTGCCGTGGCAGTTTCGCATAAATTCCATACATGAAGCCCAATTTTCCATCACGTTTAGAAGCATTTGGGGCTGTATGTCAGCAATAACACACCGAATATTCTGTTCCGAGGCTTCAATTGTCTCAGGCTTATCTGCGTAGACATGTACCTTTAAACACCCCCGATTTTGGAGGAAAGTCAACTCGGTATTACGTAAACATCGTATGTGACAGCTATCTCGTTTTGAGACAATTTAAAGAACGTACGCAGTGTTCATATTAGTCGTGCGGCTTCAATTCCACAGCGGTAAAATGGCAAACTAAACTTGGTATAAATCATATAAAAACTGTCAAAAAGACCAAATCCGAAAAAAAGTTGGTCTTACGTCTAAAAAAACAATGACTTTTTTGTCACTTGAAAAGAAAGTATATTCATCCTTTAAAATTCCTAGTAAAATAGATACGCCTGTGGCTGTTTAAAGTTTGCTAACGATGACTGAATTAGTCGAAAATACAGCTTTGTACAACATTTCAAAACTATTTATTTAAAAACAAATCGTTTCCACGTCTTCTTTGAGTTGGATTCTCAACACAATCAAGTAGTGAAAGTTCTTGATCTCAATTAATTTGTTATATAATGTCCAATAGTTGGTTGCAGCTTAAAGTTGTTTACGTTTTCCTTTTAATTGATTATTTGAATCTTTAAGTCTAATGCTAAGAAACGATTATATTCTTTTGTTTCCACTGAAAAAGACTTTTGAAGACAGTTTTCCAACGGTTGTTCGAGAGCTCTGAACAGTTTTTTATAATTTTATGTTTCCAAAGCTTTGCAAAAGTCTTTGACTTTTTCTATTCATACATACACATATAAAGCGGGTAGCCCCAGGGCCTTTCGGATTTTTCACGACCATGCCGTGTGATGTAATGGAGGGGACATGCAATTTTCTGTCTGTGCCGGCCGGCTACTTGAGAAAGCACTTTTCATGGCAATGAATCTACTTTCGGAAGACTTGCCTATTCCTCAAGATAGGCGATAGCCGTGGAAAACCATTTTTTTTGGTTTTTGTTGGGTCTCCAACCACGAACCTCTTACGTAACAGGCAGACATGCTATCTTTTTCTATTATAACGGGGTTGCGTATCTTGCAATTTAGAAGTAAATATGGACAATGAGCATCGAAGTTTCCGGTCCAAACTTTAAATTGGAAACATGACCCAATTATAGGTTTGTTCGTTCAACTTCATTTAGGATTGGCCCTTTTCTCTCGAGTTTTCCCTATGAGTTTTCAAAGAAAAGCTTGTGATTTCGGTTTTCAAAAAACGCTTAGCCACAAAATCACAACGCATCCCTGACGTTTACAGGAAAAAAGCCGTTTGACAGCCCTGTTTGTTACCTGAACTCGCCCCAGCGAACATATAAAGCTACTTTGAACGTGGTTGGTGGACTTATCCAGGGCTCAAAACTCTAAACGTTTTGTTTAGCGAGTTGAAGCTTTCAAAAAATTATTTTTGTGGCTACCACAGGGCAAACCCAGTGCTTCAAGAAACAAAACTAATGCTTTTGAATATAATAACACATGCCCTTCAATTATGCAAAAAGTCACTTGTTATTTATTCAGAATATCTGTGAAAATTTAATGGAGGCCATTTCATTGCCTCAATTAAGCACACAAGTCCCTTTTTTATCAGCCTGATAAAAAGGCTCCATGTTTCAAGGGAATACATTGCCCTTAAATTCAATCAAACGTCAATCGACTTTCGTTTCATCAAATGTCCATTGTCAACCCAAAATTGCTTTATTTCCATTCCAGTTGTACTGAACGGGTTCAAGAGCAATCGAATGGTTTCTTGTTCATTTTGCAATTGTCAAATTAGTTTCACTTGATGTATCTTAAATGACAAGGAATACATACCTCCAATGATTAAACGCCGCGCTGTTAAATTGAAAATTTCAATGTTCATTCTTCCCCCATCGACTGATATTTCCAATCAATTGTCCCACAATCTCTAGGGGAAGTAAATTTTTGTGTATTTCAATTGGTAGATATTCCTTTTCATTTCTACAAAAAGAAAAAACCAATCAGCTGAGCAGTTGGCATTGTCAAGCGATCATCATAAAAAAAAACCTTTAAACCCAGTTCTTGGAGTGTTTATTTTCGATAGCATTTTATTGAACTAATCCTTTCCGCAAACATTTCAACAGCAATTTAACGTTAACTTATTTCCTCTTTTTTTTTCCTCTTCAGATTACAAGACACAAGCGTTACAATGATGGTTCCTAATGGAATGAACGGAAACGATGCCGATTGCGACTATAACTACCGACACGACAGCAACGTTATGTGAAATTGGGAGAAAAGAAAAATACCATACCAACAGAGTTTATTCTAAACGGAAAACGAATTCGATACAAACTAAACTGGATATGGTTGACCAAGTTAAGAGAAGCACCTGCAATTCCTTACTAAAATAGGAGAAGAAAAAACATTAAAAGCTATTAATATATTATTATACAAAAGAAAAGAAAAATAAAACAGTGAAGTCCGTTTCTATATATTTTTGTAAATAAAATAAACTATGGCGTAAGCACGTGAGATAAATTGAAAATGTTTTTAATCAAAATTAATTAGGAGTCTAGTGATTTTTGATGTTATTTATTATGAAATGTGTTGTTTAATAAAATTTAAAAAAAAAAAATTGATTTGTTTGCAATCTCACTTATTCTACCTACAACTCCTGTGGAAGGTCTCTAAGATTTCATTGATCTACGTCATTCTACACCAATGACTTACGCAACACTACATTACCTTGACCTGCGAAAGAAAAATGGTTTCTTTTCATTAAAATCTCAGCAAAGTACCAGGCGCGCAGAGCAAAACAGTAGGTACCTAAATTTTAGCAAAGTACCAGGCGATAAATTTCTCAAGTAGAAACCAATAGTGTATAGGTCTACCTGTGTGGGTAGAGATTGAGACTGTGAACTCACTGATCAACCAACACCACTGGCAAACATTATTGGGCATGAAAGTATGTCGATGCTGTTTGTGAGTTCACACCACAGTCAGCCCCCCCCACAGCTAGACCTCCGCACAAATTGAAGAACTGGTGTACTTGCTTGGAACTTCCCCGAGAAATTGGTCGTTTTCCACTGAAATTCGAACAAAGTACCAGGCGCACAGAGCAAAACAGTAGGTATTCTTAGCAAAGTACCAGGCGCGAAAGTTCTCAAGTAGAAACCAATAGTGTGTAGGTCTACGTGTGTGGGTAGAGATAGAGACTGTGATGTGAACTCACTGATCAACCAACACCATTGACATATTTCAATGGGCATGAATAGCAAGTATGTCCATGCTGTTTGTTGGCCGGTGAATGCACACCACAATCAGCCCCCACACAGCGAGACCTCCGCACAAATTTAAGAACTGGTGTATTTGCTTGGAACTTCCTTTCGTTTTCCACTGAAATTTGAACAAAGTACCAGGCGCGCATAGAAACTTAGCAGGTATACGAAACACAGGCTGTGCAATTTTTGTATGGGCGTAGGTGTGTGAGTTGTGACTATGATGAATTTATTGATCATCTCTTTGGCTATGTGTGTAGTTAGTTTCTGGTTAGTGTGACCAGTTGAGATATTTCAGAAAATCAATAAAACAATAAAAAAGAAAGATTTTCAATTTGACCCAAGTTTGGTCCTCGCTATGAATGAATAGGAAATAAAACTTAAATTTGATTAATTAGCATCGCTCTGAGTGTCTAAGAATATCGAACTTTACTTAGTTTTCACGATTTGAAGCTAATTTTGAGGTTGATAATCCTGCGATTTGCGAGCTTCTTTCAAACATTGAAGCTCAGTCGAACATAAGATCCGCTTTACGACTCATAAGGGGGTCTAAGTAAACTAAATTCAGTGTCTTTTTGGAACGCAGCACGTAAATCTTACTTTATGAGCTAACCTGAACATGAATAACTTTAAAAAATTAAGTCTATCAAATTTGTCAATGAATGAATTAAAAAATCTACAATTGGTCACACCAGTCTTCTCTTTTGATGACCAACTGCGATTCTTACACACACAAGCCACTTCGTTCAAACAGAATTACATGTGAAGAAAACAAAGCAATGATCGGTGTGTGCTCACACCAACAGTGGGATTTATGGTTGTATTTGCACGGTTGCCATGGCAATGTAACTAACAAAGAACAAGAAGACAAGAACTGGTTTGAATACCTTCTGGTATTGTGTATATGACACACACAAGCTTACACTATACTTACCTACTTCAATTCTGTATTGCTTTAAAAAGGAGAAGCGCACGCACACTTGCGTATAACAAACCAATTCAGTGATGTAAAGAAACTTGCTAGACAAGAAAAAGGCCCTGCTGGCATTTCTGATTGCCTGGTAGCGAAAAACTCAGTTGGCATAAAATTTTCGTTATATGAGAAGGGTTCGTTTGAAATTTGGAGCATTCGCTCTAGCTTATTGGAGCATACTTCAAGGGGTTTTTACTTTTTGTAAGAAAATAGGTGCAAAAAACCTCTAGCCATCCTATGATAGATGTAAATTTGCTATCCTAACTTAACATAAGTATTTCCAAATAAAATGGCTTGATTTTTTGGAAGTTTGTTCAAGTCTCTGTTCTTTGTTGGATCTTCAGATTCAGTTACAATTTTGTACAGCCTCATTATGTAAAGACAAAATTACTCGAAGTTGAAAAGTTCCCTTCATTCCTCATATTCAGAACAACATTTTTCACAGCTGCAATTTTCATTTCAGAGTTTTCGAAAGTCTTTCTTTTTTCATCAAGCCACTTGGTTTTGAAAGGAATCAATGAATAAAAAATATTCGCCACATTCAATGCTAACTACTTTCCCTCGTTATTTCTTAAAAATTGCACCTTCAAGTTTTGAAAAATACGAAGTTACGGCCCAACTGACAAACAAAATGTAGACAGACAGTTTTACATTTTGTAAAATTTCAAGCATTTCTTTGCTTTAACATATTTTTCGACAGGAGGCTTGCCGACGATTTCTGAGGTCAACGCGGCGTACCCCACAGGCGGATCACTAGTGTGAAGCAGAAAAGTGGGAGAGTTGTGATCGCTTCAAGATCACTACTCGTAACGCCAAAAATGGAAAAGAAGAAGAACATATTTTTCGACAAAATTATATGTGTTCATAAAAACAGGTGTCCTACATTTACAAAAAACGAATAATTTTTTTTTTAATTTTTTTATTGGACTGTCTCCAGTAAGGTATATTTTTTAACCTTGAAACTATTTCCTTCAACAATTTGTGAGTGAGACTCTGAACTTAAGCTCAAGGTGTAAAAAATCATTGATTCGAATGTAACACTTTCCGCCATAAATATTTTGTTAAAGTAAAACTTAAAAAAAAAAATCTTTAAATACATTCTTCGGTTTTCGATCGATTCCCTGTATGAATCAATGATTTTTCGCTTTTTTGGTACAATGGCAAAGAAAAAAAAAAAAACAGGATAATTTAAGTAAAAACACCAGAAAAAAGAAATAAATGAAATCGCTGCATTAGAAATAATTAAAATGATAAAACTAAACACACACAAAACATTCGGTCTCTTACAATGAACGCACGAGTGCGCGATGGAAACTAAATTTAGGAAGGCAGCAGGGAAACAGAATAAGCAGTAATTTTCGATTTTTGCTTTGTTTTTAGAGAAGAAACATACACAAACGTATTCCAGTGCTTTCGTTTTTGTTTTCTTTTGGCGCCAAATTTCAAGAGCCATAGAAAATGTAAGTATACCTACTGCTGCTCTGCTGTTTTCTATGATCATGTCTACGTTGTTGTAGCGAAAATCCCACGAGGAAATGGTTATTACTTACACACATATTGTAATTTCGCTTTGCCTTATAAAGGGAGAAGCGCACACACACTTGCGTATAACAAACCAATTGAGTAGTATGAAGAAACTTGCTAGACAAGAAAAAAGGCCCTGCTGGCATTTCTGATTGCCTGGTAGCTAAAAATTCAGGTGCAGGGAAATAAGTCCACAGGAACTAACTCCACTGAGGGACTAAATTCCCACTTGTGCAGGGAAATAAGTCCACAGGAACTAACTCCACTGAGGGACTAAGTTCCCACTTAATGGGAACAAAGGCCACTTTAGTAAAGTGGCCTTTGTTCCCATTAAGTGAGAACTAGCTCCACTTTCTTATGGGAAATTAGTACACACTCGAAAGTATAAAGCGAGAATGAATTTCCAATAACAAAACTTAAAGAGAGAAACTACTGTTAGTTCTTAGATAATTTTTTATGTTTTCTTGAACTTATCTTGATAAGTACGAGTATGTTGCAGTCGATATTCAGTATGTCATTTGTTATTTGAATATTCGTGAAAAAAGTGTAAAGTTCAGGAGCAATAATTCAGTTTTCGAGCTTTCGAAAATATTTTATTATACAGTTTACTTCAAAATTCAGTTTTCAAAAATAATAAGAAAAAAAATCGGAAATTCAGTTTTCGAGTTTTGGAAAATATTTTATTATTCAGTTTATTTCAA
Source organism: Melanostoma mellinum (assembly GCA_914767635.1). Classification (NCBI taxonomy): domain Eukaryota; kingdom Metazoa; phylum Arthropoda; class Insecta; order Diptera; family Syrphidae; genus Melanostoma; species Melanostoma mellinum. The sequence continues at coordinate 51,701,041 of OU612060.1, read as the reverse complement.
AATTCAGTTTTCAAAAATAATCAAAAAAAATCGCGCGATTTTTTTTGATTATTTTTGAAAACTGAATTTTGAAATAAACTGAATAATAAAATATTTTCCAAAACTCGAAAACTGAATTTCCGATTTTTTTTCTTATTATTTTTGAAAACTGAATTTTGAAGTAAACTGTATAGTAAAATATTTTCGAAAGCTCGAAAACTGAATTTCGAAACTTGAAGAACTATTTTTTTCCTGGCTAAACATAAGAATTTATTTCACATTCAAAGGGAACTAAACCCACAGTTTTTTGTAACGGAGTTCTCACCGTACATGAGAACGAAGGCCACTTTGGTAAAGTGGATTTCGTTCCCATTAAGTGGGAACTTAGTCCCTCAGTGGAGTTAGTTCCTGTGGACTTATTTCCCTGCACAAGTGGGAATTTAGTCCCTCAGTGGAGTTAGTTCCTGTGGACTTATTTCCCTGCACCAAAAATTCAGCTGGTATTTCTTTGTTCGTTATGTGAAGAAGGCTTGTATATAAATCGCTCTAGCATACTTCAAGGGGTTTTTACTTTTTGTAAAACAGGTGCATAAAATCTCTAGCCATCCTGTGATAGATGAAATTATTTGCTACGGCTCAAGAGAACTCTCAGCAAACTTTATATCTAGCTCTGTTTTAAATTTTCTTGAAATCGTAGGAACCTAAGCCACGCAACTTAACATAAGTATTTCCAAATAAAATTGAATTTTTGGAAGTTAGTCCAAAACTCGTGTGTTTTTTTTGTTGAATATGCAGATTAAGTTTCATCTTTTTAGGGCTTGATTATGTAAAGAAAAAATTATTTGAAGTTGGAAAGTTTCCTTCATTCCTAATATTGAAAACAATTTGCATTTCAGAGTTTTCCAACGTCTTTCTTTTTTCATCAAGTAACTTCGTTTTGAAAGGAATCAATGAATAAAAAATTCTCACCACATTCAATCCTAACTACCTACTTTCCTTCGTTATTTCTCAAAAATCGCATCTTCTAGTTTTTGAAAATAGGAAGTTACGTCCCAGCTGACATTTTGTAAATGTTCAAGCATTCTTTGCTTTGAAATCTTTTTTGATAAAATTGTATGTGTTCATTAAACACAGGTGTGCATTTTGCTTAAAAATTAAGACCAAACATAAATAGTTTTTCTTTTTCAATTTTATTATGGGGTTGTTTTGAATTATGTAGCTTTTGATCAATAATTTCCTTAAATAATTTATGATTTTGAGACTCTGAACTTAAATTCAAGCTATAAAAAAACTGACATTTATGTATTATAAAATGGTAAAAAAAGTAAAGTTTTTTGTTTAAATAAAACTTAATTCAGACAAAAAAATTACATTAATCGGTTTTCGGTCAATTCTCCGTAGAAATAAATAATTTTTCGCTTTTCATTACAAAGGAAACCACGACAGTTTAAATACGCTTTCAATTAAAAAAGAAAATAAAAACAGATAAAAGTGAAATCGCTGCGTTAGAAAGAATTGCAGTGATAAAACTTGACACAACAAGCCAACAAGGCAATTCTAGCCCCTACATGTCCAGCGTACGAGTGCAGAGCCGAGTACCAACTGAGGTTTCGCACTTCAGCAGCAAGTATCAACACAAATTGAACTCAGACTTTGGTATAAGTCTAGCGGTGTGGGTGATTGTTGATTCATCGCTCAGTTCCATTGCGTATACTAACTACACCCACAATCCTATTAATTTCAAATCGACGAGTACACTTGGGAAGTGTCTCACACATCAAAAAATCATTTGAACGATCGAGATGAGTACATTGGTTGAGAATTTACGAGTCGATCTCTCCACCCGACCAAAGTAGTCTATTTTTCAATACCAATGAGTCAGTCACGACTCACGAGACTTACCACAAAATAACACTTTCAGGCACTCTCCTGCCCTTGCTCTTTTTTGCTGAGGTACAGGCGAGCATGAATCCCAGCAGCGAAGCATTTGTGTGTGCAAATGCTAAACAGCTTCGCTTCTCTAAAATCAGAATCACACGTTGTTTTTGTGTATTGATGAGAGCCCGAGCAATTCTAGTGAGAGTAGTTGACAGTTGCCTTGCAAACAATGTGACCACCTGTAGGTTTTTGTAAAACTAAACAAAAATTGGGAAAAACTTATTTGATTTTTATCCAAACAGACAACTTGTGGCTATGTGATTCTTCTTAAACTTTTAATTTGTACTCACAGTTCTCCGAACTAATAAATGCTTCTCTTTTTTCACTCGGTTACATGTGGCGTACAAGTATTTCAGGAAAAAATTGTTTATATTAAATTAGCAATTGGTCACACCTTTTTCCTCCTTGGCTCTGTACACTATACCTTCCTTAGACAAATCAAAGCTAGTGTTCACCGATAGTGTTGAATGTTGTATGTATGTACGTGCATATTCATTCACTTCTATTTATATTGGCGCGGTTGTCTAGAAGAAGCAACAAAGAAAATAAAAATGGGTTTGGTATACCTTCTGAAATTCATGAGCGCCTGGTGTTTCAGCTGGCAAAAGCGAAGAAAATCGTTTAAATTTTGTACAAACTTAAAATGTGTCGGACTTAATGTGACCAGAGGTCGATTTTTTAAAAGTTTCAAATGAAAACAAAAAAAAATTAAAGTTGAATGCATTTTTAGCTCCTAAGCTTAGAATTTTTTTTAGTTTTTAATGCTGCTGAAAGTTTAATACAAAGGGTTGCAAGACAGAAATCATAGCTAGCTGCAAGCACTGTTCATCGTACTTCAGTTCTGACTCTTTCCTAAAATAAATTGGCCGACATTTTAAATAAAACCATACTGGAAAAAGTGTCCGCATTTTAGTCATTCAAATGTTTTTTAAAGTTTCCTTTCACTTATTAATATGTTTTCTGTGTTGCTGGAAGTGAATCTTACTCTTACGTACCTTAAAAATATTACTCAAGCTTATTGGCAATATCAAGGTTCGACTTACCTTATTCATATAATTAGTATCTTAGGTTCTAGGTATGAAGATACTTACGTTCATATTTGCTTCTTTAGAAATAAATGGACAAAAAAATTAGTGTTCTTAAAAAAAGCTTTTAATAGTTTTAAGTATTTATATTTTTAAATATAGGCTGAAATTTTAAATAAAAAACCAACAAATTAATCACCCATAAGATTCACTTCAATATTTGGAAAATGACAGAGTTCCATGCGTCAAGATTTGTGTTTTGATAAACATTTATGCCTTTTCTCTGTTGATCGTTGGTGCTACCATCATTTTGAAAGCTGTTTTATTTAAACTGCAGTTATGGAACCTATAACTATTTGATTTTACTGGCGTTTGTTTGAAAGCCTTTTATGATTAGTGTTAATGACTATTCGGTATGCCAACAAATGCAAAACTTTATCAATAAAATTAAAAAAGTAAGAGACTCCATAACATATTCAACGAAACACTGATGATGCAATCAGGAGAACTCAAACCAAAATATGTACTCATCTTTTCTCTTTGCATTCGGCATTATGTATCATCGACCTTTTTCTCACTAAAATCGTCGCCGAGTAGCTGTTTTTCGTTATAATTTTATCGTTTCTTTTTCACAGCTCAATGCCAAGTGACAGAAATTGGTTGAGTCCGAGGTTTTTTCTTTGATTTGTATTTTTTCTTTCAGCTTTGTTTCTTCTTTTGACTGTCAGTATTGATTCGTTCCTTTGCAGCCGTGTTTTATTTTCCGTCGCATAAAAAATTAAACTAAAAAGGGAAAAAAAAGAAAAGCATGTTGTCTCAAAAATATTAACTATTTTAATTAATAGCTATGAAATTCTTTATATCAAAGTAAAAAATATGTTCAAAAATGATGGGATGTCCCCTGTAACGAACCGTCACAGTGCGGATATTTTGTTCAACAAAATTCTGGTAATATACAAAGTTAGGGAGGCAGTTAAGAACTCCAAAAAAGGCAAAGCGATTGGGCCAGACGAGGTACCATATGAGTTTTGGAAAAATATGGGAGACATCGGGTTAAGATGGTTCACGATTCTCATTTCCAAACTTATAAGAGGTGACAGTTTGCCTAATCAATGGAGGGAAAGTTTTCTTCTTCCAATATACAAGGGAAAGGGAGATACCAGAAGCTGTGACAACTATCGTTCGATCAAGTTGATGTCCCACACTATGAATATCGTTGAGCGGGTTTTGGATAGCCGACTGCGGAAAATAATAAGGCTGTCTGATGACCAATGCGGGTTTGTCGCGGGTAAGTCAACTACAGACGCAATCCAATACATAAGGATCATTATGGAAAAACACCGAGATGCCTTAGAGGATTTGCATATTGTGTTGGTTGACTTCGAAAAGGCATTCGATCGACAACCACGAGATCTGATATGGGTGGCCCTCAGACACCGAGGAGTTCCTGAAGCCTATGTGCGAATAACTATGGACATGTACGAGGGAGCAGTTACAAAAGTGAGATGCCCAGCTGGAGTCACCGAAGAATTCCAAATAACAGTAGGTGTACATCAGGGAAGTGTCTTGAGTCCACTGCTCTTTATTGCTGTTCTGGATTATTTGCTCGAAGGAAAAGTAACGGACAATAAAGTACAACAATTATTCTTTGCTGACGATGGAGCCATCATAAGCGAGGATCCTACATCCCTGCAACGAGCACTTGACGTTTGGATTGATGTTCTGGAAGGAAATGGGTACCGTATTAGCGCTAAAAAGACTGAATACCTGTGCTGCCCTTTTTCTGATCCAGACAAGCCTATTCCAGACATTTATTTGAATGGAAATGTGCTTCCCAAGCGTGAAAAGTTTAAATATCTGGGATCTATGATCAATAGTGAAGCATCTTGTGATGACGACATCAATCATCGAGTAAGCGTAGGGTGGATGAAGTGGCGAGAAAACTCCGCTATCTTCTGTGATCGAAAAATGCCCCCTAAGCTGAAGGGAAGACACAGCAGTTGTCCGTCCAGCTCTGACATACGGTTCACAATGTTGGACAATGTACAAAAAGTATGAGAGAAAATTGACGGCAGCCGAAATGAAGATGCTTGGATGACAGCAGGAGTAACAAAGCTTGATCGAATTAGAAGTACTAAGATCCGTGGAAGCCTTCATGTCAAAAGTACCATCTTGGACAAAATTCAGCACGACCGGCTCAGTTGGTATTGTCATGTTCAAAGGAGAGATCCCCAGAACCCAAGACCACTACTCGTAACGCCGAAAATGGAAAAGAAGAAGAAGAAGAAGAAGATACAAAAGATCTATGTCAAGAAAACCAAACCAACAAACGCACCAAATACCTCCGCACCCGCAGCAACACACGAGTTATACACACATTCATAGGTTTCCCATTCACCTCACTCGTGTATGCAAACACAGGCATCGGCATGCGACATTGCATATGGGGTATTCCATACCAAATTGACCACTTTTGATCCCGACCCATTTAGATTTTGCTGAAACCTTACCATCTTTTCTACCCTTTGAAAAACATTTTTGAAAATTTTTTCAAATTTTTTTGTCCAATCTCAAAAAAGTTATGAATTTTTCAAAAAAATGGCTTTCTTATTTTCAAACAGCTTCAAACAGCCATAACTTTTTTAAAAATTTGACTTTTCGGAACATTTTTTTTTTCAAATTGTGTGTTTTTGAATGAACTTTTCGGAAAAATACACGAAAAAAATTTAGCATGATCAATTATATAAAATAATCGGTTTTTTTGAGTAAAATCTTCATTTTTTTGAAGTTCGCCATATTTTATTTTCTTCATTTTTTTCTCAAAAAAATTTCAATCAATTTGACAACTATTTTCACCAATTTCGGAGTGGGCCGACTTTTTTTTACATTTTTTTATTTATTTAAAAAAAAATCAAAATTAAAAAAAAAATATTTTTCGTAAACTTTACTCGGCACTAGTACGATTACTTTGGCGACAAAAAATTATAACGGTTTTTGGTGGAGGGGTTCAATACAATCATTTTTTACTACAGGAGGGGGGTCTTTCTCCCCCCGCTTAGGCGGTAGAGGCAATTTTATAAAAATTTACTTCAAAAAATATTGTTAAAGAACGGGAACATTTACAGATACAAATTATACTTTTTATGAAAGCCAGAAATCTGCACTTCATAATAAATTTTTAATGAAGTGGTTTCAATTTATAGTTTTTGAAATAATTGACTTCAAAGTCAAAATTTACGAAAAAAGTAAAAAAATTACTTTGAGTATTATGTTTCCTCATGATTACAAATGAAAATAAAAAAAAAAATAGATGTAGTAAGTTGCTTCAATAAATTTTTCATCAAACGCTGCAAACTACTTTTTTCTATGTCTTGTAGTTTTTGAGATAATTGAAAAATAGTAAAAGTATATTTCTTCTTTAAAACTAAAGGAGTCTCTAATCTTAAAAGAAACTTTTATAATAATAGTTTTAGAAGAATTAGTTTTACTATTTTTCAATTATCTCAAAAACTACAAGACAGGAATGTCTATCTTTGCCTTGGAATTTGTGTTTGAATTTGCCCTCTGTGGATGCTAAAGTTGAAGTTTTTGAATCTTTAATCTTGAGGCTTTTTGATAACCATATTCCAATAAAAACTGTGCGTTCGGTAGACTCTCGTATCCCTTGGTTTAACAATGCGATAAAAAATCTTATCAATGAAAGGGACAGGTATTATTCTCGTTGGAGGAGACATAAAATTACAACTAATTGGAATGCTTTCAAAAATATCAGAAATTCGGTTGTATGTCAAATAAAAAGAGCAAAAGCGCGATTTTACTCGTTCAAATTAAATGTAAATCTACCTAGCAGGCTATTGTGGAAAAATATTAAAGGATGTGGTATCGTGAATAAATCAAATAAGAACGTATGTGTCTTAGATCCAAATCAAATTAACGGGTATTTTCTCTCTCATGGTTCCTCTTCCCAAACTGACTTGAGAAAAACAACAAATTCTAGCTCAATGAATTTAGAAAGACTAAATTGTGTTCCACCTTTAGAGATATTGTGTGTTTCTCAAGTTGATGTTCTTAAAGCTGTGAATAATATTAAATCAAATGCTGTGGGTGTTGATGAAATTCCGCTTAAGTTTATTAAGCTCATTTTGCCATATATATTATCTACTCTTACACATATTATAAATTTCTGTATTACAACATCCAATTTTCCGACATCTTGGAAAAGGGCAAAGGTAATTCCGATACCTAAAAACTCTAAATGTAAAAGTGCTGAGGATTTCAGGCCTATCAGTATTTTACCTTGCTTTTCCAAAGTTTTGGAAATTATTATTCGTGACCAAATAAATAATCATTTAGTCGTAAACAATCTTCTTAGCCTTTTCCAGTCTGGTTTCAGATCGAAGCACAGTTGTGCGACAGCAACAATACAAATTCTGGATGACATTAGGGTTGAGTTTGATAAAAATAACTTAACTATACTGTGCCTTTTGGATTTTTCAAAGGCTTTTGATAGCGTAGATCATGAGATTCTGTGCACTAAGCTGTCGAATTTTTTTGGTTTTAGCCGTTTATCTACATTGTTAATCATAAGCTATTTATCAGAGAGGACCCAAATAGTTCAACTGGGTAACCAAAGCTCAGAGCCTATGACTATATGCTCAGGTGTTCCTCAAGGATCCATTTTGGAACCCTTATTATTCTCATTATTTATAAATGATCTGCCAAATGTTTGCAAAAACGTTTCCATGCATATTTTTGCAGATGATGCGCAAATCTATAGTTCTAGTAGCATTGGCCTTTTTGAGGACTGTGTATGTCGAATGAATGAAGATTTGCAGGAAATTGATAACTGGGCGAGAAATAATAAGCTTACCCTAAACGCCGATAAAACAAAAAGCATTATCTGCTCCAAACACAAGATAGACTCGTCGTATTTGCCTTCTATCAAATTATCTTCCAAAACGATACCGTATATTGACACTGCAAAGAGCCTTGGATTTCACTTTAATTCCAAATTGTCAGGTGCAAATAACGTAAATTCTATTGTTAAATCGATATATGGTGGTATTAGACAACTCAATGTCCCAGCTCATTTTACACCTCAAGCTACTAGAATGCGACTGGCAAAAACTCTGTTGATTCCCATAATCAGTTATAGTGCCACAATATACAGTTGTCTTGATTCAATTTCAATGAGAAAGTTGCAAGTAGCTTTCAATACAATTGTGCGATATGTTTTTGGATTACGCCGTTTTGATCACGTATCTATGTTTAGCAAACAACTTTTGGGATTGTCACTTAAGGAGTTTCTAAATTGTAAAACCTGCATCTTACTACACAATGTGATTATAAATAAAGAACCAGTGTACCTTTTTAGAAAAATTAATTTTGCTGCCTCAACCAGAACAAAGCATATTAATATGCCTACTTTTAACTACTTGGAAAGCAAAAGGTTATTTTTCTGTCAATCTATTAAGTTATGGAATTCTTTACCTTTGTCTGTTCGAAATTGTAACACCCATCAAAGTTTCAAAAAATCTCTTTATGAATATGTTAAAACAACAAATAATACAAGTCTTTTTTCTCAATAAATTTCTAGATTATTTTTTTTTCTTCTCTCTCTCTCTCTCTTCTCTTCTCTTCTATTACCCTTTTCTTTGCTTCTCTTCCCTTCTCTTTCTCTTTAAATCCTATTAAGCTAATCATTTTTTGAATTTCACCTATTACTTTATATAAATTGAATTAAATAAATTTTTAAATTGCACTCTTGACCTAAAAATTAAATACTATTTTTAAGTACTCATTATAAGAATATAGTTCTTTTTGTACTACCTTTTTCTTTGCAATAAAAATAAAAAAATAAAAAATAAAAAATAAAAAAAATGTAAATAAAAGTCGGCCCACTCCGAAATTGGTGAAAATAGTTGTCAAATTGATTGAAATTTTTTTGAGAAAAAAATGAAGAAAATAAAATATGGCGAACTTCAAAAAAATGAAGATTTTACTCAAAAAAACCGATTATTTTATATAATTGATCATGCTAAATTTTTTTCGTGTATTTTTCCGAAAAGTTCATTCAAAAACACACAATTTGAAAAAAAAAATGTTCCGAAAAGTCAAATTTTTAAAAAAGTTATGGCTGTTTGAAGCTGTTTGAAAATAAGAAAGCCATTTTTTTGAAAAATTCATAACTTTTTTGAGATTGGACAAAAAAATTTGAAAAAATTCTCAAAAATGTTTTTCAAAGGGTAGAAAAGAATGGTAAAGTTTCAGCAAAATCTAAAGGGGTCGGGGTCAAAAGTGGTCGATTTGGTATGGAATACCCCATATGCATTCAATGATCAATGGGTATTGCTCATTTATAGAGCTCTCACTCACTTGTGGTAGGAAATTTGATATAGGGATGAATATCGAACAGGTAAAAGTTTATGCTCCGCTTAGGTAGAGTGTACACAGTACTTAATTGGAACTTGGGTTTCAGTACTTGGTACTAATCCCACTTACTTTTTGAGAGGACGGCACCAGCTATCCAAATTTGTTTATTCCTCTTTCCACTCTGTCTGAGTGTAGGGAGGACAGGCTGAAAGCCACTTGATTATTCTTCAGCATTGTACGATGTATACGCTGAGGACAGAGTCCGGAAGGCTCAAACGTTTATTCCGTGTGAATTCCCGTCAGGGATCCTCACGGACATTGGAAGCTGCTGACGTTTCAACGATAATTCCATAGCATTTGGTGCTTTGGACATAAGGCAGAAGCCAGAAGCTGCTTTGTTTATTCCTCTTTCCACTCCTTCTTCTGAGTGTAGGGAGGACAGGCTGAAAGCCACCCGTTTATTCTTTGGCATTTGCGCCAAGGACAAGATTACTTGTGTTTATTCCTCCTTCCCTTCCTCCTGAAGGTATCGAGGACAGGCTTTTGGCCACCCGATTATTCTTTGGCATTTGCGCTAAGGATAGAACTATTGTTGTATATGCTATTTTAAGAAAACCTATTGTTAATAAGACGATAAATAAAAAGGAATTTATTGGAAAAATAAAAGTTGGTCGTAGCTGGTTACTTTGGCTAAGTCTTGGTGGAATCTTTATCTCGACTTCTGGTGCTTCGTCGAGAAAAACTTGGACACGCTGAGTTTACCTCAGCCTTAGAAAGAAAGCATCGCACCCCAACCACAGCTAAGGAAGGACCTAAAGCAAAATTTTTTTAACTAGCGTAACATGGATGGAATGTCAAAACAATTGACTTGAATTTAATGATAACGGTCATAGTAATTTACGCTGATCGGGCAGTCAGACTTCTTTGAACTCAGTTTGTTTATATAACAAATTTTTTTACAAACAGATTTGTAATCCAATATTTTGTTTCAAGAACTTAATTTTAAAATTCACAAACTTTTGACCAAGACAAACAAAACCGAGAAAAAAATTATTGCATTTCAAAAGTATTCAAAGTTTCTCTTAAAATGGATAAAGGATATCTTGTTAATTGTAACTGTTTTTCACAATATTGTTGAAAGGAAGTACTTTGTGGAAAAATGTAAAAAGACCTTTTTTTAAGAAAATTAAATTTTATTTAAAGAACATGTTTGCAATTTTTCACATATTGATTCGTACGTGAGTTTGCAAACTCCAAAATAAAAGAGCAAAATCAAAAAACATACCATTTTCAAAGCTTAATCACTCGAAAACGGTTAGCCTGAGAGAAATTTTTTAAAAAAATTTTTTAAAGGAACTTTAATTTTCAACAAAAATATTTGTCGTAAAATTTTTGGGCTCAAAATAATTGAACAGTTTTGACGCTCAAGTAAGGTTAGGTCTAAGAAATATAAAACACGATTGATAGATCCCTAAATACTTTTTTTTTAGCTCAAACTTTTTTGGAATTTTTTTAGCTATCCTAAACAATATTTTCAATATGGTTTTTTTTTGGGTCCAGTCTTTTTTTTTTAAATAAAAAGAGGAGGCTTATGCGTATCTGTAGCACTGATACATAATTGCCGGTTCATTGTACTACCAGGGTAGCAGCCTTCCCTTTTTTGTGGTGCAATAGAATGAAATAAGGTGGATGTACTTTCATATATAAACTCAAGGACGGCGTCCGGATGTAACTGGGAGGTTGAAGGAAAAGTAGATGCCCAGAGAGGGATTCGAACCCACGCGTCCAGCCTACCTACTGAAGACTTTACTACTGCACCAAAGCTGGCCCAGTCTAGTGTACACGGTTTGCAGTCAGTAATCTACAAATGGCTACAAATCTATTGCCAACTATTTGCCCAAATTATCAACCAACTATCAGCCAAATAGCTCGCAATAGATTTGCAGACATTTGTAGATTTCTGCAAACCGTGTACACACAAAGTCATTTTTGGATCTGCCAATTCATAATCAGCTCATTGTCACATCGCCAAATTTGTATGCCAATGAATAAATTTGCAAATGGGTCTGCAAATTTATTTATTGCCAGACATTTGCAGAAACGTCAGAAAATGAACAAAATTTGTGGATCATCTGCAAATTAATTTGTCTTCAAAATGATTGATGAACAAATTTTTCTGCAAATTAGTTTGGTAAGTAAATTTATATAAGATATTGTATCTTAATGTGTATAGCAAATCTAAAAATAAACTAAACTAATACAAAACTAATACAAACTAATAATAATAATAATAATAATAATATAGACGATTGCCAGATAACTGCAAATTAATTGGCTGATATTTGTCTACAAATAAGCAGCCAATTAGTTTTCCTGCAAAATTAATTTGGTGTGTACACGATTGTCAGCCATTCTCGACAAATTTTTCACTGCCAGATCTGGCAACATTTGCAGACCAGGCAATCGTGTACACGTAGCTTTATAAATTTGTATTGTCATGTTCAAAGACATCTATGAACCCATTTGCAAAAAGGATTTCATGCAAAGCTCCATGCAGATCGCAAGGAAGAAAAAAATATTTCATTCCAAAATATCCCTGGTAAGGACAAATGCAAATGCATTTGATTGGCCTTAGACGTGGAACAATTAGACCCGGGAGCCCTGTTGACGCTTTCTAAGCTCCAAGCGACATATACTGCATGGGTGTTCTCCCATTTCCCAGAGTCACTAGTGTGACCCCAGAAGATGGGAGAATTGTGTTCACTTCAAGACCACTGTGTTTGAAATTTAAACTCAAAACTTGACACCGTTTGGCAGTGGGGGACTACGTAACTCACAAAACACACGAAGCACAACACAGGTAAAGTTGTAATGAAAAGCCTATGGCATTGATTTGCCATTTTTCCATTGAAATCAAACCTGTGTCATTAATTTCATGTAAATTTTAATTACCACTAAACCCATTGTGTTACCTATAAATCTACTCAAAACCTCAAACTACCCTGAAGCCTTTATTGATCGGTCACTAATACGACAAAAACAAAAAATCCCTAATAGCCACATTCAACAACAAAATCGATAATTCATTGTAACTTATAACAATTTCTTCTTAGAATTTCCTGGGCGTAATAATTATACGTTCAACAACAAACACAATTTCATATTGCAAATGCTGATTCACATATTTTTTTCTCTTGCAACGGGGAGGGCTGAAATGATGATGATTCTCCATTTTACTTAACCCATCCCTATGTGTTTTTGGCACAATTACGCCTACAAATCGTTTTCACTGAATTTATATTAAAAATTAAAAATTACCTTTTGTATTTTCCTTTGTGGGAAAGAAGTCATAGTAATATTATTTTACGATGAATTTTACTGCCATAATTAATAAAATTATTGAATAAATTTTGTTTGCTGTTTGTATTCATACACACGCAGCCCATTAAATGAAAACATTCAAATACCTTTGTTCCTTGATCCTTAGAATATGAGTCAGCCTACAAATTCCAGCAGGTTTACTTTAAGTCGACCGACGTTTTCCTTTAAACAAGTTGTGGATGTGTCCTTGTGTATATGTGAATGCAGACAAGAAAAACATGAATTTGAGGTAGTCTCTCCATGAAATCTTCGAAAAGATATTCTTCCTGCCTACTCTTGGCTTTGGAACATTTAGGAAGAACTGTGACCAGGGAAACATTATTCATACTTATGTTTTTAGCCACATTGCAAATGTATATACAAAACATTTGTGATAGATTTAGTCTGGAATTTGATCTTGGCATGACGGCAGAGGACCTCTTATCTACGGTGTTTGTAATACCCCAAGGGCAACATATCCGGCCTATGTTTTACTTCCAGCAAAGCAATTCAAATACCGCACTTGGGCCACAAAGGGTGTAGCAGAAGCAGTTTAGAAAAAGAACAATTTTTATACCTAAGAGGTGATGATAGGGATATTACTGTTGGAAGCCACTTGGTTGCTTCCCAGGGGCGAACGCAGAAAAATTTTTCGGGGGGGGCTTTGAAAGTTGTTTTTAACATTTTTATGCTTTTTTTATACTCTGTTTCGTAAAATACATTGCTAGGAGGAATCCTTACTAATATTATAAATGTGTAATGTGTAATTCTGTCTGTCCATCTTTCTATGTTACCGTCTTCCGCCCAAACTACTCAACCGATTTGAATGAAATTTGGTACATAGATAGCCTAGAACCTGAGAAAGGACAAAGTCTGTGCATTTTATCCCTTTATTCTAATGAGAACGGGAACGTATTCAGGAACCTAGAAACTACAGCACCGATTTTAATAATTCTTCCACCGTTAGAACGCAACCCCCTTCAGGAACAAAAGTCCTTACTACTATAACAAGTACAAAAGAATCTGCCGCCCAAACCACTGAGTCGGTTTAAGTAAAATTTTATACAGAGATGATCTAGAAGGACAAAGACTTCAATTCATCCGAATATTTCCACGGGAACCGGTCCTTACTAATAATGTCTGGTCGTCCCGCCCTAACAATTGAACCAATTCAAATGAAATTTTGTACAGAGGTAGTCTAAGGCCTGAGGAAAGACATATGGCATTATATTTTATCCCAATTTCTACGAGAACTTAGAAACTACTGCACCGATTTCAACCCCTGAGTGAGTAACATAGGCTTTAACTCATTCCCATATTCCTATGAGAACAATCACCATATTCCCTCGGGAATGGGAGTCGTTACTAATATTCCAAAAATTCCAAAATTAAATCTGTTTGTTTTTTTTTTTTTTTGTTCCATTATTCCCATGGGACTAACTTGTACTTACTACTTGTAAGTAAACAATTCTATTTGGCAAAATATGAAAAAAGAAAGAAGATAGATTGCTGAAAAATTTAAATTGCTGCCGAAAGTCAATTAGTATTTTATAAAATTAAATCAATGCGCCTTGGAAATTTTGCCATTTTTATATTTATAAAGTCCTCATAGTGAACCTCAATACTTTTATAGATGTTTAGCAACAGATATGAAAAAGATTGCTCGCTTGAAGCCACGGATTTTGGAAGTGTGGCATCGATCTGCATAAGACAATGAACTGTTTTATATAGGGACGAATCGCACACATTTAAGGTGTTTATAAAGTTGTTGGGCTGTTTTTATTCTGGCATACTCTAGCAATGTTCATTGGTATGCATATGCTTATTCATACATAAGTATACCCTTTCCTAGTTGCCATTCTCGATCAAATTCTTATACAGAGCCAGAGCGACTGGTTTTTAGTATGTGTGATGAAAATTTTAATTTTGGTTAGTTTTGAGCCGACCAATGCGATGTGTTTGCAAATATAAGTAGGAAAGTGAATTTTCATATATTTCTATCGCAGGTCCCATTTTATACGACCCAATACTACCTACACAACCCTTAAAACCCCCCTGCGTTCGCCCCTGTTGCTTCCTTTTTTTTAGTTTTCGGATTTCGATTTCGATATGGTTTCTCAATTCTATTGCCTTTGAAGAAATTCAAATAGAAACTGTGCTTTTTATTCGAAAGTTTTTGATTGAAACTCTCCAATGTTAATAAACATTTAATATTTTTGCACAGGGCCTTAATGTGAGTCAATGGCTTGGGTTTTTTGAAACATTGCTGTTAACATGCATACATATGAGTTAGATAAAAATAAGAACAAATTAGAACCTTGAACCAAAAAGCTTTGATAAACTGACTGCAGAACTCACAGGGATCCTAAATAAGTCCCTCCGGATAAAATTTGTCCTCTTATCAAAACGGTTGAAAACAACAAAAAACCACTCTGGTGGACTAGAAGGCTTTTCAATAATACCAATCGCACCGATTCGGAAAATGACTGGTAGTGTAATGAATCCAGCCAAAGGAGATTCAAAAATGAAACCCAACGGGCAAAACTTTTCTCATGGAGACATTTTTGCAGTGAAATTGAATGCACAAACAAATCGGCTGGACTACGGAAAATTCTCTCCAAAGAGACTATAGGGGTTTTTCTTTTTTAGTTCCGAACAGTGAACTGAACTCAGAACGAACAGCGTGAACGTGTTCTGAACTGAGCGTGTTCAGTGAGCTGCGCTCAGACTCTTGCTCTAGATGCCCTGTCATTTTATTTCGAACACGTAGAGTGCGCTCACGTAGTGTTCTGAATAAAAAAGAAAAACATTTTGAGCGTTCTGGTGTTGCTGAATTAAACAAAAAATACTCTTACGTTTTTGACGTTTCACTTTTCTGTTCGGAACTAAAAAAGAAAAACCCCTTATACCTCTTGGTTCTCCGAGGAAACCGGATAATCACTAAACAGAATCCGTAGTTGAGAGTCTTGAACTTCTGTCCCGCTTGCACTTCTCTGGATGCAGCCAACCGAGAACTAAGAAGGAGAGAGCACTCTGTACTCTAGATACGAAATCCCGACAGATAATATACATATAACGGAAGAGAAGTTAGAAGGGGCTATAAACTCTTTTTCCCCCTTTAAATCTTCTGGTCAAAATGGCATTTTCCTCATGATTCTGCAAAAAAGCAGCGGAGAAGTCATTGCACATGTCGAGAACATATTTGAGAATAGCCTCAAATGGGGTTATATTCCCAAAATATGACTGGAAATCAAGTCGTCTTTATACCAAAAGCTGGCAAATCCAAGCGAAAGATCCAAAGCTTTCTAAAACCGGAAATAATATCAACTTTTCCACACGCCTTCACAAAACGAAGAATAATTGAAGAAAATGAAAACAGAACTGTTTAAGTAAAATTTTTCGGTATTTTGCTTCGTTTTCGAGATATCGGTACTTGAAGTCAAATAATAAAAGCAAAAAAGCACTGACTCTCTTGTTAAAAAAAGAGATCCAGTGATCCCACTTAGGTTAGGTGAAGTTAGAGGGGGATGCAGGCACAAATGGCAGCACCTCACTCGCATCTCAAGGATGCTCCCCAGAAAACAGAGGATGAGGAGGTCACTGGGTTATTGAAATTGGAAGCCTTGGGTAAATTTCAGGATGCTGTTCAATGGGAGGTTAGAGATGTCGCCCATTCAGTCGAAAAAGTATTCTCAGAAGGGTTTTTTTCCTTGTGTGGGTTTTTCTCACAGAAAAAGTACAATCATCCTTCCTCTGCCTCTTCGTCCTCTACATAAATCGAATGTGCTAATACTTATTTCTATCGTGTGGGTACCCAACGAGTTGTGGCCCGTGAGAATGCCAATCAACAGAGAGACTCGAGGTCTGCTAAGCTGGAGTAGAAAATCTGTTTTTTTCTTGGAAATATCCTGGCCAAAGGTTTCTGGAGACTCGGCATTTTCTAAAGATGACCACCTGTCATTGGCGTTTTTTAGAAAATTGTGTTTAATTCTGTTCTTTCATGTGCTAGTGGTTTTAGAACTGAAGCGTTCGTTTCGCTGAATTCGAGTGCTGGCCCAATTTTAGCCAGCTTTAGCGTCATTTCGTTTTCTGTTATGTCACGATGTCCTGGAACCCAAATTAAATTTACGATGTTCGTTGAGCTGAGCAGTCCTAGATTGCTGCGACAGCTTTCTACTTATTTGAATTTTGTGACAATATATGAGATAGCTTTACTGGCCGTCTGGCTGTCTATGAAGATGGCAAGATGGTTTTGCGGCTTCACACACTGCAAGTACTTCTACTTGGAAGAAACTGCGAACGTCAGGAAGCTTTATTGATCTATTTATAGTAGAGTAATCTGAGAAGATAGTTATGGTTTTATGGTTTTACGCCTTTTCTAAAGATAGCCACCAGACCACACACCCATGTGTGAGGAGGATTGGTCGTATTGTGGATGTGAACACCCAGTGAATAGTTTTGGGACCAGGTCCCCATTTTTTCCCAAAAACTCTACCGCAAATGTAGAAAGGGATTGGAACTTTTCTTTCTCTTTCTTTTAAATTTTCTTTCCAGTTAAGTTAACAATCAAGGACGAGATATTTCGCCGTACCAGATAAGTTTATTGGTATACCATTAATGGAGGTAGGAAGTATATTTGGAATGTTACGTTTTCTCGTAAACAGAACAAGTTCTGTTTTTGTAGGGTTGACGTTTAGCCCACAGTTTTTTGCCCAGCTGGTGAGCTTGTTTAGAGCTGTCTGAAGAAGTTCACAGAGGGTGGTTGTGAATTTTCCCGAAGTCATGATGACGATGTCATCGGCATAGGCTACTGCTTTTATTCCGCTCCTGTCAAGTTTAACCAGGATTTGGTTAACTACTAGGAGCCAGAGTAGCGGGGATAACACTCCTCCTTGAGGTGTACCTTTACAAGTTTTGACTTTTAGGGTACTTGCACCCATTTCTGCTTTTACTATTCTCGTTTGGAGCATGGAGTCGATCCAGTTTGATAGCGTTGGCTCGATATTTATGGAACTTAATGCCATGCGAATAGCACTATATTCAACGTTGTTGAAGGCCCCTTCTATGTCGAGGAATGCAGCCAACGTGTACTCTTTATATTGGATTGACTGTTCAATGGTTCCGACTACTTCATAAAGTGCAGTCTCAACTGATTTGCACTTTATATATGCATGTTGGGCTGTAGAGACCACATTGGTGTTCAGTTTTATTCGGATATGCGTTTCTTTAAGTCGTTTTAGAGTCTTGAATAGAAAGGAGGATAGGCTTGTTGGCTTGAAATCTTTTGCTCAGTGTGCTAGGGGATACCAGCTTTGGCAATGAATGTGTTTTTAACTTCCCTCCCCTTGAGTATGGCATTGTATGGTGCACCAGACCCATGAACTTATACATCCCTTCAGTTTGAGTACATTGCAACAAAAACACAAAGAGCAGTTCATCTGTGGCCAACCACCCGCGAATTGTATCTACTAAATTCATCTAGATTTAAGTATGATTGGTTTAAATTAGTTTGTTTTTAGTTGCAATGCGACCAGCTGATAATTTTTAATGAATTGAATCCCATAAATTGTTAGAAAATATTTCAAAGGAAATTATTACATAAATGCACGCACGTGAAAAAGTTTTTAAGCAATTTGGTGCTAACATACTAAAGCAAAACACACATGTTTCGCTTTATAATTCTCAAAATTCTGAATTATTTGGAGAACGTTTTTCTAAAAGCGAAATCCAATTCCATTTAATTAAATTGCTCTTTTGGAGCAGACATAATTAATTTTAAACTCGTATCCCCCAGAACGCCAAGAGCTTTCTCTTAAGTGAATAGGTACATATTTCGTTATGAAGAAGAAAAATTTAAGCCGACGTTGATACACACAGATTCAGTGAGCTAAGGAGCAGGGTTGCCTTCATGCGGTTTTTTTTCCACAATACGATTTTCCGACGAACTTTTATGAAAGCCAATTTCTCTTTAAAAAATATCAAGGCAAATCTATGCTTTTTGAACACAGTCTTCCATGCCGGTATCTAATTTAACTTAATTAGTGGAACCTGATCTATCTTCGAAGAGCACTGAAAATGTATTTCTAGGTTAGATTTCAAAATAAAAGCTACAAGTAAACAGGGTGGTGCAACAGAGCGGAGAGTTACGACCCTCTGAGCCTAGCACATTTCTCTCAACCACAACTTGGAAAGAAACTGTGGGATCCCACAGTTTTTTGCCGATTCCGAATGTCTTATCCAGAAAACGCTTTCCAATGCCAATTCTTCGCAAAAGGCGGTACCCGCAGAAACCAATTGAATGTTTCTGCGATTCAAGCTTCGAATTATCACCTAATAGGCACGGGCGCCCGCATCTCAATCTGCCTCTGAAGCTGCTTTAGATTCTAAATTAAGCGATTCCAGCTCTAGTTCCAAAGCATATTGCAACAGGTCTTTATCGGATTCCATTGTGAAAAGTGCAAACTATTATAAAAATAAATAATTAGGGTGGCGCAACAGAGCGAGGAGCCCCTGGGTCTAGCGCATTTCTCACAACCATGCCTTGTGAGGGAATGGAGGGGACCTACAATTTTTCGCCGGTTCCGAACGGCTAATTGAGAATGCGCTTTTCATGGCAATGAATTTACTAACGGAGGACTTGCCAATTCCTCGCGAAAGGCGATACCCGTGGAAAAATATTTTTGCATTTTGCCTCTGCTGGGATTCGAAACTCGAACCTCTGGGTTAGCAGGTGGACATGCTAACCATTACGCCACGGGTACCACGCAAACTATTACTCAACTAAAAAGTCCATAATCAGAAACCAGATGATGAACTTTCAGATCAGGGTTGTAAAAGCTTACGCTAGTTTATAGCTTAAGTGTGGATGTAATTCACAAGCTATTTAGTGAATTGTGAACTGGAAAATATTCAAGCTAGTTTGTGGATAATTAATAAACATTCAAGCAAGCTAGTTTACAAATCAAGCATTGAGATAAATCAACTCATAAGCTAGCTCGTATTATGAATTGGAAAACATTCAGGTAATTCTTAAGCTAGGTTGTGAATTGATTTTTTTCCAACTCATAATGAACTTATAAGGTAGCTTATGAATTTAATATTTTTCAATTCATAAGTCACAAGCTAGCTTATGAATTGAATATTGTCAGTTTATAATTCACTAACTAGCTTGCGAATTGAATATTTCTCAGTTCATAATTCTCAAATTAGCTTATGAATTGAATGTTTATTAATTCGTAATGCACAAACCAGCTTTTGAATTAAATATATTTCAATTCTGAAGTTTACAATTCATAAACTCGCAACACTGTTTCAGACTACTAAGATTTTGGGTGAGTAAAGGCATCAAGAAAGACAGTTAAGATATGTCAAGAAATGTGTACGCTTGTAAGTTTGTTGCCATCTAACACACAAACTTAGCCACCATTATGACTACATTTGCTACATCTCGTACTTTGCTAAAAACTTCTTGTTTTATTAATATCTAGTATTAATGATCTTACTTTTCAATTATTAATATTTTGTTTTGATATATATGTAATTTTTCATTCGTTTTCAATTGTTCAAGAAGTTGGGTTACAGAACCTTAAGCCGACATAATTGTTGATTTAGTAGTTCTAAAATTATTCCTTTGTTTTAATTGTTAAATTATTTTATTAATTTATTTATAAATATTTAGTTCTGTACTACATCAACTTGTGTCGTTATTGAGCTATTGGACTAATCAAAACCATATAAGTTTTAAGCTATAAAAACTGAAACTAACATGCTTATCTATACTTGAGGATCCGGAAGAAAAATTAAAAGCAGGTTACGACAACATCTGATTTGTAACTTCTTTCTAAATAAGACTTTTCTGGACTTATATAAATGTATAAGTGTTTAAGCGGCAACCCTGCTTCGGCGTACAGGTGTTAAGAAGAAAAACAAAACGCTTTAATCTTTTTCAATAATAAAGACAACAGAACAAAAAAAGTATTGAAATATTCGAAAATGTAACAAAGCGAGCGAAATTTGAATAGAGAGTATAAGGCATTGATAAAGAGGTTGTGTTTTTGTTTCCTGAAGAAGAAAAATGTATCCAACAACGTGTAGCTATTGTCTTTTCATTAATGCGATGAATAATATTTGGGAATCCGAATAATAACAAAAAAGTGTTAAGACTTGAAGAAGAATATCATGAGAAAATGAGTCGATGTCGTGAAGACCACCCCAAGAAATGTTGTACGATGAGTAATTGATGGTGTGCTTACAGTTGAAGTCTTTGCAATGAAAAGGGTGAACATTTGGTGTGGTGGGAAAAATTTTTTTTATTTAAAATAAGAAATATTTTTGCCAGCTCAGTTCGTGTTTGTATGATATTTTAAGTTTTTATGTATGCCGACAGTAAGCTTTGTAAGTATTAAAGGCTTTTTTGAAACTTAAACGGGAACAAAGTACAAAGGTCTTCGAAAGGTGGCGTTGCGTACGTCGCGTCGTCGAGGAGAAAAAATTAATGAATATAAGCGTTTAATTTCAGAAAAGTTTTACAAGATGGTAGGTATTCAGTTTGTATTCGCCCCAAAGCAAACTTGCACGTTCTAAATCTTTGATGCATCTGGTAAACATCGCCACATAGGTATGCGTATGCCGTTTGTTCAGTTTGACGTTTTGACATTTTGTTCTTTATTTTTTCAAAAAGAGAATATTCGATCAGAAAAAATTTGTCAACGTCTTAGTTTTTTATTCTTAGATTCAATTTCATTGTTTGCTCAGTGAGGAATGAGGTTCTTAAAGAAGTCCGAGCAGTATAACCTTGGTCAATCATCAGACTGTACCACTGTTGCTTCTGTTTGATTTAAATTATTTAAAAGTTCGTTACTCTAATAGAGAGTTGTCTAATAACTTCCCTTCATTTAAGTAACATTGGACAATTCAATTTAGTTACATTGGTACTGATGCCAGCTTAATTATTCTCAACGAAGAACATAAACAAACTGAACTTGATGGCGTTTTGCAAAATTTTGAAACCCGTGTCAGTGGTCTGTATATGGTTTGGTTTGTTATGGCCTGCCTTAAAAAGTTCTCTCTCTGCAAAAGAAAGAAAACATTAACATGTTAAGCTCATTAAAATCCTGGGGCTCAATTACAGCATCAGTGATCGAGTGAGTGGGAAGAAGGAAGCGTAATGCAACAGGTGCTTTTGAGATCATTAAAACAGAAGCGGCAAAAATGGGCTTTCATCGTTAATGAGGGTAAAACGAAGTATAATTATGTTGTCATCAAGAAAGGACACCGAACATCAACAAATTGAACAAAACGTCACAATAGACAGACATAACTTCGAGGTTGTACAGAACTTCGTCTACTTAAGGCCTGCTATAGACACGGAAAACAACACCAGTGCGAAGATGAAACGAAGAATAACTTTTGCCAATCATTGCTTCCTTAGGTTAGTACCCTTCTTACAGTTGGCGAATCAAACGTTCGATGTGAGTTGTTTTCGAATGCAAACTAAAGCATTCAAACGTACAGTGGTTGGCGAATTTCACTGGTCGAGTTCGAAATTCAGAGATACAGTAAAAAAAAAAAAAACAAAATAAGTGTCAAATTAAGATAATTATCAAAATCCAGACGATACACTTATTTTTGCTTCACATGAAAGACCCCACGAAGCACTTCAATCAGTCAAACAACATGTTGAGCTTCTTGCAAATTACCTTAATTCTTGGGGTATTTCCATCAACTATCAAAAATCGGAATTAATTTGCTTTAGAAATGCTTCTCCTCGCGGTCATTATCTTGCCGTTAGGGAAAGCAAGCAAATAAAACTTAACATTAACGGCAATAACATCCCCCTAAACAATCAAATAAAATATTTAGGCATTAATTTAAATGAAAAACTTAGAATGAATCCACATGCTCGCATAGCACTTAAAAAAGGCAAAGCAGCAACATCACAACTAAAGACACTATTTAGATCAACATTTATCGACAAAAACACGAAACTCTTATATAAAACCCTCGTCAGACCTGTTCTATCATATGGCTTCATAACTTGGTTCAAAATTTCGCCAACAGTGGCCAAAGAGCTCCAAAGCTTTGAACGATACGTTCTAAGACATTGTATTAGCAAATACAAACGACCTAATGGCAAATGGTTTCAAAATAGTGTTATATATAATGAATCGAAAATCAAACCTCTACTTGCATATCTTTCTGATCTGGCGACAAAAAAAATTATCTCCTACAGTTACCACGAAAACCCTCTGATCAAAAATATCTATACGGAAAATATTTCCTTTAATATTGAAGACAGATATTATGTCTCTCCAATAAGTATTGCAAACTCATCAACAACAAGACTTTTCCAAATTGATGAAAATAATTTTCTCTCTGACTTCTATAGGAGTAGCAACCCAAACACTTATCGAGGCTGAACCCGACTCTACCAAATTTTAAGTTATCCTTAATTGACCAAAATATGAAAAAAAAAAAAAAAAAAAAAATAACAATAATGTGATTCATGTCACCACATTTATTTAACAAATTCAAAAAAAAATTAAACACCATGATTTAACTATATAGTACAACAATAAGATACTTTGTAAGTCCTTAATTTCAAAAATACCTCCATTTGGAAGGTTTCATGTAGACAGGAATCGACGATGGATTAATCATTATGATTCACCCACCGTCGAATCTAGTCTACACTTTCTTTTTCGTTTTTTTAGTTATAAGTTTAGTTTATAAGTTAGTCTTTAAGTAATACCAAATAAACTTCATGAAAAGTGTCTTTGAGCATCACTTATAAAAATATTGTTCCAACTAAATAAGTTTATAAAAATTATGTTAGTAAGCCATTGTACCTTATAAATATACACTCACTATGTAAGAACAAGAATAATTCTAGGTCAGCAATTAAATTTTCTTGTCATATAAAAAAAAAAAAAAAAAAACCAATGTTAAAAAGAAAAGTCTCAATAAATAATAATTCATAATTCATTCAAAATCCAAAAATCGAAGCTGTTGATCTAATGATTTAAATAATAAGAAGTGGTAAGTAATATAGACTTGTTCTTTGAAGACAGTGAATCTCACAGAAAAAAAATTAAGAATGCTTCGACTCCGAAAGAGTGTACGAGACAGCTCCAACGTCTTGGAACTGCCCGATCATCTGTGATTAGGAACAATTATTTGCCTTTATTGCCAATTTTCTTTTACTAATTTCGAATTTTTGAAGTTTTAGTTCTTATTTTAGGTTGAATAAGGGAAGCTTTTATTTTCGTGATAAGAAATAAAGCGTTTTTCAACAGGAGCGCTACAAAAGCTGAGCAACAAGGAAAGCAAACGACGCCATATTTCTTGCCGTTCTTTTGAAATTTCTCTTCAATAAGGTTTGCCATTTTATCATGGAAAGATATAATAGTAGGGAGCCCGAGCCGCTAAATTTGCAGTTACTAAAGCGTCATGGGGACTTATTGGATTGTGAAGTTTACGTTCTAAAACGAAAAAAAGTGTATGGCAGTTTTTCATTTTAGTGGGGCGATGGGCGTGTATGAGCTTTAAAAAATTAAAAAAAAAAACAGTTAAATTGAAATACTCGAGCGCGTCAGATTTTCATAGAGTATACGCGCTTTGTCTTTCTTATAACGGATATATATTAATCTGACGATTTACTGGGGGCAAATGGGCGTAAAGAGAGGTTAAAAAATATAAAATAAAAAGTTATTCGAGCGTGTCAGATTTTCAAAGTGAATGTTAAGTGTACTCTAAAAAGTGTATATTTCAATAATCTGACAATTTGAGTGGGGCGATCAGTCATGGCTGATTTTTTAAAATGTAAAAAAAACACGTGACCTTGAAATACTCGAGCGCGTCAGATTTTTATACAGAGTGATCAACTTGATGTCTTCGTCCTCCAGGATGATAATCTGACAATTATATGGGGGCGTACTCTTAGTCTGACAATTTTAAAATAACAATTCTTTGTTGTTTCTATTTCTTGTTACTGGATGCAATCAAAAAATATGTACACATATTATGTATTTAAAAATTTTGTATCGAAATTTTGTTGAAAATACTTTTTAAAAAAATCCTGAAAGTTTGAGCCCTTAATATTAATTTTAAGTGCTCGATCAAGAGGTGTGAAGATTTTCCATTGAAAATACACGGAAACTCTGATTTTTTATTTTTAAATTTCTATAACTCAGCGGCATTTCATGGGATCGCTTTAACCGAAGATGTTTTTTTTCTCAAAATTGAAAGCTCTACAAAAATGTTCTTTTTGGCAAAGTCGTTACTTATACCGGGAAGGTGGTACGGGCCACTTAACCAGATTTTTGCATAAAATTCACGTTTTGTTGCAGTTATCTCGTAAATAACAAAAGCTACAGAAAAATTGTAAATTACAAACTTGTAGAGAATTTAGTTTTCTACAAAAAAAGTCTTCTGGACCAATTGCTAATATCAATATTAACCGAGATATTAACCATCATATATTATACATTTTACTGACGATTTTACCTCAATCGCCCCAACCAAAATGTCAGATTATATGTTTTCTGTAATCCTGATAAAATTACCTTCAAAATAAAAAAAAAATTAATCGCGCTCGAGTATTTCGAAACATCGATTTTTTTTTACATCTTTGTGACTCGCCTACTTACGAAGGCCCCGCTCAAATTGTCAGATTATTGAAATATACACTCTTCTCGATGTAATCAACCTACCATCTCTTAATCTGACGCGCTCGAGTATTTCCGATGATCGACTTTTTTTTACTAATCTGACGGGCTGCTCTCAGCGAACGCCCCAACATTTAGGTTTAATATATGGTAGGAGTACATTACATGGTGCAAGGTTTCTCCCCATATGATTTTCTGACGCGCTCGAGTAACGCGCGAAATCCCCTCTTGGGCTCCCCTACTATAACGAGCTAACAACGAGTCAAATTATTAAAACTTATTACCGAAAGTCGGAGTCAGTGGCCTCAACGTTAAGAGCGCTACGTCCAATTTATGGCCGTCCTCATCATAATCGTCCTAGCAGATCAGCAATTGAGCGTATAGTGGACAAATTTTAATCCACAGGCACAGTACAAAATGTCTCCGTGCCAGTTACACAAAGAAGTGCTTATAGTGTTATATATTGCTGTCACTGAGGCTTCAGTTGCAGAAAGCCCAAATGTGTCTCTCACACGACGTTCTCAAGCGTTGGACATCTCTGGAACGTCTTTGTGTCGAATTTTGCAAAAAGATCTTGATTTACATCTATACAAGATTAAATTGACTCACGAACTGAAGCAGCTTGACCACCAGAAGCGTCGTATGTCCATGAATAGGGCTGAGCAACAACTTGAAAATGATTCGAATTTTCATCGAAAATCATCTTCAGCGTTGAGGCTCATTTCTGGCTGTGAATGGCTTCGCCAATAAAGAAAACAGTCGGTATTGGTCAGTCAGCAATCCACACGTACTCCATGAGTTATCATTGCATCCTGAAAAAATTGCGGGCCGATGGCGCAGCGTCTTTGGGCCGTACTTCTTCCGTGATGATCACGACCGGCACGTTACTGTGAATGGGGATCGCTACCGTTCAATGATAATAATCGAATATTTTTGGCCCCAATTGGATTATATGGACTTGGAGGACATGTGGTTCCAACAGGATGGCACCACAAGCCACAAAGCGAACGTCACAATCAATTTCTTGAAAACCAAGTTTGGAGAACGTGTTATCTCATGAAATGGTCCAGTCGCTAGGCCGCCTCGGTCTTGAAATTGCAGCAGTATCGGCCGATTTATGCTTGGTTATGGTTCAGCGTCTTAACTTCTGCAAGCGTGCCCGCAGTGGCCATGCAAAAGAAATAGAGTTCCATACAAAATGGCATCGAACGTACTTTCACTGTTATCTTAGGTTCAAAACCGTTTTTGTTTTATTTAAAAAAAAAACCGATACAATCACCTCTTCAATTCCTGCTATATACTTAAATCGGCTTGCACCCTAAGATTTGTTGCTAGTGGGAGTTATCAAAACAGAGTTGGAATTGATTTTGACGCAGGCCTTTAACAATCCTTGGTTTCAATACACTACTGTCTACAATTGAAGAAAAAATTATATTCTACATGGATCAGTATTATTTATTTCATTATTATTTCAAATTGCGTTTCACTTAATGCCTGGAAAATGATAGAGCTCCAAACGCGACGATTTGTGTTAAATAAAAATTCAAAGTCAGCCTTTATTTTGTCCTTCCTTGTTCTTGTTTTGAAATTATTTTTTACTAAAATACCAATTATGGCACCTAAAGCTAACTAATTTTACAGGCATTTTACAAAAACGCCTATTGTAATAAGAGCGAATAAAACGATCTTTTGCTCGAAAGAATTTCTTAAAATTAAAATTATCATATTTGTATGAAGGACAACTTTCCATAGTGTCGAATACATTTATGACTAGATATAAGATTTTTCTTGCAAAACTATTCCGATTCGTAAAGTCCTTTCTCTATTAAAAAAATAAAATTAAATGAGTTGGCACAACAGGCGAGCCCAAAAAGTATTAAACTCTTTGTTGGTCAACTTCTTTTCACGTTATGCTTGTTGTTCGACAAAAAATAACACGAATGGCCAGTCAACTTTACGAACGTTCGATAACCTTAGTAGGGTGAGGTCATACTTCGAAAACCAGTTGACATTTTAGTCGAATCACAGAGTGTAAGTTCGTCAACCGTAGTACCGATTTCTCACACATTTTTTCGTTCGACTCGTCAATCGTGATATAAGAAAGCAAGCGGGGTGTAAGAAATCAATTGAGGAATAAAACCCGAGGTAAACCTTTATAAGACCTTAATCATGCCAGCCCTGATTTACGGCGCGGAAGCGTGTAGTTTATCAAAAGTGGATAAGGAAACCCTTGGTTGTTTTGAAAGTGATCTTTGGTCCTGTATGCAAAAACAATGTTCTCCACTCTACTCATTATAACAATATAACAACGAGCTGTATGAAGTGTACCGCTATACTGTATGAGCTGTACGAGATATATTCCTATACCTTCTATATAAATAAATAAACAACCATTCGCACATTTCGGAATACTTGGGTCTTTTGTTGGTACTGAGCTGCTTTCCAAAAAAAAGTCAGTTTCAGAGAGCAATTACACACTCTTCGAGGATTTGTGAACTCCTTACGATAAGCAGTACCTGCGAAAAGACAATCTTGATCTATGTAACTAAGATTTGAACGTAAGCCGATACAAAGCATAATGATCCGATGCTCAAACCATTACACACCTTGTAGACCAGCCAAAAACTAGATTTTTAAGAACGCTTTTTACGACAATAGAAAATATATTTCCAATTTTGTTTTAGAACTTCTTAGAGTAGATCAGTAAAAAAATCGCCTTAAATCTGTAAGTGGCATTAAAATATCGCCAAAGGTGCCACTAAAAATCACCAGACGCCGATTAAACTTGGAAAATGATTGATTTCAATATTATTATGAGCTTATTATGAGCTTGTTTCGACTTATAGTCAACATCTATAATCAAAGTCACATTAGCTTTCATTAGGTTTTTGGCCCAGAGCCTTTTTGAATCATTTTAAATGCGAATTTATTGAGACATAAAACTTAAGTAACACCATGTCTTCCACACATTGCGTCTTGTGTAAAGAAAACAAAGTATTCTTAAGCACGAGCTCGGTTCCATGTGAGCAACCTAAGACTTGCTATTGAAGGAAGCCATCTTGAAAATCCCGATTTTATGTTGAAAACTCGTAGACCATGTAACTTTAGCTTGTTCTCCAAGCCAATTCTTCAATTTGTGTTAACGAAAGCAGCCAAGCCAAAAGGTGAAAAATCATCACAATTCCTTGAATCACATCATCGCATCATTGAATTTAGTTATATGAGTATGTATACAATATGTACTTGTACTTACTCACTCAGAAAGTGCTCCTTGCGTTTCTGATAAACAAGCTTTTTAAGTTTAATAAATGTCTGCAAGACAAAAGCAATTCAACTACACATAATAGGAATCCTTTAAAAGGAAAGTTTTTCTCAACAATTCGTTTCACTTCCTACAAAGTTTTCATTTGAAAAGGAAGAAGAAATATTTTAGTATAGCATCGTGTTCTTTGACAGGAAATATGGTTCTGTTGGGTAAAAGTTGTTTGAAAGCATTTTTCACACAATTATTAAATTCCTGTTTTACTGAATGCCTTACATATTTTAAAAGGATTTAAGAAACAACATTAGTTGAAGATGAATTGTGTGTTGCTAATTTAAATCTGCTGAATTGCTTAACAAAAACAAATTTAAAGTAAAATGATGATGATGTTGATAAGAAGTCAGACCTTTTTAATCCTTTTTATTTTTAATGTTATCTACTTCGATAGATTCATCTTAGATATTGAGATAATTACAAAATTTTCCAGGCGAACGATTTAAAACCTCAAATATACTGACTGTGGACACCGAATTACAAAGTGCTATTGAAGCGGTGTGTGAAACTAGAGCTTGTTTTGCCCAGTGATTCGTAATGACTAAACTTAGGAAAATTTGAAATTTAAGACTTTCGCATTTGTGCATAAGCTAGGCCTCCATTGTAGCGACGTATCAAAATTATTATTTTGCAAAGTGAAACATCCTTTGAAACAACATTTGCTGAAGTTTTTTAATTACAAATTGGAGTACTCAGATCAGATAGCCACCTTCTTTCAGTTTAGCTTTCCAGATGTTCCTAGAAAAGATGACAGACGCTGCCAAGATGAGGAGCCTATATTAAGAATTCTCACCATATCTGCGCCGAATATCTTTGAGTTGATTCGATAAAATGCAGAACATTCTATGAGGAAGTGCTCCGCGGTGTCATCATCGTCTCCATAGGATTTACAGAATATGGTATAACTTAGACACAACACGTCTCAAAGATTTGCAAAAGTGAATGAAAAAATGGAACATGTACACAAGTTCGAAAAATCATTTCGCGAAATTTTAGCGTTCTGGAAATACTATACTTACTAGTAATGGCACTACCCTGCCAAGACCTACCACTGCTGGACATGGCACCGATCCTGGACCGAGCAGAAATGCTTGGAGAAATACACAGATTTTTTGGACCAGCAAAATAATACGACGAATTGGACTACGTTTAAGAGTCTCGATCAGTAGCGTTGGAAGTATGACTTTAAGAAGCTTCAAAGATGGTGAGAAAAAAGCAAGTACACTTTAGAGTCCCAGAAACGGTTTTGCGGAATACTTGAAACACAGCCCATGATTTGGAAGTAAAAACAAAAGCCTACAAGACATACTATGGAACGGGACATAAGTCTTATAAAACTCTGCAAGCCTTTAACGGCCAGTTGCTCAATCGAATCATAAATTTAAGTTCTACATAAAGTTCTACTTTAGTATAGCGAATTTATGTAGAACTTCGTCTCATACAAAAATGAAAACCTTATGTAGAACTTAAATTTATGATTCCATTGAGCAACTGGCCCTTAATCAATTTAAGAATTTGAAATTATGTGAAATAAAAAAGAATTAAGAAAAATAAAGCTAAAAAAATGAGGGTTTCTATTTACAAAATGCACATAAGTTTTAAATATAATGAAAAAGAAAAAACAAAACTAAAAATATTGACTATCCTAGTTAATATTATCAACGATTTGCCAAATAATTGAAAACTAAGGATTTAAACCTTTTCGTGCTACTTATACTTATCATCGCAATAGGTAGGAAGTTCTAGAGGCGTGTAACGTGGACAAAAAAAACTTACGCTCATTTATAAGATATTTACATCGAGGTTGGATAAGTATCAAAGACCTTGTTAAACTAGGGAAGTATGTAAATAATCAGGTTGTTGAGTTTGATTACATGCAGATAGCTCACCAAACGGAAGTTTAGTAAGCTTTCGAGGCTGCAACCGTGGTACAAAATTAGATATGTGGTCATACCGCCGCAGATTATAGAAAGCGGGTAATGTTATACAGGGTGATTCGCATAAGGTGTGACAAAAAGATAGGGTGTGTAGGTTGGACCTAAACAAGCAAAAAATCGTATGGGAGGGGGGGGTCCATTTTCCCCCGTTTAGGCGGGAGGGGCAATTTAAGAAAAAAGTCACTAAAAATAGGAAAAAAATTATTTAAAAATAACGGTAGTATCTACAGAGTCGTACTATAGCATTTTGAAAAGCCAAAAACTTAAACATTAATTTAAATTTGAAACTAAGTTGTTCAAGTAAATAGTTTTTGAAATATTAATTTTCAAAGTCAAAATTTTGAAAAAAAACATAATTTTTTTTCTTAAAACCACTTTTCTTCCAAATTTTACGTAATTAAGTAGTATTTTTTTGGCTTATTTTCAATGCTCTTGTTTATTTTTGATCAAATACAAGAAACCGGATGTCAAAATAACTTGTAGTTTTTGAGAAAACCAAAAATTACAAAAACGACTTTTGTCAAAATTTTTTTTTTTAAGTTTTTTTTTTTTCGTTATTGGATTCTTAAGTGAACTTACGAAATAAAGGATGGATTTTCTCTTTACTTTTTTTATTGAGAATTCACTTAAAAGTCCAATAACGAAAAAAAAAATTAAAAAAAAAAAAAATTGACGAAAGTCGTTTTTGTAGTTTTTGGTTTTCTCAAAAACTGCAGGTTATTTTGACATCCGGTTTTTTGTGTTTGATCAAAAATAAACAAGAGCATTGAAAATAAGCCAGAAAAATACTACTTAATAATGTAAAATTTTGAAAAAAAATGGTTTGAAAAAAAAAATTATGTTATTTTTTTCAAAATTTTGATTTTGAAAATTAATATTTCAAAAACTATTCATTTGAACAACTTATTTTAAAATTTAAATAAATGTATAGGTTTTTGGCTTTTCAAAATGCTAAAGCACGACTCTGTAGGTATTACCGTTTTTTTAAAATAATTTTTTTCCCATTTTTAGTGATTTTTTTCTTAAATTGCCCCTCCCGCCTAAACGGGGGAAAATGGACCCCCCCCCCTCCCATACGATTTTTTGCTTGTCTAGGTCCAACCTACACACCCTATCTTTTTGTCACACCTTATGCGAATCACCCTGTATATGCAACATTTAGTTTGCGATTAGAAGCATAGTCCAACTTGCAAAAAACCTCACATGTATATAATATAACAGGAAGTAAGGGAGTTTTTGCAAGTATCAATTTCGTTGTTGTAGGAATGAAATTCCGAGTAACCTGAAGAGCACGTAGACTACCGTACCTACACTTTTCCAATAGCACTATTAAGGTGGTCGTTCCAAGTAAGGGTTGTAGAATGAGAAGCAGGTCCTCATTCATTAGAGCTACGAACTCATTTTTCGCTGCACATCATCGCAGTATATAAATAATGAATCGTACAATTTTTTACAACATGTTGCACTTCATTTACATAAAGCGAGAAAAGGATCGGTCCAAGGATAGATCCCTGGGGTACTCCAGTTAAGACTTTGAGAGAGATGGAAGAACGTTCTTTTGCCAACACGCACTGTTGCCTTTCAAGATTCTAGAGTAAGTAAATCTACTTTGTAGCTGTTTACACAGAATTGAATGGCTGACAGTGTCAAAAGCCTTTGAAAGGTCTAGTAGTGAGTGCTGTGTTATGTGATCATTGTAAAATTGCTATTCTTATTTCATCACTCGCAAGAATTAGGGCAGCTGTGTTTTGGTCTAAGGCCAGATTGGCAGGAACTTAACAGCACGTGATCCATAGGTATTTTTATATTTGCTTCAAAAAAGTTTTTTCGAACATTTTAGAAAGGAATGGGAGTATGGCAATGGGGCGGAGCTCCGTAGCAGCACCAGTTGGCTTCTTAGAGATGGGAATTATTTTAGCCTTTTTTCATTCTGATGGAAACTTGGATGTGGTAAGTAAACTGTTGAATACACGGGTATTTAAAGGCACATGCTGATCAAAAAGCTGATTTACATTGTGCACGTTTTGCGTCATGTATATAAGATTCCAATCTATACACTCAAAGTCATGAATCAATTCAGTTCAGTTTACGTTTTTGAAGTCTCGATATTGAAACCTTAGTTCATCAACGTGGTACGAGTTTAGCAGGGATGCTTAAACTAGGCACGGCTCTGTACAACTTGTCTCTGTAAATAGTGCCATACGCGGCCTTGGAAATGATAAAAAAGATGGTTTGTATTGACTTAGTCTGCCGTCATTTGAAAGTTTGGTCGATTGTGGACTTTTCTGGTCTTAAACCACATTGAAAAGGTTCTATCAAGTTGTTGACGTGAGGTTTCAGGCATTTACATCTTACAGCAGACAATATCTTATAAGTGACGTTAAGAAAGCTTATTCATCTAATTGGTGCAATTGTGAGGGTCTCCCTTCTTAAGGATCAGGCATACGATAAGGCTATCTGTACCTGAAGTCTTCTTCGATTTACGTTGGCATATAGCAAGCTTAACTTCTTCCAGGTCGGGAGGACGGCATTCTTGATCATCGTCCAAGTTGAATGGTGCAATCTGCCTGACAGCGGAATTTGTGTCCTCATCTCCGTTAAGCAGTCTGCAAAAGCGATCTTTCTCGATCCTCAGCGACCGGCAGCGAGTCGATAACTACCTATGTTTCCGTACTGGTCTTTACAAACGACTTCGGGCTTTGCCACCCTGGCAAGACCTTTTTACCTTTTGGTACCTTTGGATATTGCAATCACCACAGTGATGTCCGAGAACGCAGCTGTCAAGGCACCATACAGTCAAGCCCCTTTTTTATGGCTTGGTTAAGATGCTCCTTCATCGTTCAACGAAAACTAGTCTACCTCACTCACTCACTAAGACCGTTTTTCACCTTTTAATTTTCCAATCAAATAGGAAACAGAATTATTTTACGGGTTGGGTTAAACTCAATTCAAATCATTGTAGAAAAAAATAATATGTAAATGAGCTATTAGCTACTACCTATTGTCCTTTCTTCTAAGATATCAAAATCTACAATATTTTGTGCTAGGGCAGTGAATCGCAACTGGGATATTAATTTCACATCCATTAAATGGCTTCCACTTCATAAACGACAAACATTCCCATTACCTACCTACCGTACCGATAATGTCCCTCCACAACCTCATAGCTCTTTAAATTGAAGTGAATTTGCAGGAAACCAAAAAAATGTATCGAATACCCAAGCGTTTTTATAGCCAGACCAACAAAGTTAGGTAGGCAATCTCCGCAACGGCAGCAGCAGCAGCAGTAGAGTAGGTACAAAGCAAAACAAAAAAAAAATCGACAAAAATAACAACATTCGTCAAACGAACACGAACCAAAACCCAAAGACCATGAATTGAATTTCCAATACAATCTATCCATACCAACTCGTATCGTATCTCATACACGCAACGAATAGATGTATATGTGCACGCCTTGCAAACCAAACCCCATGCTTTAAAGAGCACTTAGTCATATCGGTGTCATGTTTGTACGTCGACGGGCGAACAAAAGATACACAATACCACTCAACTGCTCATGCGCGCCCGTAACACTTACACAACCACATCTTTCAAAAACATACCGGCTAAAAAAAAGAATCTAAAAGAATTCCCTATACCTACCTCTGCCAATGAGGTATCGCATACTACACAAGACAACGAGCATAATTCAGGTCTAACAAGTTCCAGATGGTAGCGTGCCCCGTATTCGCAAAGGGATGCGCGCACAGTCAAGTTCGTTTCGTTGACGCTCTCCTCTACGACCGACGACGATCGATCGATCGTTAATTTTGAAATCGATTTTCTGTTACAAGTTAGAACAAATAATAAAAACAATCTTATCACTGGATTACCTTTACACTCGGCTTGGATACGAATTTTAAGGAAACAGTGATAAGGCTTTAATAAAAATATACAAACATCTGGCGGGAATACGGGTCGATTGATCGAAAGAAGATCCCTCCGCGTACTCGTGTATCGTGTTGTACAGCCACAGCTGCCGGTAGTTTTGTTTGTGTTTCTCTCCCTTCATTTAGTGATCCCCTTACCAAAGTTAAAGTGTGTGTTGTGTGCATAAAAAAGGCAGAT
Source organism: Melanostoma mellinum (assembly GCA_914767635.1). NCBI lineage: Eukaryota > Metazoa > Arthropoda > Insecta > Diptera > Syrphidae > Melanostoma > Melanostoma mellinum. The sequence continues at coordinate 51,666,339 of OU612060.1, read as the reverse complement.
GCCAATGTCGATGCCGATACAGTGAAAAAGAATGTAAATTACGTGCAGTCGTTTCTTAACGATTTTTTCTAAAAATAAGTCCCCCAACCTCTCAGCCCCAACTTAGTGCGTATATTGCAGTGTTTAGTTGATTTTTCCCTCACTTTGGTTTCAGTGTTTCAAAAAAAAAAATTAAAGAAAATCATGAAATACCCGAAAGTGTTGAGTGTCTTTGTTGTGTTTTCCCTAACCTTGATTTTTACTATCCCTTTAACTTCTGCATCACCTACCGGATCTCATGAAGGTCATCACCATCACTCCACCACCAGTTCTGACTCCTCGAGTACCTCTTCATCGGCACTGCGTCATGACGATTGGCGTCGGATAGAAACCATGGATTCAAATGGATTATACCTACTCGAATGGTGGACTAAAGGCAAAGATATTTACTTTCGTGTAACAGTAAACACCCAAGGATTTATCGGTTTGGGGTTTTCACGAAAATCGATGCGAATGGATGGCTCAGATTTGGTACTACTTTGGGTGGATGATCGAACTGGGAAGCCAAATGTTTTGGTAAGTCTCATTGTCATACCGATAGCACACGTGTTTACTTTAGTAAAGGTGGTTTTCCGCAGCATGAGAAGTTTGTGGGGTGTATGTTATTACATGAATCAAAGGGAGTTTCGTATATACTCCAAGAAGGATTTTGATTCCCATAACACTACGCGTCAGCTAAACTAGTTACACTATTGCTATTTATTCAAGAGAGTCCTTCTTTTTTGAGAATCTCATACAAAATAAAAAAAAGAAGTCCTTAATCCAAGAGTTTTTCGTCCTCTTTTTAGACATGAGTTTGTAGCTATGCAGCACAGTACTCGGGACGGGAACCTGAAGCTAGAGTCACTAACTTTTTTCGGGTACTGAAAATCATCGTGAAATGCTCCGAAATTAACCTAAAATCAGTAAAATCATATTGCAGCACAGATAGTTTTCATGATTGTGCGCAAAAAAGATAGCTAACGGGAGAATAAGAAATTTCTCAGCCCAAAAAATTTCAACCACCTGGGCAGGAATTGTGGACTAGATAAGTGAAATAAACACAAACAGAGCTCGGGGTGCCCCGGCAACCTAGTGCATTTATCTCAAAACTTATACGTTACCTATTGAGGAATGCAGGGGAACAACATATATTTCCCGATTCCAAATGTCTTAGTGAGAAAAGACTTTTCCCGGCAATGAAATTAAGATCAGCTTGTCATTTCCTCATGGAAGGTGATACACATACAAAAACAATTTGAAATTTTTGGGGTTTGAACCTCGAAGTCCCACGTTAAGGCCCCGACCCATAGAATCCGTTGCGTCCGTTCGCTGCTGGATTCAACTGACAGCAGTGAGTTTTACCGGACACAACGGATTGGGGTGACCCATATAATCCGTTGCGGTGTGAAGAGAAAACTTCAAATTGGCTTTGACTGCGCATGTCATCAGTTCTGCCGGACGCAAAAGTTAAAAGTTGGGCTCCTTTTTCCGTTGCGTCCGTTGCATCCGATGCTTATGGGTCACCTGTCATAAGATCGGGTGTATTTAATCGAGCTTTCAGTTATATGCGGCAGCGAACGGACGCAACGGATTCTATGGGTCGGGGCCTTTAGAGGCAGACAGGCTATTCATTAAGCCACAGTCACCAAAGACTGTCAAACAAAAGCAGCAACTATCGAACAATCGTTTTTTTTTTTCATCAGTTTATTTACTTTGCGCAAAATGGTCTGTCAACTTTCTGAGTGATTCTTACCTTCACTCCTGGAAAGATGACAGATCTTACCTATATGGGCATTTACAGAGAGTGTTATTTCTCAACTGCCTTCTTAGCGAAAAGGAGCAGCGTTTGGCAAGAAGAATTCTCCGTTTGATCTTCGCACTTGTTGTTTTCCGTACTACCTCGAAGCTATGTCCGTCTATTTTGGCATTCTGTCCAATTCTTCGATGTTTGGTTTCCTTGTTTGATGACAACATATACTTCATTTTGCCTTCATTCATCAACAAATCTTTGGCGCTTCTGTTTCAATTCAATACTCACAAAAACACGTATGATATCACACTTGCTTTTACCCCTTACGTCAATATCATCTACATAAGCGAGTACCTGTACAGACTTTCGAAAGACTGTTCCTCTGGTGTTGATATTTGAAATTTGAACAATCTTTTCAAGTATGAAGTTAAAGAAATCGAAAAGCCTTCTTCGACATCAAATGGGAGTCGGTGGGTTCTTCGCCAATCTTGACGGAGCAGCGAAAATTCTCCAAAGTCATCTTGCATTGTCGTACGAGTTTTGTAGGGATGCTGAAACTAGACATTGCTCTGTACAGCTCGTCTCTGTAAATACTGTCATACGCTGCCTTGAGATCGATAAAAAGATGGTGAATATCGATATTATACTCTCTGGTTTTTTCCAAGATCTGCCGTAATGTGAAAATTTGGTCGATTGTAGACTTTTCTGGTGTAAATTCACAACGAATAGGACCTATGCGGTTTCAGACGTTCACATATTACAGCAGACAAGATCTTATAAGCGACGTTAAGGAGGCTTATTCCTCTGTAATTGGTGCAATTGTGAGGGTCTCCCTTTTTTAGGATCGGGCATACGATACTGAGGTTCCATTCATCGGGCATACTTTCTTCCGACCATATCATGCAGATCAGCTGGAGCATGCTCCTTTCCAACCGATCTCCAGCTGCCTTGAAAAGTTCGGCATCAAGGCCATCTGCACCTGCAGTCTTATTTGATTTAAGTTTGCATATGGCAAGCTGTTGGAAGGACGGCATTCTTCATCATTGTTCAACTTGAATGGTGCATTCTGCCTAATAGTGGAATAAGTGTCTTCATCGATGTTAAGCAGACTGCAGAACTGGTCTTTCCAGATCCTTAGTAGCGACTGTGTCTCTATTACTATGCTTCCCTGCTGAAATTTACAGGGATGAGTCAGGGCTTTGCCAGCCTGTTGTGATCTTTCTACCTTTTGGTAAGACTTCCGAATCTCATTCCTGTCATGGCACCTCCCAATTTCATCAAACGAGCGCTTCTCATGCTGCTTCTTTTTCTTTTTGATAATTCGGTGTTAATCCCTTCTTTTCTCCTCTTTATACTGATCGTAAGCAGCCCTCGTTCCTTTTTGCATCAGCATTCGTCGTGCTTTTTGTTTGGCTGCATTTGCCTGCCTGCATTCTTCATCGAACCATGGGTTTCATTTTGGGGGCCGATTAAAACCCAGAACATCGGAGGCAGCAGTTCTGATGGCTTCTTGGCAATGGTCTTCAATGCTTGATGCTGGCGACATAAGATTCAAAGATAGTAAAAGGGATACTCGATTGGAAAAGGCACTGGCAATCTCTTGCGATTGTTGCTTTCCGATGTCATTTCTCTTCATATTAATGACTCATGCGAGCCAACGAGGATATCCTCATTCGTACCGTAAGTACAACAAGTTAGTCATTCTAATCAAAGTTGGCCCCTCGGAAAGTTCGGACATCTAACACACTGGAAGAGTGCCTTTCGTCGATCGCAACATTATCAATTTGGTTGACGGTAGATTAATCTGGGGATCGCCATGTACCTTTATGAATTCTGAGATGCGGGAAGCGTATGCTACTCACAACAAGATTTAGCCCGCGGTTAAATTGAATAACCTTAGTCCGTTTTCGTTCCAAAGATGTCCTCGTTCCCTAATCGATAAAAGCGATTTTCACGTCATGTGTAGGGCATTGCTCTTAGGTTTCTTCAATGAGCTCGTAGAAACAAACTTTGGAGTTCTCGTCTTTCTCATCTGTTCGGACGTTAGCACAGATGGTTAAAGGTTAACTTATCAAGGATACAAATAGTCACTATACGCTCATTGATTGGATTTTGGTTAGTAACCTTATCCCTGAGTCTACCTCTAATGACAAATCCGCACTCAAATAAGCGTTGTTTCTGTTGCCTGTAGAATACTCATTTTATCAACCTTCTTTTATTGCGGTTTGAGGCAGGTTGAGGCCTTCGGATACTCTCCGGCTGCACATAGCCCTTCTTACGTGCTTTATCATTTTTTCGTTCGCTAGAATTGTTTTTTGTGGTTGTTGATCTTTTCAGAACCGTACGATGTTAACGTAATAGATCTAACCACAGTTCAACCACAAACCTAGAGTGCCAGATCCTTCTGGTTTTTCCGTAGACTTAAATGACCGAATAATCACGTGTCAGTACCCTGCTGCTGGTGCTTAAGAGCTGCCAGTGGCTTGCCAGGTGCTCATCTGCCAGCATCTCTACTTCAATACCGTTCAAGCTTTAAAAGATCCTGAAAGATCTTTGAACCCAATATGTCAGTGGTTTTTGCATTTTGACTTCCGAAGACCGCCATTGGTTCTGTAAGCTAAATTTATTCGCTGTGACTGTAATATGTCCCATAAGCTCATGCCAGATCACTGAGATTGGGGTAGACGGTTTTTATGTTTTTCTATCTTTCTTCGTCCCTTTGTCAAACTCGCACTCACTTGTTAAGAAGTCACCTCTATGTGGACGAGGTAAATACCCAGAGGTTACCGCGAGAATGCATACATAAATACCTAGGCTGGCGCAATAGAGCGGGAAGCTTTGCGCTCTAGCACATTTCTCACAACAATGCCTTGTAAGGGAATGGAGGGAACATACAATTTTCTGCCCGTTCGAAACAGCTAATCAAGAAAGCGCTTTACTTAATTTACTACAGAAGGACTTGTCAATTTCTCACGAAAGGTGATTTCCATGTAAAAAAAACATTTTTGCTTTCTGTTGGGATTCGAACCACGAACCTTCCGCGCAACAAACTGACGTGCGAACCATTACGCCATGGGCATACGCGAGGTTAAAAAGTTTACTTGTACTATCAGAATTTGGGTACCGATTGCCAAGTTGACACCAATCGTAACACGCCCAACCGTATCAATATTTTTTTAAGGAGTTATCAAAATCAATGGTAAATTTCACAAAGGTACAAAATTCGACAAGATGGTTTTTCTCCTGAAAGCCATCAATAAAATTATTTAACCTTCAAACAGGTGTGCGGTGTCGAATATGCCGCACTAAATACACTTTCGCCAGTAAAATTGTTGTAACTCGTCGTCCAACGCATTTCCTATTCATAGCATCCTCTAAAATTTTTTGTTTTGTACAACTTGAGTTTATTTTTATACCTCCGCCTACGAAAAGTAAATGATAATAGGACTTTTCAATTACGCGTGACCGCTATCGCTACAAACACCCAGGCGCCTACTTTAAGGGTGAAATGTTTTACAAACTGCATCAATTTCACCGTCCCACAGTGTAAAAGCCAGGAATTTGGTAATTTAAATTCTTCTCTCTTCCAAGAAAGCCACAGTCGCTCCACGAACGAGAAGATACCTATATACAATATTCAACAGTCAGGATACGCAAAGATAAAAAGAATCGAAAAATGAAACCGTACAAAGAGGCAAAAACTGTTGTGGTATTAAAAACAACAAAGAAACTTACATTTGATCCATTATATGAAAATTTTCACCAACATTTTATTGGAAAGAAAATGAAACGACTCATAAAATTTCATCCACCGCAAAGTACGAGTTTAAGGAATCTCGTGATGCTGTGCTTGAGTATTTAACGAAGTATCTCTGCTACATTTTATTTATGAAAAAAAGGGAATGGGACATCGAAGGGATGGAAAATGAAATTTTTCAATTGTACTTAAAACCGTTTTAAAATTGTACTGAAATGGTGTCAATTGTATTGAAAACCAGTTTTGTATTAAAAGGAATTCGAGCATTAATAAACAAATGCAAAACAACAACGTTAATTTTGTTTTTGAAAATGTTATAAAATGAGCAAAAATAAAAAAAATTCCGAAAGAGTCAAAACGCAGGTGCGAGGCACCCAGTCTACGTACAAAAAACGATTGTTAATGCGGTTCGATAGATTAGTGAACGAATGATCTATAGTGGCATGGGCCGAGTACCACGGTCCACGGCTCGTCATCCTGCACGAACCAGAGGAAGTTGAAGTTTATTTCAATAATTTCAGTAAAAAACTGCAACCACATTCTCGTCTTTACGCACGGACTGAAGATGGAAGTCATGAGCGGTACGTATGATACTGACTTTGCTTCAAGATTTCGAGCGGCAGCCAAATGTCAGTTTTAAATTAGTCAATTAATTAACTGCAAACAAAGAGCTAATGCCCTTACAGCTGTGATCAAGAGATTTCTGGTATGGAAACGTATGATGATGAATTTAGGATTTTATCTTTTAGCAAATTATGAACTTTGCTTTTATTTTTTCAGAAACATAGGTATATGTAATATGAAATACGTAGATTTGTAAATTGTACTGAATTCTGTCGAATTGTACTTTTGTACTTGTACCTACTCAATTGTATCGAATTCGGTACAATTGTATCGAGTTTTCCATCCCTGTATTTCACATCGTCAGTGAAACATCGAATACAATCAAACCATTTATTACAAAAAAATAAAAAAAAATGTGAATCTCTTCTTTCGAAACCTTCTAAACGTCTTCTTAAATTAAATTAACCTTGCCCATTTTGGCAAAATGATGCCGAATCGTTCACTTGTAGCACCTGATTGATACATACCAGGGAATTTCCTTTCTCCTAACGCTCAATTTTGTTCGAAATGTTTATTAAATTTTGTTCCCAAACAAGCAGCACATGTACCCTAGAACAGCATACCTAAATTTTTTTCACTTCGTTTCTTTTTTCAAAGAAGCAGCGATGGAAACAAAAACCGACATCCTGTTTAAATGAGGAAAAAAATACACAAACAAGTAGGTACAGGCACATAGTTCGAGTTCGCAGGTATATTTTGGAAAGTAAAAAACAAAAAATGGTTCAAAATGTAAGGATTGTGCAAATACAGTAAACCGTTAAGTAATTTGCAAATAACAGGTCCTTTTGGTGGAGAACAGGTAGAACACAAATTTACACCTTCTCAAACCCGAATAAGTAAACTAATCGTTTTGTGTAAGTTGGATTTTGTTTTTGTGTTTGTGTGCCAGTTAATTTTTTTGTGAAATGCTGACAAACTCATAAAAATATTACAGGATAGTGACATGAGTTTTTAATTTTTTTTTTTTTTTGGTAAGCGGGATGTGTTTTGGATTTAATGAAATTTGACAACGATGGGGAAGTCGGTGAAGTGAGTATATTTTGGGTATTTCTTATGGGTATGGTTGATGCTGCCAAGCTTGCCAAAAATTTCGCACCCATAAGTAAAACGGAGGACGACAAGAGATTTTGCTTGCATTTTTATGTTTTTAAGGGAGTACGAAATCTAGTATGCCGAAGTAATAGGAGAACTCCGTAAGCCTTTCCGATAACTTAATTGATGTGGTCATTCCAACAAAGGGTCCTATTGAAATAAATACCAAGGTTATTTGCCTTCTCAACGTACTGAATTTTTGAGTTAAATTAGGTTAGGTAAATGGGCTGACGGTTGATCTTATTACCGTCATACTTAGATCAATGTAGATCTATTGCGAGTATTGTAATGTCCTAGAAACCTATGAGTTTATGTTTGGTCAGTTTTTAACAATTTTGTGGCCTTAATGAAGTTCAACATGCTTTTCCTGGAGCGTCTGATAATTCTTCTAGTTCATTGCAGAAGTAGCTTTTTTATGGGTTGGAGCTTAGACCAGATTTCATGGACAAATTTCTAATTGAGGAAAGATCCTCTTTTATCTTGGCTACCCAATCATCAAACAGGTCCACATGGCATATATTCATCACTCGATGGTCGTCAGCAAATAGATGTTCACGGCAATGGCGCAAAAGTTTTGGTATTTCGTTTTTTGATTGACAAAAGTATTGGACCTAAGATAGAATCCGGTGGAACTCCATTGGATAAAGTCAAAAAGTTTGAAAATCAATTTCGCAAAACAACAGCCTGCCGCCTATGAGAGAGATATGAAAAGTTTAAGAAAGTTTTTGGCATAGAATATTGTCGTTGATAGTGTCGAGAGCCTTTGAGTAATCAAAGAGAACGAGAAATGAAACATTTCTTGCCTTTCGACAATCTCTATGAGTGAAGTTGTACTGCTATGACCTGCACGGAAGCCTTATTGCTTTAGAGCTGCTAAGAGACTCCTCTCTTGGAGGTAAAAAGATAATTGGTTCTTCCTAATTTTTTCGAGGACTTCCGGCAGGAACGGAAGGATGGTGACTGGTCGAAACTCAGTGTTGGTGCTGTTTTTTGATATTGGAATGATCTTGAAAAAAAAGCGGATGAGGAAACCCTTGGTCGTTTCGAAAGAAAAATTCTCTGAATGATCTTTGGTCCCGTATGCGAAAACAATGTGTGGATAAGAAGATACAACAACGAGCTGTATGAGCTGTACCGCGACATGGGCATATCAGAAGAGTATACGCATCGCGAGGCTACGATGGTTGGGTCATGTAGAGCGGATGGACCCAAACGCTCCGGCTCGTCGGGTGTTCGAAAGCACATTACAGGGAAATCGCGGAAGGGGAAGACCTCGTCTCAGGTGGCGGCAATCAAGTGGATGAAGACTTCAACCGACTAAGGCCGAGGCCACGCAGTCAGCGATAAGCGAGCGATCGAGCGACTGAGCGACATGAAAAAATTAAAACAAATGAAATTGCATTGAACTGGCCATGCATTGAGCGAGCGATGAGCGATTTTTTCAAGCGACTGAGCGACGTCGCTCTGTCACCAAACTTGTTCTAATTTTTATTTTATCGCTTAGCGTCAAGAGCAACCAGATGGTTAAAGTAAATATAGAAATTTTGATCTCTGCTGTGCAACAACAACTAACAACTAATCGCTAAAGAAATGTCGCTCACGAAAAGGCCACTCGTCGCTCGACTTTGTCGCTTAGTCGCTGATCGTTCAATCGCTCGCTCGCTTATCGCTGACTGCGTGGCCTTAGCCTAAGAGTGCGAAACTGGAGAGTGCTCTCCCGAAATCGAAGTCGTTATAGAAGGATGTTGGTTGAGGCCCAGGTTCAACCCCGAACTGTAATGTTTACCTAAGTAAGTAATGATCTTGAAACTTTTCCATTGAGCTAAAAAAATATTTTAAGTAAGAATGAAGTTGAAACATTACAACAACATTGTTATATCCGGCAGAATCATGCGGCCTCGGCCAAAAGTATGAGGCACTCCTAAGAACTGACCAAAGTCTAAAAAGGAGGTGCAAGGAAGTGTGCAGAAAATGAAGTAATTCAGTTTTATACAAGATAAACAAATCAAATCTTGTTGCTATCAATATTTTATATAGCTTTTGCTATTTTTAGGCACAAGTCCAACCAGTTGCATCTTATCTTAGATATCTGATCATCTCTTTGGATGTTCCATGAAGCTTTTAGGTCTTACGTTTTAAAATTCTCGGAGTCTGTTGTACTTTGCTTCGGAAAATAGGAACAGAATCTTCAAGTGCCTAATGCTTTTGGTCAAGGCTGTAGGTAACATTATTTTTACGAAAAGCATTAGACTCTACCTAAAAAAAAAAAAACTTTCAAGAACATCCTCAGCGCGTATGCAGGAGAATCCAACTACATCTTCAGTTTGCGTTTCCGTCGAAAATTTCTCTGTTGGTAACGTTTGGGGCTGAGTTTCACATGGTAAAGGAATAGCCGAAACAAAATTGCTGTTCAAAGTGTTGCAATCCAGCTCATCAATCGACATTCAAAGAATAAGGCTTGCTTACGATTTCTTTCAAGTTCTTCACCAGTTTACGGCCACTCAAAGAAATATTAAGTCGTACTTGATACCAATATACTTTTGCGTTTTGAATTGATTTCGCAACCAGCGATATATTAGCAAGTCCTCGAAAAATCATCGAGTAAATCATCGTTCCAACGAAGATGGTCGTTAACACGCATGCTAAGCACATACGACTTGTCTTGGATGCAGACACCTTTCATGGATAATGGCAGAGAGGGTAGTTTCTAATCCAACGAAGCAGAGACTTACCTTTGCCAAATGCTCGCATTTTCGATAACAGAGCCTGTTTCTAAACCTTATCAAGTGCCTATGAAATATCAATCTTTCTCTCTCCGAAACAATTTATGGATTGGTTCCAATTTTCAGTGAGATAATTCATCAAATCAGCAGTGAAATTTTTCTACGAAAGCCGTACTGTAGGTCATTAAGAAGCTTTCGTTCTTCAAAATATTCCATGAGTTGAAGGCTTCCAAACGTTGCAATGACCTTAGAAAGAAGGGAAGTAAGAGCAATCGGACGGTATTTAGAAGGGGACGAAGATTGGTTTTTTTTAGGGACTTTTTTTAAGCTTCTATTTCGAGATCCGCTTTTATGCACCCACAAAATTTTTTTCTTACAATTTTGTCATAAGAAATTCAATTATAATTGTGGAGAAGGTCCTTGATTTAAGGCTACAGAAGTTGAGCTATGTGAGTTCTATAAGCAGATTGCTGGTGTCCAGCAAATGTCAGAAATTATATTTCATTTATTTGTAGGGAGTTCCCCACCACTTCGTTTCTTTGACACCAATCGCATTTACTTGTTTGGCAAGTTATTGGTCGGAGGAGACCAGTATGTGGTACCCACGGGGTATATAATGGTTAGCACGTTCAACTTTTACTTGGGAAGTTTATGGTTCGAATTTCAACAGACAACAAAAAAAGTTTTTCCACTGGTATCAACCCTTCGCTAGGAATTGGCACGTTCTTCGGCAGTAATTTCATTCTTTCACCGGTTTAGTTATTAGAAATGAGCTACGCTCTAGGGTTCCTTGCTCTGTTGGGCCACCCTATACGAAGTTGACACCAATCAGAGCATACCCAACCACCGCCTAGTCGACCAGGGTTAGAAAATGTGAACCCTCATACGACCTCTTGTCCAATCAGTTAGATGGTTTTCAATTTATTATTTCATCTGTCGAGAAGTCTGATAAGTCTGAACGCAGTCTATATTCCGAAATTCATCAAATCAAGTCTGTCCAAATAATTTAAATTGTGAACAAACACTATTGAATTGAGGTTGTTTTTTATCAACATTAAGCAAATATCAACTCAACTATGCATGGGTCTACATTTCGATGGAATTTCACCACCACCTACCTCTTTACGAACGGCAAAAACCCAATTCTGCATTTCACTTGAATTTTTAATAAATCCACCTCCTACTTTTGGTAGAAATGTTTAAAAAGCAAATATGTTTCTCTACAGAGTTTACCTGTTCAAATAATTCGTATGTTGTAAGTGTAGACTCTTACGTTAAAGTGAAATCACCCCGAGGGATGTAAGCAGCAAACTCATATTTCTGTTGATTTTTGAAGTGTTCCAGATAACACAAATATACCAACTAAAGAGGCTACAAGGGTAAAGGAAATATTTATGTTATTCGCACGGGATGCCGCTATGGCAAGTTGCCCAACGAACCAAAATGCAAAGCTTCTCGCCTCCTGTCACCGTATTTGAAAATAGAATATGTACCAATACATCCAATGTTCAACATAATGCTGCTGACGGTTTAGTTGTTTTTGGGATATATTCGCAGGAAATCGATTTACATCACAAAAGAAGAATTCCGTTTCAATCGATCAATCGCCCGAATAGGTTTGGATAGGTTTTTGCAGATGAACGTACGTACTTCGTTGGCCAGGGAATTTAGCTCACGTAATATCAGTGCTCGAAGTCCAAATCAATAATGTCCGTCAAGTTAGTACTACCACTTGAAAATTTTCACAGTTTGTTAATTGGATTAATTGTAGTAAATTTGTCGTAAATTTGTCGTAAGTTTGTCGTGAAACCAAAAAATTTTCAAAATGATCATGATTTCAAATGATCAAGGTAAAAACAGAATAGATATCATGCTTGCAGAAGGCCTACTAGGTTGCATGTTAACCATTTCGAAGCATAGTGACGTCTTTTAAATTGGTGATGAAGGAATACTTTCAGTGCATATGCTTCCAAAGTTAAATGTGACGAGGGAGAGGAAAAAAGCAATTTGGTTAGATTTCAATAATCTACTTGAAAACTATGTTCATCAAACAAGAGCTACACCTCGTTACTTTAAGCAGTGATGGAAATGGAATTTGTCTTCCATTTGGTAGCCAAATTTATGAAACCTAGAGTGAGGTTTTCATTCAGCAATACTATTGCATTCCTTCCATTCCCTCACGAGGCATGGTTGTGAGAAATGCGCTAGGCCTAGGGACTCCTCGCTCTGTTGCGCAACCTTATTTATTTATTTTTTATTTTAATACTATTGTATATCGAAATAATTTTCTATTGAGGTGGTGAACGAAATCAAACAAGCAAAGGCTACGAAGAGAATAAAAAACAGAGAAAAGATTGTCTTAAACAAACTTGCTTAAAGCCAAATCATGGTTTGGGCTAGGGACACTAAAAAAAGCCAAATAAAAATAATGATGGAATGACGTAGTTAAAGCAGTGATAAGTTAGAAGAAAGCGAATTTCATAGCATGAGCAATATGCCCCTCAAATCTATATACATAAAATAGGATGTATGTATGATGTATGTATGTAGGTATGTCCGGGGTAAACCCCTAAACCACCCAACGGATTTTTATGAAATTTTCAGAGCAGACATATATTAGTATAGGGATGGTTCTTGTTAAGGTTTGATCCACATATTCCCACAGGAACGGGGTTGGGAACGGAAAAATACAAACTACTCCACAGATTTCAAAGATTCTTTCAGCACTAAGATGTTGCATTATCCTTCAGTGAGATAGACTTACATTTCATTCACATATTTCCATGGGAATGGAAGATTCCCACACTGGGATGCAACATAGTCCCAGAATAAAAAAGATTATATTTCATCCTCAAATTCCCACGGAAGAGGAAAAACGAGAACGGGAACCTTGAAACTACAGACCCGAGCAAAGCCGGGTGGCTCAGCTATAGTATGTAATAAAGATGAAAAGTCTCTCCGAGAAAGAATTGGACAATAAGTGCGCGTATTGAAGATGTTCAAGAAAAGCTTTTTTCATAGGGGTTATGAATACCCTTATGATGTTATGGAACACAGTGCGAGTATTTAGGAAAATAGGAGAGGATTTGAAAGGAGACACCGATGCACGTTGCTTTTAAAGCTCTGTGAATTATGAATCTCTATACTTAATTTAAGTTTAATGTTTTCCGTAATGATCGATGTCCACTAACAACTGGAAAATTAAAAGGCGGAGGTGTAATGCTAGCCATTCGTTCATCATTGGTGTGCTTTCAATTGGATTTGCCGTCATCGTCCGCCGCTTTGCAAACACAATTTGATATCGACCAGCTGATAGTACGTGTCAGCATAGATAAGGTTCATGATGTGTATTTTATATTGAGTTATATTCCACCTAAAAGTTCATTTGAATTATATAAAATTCATGTAGATAATTGTATATCAGTTTTAAAAAATCTAAAAGAGAACCAGCATATTATTATTTGAGGAGATTTTAATTTGCCATATATAAATTGGCTACAAGATCCAGATGACTGTAATTGTTTGATTCCTTTTGATATTAATAGTGAGTGTGAAAGCATTGTTGTTGAATCCTTTTCCGAATTTGGTCTTAGTCAGATAAATAATTATCCAAATAAATTAAATCGTTATTTAGATCTAGTTTTCATAGATAAAGAGATTAGTGTAGATATTGATAGTCCTATTCCACCTCCTTTGCCAAACACTGATAATCATGTAGTGCTTTGTTTGGTTTTAAAATTCTACAAATATCTGAAAGAAACCTCTGACCAAAAATATAAATATAATTTTAAAAAATGTAAATTTAATGAAATATCAAAATTTATTGATACATCTGAATTGATACCTGCTTTAAATAGTTCAAGAATTGAAGTTGCTTATGAGTTTTTTACCAACTCAGTAAATGAGGCAATTGATTTATATACTCCGAAGCTTATCCAGAAATTATCTTCAAAACCCCATTGGTTTAACAAGAGACTAATAAATATTAGTAATAAAAAAAACAAAGCTTATAAATTAGCTCGGGAATCGAACAACGATACTATCTTATATATAAAAATGAATCACAAAATGGGTTGGTAAGCGCATAACTCAACAACGCCTGGACCAATTTGGCCAATTCTTTTTCTGTTGTGTTTGTTATTCTAAGGAGAAGGTTTTTATGACCTAAAAAATTTAAAAAAAAATTGCGGATATTCCCACAGGAACGGGTTTGGGAACGAAAACTTAGAAACTACTAGACAGGTTTCTTAAACGATTCGAGCATAAGGGGTGCTACATTATCCCCCTCCATCACTAATTTAGATTATATTTCATCTATATAGTCCCACGGGCACAGAAACGGGAACGAGAACCGAAATCTTAAAGTTACTTGACCGATTTCAAAAATTCATTCAACTCTTGGATGTTACATTCATACCTCAGTGACATAGACTTATGAATGACTCCTGTCAAGGGTTGATCCCCATATTCCGAGAGGAACGGGTTGGGGAATGGAAACTTAGAAACTTACTGGACAGCTTTCTATATCCCTTCCTGCACTAGGATTGCTACATTATCCCCCTTCATTAGTAATTTAGACTATATTTCATCCCTATAATCCCACGATAACAGAAACGGGAACGAGAACGGGAACCATAAAATTATTTGACCGATTTCAAAAAATTTTTCAACTCTAGGATGCTACATTATCCCTCCAGAACGGGGTTTTAAATAGAAACTTAGAAACAACTGGGCAGATTTAAAAAATTCTTTCGGCACATAATGCCTCAGTAACCACGGAAACAGAAACAGGAATGAGCACGGGAGCCTTAAAACTACAGACCTGAGCAACGCCAGGCGGCTCAGCTAATTAAATAACAAATAGTAAGATTATTGGATTGTTTGTTTTTAAGAACTCTTTTGACTTTCGCCTGGTAAGAAGAAAGATTGAAACTTTTTTTTAGTTAAAAGTGTTACTTTTACAATAATCCAAACTATTTTTTCATATGAACACATTGAACTTTATTTACATTCGCAAAACAAAACGAATTGATTTAAAGTGATACTATACACTTTGACATAAGCAATGACAGCGTCTTCTAGGCCTTTGGTAGGGATAATAAGGATCTCGAAGGGATATAGGGTTCGAAATGAAGTCGAAGTTCTTTAGTTATTATGTAGTCAAGAAGAAATGAGTAAAGCAATAAAGGCTCGAAGAAAATTTTAATTTTGGCTCAGACCCAATAACGGTATTGTAAAATCGCTTGGTGGTCTCTGTGACCATGTTGAACGGTGCAGATGCTGACACTTTGATGTACTCAACAAGTGTCACGAGCTTCGTAAACGGGACGGGAACAACAACATTAGCGGGAACATGGAAAATATTGAACCAATTCCCAAAAATTTGATTGAATGCTTCATTGCTCCTGAGTATTAAAGACAATATTTCATTCCCATATTCTTTCCGGAACGGAAACGGTAATGCCGAAATAACCAAGAAACTGGAAAGTATTTAAGCGATTACAAAAATTCTTTCACTGTTAGAATGCTTCATTGTCCCTGAGAATATATTTCATCACCATTGTCCCACAGGAACGGGAACGGAAATCCAAAAAAAAAAACCACTCTACCGATTTCAATGCGTATTTCAATTTAACAGTACTGGGCTGATTCCAAAAACTATGTCATCGTTAGAGTGCTTGCTGTTCCTAAGTAACATAAACTATATTTCATCCCCATTCTCCCACTAAAATGGAAACTTGGAAACTACTTAACTAAACTTACCTAATTCGATTAACGTAGGGCCTGAGCTACGCCAGGCGGGTCAGCTAGTTATCTATAAAAGATACCTTCGATTACAGAGGGAATTCGATTTTCTAAACAAATTTCTTTACAAGCAATATGTTTTAAGTATGGAAACAAAACTTAAAACTAATAGTAAGTGTTTTTGGATGTTTATAAAGAATAAAAAAAGATCTACTGGTATTCCAAATTCGGTTAATTATCTGGGCGAAACCTCTAGTGAACCGTTAAAAATGTGTAATTTCTTTGCAAATTTTTTTCAATCAGTTTTTAAGCCTCTATGTACTGAGACCTCATCAGTTATAGATGATTCACCTGAGCTAGTCAACATTGGGGACTTGCGTATCAATAAAAGTGAAATCGAAGAAGAATTGAAAAAGTTGAAGGAAGACACACAGGCAGGGTTTGATGGTCTTGCACCAATTGTATTAAAAAAATGTGCTTGCGCCTTAGCAGTTCCACTTGAAGTGATTTTTAATCGCTCTCTCCAAGAAGGTGTTTTCCTGACCGTATGGAAAAGTTCGTTTGTAACCCCTATTTTTAAGTCGGGGTCAAAAAACCTGGTTACTAACTACCGTCCTATTTGCAAGATATCTGCGATTCCAAAACTTTTTGAAAAAATTGTATATAATAAACTTGCTTTTCTTTTGAAAGAAGTTATTTCCCCATTGCAACATGGTTTCATTAGTGGAAGATCAACAACAACCAACTTAACTATATTTAGCAATTACGTGCTATGTTCCCTTGAGCAAGGTTTCCAATGTGATGCTATCTATACCGATTTCTCAAAGGCATTTGACAGAGTTGATCATAAAATTTTGGTTTCTAAGGTGAATAAGTTAGGTTTTCACTCTAATTTGTTAAAATGGCTTGAATCGTACCTTACTGACAGAGTTCAGTATTCGAATAAATAACGTTCTTTCGAGTCCCATAAATGTGACCTCCGGCGTCCCCCAAGGTAGCCACTTAGGACCTCTTCTCTTTTTAATTTTTGTAAATGACATTCCAAGATTTTTAAAGAATTATCGTTGCTTGATGTACGCCGACGATCTAAAATTGTTTTTAAGCATAAAATCTATCCATGATTGCATTAATCTACAGAAAGATTTATCGAATTTATCTGTTTGGTGTAGTAACAACGATCTTCACCTAAATGTTTCAAAGTGTAACAGTATTACTTTTTCAAGAAGTGCTTCACCAATTACTTTTGAGTATAATATGAGTGGAACTTCCCTATCTAAATTAAATGTTAAAAAAAGATCTTGGTGTTATATTTGATGTTAAGTTCAGTTTTTCTAGTCATGTCGACTATATTGTGTCTAAGGCGAGCTCAATGCTGGGGTTTATTTATAGAAATGCCAAGGATTTTTCAGATCCGTTTACTCTTAGATCACTTTACTTCTCATATGTCAGAACTGTATTAGAATATTGTTGTACATACTCTTTGGAACCCAATATATGCGGTTTATTCAGTGAGAATCGAAAGAATACAAAGACGTTTCACGAGAATGGCTATCAGAATCTTACATTGGAATATCGATATGCCCTCTTATAATTCAAGGTGTTTATTACTAGGCATCCAAACTTTGGAAACTCGACGTAAATATTTCGAGGTAATGTTCGTGAGAGATGTTATAAATTATAAAATCAATTGCCCCTATTTACTATCCATGTTGAGTTTATTTGTTCCCAGTTATGAACTCCGACAAATTCGAATGTTTCAATTATCCCTTCATAGAGTAAACTATGGCTATAATGAGCCTATAACTCGCTGTTTAAGACAGGCAAATTCAGTATGTGGAGTTCTTGATTTTAACATGTACTTAAGTAGAGACTGTTTTAAGAAAAAATTATTGTTTTTATTGAACAACTAGCTGACCCGCCCGGCGTTGCTCAGGCCCTACGTCAATCGAATTAAGTAAGTTTAGTTAAGTAGTTTCCAAGTTTCCATTCTAGTGGGATAATAGGGATGAAATATAGTTTATGTAACTCAGGAACAGTTAAGCACTCTAACGATGACATAGTTTTTGGAATCGGCCCAGTACTGTAAAAGTGAAATATGCATTGAAATCGGTAGTAGGTGGTTTTTTTAATCCCGTTCCTGTTCCTGTGGGAAGATGGCGATGAAATATTGTTTAGATTACTCAGGGACAATGAACCACTCTTACGGTGAAAGAATTTTTGTAGTACTTTCCAGTTTCTTGGTTATTTCGCCATTACTGTTTCCGTTCCCGAAAGAATATGGGAAGGAAATAGTCTTTAATACTCAGGAGCAATGAATCATTCAAACATTGAAAAATTTTCGGGATTCGGTCCAATATTTTCCAAGTTCCCGCTAATGTTGTTGTTCCCGTTCCGATGCTGAAGCTTGTGACACTTGTTGAGTACATCAAAGTGTTAGCATCTGCACCACTCAACATGGTCACAGAGACCACCAAGTGGTTTTGCAATACCCTCATTTGGTCAAAATTAAAATTTTCTTCGAGTCCTTATTACTTTACTCATTTCTTCTTAACAACAAAATAACCAAAAAACTTCGACTCCATTTCGAACCCTATATCCATTCAAGATCCTATCTCTACCAAAGGCCTAGAAGACGCTGTCATTGCTTAGGTCAAAGTGTATAGTATCACTTTAAATCAGTTCGTTTTGTTTAGCGAATGTAAATAAAGTTCAATATGCGGTCATTTCATATGAAAAAATAGTTTGGATTATTGTAAAAGTAACACTTTTAACTAAAAAAAGTTTAAATCTTTATTCCTACCAAATGAAAATCAAAAGAGTTCTCAAAAACAAACAATCCAATAATCTAACTATATATTTGTTATTTCATTAGCTGAGCCGCCTGGCGTTGCTCGGGCCTGTAGTTTTAAGGCTCCCGTGCTCATTCCTGTTTCTGTTGCCGTGGGATTATAGGGATGAAATCTACGCAAGTTACTGAGGGATTATGTGGCATCCCAGTGCCGAAAGAATTTCTGAAATCTAGTTTTTAGGTTTCCGTTCCCAGACCCGTTGTTACCGTGGAAATATGTGAAATATAAGCCTAATTCACTGATGGATAATATAACATCCTAGAACCTAGAGTTGAAAGAATTTTTGAAATCGGTCAAGTTACTTTAAGGTTCCCGTACTTGTTCCCGTTTCTGTTCCGGTGGGATTAAAGGGATGAAATAAAATCTAAATTACTAATTGAGGGGGATAATGTAGCAATCCTAATGCAGGAAGTGGAACGGTTATAGAAATCTGTCAAGTAGTTTCTAAGTTTCCTTTCCCAAACCCGTTCCTGTTGGAATATCCGCGAAATTTTTTGTAATTCCGTTCCTGAGGGAATATGGGGAACAAAACTTGACAGGAACCATTTATAAGTCATTGTGACTGAGGGATAATGTAACATCCCAGAATTGAAAGAATTTTTGAAATCGGTCAAGTAAGCATAAGCTTCGGTTCTCATTCCCGTTTCTGTTCCCGTGGGATTATAGGGATAAAATATAGTCTAGGTTACTCATGGAGGGGGATAATGTAGCACTACTAGTGCCGAAAGAATTTTAGAAATCTGTTTCGTATTTTCTAAGTTTCCGTTTCCAACACCGTTCCTGTGGGAATATGGGGATCAAGCCTTGACAGGGACCATTTATAAGTCATTGTCACTGAGGGATAATGTAACATCCTAGAGTTGAAAGAATTTTAAAAATCGGTCAAATAACTTTAAGGTTTCCGTTCTCGTTCCCGTTTCTGTTATCGTGGGATTATAGGGATGAAATACAGTCTAAATTACTAATGAAGGGGGATAATGTAGCTATCCTAATGCAGGAAATGTTATAGAAATCTGTCCAGTAGTTTCTAAGTCTCCATTCCCCAACCCGTTCCTGTCGGAATATGGGGATCAGCCCTTGACAGGAATCATTCATAAGTCTATGTCACTGAGGTATGAATGTAACATCCAAGAATTGAAAGAATTTTTTAAATCGGTCAAGTAGGTAACTTAAAGGTTTCGATAATCGTTCCCGTTTCTGTTCCCGTGGGTTTATAGGGATGAAATATAATCGAAATTACTGATGGAGGGGGATAATGTAGCTCGCCTAATGCTCGAATCTTTTTAGAAACCTGCCTAGTAGTTTCTTGGTTTCCGTTCCCAAACCCGTTCCTGTGGGAATATCAATTTTTAAATTTTTTATGTCATAAAAACCTTCTCCTGACAATAACAAACACAACAAAAAAAGAATTGGCCAAATTGGTCCAGGCGTTGTTGAGTTATGCGCTTACCAACACATTTTGCGATTCATTTTTATATATAAGAAGATGGTGGCTAGGTATTTATTATAATTATTATCCAATTATTGTTATTAGTAGTCTATAAGAGTCTTTGTGCTCTACTTGATGAGAAATAAATAAATAAACTTGACTGTAGGGCCGAAGTTGGTCTCAAGGTAAAACTGATGAGCATTGAATGATTGCATGAATTGTTTCAGGGGAAGAATGCAACTGGCTACTTCGCTAGAGTACTGCTTGTAAAAAAAACCATAAAATAGAGTGAGACAGGCAACGTTTCGACGATGTTCAAGAGAATCAATCGATTCTACGACTGAACTATCACCTATTAATTTTAACGCTCTATTTTGTACCCTTTCAAGTGGGCACAAAGATGTGGAGGAGCACCTGAGCAGATATGGGAGTTATACTCCAGTTTTGGGCGGATGAAGGTCTTATAAATTGTAGCCAGATCAGAAGGGGTGAAGAACTTCCTGCATCTTCTCACGAAGCCTAAGCATTTAGCAGCGTTTTTGGCGACTGAGGGTCGCGTCGTCAGCAAAACAGTTGAGCCATCAAAACTTGAAGCCATCCAATACAACTTGTATTGAACGGTCGGAAAGGTAATTTCTAATCCAACGAAAAAGAGACTCATCGATACCAAAAGTTTTTACTTCCTTTTGGACACAATAGTATTTTTTGCCTTACTTTTTGGTCATGCAAAAACTTAGCCCTTTGTATCTGAGCATTACAGATATTTCTGGCCCGTTTCAACAAATTTCTACAGTGGGGTTGTCTTTAAATTTACGAAAACTACTTTCTCTATCCCCAATCGCCTCTTTACAGCTTAAATCAAACCACGAATTCTCTTTGGGGATGATAATTTTTGTTCTGTGAGGAACAAAATTTCTCATGCCGTTGAGAATTACGTTAGATATGCATCAACATTTCCGTCGAGAAAGCACACAATTTCGAAAGAAATTATTCAGGCCGTCCCAATTGGCTTTCTCATATTGCCACACAGTTCTATTAGGAATTTTTTCTTTTTTTTAACGTGACGGAAAATGAACAATCTACCGACATGTATGGTCGATATCTTACAGTACCAAGATGTTTGCTACCGACGAATAGTTTTCAGCTTAGAATTCGCCTATAGAATCCAGCTCAACAACCAACCGTTCGAGAAGCACATTTGTGAAAATTCTAGGGAATGTGTTTAAGAATGTGATGACCTTGTAATTTCCTTGAACATAGAGTAGACCTGCTTCTTAGGAAATTGGGTAGCATAAGCTGCTTTTTGAGGTTTCACGGCAGCACTTCTGGTGGAAAATTACACCGAAAAAAAAACCTTGGTGATATCAACTAATATCCTTGGTTGATTTTGCGTCAATCAATGGGCATTGTTGTTTCAACAAAGCCTGCGTGATCACTTTATGATAAAATTATTTATCAAAAACTGATCACAAACGTTGTTGATTTCATTGTTGGTCAACCAACTTACATTGTTGGCCAACCAATATTCATGGTTTGTGTACTAAATTTATTTACTATGTATTACATAAGGATTATGTTCTACGAAAATTATTAAAACTGATCACGAACGTGATCAATATGCCAAGCTTTTACAACGAAATCAACCCTGCATTTACCACGAACGTGATCAATTGACCAAGCTTTTTTAACGAAACCAACCAAGCATTTACCACGAACGTGATTTATTGACCAAGTATTTACCACGAACGTGATCAATTGACCAAGCTTTTACAACGAAACCAACCAAGCATTTACCACGAACGTGATTTTATGACCAAGCATTTACCACGAATGTGATCAATTAACCAAGCTTTTACAACGAAAGCAACCAAGCATTTACCACGAATGTGATTTATTGACCAAGCATTTACCACGAACGTGATCAATTGACCAAGCTTTTACAACGAAACCAACCAAGCACTTACCACGAACGTGATTTATTGACCAAGCATTTACCACGAATGTGATCAATTGACCAAGCTTTTACAACGAAACCAACCAAGCACTTACCACGAACGTGATTTATTGACCAAGCATTTACCACGAATGTGATCAATTGACCAAGCTTTTACAACGAAACCAACCAAGCACTTACCACGAACGTGATTTATTGACCAAGCATTTACCACGAATGTGATCAATTGACCAAGCTTTTACAACGAAACCAACCAAGCACTTACCACGAACGTGATTTATTGACCAAGCATTTACCACGAATGTGATCAATTGACCAAGCTTTTACAACGAAACCAACCAAGCACTTACCACGAACGTGATTTATTGACCAAGCAATTACCACGAATGTGATCAATTGACCAAGCTTTTACAACGAAACCAGCCAAGCTTTTACCACGAACGTGATTTACTGAACAAGCTTTTACCACGAACGTAGTCATTTTACTACGAACGTGATAAATAGAGCGTGATCAATAAATCACGTTCGTGGAATACGCGATTTGATCACGTTCGTAGTCAAATTACCTTCAATCCTGAAAATTCCAAAAAGATTAATAAAAAGATTATTTTATTTATTTTCAGTTTTTTATTTAAGTACCTAATTAAATATATATCAATAAATAATAAAAATTAATACTTTTTTCATAGCAACAATAATAAATTTTAAATGTACATTTTTTATGAATTTGTTATGTTACACTGTACTTTACATTACATTATTTCAATTGTTCTAATTTTATTTAATGTTAGCATCAATAATTATTTTCAACAAAAATAACATAAATATTGTTACTAGATTATTTTTAAAGACTAATCAAACTTATAATAATCAATATTTCCTTTTTTTGCAAATTAGATTATTTATTGAACATTTTCTTTCGTTATTTGACCTTAGGCTTATGGACAAAGAAAGATAGCTTCGAGTTATGCTTTTATAATAGTTCTGAATCAATCCCAAATATACCGGGGCTCAATCAAATAGAAATTTAAAAAAAAATTAAAAAAGGCGTGAGTGTAAAGTGTAATTTTTAGAGGATTTCGAAAAAAACTATTGGTTTTTGAATCGTAGACAGTGGATATACATAAGTGCAATGGAATAGAAAGAATTATTAATCACTTTTTGATATATTTAAAAATTCAGGAAAAATTTTTGAAATGAAAATGTAACTTTCTTAAGAAAACAACAATGAGCTTTTATTTCCCAAGAACATTGGAGAATTTTTTTCGGAAACGCATTTTTAATTGTTTGAAACCCAATTATTTTTAATGTACAAGTAATTTTTTGAACAAAAGTTTTAAGAGTGAGAGAGATAAGAGTGATTGCAATTATTTGCTAAATGCCTACATGTAAGACAAATTTGAGAATTATTTTAAAACTTCTTTCAAAAAAATTTTAAAAATATATAATTTTTACCATTGGGGTTTGAAAGTAAGGAAACAGGCGGACCATCAAATGTATTAATAATGTAAATAAAGTAATCATGAGTGCTTTTAAGGACTTCATAAGAATTAAAATGATCAATGTAATTGGAAACTATTATTTTCTCACAAATTACGTATGGAATAGTTTTCAACAAAACTAGACATTCAATTCTAAAAATATTTTCAGAAAAGCCAATGTAGTCATTAATCTTATAGCAAAGTTTTTGGTACGTTAGTGAATTATAACAAAGTGCGTCATCAAAATGAATTTTATAAGAAGAAATATTTCGTAGTTTAGAATAAAAAAAACTTTCTTTTATTAAAGTCCCGTCACTTTTTGAAATATTTGAAATTTCAGGAGAAATTTCTGAGATGCAAGTTATTCTTTTAGAAAACATCAATGAGCTTTTAATACCCAAGGACAATGGAAGATTTCTTCGAGAAGTTATGCTATTACAATAGTTTTTAAGCTCTTTATGTTTTGATTCAAATCTAAATGACCAAAAATGTTTAAGAGGACCGAGCATACGCATAACATAAGGATAGTGAATCATAAAATGAAATTTAGGTTTTAAATTTTCATTGAATAGTTTGATGTATGTCGAGTGATGCTTGGAAATTAAAGTTTGCAAATTATTGAGGTCAACTTCCTTAAAATCAGATTTTAAGACAATATCCAGGATTTTGTTTAGAAGAGTTAATAATTCCCAGTGATTATTTTTTTCTGGGACAAGATCACCAATAATAATTGGTAAAAATCGGGAAAACGTCCACATTTCTTTTGCTGACATGTTTAACTTTTGCCTTTGGATGTGTTCGGGTTTGATAATTGGGGCGATATTACCAATTTCAGATTTACTGTATTTGAAAAGTTGCGTTCTGTTATTCAAAACGTCTAGGGAAAAAAATTTGTCAACCAATATAAATTGATTGATAATCTTGCATAAATCGTAGTGGCACACACCCTCAAATAAATCATGCATAATATCTACTGTAACATTATGTACTACATGAAATGATGGAATATTATTGAAAACTGATTCTTCCCTGATTCCAGTATTTATCATTCTCTCAGTTGGTTTTGAAAACTTCGCTAAATCATTTTGGTATCCAATAATTGTCCTGTGATAGCTACTCTTATCGGAACAAGTTACATAGTTTTGAGTTTTTGAACAAGTGCAAATACGACAGTAATATTGTGAATTAAAGCTTTTGGAGTAACCAAGAATTGTATTTAAGCCTAGGTTATCTCCTGTTATTAATCCTAATACAAAGTAAAAATGATCTGTCTCTCCAGATTTCAATGTAATTGTAACTCCATTTTCTTCCAGAATTTTTATTTCTTCGACAAGGTGATAGAAAATCGAATTTTCCCCAAAGCACTTATATTTGGAATAAAACAACATTGCAACAAAAATGTTGTTTAATTCAGAATTAATGTGCTGCGAAAGACTTGGAAAATTATAGTATACGGCTCCAATGGAATGAGTTCCACCGTGAGAACCTAGAGGGTTATTTGATTCAAAATCATCGAAATACAAGTTAAAAGGGATTACTTTGGAACGTTTTTCTTCTGGGAATTTACCTATTCTTTCTTTCCAAATGTCAGTTGTTATCAAATGAGTAATGTTGTTAGTAGTAAGATATTTCATATTTTGTATAGTAGCCTTATAGATTTCAGGTAATTCAAAGAACTTCTTAAACTGAAATTTCAACGGTAGTATAATACCATCAGATTCAACACTATCTAAAGTAGGGGTCGTTCCACTCTTAACGCAAACTTCTTTATTTATAACATAGCTTGAAGGTTCATGATAAAAATTTTTATTTTTTGACGTTTGAATAAATTTGTAAAAAGTTTTGACTTTTTGAAAAGGGTTCTGTAGAAAAGTGAGAATCTGTTTAAATTTATCTTTCATATCAGAATTAATATGTTCAAAAAACTCTTGGTTTAATTTTTTGAATATTACTGAAAAAAATTCTTCTGTTAAATCTGCAACTATATCTTCAACAATTTTACGAGATAAATTAGAATTTCCGTACAATGTACAAAGAAATCTTGTTGCAGAAGCTTCAATATTTTCAAAAATATTATTTTGTTCAGGTAGTGTTTTTTCATTTTCAAGGTTACTATTTTGAATATTTTCTTCAACAGAAAATATATTTTCTACAGGTGTAGAAGAAGGTGAACTGATATTTAAGCCCTTACAAGATCTTTCAAAATGTCTTTTAAAACTTTTCAAATTATAGATTTGACTACAGTTAAAGCATTGATAATCATTTGTTGCTTTAAAATAATGTTTTTGTTTATAATGGATAACAAGTGTTTTAACATCTACAAAAGATGTTAAGCATAGATGGCATTTATACATTATTGTTTTTTTAAGGATTCAATGAGAACTAGAACATCTGCTGAAGCTCTTTCAGAAGTGTCAATTTCATAAATATATTTTTGGATGAAAATCCAAACAGGTTTACAAGGCATAGGATATTTTAAATTAAGAACAAAAAATATTTTGAAACAGCTTTCTAATGCAGCCAGTATATCATTAAATTTATATTTAACTTCATTAAAATAAAATACATAGGAGTTGTCAAAATGGCAACGAATTATAAGTGGTTGCAAATTTTGACCAAGTGCTCTCACCTTCGTTGCAAATTGGTCAATCGTTGGATTGAAGTTGTTTGCATCATGTACCTCGATAATAAGGGCCTGCTGCGAATCCTTTATTGTTGGTTTTAAGAATTTTTTCTTCGCTTGTAAGGAAGTTGTTGGGTGTCGATCAATTTATTAATAACGATGATCCAATTTATTAATAACGTCAATAAAGTTTTATTGTGTTTTTAAGGATTCAATGAGAACTAGAACATCTGCTGAAGCTCTTTCAGAAGGATCAATTTCATAAAAATATTTTTGGATGAAAATCCAAACAGGTTTACAAGGCATAGGATATTTTAGATTAAGAAGGCAATATATCATTAAATTTATAATTAATTTCATTAAAGTAAATTACGAATCATCAAAATAATTGGGCTTGAAAGCAAGGAAATAGGCGGACGATCAAATTTATTGATAATGAAAATATAAAGTTTTATTGTTTTAAGGATTCAATGAGAACTAGAACATCTGCTGAAGCTCTTTCAGAAGGATCAATTTCATAAAAATATTTTTGGATGAAAATCCAAACAGGTTTACAAGTCGTAGGATATTTTAGATTAAGAAGGCAATATATCATTAAATTTATAATTAATTTCATTAAAGTAAATTACGAATCATCAAAATAATTGGGCTTTGAAAGCAAGGAAATAGGCGGACGATCAAATTTATTGATAATGCCAATATAAAGTTTTATTGTTTTAAGGATTCAATGAGAACTAGAACATCTGCTGAAGCTCTTTCAGAAGTGTCAATTTCATAAAAATATTTTTGGATGAAAATCCAAACAGATTTACAAGGCATAGGATATTTTAAATTAAGAACAAAAAATATTTTGAAACAGCTTTCTAATGCAGGCAATATATCATTAAATTTATATTTAATTTCATTAAAATAAGCTACATAGGAGTTGTCAAAATGGCAACGAATTATAAGTGGTTGCAAATTTTGA
Source organism: Melanostoma mellinum (assembly GCA_914767635.1). Lineage (NCBI taxonomy): Eukaryota > Metazoa > Arthropoda > Insecta > Diptera > Syrphidae > Melanostoma > Melanostoma mellinum. The sequence continues at coordinate 51,639,324 of OU612060.1, read as the reverse complement.
CCAAGTGCTCTCACCTTCGTTGCAAATTGGTCAATCGTTGGATTGAAGTTGTTTGCATCATGTACCTCGATAATAAGGGCCTGCTGGGAATCCTTTATCGTTGGTTTTAAGAATTTTTTCTTCGCTTGTGAGGAAGTTGTTGGGTGTCGTAGTGGGAGAAGTATAGCGTGGAGCAGGGAAATGATGAGAATGTCTTCTGGATCTGAAAATAATTATTTATGTATAAAATTAAAAAATTTAAATACTTTTATTTTATTTTATTAATTAAAAAATCTCTTTAAAATAGTTATTAATTTAATATTTTACTTTATTTAACATATTTCATTTACAGATTACAGATATGTTTACCAACCTTTTGTAAAGTTTTTGTTATTTAGGTTGTAGAGTAGGTCTAGGCAGTTTTTATCCTTTATTTTCACATTGAAAATAGGAAGGATAATGGTTTTGAATGTGTCCCATTTATCAATTAGGTAGTTTTCTTTTCCAGGATATATTATTTGGAAGTCAATATTGATCTTAAATTAGAAAAAAAATAGTAATAAAATATATTATTTTTCTTTTGTAAAACCAAAACAAAAAAAAACAAGAGCAACAATAAAGTGCGTTTTCATAATGTTTTGAAATACTCTCAAATTTAAAAATATAATTTTTCAATCAAGAGTGTTAAAAATTGTTATTCTTTTGATTGATTTTATTGCAATTTGATGACAACAACTATACTTTAAATAAAGTGTAGATTTGTTGGTCCAAAAAAGGATATTTTAGGTAGAGGATTCAAAAGGTTAATAAGGTTAATTCAGAAACTCATCACTGCACACATCAAACAGAATGGAGGCAAAAAAACTCTATCTGCTGCTATCAACTGCCTTGTATATCCAAACCGGAAAAAACATGTTACTCAAATGTCAAAAAGAAAATTTTCTTCAAGGAATATTTTTTAAGAGCCATAGGTGTTTCACTCACACAAAGGCAATTACGTTAAACTGATTAGAAATTATTTTGGGTTTTCCATTGGTTTTTAAAATGAGTGCTTCCAAAAGTGAAACCAATGGAAAGTGCCATTAGACACCTTTTCACCAAACTAAAGATCAAAATGGACAAAGATAATCGCACTGACGTTACTTATAAAATAAACTGCAAACGTAAACCTGACGAACCATGTAACCTTTGTTACATCGGAACCACCAAACAATTCTTGCACCAAAGATTGTCCAAATCTGACATCAATATCAGTAACCCAGCTTAAACCGCATTGGCGGCCCATTCAATAGAGAAGGGTCATTCTCCGGATTTCGACTATTCGATTACTAACTCCATATTTTCGAAGCAAAAGATTATAATTCTATAGTCCTCAAATTATCAAAAATTATTAAAATGAAGGATTTAGAACTAGAACATCTGAATCACTAACTTTGTGAATCTCAGAATGCCTATATAAAAACAAGAACGACATGATCCAATGTCCATCTTTTGATGAAGATTTTTATATTTTTTGCAAAGGCATTATTTTTTGCATAGAAAATGTGATTTTTTTTTTTGCCAACAAATCAAAAAAATTGACATAGCGCTTGTTCTTTATTTTTAAACATACTGGTTTATTGATGGTACTTACTTGAAATATAATGCTTTCAATTTTAAAATCAAAACAATATGAATCGCAAGCAAGACACACAGAGTATATCATCTGTATACTGCTCGCTTGTTGCCTCATAAAACTTTTCTCTTTCTCTTTCTTTTAGTTACAGACTTAACTTCTTAGTTAGGAGTTGTTTTTGTAAATTTTTAAAAAATTTAATTGTTAAATTGTAAATTTTTCTTATTCTTGTTGTCCATAATATTGTACTATGTGTTTTATATTTCATGTGCAATAAAGTTCCCTTGAGGAAGGCAGCAAACCCTGCCGAAACGTCGGGAAAAGCTAATGTAACAGCCTTTTGTTCATTGCAACGATTAAAGTGACCAAAAGAGCCGAAGGAAAACTTAATTCTTAGTAAATACACACGCAATTTTTTGTTGGCTTTTTGTATCTTTTGGTATTGCATATTTTAAAATCTACTGCGCTTTATTTCAATCTACTGCGCTTTTTTGTCGAATATACTGCGCTCAATTGTTCGAAGGGTGGCAGGTGGCAGCGCTGATCACAACTATAGACCACAATTTTTCGACGAAAACAAAAAATTATTTACTCCATATTTTCGAAGCAAAAGATTTGATATTAATAATAATATGAAGGATTTTGAACTAGAACATCTGAATGACTTACCAGCGAAATTTTTTTGTTTCTGTCCTTTACAGGTGAAAATTTATCTGCAATCAAAAAAATTGAATAGATAAGTAGATTGCAGTAATGAAAGTAACAAAGGGGCGACTTTCCTATACCGGATTCTATGTTTTTTTTTATTTTCTTTGTTTTAGCTGTTAAATAGTGAGGAAACACTACTGGGTATATATTCAAAACTCAAAATGTCCTCAAAAAATAAAAATATTAATTTCCGACAAAAAAAAAAACTGTTTATTTGTGCTTTATTAACGCGTATTTATCGATTGAGACCATTTTCATCTTCAAATTCAGAATTCGGTATGGGAAAGTCTCCATCTTTTGATGATGAATTTATATTTTTTGCAAAGGCATCACTTTTTGCATAGAAAATGTAATTTTTCTTTTGCCAAGAAATCAAAAAAAGTTCATAAACTGAATCTCAGAATTCCTATATAATAACAAGACCGACATAATGCAATGTCCATCTTTTGATGAAAAATTTTATATTGTTTGCAAAAGCATCATTTTTTGCGAACAAAAATGTGATTTTTTTTTTGCCAAGAAATCAAAAAGATTGACATAGCACTTGTTCTTTTTTCTTAAACATACTAGTTAATTGATGGTACTTACTTGAAATATAATGTTATTAATTATTTAATGCAATTAAATTGCCTTTTTAAGGCCACAATTAAAAACTTTTTCTTGACACTGCACTGCACGGCACGAAACGAAGACGAACTATACTAAAGACTAATCTAACATGAAATGAAATCGCATACATTTACATGTTTCATTTGGCGCGTCGCGTCGGTTTCAACAACGAACGTGGGTTGGCCAACCAAGAAAAAACCACGTTCGTGATCACTGAATGCATTGACTGAGTTTAAGGCCGCGTTTAAACTTCATTAAATCAAAAATTTATTCTTTTTCGAAGAATAGGAAAAAAAAGGATATGATAAATATTATTTTGGATTTATAAATGTGTCGTTCATAATGATAGTATTGTAACTAAATTTAACTACATACACACATTATTATTGAAGTACAATATTTGATATTGTTTTGTACCTTTCTACTGGCAAAACGCGATAAGTTTCAATTACACAGCCACACAAAAAAAAAGTGTGACCTGGTGGTGCGACTAAGTTATAATATGTTTTTCGGATCGCTGAAACCGAATCCGAAGTCCATTTTGCCCAATCACGTCAGGTTTTCAGGATAACCCCAAAAAATGTCACAGCTACACAAAAAAAAGTTGTTTGTTCTGGGGATGCAACTATGTTAATAATATGTTTTTTCGGTCACTGAAAACGATTCCGAAGTCCGTTTCACTCGATCACGTCAGGTTTTCAAGATAACCTCAGAAAGTGTTCACAGTTACCTCGAAACGAGGAATTTTGACTTTTTTCTACGAAACTATGTAAAATTTAGCTAAGCTAATTTAAAAAATAAATCATATAAACATGTTTTTCCACATAACGTGGGAAAAAAATTAGTATAAGTTTTCTTCAGCACAAGAAATCTGTGAAATCTATTTATGGACAAGTTGTTACGGGGCCTTAAATTTTCTTGTTGCCGGCAAAAAATATGGCGAGGATGAGCTAATTTTCCATTGTATGTGTATGTGTATTTCATTTTCACATTGCAAACATTTCGTGTAGGTATACCACGTTATAATTTAAATATGGCGTGTCGCGTCGGTTTCAACAACGAACGTGGGTTGGCCAACCAAGAAAAAACCACGTTCGTGATCACTGAATGCATTGACTGAGTTTAAGGCCGCGTTTAAACTTCATTAAATCAAAAATTTATTCTTTTTCGAAGAATAGGAAAAAAAAGGATATGATAAATATTATTTTGGATTTATAAATGTGTCGTTCATAATGATAGTATTGTAACTAAATTTAACTACATACACACATTATTATTGAAGTACAATATTTGATATTGTTTTGTACCTTTCTACTGGCAAAACGCGATAAGTTTCAATTACACAGCCACACAAAAAAAAGTGTGACCTGGTGGTGCGACTAAGTTATAATATGTTTTTCGGATCGCTGAAACCGAATCCGAAGTCCATTTTGCCCAATCACGTCAGGTTTTCAGGATAACCCCAAAAAATGTCACAGCTACACAAAAAAAAGTTGTTTGTTCTGGGGATGCATAACATAGCTTTAACAACGCTTATTGGTTGATTTCACCGTGAAAACTTGGTTGGTTGATCACGAACGTGATCAGTTTTTTTTTTTTTTTTTTTTTATCTATTTAATATTTGTTTTGTGCTTAAGATGAACCATTCGTTTATAACATAGCTTTTACAACGTTTATTGGTTGATTTCACCATGAAAACTTGGTTGGTTGATCACGAACGTGATCAGTTTTATTTTTTTTTTATCTATTTAATATTTGTTTTGTGCTTAAGATGAACCATTCGTTTATAACATAGCTTTTACAACGTTTATTGGTTGATTTCACCATGAAAACTTGGTTGGTTGATCACGAACGTGATCAGTTTTTTTTTTTTTTATATATTTAAAATTTGTTTTGTGCTTAAGATGAACCATTCGTTTATAACATAGCTTTTACAACGTTTATTGGTTGATTTCACCATGAAAACTTGGTTGGTTGATCACGAACGTGATCAGTTTTTTTATTTTTTTTTTTATCTATTTAATATTTGTTTTGTGCTTAAGATGAACCATTCGTTTATAACATAGCTTTTACAACGTTTATTGGTTGATTTCACCATGAAAACTTGGTTGGTTGATCACGAACGTGATCAGTTTTATTTTTTTTTATCTATTTAATATTTGTTTTGTGCTTAAGATGAACCATTCGTTTATAACATAGCTTTTACAACGTTTATTGGTTGATTTCACCATGAAAACTTGGTTGGTTGATCACGAACGTGATCAGTTTTATTTTTTTTTTATCTATTTAATATTTGTTTTGTGCTTAAGATGAACCATTCGTTTATAACATAGCTTTTACAACGTTTATTGGTTGATTTCACCATGAAAACTTGGTTGGTTGATCACGAACGTGATCAGTTTTTTTTTTTTTTTTATATATTTAAAATTTGTTTTGTGCTTAAGATGAACCATTCGTTTATAACATAGCTTTTACAACGTTTATTGGTTGATTTCACCATGAAAACTTGGTTGGTTGATCACGAACGTGATCAGTTTTTTTATTTTTTTTTTATCTATTTAATATTTGTTTTGTGCTTAAGATGAACCATTCGTTTATAACATAGCTTTTACAACGTTTATTGGTTGATTTCACCATGAAAACTTGGTTGCTTGATCACGAACGTGATCAGTTTTATTTTTTTTTATCTATTTAATATTTGTTTTGTGCTTAAGATGAACCATTCGTTAATAACATAGCTTTTACAACGTTTATTGGTTGATTTCACCATGAAAACTTGGTTGCTTGATCACGAACGTGATCAGTTTTATTTTTTTTTATCTATTTAATATTTGTTTTGTGCTTAAGATGAACCATTCGTTTATAACATAGCTTTTACAACGTTTATTGGTTGATTTCACCATGAAAACTTGGTTGGTTGATCACGAACGTGATCAGTTTTATTTTTTTTTATCTATTTAATATTTGTTTTGTGCTTAAGATGAACCATTCGTTTATAACATAGCTTTTACAACGTTTATTGGTTGATTTCACCATGAAAACTTGGTTGGTTGATCACGAACGTGATCAGTTTTAATTTTTTTTTATCTTATTATATATTTGTTATGTACTTTAGATGAACCATTCGTATACAACAAAGCTTTTACAACGTTTATTGGTTGATTTCACCATGAAAACTTGGTTGGTTGATCACGAACGTGATCAGTTTTAATTTTTTTTTATCTTATTATATATTTGTTATGTACTTTAGATGAACCATTCGTATACAACAAAGCTTTTACAACGTTTATTAGTTGATTTCACCAAGAAACCTTGATTGTTGGATCACGAACGTGATCATTTTTTATTGATCACGTTTTACCACGTTTGTGATTGATCAACAATGCAATCAACAAAGCACCTTGGTGAAATCAACAAACGTTCGTGATCAGTTTTTTCAAGTTTTGGGTATTTTTTGCCAACAATCCTCCATTCGTTGAATCAACAATGACGCCTTTGTTGATATCACCACAAAGCTTGGTTGATATCACTATTTTTTGGGATTCGTTGGCCAACAATGAAAGATTGTTGATTCAACCAACGTTTTTTTTTTCGGTGTACTCAAGCCCTCAGCTGAGTTCTGCAACAAAACGAGTAGAATCCATAACCGAAACATGTTTTTTATTACCCTCGTGATTTATCGGGTTTTTTGGTGCACACATCAAAAACGCTATAAACTTCATATAAAACCGTCCAAACCGTCGCGTCGTATCGAAACATCCTACTCAGAAGATTGACGTTTTTGCGTCAAAACTGAGGATGTCATCGGTTTTACTGCATTTTTCTGAATTTTTTAACAAGTGTAGTGAAGTCGGACTCACCTTCCTGTATCCAGCCATCTTTCTCAAGTTAATGCCTTTTCTCCTTTTTCCAACCTTCATCTTCATCATATTAAAAACAATTCTTTTAAGGACAGACTTTCTTGAGTACGCATCAACAAAAATGATAATTGAATTAAAATTTAATCGCAAGAAAAGCTTTCAGCTTGATAAAATATTGGCAGCAATCACGATTCAAACTTTTTTGCAAACTCTTAAAGCAATTCATTTCATTCTTCTTAAAATTTATTTGAAGCCCATTGTGATGATAACGAATCCGTTGTCCTTACAAAGCAAAAGTAGGTACATTCCTTTATTGTTGAAGTTACCCCTTTATTCGCAATTAAAAATCTTTCATCCCACGCAAACGAGATAAAATCACGCGATGTCAACCAAGAATCCTTTTGCTCTACACATCCTTGATGTGATGATGACATTACTCAATTTAAATCAACAATAACACGTCGTCGCTCGTATACCGATTAAATAAAATAATTGTTCCACGGGAATAAAGCTTTGAAAATGTGTTTGTTCCAAGGATAACCTCCTTTTCAAATTGAATGGAACCTAATGTCTGTACTTAGTTATTAGTCACGTCGAGACAAGTCTGAAACCCTCTTTACAAATCGAGTATGTAAGCACAAGATGAACCCCTTACGACTATGGTATAAGATTTAGCGCCTTGTGAAGACGAAAAAAATCCTTGTGTATCGAAGGTATACATTAAATTTCATACTAACTGCAAATGTCTTTTTAAATTATGTGTTATAGGGAGGCACATAGTTAGATCCTTTATGTAAAATTAAGTCATTTTCTTTGGAAATTTTGCAAAAGGGGTCGGAAGTGTCTGAGTCAATTACAGCACTGTGGCTTTTCTGCTGCTGTTCATAAAAAGACCTGTAAGACGTGGACATTATTTGCCAACAGACATGCTTTGGTAAGGGAAAAAAAGAATACCATAATGCTGTCGATGTAGACGACGATATAAGCCAGGAACCTTATTTATTGGGAAAAATGGGAATAAATAGATTGACTTGAATTGTTGATGATATCAATTATCCCAACGTTTGTCTTTTGTCTTTTATTGTTTAATCTATAATAAATGTATTGGTTGGTTTTTCAGGTATTTATTCGATTTGCTAAAAGAACGAAGTTTTTCGATCGAGTCTTTGGAAGAACGCATATTGTTGGGGGTATTAGAATGTTCGTTGGTCGTGTACTATTTGGAAAGGTTCTGATTGGTGTCAACTTGGCGGTGTTGATTATGCTGCGGGGCTAAATCTTGTTGTAAGTAGTACACGCTTCCCGCATAACAAAATTCATAAAAGTACATGGCGATGCCCTAGATCAGTGTTTTTCAATCTTTTTGATTTTGCGACCCCTTTGCAAAGAAAGCCAAAGAATAATTTAAGGAAAAGACTACGTATATGGTAATGATTTTTTTTGCTAATTTGGTACATTTATCAATTATTAACGCGGGGTTAACTGCGTCGGCGATTTTGCCACACCGCATTGTCGTTGCGGCGGCAAGAAGCGCTACCCGCGTGCCACCCACTTATTTAAAGATGTTCAAATGTTCATGAACAGGCAATCTGTTCATGTAGAACAGGCAGTTGAAAAATTAAAGAACAGCCAACATTTTTTTTTTTGCTGTTTGACGAAGTGTTTGCAAAGCACTTCCTGCAAACACTACTGGCCAGTGTTTGTACGATATATTTTTGGAAAGCACTTCCAACTACGATAATGGTTGGAAAAATGTATCGCAATTTGTAGCAATGGCTCTAATGCTATGACTGGTAAAAGTAGCGGACGCATTGCTAAATTTGAATCGATAATGCCAAACATATCCTGGACACACTGTTTTCTCCATCGACAGGCTCTAGCTGCTAAGGTCGTACCTTCTGATTTAAATGACGTGCTCATTTAGGTAATAAAAATTGTGAATTCTATCAAAGGCAAAGCACTGCAAACCCGGATATTCAGAATCGTTTGTGAAGATATGGGCTTTCTCTGGAGGTCAGGTGGCTATCCAAAGGAAAGGTATTAACAAAAGTTCTGGAACTGAGAGCTGAATTGTAAATGTTCTTAAAAAATGCAAAATCTGAATATGCGTATCGTTTTTTTGATCCTATTTGACTCTTGAAATTAGCAATTTTGGCTGATCTTTTAAGCCACCTTAACAATTTAAACAAGAACCTTCAAGGAATAGAAAAAAATATTTTAACTGCCAAAGGTAAAGTAAAGCATTTCACGCAAAACTTCGTTGTGGTCCTCTCTGCAAAGCAATAAGATTTTTTTTTTAATGTTCAGAAGATTGTTGACGATAATGCAACAGACCAAAGCTTTGCAGTATAGGCTCACATTCCTTTTATGACATAGAGCTTGCATAATTTACAATCGAAGCTTTTGACATACTTTCCGGATTTGCACTCTGAAGCTGACAATAGTTTTGTTCGTTGAAGCCCTGTGGTTGCCCAAGGGTCGCCACAAAGGTTTTTGAGAAACCTGAATTCGCCCTGAATGTAAAATTGAGTGTTTTTTGAGCCATAGGTTTGCCAAAGGTTTTCTCCCAACTCGCCCTATTTTTTTGCTGTGGCGATTTGAGGGCTGTTAAATGGCATGTATTTTTATTTAAATGACAGGGATGTGTGGTGATTTGTGGTTGAGCATTTTTTGAGGACTGGAAAATCCAGATTTTTTTGACAACTCATGGGGCTGTCAAGAAAACCTGGGTCAACCCTGAAGAAAGTTCAACGAACGGACCTAATGGGCGTCGATGGATTTTAAACCCTTTTTTGGACAAATCAATGGATCTGCATAATATCAGTACAAAAACGAAAGAGTGTCTTCTAGATTTAGCTGTAAATGGCATGCTTAAAATGAAATTTTGTTCGCAAAGTGTCGACGTATTTTAGATGAGAAGAAAACTCGAATATCCAGAGCTGGCAAGGGAAGCTCTTAAATAATTCTGCTATTCGCAACTCATACCTGTGTGAACTGACATTTTCTTCAATGGTAGGCATTAAAACTAAGAAGAAATATAGGCTGCAGCTATAAAATGCTTTAATTATTAACGTTTCAAAATTAACACCACATTTTGACAAACATTTGAAAAATAAACAATATCCTTCTCACTAAAATTGTGTTTTTGTTGTGTAGGAATAGGAACCTCTTCTTCTTTTAGCCGGCGACCCCCCGAGTAAGACTTCGCGACCCCCCAATGGGTCGCGACCCACATATTGAAAAACACTGCCCTAGATCAATCAACCGTCAACCAAATTGATCATGTTGCGATTGACGCAAGGCACTCTTCCAGTGTGATAGATGTCCTAACTTTCCGAGGAGGCAACTTTGACTCGGACCACTATTTTGTTTTAGCCAATGTACGAATCAGAATGTCCTTGTCCCAACCAACGCTGTGAAGAGATATGAAGTAGAAAAGCTACAATCGCAAGATACTGCCAGTTTTGCCTATGGATTTTCCTTCCAATGGTCCATAAATTCTATGCCGCCAGCATTAAGCATTGAAGAACAGTGGTAGCAATGCCAAGAAGCCATCAAAACCGCTGCTTCTGAGGAACTGGGTTTCACTAGGCCACCAAAACGAAACCCATGGTTCGATGAAATGATGGCAATCAATGGTAGTCAAATGCAGCCAAACAAAAAGCACGGCAAATGCTGATGCCAAAACGAACAAGGGCTGCTTACGATCAAGATATGAGGAGATGGAAAGAACACTAAATTCTCAAAAAGAAAAAGAAGTAGCACGAGGAGCGCTCGTTTGAGGAAACTGAGAGGTGCCATGACAGGAACGAGATTTGGAAGTGTTTTTTTTTAAGGATCCTGCCAGGGTGGTAAGCCCCGATATCAAACCTGTAAAAACCAGCAGGGAAACATAGTTGTAGAGTCACAGTCTCTACTGAGGATCTGGAAAGATCACTTCTGCAGACTGCTTAACGGCGACACAAATTCCGCTGTCAGGCAGATTGCCCCATTCAGCTTGGACGATGATCAAGAATGCCGTCCTTCCGACTAAGAAGAAGTTATAAGCTTGCCATATGCAAACTTAAATCAAATAAGACTGCAGCTGCATATGACTTTGATGCCGAACTTTTCAAGTCAGCTGGAGACCAGTTGGAAAGGAGCATGCACCAGCTGATCTGCATGATATTGTCGGAAGAAAGCATGCCCGATGAATCAGTATCGTATGCCCGATCCTAAAAAAGGGAGACCCTCACAATTGCACCAATTAAAGAGGAATAAGCCTCTTTAACGTCGCTTATAAGATCTTGTCTGCGGTAATATGTGAACGTCTGAAACCCCACGTCAACAACTTGATAGGTCCTTATCAATGTGGTTTTAGACCAGAGAAGTCCACAATAGACCAAATTTTCACATTACCGCAGATCTTGGAAAAAACCCGAGAACATAATATCGATATTCACCATCTCTTTATCGATTTCAAGGCCGCGTATGACAGTATCTACAGAGACGAGCTGTACAGAGCCATGTCTAGTTTCAGCATCCCTACAAAACTCGTACGACTATGCAGGATGACTTTGGAGAATTCACGCTGCTCCCTCAAGGTCGGTACAGAACTCACCGAGACCTTTGATGTCGAAAAAGGCTTTAGGCAAGGCGATAAACTGTCATGCGATTTCTTCAACATCATACTCAAACTCAAACTCAATCGTCAACACCAGAGGAACAATCTTTCAAAAGTCTGTACAATTACTCGCCTATGCAGACGATATTGACGTAATGGGAAGAAGGAAGCGTGATGTCATAGGTGCTTTTGCGAGTATTGAAACAGAAGCGGCAAAAATGGGTTTGATGGTTAATGAAGGCAAAACGAAGTATGTGTTGTCATCAACAGCATATACAAGGACACAGAACATCGACGAACTGGACAGACATAACCTCGAGGTGGCACAGGTCTTCGTCTACCTAGGATCCGCTGTAGACACGGACAACAACATCAGTGCGGAGATCAAACGGATATTAACTCTTGCCGACCGTTGCTTCTTTGGGTTAAGAAGGTAATTGAGAAACAAATCCCTTTCTAGAATTACCAATGTAGGTAAACGTTTGAGGATATCATCATAAGACCTTAATCATGCCAGTCCTGCCTTTCAGCGCGAAAGTGTGGACTATATCGAAAGCAGAAGAGGAAAACTTTGATCTTTGGTCCCATGAACACAGTGTGTAGAGAAGAACATATAACAACGAGCTATATAAGCTGTACCGCGACATGGACATAGCTAGAAGAGTGCCCATCGAGACGCTATTACGGCGTAAGATGTTAATTGAGGCTCAGTAAAGTAAGTAAGTAAGTATTTGCGTGTTCAAAATGGCTTTGTCATGCAGAAATGTTAAAGTTTACGACTCTACTCTGGTGCCCGTTATATGTGCCTGATCTATTGGAGGCAAGAGGCCCGCATCCCTGAAACTTAATTTTTTTGAGGGTATCGATTCTTTTGCATATAATTGACAGTTCTTCGTGAAGCTACACACTGCCATGAAAACCCACTCAGCCATTCAGAATTGGCATAATATTTTAGGTCCTTGAAATGTGTTCGGCTCGAGATTTCCATACTATTTATTTTGATACACGACTGCACTGCGGCCTTTCAGCGTCATTGAAAAAACAAAGATGGCAAATTCTTTTTACGTATATGTCATAGTAAGCCCTTAGCCCGTAGATCACATATGTATTTTTTTGCCAAACATACCAAAGGGGTTTTGTTTGTTTAATAAACGAAAATAAATCGCTCAATCGAAAAACAATCAGTGCAAACCAAAAAATGAATCCTTGATTGCAATACCCCATTCGCTGTCAACCTTCATTGACCCATTTTATTGTGAAAAATACACTTTGCATGTAATCGGTGTGATTCCAACCAGCATTTACATCCTCCCTACCAATCAACAATGAGTAAAATGTTGCTTGAAAAAAAGTGTCTTTTTTACTTCATTCATCATTCAATGAGTGTGTCTTCCTGAAAACGACACCCAACATAAATAAATGCCCATAACAGTGACAATGTCACAATACGTGCGGCACAATAGAGCCTAAGCCGTTCCTCTTAAACAAAAAAAAACAAAAAAACAAAAACTGGTATTGAAAAACCATTCGACCAACACATGTAACTCAAGTTCTTCACATTGAATTAATTATTACTTACGAGTACTTTCCTATGTACACATGGTGAATAATGAATTTTATATCTGTCTCTTCTTTTTTTATGTCTATCGGCTATCTATGAATCTTTCATTTGTGATTGTATGATAGGAATAGGAGGTATACCCACTTAACTGTCAGCTTGAAAAAAAAACAGAAAATGGAAAAAACTAATTGCGTGAAGCAAGAGTATCCAGTGAAGAGTGAAGTGAATTAATTACAAAATGAGAATTAAAAAAAGGTGTGGACGCGTATAACTCTTACTACCCATATCGAGCATCAAAGCATCAAAGGTAAAGTACTACAGATTAAGTACTTTTGAAGAAATAAAAAAATATAGAAACAATAGCGTGGACAAGGAGAGTGGTAAAGCATGTGGACTCAGATTTTAATCTGCATCGGTTGATGATAGTAAAAAATTGTACGTTTGTTTGAAAGGAGGTCATATTTTTATTTAAAAATGCAAGCTGTATAAGTCATACTATTAAAACCTTACCGCTGGTGGGGGGACAATAGTAATCGCGTGAACTCTGTAAAGTAAATCTAAACACAAAGTAACTTTCTTGTTCGCCACCGTAATGACTCTTGTTTGATAATTGTTCTTTTATGTTCAAAATATGCTCACAAAGTTGATACAGTAGCTCTCATACCTAAGATACAACGTGAACAGGATCCCAGCAACAGCACCGCACTTTTAGGTTACACAATCGAAACAACAAACTACAGCCCTGACGTGGATCTGTCGCCATAAGTATGTACGAACTCATACACAAAATTTGTTTGCTGTTAAACAAATATGTACACAATCCGAAAAAAACCAGTTTGAGATTGAAATTAAATTCTTCAATTCTTAGTCCAACGTCACTTTTTCCCGTCTTTTTCTTCCTTTTTAACATTGCGAGCATCGCGATCTCCAAGAAATTGCAGTTCTCCCTCCTGCTGCATACAAGTTTGTGGGGCACGCCGCTCTTCAGAAAGCGTTGGCAAGCCTCTTGCTTTTGGATTGTTCCATGTCTGAATCTAACTAGATGCAGATGTCATTGCGTTCATCTAAGCCAAAAGCATGTTGATCTGCCTCTCTTTTCGTTTCTTTGCGAATATGTCTGAAGTTAGCCCTAAACGATGAACATGTTCGCCGAACGTGCTCGTTTGCAATATTCCCAACACAGCGAACACATTTGCCGAACATTCATTTCTTATTGGTTCTCCATAGCGTAAACATGATGTGAGTTCTTCTATTTGATCGTGGTTATCTGTTGCCATTTTACTTTATCCGTGATATGCACACGACGATGTTCACAGCAAAAAACATGGTCCTACATGGCGAACAACGCACCCAACGAACATGACAAAATCGAAATTTTTCGCCAAAGAACCGCCCGTACACGAAAAATACGGCGAGCACAAGCAAGTTCGGCGAGCACGTTCGTCGTTTAGGACTAGTTTGAGCGTAGAATGAAGTTGAACTTTTTTGATTTTTTTTTTTTTGGTTCTCTGGGTTTCTCTTCTGATCATGACAATACTAACTGCGCCAGTCTTGCTGTAGTTTTTGCAAGATGGCAATTTTGACGTAAGGGCTTCCCCGGATCTTGATGCTTTTAATACAAAGGAGCTTTATCACTCTTGTAATCTTTTTCTGTCGGTGGTTTTTAAAATACTAATTGGAGCAATAAGACCTTAATAGCAGTCCATTATGCTATCAGTCTTTTCTTATTACAGCTTTCCAAATGTTCGGAGAAAAGCCAAAAGAAGCTGCCTGTGATAGAAGGAAGGTTGCCAGCTCTCACCATTTCTGCCCCGAGCATCTGTAACCTTATAAGGAAAAATGCAGGACATTCACAGAGGAAGTGCTCCGTGGTGTCATCATCTTCTCCACAGGATTCACAGGGTGTGGCATCACTAAACTTAACACGTTTAAGAGAGTGAAAAGCCTTGTGGCAACACAAACAAGTTTACATTGTTACAGTTTTCTTATTAACGATGGGGAGCTTACGTTTAGTTTGACTGCATCCTCCTGTTGCCATACGAAGATTCTTTATTTCAGCTGTTGTCAACTTACTTTAATTTTTTTTTGCAGCATTATGAGCCGTATGATAGTGCTGGATCCCCAACCGCTGTGAAAAGAGACATCCTATCACAGAAGATGGCGGAGTTTTCCCGCCACTTCATCAACCATTCGCTTATTCGATGATAGATTTCGTCATTGAGAAGCACATTTTCTTTCAAAGAAATATCTGGAACAGGCATTCCTGGATGAGAAAACTGGCAGCACTGGTACTTCGTTTTTTTTTTTTTTTTGAGTAAACAGTTCACAACTATTTCTAAAAAATCTACCCAAACGTTAAATGCTTGTTGCAGGGATGCAGGATTCTCACTTATCGTGCTCCATCGCATCGTTAGCAGGAAGTAAGCAGTTGGTGTTGGTAGTTGGTGTACTTTGGTCTTCTGTACTTTATCTTCCAGTAGGTAGTCAAGGACTTTAATAAAGAGCTGAAGACTAATGACGCTTTCTAGTCAACCAAATATATTGTGAGTTTGGGTTTCATTTCCAAAAACCATCTTTTCCACCTCTCTCATCTAATTTCTTCAACGTGTAAATAAATGAATACAGCTACACAGCAGAGCAAAGAGCCCCAGAATTTTTTGCCGATTCGGAACAGCTAGTAAAGAAAGTGCTTTTCGTGAAATTACTATGAGAAATTGCCAATTCATCGCACTTGGCTGTTGACTGACTTGTTCTCAGTGAAATTATGACCAGCAGAAATTCATTATAAAATCCCAAAAATTGATTTGATTCGCTTTTGACTAAAAAACCAATTTAAACTTTCTAAATGTGACTAATGCTTTGTTCCTTCCTTGAACTTCTGAAATTTCCATTTAAAGACGAAACTACACACACATGTCATTAATGTTGGCAAACCACAACTCCATACACACGACGACGTAATTTGAACAAAAGAATGCACTCCATTCTAATTATTGTTGAATTACTTTCAAAGAAGAAGCTCGCACCAATTGGCATTTTTATATAAAAATAAACACGTTGATTGCATTAAGAAAATTTGCAGGAAATTACTTTAATGTGTTTTATCATTTGTTTTTACTCGAGACAAAGACTCGAGTTGTGAGAAGCATTTTCTATACGTAATTGTGTTTTCTGAGTGTTTGGTAAATGTTTTGCCATTTAGCTGGTTTCAGGACACCATAATTAGGTTGAGTTGAGCAATGTTATGTATTTGATACAAAAAAATCGTCTGAAAACAAACACGCGGTCCTTCCATTTGTTATCTGTTCATTTTTAGATTTTCTTCAATGGGTAAGGAAGAAATGTTGGTCGCTTGTGGTATATCATGTGATTTGTCGTACATACGTTGGTTCTTCTTCGAAAGTGAAAATTGACCGAAATTCAACAAAAGAAATAGTTTGGCAGATTTAAAAATGGTCGAAATAAGTGTATTAAGAGAAAAACGGAGCCTTGGGGCACACCATCTTTCGAATTGATTCTATCAAATTGAGACTTTTTAAGCATATCCTTCCTGTGTTTTGTTCTTGAAAAATGAGCAATCATTTAGAAGCTTCCATTTCAACTTCTAAAATAACTTCACCTTTTTAAAAATATGTATTTGTTTATCAAAAAAATAAAATCCAAATATTTGTAGAAAGGAAAGCTTTCAGATGTGGTACCCGAGGCGTGATGGTTAGCATGTCCACCTGTTAACCCAGAGGTTCATGGTTCGAATCCTAACGGAGGCAAAAATGTTTTTCCACGTGTATCGCCTTTCGCGAGGAATTGGCAAGTTATTAAATGCACTGCCATGCAAAGCGCTTTCTGGATTAGCCGTTTGGAACCGGCAGAAAATTGTATTTTTCCCAATTCTCTCACAAGGAAAGGTTGTGAAATGCGCTCGGCCCTCGGTCTCCTCGCTTTTGGGCGCCACCCTATTTATTTATATATTTTTATTTTGTTTTATAAAACTTCTAGAGCTGTAGTTGCTGTCGATCTCATGACCCTTGTTGAGTCAACACATGCAAGTACATATTTGGATTTCGGTCATGTTTTTGAGGCTTAACTTCTTCAACCAGGCGTATGTCAGGGTTGGTCTTACTTTGGATGGCGGTGTTCCTCCAGTGAATGATATTACGACTATGTCTCCCTTCTGCAGGTGTAGGACGTGAAGGGGTCTGTCACCGAAGATCCTTGGGATCTATGTAGCTATGATAAGACCAATCATCTCCTATACGTCAGTTGTTTGGTGGAAGCAGCTTCCTTGTAAAAACGTTATTGCCTCGTTCGCTAAATTTCAAAGAACAATACGAGTTGGGTGTACTGGGTCCTTTTCCAGCCCTCCGTATGCTGCAGTCGACTCTCTGCTGAATCTTCCTTCCCTTGGTACCTCTTAATACCTACTTCATATCGGATCTACTTTCAAAACCATATCCCGTTTTAAGTTATGAGTTCATTTACCAGTTGAATTTAAACTTACAAGTTAACTAAGGTGGGCAATAGTTCAGGGTAAACCAGCTACACAAGCAACATCTTTCTCCAACAATTTCGCTCTTCTAGCCCTCCGGAAGTTGCCTTTTCGACGCGCTGCTGAATCTTCCTCGCCTTTCGCTTTGAAGGTTGAACTCTTCTTACACTTGACTGTGCTACTTGAGACGATCAGAATTCCGTGCAGTGTGCTTACAAAAATCCGCCGAGATGGAATGTTAGAGTCTTTTTATCCACAAATCGTCTTCGAGAAAAGGACCAAATATCACTCGGAGTATTCTTCTTTCGAAATGACCAAGTGTTTCCTCATGCGATTTAGATATGCTTCAAGTTGAATTGAAAACAGATCTAATCCATTTAAGTCTTAGTATCGTTAGTCTCACTCAATGGTCTTTCGTGCATCAATCCATCTCAGAAAATAGAGTCCAACCGAGAATCCACATAATGTATCAGTTTTAACTACATTCTAAACTGAGATGTCAAATGAGACTGAATCCAAAACGATTATATAAAAGGAACAAAAATTGCATCCTAAGGTTTATGAAACTCTAATCAAGACCAATAGTCATAATGCACTCCCTAGCCCAGCCCACAAAAAATCAACCCCCTAATTAAATGAAAACACCTTTATTTCGAGGACATTCTTTTTGTCGAAAGCCAAACAAACCACAATTCACCTTATTCTCCTCTCGTTAAAACTTGAAACGATTCACACGACTTACCTTGCTTCTGATGTGGCGGTGGCAGTGATGACTTATGAGAATGACGTTGAAAGTAGTTTTTGCTCCATTCTCTGTCTCGGTGCATTTAGCATTTTAATCAACCGGGTTGATCTCAAAAGTGCGAAAGTATAAAAAAAAATCAGCAAGAAAAAAGTAAATTGATTAAAATTTACATTTACTACAATTTTTTGTTGTTTTTTAATAACCCGCCTCGTGATCAACCCGATGAGGTAGCTCTTTCATGGGAAGGACGTAAACTGGTTCAGAGTAGTTAAAAGTGGTTGTGCAGCAGCCCCCATCAATCGTTTTTTTTCTGTTTTGTTTTTGTTAACCTGTTGCCGCCACCTTCCTTCCAAGTCCTACAACAATTATAACATGGTGCAGCCTTGCAGCTGGCTGGATTGTGTATCATGGACATAATTCATACACTTCGCACTGTACCCATGCCTGATGCCAGTAGTTGAAGTCACAAGAAGACAGTCCTAAGCAACAGTTGTTACCAGTTAAGTTCGAAGTCAGTGTATGTATTGAGGTTCTTGTATGTGACTTGATTGCAGAAGCCAATTTCTTTGCCAAACCAAGGGAATTAATAATCTTTTTTGTACACAGGCGACAGAGCCAATTAAAAACCAAAAAAAAACCTCACAGGTAAAACGTAAAATGTGATTCATTTTGTCGATGGCCGGTGGGAATGCTTATGTACTTGTACATGCCTGTCGGAAAATTGGGAGTGGGAATTGTAAGAGAGAGAATATCTGTGAAAATGTTGAAGGTAAAATACTTTACATTATTGCACAATTAAAAGCAAACAGACCTCATCTGGTCATAATAACCATATAACGAAATGAAAATGTTTTATAGCCCCGGAAGGATTTTAAAGGAAAGTAAGTAAATTTGAATGAGTGGGGTTGCTCCTGGTGCTTTTTGAGGATTTAAAACACATAAATATGAAATTTATCTTGTTGTGTTTTCGAGTTTAAAGGTAAACGTGTCTAAATGCAAAGCAAAGATTTAAGTTGCTAAATATTTCAAGAAGTTATGAGAGTGCAAAGAGAAGATTGTGTGGAGTTTATCATGCGAACCAGCTGGAAACTTGCAACCCACTTTATAACGAAAACTTGTCCATCCTTACCACCATTAAACTTACGAAGAACGTGTCTTTAAAATGCTTACGCTGCCATAGATACTCGTAGTAGCTTTGAGCACTTGAATCAAGAGTCATTCTTATAAAGCACTTGTAGCATGAAATGCAAGGGAGGAATTCGAGAATGCTTTTCAGTTGAAAAGGAGTGCTTTTTCACTTGTGTATTTTGTTTTGTAGTCAGGGCAGGACTATGTTTGCTGATTGGTAGCATTGTCCGAGTCATTGAAAATTTTGGTGGCACGTGCTGATCGGTGGAAACATTTTGAATTGAGTGTAGAGCGTCTCCCCCAATTAACAGTTTATTATAAGGTTTTACTTTTATCGTGGATTCAGTTTCAAAATGCAGGATATCTCTCCTCAACCATCACAGTTGGTGATATGGTGAACCAAATTGGAAAACTGAAAACCCGTACGTGTAGGGTTTGTACAGTTTGTAATCAGTTGCTTATCAGTTGCTTGTTTTTATGATTTCTTAGAGCAAACAAAATTGGTTCAAAAAGAAGAACAGAAGTTGTCAAGGAGTCTAATATTAAAATTTCATTATATCTCCGCCAATCTTTCAAGTCGTCTTCTATTCTCAAGTAGATGGGATTCATCTCGCGTTGACCTTCTGTATCCAGTATAATTTTTTGATATTTATTTTCACTTGTATTTTAAGCGTTCTATTTCAGGCAATTGAGAAGTAGAAAGAGAGATTAAGTTGTTCACATACAACTTACACACTTGTTCAGCGGTAAGGAATTTCAACAGTAAAGGTCCTAGGTTTGATCCATGAGGTACTCCACTTTATTGTGATTTTTCATTATTTATTATTGTTAGCTAATATTTTGAACGGTCAAGTTATTAAGGCTTGTCATTTTGCTGAGAAGCATAAAGGGCATAACGAGCCTCCCGTTTAACAGGCATGTTTATCATTACAGCACAGGTACCACTAATTGACAACATAACAACCAAAAGTGTAGAATGGTCTAGTCTCTTTTTATAGAAGGTGTGTTAGGTTGGATGGGGTGGCTGCAGCTGCAAGTGACAATTACTTCCCAGGAAAACAGAAAAAAAGGAGAGGAATTTTCAATTAATAATAACCTATTGGGGCTCTGAAAGAACTTTAGGATGCTGATCGGTAAAAATTTAGAGAATTCACTCAGTTTCTCGAAGAAATATTTTCCAAGGTTTTTTTTCTATTTTGGGCTGAGTTTCGTCATTCACAGAGGAAGAAGAATAGTCCTTCCACTGCCTCTTTGTTGTGGCATCCCCTACATAAGCTGGATGTGCTTATGTCCATTCTCATCATGTCGGTACCAAATGCGTTGAGGCTTGTGAGAATGCCAATTAACGAAGCGAAAGCCAGGACATGCTAAACTGGAGTAGAAATTCTTTTTTGTTCTTGGAAACGTCTGGCCATTGGTTTCCTTTACTTGGTAGTTCTGAATGACACTCAACTCTCATTTAAAATTTTTTTTTTCCATTAATTTCTTTTTTTTTTTGCTCTAGTCGCTTGAATACAGAGGTTTTGGTTTCGCTGGATCTGAGCGATGCGATGACCCAATTTCGGACAGCTTATCAGCCATTTCATTAACAATGTGTCCTGAAACACAAATTAAAGTTGCGTCGTTCATTGCGCTGGGTAGACCAAAATTTAGATTACTGCGAAAGCTTTCTATCAATTTAAATTTTTGACTATGGGCGCTATAGCTTTTATGGCCACAAGTCGCATGACTGTCTATGAAAATATCAATTTTTTTTTTGTTGAGCAAGTTGTGCTAACTGAGATGTTTTGCGGCATCACAGAATGCGAGTTCTTCTGCTTGGAAAACACTGCAGCTTTATTAATCTGCAGAGAATCTGAGAAAATACCTCTTCCTTACTCTTCGTTCGTTTTGGAACCGTCTGTGACGACTGAGACATAACCCTGATATTTTCTAGGGCCACTGGGTTGGAATCAGTATGCGGTAGGTAGTCTGCTTGTTAATCTCAGTTCAAATGCATTATAGTTCTGTGGCCTGTAAGATCTGTTTTCTGATTATCGCAAAGAAAAGGTCTGAGGAAGCCAGCGAGAGGAAAGATATCGTTCCCATGGTACTGGTTGAGCCAATGCATTTTTTTTTTAAGAGGAGGCTAATACGAATACGCAATACGCAATAGATGGGATACAAGTAAGTTGGACAGATGAAACTGGGAGGCTGAAGGAAAAGTAGTTGCCCGGAGCTGAACTCGAACCCATAGGTCTGGCTGCCCTTAGCCGAATGCATTCAAGTCTTTGGATTTTAGTCTTTCTTGAGTTCTTCTGTGATGATGGCCACGATTAATTGAAGTTAATGCACTGAGTCTTTTTGCCGCATTCAGAAAACTAATAGAACCACGGAAAATAGGAATATCATACAAACCACTTCTAAATCACATAAGGCTTTCAGACTTCAGAATACATTCACTGAGCCAAAATACACCACTTCAAAGATTAAAAGTTGAATCGAATTTTAAAGCATTGTTGGGCATTGTTTGTCTATCTATAATACTGAAAAACCACTGCAAAGTCTTTGTAAATACTTTGGGAATTGGTTCTGAGTTAAGCTCACTTGCCTTAAAATTCATACGTTTACATGAATATAATATTATTGGAAAGGTATAGCACAGTGGAAGTGCTTAATATAAATTTCATGTTAAGTCATAGCGTAGACAAACAAAAATAAATAAGATGGCACTACAGAGTTCGGGGATCCCCGGAGCCTAGAGCATTTATTTCACCCAAGGAATGAAATGGACCAAAAAATTTGAGGACCAAAAAATTGAGATTTCTCTCAAAAAGAGCACATTGTAGGGAAATCGTGGAAGATGAAGACCTCGTCTTAGGTTGCGCATTCATGTGAAAACAGATCTCAACCGACTAAAAGTGCAAAATTTGCTGGCTTAAGATGTTGGTTGAGGTTCAGGTTCACTCCGAGCTATAATGCACACCTAAGTAAAGTAAAGGACTTTCTTATTCCTCGCGAAAGACTATGTACAGTGGTGGCCACACAATTAGAAACGGCACCCATATAAGTATGCATTACTTTCTTAAAAGACATTTCTTCAGGTTGAAAAGAGGTTTAATTTGTAGCCCATGAATAAGAGTACAAATTAAATAATTAATACGAGAAAAAAGCTAGTCAATATCAAATACAAAAAAATAAACATGTATTTAACTCAAATTTTGTGTGGCCATACAATTAGAAACAAAACATTAAAAATGGTATTTCATTAAAAATCTTCAGTTTAACATAGAGAAGTATTAATATTTTGTAGGGAATTTATTACTTTGTATAACCGCAGCCAAAATTCTTTCCATACTTTCAACCAAAGCGCAGCATCTTGATGGTGGTATACCGTTCTAGACCTCCTTAATGTTTTTGAAAAGCTCGTCCGAATTTTAAGATTTTTTGGACTTTAATCCTCTCTCGACGTCTGCCCATAAGTTCTCAATCGGATTCAGGTCCGGACTTTGCACGGGTCAATCCAAAACACTGGTTTTTGTATCCGCATACCACTGCTTTACAAGTATGCAGTATGTTTTGGGTCGTTGTCCTGCTGAAAAACCTAACTGATGGGCATGTGTGGGAACGAAAAAGGCTCTATGACACTCTGCAGTATGCCTTTATAAACGTGTTGATCCATTCGACCGTTTATCCTTACTACCCAACCAAAACCAACACGACTCCAAGAAAATGCACCCTTAACCATTATGTATGGAGTGATGAATCTAAATTCAATTTGTTTCGGGTCAGACGGTAAAGTGTACGTTAGACGTCCTCAGAAAAAATAATTAGACCAAAAATACACGCTGAAGACTGTGAAACATGGAGGAGGAGACATAATGGTTTGGGGTGCCGTTTCTAATTGTGTGGCCACCACTGTATACCTGTGGTCGACCACCAATTCTTCTTCAAAGCCGATATTCTTGTCTTAAAAATATGATATTTTTCTCGACGTGTTTTTTCATACATTTTTCGGAGTTGGTATTTTTGACAGCTATCATGTGATTTATTCTTAGTTTGGTTTGCCATTTTATTATGGATAGGCTTACTCGGATAAGTCCATCCACCATCGCACGCACAACGATTGGAGCGGTGCCCATCCACTTGATTACAAAATCAAATTCGCGCAAGAATCGAAGTCGAACGATCATGAACCACGTAGAATTTGCCTAAAACGTGATAGCCACCGATCCCGATTTTCACAAGAAAATTTTGTTCAGCGATGAAGCACACTTTCGGCTCTTAATCAAACTAAATTGTCACATTTGGAGTCATGATAATGCACAAACCATTGTTGAAATGCCATTGCATAATCGAAACGTCACTCTTTGGTGTGCTTTTTGGGCAAAGGGAATCACTGGCCCATATTTATTCAAAAATGAAGCCGGCCACTATGCTACAGTAAAATATAAATTATGTACTTTTTACCAACTTCGTTGATTTCAATTTATGTCGACTTTATGAACAAAGTAGCAACCCTCCCTTTGTTTCAGTTGAGTGGAATTCAGGACGAACTTCACAGAAATCTGGATCCTATTTTATGTGATGATCTAAACAGACACCGAGCTGATCCAATTCTTAATGAAGTTAAATACCATCCAGCCCTTGAGTTTCAGTTCGAAATATCAGCACCTGAGCAACTAAAAATTTTATATTTAAATTTGATTTCAAATCAGAAGACTACACTGGGTTAGACAATGCACTTTCTGACATAGACTGGAACGTTAAGTTCCAAAAAATGTACTTAAAATCCAGGTTAGATACTTTTTATTCAACCATGTTTGAGTGTTTTGCTTTACACATTGCACAAAAGCGG
Organism: Melanostoma mellinum; assembly: GCA_914767635.1. NCBI lineage: Eukaryota > Metazoa > Arthropoda > Insecta > Diptera > Syrphidae > Melanostoma > Melanostoma mellinum. Next base: position 51,615,193 of record OU612060.1, on the reverse strand, counting down.
ATTAGTCCGAAAAGATACTCTTTTAGCCCGTGGCTCGGACCTGAATTGCGGAAACTAAAAAACTATAAAACTTGTGTACACAAAAATTTAAAAAGGAGATTCTGTATAAATACTTCCAATAGTTTCACAGTAGCCAGGAAAGAGTTGGCAAGAAAAACATCGATTGCATATAAAAGGTATATGTTCACAGTTAAATCTAATTTAAAAACGAATCCCTCATTGTTCTGGAATTTTATTAAAAGGACATCATATCCTTCTTCCCTCTCCATGAGAACAAATTATCCATGAGTGACTACGAAATTGCAACACGTTTACAGAATACTTTAAAACAGTTTACAAATCCAATGAGGATAATGAAGATGATATTTTCCTGACAACAATCAACACAAATATTTTATTGAAACTGATTTAGAAGCTGCTTGTCGGGAAGTCAAAGACTCTTTTTTACCTGGCTATGGTGAAATTCCTGGATGCATACTACGAAGATACTCCAAATCTTTATGTGGAGTCTTGTGCTCTCTTTTCAACAAGCAAATGGCTGATTCAATTTATCCCGATATTTGGAAGAAATCATTCATTTAATCTCTTTACAAATCTGGGTCTCGATCTATTGCTTCCAACTATAGGAGCATTGCAACAGCTCAGTCTTTGATTATTTCCAAAACTCTTTGAATCACTCATGGTAAACTTTATGTATGTTCTTTTATTTAAAACCATATATTTCACCCCATCAACATGGGTTTTTCGGTGGAAGATCCGTTGTTTCAAATTTGATGGAGCTAACATCAAACATCTCAACAGGATTCGCGAATGGCCAACAAACCGATGCTGGTTACTTTGATTTCTCAAAGGCATTTCATCAACTGAACCATCGTATACTGAAAAAAAAGTTATGTCAACAATGGTTTCTTTCATACTTTAATGGTCGAACCCAATACGTGAAATTTAAAACTTGTTTTTCAACAGCGATAGATGCTACATCTGGTGTACCACAAGGAAGTCAATTAGGAGCGCTCCTTTTTTATTATACATAAATGCATTGCCACATGTGCTTCAACACTCAAAGATTCTCCTCTACGCCGACGATGTCAAGATATTTTTATTGTTGTCAAATTTTACGGATTTGATGCTCTTCTGAAATGGACTGCGATTAATAAATTATCACTGCACAATTCAAAGTGCAAGGTTATGACTTTCTCACGTAAGTCTTTGGATCACCAAGTGGATTTTGTATTGAACGGGCAGTTACTAGAACGATGCGAAAAGTTCAATGATCTCGGAGTGCTCTTTAATCGAAAGCTTACTTTCAATGACCATATTGACTACGTAGTCAACAAAGCAAAATCAAGACTGGGAATGATTAAGCGTTGGTCGAAAGAACTTAACGACCCATATGTTACAAAGTCTCTTTATGTTGGACTCGTACGAAGCTGCTTAGAGTTCGCTTGTCAAATTTGGTCACCTACATATGCTACCCATATTCAAAGGATAAAATCAGTCCAGAAACAGTTTCTGCTATTTGCACTTCGCGATTTAAGCTGCAATGATCGCTTTTGCTTCCACCATATCGTCATAGGTTATTTTTATTACAAATGAACACACAAGAGGACAGGAGGAAGGTTTTTAATTATTTAACAACGTTTAAAATCATCAATGGAGAAATATCGTCACCATATTTACTTTCCCTAATCAAATTTAACGGACCTCCCCGGACTCGAAACTATACACCTTTACACGTCAGCTTCCAAAGATGTAATTATATAGCCAACGAGCCTCTGATAAGATGCTGCTTTTAATGATTACTATTCTGTTTGTAATGTTTCAACTAGTGATCTATCAAAATTAAATTTGTTAAATTATTTCAAATTAAATTTCATTTAGTTAGTTTAAATTTAACCATGACTGTTAGTCATGCGGCGGTGGCGGCCACTAGCCCGCTTTCTCTTAGGTTAATAGTAGCCTTAGTGCCAACATAAGATGTTAAGTCCATCTGTTTGGTCATGACTGTTTTCAAATAAAGCAAAGCTTTCGCTAAGTGTAGGTAATGGAAAAACCATTTGACAAAAAATCAAAGCAAACTTGGCCACCACAGAAACCAATCACGTCAGTTATTTTAGAGGAATGTTCGAAACATGTGCTAAAATGGTTCCTAAGCATTCGCATACATGTACACACCTATGCATTAGTATTTTTTTTTTTTGGTGAAAAGTCTTCAAAAAAAAGGTTCCGAACGAATTTTCTTCAAAAATGAGCTTGCGGCTCATTCGAAAACTCAGATCACGTAACATCAATAGGACAAAACTATGTGAACCATACATTTCAGACATAAATAGAAAATATTTGTGTCCTTTACTTTGCATTGAAATATACCATCCTCTCCCTCACCATTCCACACCAAAAAGAATCCTACATCCTTTGAAGTGAGTGAGGTGCTGCCACTTGTGGCTCCACAGTGCACACCCTATTCAACATAACCTAACCTATCCTTTGAAGAAGAATACGAAACCAATAATGAACCCTAGTTTTTCAACCTTGTCTAGTTAAAATCAACCCATCGTCAAAAAAGAATAATGCCCCACGTCAAATGGTTAAATTTTCCTTTACCTATGCTTAATTGCAAATTGTTTACAAAAAAAAAAATACAAATTATCCTTACAAGTAAGTAAAATTTTCAAATATTTATGATAATTTGATAAGACTTGAGGCGTGTATGTAAATCACAGTTTTAATGGGGAACACGGAACACCCTCTATCCGTTAAGCGCGTGTATCTTACAAACGCATTAGCTATAAAAGTCTTTTATAGATTCTTGAAACGTGTTTGTTTTGAATGAACGCCAAGCACGTTGAGAGCCAGACTTTTACTCGTAGACACATACAAAAATGCTTCTCTTTTTTAAGTTTTTGTTGTGTTTAAATTAAAATTCACGGCATGTCTTCAAAGTTGCGTTTTTTTATTTATTTTTCGACATCATTTTCGTGTGTTTTTTTTTTTTTTTTTGTTTTTTATTATTTTATTATGTCCTGTTTTTTTGTGATGTGATGTGATGGTGCAAATTGAATTAAAAATACAGTTTTTGAGTCATTTTTTAAAAACCAAATATGAAGAGCATTATGTGCCGTGGTTTTTATTTACATAATTGAAAACACGAAGTTAAAAACTTTTGAAGTATTTGTGGGTGAGTCGTTCGTCACCCATCTGGAATTGTAAACTTCGAATAAATTAAGGTACGGCTGGGTTCGCTTGTATTGTTTTATCCAAATTCCACCCAAGCTGTTGGGTGAAATTGGATTTTAAAGCATTAGTTACCTGGAAAAATATTTCCTCAAGAACGGAATCAGTGACTTTAGCGGGAGGAGCAGGGAGTTTATGGAATGTAAGCAAAAAATGTTATTGAACTGGAAAAAGGCAACATTTTCTGGAATCTGTGTTCGATTTAATTTAATTTTTGTTGTTTTTTACTCGTAAGTAAATAAGTGTTATTGTTCCTTTTCGACTCCGCTGTTCATCTCTCTGAATAGTGAATTCATTTAATTCAACCAGAGCAACCATAAGAGACCCCAAGGCTAAATGAAATCAGGTTTATGGAAATAATTTTTTAATTTGAGTTTTTGATTCGAAGACCTTTCGAAGAACTTAACAAAAGTTGTGAAAAGCATAGCTAATGAGTGTAAAAAAATGTTCAGATTGAACGAAGAAGAAAAAGTGGTACCACAAGGAAGTATAGTAGTCCTCGAACCTTTAATTTACACTTGATGCAACTAAAAGGGAATATAACGGACAGGTCATGCTTAAAACGATCAACGAATGTCAGTTGGAAAGCTCTCATAATAACCCCCTAATGAAGGTTCTGAAGAGACCGAGACTTCGGTGAGGGCATAACGCATTATTATATAAGTAAATGATATAGTGAAAAAGAATCATGGAAAATTTACAAAATTACTTACATATTCGATTCTATGATTAGATAGATTAAAACTCTCCAAACTCACTGGGATATCCACTGTCACAACATACGCGACGCAACACTTCGAAAATCAAATTGAGATATGATTTTTTCAAAAAGACACTGTTCTCCGCTTATAACTTAGTCCTACACAATTGTAAGCCACCAGGGTAGCAGTCTTTCTTTTCTGTGTCGCAACAGATGAAAATAAGCTGTTGGTAGTAATTTTCATTTATGAAACCAAAGGCCGCATCCAGATGAACTGGGATTCTGAAAGAAAAGAAGATACCCGATACCCAAAGGATTAGCAGAGTTACCAAAGTAAAAAAAATAGGATTTAGAGAGAGTATGTTCTAAGATTACAAATTTCCTAGTTAGACTAGACCAAGTGCTGTTGCAATTAGCGCACATCCAAGAATTGTAAGTAGCTTCAAATTGGATTTTCAAAAATTCTGCTTCGTCTTTTGTAAACTAGCAGTGAACTATAGTTTGAGGAAACACTGGCATATTGTTACTTATTGCTGTGGAACGACTTTATGTTATCCGAACTGGATCTTTCGATGGTTGAAGCACCTTGTTTGATTGATTTTTTGAAAGTTTATCTGAAAAGATTATCCCGGCCGAACCCATTCGTTCCTTTAAGAATCGTCTGTATACAAATTGATATCGATTATAACTTTCGAACATAGACAGTTTTTTCAATAAATTCCCCGTGAACGGGAACGGGAACCTTAAAAAACTTGACAGATTTTGAAAAAAAAATTGTCAATATTTCGATCTCATCCCCACATTCACGCTGAAACGGAAACGGTATTCTGAAAATATTCAGGCAAGTGAAAGTCAGTTTGCCTTAGGTGCCAGTTATAGCGACCAGGAAAACGAATCAGGAAAAATTTTCAAATGGGATAATCACAATGTTTTCGTAAGAATTTTATTACAAATGTTACCAATAGATATCTAGTAAATAACCCAGATATTTTTTTTTGTCATAAAAATATTCAATTGAACAAATATTTTCCGTTAAAATTATATTTTTCCACTCTCCTGATGAAATTGAATCATAGGAAAATACAATTTTAAAGAAAATATGTCTTCCATTATACTTTTTCTGGGCACAAAAAATACTTTGAGTGATTTGCCATCGATTGGTATAACATTTGTTGTTCAATTGTAATGAAAACATAGATATTATTCCATTTTTTCTTATTTGTTTTTCTGATCGCTATAACTGGCCCCTTAACTGCTGAACCGATTTAAATGAAATTTGGTACAGAGAAAGCCTAGAGCCTAAGAAAGGTTATAGCTTCTACTTCAGCTACATATTCCTACGGGAATTCGTCTCCAATAGATATTTGATACACTGTTAAAAGCTTCAATCCCAACGAAGCCACGAGTAAAAGCTGTCTATCTATCTACTCCATCCTTGATATCAAGATGACTTAGAAACTGCTAAACTTTCAACATAGGAATGCTAGATCATCCCACTGTAATAGTTGATCCACATAATCCCATGAAATCGGGAACAGAAAACTATATAGTTTCAGATTGTCTTAAGCGTGGCCTGTCCGGTGTTCCTGAAAATTTTTGCTTTTTAGGCAACTTTGTGTGAACAATGGCTTCCAATAAGCTACACCCGAGCATTGGCGTGCGGGTCAGTTGTATTGTATAATATAAGCTAAAAGCATTTCTTTTCTTCATTGTTCCTGTTATTTATATGTTCCTACTTAAGAAACAGGTTCTACCCTGTGGAATTTCGTAACGTGTTGTGAAATCCAATCCCCGGTGAATTGAACTCGAATTTAATGAACACATCAACTTCATTACAAGCAAAACAGATTCTATGATTGGTTTTATGAAGAGCTGGGCACAGGAACAAACGACCCCTATGTACTAGATGTGTTTCACTCTTTGTATAAAACTAACATGCTCGTCCCCATATCGAGTATGCTTCTCAGGTTTGGTCATCTCTTGAAAAAGTTGTCGCGTTGAGGCAGTTCCAAAGAGAGGCATACGTTTAGCACTTAAATGTTTTTCCTGGATCCTTTTAATGTGGAAGATAAATGATAATGACTTAGTAATGTTCCGACTTGCTCAGCCACATAGGATTCGACTATCGCGAAGGATCTCACCGACTACGTTTGCATTGCTCCCTCCCACAACAGAACTAAATATCTCATGCCTGAGTCCTAAGGAGTGGACTGTAGAACTCCAAACCTTTTATTTTCGAGGTCAAACTTAGTAAAATTAGCTTAATCCTGAGACTTCAAATCTATGCTCCACATTCATAATTTTCATAATTTTGACTTCGTTGTATTAATTTGTTTTTTTTTTAGTTGATTTTTTTCTTGTCATTACATTATTTTATTGTTAAATGTAATGTGCTTTTTCGTTTTCGTTCTTTTGTGCCTGTGTTGGCGTAATTAACTAATTACTTGCAACAATGATGAAGAGCCTAGTTGATATGACCTTTCTCTGAGCTCATTACTACTTAAATCTCTGAGATGCACCAATAGTTCTTCATATCCTGGCTACAAAAAGGTATTTCTCCAAATCAGCCAGACCTAGTGATAGGAGAGAAAAATGTTCCAGAAGTTTTTGCTTCAAAGTACGAACAGATTTTCGGATTTTTTTCTCCGACATTATTTTATCCGGCAAACTGCGTAGAAGTGCATGAAGTGCTTAATTTGAAAAATTTCTAACAAAGCAATTGTGTTTCCGATTTCGTCCGATGTTGCGGACAATTCCCCGCTCCTAATGGATACCTCGCTTGGGCTGAATGTTGGCCCTCAGTGGATTCAGCCAGCCAAAATGCCTTCCGTCGCCCACAACATGAGATGTCTCGAAAGATTTTGATTAATTTATGGATCACCGCACCGTTTTCCTTTGTGAATTTTAAAACTAACAACTAACAGTTAGCACGCATGAGAATCGTAGCTTGAGTCGTTCAACTTCATTAGTTTTTTTTTTTACGAAAAGATCGTTCAAAGATTCTTTAAAATTTAGATATCAAAAGAACAACGAAGTGCGGCGTGGCACAACTTTGGATATGTCTCGAAACTACACCTTGAAAATTCAACCCAATGCTAATGAAAGCCCCTTGGCGAAGACTGTGTTGCCTTGGATGAAGTCTTAGAAATACCAAGCCTTTAGAACATCTATTCAATATCATAGACCACAGAGTAACACCTCACACTTAGCTTGTTTGTATTATAACTTAGCAGTCATTCCCTCAGCTGTTCATTACTTCAACTTTCAAGTAGTCTAAATTTAAAAACTACTCGGGCTCCGAGCGCAAAAAATAAACAAGGAAAATTAACATTCTTGGCTCACTTGGCTGTTGTCAATGGAACTTGTAAGTAATTGTGCCCTCATATGAATCCTTGCCTCAAAAATTTCGTATCCATGTACAAATGTACATTAAAGTGGGTCAAAAAAATCGATTATTGTTTTCTTTTACAAATGTGCTCTTAATTTTAATAGGAACATCCTCCGCATCGCAGTTTTGTATATTTTTCTCAGTCCAATAGAAAAAATTCATACCTCATCATTTATCGATTGAACAGAAAAATGTTCCAAGAAAATTTTTTTAGGAAATTTAACGCTCTACAAAAAAGGTATTTTATGTTTTTTCCGTAAACCTCACCATTTGAAAGATATTAAGGATTTAGTTTCGATTATTTTAAGACAAATTTCATTTTTGTTTTTGAATGTTATAACTCGACAATAAATGACAATTTATTGGTGACAATTACAAAATGCGCAATGCAAATTTTTATTGCAAATTAACTGCACTATAAAAATGGTTTTTTGTTTTGGCGATGAAATTAACCGTTCAAATTATTCATCATCAAAATTTCACGGATCGGATCTTAAAAGTTTTTGATGTGATATTCGAAAAATTTGAATTTAATTTATGAATTTTATATGAATTTCATTTCTTGTCGTTAATATAAGTATTATTTGTTTTGAGTTTTATTTTCACAATTCAAATAGATGAAATGAAATACAAAACAGAAATTCTTTAGAAGGGAAATTTTTCCCAGGATCGTAATTTCTAATGATTAAAAATAAAATGTTTAGAATAATTGAAGAAAAATTTTGATAATTTCGACAATAAAACTCAAATAATACTTATATCAATGACAAGAAATGAAATTCATATAGAAAAATTTAAATTTTATATAAAGAAATTTTTCGAATATCTCATCAAAAACTTTTAAAATCCGTACCCAACATGAAAGTTTGATGATGAATAACTTTTAAACGGTTAATTTCATCGCCAAAAGAAAAAACCATTTTTATAGAGCAGTTAATTTCCAACAAAAATTTGCATTGCTCATTTTGTAAAAGTCATTTACTGTCGAGTTATAGAATTCATAAACAAAAATGAAATTTGTCTTAAAACAATCAACACTAAATCCTTAATATCTTTCAAATGGTGAGGTTTACGGAAAAAAAACTAGATTTCTAATCTAAAAATTCTCTTGGAGCATTTTTCTGTTCAATCGATAAATGATGAGGTATGAATTTTTTTCTATTGGACTGAGAAAAATATACAAAACTGCGATGCGGAGGATGTTTCTATTAAAATTAGGAGCTCAAATTTTTTGAGAATTTTTTTAAGGTGTCTAGCAACCCATTTTTCCGTAGCATTTGTAAAAGAAAAAAATAATCGATTTTTTGACCCACTCTACTGTACATCGTATGTACATATGCATGGTGTACTACATCAGCACAGAATGTACATGCATATGTACAAGTACATATGTAATTAAAAGCCATGCTATTGAACTATGCCCATTTCATCAAACGCTATCAAGTGCAGAGAAGCGATGGTGCTTAAGAATCGATAAACATAATGTATGTACGTACATCAAGGCTTTCAAGGTAAATACTTTAAAATAAATTTTGATCAGCAAATTATACTCGAAGAATGCAAGAGCTATGACTTTATCTGTATTGTGCAAATTGTGTTCGCAATAGCCAATAGAGTGTGGTTGTAATTTTGTTGATATGTAGTTTTACCTACAAGTGTATCAATAGCTTGCGATAAGGTGTGTTTTTTATTTTTGAAAATACTTATTGTAAGAAATTAATGCTGAAGGTAGGCTCAAAAGTACTTTTCGTTCAGTTTTCAACTTTTTTCCTAAGATCCTGATAGTCACTTCCTTATCTCATATCCTAAAAGTATTTTCTCTAGATATTCCCAGAAAAAAACCTTCAGAATTAAAGGAAGGCTTTAACACGTATGACCAATTAAATCCTTATTTTGAAGAAGGCAGAAGAAAGTTTTGCACCTCTCCTCGATTTCATTGGTGCTATAGTCTTCCAATTCCAGTCAACAGCTTTCATAAAACTTAAGTGGGTAATCGCACAAACAAAACGGATGAAAACAATAAACTTTGCACCGAAGGACACTTGTTTCGGATATTCCTTACATCATCACAAAATATGAGTCGTAGGTACGTAGCGTGGTGTTAGCACAGTTCCATTTTAGTGAAAACAAAATGACGGCGAATATGCTTGGGGTTACTTTTGAGACAATTTGCAGCGAATGAAACGATTTATGAAACGATTTTCTGTTCTCACTCAATTAGTTGTCGGTTAACCCCAACCAGAGAAAAGTTTCCAACAATTTTTGTATTTGATAATTTGAAAACTGAAAGTTTATTCTGTGCATTGGATTGCCAGAGACAAGTTCTGTTTCTATTTCGAAACTTCGAAAGTACAAAGAGAAACGCTTGAGCGAATCTGATTCCTACTTCAGCTGCTGCTTACTAAAATTTTCCCAAGAAGAACCCATGGGAATTTAGTTTTAAAGTTTTCACACTAATTAATTGAAATTGAAGGCAACATCTTTATAAGGGCAGAAGTACACTCAACCCAACAACTGTGATCTATTCTACGGAATATGTTTTTTTAATCCGTTTGCAAAAAGTTTGTTCAGCATTCGCTCTTCCATTAAAACTCAGCAATTTTCTACCCTCAGTTGTCTGCATTCAAATGCAAGTTCTTACAATTAAAGCAAACTGACTATACCATGCCGGGGCCACGAGATTTATAACTTTTATGTTCTGATCATAATTCACAGTCTTCATTATAATCAAAGTGAAATTTTTTACATTCGAGGAAGAAAGTTCATCTCCAACTACTTAATGGAAAGCAACTACTTGAAATATTTTGTAACTCTTAATTATTCACATTGCATGCATGAGCTAAGTGCATGGGGATTCTTTCCTTCACTTTGATGCCATAAAATTTTTTACTTGTTTTTTAAGTGCAAGAGCATTGAAAGTGCACTTAACCTTACTGCAGAAACGGGTTTGGTTCTTTGTAAATATTTGCGTGTCAGTCGATAGCGATGAAAAGTCTACGTTTGCATATTTTGAATTTTTGAAAATGTCCTTTTGCTTGATTCAGTGTGTGGGTGAATCGATTTGAGTTTGCTGAAGTTCGTTTGTAATATGAAAAAAGGAATGCTTATTCAAAAGAAAAGTTTACAAAATTCTTTTCCAATGAAACGAGTTGAATTTCTCCTTTTGACACATAGTACTCGATGGGCGAGTAATGTGTTTCGATTTAGATTTAAGTAAAGGCCTATGATTTAGATGCTACTATATGGTCTCATTATTCTCAATCACTATACTGTTGGAAAAGGTTAAGAGGCTAACACTAAAAAGCTCTATTTTTTGGTTGCTTCTTCCGAAAGATGACTTAAGGATTGATAACAAGGCTATATTGTGGTTTCTACTTCGATGAGGTTAGGTGAAGCTAGGTAAGATTATGTTACGTTAACTAAGGTAAGATAAGGTTAGGTTAGTTAGGTGCGTTAGATTAGGCTGTGATGGTCTGGAACCCAAAAGAGACTCATAGCATTTAATCTTCCGACCGCATTCAGAAAAATCTTGCATTCCTGGATCACTTTCAAATTAGCTAGAGGGTTAAGTAGAGCCTTAAGTAGAACACAGCTTGGCTCTTGCTGCAGACACAAGTACTTCTCCCCATCCAGCGATAAATGGTCTTTAGAGTACACTCCATGATGTAGGTATCAAGGGGAAGAATATTCAATAGTGCGTCGAGAGCAGAACCCGGAGTGCTGGGTAAGGCCCCATTACAGCTAAGACACATTGTTCTTTGAAATTTGGGTTACGAAGCAATAACGTATTCAAGCGGGAGCTTGTTCCACCATAAAACTGACGCATAGAAGATGATTGGTCTTATCATATCCGTATAGATCCAAAAAGGCTTTCGGGGACAAATTCAATATCATACCAAAGGCTAAGTTATATTGCGCGATGACTGATAGTGTCTTTCCAGTTTTCAACTCGACATGTTCAAACCAAGAAAGCTTGTTATCTAGGATTACTACTAGGTGTTTGACTTCATTTGAAAAGTGAATTTTGACGCCTTTCTACGTGAACACAACGATTCACAGCCGCATACAGAGCCGCAGCCGCAAAATATGGAGGCTGGATGTAACCAAGAGCGACGTTGTAAGCATATACTTGGGCGTGTATTTAGACCAATTGAGCATTTCAGGCTGAGACTTGAGAGTCGATCGGTAATGTTAGGTTAGGTTTGGTAAGTGTGGCTGTCATACCAGATTAATAATAATAGCTCCATTGCGATACCACTTATCAATTTAATGAGATACTTCAAAATTTGAATGGCTTGGAGCTTTCTATTAATCAATGTAGACAGATAATATCAGTGTTCATAAGATCACTAGTAAATGTAGCTTACGTCTCCTATGGAGGGTGGTGCATGAACAGAGAGGATACAGGACTTTTTACACTTTCTCTTCGCTCATTTAGCTGCTGCATAAGTCATTGGATCGGTCTTTGAGCTTTGCCAAATGTCTACCTGTGTAGCAGTGTCCAGTTAAATCAAAGATTACGGACTATACTTGGTCAGATGTTTTTGGTACTTAATAAGGTGGTAATGTTTGTCCAGCTATTGTTTGTTTTCCTTATGGAATCTTTCTTTCGAATGAGTTTGTACGTAGCGATCGGTAAACTAATGTTCCTCCTATTGGGTGACAGTGCTCTGAAGCCTGCAAGAGGTGAGTGTTTGACTGTTCTGTCATATTCATAAAGGTGCGTCCACACTATGCCGATCGACATCAATCGGCATATGCTGATCGGCAATACCAACTTAGTGTGGACGTTCCGATCGGCCTTCCTCCTTTCCGAAAGCCGAACCGAATTCGAACCGAATGAAAAGGATCATTATGCCGGTCGGCATAGTGGGGACGCACCTTAACAGACGATCAACATCTGCAAGTGGTTGCAGGGTTCTTGGAAACATTGCCAAGGGTTTTCCGAGAAGATGCAGATATTTGACGTGGATATCAGGTGATAGGACCTATTTCGTCGCCATAATTTTCGCTTGGAACGAAGTTGTTTGGGAGGAGGAAATAGAGTTAAGAAAATTTGGTTTTCGACCCAATGGTATATAGAAATGAAATGAGTTACATATATCGTTAAAAATCTTTAAAGTGCAATGTGGATCTTTGATGGTGTCTTGGATTCTCTTATTTCCGAAAACTAGCTGGAGTTGGTGGTGTTTTTAGAGCGACTTGGTATTGAATGGAATAAACTAAGAACCGATTGAGACGAATTGCTTTGATCGCGGTCACTTTTTTCTTGTAAATGTCGGGGGAATATAAAATCAAAGAGTATGACAAAGGCAGCTGAAGGTGAAGAAGGGAGAGCTTCATCGATAAAGCCGCTCAAATCAATTATCCAAGTTTTTTGAATCAATCACAAATAGTTAGTTTAAAATACGTTGCGGTTTCATTTGCATAAAGGGGCAAGTTCGAAAGCGAATTTGAAAAACTGCGAGCAGTATCATTAGCAAAATTAAAACAAGAGCGTAGTAAATAAGGCAGAGCCTTGAGGGACACCAGAATTTATTAGATAAATATCAGGCACACAATTTCAAATCTTTTGAAACTCCTAATACAAAAGCAATTTTCCCTACATGTAGCAGGTACCCAAAAGCAGTCTATTTATTATTATTCATTGATGTACTTTATTGACACTTTTAACCATTTTTTAAAATATGATGGTGTATAAATGTACTTTTTAAAGGAAAAGAAATAAGTCTTAACAATAATTTAAATTTAAGATCAGTTAGGCAAAATATAATAGTAACATTTTTTTGATTTGCTTTTAAAAATGCAGTATATACAATAGGAGACTAAGAATCAATTTTCACTATCATCCGGGATATATTTAAGACTATCAACCGTCATTCGATAAACTCCATATTGGTTCCTTCATAATTCTTTGCGAATAGGACATATTCCTAGAAAATGCATAATACCTTCGTTCACTCTTGTGTTGAATAATCTGTTATCATACAGGATATGTATGGATTGTTGCATAATATACATATGATTCTACTTCCGATTTCTAAGAGGTGATTTGATAGTTGACGGGGTTAACTGTAACAGTTTTGAGAGTAAGAATCTTAGGAATTTTTCTACATCGTTGTAGAACTTACTTCCCCATCCATGGACACCATAGAATATTATTGAGTGCATTACAGGTTCAAACGCATTTTCCTTAGACGAAATTCTCACTTTCAAATTCTATATCAAGTTTCTTCAGCTCTTTTGGAGTCCGCCATTTTAAGTCCAACGTGTTTTTTAAAGTGAGATCGTGGTTTATTGTTACACCTAGGTATTTGTATGATTAAGCAATTTCAAGGTTAACTCCGCTATATTTCCACTTTTGCTTTCGATTCCGTTGTATTAACGTGAAGGCAATTATACTTGCAATATGTCTCCCACTTATTCAACATTAACTGTAGCGAGCTGAGTAATTCTACTTATATGATTATGTCCTCGGCAAAGAACAGTTGCCACTTTACTGCAATTGCAGTAGATCTACTGCATTTTTTTCCTAAAATGATTCTACTGCCTTAAAAAAATATCTACTGCGCTTTTGGTAAAAGAATGAGAAGCTTAAAATAAAACAAAATACTAAAAAGGTACACTAAGTTACGTATTTGTATGAATTTAAACACTTCATTTAATACCAATTTGGTTTCGATATCGGAGCGCAGTTTTCACAAAATTGATAAGAGTAGGCCAGTCTCAACCGTTCAGTATTTAAAGAACTTCATCCGTTTCGTAGTTCAAATTTTCCAAGTTTAGTTTGCTTTACATCTCCACGATCTTTTAAATTGCACAAGCTGCAGATTATGGGCAGATTGGGGCGGTGGGGTATTTCTTAAAGCTAGAGGCCATTAAATTACATACCCCACCGCCCCAATCTGCCCATAATCTGCAGCTTGTGCAATTTAAAAGATCGTGGAGATATAAAGCAAACTAAACTTGGAAAATTTGAACATTATCTTCGAAGTAATTTATTGTGCTAAAGTCATGCTCCAGTTTTGAGTAATACCTACATATATTTTGTGTATTGATATTGTGCTTGTTCAATAAAGGCTTTATGCATTTTTTAAATTTTGTATTGTTTTAGACTAACTCCCGTAAGATTAAGAGGACACAGTTCATCCTACATCCACCGCTAGTTCTTTCCATTTTTCAAAGCATGCTGTAACCGACCTTGCTGTAGCTTCAAAGATTTGGTATTTCGCTCGGAGTCCTATATTTTTATCCTTCATACATGCTGACCAGGTTGTGTTTATGCCAATTTTCGCAGTTATTAATTTTTCTGCAAAGTGAAGTTTCACCAAGTTACTTATAATTATCGACTACTTCCACAACTTCCCTCTCCCGTTTCCAGAGGTAGTTCCCATTCCTCTGTCTCTCTCCTCTACCAAAAATCATTATTTGAGACTTATTTTGGTTTGTTGTAAGTTTCCACAATTTGCAAAACTCATCTAGCTTATTTATCATCATCTGAAAATTTATAGGAGTATCAGCTAACAGAACTAAGTCATCAGCGTTCATCAAAACTTGGATTTTAGTTCCACTTATTTCGATCCCTCCATTGAGACAGGAGACTGTATCATTTATGTAGATGGAGAAAAGGAGAGTACTTAAGACGCATCCTTGCCTCAATAATGATGTGGTATTGTGGTTGCGAAACTTTCTGATATTTTGACGCCATTCCAGACCTTTGCAGTACAGTTATGGTATATTTTCTTCAATGTTTTCAGCATTTTAAAAGGAAGTTCCAATGAAGCCACTTTATAAAACATTGATTTTATTTGTATATTTATACATAAATGAATTTCTTTGAAAAAAAAAATCTACTGCATAAAAATGTAATCTACTGCACTTTTTTTGTAAATCTACTTCGAAAATTTTTTCAAACAGTGGCAACGCTGCAGTGATGTGACTCTAAATCTCTCGACCAAGATCCCAGCTGCTAGGCACTGTGAGATGTCGTCCACGAACTGGGAGAATAATAGAGGACTTAAAAAACTACCCTGGCTTAATTCGATTTCTATGCTTAACTATTCCGATATTCGCTGATTTATTAGCTCTAATATAAGACTATTAAAATATTTAAAAATTTAGTTGAAAAACCAATTTGAGACAGTTTGTAAAAAGTACACTTTGTTTCTGTTGGTCGTGTCAAACGCCGTACGAAAATCGATAAAAAAACCATAAAATTTCTTGCTCTTATGTAATAAGCTTTCAACAAAACTAGTAAGGTTGAATATTTGATCCACTGTAGAAAACCTTTCTCTCAAAACTGCTTGAAATTCGATCAGTTTCCTATTCTTCTGAACCCACTTTATGAGTATTGGTTGACAAAAGAGTTATACGATTAGATAACCTCACAAGAGTTTTGTTTTCGTGTCACTGTCAAACATCTTCACTCTTCAGCTTGATCTAAAATTTAATTTATTTTAACACTGGCAAATTATTGGATGTTATTGTCAAAATGAGTGCTTCTCTGCTCTGTTAAGAAACTTCATCGCACGCTTTTTCTTTTATGTTAATCGACCTCCTGAGGCTATTCGGCCTATTGTGACTCAATACGCACCAAATTTACATCGTGCAAGAGATTGGCTTGCATCACACATCGTTTCAACAAGAAACAGATGGCAATGGCAACACATACGACACATTACGCTATAGATGCAATAGACTAATTTAGAGGCGAGTTCGGTGAACAGTATATTAATTTCTCGTTTGGAGCCGGTCAATTCGTCGCTAAGATTGTGTAGTTTAACGACTCTATACTATTTTTTTGGGCTATGTTCAGACTCATGTCCATAGCGACAAACTCGCTACGAGTGACGCCAACATTGAAGCATTTATTCGTGAGAAACTTGCCGAAAATCGCAAAAACATTTTAATACTACAGTATTCGACTTGAAGTGACAATGTTTTCGTATATACCTACAAATTTTGGTTATCAAAAAATAAAAATCTCCCACTGTTCACCTAACCGTTTTCAAATCTGTCTCTTTTCAACACTGCCATAAGATGACAAGAAATGAAAATCAAGAAACCATAGTCACGTTGATTTGTCATCGGATAAATGGCTGCTTTCAGAGGCAATCTTATCAAAGGAAGTAGAATTAGGTTAAGGATCTTCTCATAAATCTCACAACAAACGATTATGATCTTTTTTTATTGTTTGATTCCACCATTTGTCCCTAATGCTCGCTCAATGGGGGAGTTAACCTGGCTTTGGTGTTGCCTAAAAACTGATAAACAAACGAATTACGAGCACCGAAAGGCCTTTTATTGGCAATTTTTCAGTTCTTCCTTTATCTACTAAACAAACAAAAAAAGGAGAATTGATTGAATAAGTTCATATCTTCGTATTTCCCCAAAATAAAAGGATGCTACGAAAGTAGCAAAGTGAACTTCACCATTTGAAAATGCAAATTCGGAATGAATGGGGATAGAGAAGCAATTTTGAGTGGTGTTTCGAGTTTTATCCTTGGGAAATGTTTTCTGTTGTGATTTTCTTCTTTTTTTTTCTTGGAAAAGTGTACTTACTAAGGAAAATGAAAATTTATAATACTCAACTCCATGTTAAGGGAGAAATGCGTTGTTGAAATACTCGTAGGTGCGGATTATTCAACGATCTGAAATTGAAAACACATTTGTTAGGCAGAGGTACTGGCTTTTGCATTGTTTTCAATCTGCTCGAGAGTTTCCAGGAATTTGAAAGAGATTTTGTCTTCCCTATCGTTTATGCAGAAAAATAGAAAAAAAACTTTGCAGGGAAGTCGCAAAATGCAGTTCAGTTTAGATGAGATAAAGGGACTAGCAACCAATGCATGGATTTCACTTTAAAGCTAAGCCTCTGAAAGAAAATTTTGGTTTACTTAATTCTTGAGCAATCAAATGCGTCTCTTCGCCTTAGAGAAGCTCTTCATAAAAACAGTGTGTAATTAATCGAACTGAACGAACTGATTTGAACTTAAGTTCAAATGCAAATATTGAATGTTCAAAATACAAATATATTTATGGTAAATATTCAAAATGTTTCCATAATGCATGTCCAGACAGTTTATCCTCCCATTGTAGTATCATGAACTAACGGGTTGAATAAGAAAAGGAGTTGCTGATCACGCCCAGAACTGATTTTTTTGCCCGAGTTTCAATACAATTTATGACATTCGGCTACACAAATTTGGGCAAAGAATCATAACCAGTAAATCGTTATATTGTACATTCGGAAAAGCAAATGAACCGAGACTGCTGAATCCTGGATATGACTTGGGGGAGGCCTAGAAAAGCTTCAATTCAAATTGTTGACCAAGATTTCACGTTTAGACTTTCCGCTATCTTGAAAAAGGGTTAAATTCAAATTTTTAACAATACGAGATACGAACATTTTATATATACACTTCTTTGTTGTTTTTTGTACGCTGTACAAATAGAGGCTTTACTTTATCTACCTCTCGTTTACCATTATTGAAATGTTGATCGAAGAAATCAAAAATGTAATTTTAAGCCGTTTTTTTTATATATTTTCTTTTTTATCGTGAAAATGTTTATTATAAAACTTGTAGAGCTTGTTTACACCTACAATTTTAACGATAGCCGTGTTTTATTGGGAATCTATACGCACGTTTGCACAACATCACAAAATATCGCACATGGGAAAACAACAACGAGTAGTGAACAAAAACAAGTCAGTGTTCAGAAGTTAACAACAGGGATGGCTGGTAAATGGAGTTTATGGAATAAAGTTGCATCAGTGAGTACAGCGTTTTAGTGAGACTCGTTAGTGAAGATGACTAAAAGGTAAAATAAAATAAAACACGGCTGATCTGTGGCGCCCCGCTTCACAAAGTGAAACGATGACTGAACGCAACAACATGTAGACACCAATTGTTAATAGCATAACAAAGCATAATCCGCTTCCGATATGATTTTCTTGTTCTTTATGCAAATACATGCATTTAGGTACTGATGTTTGCGGATGATGTGGAGTTGTTAGCTAGCTCCTCTGAAAGTCTTCAACTAATGATAAACCGATTTGGAGATTACTGCAAGCTCCGGAATTTGATAGTGAAACAAAAAAAATCCAAAGTAATGATTTTTAAAAAAGGTGGTGGTAGAAGAAGTTTAAAGGACAAATGGAACTACAATGGCGGAGAATTAAAACTGGTGAATGAGTTCAAGTACTTTGGTGTGCTTTTTTCGTCAAACCTCAATTTGAGTAAACACCTCAACGAAAAGCTGCATACAATGCGACGTGGAAAGGATATTTTTCAAATGAAACAATTGCTCATAGTTGTATACATGAGGCAGTAGAGAAGCTCCTACAGTTCTATATAAAACGAAGAAACTCGCTTGATTCTTGCGTAAACACAAACGGTAATTACTTAATTGAATTGATGGAAGATTTTGGCTTTTTTGTTTTAAATGGTGTATCGAAAAGTGATAAATTCGGAAATCTTACGTTTATTAGCAATCAAGGTTGTTCTATTATTGATTACTGTTTAATCAAAGGTTTCTGGCTTGATGTTATAAAAGATTTTGATGTTATTCGAGCCAATTATTCATCGCATCTTCCCATCTGTGTTTCATGCGAGTTTAAACTAAAAGAATTAAATATTCAGGAACAAAATGAAGCCGGAGTTCAGAAATTGCGTTGGGTGGAAAAACGATCTGACATCTACAGGCGAAATTTAAATCAACACTCAACTGATCTTCAGCTTTCTTCTGAAAACATAATTGATGAAGCAACAAATAATATAATTGCCACCATTAGAGCATCTGCTACAACCGACTCAGCTAACAAAGGTAGCATTTATAAGGCCAGTTGGTACGATGGAGATTGTAGGAGAAGTATAGAGACAGAACATTTAAATGGTTGAAAATTTTTAGGAGAACTAACAATTCTGCCTTCAAATCTCTTTATCTACAGGCGAATTATATTTACAAAAACTTATGCCTCTATAAAAAACAGCAATACATGCACGATATGGCTCAACAATTAATTGAATGTAGAAATGCTAAAGAGTTCTGGAAAAATATAAGAATTTTGAGGTAACAACAACGAGTAGGGAACAAAAACAAGTCAGTGCTCAGAAGTGAACAACAGGGATGGCTGGTATTGGAGTTTATGAAATAAAGTTGCATCAGTGAGTACAGCGTTTTATTGAGACTCATTTGTGAAGATGACTAAAAAGTAATAATTACTTATTGTTATCTATTAGAGTTTAAGACTTGTTAGATAAATAAATAAATAAATAAATAAATAAATAAATAAATAATTGGACTAGGTCTGCTGCTAGGACTGCTTCTACAATCGGTATTGATGTTATGGGCTCGTATTTTGAAAAATTAACATTAACTGACCCTAATCAATCATATATTAGCTTTGCGTTACCTCTCATCTACATCGAAGAACTAGATGCTCCGTTCTCAATGTCAGAACTAGTTTTCGCATTGAAAAAATGAAAAATAATAAAGCTTCGGGCCTAGATGGTATCCCAGCAGAGTTTTACAAAAATGCCAGCTCACAATTTTTGGAAAATATTTTATTATTATTAAACCGGATGTTCAACAATGAAACGATACCAAATAATTTCCGCCAGTCATGCATCTCTGCGGTTTATAAGAAAAATGATCCTAATAATCCTGAAAACTACAGAGGTATTTCTGTTCTTAGCTCTCTGCGCAAGCTATTTACTCAAGTTCTTTATCTAAGACTTGTATCTTGGGTAGAAACAAACAGCAAAATAAGTCAATTTCAAGCGGGTTTTAGAGCTAATCTCTCAACAGTTGATCAAATTTTTACGCTAAGTAGTGTTGCCAATCGGTTTTTAGAAAAGAAAACTAATCTCTATGCTTGCTTTGTTAATTTCAAGGCTGCATTTGATACTATAAACAGGAAACTATTGCTTTTCAAATTATCGAGTATTGGATTGTCGACAAAATTTCTAAGGATTTATGAGCAACTTCTTTCAAACACAACTGCTGTGGTGGCAAATGGCAAGGTCTCTTCAAGACAATTCAAGACAGAAATGGGTGTCCCACAAGGTTGCATTCTGAGTCCTTTGATTTTTTCGCTCTTTATCAACGATATTGAAGATAGTGTGCCAGGGGGTGTCTATTATGGTGATGTTCTCATTAAAATTCTTTTATATGCGGATGACATTGTTGTCCTTACTGATAATCCGGTAACATTACAACTTCAAATCAATAAACTGTACAATTATTGTAATCTATGGGATCTCCAAATAAATAGTTCAAAATCGAAGATTATGGTTTTTAGAACCCATAACTGCGGTGCCCGAAATGACCGTTCTTGGAACCTTAATGGAGCAACCTTAGAAGTTTAAGTACCTGGGTTTTACAATAACGAGTAATTTAAACCAAGCAGCACATATAAAAGACAAATCATCCACTGCGAAATCAACTGTTAACTGTATGTGGTCAAGGTTTTTCAAAAACAAAAATGTAGATCCGACGGTCAAATTCAAAGTGTTTGATGCTACCGTTAAAAACTCACTTTGTTATGCTAATGAAGTGTATGGTTATACAATATGCGAGGATTTTGAAGTTATCCAACGGTACTTCTTTAAACGTGTCTGTAGACTCCCTTCAAACACCCCTAACTACGCGTTATATGCTGAATCTGGATTACCTCCGATTTTCCTAAAAAACCTGAAGTCAAATGCAGACTATATTGTTAAAGTCTTAAGTAGGGCTAGTAACAATCTGCAAAAACAGATACTCATAACTGCATTTCAGCGTAATTACACGCTGTTCAAAGATTGGCGAGATCTAGCGGCTAAATATAATTGCACGTTGAACTTATACTTGAACAACATTGGATCTTGGAAGGATAGTTTGTACGATTGTATTTCTGTCATAGATGATAAAATGTTTCAAGATTCCCATAATCGTGCGAAAGCATCCATCTCTAGAACGGTATACAGCAAATTGAATCTCTGTTTGGGGGAGTCTAATTATTTTCGCAATACTTTCTCAGTCAATGAGATGAGCTTGGTATTTAAGGTCCGTACAGAAAATTAAATTCGGCACACTTTTTCCCACACTGACCAGTTCATTGTCATTTCTTCTTGCAACGTTAGAACGACTGATTGATATCCACCTGCGTAATGCCATAGATCCAAACCTTATATGTACATTAATGTGGAGAGTTTAATAGTTTAGCCGACAAATCTTAGGTTACAAAGAAGGAGAATCAACTCAACTCTACAAAGAGATCTGTCATGTTGAACATTTTGTAAGGAGATTGTTCGAAGATCGATTTACGTCTTCTGGTGAAGGGAATGATGACTGTTTTTGTATTTTTAACGTGTTCTTACTTACGGAGTACGAGTATGGTGGACCGCTCTAGATAGGGTGACCTATTGCGATATTCTATAAGCAAGGTTCAGTGATCAGCCTGTATGTGCTTAAGCGAAACTCTCCGATCAACACCCTCAGTGTTGTCCCAAATAAACTCTGAAATCTTACACTCCTAGATGTCTTCAACTAACAAATGGCCGCCAACGCAGCCATTCGTATCAGAGCTATCTCCGAATGGACCAATATCAGCATTGGTCACTTCGCCTTCGACTACACCATTCCCAAATATATCTTTGAAAACAATTCTTAAGTCTCTATTCCACCAAGACCCACTTGGAAAAACCAAGAATTTTTAAGAGATGATTGAAATCATTTATATCAGATGGTTTTCAGGTGGCAACAAAAGGGATACGCCCAAAAGTAGAAATAAAATGCACAATACACTTGCTTGTCCATAAACAAATTGCACATTGGCTCCGTGTCCTTGCCCAACATTGCCTCATAGGTAAACACACACCAACAAACTCGGCGGCGGCATTCCATCAAACAACTTCTGCAGAATCTATTTAGACAAAGGGGAAGGAGAGAGAATCCTACACCCCCTCTGTTCATGTCCTGCACTCTCCCTCAAGAGAAAACTGCATCTATAGGAGACTAATAAATTCTTCGATGATATAAGCGATATGGTGAGCATCGATACCCTATTGATGTAAAAGTGTCAGTTGTTTTCCTGTCAGCCATTCAAACCTAACCTAATAATTTTTTCAGAAGTTGTCTTTTTGACAGAAGTCACTTATGCTAAGTTTGGCTGTCGACTTGTGCTCACTTTGTTTTGCCATTTCATCGTGGAAGAATTGCAGCCACACAGCTGCACTGCATACGTTCGCAAAATTGTCTCGAAACCAAGTCGCTGTTCACCCCGATTTTTACAGAATTTTGAGTCTTAATCCTGTGAATTACTTCCAAGTTCATTCGATTTAAATCCGCTGGACTATTTTTTGGGGGAATAAAGTGAAGGCACAGAAGGACAAATTACATTGAAAACCGCGCGTCGAAAAAAAAACATTCTTTGCCTAGTTAAATTAAGAATTAAATTCTGGTTAAAAGAAAAGTAAGAGGTGTTGGAACATTGCCCGTCAAACAAAGAGTCCCTCAAAATCTGGTTCATGAAGATATTTGCTGATAAAACATTATTTGACTAACACAATTATTTAATTAGCTTAAGAGAAAACAGTTAAAACTGATTTTAAACTAAACTCACCAGTATTCTAATTTAATGTCGTAGATAACTTTTCTTCTCTTCAGATATCACAAAACAGCCTCCATATTCGTTGAAACTCACATAAAAAAACATTAAAAGAAAAAAAAAACTGAAAAATATTTAGCAGTGATTTCAAACCAACCGGCCGACGAAATGCATTTGCAACTAATTTCAAGAAAAGAAAATACGCAATTAGAAATTTAAAACACTAGCGATTGACACGAGCCACACGAACAACGGTACCATACCAACGAAAACAAAGCCAGAACCGGCGGCAAATTTAGTTACACTTTGCAAGATAAAAACAAAGTTTGAAATTTCATTGAGAATTGCTTAAAAGAAGGTAAATAAAAACATTTGGGGACATGCATTTTTGTTCAACAAAAATGGGAAAGAAATTTTTATTCTTTTAACTGATCAAGAAACAAAAACATTACACTTTGTCTGCTACTACACTACTAAATCCCATGAATGAAAGAATAATAAGATTACGACACGCGCATGTCTTGCTTTTTTGACATTTAGCTGTGACGTATGAGGAGACAAAAAACGCGGAAATTCAATAGGAAATAGGGGCAATATTTGTTTTTCAATACTTCAAATTCAAAAATTTAATTAAACAAGTCCTTAAACATACGAAAATGTCACAAAAACTTATAAAAGATAATTACAAAAGAACTTGAACTAGAAGAAATCCACGATCTACTGGATGATTTGTATTTGGAACTCCTCAGCTTAGTCGAACAGCTAGTGTAATGCAAAGTAACAATTGAAAAAGTTACTATAACGATGGCAGAATCAATTGTGCTAAAGCTCGCTACGTACAAGGACCAAATACTGTTGGAATTTCACAACTACCCACAGAAGAAACTCCTGAGTTCCATGCTCTAGCTCGAGTTGAAAAAGTGAAATCGGAAAGTGCCTGCTCCTGCTCTGACAATGAATTCCAACTAAAACGATATCCCGTTGACAAAGAAGCTGGACTTATCGATCCAATTCGATGGTTCGGAGTACTGGTTCCACGACCCTTGCAAGTGACTAAAGAGAAATTCCAAAACTCAATGGAGCTGCCAACATCCAACAACAAATGAACAACATAATGGGACATATAAAAAAGTTATAAGAACAAAAGTCTACTTTGCTAAAAGTTAAATAAAGAACAGCAAATCAAAAAATTTTTATAGTAGGTAAACCATGTTTGTTTATTAATTTATCAATCTATCTATCTATCTATTTATCATCGACAACCTTAAACTTTAGTTTGACTAGTTCACCTAATCCACATTCAACAATATCTCCATCGACCAACATTGTCGAACCATCTGGTGTTCCAGTTAACACCAGATCGTTTGCCTCTAGCGTCATGCACGGTTGCCACTTGCCAAAAAAATACGTGCCCAAAAATAAAAACAAAAATGACCAAACGCAGCTTGAAATGACCAAAACTATGATTGATTCCGATGAAGAAAGAAGGGAAGAACACCTAGTTCTCAAACGGACAAAGGAACATGAGAAGTGCTTGTTTAAGGAAATATAGAAATTTCTAGAAAGTATGAGCTTCCAAGTTTGTTCCAAAAGTTAAAAAATCATGCCAAGGTGGAAAAGTAAGGACCAAGCCCGTAAAGACCATCAAGCAAACATAGCTGTAGATCCGCAGTCATCCCTGAGGATCTTGAAAAGTTAACTATGCAGACTAAACTTAGACGATTATCAAGAATGCCATACTCTGGATCAGAAGAAGTTAGGGTTGCAACTTGCAAACTCTTATGTTAGCTTAAATCAAATAAAACTGGATTTCCAGACGGTCTCGACGACGAAATTTTCAAGGAAGCTAGTCATTAGCTTGAAAGGAGAGTGCACCAGCTGCATGATTTAATCGGGAGAAAGCATGTTAAATGAATGAAAAATCTTAAAATTGCACCAATTATAGAGGAACACTCCTCCTTAACGTCAGATGTGATGTCTTATCTTTGTGAAAGTCAAAAAACCCACCTCAACAAATTCGTACAGTATACGGGAGATCTTGGAAAAAACATGCGTATGACAGTTATGGCAGAAACAAGCTGTGTAGCATCATGTCTAGTTGCCAAAAAACCTTGGTTTTCAGTTCGTAAGACAGATTTAATCACGAAGTCACCACACATACCGGTCATTTGGAGAAAAGTACGTGTCATTTGATATCAGTGTTTGTTACCTGAATTCTCCCCGGCAAAATCCTAGTTATACTTCAGGGTGAGCGCAGATCTCAAAAAACACCTAGCTTGGTATAAAGGGTAGACTAAGGTTTTTTTAACTTGCGGCTACCTCAGCAATCGTTGATCTTGAACGAACGAACTTATTGATGCACTTTTTACGCAATTCGATAAGAAAACTGCCTTACGTATACATTCCAATTTTAAGGACTTATAAACTGAATTGTTTCTCTTTTTTCATTTCGTTGAAAAAATGACCAAATGGAATAAAATGTGACCATGTGACCAAGTGAAAAAATAATGACCAGTTTTGGACATAAATGACCAATCTGGCAACCGTGGCGTCATGTATTTCGATGCATGTTCGATAAATTCGGGAATTTTAAATATCCAGATCTTTGGTGTTTCCATTATGACAATTTCAAGTCATGAGGATCTTTGACTGAAGACACAGGAATTAGAGGTGAAACTGGAGTGAATGTGTCGAATCCCTTGCCGAGAGTCCATGGATGGCCATTTTGACGAGCATTTACCTATTCAGATTTGGTTTGATTTGAATTGTTTGTTCAATGAAATGGAAATCTTCTTACCAATTCGCACTGTGCAGTCAAATCCAGTGCCAAGCAGTACCCACCTACATAGTATAGCATCTTCCTTCGAAACGTTCTTACATGTTTTGTTAATAATGAATCCCAGCTCAACTTCGTGAGCAACCTTTATGAAGACTTTTTGGAATCTATTGATGCAGGCAAACTTTAAAAAAAAAACTAGGTACATGATTATCTTCTTTACTTACAACAATATCTTGTCCCTCTTCTAAGCAAGAGGAAGTCGGCTTTAAGAATAGCAAAGGTACTTTTGGTACTGAGCACGCACAATGTCCCTTTAAATAGATCGGTTTTGTTTCTATACAAGTGGACATTAAGAGTCGACTTCAGTTCTTACATACATGTAGTTTAGGGCAGCTCCAAGAATTTTCTTGCCATCCTTAGTGAAGTTTTTCACTTCACTTTTTTTCCGAGCACGAATCTTCTTTCGTATACGCACACTAAACCGGGCAATAATCGAAAACTCAAAACCACGAAAAAGGAAGTTAGTTAATATAAGTACATAAACACACAAATAACAAAGTAAAGTAAGTATTTATTCAAATTTATCGTTATTATTCTCTATTTTATTTTAAACAGAGGTCCACTTAACAGGACCACTCTACAAAAATAACAAAATAAACAAATAAATGTCTCCTGTGACGTATGTGCGCAGTAAAATCAAAAATGAAACACGAACTGTCGTAATCTTGTCTTCTTTCATTCATGACTAAATCCTACGTTGGTCAATTGACAACTGAAGGTGATAGAAATTTGTACAGGGGTGGCACAAAAAATCAAACGAATTTTTATCGGTGTCATATAACGAGTGAGACATGAAGGAAGTTGCGTTTGAATCTTCTGGGTGATTCGTTTTATTTAATTTCATCGTAGAAACTGTGTTCAAAATAGTCAAGAAAAGATTTTTTAATATAAATATGGAAGCATAATTCATATTTTTGTTTTAAATAAAGTAAATTGGGTGGTGCAACAAGAAGAGACCCCGTGGCCTAGGTTATTTTTTAAACCATTGTCTTTGTGGGGGTATGGAGGGCACTTACAATTTTCTGTCGATTCCGAACCGCTTACCGAGAAAGTGCTTTTCATGGAAATGAATTCGCTATCGGATGACTTTCCAATTCTTAGCGAAAGGTAGTACCCGTGTAAACGTTTATACTTCTATTTTGATTCGAACCACGGCTGTCAATATTTAGTAGCATTGATTTTTTTTAACAAGAAACTACGCAGTTGATAAAACTGAAACGCCAGACGTTTTAATAACCCATTGAAATTACTCAAATTCACTATAAAAATGGTAAATTTGCGGCTTCGCCTCCGTTTTTGTCGAATCGTAACACAGAATTTGGTGGAAAAATTCTACCTGTTGGGACAGGTTAGTGATGTGAAGAATAAAAAAAGCGCTTGTCACTCAAGAACAACTTAAAATGTTGCTGATGTAGCCCAACGTGTTGAAGAAGACCCATGTTGGTCCATTTCTCGTCGTTCTTTGGAATTGTGCGTCATTGGGACATCATTACACCGTATTTTGCATAAAGACCTATGTTTTTAAGGCTTTTGAAGTTCAGTTAACAAATGAACTCAGGCCGGCCGATCATCCACACCTCGTGTCTTTGCTGATTGGGTTCTTATTGAAATTCACCAAAGTGATCCGGAAAAAAACCTAATCCAACCAACAGTGCAGACTTTCGGCCCATAAGTATATTGCCCTATTTATCAAAAGTCTTCGAAAAAATATTGGCTTAGCAGATTCAGGAGCATTTAGACACTTCCAATTTGCTCTCTAAATGGCAATATGGGTTTCGCAGAAAGCATAGTTGTGAATCAGCAGTATTGAAAGTAACATCCAATATAAGAACAGCATTAGACCAGGATGAAACTTATATAATGGCACTATTAGACTTCTCTAAAGCCTTTGATTCCATTAATCACCCCATTCTTTTTCATAAATCAAAACAACAATTTCAGTTTTCTGATTCTTCCATTAAGTTGATTCACCAGTACCTTAGCAACCGTTATTACACAGTGCACACAAAACATGGCAGTTCTACGCCATATATGGTCAATAAAGGTGTACCTCAAGGATCTGTGTTAGGACCAATTCTACTTTCAATATTAATTAATGATCTTCCAGATATTCTTGAAAATTGTTGTGTGCATCTTTATGCGGATGATGTTATTATTTATTTAAATAAAAGGATGGGATTGATTGAAGATTGTGTTATGAGAATAAATGAAGATTTGTCCAATGTTAAAAGATGGTCTGATGAAAACCAACTATATTCAAACCCTGTGAAGTTTCTCGGAATCGTGTGCTCCCGAAGAGAAGTGTGTCCATTAAATGTTCCTCCCCTTGTTGTAAACGATGTAGCAATACCTTACGTGGACTGTGTTAAATACTAAGAAGATGAGTTGTTGTGATGCTACTTCTGACACCATCAAACAAATTTACGCTGGACTTTGAAATCTAAGAGCCTCGTCACACATGCTCTTCCCAAACACGAAAATGCACCTTGTCAAAAGCCTACTTCTTCAATTTTTCCTATACAATTGCAATGTGTATCCATGCTTAGATGCTGGATGTAAGTATAAGATTAATGTTGCTTTTAATGATTGCTTACGATACATTTATAATATACCAAGATATGTCAGCGTATCTCAGTATAAAAAATCTCTGTTAGGAATGAGTCTCGATGAATATCATGACTTCAGAATCATGATCAAACTCCACAACATTATACATAACAATTACCAACAGTATTTATTTGACTATCTTATGTTTACTCGATGACTAAGAGGACTTACACTTAATATTCCTCGGTTCACATATACGGTAGGATAGCGATCTTACTTTGTCAAGGCTATTTAGTTGTGGAATAATCTTTCACATCAACTGCAAAGACTTAACTCATCAACCGTTTTTATTAATAAACTTTTTTTAAATATTTCACAACGTATTTGAAAAAAACAAAAAATCAATCAAATTTGCTTTTTAAATTGCCAATCCTTGCAACCATTTCTCTATACTTTTCTTACTCCATACTTTTCAATATTAAATTTAATTTATAATTATATTATGTATATACTAAATTAATTTAAATTTAAAAAAAAATCTGTAACTTATTTTCGATGCTTATTTAAAAGATATCAATCTTGAAGTGCCATGCTAATCTAAATGCTTAATAAAAATGAAAAAAATTAAAATGAAAAAAGATAGACTTCATTAAATAACCATCTTGACCCACTGTGCGGCGGGGTCATCAAGCCTTATTTTTTCGAAAATGAACCTGAAGCAACAGTTACGGCTAATAGACTGCGCCATCGAGAGATGATCAGTGATCTGATTGATTTGGATAGCGTTTACTTTCAACAAGACTACGCTACGTTCCACACAAGCAACGAAACCATCCACCTTTTATGGGAAGAGTTTCCGGACCGTGTTATCTCTCGATGAGGTGATCACAATAGTCCACCGATATCTTGAATTTTTACTTTTTGCAACTTCTTCTTTAAAAGCTACGTGAAAGATAACCCAACAGCCCATAGTCCATTGAGACATCAAAAATGGATTTCGTGAAGCTATTGAGTGCATACAGCAGCAACTTTGCGAATCAAGGGATAGTTTCATGAGAAGGATATTGTCCTGGCGTAGCCTTGGTTTTTCGAAAGCACATTGCAGGGAAATCGCGGAAGGGGAAGACCTCGTCTTAGGTGACGCAATCAAGTGGACGAAGACCTCAACCGACTTAGAGTGCGAAACTGGAGAGAACTCGCCCGAAATCGAAGTCGTTACAGAAGGATGTTTGTTAAGGCCCAGGTTCACCCCGAACTGTAATACCCACCTAAGCAAGCCTTGGCGTATTCATATCATACTTCTCTCTTCACATTGAAATAAACATCTCTAAAATGCCATTTTTATTTGAATATCAAAATTACACCTGCTATTGGAAAACCCTTACACTTAAGCTCATATATTAAAGAAATTTAATCTCTCTATAGGACAGAATAACTAAATTAAAACTGGAACAATAGGTAAAAACTGCGTACAATTCTATCACATCCCTTAACCTGTAGCATGATATTTCACATTTTCCTCAAATTCAAATTCTTCCTTTTTCACACACTATCACACAGTGGGTTGCCTTCTGCTCTGTTGTAAACCAATTTGCCTTGGTTATCGTTATTACCTTATTCATTCGTGTTGACTTTCAGTGTCCCACAGTGTGTCATCATCTCCATCTGCCTTAATTTCCCTCAATGTTCACCACAGCTCTTCAGAGTAATTTCAAAAACATCCCAAAAAAAAACAAAAACAGCAAAATAAATCTGCTGCATTTGCTTATACTTTTTTCTTTTCAGAAAAGAAAGCCACACCAATAACAAGTTCCGCTTGAATCGTAAATAGTATTTGTGTGTCCGCAACCAAAGTTCAAAAAAGACAAATGACTTTTTTGTCAGGGGATTTGTATATATGATATATTCAAAGAACTAAGCTAAAAATATACAATCCCAAAAACTTTTTTTCACGTCCATATAGACACATACTTAATAAAATTCCATTTGTCACTATTCATGCAGACCCTAAACGGTATTTTTATTGGCTAACTGCCTCTTTGCCAAAGCCTCACTCCCTGAAGAGGACACGCCAGCCAAATGGAATACATATTAAGGACATTTGCTTGCACGTTCTACACACGCTATTGTTGACATTAGGCAAATATCTAAGGGGATTTCTAACATCTTACAAGCTGTGTCCTTGAATTGTTGCTCGTATATTAAATTTTGAGGTCATGGTAACAGCTTTATCTATAGCTTCAAACTATTTCCAGAAACAATATGTGTGTGTGTGTGTTGTGTTGGGGACACGGATACGACAAGCATGAGGATGTCCTGCGAAAACATGTACATACTTCTCTTCTTTGTTATTACTTTTCACAATAAAGGACTTTGAAAACAATTATGTCGTTTGGATAATTTGACTTTACGTGACTTTCTTTTTATTTTGGTTTTTTTTTTTTTTGTTTTCAGATCAAGGAACTTTATTTTTATGAAGACACAACTTTTATTTGATTAGAACATGACAACTTGATAAAGTTGTGTGAACATGGTAGCAATTGAGTTTGAATTACTTTTGGAAAAGACTCTGTTCTCCACCTAATTAGTGTTGAAACAACTTGTGTAACTGAAGAGAGAATGACTTCTTGAACACACTTCTTCCGTTTGACCTTTAGAGTCATGAGGTTGAACTAAAGAAAGGTGAATGCGATGTGCTTAAGAATTTTATTACATCGCTGTTCTACACTGAACCTACACTCCTACACTCCAACTGCAAATAAAATTAAATGGACGACAGAACTTTATGAACGAAGATACTTGCTTCCTATTCCATGCTAAAGTTTGTTAAGTGAAACACTTATTTTTATGTCGAGAACAGAAAAATGGAAAAGAGGAAATTCATGTGGTGTCCTTTAAATTCAAGGCTTTAATTTGAAAAAAAGAAAACTCGAAATTACTT
Source organism: Melanostoma mellinum (assembly GCA_914767635.1). Classification (NCBI taxonomy): domain Eukaryota; kingdom Metazoa; phylum Arthropoda; class Insecta; order Diptera; family Syrphidae; genus Melanostoma; species Melanostoma mellinum. The sequence continues at coordinate 51,583,955 of OU612060.1, read as the reverse complement.
GAAGCATAGGAAATAGTGTTACGAAACATAACCTTATGTTAGGTCCATACGATACCAACTTGGCACAGACTTCTTTAGAATTTTGTCTGAGCAACAAATCAGAATAAACAAAATACTGTATGATGAATGCAGATATGATTTATGTCGATATTTGCCTGTATCTGTACCGTGTGGACCCACCATAAGTGTAAGCTTGAATCAGCAATTAGCAGGTATATCAGTTAACTGATATACTCTTGTGAGGACCTTTTTATTTCAAGGAAATTACTTCAAAAGTGGAATTGTTTTCAATGTCCTAAGTGCAGACAATTCTACAAGGCACACTAGAAAAAAGGTGAAGTGTGTCAGTACCGACAACGACTGAGGAAAAGACTTCAGAGTATTTGGCAATGTGAACTCAACACAAGCCATTCCGATTACCAGTCTTGGCTTAGCGAGCTTAACTGAACACAATGTTCAGGATTGTAATTCAGCACCAAAAAAAACCTACAATTACAAAAGAGACTGCAAAACATCAAACCCGGTCCGGATGCCTTCAAAAACATCAACAGGATCGTCGGCAAAAAGCCAGATATGCCAGAGAAGATCACCACCAACAGAAGAGAAGAATCATCATCCGAGGATAAAGCAAAGGATTCGCCGAATTTTTTGAAAAAAATTTCGTGTCAACCCCACCTCCTGACCCTGTATTCCAGAATGATGTAGACTCAACCATCCAGCTGATTGAAGGCAGCACAATCGCAAAAAACAGTTTTCAATAACGAAAACCCTTCATATGATCCCAGCGAAGGCACAATTTTCACAAACCCAGAAGACATTCCAGATTTGATCAAAAGTGGGCGCCTCAAAAAATCAGCTGGGCCGGATAAAATTTCAAAATTTGTTTTAAAGATACTTCCTCAGACAGTGATGATCTTTCTGGCCATTGTGATGAACAACTTCCACTTTCCCGAGCGATGGAAGAAGGCGAAGATCGTGGCCACTCCCAAAAAGGGAAACCGAAACATTGTGTCTGGTTACAGACTCATATCCCTACTCAGCAACGTCAGCTAAATTCTGGAGGATCTGGTTCTCCGAAGACTCAAGGCATTCTGCAACGACAACAGCATCATCCCGAATATGCAGTTTGGATTCCGGGAGAAATATTCTACTATTCATCTGCTCCGGAAGCTCCAAGAGGACGTTATATTACGTTGTAACAGTTGGATGTTTCTTGGACGTTAAGAAAGCATTTCATAGTGTCTGAATAAACGGACTTATCCATAGATTAACCATTTTACGCTTTTCATTAATAAAAATTTTGTTTAATTTTCTTCAATCGAGATCTTTCTACGTGCAAGTAGACAACACCGTGTCTTCAACTAGATTTATTCGAGCAGGGGTTGCTCAAGGATCGAAGCTAGGTCACTGTATAGCATCTTCACCTCGGGCCAACCTCAACCAGAAAACACCACCAACCTTCTCTTTGCGAATGACTCATTGACCTACGCGCACTCACTGCCACCTGTGATCGCTGCTCGTAGAGTTGAAGACCTTATAAAGAAGCTCTTCGAGTACTACAAACTATGGGGAATCAAAATTAATTCAGCGAAATCCGAACTAATTTGCATAAGAAGGCCCACACAAGAACGGAGACGTTCGAGATCAGCCACAAACTGCCACAACATCTGAGTAAACCTTCCCGACGGTACACAACTCAGGTCGAAAAAGCAGGTGAAGTATCTGGGAGTCCACTTCAACGAACTGATGCGTTTCAACCAAACTTTGCTTTTCATCGCGTAAATCCGCTGATGCGCAAAAGAAGTGGACTCAGCTAAAACACAAAATTGTTGCTGTACAAGCAGCCAATACCACCCGTGATCACCTACTGCTTCCCCGTCTGTTTTACAATATCCAAGACTAGGATGCAAAAACTGGCTATTTTCGAAAGGAAGGTTCTGCACATATGCACAGGGCTTGGCAACGATCCGATACGCTGGAAAAACGACAGCAATAGAAAGCTCTATGAAGAAGCAAGGGCCATCCCCATAGAGAAATACATAGTGCAATCTGAAAGACGCTTACTGGAAAACCTGGCCAACCATCCGAACCCCTTAGTAAGAAGGATAGCAGAAGAAGACCGACACCCGGATCCGAGATACATCGATGCGATGAGACTAATGGAAGACGACACATTCAACAACGATAAGGGAATGGCCTTCTATGCTGAGGCAGCGTCAACCCACAACCGTGGCTAGCTGTTCCATCACACCATCACCCACCTCCCCCCACTCCACCTCCTTCACCAAGTAGAAAGTTGCCAGTCATCAACAAGGGCAATCAATGCTAGAGTTGCTCAAGGAACCAAGCGAGGCCCGTTCCGGTTCAACATTTACACGTCGGACCAACCACCGTCAAAAAACACACAGGCTCTTTTGTTTGCCGACGACTTTCTCACATATGCCAAATCAATTTCACGAAGCTCACGTAAGATAACTTTGCGAGTGTCTACTGCCAGCGCACTGGGTTCCTAAAGCAGACTCATTTAAATTCAAACTGCTTTGCTTTAGACGACCATGATCACATACTATTTCCCTACTTGGTTCACAGAAACTCAGATGAAAAGTTTGCTGTTCTCGAGCGGAAGATCTTGCAAAACTGAGCAGGCAGGACTGCACTTATACGACAATATACGATGGAAGCACGTCAGCAGCAAGAGACTCGACAGATACTTCATCCAATTTAGCTGCAGATGTCTCGTGAGTATGGCCCACAACCCAAACCCCCTAACAAGGACAACCGTAAGGCAGCCAAGACATCCCGACCAGCTGTACCTTATGGCTATGTAGCTTCTGGACACAACAATCGACAAATATGACTCCTTTTTGTACGCTAACCCGGGATCAGCTCACCGCCGTGGCTGAACGCCAGCAAATCAACTAGGAAAGTCAGGAGTACGTAGTCGTAGTGTACCTTGAGATTCCAGTTTCTAGCCAAATCTCTTTGGAGTACGAGATTTAATCCTCCCACTAGCATTTTAAAGACTTTTAGGTTTTTTTTTAGCTCGTCAGTCCTTGAATACAGATCTACCAGCGGTTGAGCTGTTCTTACGAGGATTCGGCTGTTGATTTACCAACAATTCAGCTGTTGATTGCAATATTTGACTGTCGATTTGCTTCATTGATAATATTGTGTTGCAAAGACTCTTCGAAAGCAGTAGACGTCTAAATCACTCCAACAATGCGCTGAATATGACAAATTAACAACTGCTTTGGAAGACGGCAGGGGTTCATCCTCTCCTTAAAAGAGTAAAAGTTGTTTCCAAATCCTGTCTTCTTCCATATATCAGCAAGATATTCGAGAAGGTTCTTAATGGGGCACTGTCCACATCAGCTGAGTACAAAATTATTATTCCAGAAAACCAGTTGTCTTTGAAGGTGGATTATGATGCCATAGATGCCACGTATGTGTCACCCGTGGTGTGATGGATAGCATGTCCACCTGTTAAATCAGAGGTTCGAGTTCGAATCCCAACAGAGGCAAAAAAAATTTTCCACGGGTATCGCCTTTCGCTAGGAATTGGCAAGTCCTCCGTTAGTATTCATTGCCATGAAAAGTACTTTCTCGATTAGCCGTTCGGAACCGGCAGAAAAATGTAGGTCCCTCACAAGGCATGGTTGTGAGAAATGCGCTAGGCCCAGGGGCTCCTCGCTCTGTTGCGCCACCCTATTTATTTATTTATTTTATTTTTTTAGATGCCACGTATGTAATAGTATCAAATCATAATGGAACATACTTCAAAAAACAATGTACGAGATACGACTGAATGTCAGGTTGACTTGCATACCGCTTGGTATTGGTTAGACGGTTTTTTCTATAAGTTGATCATGATCAGGTATGGCAAGAGTGAACCGCTGCAGTATTTGATTCAGGCAGACAGCAGTTAAACCATGTCCTTATGCTTAGGAAAACTAATTGATACGAATATTGATGTAATAAAGAATCTATCTATCTATCTATCTATCTATCACTGCAGTATAATTTTAATGACAATGCATCATCGTATATGGCAAAACATCACACGATAATCGACATATAGTTCCCCACGCTAATTCCTACTTGAACCCCAGTGCAACAGTTACATATATACATATGTGCTAATCGAAGCATTATACATAGACATACATGTATGTATGTGGAAATAATGCTTCGATTAGCGCATATGTATATATGTAACTGTTGCAGTGGGGTTCAAGTAGGAATTGAGCGTGGGGAACTATATGTCGATTATCGTGTGATGTTTTGCCATTGTTTTTTTTTATGAAGCTTAAATTGAGCAAATTTGTAATAAATTTGTTTAAAAAGTGAATTTAACTTTTTACTATCCGGCTCGAAGGACCATTTGTAAAATACTGAGCTTAAAACGTCAGGTATTATAGTTATTTTTTCGTCAACTGCATGATTTGTAATGAAGAACCATCTAGCAATATCTCGAATATGAAGTTGCTACCAAAACTTAAATGGAGAAACACGCATATGGAACGATATCAAAACAATCTCGACAGACTGTTGACATCCGTTCGTGGTAATGAGATGAACTCACTACGCAACACAGATATCCTGATATCTTGCATAACACAGGCAGCTCAGTCCTTTCAATATGCTCAAAATCGGAAATGAGAGCCATGGTTTGATAGAGACTGCGAAACAGCAAGGAAAAGATCTTTTGGGTTACTAAGACTGCTTAGAGCAACAAACTCTAACCTAGCAAAAAACATGTACCAAGACGCTAATAAGGCTTTCAAAATTATTTGCAGCGAAAAACAAAACAGGTACTCGCTTGACTTAATGCGCAAATTATCTCAAGTAAATGACAGCAGAACCTTCTGGAAATTAGCTCGCTCTCTCAATGGCATACCCTTTGTCCAAAACATTAAAATCGACATAAACATCTTAGCAGAGCACTTCAAAAGTTTACTAAACACTCCGATAAAATCCAATCAGTTGATGCTCTATGCTTCACCGCATCTGGAAATCGAAAATCTTGATCAGGCTTTCACCGTTCAAGAAGTCATGGACGCAATAGACCGATGCAACCTCAACAAAGCTCCAGGAGAAGACCGTGTGCCGTATGAGTTTTTCAAATATGCCACGGTGAACTTTATCAGAAAAATTACAGATGTTTTCAATTACATATTTGATAAAGGAGAAGTACCAGAAAGCTTTCAAAAAAATATCATCCTTCCGATCTTCAAAAAGGGCGATGTCGAAGACCCAAACAACTACCGAGGAATTTCGTTTTTGAGCTCTGTTATGAAAATATTCACTGGAGTACTCCTGCACAGACTCACAAACTGGGTAGAAAATAATGATTTACTGAGCGAGTTCCAAGCGGGTTTTAGGAAAGGATACTCAACTGTTGACAATATTTTTTCACTAACATGCATGGGTAAATCTTATTTGGATAAGCGAAAGAAATTATATGCTTTTTTCGTCGACTTCAAAGCGGCATTTGACTCAATCAACAGGGAAGCACTGTTCTACAAGCTCAGTTGCCTAGGAATATCCTCCAAAATACTAAAAGCAATAAAATGCCTTTACCAAAACAACATGACGGCGGTATGGGATGGGAACGAAGGGTCTACTTGGTTTAAAACAACGTCTGGAGTTAGGCAAGGCTGTCTATTAAGTCCGCTTTTGTTTTCCCTGTTGCTAGATGATTTGACATCAGTTCTACCAGGTGGTATCAATATTGCCGGCACCAACGTGAAGGCTTTGATGTATGCTGACGATATCGTCATATTAGCAGAATCTGCAGAAATGTTACAAATGATGATCAACAAGCTTCAATCTTACTGTCACCTGTGGAGCCTAACGCTGAATACCAACAAATCAAAAGTTATGATTTTCCGAAATGGAACAGGTAGATACGCAGTGAATGAGAAGTGGAAGTGGGAACATGAGGACCTGGAGGTTGTAAAAGAGTACAAGTACCTTGGAGTCATCTTAACACCGCAGCTGTCGTTTAAAAAACACCTGAGCGCTAAACTGATAGAATCAAAAAAGGCCATAAATTGCAGTTGGAAGGGTGTACTTGGTAAAAAATATGTAGCTCCGAGTGCCAAATATAAACTTTTCGAAGCCGTAATGAGGTCGATAATGTGTTATGCTTGCCAGGTTTGGAGGTTCCTCCAATACGAAGAAGTAGAAAAGTTGTTGAGGTTCTTTATAAAAAAAATGTTCTGGCTCCCGGAAAACACGCCTACTTATATGTTACATCTGGAGACTGGTGTTTCGCCTTTGTATATATTTTCACTCAAGTTGCACCTCAATTATATTTTAAAAGTTACTGAACTTCCCCCTCATCGTCTTCCTGGAACTATTGCAAGGCATCTACTCAACCATAAATCTCAGTTCTTTACTGAGTGGTCAACTTGGGAGCGGACTCACAATGTACAGTTACTGGAAACCGGGACGGAGACTTGGAAACGTAGCTTTGATGTGCTGCTAGCTAAGATTGAACAGGACAGCTTCTCTAAATTTACGGTTTTGGCGAACCGGAGCGAGACTCGAAGTATGTACAAGTGCCTACAACACAACCTTGGATCAAACAATTATTGTGATGATTGCTACAACCTAGAGACTATTTCAATTGTATTCAAAACGAGAGGAGAGTTACTTAATTATCACCCATATAGCTCAGAGGAAAACACGGACTGTACTCTCTGTAACCACTTCCTAGGAACGTGCCCAGTTCTTGCTGCAATTAGAAGACAACACTGGGGAAAAAATATATTAACTATAGATGAGGCCAAGGAAATCCTAAATGGATCGGATTGGAACATTTTAAGCAGTTACGTAAAAACAGCGCTGAGATACCGCTACCAAATCCTGAATGTAGCATTTTAATCCTATTTCTGTATAACAACCAATCAAAACAACTCCTTACCTTAGATTATGAACGAATCAAAGACTTATTTGCCTATTTATCAATTCAACTTAAAAATAGCCTGAAAATGTTAAAAAGCTACATAATTTTGCACTAGTGATTTATTTGTTTAGATTATACTCTTTTTTTCTGGCTGACGGCAAAAGCCATGCCATAATTGTGAAATTGTTAAAAAACTAAAAACCTTTAATTTTGTTAAATAAAATCACACACTACTACTACTACTACTATTTTTTATAGAAATAAAAGATAATCGCGGTTTCGTTTGAACATTTATTTGACCTGCATCGGTTCGCGGTCAAATCACAACTGAACTACTGATTATTAGTATATAACAAGTATAAGAGTAGGATGGGGCGTTAACAGTATACACCGTTTGTTGTCGGAAATGTAAGTGTAACCTCTATCAGAACTTTCAAGATTCAGAACTCGCCTATTTTATTTTTCAATTTTCACCACAATTCTATGAAAATTTTACATGAAAAAAAGTCACTGCAACCGCCTGGGCACTGGGATACTGAAATAATCATCAAAGCCGGATAACCAAACATAAGAAAAACCCTGACAGAGCAGCAACCAAAAATCGGAGGGAGGGAGTTTTTTCACTTTTCTTTTCGGACGGGAAGTATTGATATCAAAGCACTATGCAACATGATACAAAATACAATGGCAAACTTTTTGCATATCGAATTAAGAGATGTACCAACTAAAACCGAAGTTGAGGGTTTGTCTGTAAAAGTCAGCACTTCACAACCAAGTAACGAACCGGGAAAAACTTAAACAGGTAGAAGAACTTTGTAGTACTTCGGATCAGGATGCAGAACATTTAAAAGTGAAAGGGAACTAAAAAACTTTGACACGTGTAACGAAGGAAAATGAAGTCTATCCCGTAAAAATAGCTGCGAAGGGAACTGTGTTTGATTATTTTGGATAATTACGTTAATTTTGTTGTTGAAACAAAATTGCTATCAAGTACATACAAACTTTACGCTATCGATTATGAAAAGGCAAGGACTAAACTAAATAACACTGGAGCATCATAGCACATAGACTACCTAGCGTCATCGCAAAATATAAGAAGACTCTTATTTCTTCTAAAAATAGTTTAATGAAAATTGCAAAAAAGAAGCTAAAATGATATCGTATGGCTTTGAGAAATAAGGAAATGTTAGTGTGAAATATTAACGTAGTGAAAGAAGCTGTCTGAAATTGTTGAGTATTCAGATAGTAGAGATGTAATAGATAGTGAGAGTTTCTATAATTACAGAAATTAATATCAATTAAAGTGAATAAAGAGTCTGGGAATTTATGATCTGAACCCATCTGGATACTCTTGAATGAGGTTTGTGGTTTTAATTCACGTACTTAGCTGATTCTGCAGGACGGATGTTAGTTTCCCTTTTATGGATAGGAAATCATAGAAACATGTTGGGAAACATTACTTAAGTCAAAAAATAATGAAGCTGAGTCAAGGCAACTTTCGAGTTACAGAAATTTTTCTAAATTTTGGAGCTTGACAAAAAAACGTTGTAGCATGTCATGAATAAATATATATTTATATTATTTGAAGCAAAGGGCTGAAGCTAAACTTAAAGTAGTTTGAGCATTTCAAACAGATGTCAAAAAATACTTCTAAACCCTGTAGGGCTATTCGCTGATCGCTTTTGGTGGCGGAAATGAATTTTCGTATACTCAAAAGCGAATGGGGTTTTTTTTTTTTTTTATGGAAAGCTAGAGCGCTTTCCAAACGTCACCCTTTTTTTCGTAGAAACTATACCTTTTTGACATAATTCATTTCGTTTTCAAAAGCGAAAGGTGTTGTAGTGTCGAATTGGAAGCTGATTGATAGAAAAATGTAAATATAATGAAAAAATTAACTATCATCAATTGAATTGAGAGTAATTTTATTTTTTTATTTTATTAAAGGAGTCAAAAACACACTACAACACAACAATTTTTTATGCTTGAACCCTCCGCTAAGAAACGAAGAGTAGCAGCGACCAGCGATCTTCAGAATAGGAGTCAATGAGCTTCTACTTTGAGGTTTAAAATGCCCCTTTGTTCCATCAAAATATAGCAAAAGCAAAACTCTTCTTTTGAAAGCCGAAGTAATTTTACAAGCATAAAGAAAATATTTTTAAGTAATAAATAAACAAAAATGATTCAAATTTACATCGAGTGGAGAAGAACCACTTCTGATTAGCTTTCTTTGAATTAGCTGAAACAGCTGATATACCTAGGGAAAACTTGGAATTCTTATTGGAAAACTTGGAAATAGATGACATTTGCGTGGATCCATCCAAGACTTCCAAATGGAAATATTGGAAGTTTAATTTCCAACCATGTTCGCTTTCCAGAATAACCTAAAGCGAAGCGCTTCGCAATTGAGTTATCGCTTTAAGTACGATCCGCCGCGATTTCTGGAATAGCCCTACTGGATAAAAAATCAAACATTCTGAATTCAAGTGTCACGAACGAAAAGCTCCCCAAATCAATGGATGGCAAATCAGCTGTATACTATAAAATTCAGATTGAACAAACGGCTGATCGCGAAAGTGCTTTTCAGACCTGCTAGTTCCTCGCGAAAGGCGATTGTTTTCTAATGAAATTCTGTCTTTAAAAATAATGTGTTTGGCTCGGGGTTGCAAATTTCTGAATTAAAAAACCTGTAAGCTATAAGCGTCAGATAATTATTTTCCAATTCAAATTTCACAAACTAGCTTGTAAGTTAAAGTAAAGCTGTAAGTTAGCTTAAGTTTTTGCAATCCTGGCTTTAATTTTACTAAGGTTTCCAAGTATTTTAAGATATCTTATCCAGAAAAGGAAAATTAATATGCGTCTTGCAGAGTCAGCTTAATACGTGAACTCCAACGACAAACCTCATTAAGGATGGGTTCAGATCAGAGCCTGGATTCCTTAGCTTTAAAGACAATTGTCGTTTTAGGTAACAAAGGTCTCCCATAAAAATAAATAAATAAATGGGGTGGCGCAACAGAGCAATTAGCCCCAGGGGCCTAGAGCATTTCCCGCAACCATGCCTTGTGAGGGAATGGAGTGGACCTACAATTTTCTGCCGATTTCGAACGTCTAATCGAGAAAACGCTTTTCATGGCAATGAATTTATAAGCGGAGGACTTGCCAATTCCTCTCGAAAGGCAATTCCTGTGGAATAATATTTTTCCATGTGTTGGGATTCGAACCACGAACCTCCCGGTTCGGATGCTAACCATCACGTCACGGGTATCAAGTACTCAGTCCAGTATAGCTTTTGTGGTAACCCAGCAGGTGATCCCTACGATATAGCTCAGCGTACCATGTTTTGTGGTAGTTAAATTGTGGTCAAATTTCCATTTCTCGTTTGTTTCGCTCAGAACTTATGTCTTGTTTAACGTTACAAGGTAAATAAATGAAATAAGTAGTGTGGCGCAACAGAACAATAATCCCCGGGTATTTCCCTCAACCATACCTTGAAAGGGAATGGCGGGTGTTCATCTATTGAATCAAGTTTCGTTCGATTACTGATTCGAGAACATCAAATTATGTTACTATACGAGTATATTCCTTGATAACGTGAGTGACAGTGTTATACTCACGTAACTCAGTCACGTTCTGCCATGGTTGAACTGGCTAGCAGAAGAGGTTCAGAGAAAAACCACGCATCAGAACCGTTATCCATTTTGGAACCTTCGGCATTTATGTGAGGTGTCGAGCCCGTGGTTGGTTGCCTTACAATTCATCTACCCTTGAAGAAGCGTTATTGTCTGCGAAGTAGTGCAGACTCCTCTTTATGTTTTTGAAGAATCTGCGCATTGCTTATTGGACTATGTCTTCAATACCCTTTAGAACATCCCTGTTAACTGCTGTTGTCTGTACAAAGTGGTTAGGGCGTTTATGGTGATGTATAATTTCCAGAACCGGCACCGACACCACACGAGTAAAGCCGATTCAGACCATTCTTTGTAGATTGGTCATAGTTTGAAGATTAGTAGTTGGACGGTGTAATGCACCCATACACGTGTTACGCGTATAAATGAATTTTTCGTGAAAAACGTGTACTTGGTACACATTTATTAAGTATAACATTTGCATTAAGTACTACAAGTGTAATTGTCTTTGAAACTTTTTATGACGGTTCTGGAGCTTGGAGCTCATAATGCTATCGCACTTCTGGATGGGAGTTATATCTGCTTTAGGGTCATAACTAACTCTCCGGCTGAAAGGGCCACACGTTACGCGTGCTGATCGGGGAGTTTTGTGCTTGTTTGATTTGGTAGGGTCGTAAACGGAAACTATTATTGTTATTCGAGGCTGTTGGTTGTTAAAGAGCCGTAAATTTGTTCAGTAGTAGGGTAGTTAACCACATGGATATGTTCGGGATATCCTTGAACATAAAGGGCTGGGTAATCCCATCCGGTAATTTCTTTCCGTACCCTGCTACAGGGATTTTGGAGCTGCCGTTAGCTATCCAGGATCTCATCCGCAAGCATCTCTATTTATCATTGTCGTTGGATTGAAAGACTCGCAAAAACCTTTAAGTCAATTCTGATCGGGTAGCTCGTGCGCGAAAACCTTTAAGTCAATTCTGATCGGATAGCTCGTGCAGGGGGTCTCAACTTTTCGACAGCTGATTCTGTAAGTCTAACTCATAGGCTGTCATATTTCCTAGGAGAATAAGCACTTGAAAAGCAACACCATCCGCTTCAATGTCGTTTGAAATTTACTAAATTTAATTATATACATGTATTTATTTGTATATTTACTTTTTAAAATTATATAATTTATTAAAAATTAATTTATATTATTTAAAATTTAATAATAATCACAGTTTGGGCCTTAGAGAAGCTCGAATTGAACAAAGATTTTGGGTGAAAAGCCCAAAACTGTAGAATTGACAATTTCTCAGAGATTACACTGTCATGATAGGCGCTTTTCACTTTGCCGTTTGGAATCGGCATGAAATAGTAGGTTCTCTAAATTCGCTAGACCTGAGACTGTTAACTGATCGCACCTCCCTTACTTATAAGTTTTATTTAATCCGCTGACGGCAACGATGCCAATGTTGATTTTCTTAAAATTCAACCGCAAAACCAAGAAGACTTTAATAGAATTTTGATTTGTTTCCACCCCTCAATTTAATCGTTGCTCCCTTTTCCTCAAAACCCATCTAAAGATTCTTGTACCCGTCCCAGGTTCTTTCTACAAAAATATATCTAGCCCATTCGGCAAAAACCTGCTGGAAATATTCTTCTCCGGTTTTTCGCTTCACACAAAAAATAAAATAATTGCCATGACATCCGACCTTTTGAACGTGTCTAAGGTACTTAAAGGATTTTTTTCTTTTCATTTCAAATGCGATATCTTCGGCTTCGATTTGTGCCTATAAATAAAGGCTTTCTAAGTCATTTGCAAAAAAAGACAACTCAAGTAGAAGAAACCTCAACGCCTTCGTCGTCGTTATCTCTAACAGCAACTCAAAGAGTTCCTCTTTCTTACAAAACCAAATTCTTCGAACTAAACGTTGCAACTTGAATGAAGATACCCGAATTCAACCAAAGGAAGTTCTAAATCATCAAACACTGCAAAACCAATTAAAAAAAAAAAAACAACTTTATTCCTTTCCACAGTCAAATCCTCGCAAGACTCCTCCTAGTGGTATGGGTTGAAATCTTATTCCATAAATTTCTCAAGCAAATTGGGTCAAGAAGGCGAAAGGAATGTTTTCCAAATGAACAAAAATAACTTTTATACCACAAACATTTCACTGGAAGAAAGCTTCATGAATCCCCATTTATCGCGTGGGAAATCAAGTGACTTATTAAAGTAATTTCTATTTTAGTCAATAAGCAATTAAGCATTTGATTTGAGAAAGTCCCGAAATAATTGAAACCCACACTAAGTGCGGGTTAAAGTCTCCATTTAAAAACAACCTCCAATTAATAAACTTTAATGACATCGCTCTCGCATACCCGGAACGGAACACATTATTAACAGTTTGTTTGACTAATTTTCCAATAAATTTTCCTCACTCACCCTTCTCAAATGACGCATTGAATTTGTGGCTGGAATATTTTAAAATTCAAAAGACAACAAATTTCCAAATACCTTTATTAGTGATGTCATTTGAATAGGGTTGCTATTGCTACTTTAGGGAATACCTACCTCTCTTTGGGATCCTTTTATGTAAAGAGGTTTTTTTTATTTTCGGGGTTTGAAATACTTTCGATGTCGGGACTGAATAAATTTCAAAAAGAATGCTTTTTTGTAGATTGCTTTTGTAGGTCAAATTACATACTACAAAATTGCAGCATCACACAACATTTAACCAATGTCGCTTAAAGTTTAATTTTCACGCAGAGAAGTGGTAATTGGTTAATTAGCTGAGTGCAACCGTCTGTCTCCTCAGGATGTCAATGCATAGCAAAAAGTTTGTGGTTGTGGTTCAGTGTACGTGAAAGTTTTTTCGCATTTTGTATGAAATACGAGTTCTATGTGAAGTGCAAACGAATGCAAATGAGAAAATGGTAGAATAAATTAAAACTAAAGCAGTTCTTTGGTAATAAAAAGCAACATCCACTTTTGCTCCTTTTTCTTTTAATTTGCGCGCAAACCAAAGTATTATGAATAAATGCTTTCACAATGTTGTAAGAGCAAAACTCAGTACAGTCCTGGAAAATAGAAGAGGATTAAATAGGGGACACCGATGTTAATTGCTTTGAGCTTTTTGTAGATTTATAATGAGGATATTTAATCGGATAAAGCATTCCACATTCGCGTCCGAAGTTGGAAGAACGTAAAACTGTTCAGACAGTATTCTTAGCAAGGCTTTTGTTGTGGTTGCATTTGATCCATTGTAATAGGAAAGTGAGAGAGAGACAGCGAGAGAGAAATGGAGAGAGGCAGATGGACATACAGAGACAGAGATAAAGGACAGAGAGAGACAGAGATAGAGGGAGACCAACAGACAGAGATGCAGACAGACAGATAAACAGACTGACAGAGAGAAGGAGAGAAGCAGAGAAAGGGACAGAGAGAGAGAGGTATAACTTTCAAACCATTTTCAAAAGTATCAGTTTATCGCAATGAAGCGCAGTTTTGGAACCTGATCATAACGGGTGATTTTTTAAGAGGTTTAAAACTTTTTTTTTTTAAACACAAAAAATTCGAAAAAATGAATGAAATATTTATTTGAATCGATAGTTTGAACCTTGCAATTTAATGTTTAAAGATAATTTCATGCAATTGTTGACCGCGGCTGCGTCTCAGGTAGCCCATCCGCTGAGTCCAATTTTGGCATACTCTTTCACACATATCGGCCGGTATCTCACGAATGAATGCATGGATGTTGGCTTCCAGTGCGTCAATCGAGAGGGCTTGTCCCTATAGACATTAGCCTTGACATACCCCCACAAAAAATAGTCTAATGGTGTCAAATCGCACGATCTAGGCGGCCAATTGACCGGCCCGAAACGTGAAATTAACTGTTCACCAAACTCGCCTCGCAATTGCGACATTGTTTCGCGTGCCGTGTGGCATGTGGCACCGTCTTGTTGAAACCACATATCATGCAAGTCAAGAACTTCCATTTCGGGCAAAAAAAAAGTTTGTTATCATCGCTCGGTAGCGTTCACCATTGACAGTAACGCTGCGATTCACATCATCTTTGAAGAAATATGGCCCAATAATGCCGCCGGCCCATAAACCGCACAAACAGTGTATTTTTCGGGATGCATTGGTAGCTGTTGCAATGCTTCTGGCTGATCTTCGCTCCAAATGCGGCATTTTAGCTTATTTGCGTACCCATTCAACCAAAAATGAGCCGACTATAAAATGGAAGCAGCGCGCGATGAACATTTCGAACCGAGCACGAATTTTGATAGTGAAATTCAATAATTTGCAAGCGTTGTTCATTTGTAAGACGATCCATGGTTAAATTGCAAACCAAACTGAAGCTGTTTCCTGTTTGACAGTGACACAAGGTACTAAACACACGTCAGCTGTCAAAACCAGTGTTGCCAAAACCAAACCAGCTAAAAAATCACCCGTTAAAACACAATACCAAAGGATCTCCCAAGCCAAAGCGTTTTTTTAGTCGTGGCAGTGTCAGAAACGAAGTTCACAGGATTTTTGTCATCGCGACAACTACAAATATATGAAAACGGGGCGTCGGTTTTACTCCCACATATCAAACACAATTAGACAGATGAATTTTGATAAGTGCTAAAGACCTTCACAGTCTAGCTTTCGTTCATGGCATTTTAGTGCAAAGCTAGGGAAGGAGGACAACCTTTGAAAACGCACATAGCTTTATTGGCATTGCTGCGGGACTAAAGCTTTCCTCATCTCAAAATTCATAAGGGAACATGGCAATTCCCATATCAATCAACTTTCTACCAAATTGACCCTGAAAGAGAATCTTACAATATTATTGGTGTTCGAATTTCCAGAGGGGTCAGCTTTAATTCGGAACACTTCCTCATGGTAGCTTAGGTACGAATGAGGGTATCCAGTTCACGACTCGTGCGATGCAACGCTGTAAACAGATAGAGATATGAGGTCAAAAAGCTACAATCGCAAGAGTTTCCTACTGCCTTCTTCAATCGAGTGTCTCTCCAACAGCACCAAGCATTGAAGACCAATGGTAGTAATGCAAACAAGTCATTAGAATCGTAGCCTGTAAGGTGCTGCGTTACAAGCAGGCAATGCAGCCAAGCAAAAGGGCCAACGATTGATGTTGATGTTTTAGATGGTTGAGGTCCGACAATTAACTATAGTGAAAGAAGTAAAATGAACTAGTCAGACGTTAAGTAGAATCATGAAGTTAACTGTCACTTTTTCGAGTGTCGTTTTTGACAGTGAAACTAAATTTGTTTTATGCAAGGCGATTGTGGTTATGTATTTAGTTGTTAATGTCCAACCAAGAAGAAGCAACGATTTTGATCTTCATGATGTGTGCCTACGCAATTGAAATGATAAAAAACCATCATCCTGCAAAGTGGCTTTGTTGGGCCACTCTATTTATATCAATTATTTATTTTGGCATGTGTTATAGGCACTTCTTCATCAAGCTTCAAGCTTTTTGAACTCATCGACTTTACAGGTCTCTTACCGAGTTCATAGAAACTGGCGTTTGATCAGACCATTCTTAAAGAGTCGAGTCTTCTTCATTTTCCAATAATTATCGAACGATTGCATTTAATCCCCTCCTTTGATTGGTTTGATGGTTAGCTGGTGAGTGGTAATATGATTTTTTAACCTCACCGAACAGTAAAACAAAAATGTACATCGTTTTGAAGAGAGTACGGTCATTTGGCCTGGTATTTCATAGAGTTTGACCCCAAGCTCCCTTGTGTAAAGTGCGTGCTTCCGGATATGATGAATACTTCTTCATTACATTAGCTACATGCCTTTGAACCGTTCAATACAAATCGTTTTAGACGGATTTAAATCTGAAATAGACAGAAAAAATTTCGGTGTGCCCCAGGGCCTTGTTTTATCTCCGAAACTCTTTATAAACTAAATAAATTAAAGGTCCTATGTTTTAAGCTACTCATTAAACATATTTGCTGACAACAGTACTTTTAGCTTTAGATTAACTTCTAGCGAACTCAATTAACTCTGACCTTAGAAAAGCGCAGAACTCAATGCTTTTTATTATTTTCGTTGAAGGGTGTAACTTTTCCATTGTCCAAGAATGGAATCGATGAATTTGAGAATCTTTCAATGCCCGGTAAATATAGTGTTCGTTTTAGATCTACTACTACTTCTGGCGTCCCCCAAGGCAGTCATTTAGGTCATCTTCTTTTCATTGTCGAATCGATTATTCACCATTCCCTTATTTCTCTCTACGTTGATGATACGAAGTTTTTCAAAATTCTTCACCAACCGATTCTATTCATTTTCAACAAGACCTCGACAACTTTTCCATCTGGTGTTCTAAAAACTGCTTGGAATTAAACATTTCTAAGTGTCAATCTATTATTTTCACTCGTAACAGCATCAAAACCCCTCTCCGTTGCTATCTCCTTCACAACAAAACCATTTCACCAGTTGAAAAGATTCGTGATCTCGGGATCATTTGCGACCAGGGACTTAATTTCATCTCACTTATTGGTGATATTATACTAAAAAGCCAATTCAGCACTTGGTTTCATAAATAGGGATCTTGCCCCCACCAAAATTAAAAATTAAATTAAATTAAAAACAATCATATGCTTGACATCACCAAAAATGCCCTTAAATTATTGTACTTCCTCAGACAATGCAACAATTCTTTTTTCCTTTTAACTTGGCTATTATCCAGTTACTCCTGAAACTTGGCATAGAAGGGCTGAGCTTCAGCCTGAAGCTGAATAACCTACTCATACCATAACTGCTCAGCACTACCATAGTTCGTTTTGCGGTAGGAGCAGTGCAAAACTATCAACTGCGTAGTTGATGAGATCCTCCGCACTACATGAATCTTATGTCGGGAGCATAATTTGAACCTGTTATTAGTCAGTTGAAAAGGTTAAAGTCGTTTTTGAGATATTGTCTTTCCAGCATTTGGGCAAGTGCTGCTTCAACTAACTTGAAATTCTTGGATAGTATTCAGAGAAGAACAATTAAAATGATTGGAGATGAAAACATCATTGCAACACTTGTCGTAATAATTTCCATTGTCTTTCCTTTTTTTGTCGTTCCTTTTCAGACAGTGATTTGGCTCTACTGAGATATGCAGCAGCATTACTTCCCTGAAAACAATTCAAACGAGCTTCTAAAAATGTCCGCCAGTTTGTCCTTGAGACCAATTTTCGATGTGCTGTCAAATACAGAGATTCTTTCTTTGGCCCTATTATACGAATGTGGAATGCGTTACCCTGCAGTACTTTTACCTTTTATTACATATCATTAAAACTATATAGTTGTGGTATCTTATTTTAAACCCTCTCCTATTCGCTTAGCCCGCACTGTATTCGTTCATCTTAACTAGTGGCAATTACATCCACTTGAGTATGCCCAAAATATAGAGAAAATTTCGAATTTTTGGGATTTCTGTTCATCGACGGAATTAAAATCACATTTTTGTAGGATTTACCTCACCGCTGCTAATGGAGCTGCCTCAGACTTAGTTTTGAACATTAACTTCACAGCTCTTGGTTAGTCCCATCCTTCCGTCATAGCAAAAATCCACAAATTCCATCACAGCTTTAGTCGACGCGGTGATGTAGAATAGAAAGTACCCTGACGAGACGAAAGTTTGCATCTAACCGTTCAAAATGTCGGTGGCTGTTCAAGGTTGCAGCAACCATCCACAAAGTTTTTCAAGTTTGCCTAAATATCTACACATAGTACCCTCGCTGAGCAGATAGTAGGATCACAATAGGAATACCACCAATGCAATAATAAATGGAAATAACTCAAAAACAAGTTTCATTAGAAGGAACAAATTTCGATTGCGGTCGATTTTCAATTAAAATTCCTATAAATCTCCTGGCTTTGCCGGTTAAACTATTACTTCCTTCAATAAATTCCAGATTGCTACTCAAGGTGAGTCAAACTTCCTCACAAAAATGTCTCCACCCGGAGTTTGGATTCGGACTACTCATTTTCTCATTTTTCAAACAAAAACTTTAAACCACCTTCTCGCCTCTGTGCGTATTTTATGACAGTAATTCTTCAAGCGGAACTAAAATGGAAAGTATCGATTCTAGAAAACTTTGTTATGAATAACTCGCATTTAAAATTAATGTCCTATTGCGAATTTTGTCAGATATTTGTTTTTTGTGTTCTTTTGCTCCAACTATCTGATGTCCTTCGGCAACAAGATTGGAGTCCTGCCAGGCTATACATGGCTTTTACTATCCTCATTTTGAAATATTTGTAAAAACACACACACACCCAGCCCTGGATTTACACTAGGTGCTCTCGGTGCTTTGGCACAGGGCGGCAAATTCTATGGGGGCGGCAAAATTTGAAACGAAAGTCAAAGATTCTTTCAGTCATAAAAGAATTTTTCGGGACAAAGGTGTTATTACGCCTCAAACGCATCACATTATCACTGTAAATTTCCGGAATTATCTTATTATTATTCATTTGGAGTTAATTTTCTACATCTTCCCGATTAAAATTAAAATCACGCGCCTTAGCATACGAAGAATAAAACTCCCTGGTACACTCGTCGTCAACGATACTCGTCTTCAAATATACTTGCCGCACGGGCGGCAGCTGTTTCTTCGTGGTAGTAGCGACGAGTGTATGTATTTATGTTTTTGCCTACTACCGCCAACAATGTTTTTATACCAAGTGATTCAGCTGTCCATTTTTTTCTCTCTCTCATTTGACGGTGACACTATTGTGAGAAGCTCTATACTCTATACACTCTGGCAATTTTTCTGTTGCCCATCGTCTGTCAGCTGCTGTGATTCGATTTCCGATCAATTCAAGTTAATATTATCAAAACAAAACAATTTAATATTTATCTTTTTGTTCAAGTTGATGATATATATTCTGTAGACTATGAGTGATGGGCGGAAAAGGTTAAGCGGTGCTGCTTATAAAAAGCGCGCTTCAAATAAGGTTGTTGGCCTTGGAAGAGGAGATTTTGTGCGAAACTCCAAAACTGGAAAGTTTTTTTTATTAAAAAGAAAGAAGGCGAAAAGCGTATTAATGACGGCAATTGTTTCTCATGGTTTCTCATGTTCATTGAAAACACTGGACATAAAGCAGAAGATTTGTTGATGGCTGCAATATCTGTTCTTGAATGCTTCGACCTTGATATTCAAAATTGTCGAAGTCAGTCGTACGATAACGCGAACAATGTGTCAGGCATTTATTCAGGTTTACAGAGTCAAAGAAATCAACGATCTTGCAGTGCATGCTCCTTGTGCTGGCCATTCAATGAATTTGGTCGGGATTCACGCAGTCGAGAGTACCCCCGAAGCAGCATCTTATTTCAACACAGTCCAAGCATTGTACAACTTTTTTACTGCATCTACACATCGCTAGGAAATTCTACAAACTCATGCAGGAAAGAAGATTGCTTTGAAATCATTGTCAGCAACAAGATGGTCAGCTCGTCACGAAGCAGTTAGAGTGCTCAACAAGTTCTATGGTGAGATAATTGAAACTCTAATAACCATTGAAGAAGATATTACTGAGAACGCGATCACGAGGCAAGAAGCAAAAGGACTTCGCATTCAACTTGAACGACTGGAAACAACATTCATGCAGATTCTTTGACATTTTTTACTTTCAGCCAAAGGTTGCAAATGGTTGATATCAGCATAACTGATGTGATTGATGACTATCGTGGACTGATTAAAGTAGTAGCTGATGCACGAATGGAATTCGAAATTTATGAACAGAAACCGTTAGAAATCTTAGAGAGTCAAGAGTACCAGACAAGTGTTTCTAGAAGAAGAAGGAGAAAGTTGCAGGCTGATGAATCACCAGACGGAGATGTTCAATTGTCAGGAAGGGATAATTTTCGAGTCAACACTTTCAACGTAATTCTTGACAATTTTGATTCTGAATTGCGAAGAAGATGCCAAGCATAGAAATTCATGGAAAGTTTTCAGTTATCACTGAATTTGGAGATTTGAATTCCTGCGAAATTCGTAAGAAGTCGGAACATCTAAGGACAATTTATACCTCGGACCTCGAACATTCATTGGATGACGAATTGGTGCACTTCCACGCGTATTGCTCCGAAAAAAAATTAAAACGTGATTCACCATCCAAGCTATTAAAATTCTTGAAAACGAACGACTTATATACCGAGTTCCCAAACGTTGAAATAGCATTTCGTATATGGGTGATTCTTTTACAAATCGAACGGCTTTTGAACTTCACCTCTCCGATTCAGGTGAAATTTTTTTTCCAGTTTCTAAATTGAAAAATAAAAGATACGTGTCCGAGGAATTTTTTTTTAATCGCCTATTTTCGATTTTATAAGATATAACAAATTTCATAATAGTGGTTGGAGACTCATTTTAAACAATATATAGCTCCAAATCCTTAAGAGCTACAAAATTTTCACCAATGACATTTTTGTAGTTAAAAAGTTGAACTTTAAGAAAAAAAATTTAGAAAAAAAAATTATCAACAAATTAGTATTGTTATTAACTATTTAATTGTTTAAATCGATTTTTAACGATTGCCCCCAAGATGTATCGAGTTTTTATTACTACCATCGTATTTTGCGTTAAATTTTACGTAAAAATAATGTTTTTTATTTATGGAGACTTTTCAATTGTTATTGTTAAAAAATAATGCATGTAGCGCGCAATGGTAAAAACAACGGTTTTTTGAGTATAAAATGGTATCTGTACCTCGTATCAAAAAAAGTTAAGAGTAAAAGTTGTAGATAATTAAAAGATCATCAACTTTTAAATTTACCATATGTCAGTATAACCTCAAAATTTAGTATTATCAGGCAAAGAAGCGAAAAATCAACATTTTATCATTTATTTAGTATAAATTTTCATTAAAATTAAATCATGAGTAATTTTTTTTGTACGAAATTAAATTTCCTACAAATTTGTGAAACACTTTTTTTTTGTAGCTATTGTCATTTACGGGACAAAAACAAATTTAGGGGCAAAAACAAATTAAGGAAAAAATTGGGTTTGGTGACCCGTACTACCTCAATGGTGTGAGTTACGACTTCACCGCAATGAGGTTTTTTGTAAAGCATTCAATTGTTAAGAAAACCTACTAATGCCCTAGACCTTACCATAAAATCCCTCTGAACTGTAGAATTTTTAAGAAAAACAATTTAAGTTTACTTGTATTTTAAACGGGAAATCTTTGCATGCCTTGGACGAGCACTTAATGGTAATAATAAGGGCTCAAATTTTTAGGGAACTTTTTTTTTAGGTATTTCACAAAATTTCGAAATGGTAGTCTAATCTCCTGAATGATAAAAAACGAATTTTCATTAAAGAAAAAAAAAAAGATTATTAGCCACTAGATAAAATAATAATAATAATAGCAATGCTCGACGTAACATCAATACTAGTAGCAAGGGTGCTTTTTTTCGACTTTTTTTTTCACTCCCATCCCGAAATTTTGTGAAATACCTAAAAAAAAAGTTCCCTAAAAATTTGAGCCCTTATTATTACCATTAAGTGCTCGTCCAAGGCATGCAAAGATTTCCCGTTTAAAATACAAGTAAACTTAAATTGTTTTTCTTAAAAATTCTACAGTTCAGAGGGATTTTATGGTAAGGTCTAGGGCATTAGTAGGTTTTCTTAACAATTGAATGCTTTACAAAAAACCTCATTGCGGTGAAGTCGTAACTCACACCATTGAGGTAGTACGGGTCACCAAACCCAATTTTTTCCTTAATTTGTTTTTGCCCCTAAATTTGTTTTTGTCCCGTAAATGACAATAGCTACAAAAAAAAAGTGTTTCACAAATTTGTAGGAAATTTAATTTCGTACAAAAAAAATTACTCATGATTTAATTTTAATGAAAATTTATACTAAATAAATGATAAAATGTTGATTTTTCGCTTCTTTGCCTGATAATACTAAATTTTGAGGTTATACTGACATATGGTAAATTTAAAAGTTGATGATCTTTTAATTATCTACAACTTTTACTCTTAACTTTTTTTGATACGAGGTACAGATACCATTTTATACTCAAAAAACCGTTGTTTTTACCATTGCGCGCTACATGCATTATTTTTTAACAATAACAATTGAAAAGTCTCCATAAATAAAAAACATTATTTTTACGTAAAATTTAACGCAAAATACGATGGTAGTAATAAAAACTCGATACATCTTGGGGGCAATCGTTAAAAATCGATTTAAACAATTAAATAGTTAATAACAATACTAATTTGTTGATAATTTTTTTTTCTAAATTTTTTTTCTTAAAGTTCAACTTTTTAACTACAAAAATGTCATTGGTGAAAATTTTGTAGCTCTTAAGGATTTGGAGCTATATATTGTTTAAAATGAGTCTCCAACCACTATTATGAAATTTGTTATATCTTATAAAATCGAAAATAGGCGATTAAAAAAAAATTCCTCGGACACGTATCTTTTATTTTTCAATTTAGAAACTGGAAAAAAAATTTCACCTGAATCGGAGAGGTGACGATTGATTTTTGACAAAATCCGTTCGATTTGTAAAAGAATGACCCATATTTATGACATAAGCAGTGACGAATTGCATCGCAGAACGTTCATTTTCATGTTTGAAAAGAGTCAAAGACTATTTTCGTTCAACTATGACGGGCAGTCGGCTAAATAGTCTAGCAATTCTGTGCATCGAGTCGGATTTGCTTGAACGCTTGAATTGTGAAGAACTAATAGATCAGTTCGCGGTAAAGAAAGTAACGAAAACGATTATAAACATCCGTAATTATCTTGTATGTCAACTTTGAGTTTTATTTTCTTATGAAAAAGCTTTATGTGATTATTCTCTTACCATGTAACAATAAATGAATTCAAACCTTACATTTTCCATTCATTTCATTCGTTAATTATATAGTTAACGATCTCACTAACATTTCAATTATTTATAAATCAATGATAAAGGCGGCATTTTTTAAGGAGCACAGGGCGGCATTTTAATGAAATCCGGCCCTGCACACACCTTTGCTCTGCAAATAATATCCTCCTTTAACTCATATACATTCTTCTGCCAAGTGATTTATTATTTGCTTGTTTTCGTTTCCAGTCCAGACGCAGTTCTTTTTTTTTAATACTCGTATTTATAAATAATGCGCACTATCCTAGCTAGACACCCGATATCCTTTTAGTTTTGTGGTGAGTTTTTTCATCTCAATTTTCAATTTCACTACTGAAACCTTCGATCGACTTTAATTTGAAATGAGTTCGGTGATGTGGATACAATGGGTGGGTTCCTTGATAAATTGTTCAATTACACAAAAGAGAGAGAGGGAGCCAGAGATTACACTACGCAGTGTGTAGGGCAGGGTTGGGACTTTACTGCAATTGCAGTAGTTCTACTGCACTTTTCTCGAAAAATAAATCTACTGCCTTTAAATCAAATCTACTGCACTTTTGTTCTTACTATGTATAACTAAACAGGTCTTTACATTGAAATTTTAAAATATTATATTAGTATGGATTCAGTCAATACCAATGCAGGTTTAGAAAGTACCTTACATTATCTTTCCTATACGGATATGAATTTTGGGATCGAGTTCTAGCGATATACATATTGCTTCTCACGATTTTGAAGAAAGCAAAATTTTTGAAATAAAAAAATGTTTGGTTCAATTTTATTTAGAAATTTGTGATCAAATAAAAAAGAGTTTTAATTTGAGTAATACACAATTAAAACTGAAAAAAAAACTAAAGTATTTAGATGCAAAAATAGTGATAGTGGGTATATAATGACATCGTTTTGGCCATTGAAACGTCTTTCCCGTTCTTTAATGAAAATCTTGAAGAACTTCACATTGTTTGGAGGTCTTTGTTGGGAAACCAATATCTTTTAGATAAATATTATGATGCTGTTGACATAACAGCTTTTTAGGACAAACTTTAAAAATGAAGAAAACACTTTTGGGAAAAAAATTGTTTATGTACATATAATATGAATGTTAACTTCATATTATATGCCACATAGTAGTACCACAGCAGATCGGAAATTTTCGACAGTTAGTTAAGTGAAGGATAAACTTCGCAACAAATTAAATAAAACCATACTTTAGAAAATGCTATACTGTGTAAGGAAATGGACGACGTAAACAAAGATTGTTGGGAGCCTTCGGATTCCGTAGGCCTTATAGAGTATTTTAAGGGCACTGTCGCACCTAGAGGGATGAAAAAAATCAATTTTTATAAAAAAAAAATATTTATTAAAGTACAACATCTGGAGAATATTTCTTGAAATTTTCAAGTCGATCTGACGAATAAGTTCTGAGTTACGGTCGTTTAGTTGGCGCCTTTCGTTCGAGTCAGTGCCACTTGGTGAGTGAACACGGTACTACAATGCTTACCTACGAACATACCAACAACTTTTAGCAAGCAGATTTTGGTGGCATATTGTAAAGAATGGGGACAGTTAACGGTAGTACATTTACGTAGCCGTGTAGTAGTGTAGTGGTGAAAAAAGTCGATCATTACGAAAAAAATTATAATGCGATTTTCTCAAAACCACTTTTTTGAAAACGGTGACTGCGATAACTCAAAAACTGTTCAACCAATTACTCTCAAATTTCGCGCACTTGTTCTTTATACAAAAAGAAGAAGTGAGCAATCGCGGGGTTTTTATTTTTTCTGAATAGAACCGATTTTATTGCCAATTTTGGAGTGAAAATCAAATTTTTTTTAAGTGGTCACCAAAAATTCCAAAATTGAAATTTTTGGAAACCCAGCGATTACTCACCTGGAAAATATTTTATCTAACGATATCTTTTAAAATTTTTTATTTCAGATAATTTTTGAAGGCGAAATCACGGTCACCGCAAAATAAAATTTTTTTTTACATGCCTTTACTTATTTACATGTTTGTTCAGTTGTAATGAATATTTTGGTGTGGAGAAAATTACAAAATATTGTTTAATTATGTAGTAATATGTGTGCAAAATTTCGTTCAAATCCATTCCATACTTTTCCTGCAAAAAATTCACGAAAAATCGAACGTTCCAGGTGCGACAGTGCCCTTAATAAGTTTTTATCTGTCGACGGACAACTAAAAAAAAGCAATAAATAGGTAGCAATTATGACAATACTTTTTTTGAATTCAAAGCTGATGTTAATATTAGTACATACAATGAAATTTTAAGCGAATTTGTTTTGAAGAAAAATTTTTATTTTGTTATCTTGAGTTAGTTATGTATGTGAATCTATGTTTAAAGTTGCTCATGTTTTGAAAATGAAAAATCTACTGCAGAACAGTTGAATCTACTGCATTTTTGTTTCAAATCTACTTCGGACATTTTTCCAAAAAGTCCCATCACTGGTGTAGGGTTTCATTGAAGCTTCATGATGACCATTTGTTACACACCTTAGTGGTAAATCATGCTGCACATGAATTTTATATTGTTTTAGCCAGCAGCTGTATGAAGCTATGCAATATCATGAAAAAAATCTCTTTGAGCATTATAAATCCATCTACGGTCGTTTGGTTTGGTAAAGGCGAAAGTGTGTTGCCAGTGAAAATATCCATTTCGAGGGTCTCTTATGACAGACGGATGTCCATAAAAATAAACATTAGAGAAGAAATATGAAGTTAATTCTTTCATTTTTGATTAGGGAGGGTGAGAGAAATTTGAGTTGCCTTTATGCGCATGCAAATTTCTGGAGATTTGAAGGATGTCCGTTGTATTGAAAGTTTTTTTTTTTTTTTTTTGAGGGGGTGGAAAGGTGTTTGTTGCCCAATAAATAAGAGCTGGACTCTTTAAAGATAAATAAAGAAACAAATGGAAAAAGCATAAAGGGCTCACATTGTCTATTCGAACCGTCAGTAAACAACGTCGCACGAGTTTCACCGTTTCAGGGCTCCCTTTACCCATGTCACATTTTCAACTCACTGATTGGTCTACTAGATTGTGGCGGCCAATGGTACGTACCTTTTTCGCCCACTTTCTTTTTATTTTATGAATGTTAAGACTTTGTACCTAGATAAGACAACTGACCACAGTTCTATAAATAGTGTCCAGTAAATTTCACACAAGGTTGAATCAAAGAGTTTGCGTATATCCGTAGAGCGAAGGTATTTGGCACTAAGACGTAATTTATAGACGACTCACCAGTTAGGTTCTTCAGCCGCATTTATAAGCTTTCATTAAGCTAAACATTGAATTTTAGGCACAACTAAGTTTATAAAACAAATCAATCTCTTAAATGAACTTATACTTAAACCACGAGAGCGAAAGATGTTCTTAGCGTCAGTTTATGCACAGAAACGTGGAAGGTTGAAATCGAAAAAGGAAGGGTTTAAATTAATTGTGTTCAACCGAGGAGAGAAGGTATAAATAGAGTGAAGGTCTAATATTGCGCAATTTAGTGTTAAAGCAGGTATGATTAAAAAGGAGGGTACCATAACAACTTGATGGATAAAAATAATGCAAAGCTATCTATAACGGCGATGATGAACCCAATTCCGCTGTTAGAGAGATAGAACCATTCGATTTAGGCGACATAGACCAACAATTCCGCCAACCCGACCTGAACGAAGTGAAGACAGCAGTATCCAAGCTAAAGTCCAACAAAGCTGCTGGAGCTGATGCCTCACTCATTTGCAAAATATGGCCGGAATAAAGCATGCCCGATGAATGGAACCTAAACATTGTTTCCCCGGTCTAAAGAAAGGAGACTCTGCGCCAACTACAGAGGTATCAGTCTTCTTAACATCGCGTACAAGACCCTCTCTGCCGTATTGTGTGAGCGTCTGAAGCCATTCGTCAACAACCTGATAGGTCCTTTTCAGTGCGGCTTTAGACCAGAAAAGTCCACCATAGACCAAAACTTCACACTGCGACAGATCTTGGAAAAACCCAGGAGCTTCAAATCGAAACCCACCACCTTTTTATCGATTTTAAGGCCGCGTATGACAGCATCTATATAGAGGAGTTATATAGAGCCATGTCTAGTTTTGGCATCCCTACCAAACTTGTCCGATTGTGTAGGATGACGATGGAGAACGCACGCTGCCCCATCGGGGTCGGAAAAGATCTCACCGATACATTCGATGTCAAAAAAGGTTTTAGGCAAGGCGATGCACTGTCATGCGACTTCTTGAACATCGTTCTTGAAATAATAGTGCAAAACTCCCACGTCAACACAAGGCACAATCTTTCAAAGGTCCGTTCAATTGCTCGGATATGCCGACGATATTGACATAATTGGAAGAACGCAGCGTGATGTCAATGGCGCGTTTATGAGCATTGAGACGGAAGCGAAGAAGATGGGTTTAGTGGTCAATGAGGGCAATACCAAGTATATGCTGTCATCATAAAAGGACACCCAACACCAACGTCTTGGACAGAACGTCACGATTGACAGCTATAACTTTGAGGTAGTTAAGGACTTTGTCTACCTAGGCGCCGCTATTAATTCAGACAACGACACCAGCGCTGAAATCAAACGAAGAATAACTCTTGCCAATCGCTGTTTCTTCGGACTAAGAAGGCAATTGAGTAGTAAAGTCCTCTCTCGAGCAACTAAAGTGTCCCTGTACAAGACACTTATCATCCCTGTTCTTATACATTTAGGTAGACGAGAACGTTCATGGATGCTTCGAGAGAAAAATTCTTCGGGTGATTTTTGGTCCCGTCTGCATAGATGGAGAGTGGAGAAGAAGATTTAACGACGAATTATACGGACTGTACAACGACACTGACTCAGTCAAAAGAGTCAAGGTCCAGCGGCTTAGATGGCCCGGATATTCTTCGAATCCAATCCCGAAGGACGGTGCAGTAGAAGAAGACCGCGACTCAGGTGGCGCACGCAAGTAGGAGAGGACCTCAACTAATTTGGGGTGCAAAACTGGAGGCAGATAGCTAGGGACCGAGCTGGCCGGAGAAGCATGTTGGTTGAGGCTTTGGTCCGACCCGGACTGTATATCGCCACCTTAAGTAAGTTAGTAAGATATGACCCGCTTGATGAGGAGCCTACGTTTGCGAAGTTTTCCAGCAGGTCTGCCTGTTGATTGGGAGTTTGAAGATTGATTTTCTAAGACATGCAATTATTTTTTCAGGGGGATTTGGCTAGTCCTCAAAGAGTAATTACACTGCCATGAAAAGCTCTCAACTTATTTCAGACATGAGATCATTTATGAAAATGAGGAAGAGAGTCGGAGACAAAACGGAGCCCTGAGGCACACCAGCATTCATGAAGTGGGTATGAGACTTGAAGCCATCCAATACAACTTGTTTTGAGCGGTTGGAACTCATCGATACCAAAAGCAAGCATACCAAACTCTTTCAAATGCTTTAGAAATATCAAGCGCCATAAACTTACTTTCTCCTTAACAATGAAAAGGTTGGTTCCATCAAATCACTAGTTGATCTTTTGCTACGAAAGCCGTACTATCGTTCTAAAGAAGCTTTCGTTCTTCAAGATATATTTTATGAGTTGACGGTTTTTCAATGTGTCCATGGCCTTGGAAAGAAAGGATGTAAGTGCAATTGGACGATAATTGGAAGGGAGTAAGATTGTCCTTTTTTAGGGATGAGCTGGAGAAATGCAGCTTTCCATCTGATGGGGAAGAGCCTAGAAGAGTAGGATACATAGAAAAGCTTACTTAATGGTTTTGCCAGCGTAGAAGAAAACCCCTTCAGAATAATGGCGGGGATACCGTCAAGACGAGGGGATCTATGAATAGATCAGAACTTGCTTCTGCTTCTTCATAGAACTTACAGCCCTTGTTTGTTTGATTTCCTTCACCTCCTACAAAAAAAAAAAGTCTGTCAGTGGACTACTGGACTACAGCTTCCGCAAGTATCACTTTGCAGTCCTTCACCCGAGACTTCATAAATTAAGCCAACGAATGGTACTCAGTTTAGGTTTTATTTTCACCACTGCTATTCGTGACAAGGTGTCACTTTTGTATGATTTAACACGACAATGTCATGTAACTTGCTTGACTTCCCTCTGAATCTTTTGACCCGAGAATTTCCGATCGACCTATGATCTGTACCTCAGTACCATGAGTATAGCAGTGTACAATATACATGTACCTGGTTATATTGAGAAAAGCATTTCACATTGATTTGAATCTCTCTTCTACCACCCCGCCATGTGTGAATTGTATTTTCATAAATGCTTCAAATTCCTCGTTTCCATCAGAGAGAAGAAATTAATTTTACATATGTACTTGAACAGAGTTACATGAAACAGAGTTACTTGAAAATATT
This sequence comes from Melanostoma mellinum, assembly GCA_914767635.1. Lineage (NCBI taxonomy): Eukaryota > Metazoa > Arthropoda > Insecta > Diptera > Syrphidae > Melanostoma > Melanostoma mellinum. The sequence continues at coordinate 51,554,199 of OU612060.1, read as the reverse complement.
TCGAAATTGATCGGACGTAGCAGAGGAAACATCGCATGGCATAACGAAAACAAATACTTGTTGCATCAGGATTGTTCTCGAAATCCTTTCCTTTCTTGGAATCGCGTCAAGCTGCGGAAGCAGATTTTCAATTGGAAAAATGAAAACGAGAAAACAGTGCCCGAGTGCACTTTTCCATCCCCTCTATGAAAGGTATACATTTTCAACTAAAGCTACTGAATATTTCTAAGTATTTGATAAAAGTTAGTGTGAACAGCGTTAACGTTACAATATGAACTATTGACTATCAGATAGAAAGACAACCCTGTAGTTTACCAGACAAGCAATAAAAAATATATACCTATGCTCTTAAAAAAATCAACAAATAAATAAGTGAATGTATAAAATTTAATATTTAAATACTTATGTAGGTAAACAGCACCTTGGAAAACACTTTTAATTTGGGGCTAAATTTATTTTCATTTTATTTTGTGTTTCTCTACAAAAATATGCAAACGAAGATATAAATGTTTTGCTGTCTGACGTTTTTTTTTTTTTTTTTGCTACAAGTCTCTTGTTTTCGAGTTCCTGATTCCCTTTCCCGTGGGAACACAAAGATAAAGATATTTGCTACCTAGGCAGTAATCTACCAATCTAATGGCGAAAATTTTGAAATTTAGAAGTTTATTAACACATTTCTTATAAAACGTGCCATAAGAAATAAAACTTAAAAAAAAAAAAATACAGACACAACTTTAAGCTATTGAAATCTAAGCCAACTCATGACTTCGGTTCGATATTTTCAACGTTCTATTTAATCTTCTTCTTCTTCGGCGTTAAAAGCCGTTAAATGTTAAAAGAACATTAAGAACTCGACCACGTCATCGGTCCCAACGTTCGTCTTCAATGACTCTGCTTATGTCAACTCCATCGACAAAGCCAATTTGCTGGCAGCTCAACTTCCTGCCAACTCAACACTTCCTTATAGCATTTTGGCTCCACCCGAGCTTGAGTCTGCAAACTCTTTGATGCAGCAGATATTTTTTCGAACTCACTCGGTTGCGAGAGTCCTTAAAGATCTCAACATACATAAATCCGCTGGTCCAGATGGTATCCCCGCCGTTATTCTGAAGAGGTGTTCTTCTACTCTGGCAAAACCACTGCGTAACCTTTTCCATCTTTCCTATTCTGCTGGGATTTTTCCGAGCAGATGGAAAACTGCATTTGTCCAGTCGGTCCCTAAAAAAGGCGAATCTTCCTCCCCTTCCAATTACCGTCCAATTGCACTCACGTTCCACTTTCCAAGGTCATGGAAACGTTGATAAACCGTCAACTTATGAAATATCTTGAAGAACGAAAGCTTCTTAATGACCGTCAGTACGGCTTTCGTAGCAAACGGTCCACTAGTGATTTGATGGCATATCTCACCGAAAAGTGGAACCAATCTTTACATTGTTTTGGAGAAAGTAAGATTATTGCGTTTGGTATTTCTAAAGCATTAGATAGAGTTTGACATCAGGCTCTTTTATCAAAAATGCGTGCTTTTGGTATCTATGTGTCTCTTCCTCGTTGGATAAGAAATTACCTTTCCGACCGTTCAATATAAGTTGTATTGGATGGCTTAAAGTCTGATACCCACCTCATAAATGCTGGTGTGCCCCAGTGCTCCGTTTTGTCTCCGACGGATGTGGAACTGGAACGGTTACGTATGATAAGCTCATTGAATTCTGACCTTGACAGCATTGTTACATGGGGTCATAAGAACCGAGTAGAATTCAATGCTTCGAAAGCTCAATGCTGTCTCTTGTCGTTGAAGCTTAACATTCCCCCATTGTCATTATCCATGAATGGTTCATGTATCGAAGTAACCAAAAAGCTGTCAGTACTTGGTATGTGTGTAAACGATGATCTTCATTGGAATGACCACATATTTGAAGTCACCAAAAACGCTGCTAAATGCTTAGGCTTCTTGAGACGATGCAGGAAATTCTTCACCCCTTCTGATCTGGCTACAATTTATAAGGCCTTCATCCGCCCAAAACTGGAGTATAACTCTCATATCTGGTCAGGTGCTTCTCAAACATCTTTGCGCCTACTTGATAGGGTACAAAATAGAGCGTTAAAATTGATAGGTGATAGTTCAATCGTAGAATCGATTGATTCTCTTGAACATCGTCGAAACGTTGCCTCTCTCACTCTCTTTTATCGCTTTTTTCACAAGCAGTGCTCTAGTGAAGTAGCCAGTTGCATTCCTCCCCTGAAACAATTTAGCCGCAACACCCACCTCGCTAGGAATATTCATCAGTTTTATCTTGAGCCCAACTTCGTTTTTGATGTGGAATGCTTTACCTAGCTCTGTATTTCCCCTTCATTACGATTCACAAAAATTCAAATGCAACGTGCATCGGTGTCTCCTTTCAAATCTTCTTCTATTTTCCTAAATGCTCGCACTGTGTTTAAAACATTATAAGGGTATTCATAACCCCTTGATGTGCGCGTTAATTATAAAAAAAAAGCATTCATCGAGTGAAGTAAAGAAAATGGCAATTGGTCATCACATTGGCGAACGAGCTCATATCATTGAAAACGAACAAAACTTGCGTTCGGGTCAGCATGAGGAACGTCAAGAATTTATAAATCTTGAAGAAGAGAGCTGTTGAAATGATATCCGGAGTTGGTCATCACTCACCACATCACAGATAGTATCAGATAGCATTGCCGGCTATTGAAGTTCCTCCAATGGCAAATACGAGCGTTCATCAACACCCGTATACCAATGCAGCCGCTCGACGAAGGCAAGTTCTGCATGATTGCAGAACTTGCCTGTAATCGGAAGTAAAAAACATACAAAAAGGAACTGAGTTCGACTGAGTGCTATTTGAAAACATTTCGATGTATGGCAAGAACCTCGGGCGCACAAACTAACTGGCGGTAAAACGAAAGCCACTTTATTATTCATTAAATTTTTTTTTTTTTTTGTGATCGAGTTCTATTTATCTACATGAAATTTATACTGATCGCCATGGTGGCGGAATGATTAGGCTAAGGCATTGAAGAGTAAGAAAAAAAACGGCTTTGAAGGCAAAAGCATAGTCAAAAAGCTCCTAAAATAATAAAAATGAAAATGCTTGCTTTCAAAAGGATTTAGAGAACAACAAATAAGTGAAAGAAAAGTGCACCCAACTTCAAGCAAAAGGAAAGCGAGGAAAGTATCGGGAGTTGGAAGAAATGTCTACTCCTGCCGCTGATGCAATCCGAACTTCAGAAATATGACAAAACAAGTTCAATAAGCGAGCAACGATCTCCAAATTCAACCGCAATAATGATGAAATATGAAACTACTACACTTACCGCTCACCGGAACATTTCAATGGAGATTCTTTTCACACACAAAAGTTATTTCTCCAACAAACACACATATATGTAATTATATTCATATTATTTGACATAAGACAAAGAAATTTTTGACACCTCAACAACTCACAATATACTGAATTAAAATTAAGTTTAAGAATTGTTTTATAATATTAAAAGAAATTAGTTTTAAGAACACACACTGCACCGGCAAAAAACAAAACAAATTAATTTTAGAAATTATTTTCTATCAGCGCTAAACATTGCAGGTCCACTTCAAGCCAAGAACAAACACGAAATAACAAGAAAGAGAAAGAGACGTTGGGTGAGGTGAGTCTGCAGTCTGGCTCTCATGTGGTGAGTTGATTAGAGAGCACATTGATGACTGAGTCCAGCTTTATAAATTGGCGGGAGTTTTATTTGAATTTAAAACTTATTTGCTTTAGATTTTCTACTACACACTTCTTGTATAACTTTGATTATGCTGTGAAAAATAAAAGAGATTCATAAAAATGGTTCTGAAAAGATCAATTAAACAAAGAGTTTTTAATATCTCTTCATAGAAATGCGATCTGTTCTTCAAACTTATTTTAACTTTAGCAAACCGACTAGTAAAATGTTTTTTCAACAGGGACGCTACAAAAGTAGAGCGACATGGACAGCAAACGACGCCATATTTCTTGCCGCTCTTTTAATATTTCTCTTCCACAAGATTTGCGAATTTATGATGGAAAGATATACGAGCCAACAACGAGTCGAAATTATTAAAATCTACTACCGAAATTCGGGGTTAGTGGCCTCAACTTTAAAAGCGCTATACGTCCAATTTATGGTCGTCATAATCGTCCTAGCAGATCAACAATTGAGCGTCTAGTGAAAAAATTTGAATCCACAGGCACAGTACAAAATGTTCCCGTGCCAGTGAGACAAAGAAGTGCCCGTAGTGTCGAGAATATTGCTGCCGCTGAGGCTTCAGTTGCAGAAAAACCAAATGTGTCTCTCAAACGTCATTCTCAAGCGTTGGGCATTTCTGTGACGTCGTTGTGGCGAATTTTGCAAAAAGATCTTGGCCTACATGTTCGTGAATTGGGCTGAGCAACAACTTGAATATGATTCGGATTTTCATCGAAAAATCATCTTCATCGATTAGGCTCATTTCTGGTTGAATGGTTTCGTCAATAAACAAAATAAGCGGTATTGGTCAGCCAGCCATCCACACGTACTCCATCAGTCATTCCGAAAAAATTACGATTTGGTGTGATTTATGGGCCGGCGCGCGGCGTCATTAGGCGTGTTTTTTTCACAAGACTGTTATATACATAACATCATTTTACATGCAAAGCTAAAACAACATCACGGACAGCCGGTGTTATGGATAAAAGGATGGTTAAGATTTGATCGGGGATAGATTTTTGACGTTTAGTCGACTATCTAATGAGTTTTTTGACTTTTCATTTTTTAGTGTTGGTGCGTCTAGACTCTAGAGACTTTCATATATCTCGTTGTTCACAAATGTGTAACTGAATAAAATCGTATGCCCACTCTTACACTCCGCAACTTAGTTGCTGAAAATTTTTGATTTCTAGAATTTTATTGATTTCAAGAGTTAGATTTGTAAATTTATATAAAGATACATAATACAACGTAATAGCAATTAAAAAAGTTCTATTAAGTGACTGAAAGCACTTTTCTTTCTTTTCACATTTTTCTGTGAATGTTGACATTTTTTTCAAAGGTAATTGGTAGGAATGCCATAAAAATGGCTTTATTTTAGTTTTCAGAAACTTGGTAAGAAAAGAAAATGGGGTTAAACAAATTATTCGAGAAAATACAAACAAACGTCTTGATTCAATGCGGTTATCTTCTTTCTCATTTTACTTGTTCTTTAAATTTTAACAAAATATGGCCGGAAGGGGGCGAAATTAGAATTTTAGAACAAATGTGATTGATTCACAATAGTTATTTTTAATTTAATTTACAATGCCTTGACTCGTCAAAACATAGGGATAATAATATCCGAAGCCTTTTGAAGTTCGGCTGGAATTATGCGATCAGGTCCAGGGGACTTTTATGGGTCAAAGCTGTTAATGGGCTAGTTGCAAGGGAAAAACTAGTTTTTCCTTTGTAATCAGATCGGGGTTGTTAGTTACTATGCTACCTGATTCTATGGCATCATAGTTGCATAAGTACTTAGAGCTGCCTGGAAAGTTAGTGTAAAGAAGCAAATTGAGCGTTTCTTCGCAGGATTCTGTCCAGCCGTCAGCTGTTTTCACACTGCTGGGCATGGTTGGACTCTTTGAAAGGATTTTTCTTAATCTTCTTCTTCTGAAGTTCCTTCTATTTTTCCATTGAAGTTTCTCCAGAAAGTTCTTTTATTTATGTTTTGAGGGATTCCTTGTAAGAGTCCCAGTCTGTTGAAATTTTGGATTGTTTGGCTCGGTTGAAAAGTTTTCTACATTCCTTCCTGAGCGGTTCTAGCCCCTAGCTCCACCACAGTGGTTTCTGTTTTCCTCTTATTTTTATAAGAGGACAGGATTTGTGCAGTGAATGGTTAAGGGCAGTGGTAAGATCATTGAATTTTTTGTCTAGATCCTGTACCCTACAAGTTTTATAAAAATTCAGATTTAATAAACTTTTTCAGAGTTGCCCGATATTTTTGCCAGTCAGTTTTACGATAGTTTCGGAAGACTGGTTGCTTAAGAGGTTCCTCATTAAGATTAAATTAAATGTATCTATGATTAGAAAACGAGAAGCCGCGAGAGAACTTCGCCATCTTCTGTATAAGAAAAATGCGTTCTAAGCTGAAGGGAAGACTCTATTGTGCGGTCATCCATCGAGCAACAGCAATATCGCGCAGAAAGTTGGGCTACTTGCCTTGTTACTCGCGGTGTTTATTGGTAGCTCCTCAGAGGAACGAGTGTATTCAATCGAACTGTCAGTTGGAAGCGGCACCGAACAAGCAGGGAGGTGCCGGAGAATTCGGTGATATTCGAAGCCGTCACTGTACAACTGCGCTATCAGCACCTTATACAGTAAAAAGACAAAACCACCTATAACAGTAAAACCGTTTACTCAAAAATTATAGTTCCTTCAATTTTCGGTGGTAAGGCTCGAGGCATGGTGTCAGAACTTGCTTTGATTTTGAATAATAGATTAGAACTGCTTACCTCAATAACTTAATCGACTATTCATGTTCATGCTCTCGAACATCACCGTTGAATATTGAATTACTAACACCTTGGTTTGATTTGAAGTCAAAATCAATTTCTTACTACTCTGATTCCTATTCACTGAACAAGCGAACATTGAATGCATTCATGTGATGTTGGTTTCTGCATAAATCTAGTTTCAAATCGAAGAAGACCTAAAGTCCTTTTTACTCTTGGAATCCAATCATCTGCTGTGATAGAAACCTGCTTGTCTACCTCTTCTGGTCTCCATTCCAAGAAAAAAAAAGTAGAAAACTTTTAAATAAGCTTTTTTTGATTGCCATCAGATGCCAACTCAACACATCTAATCCTTTATTGAAAACTGGAAAAGCACCGAGAAATAGTTGAACACTGTTATCCTCTCCAGCATTTCTGAAGGCATCTCACCTAACCACATTGCACTCTGCGAGGAATAAAAGGACATTGCAATCCAGGCGACAGCTGACATTTACCTGCACTTAAGATGAAAAATAAATAGAGCAGCACATCTTCCTTACAACCTGAACAAGTATCAGATAGTCCCAAGCGATTTTTCAACCTCTGCAACGGGCAGACAACCTGATTTATGTCGGTCTTTGCAAAGAAATCTGCTTAGAATCTTCTCCAGAAAGTTATATAAACGTTGTCGCTGGGTTCAAATGATATTATGCAACATTATCCTGGCAGGAATCGATTACAGAATGTTGTTGGTACGCGTTTGTGCTTCGTATGCGTTTTACTTCACACAAAGGCATTCCAAACTCAATCAACTCATCGAGAGTAGTTGAATGTGTACGATGATGCCACTTCGAGGGGTAGTTGCTATTGCTAGTGGTTAAAGCGCATAATTAACGTCATTTCAACTGCTTAATTGATTTTCATCAAGCTGATTTCTGCATAATTAATTGTTGGTGGAATCATTTTAATGTTCGCTGAAGTTCAGCAATTTGATTATGCATTCTGATATTGAGCCACGTTAAGGTCTTATAACGAAATGATTGAAAGTTTACACGTTAGTGTGTTTAGTTTTACTCGAAAACTAAATAACCGACACCTTTGATGTTTACAGCAGCGACTCAGGAGGAACGGAATAAATTAACTAAGCCATACATTAAGATGTAATTCACTTTTAATGAGATAAACTTGAAATATCACATGTGTACGACTCACGTGCTATGGTGTCTGTGGAGATCTAGAATGATTTGGGCTTGAGTTATGGAGGATGATAGCGGGAATAGTTCAATATACAATATAGAAGTATAGTGAATTTACTTAGTGTTTAGGGTGGAGAAGGGGGTGGTATTTGCATAGTTGAAAGAGATAAGCGATTGGACTTTTCTAAATGAATTTACCTTTACCCATTGAGGCGTCTTCTTCAAAACGTATTATTTTATAATCAAGGGATCAATAAGGCAAGGTATGATGAAATATCATGTTCAGGAATAAAGACCCGCGCGAGTTAACGCTGTGAAACGATATGACGGGGAAAAGCTACATTCTCAAGACACAGCTACTGTCTTTTCCAATCGAGTGTATCTTCAACTACCCTTGAATCCTATGCCGCCTGCATTTAACATTTAAGAACAGTGACAGCAATGCCAACAAGCCACACTGTCTAATGTTCTCGGTTGCACTCTACCCCAAGACGAAACGCATGGTTCGATGAAGAATGCAGTCGGGCAAGTGCACTTAAAAAAAGAGAATGACAAATGTTGGAGAGCCCGACAAAACAAAGAAAAAGAAACAGCATGAGAGGTGCACAGGAATGAGATTCGGAGATCTTACCAAAATGTAAAAAATAACATGCCAGTTCCATGATCTTTTTAACTTTTAATCCCGAACTCAAGCTTTGCTACTCAGGATCTGGAAAGACTGTTCAACAGCTATGAAGACATAAATTCCACTGTCAGCCAGCGCAGAATGCCCATTTAACTTGGGCAAGGATCAAGAATGCCGTCCACCCGACCTAGAAGAAGCCATGTTTGTCTTATGTAAGGATAAAAAAAATAAAACTGAAGGTGCTGATGGCTTTGATGCCGAGCTTTTCAGAGATATTTGACGATTAGTTGGAAAGAAGCATTCACCACCTGGTCTGCATGATATGGTTCGAAGGAAGTGTGCCCGATAAATGGAACCTCAGCGACGTATGTCGTTTCTTAATAATCAGATAATTCAGAAATAAATGTATATAACTAAATTTCACTTAAATGATTTTGTCTGCTGTTATATGTGAACGTCTGAAACCCCACATCAACAACTTACATGGTCCTAAAAAATACATGCAATGCGGTAGTCCCCAGAAAAGTAAACAATCGACAAAGTTTTCCGGTGTAGTATCGATTTTGAAGACCCAAAGGATCGAGCTATAAAGAACCATTTCTTGTTTTAACATTCCTGTTAAACTGCTTGGAAACCTGCTGGTTGGCTTTATAGAGTTCACTCTGCTCCTATCGGAAGAGAACTCACCGAGACCTTTGTTGTCGAAAAAGGTTTTCGACAAGGCTTTCACACTTATCGTACTTGAAAAGATTGTGCAATACTCAAATATCAATACTAGAGGCATAACTTTCAAAACCCTGTATAAGTAAATCACTTATACGATGAAGATATTGACGTTGTGGAAAGAAACAAGCGGGAAGGCGAAAGGTGCTTTTGTGAGCATAAGAACAAGAGCCGCAAGAATGGGTTAGGTGATTGACGAGTATAAATCGAAGTATATGCTATAATATATACTGTTTTCAAACAGGGACAGATTACATCGATGAATTGAGTGAAACGTCACAATATACAGACGTAACTTCAAGGTAGTTAAGGACTCGAATCAGCTATAGAGACAAAAAAATAACATCAGTGCAGAGATCAAACAGAGAATTACAATACCTGTTGAGAAATTCAACCCTGCGAAATAAGCACTTCTCTAGAAGAGCTCATCCTTTAACACACACTGATCATCCGTTTTTCTGATATAGTTACGGAGCGGAACCATGAAGAAGATCCCAAACGACATAGAGTACAAAACTGGAGAGAGATCGCCTGAAATCGAATTTGTTGACAAAAGATGTTGGCTAAGGCCCTGAACGATACTGAAAATCGGTTTTCCTATCGTCCAGCTAGGGCATCTGTGAAGTAAGCTTCGGTCTTACAGCAGCTGATTATGCTGATGTGCTGGAAATAATCCTCTCAGTAAAATCTAACGCTGTTGGACTTCATGATCTTCATCCTAAATTTATAAAAATTATACTTCCTGTTATGTTGCCTTATATTTATCACACTGGCGTGTTTCCTTCTTAATGGAAATTTGCTAAGGGCATTCCTGTTCCTAAAAAGGATGATGATTTTCGCCCCATCTCCATTCTTCCATTTCTATCCCAAGTTTTCGAAAAACTTCTTCAGAGACAAATTTGCCGATACCTTGATGTAAATCATTTTCTGACAACTTTTCAATCCGGTTTTTGGTCAAAGCATAGTTGCATCACAGCGCTACTTACTGTTACAGAAGAGATACGGCATTCAATAAATAGTGACGATAAGTAGCATTTTTGGTATTACTCGACTTCTCGAAAGCATTCGATACAGTCAATCACTCTATTCTTTGTAAGAGGTTATCAAATCATATAAGATCATATATTCTCCTGTCAAACTGATATCACCATATCTGACTGATAGATATTAAGCTGTGGCATTTAATAAAGACCTTTCCGAATTTTTTCCTATTGGACGTGGCGTACCACAGGGTTCTGTTTTGGGACCTATGTTGTTTGCATTATACATCAATGAACTGCCAACGATTATACGCCATAGTAACATACATTTGTACGCTGACGATGTACAGCTTTACAAAAGTTTCCCATTAGGTTTAGTTGGACATGCTACAAGTTGTGTAAACGAAGACCTTTCTGCAACAGCCATATGGTCACGTGAAAATAGTCTTCTGTTAAGCCCCTTAAAGTCAAAATGTCTTGTCATCTCGACAAAATCGCCAGATTTATCCTACTTCCCAAGTATTTACCTTGATGACGCCCAAATCGAATTCGTTGAGTCTGCTAGAAATCTTGGCGTAACCCTCAATAGGAATTTAACCTGGAATAACCATATCAATTGTGTTGCTGGTAAAGCCTACGGTTTGCTTCAGGTACTCTGGACCACACAATTGTTCGAACCATTAAATATACGAATTTTATTACGGCAAAAACCTTAATTCTACCAGTGCTGACGTATGGCTGTGAGATTTATTCAAAATGCAGCTATAATAGCAAACCTAAGCTAAATGTTGTTTTTGATCACATATGTAGTTCGCTATACTTTTGGGTTAAGGAGGTATAACAGAATCGGAAATTTCTCTTCTCTTTTGCTTAACATGTCTTTTGATAAGTTTCTACAGTTTCGTACTCTCAGTCTTTTTTCAGATATTTTTCTTACTCGTATCGTAAACCAATGTACCTTTACCAAAGAATTCAAACGCCTTCTTTAAGCAAGTCTTGTCAGTTGATTTATCCACGTCAAACATCATTGGTTTCTGAAAGACTATTTTTTTTAAAACTCTATACGTCTTTGAAATACTTTGCTCCGTTGGATAAAAAGAATTGAAAACATTGCACAGCTCAAAAACGAACTGAATAAACTTTTTTGTTTGTAAATAAAATTTTACTCTCTATATCATTGAGTTGTAACACCTTTAATAATTAGCTTTTTCTGTTTCTTACATCTTCTATCTATCTATACTTCTACATATATCTATATCTATATCTATCTTCTATATCTTCTATTCTATATCTATACTTATAATAAAAACGTAACAGTTGGTTTGTTTGTACACGCTAATCTCAGAAACGGCTTTTCCTATCTAGATGAGGTTTTCAGTAATATATTGTCGTAAGCTTCACTTAACATTTAGTTTTCATTTCATGTCGATCGGTTGATAAATTAGATTGCGGACGAAGTCGCTGGCACACTTAGTTTGAAATAAATATATGTGTTCGCCTTAATCTCTCATATTGAACTAAACAAACTTAGCAATATTATTTTTATTATAATAATATAAATAAATAAATATTTTATAAGACAACATGTCTAACATTGTATAAGAATTGAATGAAATAAATAAACAAAACTAAACTAAAACTTTATCCTTTTTTGTCGTTGAAAAACACAAGGAAAGTCTAGGTACACACTTTTAATTGAAACAACTTTGTTAAAGACTTATTTTGGCCTTCAAAACACCATAGTCAGCCGTTTATGTTTTACTCTTGTTCTTAACAGCACCCAAATAGAAACGTGCCACTCCTATAAATTAAAATCTTCCAAGCATTCGCAGAAAAAAGTAGAGCAGATTCCTGTTGGAATGTTTTTGGCAACCACTTTAATACTTTTTTCCTACCTGACTCAAGGACTTCTTGCTCTGTAATAAGATTTTAATGAAATTCTCAAAATTTTTCATGTGAGTTGTTGTGTCTTCTTATTGCAAACGTTACACGACTAATGTGAAACTAAATTGAAATCTCTCATATGAACAATTTTTTTTCATTACAGGACTGCCATGGACCACAGACTGGAAACGGTGTACCAATTCAGGATGATACCCAAAACTACATCGTCACAGAGGGTTTTCAAAATGCCACTCATACTCAAGTGGAGTTTTATCGGCAAATTGAAACATGCGATCCCTATGATTTGCCACTTGGGGTAAGCTTGATTTTTCTTCTTTTTTTTTTTTAATTTAATTGAGAGTTTTTGAGAACGATGTTGTGTGTTCCTGTTCAGTACCTATGTGAAATTTGAAATGCCATTTTGGCCCTTGTCCATGTATTTGAGGCACGTGTGTACTTGTAGTCTTCAAATTTCTCATTATTGATAATTGTGAAATAGAAGACAACGTACCCAGAAAATTTTTAACCTTTAAAACAAGTGGCAGACACTCGAACAATTACAGGGGGTTCACAAGAAAGATCGCTTTCCATTGTCCATGTTTGACCCGTGTCAATTTCAGAAAGCTACTCATCGAAACGAAGATAGAGAGTGATTAATCATATCTACTGAAAAGTCTAGAGTCCAAGGGTGGGCTATAGTCTAGGCTCTTGACTTTGAACTTTTGGCTGACTTTTTGTATGAAAATGTTGATTCCTTTATAAATAAAATAAATACATTTAGTGCAGTCAATGAAGCATTTGAGGTCCGAATTTTTTTACTGTGAACCGATTTGCATGAAATTTTGGAATTAGGCTCATCTTACCCTTAACTTCAAAAGTGAAAATGATTTGAACACCGCCACCAACCCGGAGGGTGGTTGCCACCCCTTTTCGGGGGCGAATTTTTTTTTTTAAAATAACCTCGGATATCGATAAAAGGCCTGATTTTAAGCAAAAAATCAAATATAAAGTTTTTCATTAAGTCCAATACTTTTCGAGTTATTGGCAATTGAAAATTCGCAATTTTTTCACGTTTCTCATCTATTTATTGCAAATATCTCCAAAACTATACGTTTTATCGAAAATTTTATAAAGAACAAAATTGTAGCAAGTAAAACAATAAACAATTTGGTTTATATAATTTTATAAAGTATTCTAAACAATATTAAGCTAGATATGGAAAACCAAAGCCATTTTTTATTTTGTCTGAAATTTAATCGTTGTGGTCAATGCCATTTAGCGGCGAGCAGATGCATTTTATGCATTCTAACACCAGAAGATGTTTTGTAGTGCTTGAAATAAGCTTTAAAATGAGCACTATTAAAAGTCTTTTGCACGTAAAATAAGTGAGCTGTAGTGCAAATAAGGGGAGCATCTAATGTTTTTTTCTTTTAAATCAATGGGTTACATAAGTGCCATTTCCACCAAAATTAAATTTAATCGTATTCCGCCTCAAAATAAGTTTGTTATGAAGAGTTTGATAGATAGTATCAGTTTGGATGCTTCAAGACACATATTTTTCAAAAAAGTCACGATTAAAAAAAAAATAACAAATTTTCAAATTTTTAAAAAATCCACTTTTTTCATAATATCTCAAAAATGACGACAGATACGTATAAAAGTGTAAGAATAAAAAATTTAGGTATTTTTCTGACAAACAATTTGGTTATTTAGTTTTTTCTGTCAGACAAAAATTTACGGACATATGATTGTTAAAAGAGCGCGTGGCAGCGCAATCGCAGCCTCTCTTAAGTCCTTTAACCCTTCACCGTTTTAGCAAAAGGTTGTTTACTATATATTGCAATAAAGGATGTTGTAGCTTTCTTAATTACCTTTGCAATGGTTTTTTATAAGTTGTGATAGCATGAAAGTCAAAGGAGTTATGGTCCAAAAACTCATTGATTTAAAAGAAAAAAACATTAGATGTTCTCCTTATTTGCACTACAGCTCACTTATTTTACGTGCAAAAGACTTTTAATAGTGCTCATTTTAAAGCTTATTTCAAGCCCTACAAAACATTCTCTTGTATTAGAATGCATAAAATGCATCTGCTCGCCGCTAAGTGGCATTGACCACAACGATTAGATTTCAGACAAATAAAAAATGGCTTAGATCTTTTATATCTAGCTTAATATTGTTCTTAGAATATTTTATAATAAACCAAATTGTTCATTGTTTTGCCTGCTACAATTTTGTTCATTATAAAATTTTCGATAAAACGTATAGTTTTGGAGATATTTGCAATAAATAGATGAGAAACGTGAAAAAATTGCGAATTTTCAATTGCCAATAACTCGAAAAGTATTGGACTTAATGAAAAACTTTATATTTGATTTTTTGCTTAAAATCAGGCCTTTTATCGATATCCGAGGTTATTTTAAAAAAAAAAATTCGCCCCCGAAAAGGGGTGGCAACCACCCTCCGGGTTGGTGGCGGTGTTCAAATCATTTTCACTTTTGAAGTTAAGGGTAAGATGAGCCTAATTCCAAAATTTCATGCAAATCGGTTCACAGTAAAAAAATACGGAGGTAAGGCCCTATTTTTCGCTTCATTGACTGCACTAATTGGGTGGTGCAACAGAGCGAGGAGCCCCAGGTCCTAGCGCACTTCTCTGAACCATGCCCTATGAGGGAGTGGATGAAAGCAAAAACTAGCAGCAAAATCACATGTAAGAGGGTTGAAGCCGAAGACAAAGCCAAAGTCGAAGCGTTGCTGTGATTTAGGCATTATTTGAAATTTAATTGAAAAGAGATTTAAAACTACATAAGTAGGACGGGTTCAACAAAGCGGACATCTACGGGCCTAAATTTTTTCGCCGTTTCCGCCTAAGCTAGAAAGCGCTTTACATGGTAATATATGGTTAATACTCTCGAAAGACTTCGCAATTTCGTGTTAAAGTTAAACCGGTCGAAAAACTGTTCGATGTTTGTGGGATATGAACCTCGGACTGCCACGTAATAGACTTAAAAAAAGTTGGGAGCTTGTACAGGGTTTGAAAGCGTAAAGACCTTTTTTGGACTATATTCGTCGAAAAAGTTACAGAATCCCGATCCGCTTCTTTACGTCTGAAGTTCTTAAAAATATTGTTTACTTGATTACTTATACTGACTAAGTTGGGCATTACAATTCGAGGTGAGCCTGAGCATCAACCAACATCTTTCGCAAACAATTTCGATATTGGGAGAGCATTAAATAAATGTTATTTCGCACTTGCTGTTTCTCGATATTTCTGCATTGTGCTTTCGAAAACACATCGAACCGGAGTGCTGATGTCGCTCCGCTCTTATGTCCTAGCCATCGAGCTCTCGTGATGCGTACTGTTCTAGCTTTGCCCATGTCGCGGTACAGGTAATATTGTTCGTGATTGAAAGGGTTCCTCATTTGATTTGGATATGGTCCATCCTACCTCGCTGTATAGCTGGACTGGGATGGTCAAGATCTCATAAAAGATCACCTTGCTTTTTCTAGACAGGGTTTTATTTCTCAATTGCTATATTAACGCAAAGAAGCAGCGATTGGCAAGATAAATAATAACGTCAGTATGGTTATAGTAATCCAATATTTTGAAATATATGGTGTTGAAGAAAACGCAAGATAGTTTGACGCCTTGTCGAAAGCCTTTTTTGACAACGAAGGTCTCGGTGAGTTCTCCTTGAAATCGACAGAATGATGCTATATCCCAGATCTCCAGCAGCGTCTGCAATTCTATCACTTTGATTTCCTGGTGGTCTTTGCAGGCTTGAGCTTGGGTCTTGGCAACCTGGCAAGGTCTTTATATACTTTTTGGTAAAGCTTTCGCATCACATTCGTATCATGGCATCTCTCAATTTGCTCAAACCATCGCTTTTCATGCTGCTTCTTTTTTCTTCTTCATACAGATGTTCTTCCGTTCGTTTCTTTTTTTTAGATCTGCCTGTATTGGTTACAGGCAGCCCTCGTTTTCCAATGCATCAACAATTATAGTTTGCTCGGATTTAGGAGTAGTTTTAGGAAAAGGCCCTGGCTCTCTTTTACGATTGTACTTCTTCGACGTTGTATTGTTTTGCAACATTAACTTTCACGAGAAGTAAACAGGAAATCTTCATTTGTAGCTTGACTACAACGAGGTAGTGCGGTAGAAGTTCGCGCCGAAATTGGGCTATCGGATGTTTCGGAAATCATGAGTCGATCGCAGCTTTGTTTATCTGCTTGATGGTAGATTGATCTAGGGATCGCCATGTACCTTTAAGAATTTGCGTGATAACAAAAGCGCGTGCTTCATTCACAACTATATTAAGCTCCTCAGCAGCACCCATTACCTGGGGTCCGTTCTGGGAAGCTTTGTAATGTAGAATATGCTTACCGACTGTATTTCGAAAAATGTCCTCCTTTTAAGATCTACGGTACGTGTCTCTAGAGCGTAGACAAAGGCCTGAAAGCAACTAGGTTTCTCAAATACTAAAAAAAAAATTACTTGAAAATGGCTTCAGGACTTCAGTGCACCATCTCTTTGGTGGCGTTTTGTTTATTTAAGAGGTAAAATTTTCAAGCTTCTCAAAAAATGATGTTCCACAAGGCTCAGTGCTGAAACCGAAGCTTTGCTTTATCAATGTCTTATAAGTATTTCGACTGCAACACAATATACAATTTTTTTACATGTGCGGATTGGTTTTCTTCTTCTGTTTCCTTTTTCCGGGCTTACGATCATCGAGATCTCGAAGGGATCATAGCAATCCAACTTGGGGGGCGTTCAAGTATTACGTTACGCAATTTGGAGGAGCGGGGCTCGTAAAACGTTATGATGCGTTACAGGGGCTGGAGGGGGTCTTTCTTACAACACGTTAAGTAATATTTTTTTTTTAGTTAGAAAAAAAAAACTTCCAAATTGGTAACCCGGTTTGAAAATCCTTTGTATTATTTAATATTAAATGATTACAGCAATGGCAATTAAAGTACCGATACCAAGGATAAAAACTATAACATAACTTTTTGCGACTTTAGGGTAAAAAAAACGTTACGGTGCGTTACAAGGGGAAAAGGGGGGGTCAAAAATCTTCAAAAATTGCGTTACGTAATAGTTGAACGCTCCCTTGGTTGCTTCACACTAGTAATCCGCTCGTTAGGTACACCAACATCGCATACAGCTTACAAGTGCATCGGATATAGCTTACAGGTGCTCGTTAAGGATGACTTGGGTTTTGAGGATATTAGTTTACCTTCTACAATATGATGAAAAATCTTAAGCAAGAGAGTTAGAGTTCAGTTTATTTCAAAGTTTTTTTAAAGCTTTGGTTTTAAGTTTTCAACACAGTTTCTAATAATTGTCAACTTGAAGAAATGTTATAAGCAGACATGCTATTCCTTATGACACGGGCACCTAAAGAAGTATGGGTGCAACTTCATACTAAGCCATTGAAAGCAATTGGCTTATACGATTACTGAGATTTTTAAATCGTAAAAAGTACATAGATTTATGGATTTAAAACAATTCAACTTAATGTTTTGTGACTTGACTTTTCAATTTTAACGAACAGCTGATCATTTACCACGTTTTCCAAACTGGGGATTCATAAAACGTTTGGGGTTAAAACTGCCACTTTACCAAACATTCACTTCACTCGTTGACATTCAAACGTCTTCTGTCTCATTTGAAGGGTGTTTTGTCTCGTTGAAAATAAGGGGACTTGATGAGATTGGGGGACTCTAAACGTTGCCACATAGTCGTCATATCAAAGAACATTTTCTATACCAAATGAAAGCACTTATTTTTAAAGTGACATGATCAAATAAGCTGAAAATCTGACTCCGAGTATATATGCAATAACAATTGTGTTAAGCTGTCTCAACATTTTCGACCACTTTACGAGTTCAGGAATTTCTACCGTACAATCGAAAGTTGCTATAGAGAGAGGACAAGAAGGCTATTCAGAGTGTTAAGCTTTATCCTTTCACATTCACTGTTCAATCTTAAAGTACATTTAAGAAAATTGGCGAAAAACCCAAAAAGAAAACTAGTTCAATCGGCTCAGAAGTCAGAATCAGTTTCAGACATAGCGAAACACTTCGTGCTAAGCTGCATCTATGCATTTTTCGTCAAAACACGGAAAACGGTGTTCTACATAACATCTAATTTTTTCTATAGACTAGAATATCAGTTTGGGGAGCCATTTCAGGACATAACTACCACTTTCCTCAGCAGAGGAACCAAACTTTACTATAAAAGCCACTTTGAAGGCTCTTAGTTTGTGGTATATTTGTGCTCAGTTCAGAACAACGCTTGCAAATTATTATTGCCGGGTTGTATATCGGCTCGTTAAAGTGTTCGAAAATTGGCCCTGTCCCTATGACCGAAATTGTTATGAAGCACTAACGTCATGATAATAAGATTAATTTCTACGTGTTTTATTTCAATATGAATTTTTATGTCTCTAAAAAGAATTACCCTTTACAAATATCTAGGTTCGGCGTTTTGTTTTCCATAACCAGACTCAATTGGAAACCTCCAACTACATTCGTGGAACTTACTTCTCAGTAAACAAAACATGTTTCCGACGAAAACTGATCCTGGCAATCACTTTTACTTCCTTCTGCCAACATTTACGAACCATTCAGCTTACCCGGTGACATTGAATGTCCCCTTCTGTTTCATTTGAAGGGTGTTTTGCCTCGTTAAAAGGACTTAGTAGACATAAAGTGTGAGCAGAACGTCAAAGACGTATGAGAGAATTCATTCTCTCTCCGCTCATTTGCACACTTCCACACTCTTAAACTTACCACACAAAATGAAAGCTTTTTAGTCACTGGGTTTCATGATAACCTACTCGAAAACAAGTGCGCTGAATGCACTATTTCCAATATTCCAGTGAATTCGCTGGAATATTGGAAATAGTGCATTCAGCGCACTTGTTTTCGAGTAGGTTATCAAGAAACCCAGTGACTAAAAAGCTTTCATTTTGTATGGCAAACCACTTGGTTATCATGTTGGTTTGGCATTGTTTTGAGTTAAACAAGTTTAACTATCAGGTGCGGACATAGCATTAAACAACGATCGAAAACAACGATATGGAATGCTCCTTTCCTTTTCCTTGGTTTAACTGTGTCACCTTTAAGGAGATTACATTCTTCTTCATTATTCTTTTTCATTTTTTTCTTCTTCTGTTTCTTTGCTCCTTCGTTGTTTGTTCTTCTTTTTCTTCTTTATCTACCTCTTTTACGGCGCTACCATTATCACTCTCTCGAGGGGATCACAACTCTCCCAGTTATCCGCTTAACACTAGTGATCTGCCCATATTTCATAATCAAAGCTCCAAAAGGTATTGACATACATATTTCTATTAGAGAGCATATGGCACACACCTCATATCACATAGGGTGGCGTAACATCAGAGTGGTGAGCCCCAGGGTCTAGCTCATTTCTCACAACCATCCTCTTTGGGGGAATGGAGGAGACCTAAACATTTTTGCCGGTTCCGAACGGCTTGTAGAGAAATTGCTTTTCATGCGGCACTGAATTTACTAACAGAGATCTTGCCGATTCCCCGCGATAGGCTATAACACAGAAGTCATTGAAGTATCAAAACATTGACCAACTCATTTCACAGAAAAGAGGAACCCACTGATGGATAGACCAGAAGAACATGGAACTCACTGATTCAATGCTTTCTAAAGCCATTACTGCTGCCTTAAAAAAGCAAACATTTCGATTGACACTAGTTTTTAGTGCTTAAACGCTTCTAAATGTCACTACTCTAAACCTTCTTCATCCTGCACCGCATTTTTTGATCAAACCAGTTTCACAAAAAAAGTTTGACTAAACTTAGCGGATGCCCAAATTGTTTTTAAATTGAATTTCCAAACGCTATAAAAGCTGTCATACAAAACATTTAATTAAAGAAAACAAAAGGTCGATACAATCGCCAAAACATATAAAATACATTAACACCAAATGGCCACAAACAAAAAATTTTCGTCATCATATCAGCAAGGCCTCAAAAACCAAAATCAAAAACCTCTCCACTTGGCTTCTCTTGTTTAAGTTCCAAGCGCGATTTTAAATTGGAGTTTAAATTTTAATTTTCTATCAGTTGAGAATATTCCTTTAGCATGTTTTGTAGTTCTCCAACAGTCAGTCCTGCAAATGATTGATGCCATAATTGTGAATTTTCAATAAGCCCTATATAAAACCAGTTTACCATGCACGCTGCGAAAACTCATCGGATGCATGCTTTCAAAAAATTCCATCAAGTGTTGGTGGCCTTTCAGGATGGCTACACAAAGTGGCGGAATCATCGATGATAAGGTGAAGTCAGTGTAGCTTCGATACTTTAATAACTCACACACAACATCGAGGTGGCCGGCATACGTTGCTAGTGTCAATGCATTCTGTCCTACACGTTCGTGAAATGTTCAATTGAGATTAATGCATCGTAAAATTCAACAGACAGGCAAAAATGTTTAACAATATCTACCGAAATAGTTGATTGCGTGTAAATTTACATGGAACGATAAGAGGACTCGAACAGCTTCTATATTGCCCAAGTAGCATGCTTTCAAAAGGGCTGTATTGCCATAGAAATCGACCATTTCCAGCTGCTGGGGGGTGGAGGAGGCACATGCCTTTATCAGGTGATTGGTGTCTGTCGGCTTATGGTTGTTTATTACTTTAAAACACAGAAAAATTAATTCTTGTGAAATTAATACTCATTAAGGAATTCTGATAAAATTTACGGTTCATTTTTGTCAGGTAATGTTAAAGAGATAAATTCGTCAATAAATTATTATTAAAAACTAATTAAAAATGTCACCGCACTGCGAACAGTTATGGAAGCTGCTTTAACTTGACTGAAAGAAGCCCAAGCTTAAATGTCAAATTAATGAAAGAAAGAAAAAATGACAAATCTGATTCAGTGGGTGTTCAGAAATAAACACTTTACTTACACACGGTGTAGGATGGCTTTCTACTGCCTGACATGCTATGGAAATGATATTTTTTTAAATCATTTCGTTTGTATGACAACCGTTGAGCAAGGTTTGCACCTTTTTAAATGAGTGTTCGGTAGTAATTGCCTTGCTGAGTGACAATAAATGTTTTAAGGGGCAAGACCACTGTAACAACCTATAAAAAACGTATTTTTTTACCTTTTTTTGGGTGGAAAGAAGTTTTAATATTGGAGGAAGTTATTTAGCGTATATTTGAGTAACAGAATAGAAGATTATTAGAAGAAAATTTCCAAAAATGACGGCACCATAGCCATTTTTACGAGGCACTTAGAATTGGAGGAGATCTGCGGCACGCAGTGTAGCTGCCGCAAATCTGGAACTATACATATAGAAAAATCAGTTATTGTACATGCTGTTTTTTTTTTTTTTTTTAATTATGTAGGGTGAAGGTGAAAATTACCTTCACAAGCACGTCGACCTGAAAGATCTTTTGTGCTGTTCCCTTAGGTTTAAAAACACGTAGTGTATAGGTTAGCTCATTCGAAGCTGAGGTCATGTAAGAACCTAAGAATCTTTGAGGAAGAGGTGTTTCTGATATCAATGGGACAGGGGAACCCTTTATTGAATATTTTTAGCCTGGATCTAGCTAGGGCAGGGCATTCACATAAAATGTGTTCAGCTGTTTTTATGTCTTCAAGAAAGAGACGACAGGTGTCATCTTGGCTGATGCCCATGTTTTTAAGATGATACTTGAGAGAGCAGTGTCCAGTGAAGAAGTCCGTAAGTAACTTTGCGTCACGTTTGCTCATGTCAAGAATTTCTTTCATACGTTTGTGGGATAATTCAATGAATAGTTTTGACTGACGGTGGCCATTTGAGTTGTTCCAGGTGCTGATCATGTTCTGTCGTTCCCAGGTAGCTAAATCGTTTTTAAGGCTAATGATTGGGAGACCACAGTAGGGTTCAGGGCCTTTGAATTGGGACTGAGAGCCAAGTCTAGCAAGTCGGTCAGCCTCTTCGTTACCCGGTACGCCTTCATGACCAGGCACCCATGAAAGAGTTATTTTATTGTGAGTAGCTAATTGAACTATACATGTCAGGCAGTTCCAAACTAGTTTGGATTCGATTTTTGTCGAGGACAGAGCCTTTAGTGCTGCCTGACTGTCAGAGCAGAAAAGGATACTTGATCTTCGGAGGTTTCTTCTAATGCATTCCCTAATACAGAATTCTATAGCCATTACCTCTGCCTGAAAGATAGTAGTTGTGTTACCAAGGGATGTAGATGATTTAAAGTTGGGACCGTAAATCCCTGCACCTACACCTTTGTTTGTTTTTGAACCGTCAGTATACCAGATGTATTGGAAGTTATTTGTAAGAATTACAGGGTTCTTCCATGCTGAGCGGTTTGGAAAGATTACTTCAAAGGGGTGGTGTAACATTATGCGTTTAGGCATAAAGTCCGAGGAGTGGGCTGCAGGCGATTTCAGTATTGGGAGCACCTGAAGAATACTCATATGTCCTTGTAAGTTTTCCTTTCTCGAGTAGTTAGTGAGATGAAGCTTCAGTCCGCTTAGTGCAGCAGTCTTCTTTACTCTTTGATGTAGCGGAGGAAAATTTAATAAACTTTCTAACGCTAAAGTTGGGCAGGTGCGCATTGCACCTGTGATACCTAAACAGGTTAGTCTTTGTAACTTTTGCAAAGGTTTGCGGGCATAAACTTGTTCTGTTTTTTGCCACCAGATCAACGAAGCATAGGTTATGATGGGTGTGATAATAGTGAGGTATAAGTCCAGTAAATCATTTTTGGCCTAAGTCCCCACTTAGTACATGCTTATAGCTAGAGAAATACGAAGGGGATTTGACAAATATTGATTTTTGTGTGATTGGCGAGTAATTGAATTAAATCGTTAAATTTTCAACAGAAAAAAGGATAATAATTTGTTAATAAATAATGATTGAATTTACTTATCAAAAATGCCCAACGTATTTCTCTTCAAAATCTTATTTTCAATATATGTATTGTAAAAAATTCGAATGAAAAGAACGAAAACTGTTGGGGATATGCTGCTGCGTGCTGTTTTGAAAAGTCGTGTTTTGAGAAAATGAGAAAATGGAATTTAAGGTTTTGAAATGCATGTTGTACACTATACTGGACCAAAAACCACATTGAAAATATTGTTTGGGATAGCTAAAAAAAAATTACAGAAAAGTTTGAGCTCAAAAAAATAAATATTTAGAGGTCTATCAATCGTGTTTTATATTTCTTAGGCCGAACCTTACTTGAGCGTCAAAACTGTTCAATTAATTTGAGGCCCACAAATTTAACAAAAAATATTTTTGTAGAAAATTTAATTTTCTTCAAAAAAAGGTCTTTTTAAAAATTTTTCTCAGACTAACCCTTTCCGAGTTATCAAGCTTTGAAAAATGGTATGTTTTTTGATTTTACTCTTTTATTTTGGAGTTTCTTAACTCACGTACAAATCAATATGTGAAAAATTGCAAACATGTTCCTTAAATTTAATTTGCTAAAAAAAGGTCTTCTTACACTTTTTCACAAAAAGCTTCCTTCAGAAGTTATTCGCGATTAAAATTGAAAAAAATAGTCCCCACTTTTTACCAAAAAGTCTAGAACAGGCCCAGAAAGCATTTATTGCTTTTGCTATGGTTTTGTCTAGATGTGGTTTCCAATTGAGTTTATTATCCATGGTTACTCCATATTTGACCTCTTTGGAAAAATTAATTTGAACACTATTCAGGGATAGTGTTTGGAGATCGATTTTTCGTCTCCTAGTGAATGGAATGATGACTGTTTTGGTGGGGTTGACCTTAAGCCCTTCTTTGTTGCACCAGTCATTAACTTTGTTCAGGGCACTTTGCATACGGTTTGTGACCTGTGCTTCTTGATTGCGTTGAATAGAGATGACTAAGTCATCAGCGTAGCCTTGTGTATCAAGGCCCAGCTTATTGAGGTCATCCAAGAGCTGATCTATTACAATTGACCAGAGCAGGGGAGATAAAACACCCCCTTGGGGACAGCCTTTAACAGCATTAACTGTTATTGATGTTTGACCTAGTGTGGTGGAGATGATTCTGCCACTTAACATAGAGTCAATCCATTTAATGGTTGGTGTGTCAATTCCATTGACAGTTGCAGCGGTTTGAATTGACAAGTACGTAGTATTGTCAAAGGCGCCAGAAATATCAAGAAAAGAGCAGAGTATGATGTCTTTCTTAGCAAACGCAGTCTCAATTTTGCTCACCAGCTGATGGAGAGCTGTAACAATGGATTTACCCGTTTGGTAAGCGAATTGGTTAGCATTGAGAGGATTTGCTATTAAGGCCGTACTGCGAATGTGTAAATCAATCACTTTTTCCATGACCTTTAGAAAGAAGGATGTGAGACTGATTGGTCTGAAGGATTTTGGGTCTGAGTTTGATCTATTGCCAGCTTTTGGTATGAATACTACTCTCACCTTTCTCCAAGTTTGAGGGATGTAGCTTAATTCAAAACTGGAATTATAGATAAGTATAAGTGAGCAGATTATGGTATCAATTCCATACTGCAAGAGAGCAGGAAAGATACCATCTTCCCCGGGCGCCTTGAAAGGCTGTTGGAAGGATATTGCCCATTTAATGGAGTCTTCGTTAAAAATTTTTCTAGCTAGACTTCTTGTTGTGCTGTTTGGTGTAGTGTAACTCACATTTATGGTTAGTGATTGATCAGTGGTATGTATACAGTCAGGAAAATGAGTGGCCAAAAGTAGGCTCAGAGTTTCACTGTAACTTTGGGTAAAACTACCATCCGATTTTTTTAAGAGACCAATACCATTGTTATGATCTTTAGCTAAGGCTTTTTGAACTCTAATTGAAGAAGGCAAGTTATCGATACTTTCACAGAAGTTTTTCCAGGTAAGTCGTTTTTGCCTTCTTATCATCGAGTTGTAAGTCGTTAGAGTTGTTCGATATTCGCTCCACGAATTGGTTCGTTTAGCTTTGTTGAACAACTTTCGAAACTTTCTTTTTAACTTCTCCAACTCACTGTTCCACCAGGGAACATCGCGATTTGAGTTGATCTGTCTAATGTGACAGCTGGACTCGTATGCGCTTGTGATTTGTGAGCTTAAGCGTGTTGCTTCCCTTTCAAGTTGATAAGGAGAGTCAATGTTTGGATAGGATGGTTCAAATTCACAACGAAGTGTCTCTGTGTAGAGATTCCAGTCCGTGTGTCTTGGTACCCTATTGTTTTCTATATTGTTGGGATTCGGCCTTGACAGATCAAATCTGATGTGCCGGTGGTCCGAGAATGATATCTCTTTCGAGACATGCCAATTGAGAATGTTGTTGGCTATGGCAAAACTTGCCACTGTCATATCCAACACTTCTTTCCTAGTGGAGATGACAAAAGTAGGTTCATTTCCCTTGTTTAGAATATCTAAGTTTGAGTGCATAAGAAAATCTAAAAGTGACGTCTGTACTACCCCATATGGTGTGATGGGAGTTGGCATCACAACCAAGTAGTAGCTGTCTTCCCCTTGCGTTGCAGTATCTAACAAGTTTTCTTACCTCTTCAGGTGGTGCGGAGGTAGTATCTCCCGGGTAGTAGGCTGAGGCTATTACAATATTTTATAACGCTTAGACGATCAAGAGAATCAATCAATTCTCACAATTGAACTATCGACTAGTCTCAACGCGCTATTTTGTATCGTTTTGAAAGGGTCGTCTACCTTCGCGTCTGAATTTCGGGCGTGTTTGACGATGACGAAAAAGTTTCACACGCCCTTGAATCGACCTCTGTCGGTGCGACATAGTAGACTCTGTGGCACGATCTCACAACTAAAGAACATTGAATCATGAAAACAATCATGTTTTTCTACTTTTTACTAGTCCGACTGCGATTAGGCTTTCTGAAAAATTTCGAAATTTAACAAAATGGCAAAAATTTGTATAATGGTCTTAGTGTGTCAGTTGTTTTTTTATATGACAG
This sequence comes from Melanostoma mellinum, assembly GCA_914767635.1. Classification (NCBI taxonomy): domain Eukaryota; kingdom Metazoa; phylum Arthropoda; class Insecta; order Diptera; family Syrphidae; genus Melanostoma; species Melanostoma mellinum. The sequence goes on along the minus strand of OU612060.1, from coordinate 51,528,370 downwards.
CCGTTTAAATCTTCACAAACGGATCCAAAACCAATGCTGGGTCTGGAGCTGGTGCCTTTGCCGGAGAATGATCACATACGACTGCACGCCTCATAAGTTGCGTACGCTTCCGTCTTCCAAGCGGAAGTGTTGCAAGAATAGCTGGAGGAAAGGAATTTTTTGTGTCTGCAGCGATACCAAGCTGTGCTTAAGGACTGAAGACGATTTATTAGGAGATACCGAAATTCAGTACTACCGATGCACTTTGCTTTTGAACTTTGTGATTCGTAATGCAAGGGAAAGACTGAGTCTAGCAAAGCATTCCACATTCGAGTTGTGTGACTAAAATATAAAGCAAAAAATTATGAACAGTCCTAGCGCTTCAAATGCAGCTGCTACATTGTTTCAGAGGAGGAACGCAACTGGCTACTTCACTAGAGCTCTGATTGTAGAAGCGATTACGATGTTCAAGAGAATCGATCGATTTTGCAATTGAACTGTCACCGCTCTATTTTGCACAATATCGCGCAGATGCAGTGATGTTTGAGGAGCACCTAACCAGACATGAGAATTATACTCCAGTTTAAGTTTTAGCGAACTCAAAGGACTGCAAATACCTCATTTCAGATAGACCAGTAGGAAAACTTTCTCATCAAAAATGACTGAGTAATCTCGTTTTGAACGAACCTGAACGAGCGACGCCATGAGGTTTTTAAATCAAATAACTGCAATCAGCTGGTTTCAGATTGGCCAATATTCTAATTTCATATTTCATATATTTCTTATCGAAAATAACAATGGTCTCGTATTAAACGAACCAACACGAGCCACACGATGTGTTTTTTTATCCAAAATACTCAACAAGGAGTGTTGAACGAACGAACAAGAACTAAACGAACTGTTTCTACCCCTCAAATGATTTGTGGAAAACTTTTGTTGGGTGCGTATACAATTTCCACAACCCAGCAAAATGCATGAGAAGAGATAGGTGAGAAAGTTCTTCCTGCGTCAACTGCAAGAAGTCTGGCCACCTATTCATTCATATACTTTTCTAATCTGTTGATCATAAGCTGCATGCCATCAACTGACTCGGCGAGAAAAACTATGTCATCTGCATAAAGTAAGCCTGGAATACTTGTCTGACGGAACTCAATTCCACCTCCAACAGCATCTGTGATATCGTTAATGTACAGGGTAAATAGTAGTGAACAGTTGTTTCGAAATATTCGGAGAAGCATTTTCCATCCCAGATACGAGCTGTATTGTTCTGGTAGAAAGCCTTAAATACATTTATCATTTTTGAAGATATTCCAAGCTGATATAATTTATAGAAGAGACCTTCACGCTGTAAATCCCCTACGTAATCCTCTTCAAAATCTTATTTTTAAGATATTGTAAAAAATTCGAATGAAAAGGACGAAAACTGTTGGATCTATGCTGCTGCGTGCTGTTTTGAAAAGTCGTGTTTTGAGAAAATGAGAAAATGGAATTTAATGCATGTTGTACACTAGACTGGGCCAAAAACCATATTGAAAATATTGTTTGGATAGCTAAAAAAAATACAGAAAAGTTTGAGCTCCAAAAAATTAAAGAGGTGTTTTATATTTCTTAGACCGAACCTTATTTCAGCGTCAAAACTGTTCAATTATTTTGAGCCCCACAAATTTAACGAAAAATATTTTTGTAGAAAATTAAATTTTCTTCAAAAAAGGTCTTTTTAAAAATTTTTCTCAGACTAACCCTTTCCGAGTTATCAAGCTTTGAAAAATGGTATGTTTTTTTGGTTTTGCTCTTTTATTTTGGAGTTTCTTAACTCACGTACAAATCAATATGTGAAAAATTGCAAACATGTTCCTAAAAAGAAATTTAATTTTCTAAAAAAAAGGTCTTCTTACACTTTTTCACAAAGTGCTTCCTTCAGAAGTTATTCGCGATTAAAAATGAAAAAAATAAAACGTTCTCGTTTTTTTTCGTTGTTGATTTTTTTTTTACTCAATGTAGCAAACTGATCATGGAAAATCATTATTTTATTTATTACTATAGGTGTGCCAGCGACTTCGTCCACAAGAATTGGCATAACTTTTTTATTTATCAACCGATTGACATGAAATAAAAACTAAATGCTAAGTGAAGCTTACCACAATATATTATTGAAAACTCTATCTAGATAGGATAAGCCGTGTCTGAGATTAGCGTGCACAAACAAACAAACTGTGACGTTATTATATGTATAGATAGATTACTATTAGCCGAGTTCACACTGTACAATTAGTTGGACAGACTTTGGCTTGAACGACCAATGCTTGATAGTGTGATGACTCGTAGACTGAATGTACACGTGTTGACACGTGCTACACTAACGTACTATTGAGTAGAAATGCTTCTACCTGAATATAAATGATTAATAATGACATCTGTTAGTGTATTTGAGAAGATAGAAATCAAATCGTAGGACATCTGACGCAGGTGTCGTTTCGGAGCAGTTCGATGCGCTTGGTGAAGATCTCAAAATTACAAAAAAAAAAACACTTTGAGGTAAGAAATTTTTCCCCATATTCTAAATGGTTCAGGTAAATGGTTTTGGTATCAATTTTTTTTTTTTTTTTTTGAAAAATTTACAGTGGTTTTACCCCTTAATAAAGACAAGAAATTAAACCTAGTCTGATCTCAACGGCGCAACACGCCTATACAAAAGGTAAATCAGTAGAAACTGCACTCCACTCTCTGGTTTGCACCATTGAAAAATCCCTGCACTACAAAGAATACTCTCTCGTCGAATTCCTAGACATAGAGGGTGCATTTAATAATGTTGAAAATTCAGCAATCACTAATGCTCTTGATGGGCTGCTCATAGAGGAACTCATCAAAAACATGATAACAACAATGCTCAGCAGCAGAATCATTAGTTCCGAAATGGGGAACTACAAAACAAGCAGAATGGCCAATAGAGGAACCCCGCAGGGAGGAGTTTTATCTCCCCTACTGTGGAACCTGGTCGTTAACAAATTGTTAATCGACCTAGAGGACGAAGGTTTCAAAACTATAGCCTATGCCGATGATGTAGCAATTGCCGTTTCAGGCAAGCACCCACAAACCCTAGCTAAGCTGCTACAAACAGCACTTAACAAGCTTAACAATAATTGGGCTGCAGATTGTGGTCTGAACATCAATCCACACAAAACGGAATTAGTTCTCTTTACGAGGAAATACAAAATTCCGGACTTCAGACCACCAACTATTAAAGGGGTAACTCTCACACTGTCAAATCAGGCTAAATATCTAGGTCTCATTTTTGACAAAAAACTGACCTGGAAAACTAATATTGAGGAAAGAGTAAGAAAAGCCAACGTTGCACTCTTCTCCTGTAAAAAAGCCATTGGTGGAAAATCGGGTTTATCCCCCCAAATAACCCATTGGCTGTTTACCTCGGTAATTAGACCGATACTCACATACGGGGTGATAGTCTGGTCGACCGCACTAGACAAGATGATCAACTACAGCAAGCTGACCAAAGTTCAAAGAATGGCTAGTCTGTGTATAAGTGGTGCACTGAGGACAACCCCATCGGACGCCCTCAATGCACTACTAGATCTCACACCCCTAGATATCTTCAGCAAACAAGTCGCAGCTAGCTCAGCTACTCGACTCAGAGCTACATCACAGTGGACCAATAATCAAATCGGCCACACTACCATTCTAGATAACTTTAGATTCTTACCGAAACGATCCGACTACACCACCCCCAAGTTGGTGTTTGACAACAATTTCCAAGTAACCATACCTTCAAGAGAAGCTTGGGAAATGGCACTCTTTTGGAAAATGAAGCAATACGCTTTTACACCGATGGTTCAAAAACCAGCGAAGGTGTGGGAAGTGGAATCTACTCAGAAAAACTGAATCTCAGTATTTTCTTCCGACAACCCGATCATTGTAGTGTGTTCCAATAAGGATGTGCGTCTTGGCTCAAAGAAAACGTCATATCCTCCACGGATATTCGGATCTTCTCAGACAGCCAAGCTGCCCTTAAATCTCTTGCCTCTACAAAATCCATCACGGTCCAAAATTGTCAGATGTCTCTGAGGGAGATGTCAAATCAGTTTAACATTCACCTTTCATGGGTGCCAGGGCACAGGGACATACCAGGCAATTGTATGGCAGACGAACTAGCCAAAAAGGGCACGACCACTTCCCTACGCTCAGAATGGAACAACATAGGTGTACCTATCGCTACATGTAAACTCCTGCTTAGACAGGACGCTTCAAGGATAACAAACACTAGACGGACTGAGAGTAATACATGCCTTGCATGCCAAAAAAGTTTGGCCGTGTGTGGACTCAAAACGATCAAAGAGTTTGTTGGCCCTGAACCGTCTGTGTCTAGGTTCTACCATAGGTGTTCTTACAGGACACTGTCTAATAGGGAGACACGCCAAAAGACTTGGTGTGTTTTCCAATGATTTCTGCAGAAGCTGCATGGACGAGGAGGAGGAAGAGACCGTTCAACACCTTCTTTGCTCATGCCCTGCACTGCTTCATAGGAGGAAGGCTCATCTCGGTGAATTCTTCTTCGATGATACTAGCGACCTAGCTTACATAGACCCTAAAAGTCTTTCAAAATACATTAAAAGTTCCACGTGGTTCGACTATAGCAGGTGATTAACCGGCTAGTCCCGTAATGGAAGATTAATAAGTGATCAACTCGTTAATCTTACATCGGGTTTCTGAGATCAGTAGGTGATTAACTTGCTGATCTCTGTGGTATCACAATGGGCCCTTGCGGCCTTAGTGTGTCAGGCAATGTACTCATTGACTGACAGCCACTTCCACCTAACCTAACCTACCCCTTAATAGAGTTTATGGTTTTTAACTGGAAACGATTAGAAGATACAGCGTTGTTAGAATTGATTACTATGATATTCTCTGATTGCTCAAAATCTCGTCAGTGATTGGTGCAATAATCAGCTCACTTCCAATTATTACATATAATATGTGTTTAAGTCGCAGAAACGACTTGACTTTTCTCAATATCAGTTAACTAACTCTTGGCTGCTGGTTACTTCCATTTGCGTTGCCATTTCGAAACTTTTAATTCGTATTTCAATCAACCAAAGAGAAATGGCACGGTTGTGTTTAAAAATATTAGGTGTGTTTTTATCGCAACTCAGCCATAGTTTAATTAGCTCAGCAATTTTACCATTAAACCTAAAACCAAATCAATACTGAGCACAATTTGTTTTTGTGTTCTTTTGTACATTGCTGAACTGATCCTAGGATTACTGCAGCTTTCTCGCTGTACTACACAAATGCCAAGACAGTCAAGAAATTAGGAAAAGTATAGCAGATGGTAAATCAAAGCCACTTTCTAAAACTAGGTCCCTATTATGAGTAAAGCGAATCGAACGTTCGATTAGAAGCGAATATTTTTGCGAGCTTCTTTTATAGCGGTATTATAGGTTGTAGAAACAAAAACTTTGTGGGAAACTATTTTTTTCGACGTTTAAGGTATGTCAGATAAGAGAATGGACGAAGTTTAATGATAATAATCCAATAAATGAGTTCCTCTAAAACATTCGCTTCCAGTCGAACGTTCGATTCGCTAATCATAATAGGGACCTTAATATTTGTTCATTCTGTCCAACAAACAAAGACACCACAGGTAAGCTACGTTCAATTTTAAGAAACAACCATCTTTGGTTAAAGCGATCCCATGAAATGCCGCTAAGCTATAGAAATTTTAATATAAAAAATCAGAGTTTGCGTGTATTTTCAATGGGAAACCTTCACACCTCTTGATCGAGCACTTAAAATTAATATTAAGGGCTCAAACTTTCAGGGATTTTTTTTTTTTTTTTTGAGTATTTTCAACAAAATTTCAATTCATATGTGCACATATTTTTTTTTTTATTGCATCCAGTGATAAGAAATAGAAGCGACAAATAATTGTTACTTTAAAATTGTCAGACTAACAGTACCCCTCCGTATGATTGTCAGATTATCATCCTGGAGGACGAAGACATCAAGTTGATCACTCTGTATAAAAATCTGACGCGCTCGAGTATTTCAAGGCCACTTCTTTTTTTTACATTATTAAAAATCAGCCATGACTTATGGCCACGTTTAAGTCGTCAGATTATTGAAACATGTATACACTTTTTTGAGTACAATTAACATTCACCTTAAAAATCTGACACGCTCGAATAACATTTTTTTTTTTAAACTCTATATACGCCCATCTGCCCCAAGTTAATATTTGCTGTAAAAAAGCTCATCAACGGAACGAATTACAAAACCAACAAAAAGGAATCTGCTAAATTGACAAAGGCAACTCTGAATGCATTTAAATTTTGAAAGAAGGCTAATGCAGAGTTCTAAAAGAATTATGTCATAAGGTCTGGTTTTTTTATTTGAACCATGGACAATTAATGGAAAAAATTCTTCCAATGGACTTCTTTGAATGGAATATGGTTTTCGCTAATGTTATATTAACACTTCTGCCATTAGTTCATGAGCTAGCTTTCGTTTCATTGAAAGTGAATGAAAAATCATTGTACGTAATATAATTGACATGGTTTTTTGAAACAAAAATGCAGTTAACGATCGTCCTCTCCAACGATTAACGACAGGAGCTCAATTCATGAGAAAAGTGCCAACATACCAGAGACCTACTGACCTTTTGAAGATGAGCCATGCGAGAATGAACCTATATAAATATTTTTTCAAAACACTTTTCGGCTAAGAATATCACTGCAGCGCCTCTCCGACTTGTCGTTGAAGGTGACTAAAAGTCTAAAGAGTAATCTCATCAAAAAGAGTTTAGCGATACCCGTAAATTAGATCTTCAATTGTGTACTTATTTCGAGCTATATGGAAATACTGGCATAGAGATGATGGGAAGAAGGCTTTAAAGCTCAAATAAAATAGAGATAAAAAGATCCGTCTCAAAATGGAATACAGAAGCTGAAAAAATGAAAAGTGAAAGGATTGCGCCCAGCTCTAAGAAAAGTGCATGAATCGGGGGTTGGAAGCACCCACTGCAAATACGTTCAAAAAATGTGACAAAACTACTTCTCATCTCGAATGAAACCTTCTACCAAAATGTACGATTGAAAGGGAGATACTCGAAATTACTAAATATATCTACCGTTCGATCAAGTTGAGAACATTGAGGGTATTGGGTACCAAACTGCAGAAAAAAACCAATCTGATATCCAATGCAGGTTTGTCGCGGATAAGTCAACTACAGTGCAATATAAAGTAGAAAAATCCTCATGAAAGGGTTTGCAATGTGCGCTTGTTAACTAAGCCAAAGCTTTCGATTGACAATAGCGAGATTTGATATGGGTGGCCCTCAGAAAACGTTCCAGAGTGTTCGGATGAAGAACGTAAGGTACATCAAATGACCAACGCTAACGATGAAGTCATCATAAGCGAGCATCGAACATCCCTGCAAAAAGTACTTGAGATATGGGAACGTGTTTTAGAAATTATTGGGTGCCGTATTACTCCAAAAGAGGATGAGTACATGTGTTGGCCATTTTCTGCTCCAGACATGCCCATTATATAGCACCTATGATTAGTGGTAAAGCAACTTGTGAAGAAGACATCAATCATTCGCTGAGGGTAAGGTGGATAAATCGGCGAGAAAACTTCGCAATATTCTGTGAAAGACAATTGTCCCTTAACTGAACGGAAGGCTCAGTTTCCCAACTGCCTGCGGTTGTGCGCACTCGATCTTGGACAATGTACAAAAAATATAAAAGCACCTTTATCATGTTTGGTTACTCCTTTTTCTCGCCCGTCTGGCCTCCAGAATGGCCCAAAACCAAGAAGTAGATCAAACAGATCAAAACTACATTGATATTGTAGCACAGGAAGAAAAGGAAGGGGAGATAACTCATTTGAGGGTAATCAAAGTAGCTTAGGGGAAACTTTTCATGGATTTCTTCCCATTCCGAGGGTATGCTAGAAGGGCGAGAAGAAATAGAAAAGAGAGAAAGTTAAATCAGACAAACTGAAAAAATTAACAGGGAAAGTCTGAATATCTCTAATTTAGAACAAACAGAACAAACAAGAAAGTGATAAACTGATAAAAATTATTGAAGCTACAGTTTCTCAGTCTCTCAATGATACACACGAAAAAACGATGCAGGTCTTGGCAGAGCAAATGCGAAGCATGAAGACGATGCAAAATATGGTTGAACTAGTATCGGGAAATATGAATGGTTTAAACGAAAGGCTCAAAGTCCTGGAGAAATCCACCTCCACAGGGTGTCCTGTATATACCGCCAAACCTCTTTATAAGACAATTAGTTTTTTCTCAAGCTACCGACTCCTCGTTAGTAAAAAAAAAAAATTGCAAATAGTCTGTGCTTGCTCCAAGCAAGTGTGTTGTGTTTTTGGAGTGAAACTTCTTTAGCAACGTGTGGTTTGAAAATTCTATGAAACGATTCAGTCTGTTTTTCGTTGTCGCCTTGTGGAGTAGACGTCATTACAATGAACTTAAGGTTTTCTGATCTCTCACACCTTAACCATCTTTCAGGTCTCCTTCCTTGGCTTCAGTTCTATCTTACTAAAATTTTCTTCATATCTTGACAATCGTCAATTTAGCGCCCAGTTATGTTCTGCTTTTCTAGTTCCTTTAGTGGCAACTTCTGGTGTACCTTAATGTAGCTACCTAGGACCCCTCATTTTTTACATCCTTAACATTAATGATGTAGAGAAACTCATCCAACATTCTTCGCTTCTAATCGGAACTCTCTCCATCTTCAAAAAGATCTCAATTCATTTGCAGCTTGGTGCAGTCAAAAATTTCTTGAATTAAATATTTCCAGATGCAAAAATGATTTCGAAAAACTGTACAACACAGTTCAAACTCTAGGTAAAAGCAACATACTTCTCATTGGTGACTGTAATGCAAGAATTGGCAATAATCAAATAAAAATAGCTAGTAACATATTGAATCCTTCGATATCTACCGAAAAAAGAAACTCAGCTGACCTGACATGCAATAAAAACGGAATAGAGTTGCTTGAGTTACTTCAAATGCATGGTCTTACAATTCTTAATGGTTGTACAGTAGGAGATAAAGAAGGTCACTTTACCTTTATTAGCGCACAAGGTAAATCTGTGATCGACCTTTGCGCTGTAAATGATGAATGGATTGATCGAGTCAGCAGATTTGAAGTTGAGTGTAAGACCTTTTCGGATCACATGCCCATAGTTGTCGAATTCTCAAACCAAGTGCCATCCACCGGAAAAAATCTTAGTCTTCTTCCTCATCTTTGTTGGAAAAATGAAGAAAAAAAATCGTTTCAGCGAAATTTAGAAAATATTTTAATCAATGACTTGTCAACGGAATCCACGGAAGTTCTCTCAAATCAACTTGTTGAATGTATTCGAAATTCTACTTCAAACAAAACAGTAAGCCTGAAGTCATCATTTCGACAGGGATGGTTTGACAAGGAATGCTGGAAAGCAAGAATAAAGTCGTTCTCCATCTTACGCGCAATCCGTTCATCAAACCACCAACACCTTAGGATTTGGTACATTGAAGCGAACACAAATTACAAAAACTTATGTCGTCGAAAGAAAACTGAATTTGAAAACCAACAAGCACTTCTATTAGGACAAACTCGAAACTCCAAGGATTTCTGGAAGATCGCGAGGGAAATCAATGGAATGAATTATAAAATCGGAGCAGGTGTATCAGCCGAATCACTAGCAAACCACTTTAAACTTCTCCTCTCAAATAATTCAAATCTACTTTTTTCATACGCAGAACCTTTATACATTGATGAATCGTTAGACACCGACATCTCTACTGACGAAATACAATCTGTGTTGTTGAAAGCGAAGAATGGAAAAGCACCAGGTGAGGACGGCATCCCTTATGAGTTTTTTAAAAATTCAACGTCCAATTTCTGTAATAACTTACAAATACTATTCAACAAAATTCTATCAACGGCAAGTATTCCCTCATCGTTCAGGAAATCTGTGATCTTTCCGATCCACAAAAAAGGACCTTTAGACGTTGTAGAAAATTATAGAGGAATTTCTTTCATGAATGTGATAGCAAAAATTTTCTGTGGTGTCTTGGTTGGAAGACTGGAGAAATGGGTTGAAAGGAAAAACATTCTGTCTGATCTTCAAGCTGGCTTTAGAAAGAATTACTGTACGATTGATCAAATATTTATTCTTACATCTATTGTTAAAGCGTTCCAGGCCAGAAATAAAAAAGTATACTCTTTCTTTGTTGATTTCAAAGCTGCCTTCGACCTTATTAACAGAGAAGCTCTATTCTACAAAATGTCGCAACTTGGTATATCGTCAAAGTTCATCAAAGTGATCAGGGAAATGTATACGAATACTAATGCAGCAGTTTGGGATGGTACAACGTACTCGGAGTGGTTCGGTACTAATTCTGGTGTGAAACAAGGCTGTCTTCTCAGTGCATTATTGTTTTCGCTCTTTTTGAATGACGTGCAAGATGATCTACCTGGTGGAGTCAGAATTGCAGGTTCTACAGTCAATGTGTTACTCTACGCAGACGACCTTGTCATACTTTCAGAATCGCCTGAACAGATGCAGTTAATGATAAATCGTTTATCAAGCTATTGCAAGAGATGGGATCTATCAATTAATACAGACAAATCAAAAGTAATGGTCTTCGAGAGGCATGCAAGAGCGCATAATGAGAGACGGTGGTATTATGACGGACAAATCCTTGAAACCGTGAGAGAGGTTAAATATTTAGGTGTGAGGATTAATTCAACTTTAAGTTTCAAAAACCACTTTGCCGAGAAAAGTAATAGTGCACAAAGCTTAATTAACCTTACTTGGAAAAATGTATTTTCAAACAAAAGAATCGCTTTATCCGCAAAACACAAAATATTTGATTCAGTTGTAAAATCAACCCTTTGCTACGCTTCTCAAGTATGGGGTGCAGACGAGTACGAGGAAATAGAATTATTCCAAAGGAAATTTCTGAAAAAACTATTCAACCTACCGCAAAACACACCAAATTATTGTATATACTTGGAAACTGGTCTCTCAAAACTCCTAACGAACACTCTCAAGTCTCAGGCTGACTTCATAATTAAGCTATGTAGTCAATATGAAGATTCTCGGCTTTCGAAAAAACTGTTTTTGTATGAGCTAAGGAATAAAGATTCGTGGTATAAAAAATGGCAAACTATCAGTAACGCTTGTGATGAAAACTTTATAATTGACACTAACAACCTAGGCAATTTGAAAGAAAATCTCTACAACATTATTCAAAAGAATGATGATGCAACTCGTGATATGTTCATCCTAAAGGCTAGAGAGTCGAATAGCAGAGTGTTATACAGCCAACTGAATTTCAATCCACAACAAAGGAACTACTTCCACGATTCATTAAGCTATGATGAAATTTCTATAATCTTCAAAGCAAGGTGCGAGGTCCTTAACCTCAATGGCAACCCATATATCTAATGGAAGTTTTCATCAATTCTGCTCGCTGTGCAACCTTAATTCGAAAGAAGATTGCTATCATATTATTGGTATATGCCCTATATTCAGACCGCAAAGAGTTATGTATTTCGGGAAACCCACATTAACATTACAGGAATCTGTACAACTTCTAAACGAGTGTGAATGGAAAACCCTAAGCAATTTCTTGAAATCAGTTTGCAATTACAGAAAGTTATTAATATCTGAATACGTTTGAATATTTTGTATTTTAAATTTACTGAGAATTTATTTTTATTTACATTTATACAATTTAAATAATAAATTTGTCAATCAGGCTGACGGCTAAGCCATAGCTTTAAGATTCAAATTTTGTAATAATATATTGTATTTAATTGTTAATAAATGAATACCTTACTTACTTACTTACTTACTTATTTCCAGATGCGAGGTAATGTGGTACCCGTGGCATGATGGTAAGCATGTCTGCTGTTAACCCGGGAGGTTCGTGGTTCGAACCCCAACAGAAGTAAAAATGTTTTTCACCGGTATCGCCTTTCCTCCAGCTCGTGATGTCATTTTCGGAATCTACCCATTAACCGTGTGTAGCTTATGGGCAGTTCAACAACCTATTGCATATGTTATTTGCTATCCCGGATACAATTATCTTAGATACCTTCTTGAGATATTTTATTCAGATTGCTGTCTAAAACAGCTTTGCAGTCTTTTTTTTTTTAAGTTTAACTTCTGTCGTGTTTGAGTAATGCACACGCATTTTTTTTATTCCTGTATTGAGCTCTATAGTACCAAAGCGCGCTAGTGGCTCATTGAAAATTACACTCGACAAAAACAAAACTCCTCGCATTGAAATAATATTGAAATATGAAATGAAAAAAGTTTCTTTTTTTTTCTTTTTAAAAGAGAAAACAGTAAACGCGATGCATTAATTATAGTTTTTGCTTTTTCAGACGGATACAATAAAAGTACTATGGTCGTTTGGCGAAAAGGATCCAATCCATGGCAACCTCAAAGGACACGGATCGAATAGAGGAATGAAACCACTGCATCTGTTGGAACCAATGTTTAGAAAGCCAATCAATAGGAATGAAGTAAAAAAGTGGGATGTCACAGTACAAAATGTAAGTATACAACCAGCCCAACACAAATATGCTCTGTTTTGTGTTCCTACAGATAGATAATCGTAGATAGAAGGATAAACTCTTTATTTTTTCAACAGAAGCCTTACAATTTTTCTTATTCCAAAAGAAGAACATGAAAACTCTGCCGTCAACCGAGAACTTTTCCTAAACAACCCATAATCTGAGCTCGAAACCCCCCCATTGGGAATCATTCACTGTCTTTTGCTCGTTCTCCTAAGAACCATCTGTAATGTATGTTTTTTGACAAGTCGTTTTGTATCCTCTTTTCAGTTCTTTCAATGAGCGTTGTACCACATTCTACATCAACGAGATCGTATTTAGAGCTTTTTAAAACAACGCAAAAAGGATCTGTCTCTTCATGAATGTGTACATGTGTTTCTTCGTCATTAATCAGAAGAGATTTAGTGATTCTGGATAGCAAAAAAACAAACGATGCATTGACATAATACCCGTCGAAGGGTGTTATATTCTTTTGCAAATAAACTGGCATTAAAAGCTACAAGACTCGATGCCTTTGTTCTGAGACTGTCTGTTCATAGAACCAACCATTTACCAAAATGTGCGATTCAGTTTTCAGTTTCTACGAAGTAAAAACAGAAAAAAATGTATTCAACGCCGACAGTAAACAGAAAAAAAAATCAAACGGTTTTGAACGGTTACAGTAATCGGAAGTGCGCAGTGCACTCTCCTACTCAGTTCATTGAGAAGTCTCAATAATTTCATCGATAAAATCAGCAATGGCATACTCCCTATTCCCATAAGAAGTAAGCTCATATTAAATAACGTGACAACATGATATACTCCAAGGCAAGTCATACGCAAAAACTAAAAAGAAAAAAGCAAAAGGAACTAAGTATAGGTTCTAATGAATGCACTAATTACTTTAAGGACTCGTCCATTTAATTCTCTTTGAATCTTTAGTTTCAAATGTCAGAAAGGAGATTGCAATTTTGAATGTGTTGAATTGTTTGCACTTTTTTGCATTCTTTGCATTCGTTTACATTTTTTTCATTTGATTGCCTTCTTTGAGTTCGTTTGCTTTCGTTTGCATTTCTTCACTCGATTCTATTATTTCCATTTTTTATTTTTGATTCTTCGTCATTCATTAGAGTCCTTACATTTCTTTGCGTCTTTTTGCAGTCTTTTGATTGTTGATGTTTTATGAGCTTAATGCTTTGAGCCCAACAGTCGTAGCTTCGCGATAAGAAAAATGGAAACATCTGGGTCGCACAAACTTGCGATTGTGTGCTTAATGCGATATCAAAATTTGAAGACTGAGTAAAAGGTTTACGTATTCGCTCTTTATTATATATTTGGTGGTACAGGGCTGCCATCTACAGATTTATTATGAAAATTGAATCAAATCACGGAAAATATTGAAAAAAATTGAATTAAATATTCCAAAAGTTTAAAGCGAAAATCAAAGAACGCCATACATATAAACGCTGAAAATTTAATCAAAATCGTTGGACCGGCTCAAAAACAAAGGTTTTTTATATTTTTAACTTTTTTTAAAAACGAGTTTCTTAAAAGTAAAGTATCTATGCAAAGTTTAAGATCTTGCCAAAAGTTCTTTTCACAAAAAATTTGAAAAAATCAAAGGTACGGTTTTGAAGTTATTTCAAAAAATCAAAACTTTTTATAAAATTTATTAAAATTTTTCAAATGTTAATATGCAATCTTTCTCAAACTACGAAGAAAATCTTTAATGTAAAATTTTGTTAAAATCGTGTAAACTATTAATGAGAAAGTGGCTTTTAAAAAAATATCGGTATTATGGGAGGTACCGTTTTTAGACTTTTCCAAATTTTTTCTTACATCATTTATGAAAGCCAACATGAAACTTACCCTTCACACTAAAATTGATCGAAATCTTTGGATTCGTTTTCGAGAAAAATAAGTATTATCATATTCTGAGCCACTCATGCGTAGTGCTCTATTTTCTGTACGTTTATATTTCTAGCTTTATACGACATTGCTTTGTTACTCTTGCTGTCGTACGACTCATCTTCAGCTCAGCTGCCGTCAATTATCTCACTATGTTATCTTACCTTAGCAGAAGATGGCGCTTTCTCGATGAATAATATCATCATTATAATTATGGATCAGAAAATGGACAACAACACAAGCATTGGATGGGGTTTTTTGTGTTACGGAGAGCAGTACTATAGTGTCAAAACGATATCGTCTCACTATCGACTGCTTATGGAATGATCCCCTAGTTTTCTGTAACGCTGCGCTGTGCTGAACTGTTCTAAAAAAGCTAATTGAACACTCATTTTATCTTACAACAGGTACTCAGGGTGTCATGGACTGTAATAAAGAGCAGAGGACTCAACACCCTTCCTTGGTGTACACCTACTGTGATTTGGAATGCTCCGGTGGACATCTAATCTTCCTTTGGATCACTAATCTTTGCCTAAGGGCTACCCATATTAGATCTCGTGGTCGTTGATGGAATGATTGTCGAAGCTATCCAGTAAAACACGCAAGTTCTTTCAGGAATCACGACGTTTTTCCATGTGAATCCTTATTCTATTATGTAGACCTACTCAGAGTTAGTTATTAGAGACGTTTTTCACAGTCGTCTACCCAAATATCTGCTTTGTGATCTTCATAGTGTAGGACATCAACTTAATCGAATGGTATTTATAGCAATTTTGTGTATAACCCTATCATTAGTATACTGCTAGAAGCTTACTTTCTCTCCATTGGTAAGGCAGACTATCACCTCCTACATATAAGCTAGAAGATGAGAATGGTGAGCCGTTTTGAGCATTTAGTCTCCCATCTTCTCGCAGAACTCATAGGGTATCTCCATTGCAGTTTTTGGAATTCTTCTCACTTACTTCTCCGACAGTGATGTCGGGTATTTCAGCTTAGTTAGGTTCAGCTTTCCGAAAAGGGCTTCAAGGAAACTATTCGTTCAAATGGCCTTCACAATACTGCCGCCACCTGTGAAGAATTTTGTCGCCATCCACAAGAAGTTATTATTCTTGAGCATCGTTAATGAACTTTGACGAACGAATTTCCTTAGCATTTCTCCTGCTTTGTGATTCTACTTTGAAGATAGTTCCCCCCTTTTTCAAGATGTTTTGCCTTTTTTATCTCTCGAATAGCTTCGTTTGCATGAGCAGATGAGGCAAACATTTTCTCCAGCTCCCGATACATTCCCTCCGTGCTCTTGGCTTTTAGTTAGGCGCACTTCTTCTAAACTTTTGTCTTACAGCTTCTCTTTTCCACTTCGAGAGGGAGCATTTTAATCTCAATTATTTGAATTTGAACTTTGCTTTCGCTTTCTTCTTATTATTGTCTTAGATCATCTTTCCATCGCGACTTTTCTTTGGCTTATCGATGGTTTCTCTTTGGAGCCGCTAGCAATAATTTGACTCTCTTCCGATGTTTATGTGGCAGCTTCACTCGCCATCACTTTGCCGTCTATCACCGGAGGTTTCATAAATTTGATTATCAAATGGTAACCAATGCCGAAATTGACAAGGATATATATTAGGATATATTCAAGAAATATACAATTTGTAGAGCATGAACTGAGAATATTCCATACCCTTCCTTACATCATAAATTTAAGAGACATGAAACGGTCACTAGATTTCAAAGTAGCTCTTCCTCAAAAATAATACCTACATATTTCGGTTTTACTCTGATTCATTTGATAGTAAAACATCTTTTAGGCTTTTGTCTTTACGTCAAAAAAACGGACCCTATTTCTCGTATTCCTGCATTTTATTTTTTTGGAAAGACAAGATTTCTACTCAACTCTTCCGAATGAACTCTCAGTTAGAAACTTTGATCAGTCAAAATTCCAACTTTCCAGCGTCAAGGCTCTTAGGTTAGGTTAGGTTGCATGGGGGGTGCAGTCACAAGTGGCAGCACCTCACTCGGATCTCAAGGATTCATTGTGCTCCCCGGGAAAACAGAGGATGAGGAAGTAGGAAGATTGGAGAGGTAGAGGGTTGGTCTGGTGGTTGGGTCTAAGTAAATTTCAGGACGTTGCTCAATGGGAGATTAGAGATGTCGCCCAGTTCAACGAAGAAGTATTCTCCGATGGTTTTTTTCAGAGTGTGGGCCAAGCTAGGACACAGGGAAGTGGAATTATCCTTCCTCTGCCTCCTCATCTTGGCATCCTCTATATAAGTCGGATGTACTAATGTCCATCCTCATCATGTGGGTACCCTACGAGTCAAGGCTCTTCCAAACTAAAGAGGTTTTGTAGACGCGGCAACTGTCAAACTATACTTACATAGCAATGGTTGAAGCATGAACTTTCTATGATTGGTTCTAGTCTCTGCTAATTTAAATTCAATTTCCTTGGCCCCTTAACCGAAGAAAAAATTCGACGCGCAACTAAAAATAGTTCTTTACTAAGATGCGCAGTTCAGTCTTCGATTAACCGCGACCTTTCCTGTCTTTTCTGTTTTTCCCCATCCCTAAGACGAGGTCTTTTGCGATTTCCCTTTGCTGTATTTTTGGGACTCGTGAATTTAGAGCTTTCATGCCAGTATTTTTAATTCGATTTGCACTTCTTCATAAAGTTGCATCTCATCACTCTACAGCTTTTCTAATCCTCTGTTAAATCATCGTTTTCTCACATCGTTCTCACAGGCGAAAACAAACATAACTCTGAAGTTCTTTCTTTCCAAACGACCGAGTGTTTTCTCGTTCGCTTCAGATAGAGTCCATTTAGCAGAACTAGGATATTTATTGTCTTTTTGAGGGTTGTCGTGTTTTTTTTAACATTTTTAGTCTCTCCCCCAAATAAACCTGTGATTGAGTGAGAAGAGACGGAATAGAGTAACGACGAATGGATTACGGAAAATATCGATGCGGGGGCTCCTTTTACCACTGAAGCGAATAATAAATAAAGTAATTATCACTGCGCTAAATTAAAGTGAAAACCGCCACCCGCCAGTAAAAAACGAAATGCCAAGGATTAAATAATAAATCATTATTCGTTGAAATGCTGAAACTTGTAATCGGTTTAGGCTTTAGGGTGTAAGCATTTGGTTTTAAGGTCTGTACAGAGGCTGATCTTTACTGCTTTGTGTGTATTTAAAAATCCATTAGGCTTTTTTTAGTAAACGTATCATGTAGAAAAGGCCGTTCAATTTATTTCATGATTAATGTTTCCCGCATTCGCGTGCTCAAATCAACATTCCAATTAAATAAAAGAGGTGTATTAATCCTTTGTCATTAGTTTCGCTTATTTTCCACAAAAAACTCGATAAGATTTTAGATCACGTGCCGTAAATCCTCATCCCTTGTTGTTTATAAATCGAGTCCACCCCCTCAAAGTTTTTTCAATGTGATTAGGCGTAAAAACTTTTTCGCATTCCTAGGGATGATTTTTGAACACAGAAACAAATTGAGCTATTTATTTATGTTTTTTGTATCAAAATGTGTTGTTTTGAATTAAATTTTATTTGTTTGTTATCATTGCTCTCTTCACAGGTATCCGTCGATGCTAATATGGACACACTTTATTGGTGCAAAATAATCGGTGCGCCAACGCTCACAGAAAAACATCACATTATCGGATATGAAGCACTCCTCACAAGAGAAAGGTAAGATTCTTTTGTTTGTTCGTTTATTGATTTAATGTGATTCTGCTTTCGACATCACTTCTCAGAATTATTTGTCAGGATAATCGATTTGAAGAACAGTGTCCTTTGGTTTCAGTTGAGTACAAATGACTTGAAGTTTCACGATAATGACTATGACGGGACAACATTTCTGGATTATTTGGGACATTTGTTATAATGTGTCGATTTATCACATATTTGGCCATGTTATCTTGCCAGAATGAGTTGCAGGAAAAGTATTCCGAGAATGCAATCAAATCAGGTAGTGTTTCCCTTGAAAATATGGGGGTAAGGATATCAAATTTTGTCGATACAACACTGTAATGACATTTTGATTATAGAGTGTTACGTATGCAGAAGTGTCTATCGTTTTGCCTTCCTTTACAGTACAGTCTATCTGTTCAAATCTAAGGAACAAAATGGGTGTCACTGCCTCGTCGTTGTCATAATGTTATTTCTTAGTATGCATACAAAAAAGAATATTAATGATTCTGTTGAAGTCCTTTATCATGTTGTAGAATCAAAGAGAAATCTTTGTTGTACAATGATTTTGAATCTCTGGCATGTTGTCAAAAAGGAGAGTAATGGTACAGTTTCTTAACTTTATGCTTTGGTATCTGCTTGAGAAAATTTTGAATAATGAAATTTATTGGTTTAAGATTTCAATAACAATTAATTGCACCCAACTGAGTGGAAACTTAGAACTTTATCGAGCATAACAAATGAAGTACCTAGAACTATAATTATATACGAAAATCAAGGGCAGTTGGGTTCTCTACTTCAGTTTTCGAGTACACTTTTGAAAAGAACGTTTAGTTCAATGACAGTTAAATATCATCTAAGTTTCTAAGAAAACATACATCTAAAAAAACACCCTGGAAAGATATGAATGCAATGGTGATGTTTACAGAGAATAAGGTTTTCAGAATTTTGATAGGGTTTTATGGATGGTAAAGTGAAATTAATGAAGGAATAAATGTACGCCTAAATGTGACGGTAACGAATTTTTGAAATTTTAAAAGATTTTATGGTACCAAATTCAACATAAAGTTACAATCGGGTTTCATTTGGCAGTAAATCTCGGGAAACATAATCTTCCTACTATAAGTATGACGATTTAACATGTTACGTGTTACTTATTTGGGAACATTGAAAGTAATGGTTAGCACGTCGTCTGTTGCGTTGGAGGTTCGAATTCCAGAAATATCCAAGATTTTTCTATGTGTATCGCCATTTACGAGGAATTGAAAAGTCCTTTGACAGAAACTCAATGAAAAGCGCTTTCTAGGCTAACCGTTCGGAATCGGCAAACAATTTGAGGTCCTCTCAATTTCTGACGAGATTTATAATTTTAAGAAATGCGCTATGCCACCGGGCTCTCCAAGCAAGTTCAAAAGTTGATTGATATAACGAACTGTGTAGAGAATGACCTCGAATAGTTAATTCGTTAAACTGGAAGTCTGTGGCTCCCGTGGCCTACTGGTCTATCTGTCTGTTACATAGGAGGTTTAATGTTCGAATCCCAGAACATTAAAGCAAAAAAATTTTCACACAATACCATGAAAAACGCAATCCAACTTAGCCGTTCTTAATCGACATGAAATTGTAGTAATTGAAAATACTATAGTCCCCGAGGTTTCTACAGCTTTGTTGCGTCACCCTATTTATTAGTTTTTAATTTTATAATATACCAAACCATGAAGTTCTTTTTAATCAAAACGTAAGATGACTTTAAAAGCTTTCAACGTTTTCAGTTAAGAAATTCAGATTCCAATTCGACTCACGGCAGGCACCCAGAAACACAGTTAAAAAAATTGATATGTGCATAAATTTTCTATTCTTTCTTTTGCCAGTTTTTGTTTAGGTTTCGCTAGAGCAACAAATGGTGCAAACTGCAAATAGAATAAAGTGTCGATTTCCGAGTGTATCAACTGCACCTACAGTTTGCATAGCATTGATATCCAATCGATTTATTCCAGGAATCTTTATTGTTGAGAACGAAGTGCTTTCGCAGGATATGCATCTCTTTTTCTATTTTTTTTTCGCTGAAATGCAACGCTCTAAGGAAAAACGTTTTGCATATGA
Source organism: Melanostoma mellinum (assembly GCA_914767635.1). Classification (NCBI taxonomy): domain Eukaryota; kingdom Metazoa; phylum Arthropoda; class Insecta; order Diptera; family Syrphidae; genus Melanostoma; species Melanostoma mellinum. The sequence goes on along the minus strand of OU612060.1, from coordinate 51,508,098 downwards.
AGGAGTAGTTGAACGAGAAAATAAAAAATCAAACTCACGCTGATCAATGAATCGGAAAATGGAAGTCCTATCCGTTCTCTTCATTTTGTTTGTTGAAAAATTTTAGGCAGAGGTAGAGATGTAAAGGAGCGTAGCCAAAGAATGGCCTGTGAGAGGCAGGACTTAAGTCCCTCCAGTTTTTTTTTTTTTTTGCACTTGTTTTTGTACTTGTGTTTATTTATAAAAAGTGTTCACGTCACATCTAACTCTTTGATAGCGGTAATGATTTTTCTATCTAACATGCAAGTAAGTGTGTATATGCATCAACGTTGTGGGTCGAGCTAGGCTTCGTAACATGACTCTTAAGTCAAGTCATTTGGTGGAAAAAACACATCTTGCTAATGGTCTTGGCCACAGAAATCGATGAGGGTCTCTCAGAGAACCTCATGGATTGAACCGATTGCGACGATGGAGCATATGGAACTCGTGGACGTAAGATAACTTCAGAAGAAAATAATCGAATCCTCGCCAGTCGTGACGACTCAATTGCGAACTTCACTGTGGCCTTAAACCCTAACACAAAGCAGCCAGAGTCTAAAAGATGCGAATTGCTTGCGAAAATTGAAAAATCAACCAAAATGACACAAGCTCAAACTAAGTTCCAGGGTGCACCGACCAAATTCTGCGTGGATAAAGCCCCACCCGAAAGCCACCGCTCATTGCAGCCTGTTAAGGGAAAAGGCGCAGAACAAGGCTATAAAATATCAGAAGGACGGCGAGAAGATACAGTAATGGGGACTCCTCAAACTGTGTTTCGTGACAAGCAGGGCTTAAAAATTCATTTCAGAAAATGGAAGTCAAGACCTCACTCTTGGCAGAACCCAGAGGAAAAGTCATCAGTTTAGATTGAAAAAAGAAAATTTTGAAGACAAAGACTGCGTTGCCCAAAAAACATCAGGGCGACCACCACTGAATGGTCTGAAAACCAAGAGGCTTAAGAATCTCGCAGAAAACCTATCTGGTCTTTTTGATAGGTGTTACTTGATTTATGCTCAATTTAGCCTGCCATTTTACAATAAGTAGAATTACTCCGGAACAACTTTTGACAATCGTGCAAATTTATGACCAAAAAATGGTTGGGTTCGCACGATGTATGGTGCGCTGCGCGCAATATTCGATTAGCATGATCGGCCGGCAGAGTTCTTAGTTGGAATAACTATGGATCGGTTCCGCACCAAGCTTACTTTAGTGGAAAAGGCGCATCTTCAGAGACACCAAAGGCGCTATTGCTGCTGTGGACCAAAATGTCGAAGAAGGTTCGAGTAAGTCCATTCGCCATAGCGCACAACAATTGGAGCTCTGCCCATATACTTTCCGGAATATTTTGAGGACAAATCTTGGTTTGCTGTTTAACAAAATTCAATTTGTTCAAAATTTAAAGTCAAGCGACCACATAGCTCGTCGCAAGTTCGGTGAACGGGCCCAAACGAAATATCTTTCGTTTGCAAAAAGTGGAAGAAAAATGGCCATCTCGGCTGGAATTTATTTGAGCTAGCCGTGGCGGACACTCCATCCCGAAATTATTTTTGAAACATAATGGCTGACCCTTAAAGCTGAATTTCTTGTCATAACATTGAATTATAAGCGTTTTTTTTTCTTCTTGAAAACCACACCAATAAAAAATACGCCCTTTATATGATTCCCACCTGCCGCACCATCTGCACTACCCATCCTTTTATCTAAATTTTTTTTCCCCACAAAACAAGTCTCATATAGAAATTAGATGACTTACGATTCACGAAACAACGTTTAAATGATCTTAGAAATCATGAATAAAGTTCACCTAATTGTCAGAAAGAAGTCAACTAGATTGTTTAATTTTTATTGCTACCCCCACCTGACGTAAGGGACAATCAGATTGGTCGATATCAAGGTTTCGACTTGTAACACTCAGATATTTCTAAGACACATTCAATCCTCACAGTTCAAATCTTTTTCGTCATAATTTCTTTAACCTTCGCATTAATTATTATTCAAAACTTTTGGCACGAGGATAAAACCCTACCACGCTTAAGCCTACTGCTTTGTTCTCGATTTATACTCTTCATGATGAATACCTAGAAGAAAGACGATTACACAAAATTACTATCGATAAACAGTCTGTAAAACGCCTACACGAAGTCTATCGTTTATATATAGATATGCCAATTAATCCTGTTGTTTCTGAGCAAATGGAAAATAAAACAAATTAATTTTATAGTGGAAAATATTAATCAAAAAACCACTTCTATTCAATTTTATTAGACTGTAATGAATCAACTTTCCCTATTTATAATGTTTCGTCTTTCCTTTTATAAAAACTAGGTCTTTCCTTTTATAAATCTGAAATATAACTCTCCTCTTTCGATCAAAACTCATGTATTTATAGAAAAAGTTTCGATAGGATTAATTATCGTTCTTTTCAATCATCGAACACGAGAGTTGCCAGCTCTCGTCGTTCGATACAGTCCCGGCGAAAACCTACGGTTTTCCATCATCAATATTCGATAATCATACAATTTACTCCTGCGTTGGAAGGATGCAGATCTTCTGTACCGGCCTTGTCAGCTGATTAGTTGCCGTAGTCACTACCACATTTCTAACAAGTCCGTCTTTACTCCGAATCAGCTTCGAGATGCGCCCCAACGCCCACGCAGATGGTGGGAAGTTCTCACTCTTCATTATGCACAGTTGTCCTTCTTTCAATCCATATTTTTCTTTCCGCCATTTCTTTCTTTCGAAAAGAGTAGTCAAATACTCTTCTTTCCATCTTACCCAAAAATGGGCAAGCATAATCTTTCGCTCTTTCCACAATCTTACTCCATTTGAGTTTGGCAAATCGCCAGTGATGAACGGTAAAGGTAATACCAATGGTTCACCGACTAAAAAATGTCCCGGCGTTAACGCCTGTAAATCATTTGGATCGTCGCTGATAGGGTTTAGCGGTCGAGAATTCAGAATCGCCTCTACCCCTGTAAGTAGGGTTAACAACTGCTCATACGTCAAAATCTTCGCGCCAATCACTCTCGTCAAGTGGAACTTCATTGATTTGACCGCTGCTTCGTATATGCCACCCTGATGTGGCGCTGCAGGAGTCATAAACTTCCATTCCGTCCCTTTTCTTCCTAAAAAGTCAAGGGTTTCTTTCCCATGCCAAGTCTTTCTCGCTCTTTCCAGTTCTTTCGCGGCTCCGACAAAGGCCGTGCCGTTGTCACTGTAAATTCTCTCGCATCTGCCCCTGCGAGCTATGAATCGCTCATAGCAGGCAATGAACGCTACCGAAGTAAGATTGGATACTACATCAATGTGCACTGCTCTTGTCTTAAGGCAAACGAAGACTGCGACCCAGCACTTCTGCCTTATGATTTGTTGACCAGCTCTGTCTATCATCTTTATCTCGAATGGCCCTGCGTAATCTACTCCTGAGTGTAGAAACGCCTTTCCTGGGGTTACTCTTTCCTCTGGTAGATCAGCCATCAATTGTGTTTCGAAACGATGATTGTATCGCACACATACCAGACATTTATGCAGAAACATTCTCAATTCATTTCTGAGTCTCGGAATCCAATATCTTTCCCGTATGTGCTGCATCATAATCTGAACAGCCCCGTGCTTTGTTGCTCTATGAGCAGTGAGCACTATCCATGATCAACCATGCTAACCGTGAACCTCTAGGTACGATTGCTGGGTGTCGTCTTTCATATTCCATCTTTGCTCTTTCCAGCCGTCCTCCAACCCTTAATATGCTCTTATCATCTAGTATGGGCTTCAAGGATTCAATGTTGCTTTTCTCTGGTAAGCACCCGTCTTTCTTTATATGTGCCATGTCTTTCCCATAATATCTTTCCTGTTCTTTCGATAACATGTAATCAATTGCCTGACTCTTCTCAACAGATGTCAGCTGAATACATATTCTTTCTCTTCTTTCCATCAGACGCTTAGAGCGTTTATGCCTCTTTCCATATTTTCTTTCCTCTTCCTTTCGTCGCTTCATATTCGCTTTTAGCGAATCGACAAAACGAAATATAAATCCAATTATATTGATTGCTTTTTCGAGCTTGTTAGCATGTTCAATCACTAAGACACTCTTTCCATCTTTCGTACGTATCGATAATGGTTCTGTGTATGTCATTACCGCGAGCACTCTCATCTCATCCCTCCCCCCATCTGCAACATTTGGCACAAAATGTTCAGATTTCCAACTTGATCGCGGTTGCTGTAACCAATCTGGCCCGCACAGCCAAAGTTTGTTGTCTACTAATGCTGAAGGTTTGATACCTCTGCTTAACATATCAGCGGGATTGTCTTTCGTACTCACATGCCTCCATTTTCTTACCTCCGTATTTGTCTGGATGGACGAAACTCTATTTGCTACAAAGGTTTTGAGACTGCAAGGCAACTTGTTAATCCAATGCAGTGTGACTAACGAATCTGTCCATAAATTATATTCGAGGTCTTTCCATTCCATCGTATTGATCACACCGAGGATTAATCTTCCCAACAGCTCCGCTGCGGATAATTCCAGCCTCGGAATCGTTACTGTCTTCAACGGTGCCACTCTCGTTTTTGCTATGAGAATGTTCGTTGCTATCTTTCCATTCGGACATTCCGTCCTGACATAAATGACTGCCCCGTATGCTTTCTCCGAAGCATCCGAGAAACCATGCAATTCTTTCCGAACGACCGGTGATGTGCCCAACCATCGATCGATTCTAATCTTTTCCAGAAATATTATGTCTTTCCAAAAGTCTTTCCATCTTTTCTGTAACTCTCCCGACAATTCTTCGTCCCAATCGACATTTAACCGCCATATATCTTGAATAATGATCTTTCCAGTTATTGTCGCCGGTGCTATGAACCCATTTGGGTCGTACAGCTGCGCAATACAACCGACAACTTTCCTCTTGGTCATTTGCTCTATCGCTGGTGCCTTCACTATAAATGTGAATTGATCTTTTTCCAGAAGCCATTTTAGCCCCAGAATAGAAGTCTTATCGTCATCCTGAAATACTACCGATGATTCTTCCTCGTAATTCATGCTTTTCATTAGAAGTCTGGAATTTGACTTCCACTTTCTCAACTCAAAACCTGCACCTTTAAGCACAAGGTCGATCTCTGCCGACAGCGCTATTGCTTCTTCTTCGGAATCCGCACCTGTCGTACAGTCATCCATGTAGAAGTCTTCCATGATTGCCTTCGCGGCTCTCGGAAATTTCTTCTCTTCGTCTTTCGCACACTGTATAAGCGCTCTTACAGCATTGAAAGCTGAAGAAGTCATTCCATAGGTAACGACAGTTAACCAGTATTCTTTCAATCTTTCCTGTGGGTTCTCTCTCCAAAATATTCTTTGCAGGTCCCATTGCTCTCTTGCCACCTTAATCATTCTAAACATCATCTTTATGTCTGCGTTTATCGCAATTCCGTGGCGACGGAAACGCATTAAAATGTTAACCAGATCTTTCTGTAACTTCTCTCCGTTCATCTGCATTTCATTCAGCGAAATTCCCTTGCTCGTCTTACAACTGGCGTCAAAAAACGACTCGGAATTTCTTCGTCACACAATGATGTGGTATGTGATAGACGATCTCTGCTTGGACTTCACCTTCTACTAGTCTCATATGTCCTAGTCTTTCGTATTCTCTCATGAAGTCAATATACTTCTCTTTCAAGTCACTATCTCCACATAATCTTCTTTCTAGCGCGAAGAATCTTCGTTTGGCTATCAGTTCGGCTTTGCCTATGTCTCTCCCAAGTTCCTTTAATGGAATTGTAACTACATATCTTCCTTCTTTATCACGCTTGTATGTCTTAATAAAATTTTGTTCAACCTGCTCCTCCTCTTCCGTTCTCATAGACGCAAACCCAATTTCGTCCATAGACCAGAATCGCTTGAGCAACTCATGCAGTTGATTGTTATCTATACAAGCTACCAAGGCTTGTTGACCATCTTCTTGGGCTTTTAATCTGTCCTGTTCACCGAGAACAATCTTTCCAAAAGTCGTGTCCATACATAGGACCCCACATCGATGCCGTCCTTCCACTGAAACCAACATCTCAGCCAGGAATTTGCACCCAAGTAGTAGTTCGATGCGACCCTCTTTCCAATATTGTGGATCGGCCAGCAATGAATCCTCAAATATGTCTTTCTCTATATCGATCGCATTGTGGCTTAGCCGCCATTGACTATCCTTTGGCAACACCCAAAATACTTGCTCGATTGAATCTACGTCTTTCGTGTCGAACCAAGGAAAAATCTTGAGAACGACCTGATGTTTGATATGGAAGGGCTCTCCTTCTATACCAATAATCTTTCGTGTCACCTGCATTGGTGGAAGCAACAGTCTTTTCCATAGCTGATAAGAAATCAAATTCGGCTGAGCTCCAGTGTCCAAGAGCGCCCTGAACTGCCCAAATTTCTTTCCATCAATTTCTATTCTTACTTGCGCCGTTGGAGTCAAAACTAAACCTTCTCTTTCCCTATCAATAAAATAGTTCGAATAAACCATTGAACATTTTTTATTATTCTTTCTCTTAAAATTATCCCATGAGGTGGCACTGCCTTCATTGGATAATGAATCACGTCTTTCCCATCTAATCTTTCCTGCTGTCTTTCCTTCTGTCTTTCCGTCTTTCTCTGTTGAAATGCGGGCTCGTTTCACCGGCGGTATGCCTAGCCATTCCCTCTTTTGGTTTGACTCTCTCGATACATTCTTCCTCTTTCCACTTTCCTGGACCCGGAACACAGTCGCCTCTGCCTTTTGCAGTTCCTTCATCGGACATAATATGCTTTTGTGCATCTGTCTACCGGGGCATCTGGTGCACGGTCCCTGATAGCAGTCTTTCGCCATGTGTCCCAGTTTCAGGCAGTTGGGGCACAAATTCTTTTCTTTCACCACACGATTCCTTGCTGCTAGGTTGAGAACCTGGAACTCCGGGCAGTTCCAAATGGGGTGTTCCATGGAGCGGCACACATTGCACGGCATCCTTTTCTTTCCAAAAGTGCCTTGCTGGCCTGCTCTGTCCTCTGCCCTTTTGTAAAACTGCTTGGCCTGTTGAGACGTTGACGGTCCTTCTTTCACATTTGGCTCTGCCAGCCTCACTTGCTGTGGGGCGGACGGCTCGTCTCTCCATCTTTCCTGTACGCTTTCAAGTGCCGTCGCACGTCTTTCCAAGAAAGCACACATCTCTCGCACTGTTGGGAACTCTGAAGTTCTCGTCTCCTCCCACTTGCACGCCGTCTCTCTGTCCAACCTTTCATGGAGCATGTGCACTATTATAACGTCCCAATGTTCAGTTGGGACTCCCTGCCCTGCCAGCTGCCGCAATGTTTCGTGAGTGATGTTCGACATCTTCTGCAACTCACCTGCCTTAGGAAGGCCCTGCAGCATCGGCAACTTAAATAGCTTCCTAGGTGCTGTCGGCGAACATGCCTGACTCCACGAATGCCACCATGCGGAACATGGCATTGCATCCTGCCTTGAATGTATACTCGTGATTGTCCATTTTCTTTCCTGTTTATATCTTTCCAATTTTTTCTTTCCTGTTTATTACACACGTAAAATTCGTACCAAATTTACGTCTTTCCAATTTATATTTTCTTTCTGCTGGCTTTCTCACCAAACTACCATTTATTCTTTCCAAATCTTCAAATCTTTCCAAATCTTCAAATCTTTCCAAATCTGCAAATCTTTCCAAATATTGTTATATAATTTGTCTTTATGTCAACACTACTTCTACTACTAGCGATCGCTAATAATTTTATATCTACGCTACAACTTGTTTTCAAACTACCAAATTTATTTTCTTTTAAATCTTTCACCTGAAAAAGAAAACACGGCAACTAATGAATGCCGCTCACAGTAGCAACAACCAACAGAAGCAACAGGCAATGGCATGCATATTTCTTTTGCACCCCTTTTCGCATGTATAAACCTATGTAATCGCATATTTGCTTGCTCCCTTTTTTTTTTACTCATTAAAATATTTGCAGAGAAGTAAGCAAAGAAAAGAATCGAACAAAAAGAAGCGTTACCTGAGGATGAGTGTGTTGTTATTTTCTTGTTTCGTTGCCACGCAAATGTTCATTTCGGTCTCTCCAAAATTGTCTTTCGTCTTGTGTATCCATATGTAATGTGTGTGTACACTCTGTTAGTTGTAAAAAATGCTGAAATGAAAATTCTTTCGTCGCGACCACAGCTGTGCTGTGTTAAACTTTTTTTTATGTCTTTCGGTGTGTCTTTCGTTTGTTATTTTTGTTGCGTACATTCAGACCGTGTGTACGTACGTGCCTTATGTAGCATTGTTTTTCTGAGTAGCGGACTGTATTTTCTTTCCTTCTATCGCTTTTATATTTTATTTTTTCATTTTGTACTTACATATTCTCTCCAATTTTGCGCTTACTTGTATTGTAACTAAGTAACTTCTTTCCTTATGTATGCGCTAGATCTATCCGGCTTCGTTATGGACCAATGTTTCTGAGCAAATGGAAAATAAAACAAATTAATTTTATAGTGGAAAATATTAATCAAAAAACCACTTCTATTCAATTTTATTAGACTGTAATGAATCAACTTTCCCTATTTATAATGTTTCGTCTTTCCTTTTATAAAAACTAGGTCTTTCCTTTTATAAATCTGAAATATAACTCTCCTCTTTCGATCAAAACTCATGTATTTATAGAAAAAGTTTCGATAGGATTAATTATCGTTCTTTTCAATCATCGAACACGAGAGTTGCCAGCTCTCGTCGTTCGATACACCTGTCACTTCACTGTGCGAATGGTGGGTTGATTCTTATGTTGTGTTCTAGTGTTCTGAATCAAGGTTAAAAAAAAAAAAATAAACCAAACATCGTTCCCAATGGGACCATCCTTTCACACTTTCCTTTCCAGTCAATTTCAAGTGAAGTATCCTCGTTTAGTTGTTGTAAGTTTTTTCTTGCAGAGTGAAGCAGAACATATAATTAATTCACTCAGATGAATAATGAGTTGTTTATATTTTACTGACTCAGCGAAGAGTAAGTTATTTTTAACAGCCATATTATTGACTCACTTCAAAACTAGTTTTTACATAGAACTAGTTTTCAAAAGTTTCCTAGTTTCAAGTTTTGAACAAATCGGTATTATTCAAAAAAATAATGACGTATAAAACCCGAAATCGTAAAACTAGTTTTTGATAAAACTAGAAATTCATGAAACTGGAAATATCTAGTTTTAAGGATTTCAAAACTAGTTTTGAAGGCTTTTTGTATTATTCATCAAAGTCAACAGAGATTAGAGAGAATTCGAGTAAGGAAATAATTTTAAAGATGGCGTGTAGAATGATATTCCACGAATTGGGGCTTCGAAATAGAAAATAAAAAAATATTACGTACACTTATTTTATTTTTATATACATATGTACATATGTATTTCTCGTTCAAGATGCGAATAATATTCGTGCATACATTCAAACGTTTGAAAATTACAGATTTTTTTTTTTATTTTCTATTTTTTTTTTTTTTTCAAAATCACAGCAGCTTCTTTGATAGAACTAGTTTTTTTTACTCAAAACGAGAAATGATTTTCAAAACTCGAACTAGTTTTTCTTCAGAAATGAATAATGCCAATTTTATTCTAGAACTAGTTTTGATTATTTTTTGCAAAACTTGAAACGAAACTAGTTTTACTTGAAACTAGTTTCATTTCTAGTTTTACGAATTCTCAATAATATGGCTGTTAGTGTAATTCAAATAAATTTGCGTCTTGCAACCTCTGCACAAATATAAGTATGAATAAAATTCCTTTCAGAAAAAGGTCATGCAAAATGACCTCAATAATCTTTTAATTAAAACTAATTCCAAAAAGTTTATCCAATTCCTCTTGCTTTGCAGCTCTACAGATCAACCACTCGTCCATCACATGACGCTCTTCGAGTGCTCCACTAAATCGTATCCCGGCTCAGATCCTGCATCGTGGGACGTTTGGGTTAAAAGTAGCGGTGCTGTGTGTAACAGCAATTTATTAACCCCACGCGACTGGGATTCTTGCATCACTCCGGTCGCCGTTTGGTCCATAGGATCTACTGGTAATGTCACAAAAAAAAAAAACACAAAATACATTCGAACTAACCACACATTATGTTACCCTGGTGTATGCACTTTTAGGTCAGTTTCTACCACAGCATGTGGGTATACCAATCGGCGGCAAGACTGGTCCAAAATACTACATGCTGGAGATTCATTATGATAATCCCCATGCTAATCGAGGTGAGTACACTGGAAATTCATTTCTGAAAACTTATAACCTTATCGTCCATCAATTAATTTGTTTTGCAGTTGTAGATCATTCGGGATTTCGAATTCATTATACGCACCATTTAAGGAAACATGATAGTGGAATTATGATCTCAGGTGTTTCGATTTCCGACACACAATTAATTCCGCCTGGCCAAAAACTGTACCGAAATATTGGCATCTGTGGACCATCGTGTTCAAATGTGGTAAGTTTGTTGTTAAGTGTTTCACAAAATATACTTGAACATTATTCGCCTCGCCGCTAGCTTAAGAATGAATAAATGAGTCTTTGGAGAGTCCTCGTATGGAGGAGGGATGTGTATAAATTTACTGCCTAATTTGTAACGAACATTGGCATAATTTACTGTGGATTGGCCGATATCGCACCAATTAAATAGAACCATAAAAATTCTGCGCCCGGAATGACGTGTAAATTTTGTCTGCCCTGTCCTTCAAAGCTCCCATGTCCCATCCCTTCACGACAATCTGTAAAAATGACTTGGAATTTTGTGCTTCTGTGTGTGTGTTTTTTGTTTTTTTTTTGTTTCTCACGATGTTTACAAATGCACTAATAGAGATAGAAGTTGTGGAATGGAATCTTCGTCTGAGAGTCAAGTAAGATTGAAGTGCTGAACTCAGGTAAATCACATAATTGCGCCAAATGAAGCCACTTTGTGTTGCCAAAAACGTTGTAATTTAATTTAAATTTGTAGCACGCATACCGCATTTTAACAAAACGACCATTAAGAGATACCATTGAAAATTGAACAAAGTGAAGACAATTTAAGGGACTGGAAAAGAGGCTATTAAATGAAAATTTATTAAATGAAAGACGTGGTGCTGATGGCCGTCGACGACGACGACGAGCGACGCAACGTTGCTTTTGAATTTGGTTGGATAGTGTAGTACGTAGTTGATATTGATATCAAGATCATGGTCTGTTGAATTGATGACTCAACGCAAGAATCTAACAACCACGAGATAAAATTAATTTTGATTTGATGGAAACATGACTGTGGTGGCTTTTCTCAAATAGTGTGGGTTGATTAATTTTCTTGTAGGACTGTTGATTCGTAAAATAAAAAGAAAACATTTTCTGATCGATTAGTTTGAAAAATCAATGACTCGCTTCTGTGGCTGTTTAGGCCTTCTTTTACTGTGGTCATTGGTTTTGTTATAAGATCTTTTTTGTTTGTTGAAAAAAAGACTCGTTTAATGGTTACTGGGACTTCATTCATTGGAAAGCTTTTAGGAACAATAATGCTTCAAAGTACATTTCAGATTCGATACAAAAATAAAAACTAATTCAAAAAAATTTATTTATTTATTTATAACTTTAGTTAAAACGTTTTAAGATTTTTAAGCTTTATTATGCAAAATTAATTGCATGCGTTTCAACAAAAATCAATGACAAGAATAAAGAATATTGGAAGGGAAGGTTTTTATTAACAGTTCCGTAAAAATCTCTACCTAAGTTGTAAGCTCCAACAAAGCAGAAAGCAGAGGAAGCAGTTCCAAATTCAAACTATGCCCATACAAGAAGCTTTGAGCTAACATGTTTAGCTAGACCAATGCCTAGCAGATCTACGGTTCCGTGATTGAACACTGAACTACAGAAAATTCGAAGGGAATTCTCAATAGGTGACTCAATACCAGTTAATAATAGGTCACTTCGACCAACTAGACTTGCAAGGAGAAAAGAACGGACGAACACCGAATTCTCAAAAAGAAAGAAAAGAGAAGCATCATGAGAAGCGCTCGTTTAAGGAAATTGCTAATCCAGAGCTTCGTGGTCGCCTTTCGCGAGGAATTAGCAAGTCCTCCGTTAGCATTCATTGCCATGAAAAGTGCTTTCTCGATTAGCCGTTCGGAACCGGCAAAAAATTGTAGGTCCCCTTCATTCTCTCACAAATCATGGTTGTGAGAAACGCGCTAGGCCCTGGGGCTCCTCGCTCTGCTGCGCCACCCTATTTATTTTTATTTCATGCCAGGAAAAGAGCCCTTCTGTAGACAGCTAAGATGCGAAAAATACGCTAATTCTGCTGTCAGGCAAAACGTTCCATTCAACTAGGACGAAAATCAAGTATGCCATCCTCCTGACTTTGAAGAAATTGAGCTTGCAATTTCTGAAAAAACGGGAACCCTTACATTTCCACCAATTATGAGGATTCTCTGCCTCCGTATAAAATCTTGTCTGCTGTAATGTGTGAACATCTGAAGCCACAGGTCAACAATTAGATAAGGAAGATCTCTTTAAGATTACATACCCGACAAGATGACATACTTGCATTTACTCAATAACCATATATGGTAGATACAGCTTTTTAAAAAAAAAAATAAAAAAAAAAATACAGTTTTACAATGGCCACAAAAAGCATGTTTGCAGATGTTCTCATCCTCAGTTGGCGATTGTTTGTCTACTGGAACGTCGAGAACAATTTTGAGTCGAATAATTTTTTTTTGGTCAAATGTGTCAACAAAAAGTTTCTGCTAATAGGGCCCATACACTACGCATGCATGCGCAATCAGAAGATTGCGCAATATTGCTTTCATCCTACACTACTCATGTAAACTGCGCAATCTTCATTCGTGTTTTTATAGCCGTGTAGACAAGTTGTAAAGATGCCAAGCCAAAACTCCGCTGCTGCGGAGTATGTTAATTTAGACTTAGCTGTGAACTAATTTGGAATGAACTTAGACTTTCTACAAGGCGACAAACTGTCATACGATTTCTTTAACATCATACTGAAACAGATTGAACAAACTCAAACGTCAACACCAGAGGCACAATCATTCGAAAGTCTGTACAGTTACTCGCTTACGCAGACGAAATTGACGTAATGAGAAGAAGAAATCTTGAGGTCATAGGTGCTTACGCAGGGGCAGGCATTGAAATAGAAGCGGCAGAAATGATTTTGATGGTTAATGAGGACAGAATGAATTATATGCTGTCATCAAACAAGGACATCGAACATCGACGAATTGGACAAAACGCTTAACTTGAAGTCTGAGGTTGTTCTCTTCGCGAGACACAACTGATCGGTCTGACCCAATTTGCACTATCAACATTCCCTTTTCAAAACAATATCAAACATCTTGGAAAAATCCTAGATAACAAGCTTCTTCGGCGCAAGGATGTCAAGTAGAAAACTTCTAAGGCATTTAGACTTCTTCTGGTAATGCAAGTTTTCTGGCAGTCCAAGGGAACTTTCGGCAAGACATAGGGTCTGTCACTAAAAAGGGTCCTTTGGATATTCGGCTATGATAAGACCAATCAAATTCCAGTTCATAAAAACATAAATACGTAATTGCTTTCCTATCCTAACGCAGGAGCCTCCTGCCTCCCTAACACTTAACACTCCAGTGGGTGCGTGGTCTACAATTATTGTAAACCACCCTACTTTGAAATGCTTTTTTGAATAAATTAGATACTGTTTCAATTATAATGAAAATTAGAAGTAAAAAGTATTTGTACATATACTAAAACCGCAGTGTACTCGTTTTGGCAAAATAAAAGTGTCTACAATCGTAGACCACGCGCTGGAGTTTTATTTATCCAAAGGGTTAAGGCGCTGCTCTCGGCGCGCGCACTGATAAATATTCCTCCCCTTGATACCTACATCATGTTATTTACTCTCAGGAACATTTCCCTTGTAAAAAGCACTGGTCTCTGGCACAGCTTGCACTGGAGATTTGAAAAACCTCTCAAGCCGCATATCTTTTCACTCACGTGTCACGTCTTTAAAACAAGCCTTTCGATATTATGATCCCAAGGCTCACACTGTGTCAAAAATACACGGACAACTTTCCGTCGCGTCAGTTCAAGATTGGTTCATTCTAGATTCTGAACCAGCAAAGGATTCTCATCAGGTCTTCAAGGATTGTTCCAAAATCCAAATCCGATCCGATTATCTGGCGCTGGACAGTGATAGAGTGATGATACAACTGCACGGCACTGCTTATTAGGCACAAACGGTATGCTATTCAAATTGCTTTGACTGGATGAGAAGAAGTATTGGTGTATGCAGCGACAGTCAAGCTGTGCTTAAGGCTCTACTCAACTCTCTAATAACTTCGAAATGTAAGACGTGTCTGAGTGCGGTGGGAAAATTTTATTTTTTGGCGTATGTCACTTAAAGTAGTGTTAGTCTATTCATGTGTGGTACCCGGGTCGTAATGTTTAGCATGTCCACCTGCTAACCCAGAGGTTCGAGGTTCGAATCCCAGCAGAGGCAAAATGCAAAAATGTTTTTCTACGGGTATCGCCTTTCGCGAGGAATTGGCAAGTCCTCCGTTACTAAATTCATTGCCATGAAAAGCGCATTCTCAATAAGCCGTTCTGAACCGGCGAAAAATTGTAGGTCCCCTCCATTCCCTCACAAGGCATGGTTGGGAGAAATGCGCTAGGCCCAGGGGCTTCTCGCTCTGTTGCGCCACCCTATTTATTTATTTTATTTATTTAGTCTATTCATTTACTTAAATTTCTCTATGAATACAGCTGTGTGAGTCTTGCCTGGGTTCCAGGCCATCACGGCATAATTGGAAACGATATCTTCGATGAATCTTATGCAATGCAAAGATATCAGAAATTTTTGTTAGGATCTGAACCGGTTTTTGATCTGCGGGGTTCAAATCCATCAATCGATTTGATCTGCCAAGAGCACAACCGTAGGTGTCATTCCTCTCTTGGGTGAAGACAAACTAAACGTAAGCCCCTTAACCTAAACAAGAAAACTGGTACATTTTTGCTACCCCACAAAAGAATAGTCTGTTAATAGCTTGTTAGCATTGCAATTGGGCGTTTTTCTTTTGTTAAGCATTAAAACGTGTGAGGCATAAATAATAACCGATTCTGTCATTTTTATTCAGAAGATAAAAAACTTCCTCTGTGAATGTACTGCAGTTTCTAGATCAGGTTACAGATACTCTGCGCAGACATGATGATAGATGGTAACCTTGGCTCTTTATCATGGCAGCGTCTTTTGACTTTTCTTCGAACATTTGGAAAGCTTTAATAAAGAAAGGTTGCTCTTTGGTTGATGCTTAACCGGCATTTTGAAAGCCGAGCGGCATACCGATGGTGCTGAACCTTCAACTGTGTTCTAGTTTTGCCGCTCATTGCGTTCTCCGTGGTTCTTACTGTGTAAACTGTAAACTAAAATGGAGCGAAGTCTTATTACGTATTATGAAAGTGATAACGTATTTTTTTGTTGCACACATTTTCAATTTTGTCACAACATAACATTGGGCAACGGAACAATTAAGCTCTGTTAGTGGAAATGGAGTTTAAACTGCAGAATACCTTTGTTTCAACAAACTCAGTAAACGGTTTGAATAAACTCTGTGGAATCCATTTATAAACAGAAAATAAAATCATGTCTTTTAGCGCGGATAGTAAAATAATCATGCACAAAGTTATCTTCCAAGCAATATTGTTGTATGGATGCCAGGTATTGGGAAAATGTGCAAACTGCCATATTGATAAATTACAGGTATCTCAAAACAAATTACTTAAAATGATGCTTAACCTTTCTCGATATCATTCTACTGAAGATTTGCATGAAAGAGCAAGTGTGGAAATGATTTCCGCAAGAATTACTAAACTGAATAATTAATTTATTAATCTATTTTGTTTTCACTCTTTGTTATTTATTTGATTCTTTATATTATTTTATTTATTTATTTTTTTATATACTCAATTATTTATTTATTTCTTTATTTATTTATATATATATATTTATTTCTTAATTTATTTATTTATTTTTTTAATTATTTATTTATTCATTCGTTTAGTTATTTATATGTGTGTACATATATCTGATTATTTATGTATTCAATTATTTGTTTTTCATTTTTCATTTCATTTATTAGATCTTAAAACATGGGAGTTTTGTTATAAATTTTTTTACCTATGTACTTATTTATTTATATATATGTAAGTTTCAGTTTTTATATCTTGAAACTTATACGGCTTTAATTAATTCAATAGGTCAATAACGACACAAGTTGATGTAGAACAGAACTATTAAAATTTAATTATAGATTAATAAAATAATTAAACAATAATTTTTGAATTACCTAAATCAACAATTATGTCGGCTTTGGGTTCTGTAACCCAACTATTCACAGCCATATCTTCCATTAAACTATTAAAATGTAATTAATATACTTATTCAGTAGAAAGATGTTATATAAAATATCATATCTCTGTATGTAAAATGTGCGGAAGCCTACCAAATCATATACAAAAAATAAAAATCTATCTAAAACTAATTGTTGAACTCAAATTTACACCAAAAGCCGAATTTAAGCTTCTGTTAGCGCCTTCAATGTTAAAAAAAACGTAATAAAGTTTCGCGCAGAAAGGACAAAAATCATGAAATCATAGCACATTGATTAAAACTTTAGATAAGAAACATCCTTTAGGTGATTCAAACGAGGTAAACGAGGTAGTACCATTTATTTTCATTGTTGTTTACTTCAACATTCAAGTAACATATTTCAACCATTCTTCGTGCCTGAAGGTTGTGACGTTGATCCACTCGTAATTCTTTGTTTTCATTCTTTGAACGAACAGTTTTACCGGTGAAGGTAATGACATTGAACTTGAAAGCACTCTGTATATTGCCTTTTGGATGTGTGTATCAAACTAATATCACGATTGTGAGCCAATAAAGCTACAAAAATGAATAGCTACATTAGCAGCAATTCATAACAAAGTTTGAAATTCTTTTTATTACCTTTTATCTTACACAGAAATGGCAGAAGCGAATAAGTTTTCGTACCCTTTTAGGATTTAGACAACACCTGTAACCGCACAAAAGTCTTTTTTACAACGGTACACGTTCGATTAAGACACATCAAGAGGGTTAACGAATTAGATACTTACCTTGTTATCACAGTGGGTTTTTTACTTTGCATACTACATCAAGCTCAACAGATGTTAGTTTATCGCTTCTCTCTGTCCTTTCATTAAGGAAGGTAAAGACAAGACAGGTGTTTCGATGAATGAAAATAATGTAAATTAGTTTTTTAAGTGAGTTTTTGTGTCCTCATGTCTCACTACAATTTATGTAAATATACACACATTACAGTGTATGTATAGTAGGCAGAGTCTTGTACAATTCTGTTACCCTTTTCAGGATTTGTCAAATTGTGTTTCTACACTCGTTTTGTTTCTGAAATTGTTTTAGATTGTAAATTTATGCACATATTCGAGATGTTTATAATAATTAATCATTTGAGACATTTGGCTCGGAAAAACTAGGGACAAGTTGGATTATCGTGTGAAGTTTTCTCATGGTGTTCCTTTCTGAAATGTAAAAAGTATCCTCATTGTTACGAACGGCTGCTACATTGGAAAGAACTTGTCATGATACATGACAGTGTCACTCTCAAAGAAGTTAGCCGAAATAGTGTTTTTGGTTCTGACTGGGACTCGAATTATGCGACCTCTCATCCCTTTTAACGGAAAAAGGTTCAACTTAAAATTAGCCTCTTGAAAAAGCTCAACATCGTTATGAGACCAAATTCAAATCTAAAAGTAGTATCTTTGAATGAGACAGGAGACTTAGACAGGCCGTAACCTAAAGCAACCTCAATTCTTAATAA
Organism: Melanostoma mellinum; assembly: GCA_914767635.1. Classification (NCBI taxonomy): domain Eukaryota; kingdom Metazoa; phylum Arthropoda; class Insecta; order Diptera; family Syrphidae; genus Melanostoma; species Melanostoma mellinum. The sequence continues at coordinate 51,490,197 of OU612060.1, read as the reverse complement.
GACAGATTCCACCTCAATTTATTTTTTCACGAGACGCTTATCCTCCATTTAGACAGATTGTCATATAAGATAGATATAAGCATAGATTAATAACAATATTTTCACATATAATATATATGTTACAGTCAAAGTGATTAAATAGCTATTATACATAATGACTGGTCATTATAATATATAATGGCCAAATTCACTAGACAAAGTAATAAATTAATCAGTTTGTCTGGACAGTATTCATAATAACTTGTCAAAGTTAGTCAAAGTAATAAATACGGTCTAGCCGACTTGTTACCCCTCCCTCTCTTCATCCCGCTACCGCGTTCCGTATGCAACAGCTTTCCGCATGGCCCGCTTCGCGGGGCTCATTATTTTAACCCTTTTTTCCGCAGGGTTAAGCTGCTCATGCTAAATATGAAAATAGCAAATATTTCTGTATGCAACAGCTTTCCGCATTTATTTTATAATTTAATTTTTTAAATAATCTTTGTGATTAGTTAAGGCGAATTGAAATATAACTTTATAATTTTAAATGTATACATACTTGTTTTATTACATTATCCAAGTCATCGAAGACATTATATATAATAACTATTTAATGTTGTGATCAATTTTGTGTCCATTATCACTTTAACCAAACTGAGTAGATATTATGCATAATGGCTAGCCATTATACATAATATCCAGATTTATTACTTTGGCTGTAACATATATACACTGAAGATATGACAATGTATATTAGTAAATGAAAGGAAAGTTTTATATAGCTTAAAGAATGTTCAAATATGAGCGATTAATAAATTGTATTGAAAAAAAAAAAACAAAAAATAGATACAAGTTTGGAAAAAAAAGAAAGAGAGGGAAGAAATAAAAGAGTATGACAGGTATAATTAAATTTGATATACAGGGTGTCCCGTAATTCGTTTTACATACTTTGGGATATGATTCTTGGTCATATTCTAAGAAAAAAATTGTTCTACAGTAAAGTCCGTTTCTCAAGTTTGACATCAATTTTTGACAATTTAAAAAAAGTCTAACTTTGGTGTACCCTAACCTGTGTTAAATTCGATATCTCTGTCAATACAGATGATAGAGACCGTATCTTAGACTTAATTTTTTGTAAAAATAACAATCTTTAAGACTGTTTCTAAGTTGAGCTTTCATAGGTTAAGGGTTGCCAGATTTTCAATTTTAAGTGGTGTTCAAATTTTCTTCCCCAAACAAAGTTTTGACTTTGAGGTCATTTCTTCGCAGAAAATACCTGATAAACATAGAGTTTCTTTATTTTTTACAGATGAACAAAATAATAATAAAAAAAAAACTTAATAATAAGTGCACTCAAAAACCCATAGATTTTATGATATTTGAAAAAATACAAAATAGGTTAAATTTAAAAAAAAAAAAAAAAAATTTAAATTTGAGGTTTGTTTGAATAAAACAATAATATGGGCACTTTTAGTAGTTTTTTTTATGTATTTTATACAAATACAGTTATAACAAGTGCTCAAAGTGCCCTATTTCGTTTTGAATGCATGCCAGAGCCCTTTTTTGAATTTCATTCTAGGTGTTTGGGTTTGCTCTCGATAGCTCTTGTCTTACTTGTAGTCTTGTAATCTTTGAAACTGTATTTAAATTAGATTCCTATAGGCTTAGGGTTGCCAGATGTTTAATAAGGATAAAGTTCCTGGTATATTCGTTGTGCTCTTCTTGAATTTCCATTGTAAAACTCATATAAGAAAAAAATGTATGCGTAGGCACTATGAGCAACCATATTTTCGTCATTAAGTGTAGGAAGCATTCGGTTAGTTGTGATATAATGGGTTGCCGACAAAGATATGAACATTTTCTGCTTTTACTTTTGACCACTCAAAGATCAAGATCAAAAGACTCTCTTGGCCATGGAAAGGGGCAACGATATCGATGTTATTACTACCGACTTTAGTAAAGCATTCGACAAAACTAACCATCAAATTATCTGCCTCAAATTCAAAGCCTTTGGCCTCCCACCTTCAATTATCGAATGAGTCAAATCATACCTAGAAAATCGTGTGTATAGAGTAATTTTTAGAAATGCAGTTTCTAACCCAATATTTGCCTCTTCTGGCGTTCCTCAAGGTAGCCATCTAGGTCTACAGGAGTTTAAATAATTAAATATTATTTCTTTCTCTGATCTGTCTTTCTATGCAGATGAAATCAAAATAAAAAAGTCATATCCTCTTCTCAAGATTCCTCTCTTCTTCAAAAAGAGATGAACGCTTTTTTTTACTTGGGTTAAAAAACCTTTCTTGAGCTTAACGTCAATCTTTGACTTTCTCGCGTAAGCGCTTACCTTCTAGTCTTCGAATGTTATACTTTTGTAACGTGCCTGTCCCCAGAGTTTCGTCTATTCTTAATCTTGAGGTTATTTGTGACAAAGAACCAAGTTTTCGCTCTCATATTGACTATATATTATTGCGAAAGCAAATTCCTCTCTTGGGTTTATATCAAACGCTGGTCAAGAGAATAATCCGACCCCTATGTCATTAAACCATTATTCAACATTTACGTTAGGCCAATCCTTGAATATCCTAGTCACGTTTGGTCTCCTTACCAAATAACTCTCGTAGAATTGAAGCTGTGCAACGTAGATTTCTAAGATTCGCTTTGCGTAGGTTGCCTTGGTCTAGTGTCTAATCCGTCATTTTACCTTCATATGAAAACCGTTTGTGACTAATTGCCTTGCTCACTCTTTCTAAACGTCGTTGTATCGCTGACAAAGTTTTCGTCGATCAGATTATGACTGGTACCATAAGCTCCCAGGAATTACTTGAGCTGATTTACCTGAACACTTATCCACGTAGCCTACGTTCTGTCTCCTTCTTCCGTCTCCCTACTCTCCTCAAAAATTAAGATTATTTCAAGAATGCTACGTTCAGCAAATGCAGCAGGAAATACCTTTGACTTTTCCCCTAAGTTCCTCTTCCCTCAGAAAAAATCTATATTCCTCTTCTCCTTTGAACTTCTAACCCTTGCAATTCAAATTAGAATAAAGCATTGTATATTTGTGCATATATTTATTTATTGATATTTTAAGTTCAAAAATGTATATTCTAATCGCATGAAGTAAGCAAAATAAATTAAATTAAATTAAAAAAATTTAATCTGATAAGATTAGATTAAGTGATTTTTATTCAATATTCTATAAAAACAATTAATAATATACAATATCAGATATAGCATGGCATTGCCGTCTGCCAGGTTGACAAATAATTATATAAGTTTGGTTACATTTAACCGATTCAAAATTGCAAGTAGTAAAGCAAATAAAACTTTAAATTGATCACCTAATGTAAGTAATACAACAACAAAAAAAAAAAGGATGATAACACCTGAGTGTCTTAAAACATTTCATTAATTAGCCTTTCACGGTAAGCCAGCGCCACCTTGCAGTAATTAAAGAGCTTTGGGACTTCCATTTCATTTAAGAATGATAACATCTCATCTTCGTTTAAGAGTAAGACATCGCAACCATAATAAAATCTTCTTGTTTCTTTCAACACTGGACATCTTCCAAGAAAGTGGAACACGTCTTCTCTTTTTCTCTGATTACACAAAGTACATAATACCGGAAGGTCATCTCTATGGGGAACAAAGTTGAGACTTAGAAGTTCTCCACGTAGTCTTACCATCATTGATATTTGGTCCACACTGTACTCATCTCGAAAATAGTTTTTAGGGCCCAGGCTGTGACATAATCTACTGTATATCAATCTTTGCACTTAACTAGTAGCTTCTTCTATATATCTTTCGTGATATTTTACGTCCACAGTCTCAATTAGTTTGTAGAGAGAGCTTTTCCATTCACTGATGTTTTCTAAGTTCAAATTTAGTTGAATACCACATCACTGCGTCAGCTCCAACCACTCCGCATACCAGCTACTTCTTCGATCAATGACTTGTACAGCCGCCTTTCTTGGTAATCTCTTTCGTTAGACATGTTCAAATAATTGATAATATAGTCTATGTGCAGCTTAAGTGTGCGAATGAAGAGCGGGGAGAGTCCTGTTTCCAACATCACAATGTAGTTGGGAGTATTCGAAGGAAGACGAAATATCCTTTTCACATAAAACCTCAAAAGTGCTTCAACAGTTTCATATTTTTTGTATCCCCATACTTGAGAAACCGTAAAGCATGATCGACTCCGACACTGCTTCAAAAACACGGTACTTGTTACTACTATGGGCAATGTATTTTTTAGCGAAACATTTCTTCCATGTAGCACCAATGGCATTCTTGGCCTTGACAAGTTTTTCTTTGAAATGCTTTTCCAAACTAAGGTTTTTTGTAAAACAGACCCCAAGATAACTATAGTCCTTAACAACTTCAATACTTTCCTCGTTAAAGGACCACCTTTCATTTGAGCAGTTTATTCCGCTACCATTTTTGAAAATCATTACTTTGGACTTGTTCAGGTTCACTTTTAAACTCCAAGCTTTGCAGTACCTATCTAGTTGGTTAATCATCAACTGTAGCGATTCAGGTGAATAAGCGAACAAGACTATATCATCAGCGTAGAAAAGTGCCTTTATAACAGTTTCTGCTTACTTTATTCCTCCAGACAGACAGTCAGGTAGGTCTTGAATATACAGTTGTTGGCGGTGATAAGAAACTAAAAAAAAAAAAAAAGTTATTTGGCATGACTTGTCATACGAGGTTGGCCAACATCAAATAAATATTTCAACGAAACAATTTCGTCAAGATGATTGGCCAATCAAAAGAGAGGTTTGAATAGATGCCGCCTTGAATAGATGTCGCCAACGAAAAATACTACAGACAGCATCATTCGCAACCGAGCAGCAAGCAACAACAGAAGCAAGAGCAGAACCAAGAAATAAAAATCAATTATATGTATTACCAAACAAAGAAACTATAAATTTTAAAGTTCTTTTTATAAAATAAAGTACTAAAAAAGTAGTTTGAAAAATAGTAATCATTTCGCTCGGTTCTATACGTTGCTTCAACAGTGCAAACAAGAGAGGGCTTAAAGCAAAACCCTGACGAACTCCTGATTCGGTTTGAAACCATTCAGACATTTCCTCGTCATTCCATACCGCCGATTCAGTATCGCCATAAAGATTTTGAAGAACCCTACCAAACTTTTTAGACATTCCTATTGCATAGAGTTTATAAATTAAGGCATGCCTGTCCACTCCATCAAACGCTGCCTTAAAATCGACAAAAAAAAAAACAGTAGGTACAGCTTCTTCCCATTTCTCAAAAATGTTTCTGCGATGCTTCTTAGCACAAATATATGGTCTGTCGTCGAGTATCCTGACCTAAATCCAGCTTGGGTTTCCTTTATTGGACTATTTTGGTCAATCTAGTTGCTTAGTCGTCTTTGCAGAACAGCTGTAAATATTTTGTAAGATAAGTTAAGGAAACTTATCCCACGATAATTGTCCGGATTCCTCGTGTTTCCTTTTTTAAAGATTGGGAAGATTAGAGCTTCCTTAAACTCCTGCGGTATAACTTCCCACTCTTGTTTTATTTTATTCACTAAGCTGCTATGTATATTCTGGTTGAATTCGCTTTGTTTTCCACTCAATTCAATATTCCGAATTCAATTTAATACACTTTAACTTATTAACGGAATTTATAAAAACAGTAATTCGTGCCTAATTCGTTCAGCCAGATAAAAAATAGTCAGATTCTCTTGATAAATCGAAATCCTGTTTATCCATAACAAAATGTTTATTTGTATCATTCCCATTTTTTGGTCCTTCCATTTGATTGTGGAACAAAGTTTTACAAACTCTGGCGACCCGAGTACAGTTAAAAAAAAGTCCAACAATGAAGTGTCTTTTTGAGTAGCTATCCCGCCCGACAAAGGAATCCAAAACACCTACCTACAGACAAAGTAACGCAAATCCTTCTTATCAGCTTTTATTTCTAAGCCAACACAAAACTTTCCCCCTAAAAAACATTACCAAAATCCATCGAGGTAACGAGATAAGTATAAGTTTAATACCAACAAAGGCCACCCCCACAAAATGCATGACAGAACATTTTTATTTGGCCACTTGAAACTAATCGTTCGTGCCAACAAAATAACATTTCCAACCCCAAAACAAACAACTCAACAAAAAAAAAATTGAATAAAAAATTTCTCACAAAAGTTTGTGGTATAAAATATCAATGGGAATGTGTTAGTGTTTGCAATGCTGCTGCGTCATTCACACAAATACTAAAACTTCTTCTTTGCCTTCAGATGTTCCCCGAGGATGGCATTAAGATTATTTCTGGAACATTGCACTCACATCGAGCCGGCCGCAAAATGACCTTGCGTCACGTGCGAAATGGCAAGGAACTCGAACGCATCATCGAAGATGACAATTATGATTACAACTACCAGCAAGTGCGGCAACTGGAAAATGAGACGGTGGTTTTGCCTGGCGATTATATTATAACGGACTGTGCTTATGAGGTTTGTATTGATAAACGATTTGAGACCCTCTGATTCAATTGACCTGAAATCAAATTAAATTGTTTTTCTTTCTTTGTATTTGTAGACAACAAACAGAAAACGACCTACATTTGGAGGATATTCAACAAAGCAGGAAATGTGCCTCTCCTTTATAACGTATTATCCGAAAATTGATTTAGCAGGTTGCTATAGCATGACACCTGTCAGAGAATTTTTTGAAACGTTTGGCGTTTATCAATTCTATTCGCTTAACATGACAGATGTTGAGAATCTTTTTTTGTATAATGGGTAAGTAAATTAAATCAATGCTTAGAGCATCCCCTGAACAACTGAAACGCTTTGGGGAAGGTTTCTTTGACCTTTTCACAGAAAACAAAGACGTATGGAATTTTTTTGTGCGATTTTTCTAGAAAGTCATTAAAATACATTTCAATGTTTAAACATTCCCGAAGCATAGTTTCAGTCTTTCTAATGGCTTTGAGGGAATGAGAAAGTTTTTTTATTTGTGTTTTGTGTGGGAGATGTAAAGTTCCTATTGCTTACTTGTATTGAAACGCGTTTGTATTCTGTTCTTCATATTAAATTTTACAAAGGTTTTTGATTTTGTGGTTATAACTGCAATTTGTAAGTGGTTTGCACTGGACATTTTGTAAATATCTTATTTCCGTTATTTAATGTCACTTAACAAAAAATTGGGCAAGTAGAATTTGGGAAGGCTTTAAATGGTGTTAATTGGCGCCACCAAGATGTTAAAAATTATAGTACACGTCAATTGTGCTTACTCGCGGTAACCATTGGCTACCAGTCGCGTTCAACCGGAGGTGACTTGCCCAACTAAAAAGTGCAAGTTTTGATAAAGGGATGACGAATAGAAGAAACCAATACTATAATGCTTTTTCCGAGAAATGACAAATCGAAGCAGCTGCCAGAGCAGCGGATGAATCGGACTTATAGAATCAAAGCTGGTCTTCAGCAGTCAAAAAGCATAAACCCATGAATGAGCTTGTCCGACATATTTGGTTTAAAGGTCTTGGGTTTTTCGATACTAGGACAGGGTATTGAAGTAGAGATGATGGTGGATTAGCTCCTGGTGAGCCAACGGTAGCTCTTACTCCCCTGCAGCAGAAAACTGATTCCGAGTTATTCGGCCCTTTAGATATGTCCAAGGGGATCCCAAAAGGACTGGGCCCTACTGGTTTGGGGTTGTTCGTGGGGTTAACTACTCTACTTAGCTATGCGATTCCTAAACGGCCAACAGCATCTGATAGGATAATAGTTATGATTTCAACGTTCACGATCTAAACAAATGAAATAAGAACAAAGACCACCGGATATGCACATAGAACCTCATATCGGATTACGTGCTAAAGGAGAATTAGCGGACGCCTTAGGCCTCGGCCACGCAGTAAGCGGCTGAGCAGCTAAACGGCTAAGCGGCTAGCGACTGAGCGGCAGCTCTAAGCGACGTATCGCCAGGCACTGAGCGACTAGTAGTTTTTGCTGTAGATTGCACAGACGAAATTAACAATTCAGTGTTTACTTTGGCCATGTTCACTATTTGCCGCTCAGAACATTACTAAAAATTAAAACAGGTTGGGTTGCTGAGCGGCGCTGCTTATACGCTCAGAATTTTGCTTCGCCGCTCGCTCATAGCGTGGCCGCTTCTGTGTGATTTCATATGTTTTATTTTTTTTCGCTCGGCCGCTCAGCCGCTTATTGCGTGGCCGAGGCCTTAGTACTGCAAAGCAGACATAACCGCCATTCATGAAGTGCGATGGAATAGGCTGGGCATTCAGAAGATGAAAAACTGCGACATCTACTAGGGCGACTGCTATGCACACAACAGAAACAACGCATACTTGGATGCGGATTTGTCATTAGAGGTAGACTCAGGGATAAGGTTGTCAGCCAAAATCCAGTTAATGAGCGTATAATGACCATCCGCATCAGGGTTAAATTCGTCAACATAATCCCAATAATCGCTCACGGCCCCACAGAAGAGAAAGACGAGAACTCCAAGGATTGTTACTGCGTGCTCCTCGTAGAAACTTATAAGCAATGACCTAGGCATAACTTTAAAATCATTCTTGGTGATTTTAAGGCAAAACTAGGGAAGTAAGGAAAGAGATCTTTGGAAATTCTACGGGAAGAATAGCATGTATAACAAAACTTCCGAGAACGGACTCAGGCTAATAAATTTTTCTGAGGAGCTAGATCTTGTTTTTAGGACCACACGCTTCCCGCATCTTCAAATTCATCAAAGCTTATGGCGATCCTCTGATTAATGTATACCGTCAACCACATGGTTTATGTAGCGATCGACGCAAGTCACTCTTCCAGTGTCATAGATGTTCGAACTTTCCGGGCCAACTTTGAATCGGACCACTACCTTGTTGTAGCCCAGGTACGAATGAGGATATCTCGTTCCCGACTCGCACGAGCTAACGCTGTGAAGAGATATGATGTCGGAAAGCTACCATCGCAAGAAATTTCCAGTGCCTTCTCCAATCGAGTGTCTTCCCAAATATTCTTCAATGTTATGCCGCGAGTATTAAGCATTGAAGACCAGTGGCAGCAATGCCAACAATTCATCAGAACCGCTGCCTTTGAAGCTCTGGGTTTTACTTGTCCTCCAAAACGAAATCGATGGTTCGATGAAGAATGCTGGCAGGTTAATGCAACCAAACAAGAAGTACAACAAATTTTGATGCAAATGAGAACAGGAGCTTCTTTCGAACATTATAACAAGATTTACAAAGTGAAAGGAAGGGAAAAACTCCAAACTCTAAAAAATTATAAGAAGCAGCATGAGAAGCACTTGTTTAAGGCTCGAATGAGACTCGGAAGATTCACCAAAAAGTATAAAAAAGTCTTGCTAGGGTAGCAAAGCCCGAACTCAAGCCTGTAAGGACCAACAATGAAACGAATCGCAGTCGCAACCAAGGATCAGGAAAGACTACTTCTGTAGACTACTTAACGGCGATGAAGAGACTAGATCCAATATAAGGCAGAATGCCCCATTGTACTTGATTATCAAGAATGCAGTCGTCCCTACCTAGAAGAAGTAAAGCTTGCCTAATGCAAACTTAAATCAAACAAGACTGCAGGTGCAGATGGCCTTGGCGCCGTGCAAGGGCTCTAATTATAAATGAATAACTCTTCCTAACGACACAAATATGATCTTGTCTGCTGTAATATGTGAACGTCTGAAAAACCACCGCAACAATTAGATAAGTCCTTATCAATATGATTTTAAACTAGAAAAGTCCACATTAGACAAAATTTTCTCATTACTGCTGTTTTACCGGTTGTACAGAGCCATGTCTAGTTTTGGCATCCCTGCAAAACTCGTACATGAAAGAAGACCTCAACCGATCTAGAGTGCAAAACTGGATCGAGCTCCCCCGTCAGCCAATTAGTTATCGAAAGATTTTGGTTGAGAGTTGTTGCCCATGGACCGAATTATCGCATTAGTGATCGAGAGAGTGAGTGCTATTTTAATTTTTTTTTCAAAACTCGTTTTATTACACATCATCAGTCTGCTGTTCATTTATTGGTTTCAATTTATTCAAATGCTGATGAAAAGAATGTCAATTTGTGGCACTAAAGTGCTCGATAACGTGAGAAGTAACGCCAAACCAACATAATTAAGTAACGTATTACTCGATCACGTGTGCGGTGATTCGGTCCCAGGTTTACGCCCGAACTGCAATGCCGAAAGTAAGTAAGATGCCAAAATGGCTGTCAGTTAAAACAGTGCTGCCAGACTAAAGTTCTATAGCTCTAACAAACAACTTTCAGTAGGATACATCTTTGTTCTGCATTGAAAAATATGTTCGTGCAGCGACTTGCTTTTCTGAAACAGATTAATTGAGTAAAATTCACTATCTCTTTGAATTTGAAAGCTTCAACATTAGTCTGCAAGCGTGTCTCTCCCATCTACCCTGCTAACGCTTCTCATACTTTTCAATTTTTTGACGGTGAAAGACCGTGTTAGTTACGCCACTGCTTTGGCACCACAGAATACATATCATAATTTGTACTTAATGACGCTGTTGAAATAATATTTATAAATTACGACATTTTAACAGCACATTTAAGACACACACAGTTGGTCTCAATTCTTAATGGGAATTTTGAAATAAGTTTGATAAAACTTTTCAGAGAGGGCAGGGGTGAGAATTGTTTTTTTTTTTTTTTACTTTTAGGAGTAATTTGTCCACAAACATAACAAAATAAGTTGGGAATGACCAAAAACTCACGGCATTTATTAAGATTAATGAGTATTTTAAATATTTTGATGGTCTTTGTACACAACAATGATATGGTTTTTTTAGCTACATAATATAAAGTGAATAATTTATGGAGATAAACCTACCTTCGACCAACCGGTGCGGAAAGTAAACAAAGTAGGAATAGAAATCCATTATTTCCATTATTTATGCTTTAGGACGTGATATCAAAGTTTAAGTGTGTTTTCTGATGTTTACCTACTTTATATGAAGTCCATAAATGCGAATGATCAAATGGGATATCATTGATTTTAGTGTTTTGAAGCTCATATAATTATTTAAAAGTAGTTTTGTCGTATTCATATCACACAGAAAATGGGCAAATATCATTATTTTTAAAACTATTTTAAATAAAAGTCAATGTTGCGTTCTTATGTTTTCTTTAAAAAAAATTCAGTTGAATTGCTTTCCGCATAGAACCGAAATCAAATGATGAAGCCAACCAAGTAAACAAAATTGTTTCTGGTCAAACAATTTCAGTAAAAAGAAGTGTAGAAGAAAGAAAATAGAAACAGCTGACATTGAATTGTTTAATTCTGAAAAGATTTCCTTGTCAAAGAAATGACAATCATTTTTTTCGCATTTATTTTAGGGAAAGTAACTAAACTGTCAATTATGCCAATTAATGATAGGATCTCGAATTGTCAACCTGTGTCATTTCAATGACAAGCTTAAGCCCAGCATACTAAATAACATTTTTTGCACTACAACGTCCTTGTGAAATTATATTTCATGAACTGTTTCAGTGTTTCTTTGGCGTGTGGCGTGGAGGAATAAGTCATTTGGGAGGGATTGTTAAAAAGAAGCTGACACTTTCATTAAAAAAAATTTGAGTTTAAGACACTGTCAGCCAAGCGTAAAAAACTGGAGTTGGAAATAATTTTTTTAAGGCGAATGTACTTAATCAGTTTTATCAAAAAAAATTATTTAAGTGGATTTATGCACCCAAACGCACGAAAGAAGTTATATTTCTTTGACGAAACAGAAAAAAATAGCAAATGATCTCTTTCCGTAAGCCACAAAAGTATCATTCTAATGGTGAGAGAATTTTTAAATCCGTCTGGCGTTGGCAGTTGTTGAGCTTAATCATGTTGATTTTTAGCTGTCGGTGAAAGCGCACGTATCATAAAATTTTTACTGTCATAATTCTAAAAATGGGCCATTGACATTGAAAAACATAATATTCATTAATAAATAAATAAGATAGCGCAACAGAGCGAGGATCTCCTAAGGCCTAAAGCATTTCTCACAACCATGTCATTTGAGGGAATGGAAGGGGACCTACAATTTTCTGCCGGTTCCAAACTATGGACAGTTCGGTGAAGGAAAGGTGGTATTGTTGAAAGGCAATCAGGGTTAGTTCTTAAAATTAAAAAAGGCATTTGTTAGGTCAGTGTTTCCTTTTAGAAGATCGTCATTAAATAAAATATCGGTGATTTGAGAAAATATCTCTAGTGATTAAGGTGAATTTATAAAAACGTTCTGCTCCGGAGAGTACGCAAAATTGCGTACTCTCCGGAGCAGGAACTCGGGGCCAAGCGTGTTTCTCACAACCTTATACTGTGAGGAATGGAGGGGCTCTCCAATTTTTCGCCGTTTCCAAACGACTAATCGAGAAAGCGCTTTTCATGACAGTAAAATTACTAATTTCTCGCAAAAGGTGATACCCATAAAAAAATTTTTGTTTTCTGTGTACCGCAAACCTCCCACGTAACAGGTAGACGTGCACCATCTGTATGGGATTACCAAAAGCTAAGCATAATTAAAGTGAGGGGTGCGGGTTGGAAAATTATTTGGTTGAACGTTCAAGAAAGCATGAAAATACTCTTATCATTGTGAAATTGCAATAACAATCATCACAGATAACAACTAAGTAACGAGTGAAAATAACACTGGAGACCGGTTCACATAGTTTTTAAAGTATTTAGGGAAAATGTAAAAGTATGACATTAAATTTCACTGAGCACTCAGAGGTTTTTTGGAACCAAATTGAGTATGAACAGAATGCACTTAGATGTTAGATGTGTGTTGAAGTGAAAAGTATGATAACGCCAAGTCGTTTTAATTTAAAGATTTTGGTATGAGAGATTTTGTCAAAGTTTTTAAAAGTGCAAAGAGTTTGGGATACGAAATCAACTACAACTAAATATTTTTTTTTACTGAAGTCTGCATTACAGTTCGGGGTGAACATGGGTTTCAACCAACATCTTTCGCCAAGTACTTTTATTCAGGGCGAGTTAGGCTCTTTGAAGACACGGCTACATACAGAGCGGCAAAATTAGAATAATAAAATCAGAGTGTATATTTCTTTCGAAACGATGGCGGACTTCCTCGTCCGCTTTAGAGAACAGATGTGGTTTTTCGTGTTTGTAGTGGATTCTAGGTAGACGATGTGCTGTACTATTTCGAAATTTTGTCCGTCTATTGTGCGAGTAATTTTCCAGACTTTTGAAAGATTATGCCTCTCTTGTTGACATTTGCAAAATTTGCATACTAAAAAAAAGTCGCACAGTGTGTCGCTTTTTTTCGAAAGCGTTTTTCAATATTGAAGGACTCGGTTGGTTCTTCATTGGGGAAGCAGCTTGAATTCTCCAAGGGAATGCTGCATAGTCGAACGAGTTCTACAGGGGGCCAAAACTAGACATGACTCTGAACAGTCCGTTCCTGCAAACACTTCCATACCTGGCCTTCAAATCGATCCAAAGATAACGTTTATGATGTTATATTCCCGGTTTTTTTTTCAAAATATGCCGTATTATGAATATTTCGACGATTACGAACTTTTCTGGTCTAAAACCACATCGACAAGGACCTATCAAATTATCGACGTGGGGCTTCAAACGATCACACATTATAGCAGGCAAGATCGCATATGCAACGTTAAGGAGCCTTATTCCTCTATAATTGGAGCGATTTTGATGACCCTGTTTTTCTATGCGTATCGCCTTTCGCGAGGAATTGGCATGTCCTCCGTTAGAAAATTCATTGCCATGAAAAGCGATTTCTCAATTAGCCGTTCAGAACCGGCAGAAAATTTTAGGTCCACTCTATTCCCTTAGAAGGCAATGGTTGTGAGAAATGCGCAATTCCATGGGGTTCCTCGCTCTGTTGCGCCACCCTATTTTTTTATTCATTTATTTATACTTGACGTATGAAGCTGGGCTCAAGGTAAAACTGATGAAAATACCTAGCGAGACGGGTTTTGCCTCCAGCTGGCTACTTCACTAGAGCACTGTTTATGAAAAAAGTCATAGAAAAGAGTGAGGCATCCCTCACAACGTTTCCACGATGCACAATCAATTCTACTTTTGAACTATCATCTATCAATCTAAACGCTCTGTTTTGTATCCTATGTCTGACGAGCACCTGACCAGATACGAAAACTTTACCCGAGTTTTAAGCTGATGTAAGCCTTATAAATTGTAGCAAGCTCAGAAAGAGTGATAGATTTCTTGCCCTGTCTTAAGAAACCTAAGCATTTTACATTTGACAATCTAGACTTCTTCTAGGTCGGGAAGGCAGAATTCTTCAGCATGGGACATTCTACATGACAGCGGAACTTTTGATTTCATCACCATAAAGCAGTCTGTGCAGAAGAAGCCTTTCCACATCATCAGTAAAGACGACGTATCTATTACTATGTTTCCTTGCTGGTTTTATAGGCTTGAGTTCGAAATTTGACACTCTAGCTAGATCTTTTTGCTTTTTGGCAAAACTTTCGGCTCTCATTTCTATCATCATCTTGGCATCACTCAATTTCTTCAAACTAGCGCTTCTTATGCTGCTTTTTTTAAGAATTCGGTGTTCTTCCCTTCTTTTCTTCTTGTATCTTGATCAAGCGCAGCCCTTATTCTCTTTTCATCAGTAATGGCTCTCGTTTCGGAGGGCGAGTGAAACCTAGAACCTCAAAGGCTGCGGTTCTCATGAACATCCAGAGAGGCTAAAATAACCGATTGTTTGATTGTTTTCCTTCTTTATTTTTACGTTATAATTGCCAAGGTTGATTTTAACGTCATGCCATGGGTCTTGCTCATTTGTTTCTTCGAGGAAATAGTTCTTTTTAAATGTCCTTAATCTCTTCTGGGGGCTAATGCTACTGAATTTAGCCCTCATGCAGGTGGTCACTATACTGGACCAATGACTGGATTTTGGCTGATAATGAGTCTACCTCTAACGACAAATCCACACCCAAATAAGCGTTGTTTCTGTTTTATGCAGCAGTCGCCAAGGTATATTTACCACTTTCTCATCTTCTTTGTACCGAACCATTTTATTCCACTTCTTGGATGGCTTTGCAGTATTCTTGGGCTCTAGGGCTAATTGATCTTTCGTTCCACGTGCAGATCTTCTTTAGTCTTTGGCTTTTTTCGTTTGAGGTCTTTACAGTTGTCATTATATTTTTTGTTAGTTGAGGCTGATTGCTTTGGAACTTTACAATTTTTACATGGCTGGGTAGTCTACCCCATACAGAACCATAAATCTGGAGGATCAGGTCCTTTTTCAATCACTTTACACATTAAGAACCGGGTAATTCGATGTCAGTACCATGCTACAGGGGTCTGAAAACTACAGCTACCTTGCTAGGATTTCATCCCCCATCATCTTTATTTCAATATCCGGCCGTGGTATTGAAAGACCCTGAAAGACTTTTAAAGCAAATATGTCAGAGTTACTCATTCAGGGGCTTCTGCTTTTTGACTGACCACCGTTGAATTTATAAGTCTAATTCATCCGTTGTGTTTTTTTTTTTCATAAGCTTTGGCAGTTGGTTTGATTTGCCAATACTTGCAGAGCATTAAAGTTTTGCTCTTTGCTCGTCCCTTAGTCAATACTCGCACTTGTCACCTCCAGTTGGACGAGACTGGTAGCCAGTGGTTACCGCGAGTAGGCACAATTGACTTGTACTAAAAGTTGCAACATCTGGGCGCCATCACTAATTAACACTAATCAGAACCTTTTCGAACAGTTTAAAAACAGTCACCCAAAACCTCGAGGTCAGCATCAGGACCTTTGAATAAATTGCTTTATAAGTTGCAATCGAGAGAAGAATGTAATTTTTGTGATTTAAAATCTCCCCACATAAATATTAGTGCTAGGTTTAAGTGAAGTGTCCTTTAAGAGTATTCAAAAGATATCAAAACTGAGCAGGGGAAATAGGAAATAGTACGAAGAAAATCTTACTCTGTATCATTTAAGCTCTGGTTCGTGGTCTAACCAAATTGTGGTTTTCTCATATCTTAGCCTAGCTCCCAACTTTCTTAAAACCTGTTATGCGGTTTCCTTCTTTACGCTTCTAAAAATAAACCTTCAATCTCTTCTTGGGCAAAAACTAAAATTCATTGTCATTCCAAAAGCACACATTTCAACCCACACAACATCAGCTAAACTGTATGTAGGTACAATACGCCAGCATATGCAAAATAAATTAAAAAGAGCTCTCAACTCAAGTCTTCTAAATTTCATTCACAACTCATATTTCATTCATATTTTTTTTCGAAACGAGGAACATTCTTCTCTAACATCATTCATCTTTCTCAGAAACATACTTGACTTGTTACCGAATACAATTTTCCCAAAAACTCCGAAGAACAACCGAACCAAAGGAACAACAACATACGCCGACGAGGAGGATATGCTGTACGAAGAATCCCTGTTAAGTATGTTTTAAACATATTGACTTTTAATTACATTCACATTTGTTGAGATTTTTTGATAAATTAATCAATGCATTCTCTCATTTCTAATTTTCCAGATAAATTAATTATCTCTGACCCAGTGGAATTCCACGACAGGACATTTCTGTCACATCTCAATCAGTTGCCATGGTCAGAGCCATTATTTACAAAGCGTGTTGAACAAAGTATGATAACAGGCAAACACATGACCTTCTGCCGGGTATCGAATGAGTCGATATCGATTGTAAGTTAACCACAAACCGATGATACCTATATAATGTGTCTTGCATTTTTTAATAAAACAATCTGTATTTCAGCCTTCGGAAATAATAAGATATCCTAACTTTACGACTTACGTAAAGCAGCCCAGTCTGTGCCCGTACCATATGCTGATGGAGAGTGCACCAATGAATTCAATGTCACCACCATCATCGTTTGGCTGGTCATTTGAAGACAAACGACCATTTGTGGTGTTACTGATGGTGTATTATATGGTCAATTTGTGGACCTAGGGACATTTGTCCCGACGACAATTAATTTTCAGATGTAATTTATTTTCTTCGTTTAACTTCTATTTATTTCAATTAATATATTTTAATGTCGAGATGTAAGTACTTAAGGATACGATGTGTACATAATATTATACATTCAAAGCGAACAAGAAAAACATTGAGTCATACTTTAAGAATTTTAGGTTTTAATTGGAACGAGTTTTTTTAAGATTTAGAGTATTTTTTCGAATCCAAAGAAATGTTAGCTTAAGAGATAAATTAAGTTTGTACTCGTAGGTATTTAAAGTTAAGAACTGAACTTTTGTAATAATTTATGATTAAAAAAAGAGAAAATATATTCAAAAGGAGCATTTTTTATATAATTGAATTGTACGTGAGTTTTCCCAGGCATAGCTGTTATTTTGTTGGTTAAGAAATTTCTATTATTATCAAAATGGTGTCACAAGGTTTGTTTCTCAGAGTCTATTTAACGTCATAAATTGTTAAAACAGGAACTCAATCTGTCATACGCACTACAACTTTTCTTTCATACTTCTGACTACTATAACAGTACTTGGGGGCCCAAGCTTGGTTACCTCAAAATTTAGAATGGCAAACCTTTTTGAAACAGTTATGTAACTGCGGAATCTACATAATTAAACAAAGACAGGTAAGGCATTCCACATATGGACTAAAAATTAATCTCTATACTTAACTGTGCGACCAAAGTTGGGCTCAAAGTAAAACTGATAAGCATTCCTCCGCATTGTGAAAACGCAATAGTATTAAGCCTTGGGATCTACTGCCAAGATTCACTGGTGAAACGGAGATCACTTTAAAGCAATACTGAGTCCAATTCGACTAGTTGCTGGGCAGTGACCGCTCAGAGTATCCATGCATCTCCTCTTTGCTTGTTGAACTAAAGGAATCAGTCACATCTAAACAATTAACATCAAAGTAAGTCTGGTGACACCCGCAAAACCTTAAAACCTTTCTGGTGCATGCAGATCCCAAGCCTGACACGGCTGGATGTCAGCGATTTAGAGTTATATAATCAGCCCTATCACAGATTCCATCGTAATCGAAAAAAGTCTAAGTTTCCCGATGTTGCTATCACATAATCCATTCGGAGTGGAACGAATTTCGAAATTCGTAGTTTGGTATCACAAATTCCGAATGAAACGGAAATATGACGTCCTTTTCTACGACAAGTTTCTTCTGTCGTAGAGCGTAGAGCCACAGGTAAAATCCATTTGTTAAAACATAAAAAACACACTTGTATAGAACAATTTTACAAAATATAATTCTACTTAAGAAAAAACAATCACCCCTATCATGCAATCCGTTCGGAGAAATCCCCGAGTGAAAAATCACGATACGAATCCCGAAAAAAAGCAATCACAAATTCCGAACGAATTCGAAAAAAGCATTGCCTGATTGAAAAAATTAGTGTCCATTTTCGAAGTCAGCTGTCCTATGTCAAAATAAATACTCGAAGCAATAGAAACAAAATCCCTAAACTTAAAAAAAAATCCCTTAACTTTTCCCAAACACATTTTTTTACCGATTTTTGTTTTCTAGTAAAAATCGATTTATTTGCACTTTTTTGTGCTTAGGATAAGTTACAATAGATCTGTATCATTGATCAAATCTTAAATGTTATATGAAATAAACAATTTTACTGTCGAATATAATCAAATATTTTCTTCATCAAGTTAAAATTCCCTAAAGAGGATTTTTGTTAGGTGGTCCATGAGTACTTTCCAATCTGTCAAAAAGAATTTCATTCGCTTTCGCTTAACAAATCATAAAATAATTTGTGAAATCCAAGCTTTTTCCGTATAAAATTCAAGTGTAGTTTTGAGTGCTAACAGATAAAAAAGTAATTTAACAATCATACGACTGGTCTTTAAACCAATTTAAACACTCCAAGTTTCAATTTCGCTTAAATTTGGAAACGGGCGTAACAAAGACAGTCATTTGAAAAAATGAAATTTCTTTCGGATAGAATTTTATTCATTGATATGTGTTTATAAATAGGTCTGTTTCTTTACTTTGTGCACAGAAATTTACAATCTCTCAAATTTGAAGGAGTGGGGGTAAAATTCTCTCAGAAATGCTCAGAAACTCTCTGAAAGAGCGTAATTGTCTCAAAAGTAAAGAAACGGTCTTTAACAAACATTCGCAGCAACGCTTGGAAAAACGTCTGTTTGACAGTTGTTGTATTTGTTTTGGCTGTGCACGATTTCTGTCCACAGAAATTTAGGTGGCAGAAATTCGCAGGGTGGGGAAATTTTTTACTCTCTCGTGAGCACTCTCTTTTGTGCACTGCTGCGAAAAATCGCTGTGCTGGAACGACATTTGACTGACTTTCACCGACTTTCGGTGCATTTCGTGCGAATTTTCAGTAAAGAAACACACCTAATATAACCGATATTCTTAAAGGGTGAAAACAACGAACAAACAACCAACAGGCTGTATGAAATGTTATCCTGTGATCCAGACATAACAAAAGGATACACTAAACATCCAAAAGAGGAAGTTAATGACCACTGGGAGGAAATAAAAACAGAGCTGGATCTAATTTAATTTACGAGATTTTTTTTGTTTTTGTTGTTTTTTCTTAAGTAGAATTATATTTTGTAAAATTGTTTCATATAAATGTGTTTTTTCATGTTTTTACAAATGGATTTTACCTATGGCTCTACGCTCTACGACAGAAGAAACTTGTCGTAGAAAAGGACGTCATATTTCCGTTTCATTCGGAATTAGTGATACAAAAATACGAATTTCGAAGTTCGTTCCACTCCGAATGGATTATGTGATAGCAACATCGGGAAACTTAGACTTTTTTCGATTACGATGGAATCTGTGATAGGGCTGAATGAAAACAAAAATTATCTCGTAAATTAAATTACATCCAACTCTGTTTTTATTCCCTCCCAGTGGTCATTAACTTCGTCTTTTAGGCGTTTAGCGTATACTTTTGCCGTCTGGATTACAGGATAACATTTCATATAACCTGTTGTTTGTTTGTTGTTTTCACCCTTTAAGAACATCGGTTATTATAAACAGAAACACATATCAATGAATAGAATTATTTCCAAAAGAAATTACATTTTTGCAAAAGACTGTCTTCGTTATGCCCGTTTCCAAATTTAAGCGGCGAAATTGAAAGATTTGGAGTGTTTAAATAGTACTCGTATTATTGTTAAATTACTTTATCTGATAGCCAAAATAACACTTGAATTTTATTAACTTGGATTTCACAAATTATTTTATGGTTACTGTTATGGTTTTATTAAAAAACACAAGTGAATGAATTTGTGTTTGACAGATTGGAGAGTACTCAGGGACCACGTAACAAAAATCCTTTTTTGGGAGTTTATAACTTGATGAAGAAAATATTTGATTATATACGACAGTAAAATTGTTTATTTCATATAATATTTAAGATTTGATCAATGATACAGATCTATTACAACTTATTCTAAGCACAAAAAGTGCAAATAAATCAATTTTTACTGGAAAACAAAAATCGGTAAAAAATGTGTTTGGGAAAAGTTAAGGGATTTTTTTTTAAGTTTAGGGATTTTTGTTTCTATTGCTTCGAGTATTTATTTTGACATAGGACAGCTGACTTCGAAAATGGACACTCATTTTTTCAATCAGGCAATGCTTTTTTCGAATTCGTTCGGAATTTGTGATTGCTTTTTGTCGGGATTCGTATCGTGATTTTTCACTCGGGGATTTCTCCGAATGGATTTCATGATAGGGGTGAATATACCTATACCAAAAAATAATGCAAAATAATTCAATGGATTGAACGAGCCATAAGAGTCGCGAGTTGGAACTTTGAAGTATGACTGCTCAAAACTTTGAACTGGAAAAGTTGGTGAGGATGAGCCGCGCAAACATCTTGTATGTTCAAGAAACGAAACGGTGGAAGAGGAAACACGGCCTGTTTTTGAATTTGAGGATAAAATCCTACAAGATGTTCTACTATGGAACGGATCTGAATAAAAAGGACTCGGTGTCATCCTTGCGAAAGACTTGGTAAATTGTTGACTTTTTCGAAGTCTAGTGACCGTTTGGCGTCTCTTAAATTGGGTATGCAAAGAAAGTTGTGAAATATTGTCAGAGCATATGCTTATGGTCCCCAAATAAGACGAGTCTCTTGTCTCACACTGGAAAGGATGGTCAGGTTCCTTAATTTTGGTCATAGAAATACAGATATTGATTTGCCAAAAAGCATCCCCTATTGGGATGTGTGCAGGTTAACGAAGATAAGTTTTGGATAGATTTTCACAACCCGCTTAGAGTTGGCGTACTAAACTGTCGCAGTCTGGCTAACAAGTGCGCCCCTAACCTTAAAAAGTTAAAGTTTGATTTGGGGAATCGGGATGAACAGCGATTATGAGGACTGCCATGCAGGTATGGGATTCGTTACCAGAAATCTTTTTAATGAAGATATCCTATTTGTGTGCAAGTCACACTGTCTAAATTAAAGGTGTCCTCACCTCATTACTCAACAGTGATGGAAAATCATTTAGTAGCCAAGCTAATATAATTTCGGGTAAAAGACAGCAAAGTGATACTCGGTTAGGTGCCATCAGCAACACCTTCTGCTGATAGAATTCTTCAAGGAGGCGGTAAAGAAAGTAAAAAATAAAATAAGGAAGGGGCTATATTAGAAGTACTAAGTCAATCTCTCAAGAATTAAGTCCAAAGGTAAAGTTGAGCAATGCATTTTGAATATCCAGACATATTTGTGTAGCACCATCAACCCCATCAAAATGGGATCAGAATCCAAAGTACATATATTGCCTGCAACAAACTTACTTAAAGAAAGCTCTCTCCAGTTTGGCAATCTAAGTCGGTTGAGGTCTTCATCTACTTGATTGCGCCACCAAAGACGAGGTCTCCCCCCTTCCGCGATTTAATTGGCGCAATTGTGAGGGTCTCCCTTCTTTAGGAGCGGGCATACGATACTGAGGTTCCATTCATCGGGCATGCTTTCTTCCGACCATAGCATGCAGATCAGCTCGTGCATGCTTCTTTCCAACTGGTCTCCAGCTACCTTGAAGAGTTTGATTTAAGTTTGCCAATGGCAAGTTTAACTTCCTCTAGGTCGGGAGGACGACATTCTTGATCATCGTCCAAGCTGAATATGGCAATCTGCCAGACAGCGGAATTTGTGTCTTCATCGCCGTTAAGAAGTGATCTTTCCAGAAAAGTAGTGACTGTGACTCTAGGTACTACTATGTTTCCCTGCTGGTCTTTACCGGCTGGAGTTCGGGGTTTGACACCCTGGCAGGATCTTTTTACATTTTGGTAAAACTTCCAAATCGCGTTCCTGTCATGGCTCCTCTGAACTTCCTCAAACAAACTTTTGCCTAACCCTGATTAAAGCTATTAGAAATGGAACAAAACAACTTGAATGACTTAAAAAAGTGCAGCCATCTTCAAAGTAGCCGCTCAAAGAAGAAAAAGTGCTCAGGAGAGTCGTGTGCCAAAGTTTATTAACGATGCTCAAGAAAATTGGGTTCAAATAACTCATGGTTCTCATCTCCCACCTAGAAGACCTAGAGGAGTCTGCCTAAGCAATCGAGGTAAAGTTATTTTATACCGATGTTCTAAGGGAAGGTTGATACACGAAATAACGACAACTACCGCCCGAGCAAGTAGATTTTCCAAACTTTGAAGATCACTGAGGGGGTCACAAAATGGCAGGTGACTGCCAAAAATAATAAACCTATCTGATAACCAAAATATTTTTTATCACGGGTAAGTAAACAACAGATACAATCCAAGCATAATAATTTTCATGGAAAAACATCCAGGTTCCTAAAAGGATTTGAATGTTGTGTTGGTTGGTTTCAAAAAGGAAACGATCGGCAATTGGAAAACCTAATATGACTTTCCCTCAGGGAACGAAGAGTTTCAGAGGACTTTGTACAGATGATTGCAGACAGGGTGTTTTATATACGGCGCGACAAAACCTTAAGACCGATAGGTTGGGCCAAGACAAGAAAATGATCATATGGCAAGGAGGGAGGGATATAGTTTCATAAAAAAAATAGAACTACTGAAGCATTCCAACTCACAGAAATCCAGCTCACAAAATTTGGGTTCTAGGATTGAAAATATTCAACGCCCGCCATTTCCTTCGAATTTCTATAAGAAGGAATAATTTGGAACTATCCTTTGATTCTTCCTTCTTATCAAGATCGCATAAAAAGTTGAAGACAATCTCTTCTCGCAACATACGAAACTCTTGCATCTCGGTATATAAAATCCTCCCTGCATCATATGACTGATGGGGATGGCTCAAATGAACTTGTCTCCCGGATGTTGAGTAATGTTCATTCGAATTTTAAATCCTTTGAGTTTAACCTCAGTTCCCACTGTTTAGATCTCAGTCTTCTAAACCCTCTTCCTCCTTATAACCTTAGGTACAACTTTCTTAGTTTGTAGAATAGATTAAGAAGCAGATTAAGTCAAATAAGTGTGGGCTTTGCTTCATTCAAAATTAGAAATTAGGTGTTTGGGAGTGTGTTTCACATCTCTTTCCTCAATTTTCCAAAGGTAAATGTCATTAATATACCCGCACAAATATCAAAGCAAATATCAATCAGAGTGACGTGACTCTGATTTTCCTGCTACCTTTTGAAAATACATCCCTTCCAAGAATTAACTTCGTACCTTGTCCGGTATCAATGCATCGTATCTAGCCTAGGACCAAGGCATCGCCTTGAATTAACTCTGCTGAAGTGACATAAAGTAATATCCCCTACACCTATTGATCTGAAATCTGAATCCTGGAAATGATGTGCATGAACAACACGAAAGACAAACGGCATAACTGTTTCAATGCTGCAAATGACGTCGTTGTAGGACAAGAAATGAAGGAGGATAAATTAATATTGGATGCAACTGTAGCGCAGTGTTTAGGTCAATCATTACACAAAGGCTGAAGGGAAAACTTCTAGAAAGGATTTAAAAATAGAGGAAGTCACAATGACAGGCAGACATAAATCATTGTATGACTGTCCCTTAGTAAGAACTTTTTCAAGTAAGGCCTGTTTGAAAAAATTACCCTCTTTATGAGCTTCCTGTTCTGTTTACTCCTTCACTCGGCTTTAACCCTATGCTGTTCTGGTGAATCTATTGAAGCTTATTGATAAACCATTGTATAGTGTCCTTCAATGACTTCATTTGCAGCATTGGAGCATTTGTGTCATTTCTGCCATTCATATCGTTTCCAGGGATTCATTTCAATGAGGAAACATTGAACTCTTATGATGCGTGTATAATATTTCTTGGAACTGGATCTTTTGTAGGGAGGATGAAAAATCAGAGAGATGTTGGAAGATTTTGTAAACTAAGGTCGAAAAAAGCAGAAAGATAAATTTTAATGGTCGTTTTCCATGTAATCAATGTTCCAGGCTTGATCAGAGATTTTAGAATCATATGAGCTTAGTTAGTACGGCTTATAGCCTATTTCCAACGGAACAAAAACGCGGTTTTTGCAAAAATTCCAAAAACCTAACAAGTTTTCCCATACATTTCTCTTAACCCACATAGTGGAGGGCCGTAAGCTTTTTACCTGGGAGTCCAGGGCCAGTCAGTCAATGGTTTTTCATGAAATATGTTTTGAATGGCGTATAGAAAAAAGTTATAAAAAAATTTCACCGCTCTAAATTTTTTAATTGTTTTTAAAATTAATTATTAACTTTTAGAATTTTCTTTTATTTATGTAGGGTGTTTTAGATACGGTTGGCCAAAGGCTCAGGATGGATAGATTGGGTCAAGACACAAAAAGAAAGTTGTATGGTAGGGGGGGGTCTACATCTCTGTAGGTGAAACCTACACTCGTTTGACCGGAAACAGCATTTGGGGCATAAATCAGTATATGTGCTGTTCTTTGAGACCAACGGTCAAGTTTGTAATAGGTCTTCCTTTTAAAATTTACCTTAAAACTAATATAATTAGAAGATAGCTCTAAAATTTTAATAATTACTTATAATTTATATTAAAATTAAGATCACACGAAATTTCATATTTCACTTCCGGGAATAAAGTGCGGGAAATTAACGACATTTTGTTTTCTGGAAAAAAGTACCTTTCGTTTTTTTTTAATTTTTCTAAAACAGATCTCATTCGGTTTTTCGCTTTTGAGTAAAAATTAATAAAAGCATTAAATATGGAATAAAAATGGCCCTTAATGGGGCAAAATTTTGTAAAAAAAAATCAATTAGGAAAAAAATATTTCCTTTTTTCAAAATTTTGACTTTCAGGCATGATCTCTTTTTTTCATTAAGTGAACTCAAATTATACATCTGGTATACTGACGGTTCAAAAACAAACAACGGTGTAGGTGCAGGGATTTACGGTCCCAACTTAATCATCTACATCCCTTGGTAACACAACTACTATCTTTCAGGCAGAGGTAATGGCTATAGAATTCTGTATTAGGGAATGCATTAGAAGAAACCTCCGAAGATCAACTATCCTAATCTCCTCTGACAGTAGGCAGCACTAAAGGCTCTGTCCTCGACAAAAATCGAATCCAAACTAGTTTGGAACTGCCTGACATGTATAGTTCAATTAGCTACTCACAATAAAATAACTCTTTCATGGGTGCCTGGTCATGAAGGCGTACCGGCCAACGAAGAGGCTGACCGACTTGCTAGACTTGGCTCTCAGTCCCAATTCAAAGGCCCTGAACCCTACTATGGTCTCCCAATCAGTAGCTTTAAAAACGAATTAGCTTTTTCATTTTCGTGCCGCATAGTTTTCCAGTATTCTTTTAAATTCAGGCATTCAGCATGTAGTGTGGTACCCGTGGCGTGATGATTAGCATGTCCACCTGCTAACCCAGAGGTTCAAGGTTCGAACAGAGGCAAAAATGTTTTTCCACGGGTATCGCCTTTCGCCTGGAATTGGCAAGTCCTGCTTTGGTAAATTCATTGCCATGAAAAGCGCTTTCTCAATTAGCATTTCGAAACCGGCAGAAAATTGTAGGTCCCCTCCATTTCCTCACAAGGCATGATTGTAAGAAATGCGCTAGGCCCAGGGGCTCCTCGCTCTGTTGCGCCACTCTATATTTCTCTATTTTTTTTATTTATTCAGCATGTAATTCATCTCCGTTTACATCTTCAGTGTATGACTTAGCAAAAGAATTGCAGTTTTCTTTTAAGTCTTCTGAATTAAGGTTTTTAATCGAAAAAAAAAGTCAAAACATTGGCCAATATTCGTATACGAACCTAGTCGCTGTTTCAAATCAATGCTTAGAGTGCCAACAAAAGAAGAAAGGTTTCAATTTCGAACCTTTCTTTCCCAGTCAAAATTACTGAGGGCTTAGAGCCGTCAAAAAAAAGTCTGTTCTACAACTAGTCTTTTCAGAAAGGTTCCTATATTCGGAATCCAAGTTTTTCTTGTCTGGATGATGAATAAAAGTTACCAAAATTGACATCGATTGCACTCAGCAAATTTAACATTTTTTCTTCAAAGACTAAGAGCTTTCTATCTGGCCTCTCGTGCCTGTCCTAAACCGTTGGCGATAGACATCACAGCTTCTTTAATTTCTTGATGATCATTAGGTATATAAAGGCACTTAGTGCATCAGCTCGCGCCGACCTTGTTGAGAAAAACTTTTTACAACTTTTTTTTTGAACCCAAATGAGCAGTCAACACACTCCTTCTTTGAAAACTTTAAAAAATTGAATGCCGTTCATCTCAGAGTACATCTAATAATAAGCAGGGCCACAAATGCAACGCCTACATTAACAAATAGACAGCAAAAAATAAGCAACCGACAATTTATTGAAAAAAATTATTAACAGTAACCAGAGTTGTTAAATAATGACTACTTTGTGTAATGAAGTACAGGTTCAATTACAATTACATGTAATGGGTAGTTGAAACTTTTCAATTACAATTACATAAAATGTAAAAAGTAATGCATTCTTCCAATTAATTGAAAAAAAAAACACACCGCTAATTACTTTTTTAGTAATTGATTACTTAAATTTTAATACATTACATATTTTTTATATAAATTTTTATATAAATTCTTTAATACATAGTCATTGGTTATTATTGTTTTAAATTAAAATAGTAGGTAAGCATTTTTTTAGTATATTATGAAGACCGAAAACTAAAACCTTTTACACACCCCTAAGATTTTGATATCGTTATTAGCACACAATCGCAAGTTCGTGCGACACAATAGTGCCCATTTTTCTTTAATGGGACGGCATAATCTTAATAAGGGGAATTCCAAGTTTTCAATTTTTCTTAAGCTGAGAACTTCTCCCTCAAAATACTTCTTTATGTATTTTTCTTATTTCTTGCGTAATCTCCGCCAATTCTCAATTTTTTTTTTTTTTAAATCACAACTTTGTCATGCTCTATCTCTGTAATTTTTTGTTGTGTATAAAGTCTGAGCTAACATGAATGTATTCAATTTTGTGTTCTAAAAAAATGTATTTATTAAATTTTTTCAGAATCTACATTTTGAGCAAGATAATCGCGAAATCGCACTTTGCTCTCCAACTTTCTGACAGTTTTTCACCAATAACTTTGTATTATTACAAATAATTGCAATTGAAACTTTTTGTAATCATTATTTCCCATCTCTGATATGTCGTTTTCCAAAAACCAAATCGGGAGTGATTTGGAGACTTTATCTGTCAGATCTGACAGATAAATTCTCCAAATCACTCCCAAACATGTTCCAAAATGCGGTTTGGAGACACTTTTTGGAGTGAATTTTTCACTCCCGTTTCAGTTTGGGTGCAAGGGAGTGAACACCAACACATAAACAAACTGTCATCTGACTACTTGTCAAAGCAAGCCGCAGTTTCTATTTATTTTTTGTCAGCTCACAAAGCACGCGATAGTTTAATAAATTATCTTCAGAAGACCATTAAATAATTTTTAGAATTAAAGTGAACGATTTTTAGTTTTGTTTTCTGCTTTAACATGAAAGAAAAAATCTAGCAAGCTAACCACTACCAATGCAATCACTCCAATTCTGTCACTTCGGTTAAAACATGTTCCAAAATAAAACGAAAAAGGAGTGAAAGAGTGAATTTGTTTTTGGAAAACGACAATAGTAACCATATCTGACCATCGATCGCATCGCAAAAGTCAGAAGGATACACAAAAAAATGAAAACTCCCATCTTCACAACACCATTTATTTTCGATCGTAAGATACACGTATGTATATTTTTTCTGATTGGATTTTTAAAAGTGCCCTGAAACGAACACAATGGAGTGTATGGACTCGTTGTCCTGATCATTACTTGAATGAATTTATTTTATTAAAGAACAAATCATTAGCTTTCAAAAACACTAAAGTATATGAAAAGAAGTAGCTTAGTTGATTTTTAATAATTTTTTGAAGAAATTGAGCCAATTTTTTTATAAAATTGTCCCTTTTACCTACACGGAGGGATATGACCCCCCTCCCATAAAATTTTTTCTTATCTATCCTATCTATCCTGAGTCTTTGGCAAACGGTATCTAAAATACCCTACACAAATAAAAGAAAATTCTAAAAGTTAATAATTAATTATAAAATTAAACAAAAAATTGAAAGCGGTGAAAATTTTTTTTTAGGTACTTATTTCTATACGCCGCGCCATTCCAAACATATTTCCGAACATTTCATGAAAGTCCATGGACTGGCCCTGGACTCTAAGGTTTTGCCATTTTTATGTCTTACGGCCCTCCACTAACATGTTTTCATAAACGAGTTGTTTTCAAGTCGTTTTCAAAACGTTTTTGCTCCAGTGAAAATAGGCTATTAGAGATTAGACACACATCACAATAAGTCGGTCTGATGCGTATGGAACTTTCAAAGAATTTTCAATTGTGATGGGCGATTTTTTATACTTTTGATAAGATAAAGTGTCGAAAGAACGAGAAAGCATTTTAGTAAGAATTTATTGAAAACTAAAGTCTGGCAAATGGCAATGGCCTCGTACATGAACCTAGAACCACAAACTGATTTTTAGATAAAATTAAAAGAATTTTGCCCCAGAGCTCTCGAGCCTTGAGGTTGACCTGGGGTTGCCTTCAACTCGCCCTGGGTTTTTGCTGTAGCAAGTTGAGGGCTGTCAAATGGCATGTAATTTTATTCAAATGACAGGGAAGTATGGTTGATTCGTGATTTCGTGGTTTGGCATTTTTTGAGGATTTGAAAACCCAGTTTTTTTTTACAACTCATAAGGTTGTCAAAGAAACCTGGGTCAATCTAGGCAAAGTTCAACGAACGAACCTAATTCTTGCATTTTAAAGAAGGAGAAGTAAATTTTGTACCAACTGATCGCTTGTATAGGAAGGTCGTAAAGGAGATACAACAAGAGGCTAAACCATACATTATTTTAGTATAATAAATAAAGTGGTGTTTGTATAGTCAGTTTGTGGACGGATGCAGTTGTGTTTGTGAGACTTGCCCTCTTGTTCCTTATTCCTTTAAGGTTCAAGTACTAATAGTCAAGTTCACACTGTACAATTAGTTGGACAGACTTCGTTTGACAGATGTTGGATGGTCGGTTGTAGTTTGCGTTCAGATTATCAAGCTTGTCGTCCAATTTTATGTAATATGTTCCTCCGCTCCATCCAACTTCAAAGTTTTCAAAAATATTTGAAAATCTTCCAACAAGTTGATCAAGGTCGTCTGAAGGTTCACATTGTCAAGCATTGGTCTTTCAAGACAGTCTGTCCAACTAATTGTACAGTGTGAACGACTCTAATGACAGAATATCAAGTTGTGGTACTAAAGTGCTCGATAACACGAGAAGTAATGCAAAAAACACATGATATCACGCATTACTCGATCATGTGTACGGTAATTTGGCCCCTGTGTTTAACGTTCTCAAAAAATGCTAAACAAAGAACTCATCACACATCCCTATCATTTGAACAAAAATACATGCCAGTTGACAGCACTGGGACTAGATTCCGCTAAATTGAATTTTTATTGCGTAGACGAAAGATTGTGCAACTCTCTAATTTGCATTCCTCAAGGTTGAATGTGAGTTCAAATTTACTCACGGCTTTTCAGAGCGTGAGTTTTCAAAGGGACGTAGTCTGATTTTCTAATACTCACTCTTGTCGTGCAGAATTTAGCCCCTGTTCATTACCTTAACTCGCCCCAAACAAAAAACTAGGTCTATTTCAGGGCGAGTTGAGGGCAAACATTTTCTCTTAAAAACGCGCTGACGAAAAATTTGAGCTTTTTTCTTCTTCTTGCACAGGTATTCCGTCTTTTTAGCGCTAATACGGTACCCATTTCCTTCCAGAACATCAATCCAAACGTCAAGTGCTCGTTGCAGGGATGTAGGATCCTCGCTTATGATGGCTCCATCGAAAAATTTGAGCTATGTACAAGAAAACAAATTACTTTACATATATCATAAAATAATCAAAAATGATGTGCTTTATGCTATGTCCGCACCTGAAGTTAAACTGGGTTTCATTCCAGGATGGTTTGAGTTAACCAAGTTGTGTCCGCATATGAAAAAAAGTTTTGAGTTTATCTTTTTGTCTTAAGTTGAAAAGAGACAGACATTAAGTGTGAACAGAAGGTAAACGACGTATGAGAAAACTAATTCTCTTTTCTGCACCTATAATTTTTCATCCTCATCCTATAACTAATGCTAGGTTTCCACTTGCCATTTTTTAAGTGATGAATGAATTAGTTTTCTGTCATCAAGAAAAATGACAAGTGGAAATTGCAAAAATTGACAGTCATTCAACTGACGAACAGCTTCGGTCATTTTTTGGCAGTAAATTTGAATGACAAGTGGAAATTGGCTGATTGACAAACGAAATGTCACTCCATCATTCACTGACATCGATATTTTTTTTGGCATCGTGTTGAATCTTTTGTCAATGAAGTGACGAGTAATAACACGAGAAAACATAAATAAACTATACTATGGTATGGAAAAAATTCAAAAGGAAAAAAATAGAAGGTTGAGGAAATCAACGACGGCGACGGAGTGGAGTGTTGAATCCTCCATAAAAATTTTAAGCAACGTGGAGGTGTGTGTCTAAAAACCTTTGGAACTCCAACAGCAAGTCCTATAATAACCCGGACATGAATAATAATTCATGGGAAAGCATTTTTCTGGCTGTGTGAGTTCCAAAGGCTGAAGCCATCTTGAGATGGAACTCTCTAATCGGGCTCGCGTTTGATGCGATACGACACCATAAATCAGCACATTCTTTTGCAACAGGACCAGTGATAGCTGAACCTTTTATTTCACCTTTGTTGTTGACCCCGGCATTATCCTCACAAAGTATATAAACACCCCGTACCTTCTTCTGAAAGGTTTTCTATGCCTTATAACCACAGCAGGCATAACATAAATTAATTTTCATTTTATTTTCATTTCACACAATTTAATTTATTGATTAAGAAAGTTGAAAGCCTTGCAACACAAAACAAAAATTCAATGGAGGCAAATAATTTTCAGTGACAATCCACTAGCAGTTCAGAAATGACAACACAAGTGGAAATAGCGCTCATTGAGTTGACAAAACATTTTGTCAAAATTTCTTTATCAATGAAATGACAACCAATTTTTTGACAGTAAATGACACAAGTGGAAATAAACTGGCAATTGTATCAATTACTGACAAGATTTTGATCTGTCAAACTATGTCATTTTAGTGACATGTGGAAACCCAGCATAAGGAAGTGCAGATGGTGCCTTCCAGGGGCGGCAGAACACTATTTTTTTAGGTGGGGAGCATGATAGAATAAAATAAGGTATTGTAGTTTTATATATAAATATACATATATACATATATATATACAATATGCATATATATGAATATTCCGTGAAACGTACGTTTTATTATACATAATTTTAAAATAGAATGACTAAAATCAAGGAGAAAAAAAAGGATAAGAAATAATGCATAACGTTGAGTCTATGACCGATAAATAAATGATTCAAATCACTTGGTCAGTCTCAATCAAGCAAAAATTAGTAGGTATAACAATATTCATAATTTCATAACATTTTTGCCTCATTTCGTTAAAAAAAATTGCTATATTTCAAAGACCTGAAGGTGGGGTGCACCCCACGCTCAGAAAAGTTAGGTGGGGTCTATACCCCACCCACCCCATATCTTCTGCCGTCCCTGGTGCCTTCCCTCTCTATCAGACAAGTATGAATTTTACATCTTGTGTCTTTTTCCTTTTTTCATCTGCACTTGCAGATGCATGTAAATCCATCATAAGTCTCAGGTGCGGACGTACTATTACAAAAGCAACAAAATAAACAAATGGAAGTTGTGAGGCAAGAGCATTTATAGTTCCCTCTTGTTCCTTATTCCTCTGAGCTTGTTACCACCTAGCAATAGTCACCCTATTTATAATTATTTATGTTTTTGTCTCTGCTTTGCTAATTTCATACACGAACCATTTTTAAATGAAGGGATTTTGGCAGTTTAGATTTGAAAATATATTTCCCAAGGAACCCTAACCGCCGTATTAATTAACGCGAAATAGCCTTATTCCATGGATTAAGTTACCATTATACCATTTTCCATTTAATTAAAATTACCATTATACCATTTTCCACTTAATCCATGGAACCCAGCTATTCCACGTTTATTAATACGACGGTAAGGGACTATTTGTAATTGATTATAATTAAATACATCATTTCAAACCCATTTTTATTCTTAACGCTGTGTCTCCACTTGCTTTAAATTCATAGCAGAAAGCAGGGAATTGACAGACACAAGAAAGCAAAGCAATTGACAAATTTTGTGTTGTGGTCATTTTGTATAGCATACTTTTCATACCAAACATAACAACGAAGTAACAAAATGGTGTAAAAACGTATGCAGACGACAGTTCCCTCTGCTTTAATAGCTGAGATAGATACCCTGCGATAAAAGTATGCTATCTATCGCAGGCTATGAAAATAAAGCTGCGGTCTCTTGCGATATTCAAAGGCTGCTGTAAAAGCTGCGATAGATTTAAAGCATGTGGAGACCATGGATAACAACCTCTTCGGTAACCAGCGAAACAATAGTAAAAAAATATCCTTTCGAACTAAATTTGCAAAAAGGTTAGTGAACCAACTAGCTCCTATATCGATACTAGCGGCATAAGAACTCCTGGTGGTGATTTATTCCGGTGTCACTTTTATATCTGATTATTCAATGATTGAAGTGACGAGCTACATATCTTTTCTTTTAATTTCATTAAAGAAAAAGTTGCACTTCCGAACACCTTTCTTTGAAACTTGGCAGAATGGAATCATTTCAGTAGAGAAAATTGACACATTTTTTCCAAACCACAACCAACTTCAATCGACGTTTTGACGTAAATGACGTGGTCCCGTTTTTAAGTAGAAAAAAATCTCCCATTTCTTTCACACTATTTTCATATTTCTTCAAGAAAACTATGAAAAACTGGTGATTTCGTTTGATTTATTTAGTTATTGAACTATGAATTTTGTGCGTAGAACGTTAACGTAGAAAAATATAAGTAATCCAATTGGAATTCTAGCCAACTATGATGAATGAAGAGACGACTCAAACGTCGTCCAGTGGCGGTATCACAAAAGTTTTCACTCGATTGTCACAGGTACAGTAGTAGTTATTCATCGAATAAAAAAAAATTAAAAAAGGTCGAATGATGTAGTTTAGTACCTTGTAATTATTCAACTATTGCGTGATTTTAACAAAACTCCAATTATCACCTACGTGTAGACATACCAATCGATTCTAGACAGATGGACACCACACTCGCGACTGCGTTGGACAGGGGCTGGACTTCTAGTGCTACTCTTTCTCTTAAGGGTATTTCTTAAACAAGGCTGGTATATCGTCTGCTATGCATTGGGGATTTATCATTTAAATTTGTTTATTGCTTTCCTAACGCCGAAGATCGATCCAGAATTCGATCCCTATGGAGGTAAGTAGAATTGGAATAAGACGTTTGATGTTTAAGTGCTATGATTTTTTATTGATATTGATTGAATGTAAATGTACCATGCGAAGGCAACAAAAAAAACCAGAGCTTAATGTTTCAAGGTATTCCGTGTAAACAAATCCAAAAATCGATAACCTCCAATCAACTTTAAACACGACAGCAAGTGTGGTTTGATTTTGTAGTGAGTCGCGACTTGCGACTTTGCGAGTGATCGGATATGTTGACAGTATTAGTCATCTATCACATTATTTAATCAAATTAAGCTTGAACTACGAGTACATAGTTGTTCTTTGACGATAACAAAAGAAATGCGGCTATGAATGAAGAATGTGACAACCAGTGTTCAAGATAACTCAATTTGCTTGTGTAAATAATCTACTATTTTGGATTTATCTGCCATTTTATCTCGTCCGTCTACAGCAATAGGTTCTTTTTGCTCTCAATGTGATTCTCGTAACTCATCAAGGCGATATTTTAATGTTTTTTTCATTTTCTTCCACTTACTATGATAGCAGAAAGGATGGGTGTGTTCTCCCTAGCTAGAAGTTTTTATTCCCTTTGGAAAAAGGGTGAATACTAATGTTTCCTTGTTCTAACATTGCATTGGATAAAATTTGTGTCCCCAAAAATAAAACAAAAAGCAGACCATAAAAAGGAGGGTTTGTCTGTGGCTTCAAAAAGAATTCTTAGAACAAAATGTTGAAGAAGTTGTTCTTTCTCTTCATGTTCGTAATGGCCTGTGTGCTTCTATACGCCACATGATGAATTGAAGTTGAGTTTAGCCGTTGGTGTTTTGATTAATTCATTTCAAGCGTTTAAATTTTGTGATTTCTTTCATGCAGATGGTTTTTGCTACCAAAAGTGAGGTGAAGAGAGATCCATTTGGTTTCTACCATAAAACTCGATGTAAACTACGACTTTAGTTTTTTGAGTGTCACTGTCAACTTGAAATACAGACAGAAAAGCAGTTTCAGCTTTTCCTGTTAATGTTCTGAACTTGTTCTAAAGAAGTTACGACGACAAAATCCTGCACAGGTAGCGAAAGTATTGTGATGGTCAATCATACGAATAGTTACATGAGAATAATTCCCAGATAGACAAAATTCGATGTAGACTTCGTCTACCTAGGTTCCGTTATAGACACGGAAAACAAAATCAGTGCGGAGATCAAATGTAGAATAACTCTTGCCAACCGTTGCTTCGTTGGGTTATGAAGGCAATTGAGAAACAAAACCCTCTCCAGAACAACCAAGGTAACCTGTATAAGACCTTAATCATCCCAGTCCTGTTTTGCTGCGCGGAAGCGACTTTATCGAAAGCGGATGAAGAAACCCTTGTTCGTTTTCGAAAACACTCCAAATGGTCTTTGGAGAAGAAGATATAACAACGAGCTTTATGAGCTGTATCGCGACGTGGGCATAACTAGAAGAGTTCGCATCGCGAGGCTACGATTACTGCGCAATGTAGAGCGGATCATCAACGCTCCGGCTCGACTGGTTTTCGAAAGCACATTGCAGCGAAATCGTGGAAGGGGAATACCTCGTCTTAGGTAACGCAATCATGTGGAAAAAGACTCACCCGACTTAGAGTTTTAAACTGGAGAGAGCTCGCCCGAATCGTCGTTAACGAAAGATGCTGGTTGATGCTCAGGTTCACCTGAAACTCTCCACCTAAGTTAGTAACTAATTCCCAGAAGCTCAACTTAACGGAAATATGCTACATAACAGTTGAAATTTTTAATTAAGACACTTAACGGACTTACCGCGATTAAGAATTTTTTAATCAAATTAATCTTTGATTTTTATTTCCCGACGTTTCGACACGGTTACACACGTCGTGGTCACGGGTAGTCTACCCGTGATGTCTCTATCCCGCGATAACAATAAAAATAGTTTAAAATCTAAAATAATAGTTGAAAATTTTAATGACGAAAATAACTCGAAAGACTCAAAGGTGCTGTACCAGACGAAATGCATGTGAGTTTAAGAAAAAGATGGAAGACATCAGGCTTATATTGCTCAGACTTATATGTAGGTTATGGCTCACGCTTATAGGTTAGACGTTAGATTATAGAAGGTTATTGGGTAGCCAACTGCGAAAAATATATCTAAGGAGTTTGTGGCGGATAAGTCAACAACAGATACAATCTAAAGTTTAGGAATTCCCAATTGTAAAAACTCTGATTTCTAAGAGGATCTGCATGTTGTGCTGGTTAACTTCGAAAAGCATTCCACTACCGCTAGATCTAATACAGGTGGTGGTCCTAAAACAACGAGGAGTTCCACCGTCATATGTACGGATGATTGAGGGACATGTATGAAGTGTGACGAACGTTAAACGTCTATCTGTAATAAAAAAAGCATTCTGAGTCAAAGTAGGTGTAAACCAAGTCAGCGTCTTGAGCCATCTACTCTTTACTGCAGTCTTTGACCACCTGGTCAATAATTGTTTGCTTAAGATGGGGTCATCATTAGCGCGATCGTGCTTCGTGCATCCCTGCAACAAGCACGGTTAACGTGTAAGTCCGAAAAGACTGGGTCTTGTGTTGCCCATGTTCTAAACTGAATATACATTTTCTAGATATTTACTTGAATGGAAATGTGAGTGAAGGTAAAGTAAGAAAAGTTTAAATATGCAGTATCGATCATTAATAGTAAAACAACTTATTATGATGACATTAACCATCGAATAACTAAGTTGATCAAGTAGCGAGAATACTTTGCAATATTCTGTGATAGAGAAGTCGCCTTTAAGCTCAAGGGATGACTTTACAATGCATTTGTGCTTCCAGCAGTCACATGCGGTTCACAATGTTGGACAATTAATTAACAATTAAGGGTCTTCATATAGATTTTTGAAGTGGATGGGTGGAGGCTGTGAAGAAGTCACAGCCAACGACCTCTTAATTAATTGCTCTACAACTATTAACAGGTTGTCAACCTTCGACTGTGCCTCGATATCCGATCCTCTCACATTCGGCTGCATTGCATAGAAATGCATAACACTTGACTTGCGTGTGTATCCATAGAGTGCATTGTACTCGGATCAATATGATTCCCAACGGCAGGTCACTGCCAGCCGACATAAGTAATAAGGGATCATATTGCTTTGACTCCATGCACGCTGTTTATGTCACAGCAATAGTCTTTGGGTATGAGCATTTGTTTATGATATAGGTCATTGGCGCTCACCCAAAAGAATGTGATGATGAAGCGTTTTAATCGGATATCGAAGTGTGGTCGATTGTTCGATAGCCAGAAATGGAGCTTAATAAATTTGTATAAATAGGGAATGAATTTACAAATAAAATGTCAATAGTGATCGTGGACTCGATCTAAAACAATCTCTGGTTTTCTGTAGGCATTGAGCCGACGACAATTCCTGGGTAGTTCTAAGTGTTTCCACTACCATACCTCAACTTTGCAGTTAGTGCGAAGAGGTTTGAGCCTACAGCAGTGAATGCTTGGCGAGTTGGTAGTTTGGAAACCAGTGAATATTACAAGGCGAATGTTCGGCGCTGTGTATTCAGCTTCCCAAATTCGCATAGGTGCCTTTTTTATGATATGCGCACACATCAAGGGGTTATTAGCACAGTGCGAGTGGTAAAAAAAAAAGTAGGAAAGGATTACTGAGGAGGTGCTGATGCCTATTGTTTTCAAATTTCTGTGTATTACAATATGAGTAAAAGGTATATTTAGGTAAAGCATCCGGGTCGTACCTCGTACGGCCAAAAAATGAATCTCTTTATTTCATTGTACGCCCAAAATTAAGCTGAAGGTAAAACTGATTAGCAATCCTTGCGAGTCGTGTGTTGCGGTTAAATTGCTTGAGTAGAGAAATGCAACTGGCTATTTCATCCCAACATTGTTTATAAAGAGAACAGATAGAAAAATGATAGACATGAAACATTACGACGATGCTCAAGAGAATTAATTGATTCAACAATTGAACAGTCACTTATCAATCTTAATGCTCTGTTTTGTACCCTATCGAGTAGGCGCAATGATGTTTGCGGAGCTCTTAACGAAACATGTGAATTGTACTCCAACGGAGCCAGATCAGAAAGGGTGAAAAATCTCGTACACCTTTTTAGGAAGCCTAACCATTTAGCAGCAGTTTTGGTGACTTCAAATATGTGGTCATTCATAGATCGTCTTTGACACACATACCAAATACGACAAGAGACAGCACTGAGTTTTTGAAGCATTGAATTCTACTTATTTTTTATTACACGTAACAATGCTGCAAAGGTCAGAATTCAATGAGCTAGTCATACGCAACCGTTTCCGTTTAACTTCCTAAGAGCAGGGATGTCAAATCGGGAACAAATATGGAAAGAGTTGAGTCGTCAGCAAAACAGCTGAATGGATTAGAATTTTCAGACAAGAGGTCATTTATGAAAATTAGGAAGAGAGTCGGAGACAAAACTGATCCCTGGGGCACACCAGTATTTATGTGGTGAATATCAAACTTGTAACCGTTCGACACTCATCGATACCAAAAGCACGCATTTTCGAAAAGAGAGCTTGGTGCGAAACTCTATCAAATGCTTACTTTCTCCAAAACAATGTAAAGATGGGTTCCACCTTTTGCTACGAAAGCTCTACTGACGGTCATTGAGAAGCTTTCATTCTTCAAGGTATTTCATGAGTTGACGGTTTGTCAACGGTTCAACTGCCTTGGAAAGAAGGGCGTAAGTGCGATTGGGCGGTATTTGAAAGGGGAGGAAGACTCGCCTTTTTTAGGGACAGGCTGAACAATGCAGTTTTCCACGTACTCGGGAAGAAGAGCCCAGAAAAATAGGAAAGAAAAAGGAAAAAAGAAAAGCTTATACAGTGGCTTTGCCATCATAGCAGAACACCTCTTCAGAATAATAGCAGGGATACCATCTGGACCAGCGGTTTTATGTGTATTGAGATCTTTTAGGACTCGAGAAACCGAACGAGCACGAAAAAAAGTCTGGTTTCATGGTAGAGTCTACGTTCTCCGGCTCAGGAAGAGCTAATATACTGTTTGGAAGTGTCGAATTCGCAGCAAATCGAGCTGCCAGCCAATTGGCTTTGTTAATGTATAGTCATTGTAGACGAGCGTGGTGGTGCTCTCAATATTCTTAACAAAGGACCAAAAGTTTTGCTATCTTTAGGACACAACAGTATTTTTGGTCATGCAAAATTTAGGCCGTTCCAATTAGCTTTTTTATATTGCTATGAAGGTCTTTTTTGGCCTGTTTCTCTTTTTACTGTGACTTTGAGGTTGTATGTAAAATTACAACCACTTGGTTTACGTGTACTACAACAAAAAATGGAAATATTTGTTGCTCTTGTAGTAGAACTCGGTATTAAAATCCCTCTTAATTAGAACTGAGCTTTAATAGGAACTTTAATGTTTTTAGCGTAGTCAGGCATCGAAAGTTTTGACTAGATGAGTTATGCCAAGCTTCTTTCAACAGGATGTGGTTATTGTTTACACCACAGAATGGTTTAAGCCAACAAACGGCTTAGAAACACCGTCTTTTCGAAGGGTTTCTTCAAACTCTTTACTACCATAGCCCATGTTTGCTGGTTTCCAGTAGAAGAACGTACTAGATTGGATCTTATGACAGACAAACTCAGTTGTTTCAGTGCAACTTAGCGTAGAATATGAAGATTGTTTTGGTTTTTATGTTCGATGACTTTTTCGTTTTCAAAAGATTTGAAAGTTCTTCTTCTCTAGAGGGTATAACTATGGAGAAGTTGAGTTTGAAGTTGTACGCGTAAAGTACTGTCCTAGCACATACTCAAGGTTTCTAGTTTTTCAAAACAACTGTCGATGATCGGAAGGAGTCCTTTCGACTATCGACAGAATGGCTTCGGTTTAGGTGAGCCTTCAGTTTTTCGAATTGCAATGAAAAGTGCTAATTAGGAAATACTGAAACATAAAATTGTAACATTTTTTTCCAGACGACCAAGGTCCCGAGTTGCCAACAACAGTTAACGAAGAATTCCGACCCTTCATAAGACGATTACCAGAATTTAAATTCTGGCTCTCGATTGCGAAAAGTACATTGATTGGATTGACGTGTACGTTCTTCGATTGTTTCAACATACCAGTCTTTTGGCCCATATTGGTCATGTACTTTATAACGCTATTTTGTATTACAATGAAGAGGCAAATCAAGGTGAGTTTCCTTGTCTGTCGAATGGATAGGTCAAGCAAATGTTTTCTTCTAATCTCTTAATGTGTGTGTGTTTTTTTTTTTTCTTCCAGCATATGATAAAATACAAGTACTTGCCATTTACCCGCAACAAGCCACGTTACCAGCGAGTAGGTGAGACAAAGTGACAATTAGCCGCACAGACACCGCAAAAAAACGACAAATTCACAGCATCGGCAAAGGATATTTCGCCGGTAGCCACACACAATCCAACAACAACAACACCAACTTTAGCAGCAACAGAAACTAATAAATCATCAACCTCTATTGAACCACCGCAATTAATTACAATTGTCTAATTGAAGCAATCTGTTTTTTTAAATTTGTTTTTTCTCTCTTTTATTTATTTCATTTTTTCTTTTATTCTTTCTTGTTTCTTTCCAATCTGAAGGAAATGCTTGAGACCAAAAAGAAATCAAACAAACTGTAGATTAAAAAACAGAAAATGTTAATATTCATTTGCAAAGCATTTCGGTGGCCTTACCAAAAAACTTAATTACAAAAACCCGTTATTTTTCATTATTCTATTTAATTTTCTTTTCATTTAACTTTATTAGTTTCTATTAGTTGCTCGTATATGTCTGTAGTATGTGTAGAAGAGTCGTTGCAGTGTCTAGTGCAAGTTGATAATTAAAAACAAATTATTATTTCCCCTTGGTTTATATGTAAAAACCAAAGTACTAGAACCTAGTTAATTTTACGATTAAATGTTTATACATAGAAAAAAAAAAACAAAAAAACATTAAACTAAAATCAAAATATTATGCTTGTTATTCTTTCTTCGTATTTATGGTTTTCTTTCTTTTTTATTCTTTTAGTTGCGTGCTAGTTTGCTTTTTCCTTTTGTTTTTGTTAATCTATGATTTACTTATACAAACGAAAAAGAAACAACAACAAAAAACAAACTGTAAAATGTCCAAAAAAAAACAGACGGCGGATTAACATTATTTGAGAAAGCAAAGACGAAAGCAAGACAATTTTTTGTACTTTATCATACCATCGTGACACGTTTAAATCGAATAATAAAATAAAAGTAAATAAATAAATGTACCTATGTATTGAATGTCATCTAGAATACAAACTGGTGAAGGTGTGGTGATAATTAAATAAGATCATTGTATAGATGTAGAAGAAATTGCCCAATCTGTTGATGAATAATTACCTAATAATGTCTAAGAAGTAAGAAATCAAATTTTCAAAAAACAAAATAAATTGCTTCGTCTTTTCATTTCCTTGAAACTATTGTGGAAATTTTCTCTGTTGCAGAGAGTTCCTTCTGCGAGCCTCGAAACTATGGCGAAAGTTTTCTTCTATAAGCCATGGAGCCATTGCGGAGGTTTTCTTATATGAGCATCAAAAAACGAGCTCATAGGAGTGTCAGATTTTTATTTAAATTATGCTCAGTGTTAATAATAATAATATTGACGTAATGGGAAGAAGCCATCGTGATGGCATTGGCGCTTTTGCGAATATTGAAACAGACGCGGCAAAAATGGGTCTAATGGTTAATGAGTGTAAAGCGAAGTATATGTTGCCATCAAACAAGGATAGCGAATATCAACGAATTGGACAAAACGTCACAATAGACATTCATAACTTAGGGGAAGTAAAGGACTTCATCTACCTAGGATCCGCTGTAGACACGGAAAACAACATCAGTGGGGAGATCAAGTGGAGAATATCTCTTCCCAACCAAAAGCAAAACACTCTCTAGAAAAACCAAGATAACCCTTTATAGGACCTTAATCATCCCAGTCCTGCTTTACGGGGTGAAAGCGTCGATCTTATCGAAAGCGGATGATAGTACTCCGGATGATCTTTACAGTCTCGTATGCGAAGACGGTGTGTGGAGAAGAAGATACAGCAACGAGATGTATGAGCTGTACCGCGAGCCGCGACATAGGCATAGCTAGAAGAGTACGCATCGCAAATCTACAATGACTGTCCATGTAGAGCAGATTGATATCAACACGAAGGAGCGTTGACGCAAGCACATTGCAGGGAAATTGTACGCGAGAGGAGAAGATCTCTTCTTAGGTGATGCAATCAAGTGGAAGAAGACCTAAATCTCAAGACTCAAGTTCATCCTGAAGTGTAATGCCCACCTAAGTAAATAAGTTTGGTTTGGTCAGTGTTAAAATAATATCTCTTCCATTGGATTGGAACTAATTTCCAAACTGAGTACCTTGCCCTAGCCAGGATGAGTAAAGCAACAAGTCATGCACTTGTCTTGTTTTCATCAAGAGTGATGATGATTCATTTGAACTTTTCTAATTTAACTTCTGGCCCTAGAGTTGCATTGAGAATAAAACACACCGATTATGGAATTCGAGGCGAATTGTTTTAAATAACCAGGAACCAGATTTCGCAAGAGTGTATTTTAATTAAGTACACGAGAAAATGTCTACGCTCTCTGATTTCGATTCTGCAAGGGTAAATGTGGGTTTTTTTTTAAAGTCGTACTTTAAAGTAAACTTTCTTTCAGATAGTAAGGATCTGAGGGAAAACTCACTTAGGGGAATCTGGCTCTGTCATCGTTCTTTAATCAGCTCTCCCACTAACTGCTTCATACAAGTGATCTGATGGGGTACGTCGATGAGCCAGAGAAGGCTGTAGGTTTTCGACCTACGCAATAAAATTGTTAAGCACTTCAAGAACTATATAATGAACAGCACAATTTTATACCAACGAATTCCTTGGCCGAGCCCGATAGAGAAACTTAAGATCTCTCTTAATATATAAAAAGAAGTGTACGGTTAGTTGTGACTTGTGATCGCATCACTTGAGAATGGCTCGACCGTAGCTTAGGGGATGTTGGTAGGTGGTTTTTCTAAAAAAAAAATTGAAATCGGTCGACCCAGGAAAGTTATCATATAAAATAGTAAATACCTACAAATTCCAAATTCTAATAAATAGTAATAAAATAACTCACCGTAAAATAATATTTCCAGTTGTACTCAAACCAACACACTTTCATGAGACGAATTTATCAAATTGACTTTGAGTCTTTTAACACTACACTTTTCTGCCACTTTATATATTTT
The DNA here is from genome assembly GCA_914767635.1 of Melanostoma mellinum. Classification (NCBI taxonomy): domain Eukaryota; kingdom Metazoa; phylum Arthropoda; class Insecta; order Diptera; family Syrphidae; genus Melanostoma; species Melanostoma mellinum. The sequence continues at coordinate 51,447,068 of OU612060.1, read as the reverse complement.
TGCAATTTTACAGAACTTATTTAACATTCAATTGAGAAATGAGATGAGAAAATTTAATTTTAGATTTAAAACAAAATGAAAAGAATAACTGATCAACACTCATACAGTTTATTCACTCACGAATTCTAGAAGACGGAAACGGAACGGAATACGGTTTAAGCAGCCATTACGTAGAAACTGAAACTATTCATCCACCACTTATTTATTTCTACCGTTCTCTCTTGATTGCAAGAACAACTAACGAGATAACTGATGATGATGACAAATGGTCTCAGAAACATTTACAAAGCGTTATCAAAAACAATGAAAACATAAATTTGCAAATTTTAATATGCTAACAACTTGGAATCAATTTTATTTTTCCACAATTATAGAATTTAACACCGAGCGATTACAAAACGAATATCTTGTGGCACAACCCGTCAACGAACTATAATAAACTAATAAAGCTCTTCCTATAAATGCAGAAGCTTTTAAACTGACTCACTATATAAACAGTGATGCCAGACTAATCTTAAACTTTGGTTTTGAAATAAATGTATTAAATACAAATTTATAGTCAGCGCATTTTAAAGATAAATTGTCGGCTCTTGTTAAAAACACTCTAACTTTAAAATGGGGTCATTAAATACAAACGATTTATAAACACAACACTAGTGACAACTTTAAAATAGACTTAGTTAAAAATGAATTTGAACAGTACCTAAATTTCGACAGCTTAGGCAAATGAAGTAACAGAACTTAGAAGCAAAAAAAAACTCAGGTGAAAAATGTCATATGTATTGTAACGTGAACCCAACATTTTATACCAATTTCCTAATCGAAAAACGTTCAACCGAAAACACAACTGGCAGCACTTTAATGGAATGGTATAAATGACAGGCGTTGCTTGTAAGCCAGTGTGTGTGAGTGTAGAGAGACAGACAGACAGAGAGTAGACAGCAAATGTGGAGACAATGTAGAAGTTACTGGAGAGTTCTAGATGGCATGTCATTCGATATAAATAGCCCGCCCGAGGCAACCAGAGGGCAGTTTTGTTTATAGAGTGATAAAGTTAAGAGTAAATACAAGTGATAGTCCAAAAGTCGAGTTGAGTTCAAATAAAGTGTATATCGAAAGTAGATACTGAATAAAGTGGTAGAATTTAATTGAAAGGTAGAGTTTTATTTTGGCGAACTAAGCGCACGTTACATTGGTGTTAGAAGTGTAAATAAAACTTATTTGATAAAAAAAAGAAAAAAAAAAACTAGTTAAGTGCAAAAAAAAAAAAAAGTTAAATACAGTGAAAATGGGTAAGTTGTTGGAAGAGCTCAACTGCACTGAGCCTAAAAGTGAGTTAGGAAAGCGAAATCTTTCTAGAGCGGGATCGAAGAATGAGCTCGTCCTGTGCTTGCGCAACTATTTGGAACAGCAAGGGGAAGACGTAAGCACTTTTGTTTTTGAAACAGAAGTGAAAAAGAGGAAGTAAGTGAAAGTGTAGATTTTTCTAGTATGATGAAGCTTTTATTAGAACAACAAAAGAAGCTGATTGAAGAGCAACAGCAGAATATTCTCGGACGTCTGGAAGAGCAACGAAACGATCAAAAGAAGGAACAGCTTAATGTTCTCGAACAACTTGAAACACAACGAAACGAGCAAAAGAAGGAACAGCAGAATGTTCTCGAACAACTTGAAGCACAACGAAACGAGCAAAAGAAGCTGGTTGAAGAACAACGAAGCGAACAAAAGAAGGAACAACAGAATATTCTCGAAAGACTTGAGGCGCAACAGAATGTTTTAGAAGGTCAGAAAAACATTCTAGAAAGCAAATTGGGTAACATTGAGAAAAATGTTTGTGGCCTAGAAAAACGCATTGAATGTGTTGAGAAACGATTTTCCAAGCTTGAGAGTCAATGCGAAAGTCAGCTGGCCACTTTGGAGAAACGAATCGAAAACATGGCTAAGAAACTAGACCAGATGCGGAAAATGGAGCTACGGAAAACGTGTGGAGATTGTGTAAGGCAAAGAGAAGTACAACCACCAACATTCGACGGGCAGTCGTCTTGGTCAGTTTACAGGAGACAATTCGAGGCAGCTGCGACAGCAAATGGCTGGGATGACGAAGACAAATACATAGCACTGACTCTTGCTCTTAGAGGACCAGCAGCTGAATTACTTCAAACTGTTCCAGCTGGTAAGAGCGACGATTTCAGCTCTCTCGTGGCAGCTTTAGACAAACGCTTTGGGGAAAGCCACTTGAAAGAAGTCTTCAGAGTCCAACTCAATAACAGAGTCCAGAAAAGGGGTGAAAGTCTACAGCAGCTGCAAGCAGACGTCGAAAGACTGGTTCACCTGGCATACCCTGATTCTGGAGAAGAAAACATCAACCAGCTTGCTGTTGAGTCCTTCGTTCGTGGCATTTCGGATATACATCTTCAGAGATCTGTGCGAACTGCTAGAACACGAACTCTTTCTGAAACCCTAGAATTTGCATTAATGATGGAAGCATCTGAGCAAGCTTCTCAAATGGTACATTCACAGAAAAGCCATAGTCGAGGCTGGATCATTTCCAGGAGTTAAGTTTCAAAGGAACCAGCGAAACGGACTTGCCAGATGTTGGAATTGCAATAAGATGGGGCTCTTACAGCGACAATGCCGGTTGCCACCAAATAAAACTGCTTGTCGACGCTGTGAAGTCCCAGAAAATCAATTAACGAGCTGTAGAGTAAGACCGCAGACTTATCAATACCGAATTGGACATCAGGTAGAAAACCCCCAATGGAATTGCTGGCGGAAAGTAGAGACCAAGACTCAGCGGATGAGAGTGGAACCCATATTCGGATGGAACAAGGAAGAATTGAGGTCTGCTCAAAAGAAGGATCCAGACATCGGACCGATTCTCAAATGGAAAGAGAACAACACGAAACCTGACTGGAACGACATTTCGGACCAAAGCTATGTTGTCAAAGCTTATTGGGCACAGTGGGACTCGCTTCGCGTGCAAGAAGGCGTACTTCAGCGCAAATGGGAATCTCCTGACGGTAAATCTTTTGTAATGCAGCTTATTGTTCCTCAATCGAAAATCAAAGAGGTTTTACAAAAGATGCATAGAAGCCCTACAGGAAGCCACCTGGGAGTCAACAAGACGCTGGAGAACGTGCGAAAACGCTTTTACTGGCTGCATGTTAGAGGTGACGTGGAGAAGTGGTTCCGAAATTGTTATGTCTGTGATTCAAACATAGCGGTGAGTAGGCTTACAGATAGATTTAATAGAACAGGGACATGGGCCACAGTGTATAGCGACCGAACGAGGACACGGTATGACACAAAAGCGACAACGTCAGGATTCCAAGCAGGAGATCGTGTGTGGCTTTATAATCCTCATCGTCAAAAGGGATTGTCACCGAAACTTCAACAAAACTGGGAAGGTCCTTATACTGTAGTCACGAGGATTAACGACGTGGTTTTACCGCATCCAAAGAGGACTAAGAGGCAAGTTAAAAGTAGTTCATTGTGACAGGCTGCATCGATATAGTGGCGAGGCTGCAGATGGAATTATTCGGGACGAACAATCCTAAGGAGGGGGCAGTGTAACGTGAACCCAACATTTTATACCAATTTCCTAATCGAAAAACGTTCAACCGAAAACACAACTGGCAACACTATAATGGAATGGTATAAATGACAGGCGTTGCTTGTAAGCCAGTGTGTGTGAGTGTAGAGATGCTTGACAGCAAATGTGGAGACAATGTAGAAGTTACTGGAGAGTTCTAGATGGCATGTCATTCGATATAAATAGCCCGCCCGAGGCAACCAGAGGGCAGTTTTGTTTATAGAGTGATAAAGTTAAGAGTAAATACAAGTGATAGTCCAAAAGTCGAGTTGAGTTCAAATAAAGTGTATATCGAAAGTAGATACTGAATAAAGTGGTAGAATTTAATTGAAAGGTAGAGTTTTATTTTGGCGAACTAAGCGCACGTTACAGTATTGTAACGTGAACCCAACATTTTATACCAATTTCCTAATCGAAAAACGTTCAACAGAAAACACAACTGGCAACACTTTAATGGAATGGTATAAATGACAGACGTTGCTTGTAAGCCAGTGTGTGTGAGTGTAGAGAGACAGACAGACAGAGAGTAGACAGCAAATGTGGCGACAATGTAGAAGTTACTGGAGAGTTCTAGATGGCGTGTCATTCGATATAAATAGCCCGCCCGAGGCAACCAGAAGTCAGTTTGGTTTATAGAGTGATAAAGTTAAGAGTAAATACAAGTGATAGTCCCAAAGTCGAGTTGAGATCGAATTAAGCATATATACTGAATAAAAGTGATAGAATTAAATTAAAAAGTGAAGTTTTATTTTTCGAACTAAGCGCACGTTACATTGGTGTCAGAAGTGGGATAAAACTTATTTGACTAGGAAAGTGTAAAAAAAAAAAAAAAAAGTAAAAAGAAAATAATAATTATATACAGTGAAAATGGGTAAGTTGTTAGAAGAGCTCACTTGCATTGAGCTTAAAAGTGAGTTAGGTAAGCGAAATCTTTCTAGAGCGGGATCGAAAAATGAGCTCGTCCTGCGCTTGCGCAACCACTTGGAACAGCAAGGGGAAGACGTAAACACTTTTGTTTTTGAAACAGAAGTGGAGGAAGAGGAAGCAAGTGAAAGTGTAGATTTTTCTAGTATAATGAAGCTTTTATTAGAACAAAAGACAGAACAGCAGAAGGTTCTCGGACAACTGGAAGTACAACAAAAGAATCTGGAAGAGCAACGAAACGAACAAAAGAAAGAACAACAGAATATTCTCGAAAGACTTGAGGCGCAACAGAATGTTTTGGAAGGTCAGAAAAACATTCTAGAAGGAAAATTGGGTAATATTGAGAAAAATGTATGTGCCCTTGACGTACGAGTTGAAGGTGTGGAAAAACAACTTTCTGTTGTAGAGAATCGTTTGGAAAGCCGATGCGATAACCAGTTCTCTGTTCTGTCCAAGGAATTGGACCAGATCCGGAAAATAAAAATTCGAGAATCTGCTGGAGAGTTTGCAAGGAAAAAGGAGATGAAACCCCCAACATTTGATGGACAGTCTTCTTGGCCAGTCTACAAGAGACAATTTGAGGCAGCCGCAACAACAAATGGCTGGGATGACGAAGACAAGTACATTGCACTGACTCTTGCTCTTAGAGGACCAGCAGCTGAATTACTTCAAACAGTTCCAGCTGGTAAGAGCGGCGATTTCAGTTCTCTCGTGGCAGCTATAGATAAACGCTTTGGAGATAGCCACTTGAAAGAAGTCTTCCGAGTCCAACTCAATAACAGAGTCCAGAAAAGGGGTGAAAGTCTACAGCAGCTCCAAGCAGACGTCGAAAGACTGGTTCACCTGGCATACCCGGATGCTGGAGAAGAAATCATCAACCAGCTTGCTGTTGAGTCCTTCGTTCGTGCCATTTCCGATATACATCTTCAGAGGTCTGTGCGAACTGCTAGAACACGTACTCTTTCCGAAACTTTAGCATTCGCATTGACAATTGAAGCAGCAGAACAGGCTTCTCAGGGAGTACATCGACTTAGAGAGGCCATAGTCGAAGAATGCTCGTGCCAAAGAGCTGAAATACAAAAGAACCGGAGCGGACTAGCAAGATGTTGGAACTGCAACAAGACCGGGCACTTACAGCGTCAATGCCGACTACCACCAAACAAAGCCAGTTGTCAACATTGTGGAAGCAAGAGATCCAACCCAGAGCAAGGTAACAACAACACCAGCGTTGCCTATCAGCCCGTTTCCCATCAGGGAAACGAGTAAGAACCAACTTCGAGGGGCAGAGGCTGGTTTCTTGTATCGATGGCCCCAGAACCACCATCCAGGTCTCTCAGACCAAACGAGACAACAAAAGTCTGACTGTGGAGACTACTATTAACGGGAACAAACATGTGGCTACCATCGACACCGGTGCCACAGCCTCCATAGTACGTCGAGACCTGGTAAAGACGACGTGGCTTCATAACACCAATAGCTACCGTCTAAGAACCGCAACGGGAGAAGCAGCAAGAGTATATGGAGAAGTGTGTCTTAAGATCCGACTGGCCGATCTAGTGTTTACTCATCAATTCCTGGTGGCAGATATATGTGACGAGTGCATCATTGGAATCGACTTTATGAAACAGCACGGAGTTATTTTGGACATCGGTAATCAGGTTTTGAAGTACCAAAATAAGGAACTTCCAATGACCTATTCGAACGAAAGTACGTCGACACTGAGAACTGTCATCAGGGAAGATCTGATTCTGCCTCCTTCTTCTGAAGTGTTCGTTTGGACGAAACTGGAGGGTGAATTTGGAAGCCTTCGATACCTCATGGTGGAACCAGACCCAGAGTGTTCCTCCCAAAGCGTCATCATTGGGAAAACACTGGTAGCACCAAAAAACAAAATGGTCCCCGTACGATTACTAAACACCAGACCGTACGATGTAAGGTTGAAGAAAGGAGAAGTCGTTGGACGTTGCGAATCAGTTGCAGCAATTACGAAGATCACCGACGAAGCTCCGAGAAAAACTATAACTCCGGAGGAGCTCGAAACCATCAGAGCTAAAATACTGAATTCATCCAACCTTGATCACCAACAAACAAGGATGGCTGAAAGTCTCCTACAAGAGTACACTGACATCTTCGCATCGCAAAAGGGGCAATATGGTAGGACACAGTTGGTGCAGCATCGCATCAACACAGGAGATGCAAGACCGATTCGTCAGCCTGCAAGACGTCTTCCACTGGCCAAACAAGGTGAGGTTGAGGAAATGATAACAGCAATGAAAAAGGACGGTCTCATCGAAAATTCCAAAAGTCCTTGGGCGTCACCAGTGGTGCTAGTGAAAAAGAAAGACGGAAGCACTCGCTTTTGTGTGGACTACCGAAGGCTGAATGATGTAACTAAGAAGGACAGCTATCCCCTGCCGAGAATCAGTGATACCCTGGATGCCATGGAGGGAGCGCAGTGGTTCTCGACGCTGGACTTGAAGAGCGGATATTGGCAAGTTGACATCCACCCTGATGATCGGGAAAAGACGGCGTTTTCTACAGGTAATGGGCTCTGGCAGTTTAAAGTTATGCCGTTTGGGTTATGTAACGCTCCGGCAACATTCGAGCGTTTGATGGAGTGCGTTCTTCAAGGACTGACGTGGAAAGCTTGCCTAGTCTACTTGGACGATGTCATTGTTTACGGGAAAACATTTGACCAACATTGTAAGAACCTTAAAGCCGTGTTTCAGAGACTTCGAGAGGCTAACCTTAAACTGAATCCAGAAAAATGTGCACTTTTCAAAACCGAAGTCAAGTATTTGGGACACATCATCTCATCCCAAGGAGTAAAGACTGATCCTGAAAAAGTTGACTCCGTCAAAAATTGGCCAACACCACAGGACAAACATCAACTCCGAAGCTTTCTGGGACTTGCCACATATTACCGACGTTTCGTTAAGAACTTCGCTGGAGTTGCAAAGAGTTTGCATCAGCTCACCGAAAAGGGGAAGCAGTTTAAATGGTCAGGTGAGTGTGAGAAATCTTTCCAGGAACTCAAATACCGCCTCTGTAACGCTCCAGTGCTGGCACATCCAACACCTGGCAAAACATTCATCGTCGACGCAGATGCAAGCAACGTTGGAATCGGGGCGGTACTATCCCAAGTGCATGATGGCGAAGAGAAAGTGGTGGCATACTACAGCAAGGTCCTATCGAAACCCGAAAGGAACTACTGCGTGACCAGAAGGGAGCTGCTAGCTCTTATCTTGGCAACAAAGCACTTCCATAAGTACATCTATGGACAGAAATTCCTTCTGCGGACAGACCACGGTGCTCTGAGCTGGCTGTTGAACTTCAAAAATCCAGAAGGTCAAGTCGCAAGGTGGATAGAAAGATTGCAGACCTATGACTACCAGATCCAACACCGCAGAGGAAAGCTGCACTCAAACGCCGATGCATTATCACGAAGACCTTGCAAAATGGATTGCAAGCATTGCAAGCGGCAAGAAGACAAAGAAATCATTACCGCTCAGCGACTAAGAGCTGACCCCATAAGCGGATGGAGCAATGAGGAAGTGAGGACTGCTCAACAGGAAGATCCAGATATCGAACCCATTCTCGCATGGAAAGAAAATGAAGAGAAACCGGAATGGGGAGACATTTCTGACAGGAGTCCAGTTCTCAAAGCCTATTGGGCACAGTGGGACTCACTATATGTGCAAGAAGGTGTCCTCAGGCGAAGATGGGAATCCGCTGACGGTAAGTCATATGTGATGCAGCTGATCGTACCGCAATCGAAAGTCAGTGAAGTTCTTCAGGAGATGCACGACGGACCTTCTGGAGGCCACCTGGGGGTAAACAAAACACTGGAGAAGGTGCGACATCGGTTCTACTGGTTACATGCTAGAGATGACGTGGAGAAGTGGTGCCGAACATGTGACAAGTGTGCTGCAACCAAAGGACCTGGAAGGAAGATTCAAGGTAAGATGCATCAGTACAACGTTGGATCGCCTTTTGAGAGGATTGCAGTAGATGTGGCTGGGCCTTTTCCAGAGACCAACGCTGGAAACAAATACATTCTGGTTGTAATGGACTATTTTAGCAAGTGGCCTGAGGCGTATGCCATCCCAAATCAAGAAGCCAAAACGGTGGTCGACCAGATTGTGTTTAACTGGGTTAGTAGGTTTGGCGTGCCTATGGAACTCCATTCCGACCAAGGGAGGAACTTCGAGTCAAACATCTTCCAAGGAGTGTGCGGACTACTTGGCATTAAGAAGACGAGAACCACACCACTTCATCCACAATCTGATGGGATGGTTGAAAGATTCAACCGGACCTTGAAAGAACACCTCACCAAGGTCGTAGGCGACTACCAAAGAGACTGGGATAGGCACGTACCGCTATTCCTGATGGCCTATAGAAGTGCAGTACATAGCTCGACAGGACAAACACCATCTGACATCCTGTTCGGGAAAACCATGCGGCTGCCCAGCGAACTTAAATTTGGATGCCCCACAGAGGAGCCACAGGACACAAACGAGTATGTGGACGACCTCAAGGAGAGACTCGCTGACATCCATAAAAGAACAAGGGAACGGATGAAAGCCTACAGCGACCGGATGAAGACACGGTACGACACAAAAGCGACAACGTCAGGATTCCAAGCAGGAGATCGTGTGTGGCTTTATAATCCTCATCGTCAAAAGGGATTGTCACCGAAACTTCAGCAAAACTGGGAAGGTCCTTATACTGTAGTCACGAGGATTAACGACGTGGTTTACCGCATCCAAAGAGGACTAAGAGGCAAGTTAAAAGTAGTTCATTGTGACAGGCTGCATCGATATAGTGGCGAGGCTGCAGATGGAATTATTCGGGACGAACAATCCTAAGGAGGGGGCAGTGTAACGTGAACCCAACATTTTATACCAATTTCCTAATCGAAAAACGTTCAACAGAAAACACAACTGGCAACACTTTAATGGAATGGTATAAATGACAGGCGTTGCTTGTAAGCCAGTGTGTGTGAGTGTAGAGAGACAGACAGACAGAGAGTAGACAGCAAATGTGGCGACAATGTAGAAGTTACTGGAGAGTTCTAGATGGCGTGTCATTCGATATAAATAGCCCGCCCGAGGCAACCAGAAGTCAGTTTGGTTTATAGAGTGATAAAGTTAAGAGTAAATACAAGTGATAGTCCCAAAGTCGAGTTGAGATCGAATTAAGCATATATACTGAATAAAAGTGATAGAATTAAATTAAAAAGTGAAGTTTTATTTTTCGAACTAAGCGCACGTTACATTGGTGTCAGAAGTGGGATAAAACTTATTTGACTAGGAAAGTGTAAAAAAAAAAAAAAAAAAAAAAAAAGTAAAAAGAAAATAATAATTATATACAGTGAAAATGGGTAAGTTGTTAGAAGAGCTCACTTGCATTGAGCTTAAAAGTGAGTTAGGTAAGCGAAATCTTTCTAGAGCGGGATCGAAAAATGAGCTCGTTCTTCGCTTGCGTAACTATTTGGAACAGCAAGGGGAAGACGTGAACACTTTTGTTTTTGAAACAGAAGTGGAAGAAGAGGAAATAAGTGAAAATGTAGATTTTTCTAGTATAATGAAACTTTTATTAGAACAAAGAAACGAACAAAAGAAAATGATTGAAGAGCAACAGCAAAATATTCTCGGACGTCTGGAAGAGCAACGAAACGATCAAAAGAAGGAACAGCTGAATGTTCTCGAAAGACTCGAAGTACAACAGAAGAATCTGGAAGAGCAACGAAACGAACAAAAGAAAGAACAACAGAATATTCTCGAAAGACTTGAGGCGCAACAGAATGTTTTGGAAGGTCAGAAAAACATTCTAGAAGGAAAATTGGGTAATATTGAGAAAAATTTATGTGCCCTTGACGAACGAGTTGAAGGTGTGGAAAAACAGCTTTCTGTTGTAGAGAATCGTTTCGAAGGCGTAGAAAGTCGATGTGATGTTCTCACCAAGGAATTAGACCAGATCCGGAAAATAAAAATTCGAGAATCTGCTGGAGAGTTTGCAACGAAAAAGGAGATGAAACCCCCAACATTTGATGGACAGTCTTCTTGGCCAGTCTACAAGAGACAATTTGAGGCAGCCGCGACAACAAATGGCTGGGATGACGAAGACAAGTACATTGCACTGACTCTTGCTCTTAGAGGACCAGCAGCTGAATTACTCCAAACAGTTCCAGCTGGTAAGAGCGGCGATTTCAGTTCTCTCGTGGCAGCTATAGATAAACGCTTTGGAGATAGCCACTTGAAAGAAGTCTTCCGAGTCCAACTCAATAACAGAGTCCAAAAAAGGGGTGAAAGTCTACAGCAGCTCCAAGCAGACGTCGAAAGACTGGTTCACCTGGCATACCCTGATTCTGGAGAAGAAAACATCAACCAGCTTGCTGTTGAGTCCTTCGTTCGTGGCATTTCGGATATACATCTTCAGAGATCTGTGCGAACTGCTAGAACACGAACTCTTTCTGAAACCCTAGAATTTGCATTAATGATGGAAGCATCTGAGCAAGCTTCTCAAATGGTACATTCACAGAAAAGCCATAGTCGAGGCTGGATCATTTCCAGGAGTTAAGTTTCAAAGGAACCAGCGAAACGGACTTGCCAGATGTTGGAATTGCAATAAGATGGGGCTCTTACAGCGACAATGCCGGTTGCCACCAAATAAAACTGCTTGTCGACGCTGTGAAGTCCCAGAAAATCAATTAACGAGCTGTAGAGTAAGACCGCAGACTTATCAATACCGAATTGGACATCAGGTAGAAAACCCCCAATGGAATTGCTGGCGGAAAGTAGAGACCAAGACTCAGCGGATGAGAGTGGAACCCATATTCGGATGGAACAAGGAAGAATTGAGGTCTGCTCAAAAGAAGGATCCAGACATCGGACCGATTCTCAAATGGAAAGAGAACAACACGAAACCTGACTGGAACGACATTTCGGACCAAAGCTATGTTGTCAAAGCTTATTGGGCACAGTGGGACTCGCTTCGCGTGCAAGAAGGCGTACTTCAGCGCAAATGGGAATCTCCTGACGGTAAATCTTTTGTAATGCAGCTTATTGTTCCTCAATCGAAAATCAAAGAGGTTTTACAAAAGATGCATAGAAGCCCTACAGGAAGCCACCTGGGAGTCAACAAGACGCTGGAGAACGTGCGAAAACGCTTTTACTGGCTGCATGTTAGAGGTGACGTGGAGAAGTGGTTCCGAAATTGTTATGTCTGTGATTCAAACATAGCGGTGAGTAGGCTTACAGATAGATTTAATAGAACAGGGACATGGGCCACAGTGTATAGCGACCGAACGAGGACACGGTATGACACAAAAGCGACAACGTCAGGATTCCAAGCAGGAGATCGTGTGTGGCTTTATAATCCTCATCGTCAAAAGGGATTGTCACCGAAACTTCAACAAAACTGGGAAGGTCCTTATACTGTAGTCACGAGGATTAACGACGTGGTTTTACCGCATCCAAAGAGGACTAAGAGGCAAGTTAAAAGTAGTTCATTGTGACAGGCTGCATCGATATAGTGGCGAGGCTGCAGATGGAATTATTCGGGACGAACAATCCTAAGGAGGGGGCAGTGTAACGTGAACCCAACATTTTATACCAATTTCCTAATCGAAAAACGTTCAACCGAAAACACAACTGGCAACACTATAATGGAATGGTATAAATGACAGGCGTTGCTTGTAAGCCAGTGTGTGTGAGTGTAGAGATGCTTGACAGCAAATGTGGAGACAATGTAGAAGTTACTGGAGAGTTCTAGATGGCATGTCATTCGATATAAATAGCCCGCCCGAGGCAACCAGAGGGCAGTTTTGTTTATAGAGTGATAAAGTTAAGAGTAAATACAAGTGATAGTCCAAAAGTCGAGTTGAGTTCAAATAAAGTGTATATCGAAAGTAGATACTGAATAAAGTGGTAGAATTTAATTGAAAGGTAGAGTTTTATTTTGGCGAACTAAGCGCACGTTACAGTATTGTAACGTGAACCCAACATTTTATACCAATTTCCTAATCGAAAAACGTTCAACAGAAAACACAACTGGCAACACTTTAATGGAATGGTATAAATGACAGGCGTTGCTTGTAAGCCAGTGTGTGTGAGTGTAGAGAGACAGACAGACAGAGAGTAGACAGCAAATGTGGCGACAATGTAGAAGTTACTGGAGAGTTCTAGATGGCGTGTCATTCGATATAAATAGCCCGCCCGAGGCAACCAGAAGTCAGTTTGGTTTATAGAGTGATAAAGTTAAGAGTAAATACAAGTGATAGTCCCAAAGTCGAGTTGAGATCGAATTAAGCATATATACTGAATAAAAGTGATAGAATTAAATTAAAAAGTGAAGTTTTATTTTTCGAACTAAGCGCACGTTACATTGGTGTCAGAAGTGGGATAAAACTTATTTGACTAGGAAAGTGTAAAAAAAAAAAAAAAAAAAAAAAAAGTAAAAAGAAAATAATAATTATATACAGTGAAAATGGGTAAGTTGTTAGAAGAGCTCACTTGCATTGAGCTTAAAAGTGAGTTAGGTAAGCGAAATCTTTCTAGAGCGGGATCGAAAAATGAGCTCGTTCTTCGCTTGCGTAACTATTTGGAACAGCAAGGGGAAGACGTGAACACTTTTGTTTTTGAAACAGAAGTGGAAGAAGAGGAAATAAGTGAAAATGTAGATTTTTCTAGTATAATGAAACTTTTATTAGAACAAAGAAACGAACAAAAGAAAATGATTGAAGAGCAACAGCAAAATATTCTCGGACGTCTGGAAGAGCAACGAAACGATCAAAAGAAGGAACAGCTGAATGTTCTCGAAAGACTCGAAGTACAACAGAAGAATCTGGAAGAGCAACGAAACGAACAAAAGAAAGAACAACAGAATATTCTCGAAAGACTTGAGGCGCAACAGAATGTTTTGGAAGGTCAGAAAAACATTCTAGAAGGAAAATTGGGTAATATTGAGAAAAATTTATGTGCCCTTGACGAACGAGTTGAAGGTGTGGAAAAACAGCTTTCTGTTGTAGAGAATCGTTTCGAAGGCGTAGAAAGTCGATGTGATGTTCTCACCAAGGAATTAGACCAGATCCGGAAAATAAAAATTCGAGAATCTGCTGGAGAGTTTGCAACGAAAAAGGAGATGAAACCCCCAACATTTGATGGACAGTCTTCTTGGCCAGTCTACAAGAGACAATTTGAGGCAGCCGCGACAACAAATGGCTGGGATGACGAAGACAAGTACATTGCACTGACTCTTGCTCTTAGAGGACCAGCAGCTGAATTACTCCAAACAGTTCCAGCTGGTAAGAGCGGCGATTTCAGTTCTCTCGTGGCAGCTATAGATAAACGCTTTGGAGATAGCCACTTGAAAGAAGTCTTCCGAGTCCAACTCAATAACAGAGTCCAAAAAAGGGGTGAAAGTCTACAGCAGCTCCAAGCAGACGTCGAAAGACTGGTTCACCTGGCATACCCGGATGCTGGAGAAGAAATCATCAACCAGCTCGCTGTTGAGTCCTTCGTTCGTGCCATATCCGATATACATCTTCAGAGGTCTGTGCGAACTGCTAGAACACGTACTCTTTCCGAAACTTTAGCATTCGCATTGACAATTGAAGCAGCAGAACAGGCTTCTCAGGGAGTACATCGACTTAGAGAGGCCATAGTCGAAGAATGCTCGTGCCAAAGAGCTGAAATACAAAAGAACCGGAGCGGACTAGCAAGATGTTGGAACTGCAACAAGACCGGGCACTTACAGCGTCAATGCCGACTACCACCAAACAAAGCCAGTTGTCAACATTGTGGAAGCAAGAGATCCAACCCAGAGCAAGGTAACAACAACACCAGCGTTGCCTATCAGCCGGTTTCCCATCAGGGAAACGAGTAAGAACCAACTTCGAGGGGCAGAGGCTGGTTTCTTGTATCGATGGCCCCAGAACCACCATCCAGGTCTCTCAGACCAAACGAGACAACAAAAGTCTGACTGTGGAGACTACTATTAACGGGAACAAACATTTGGCTACCATCGACACCGGTGCCACAGCCTCCATAGTACGTCGAGACCTGGTAAAGACGACGTGGCTTCATAACACCAATAGCTACCGTCTAAGAACCGCAACGGGAGAAGCAGCAAGAGTATATGGAGAAGTGTGTCTTAAGATCCGACTGGCCGACCTAGTGTTTACTCATCAATTCCTGGTGGCAGATATATGTGACGAATGCATCATTGGAATCGACTTTATGAAACAGCACGGAGTTATTTTGGACATCGGTAATCAGGTTTTGAAGTACCAAAATAAGGAACTTCCAATGACTTATTCAAACGAAAGTACGTCGACACTGAGAACTGTCATCAGGGAAGATCTGATTCTGCCTCCTTCTTCTGAAGTGTTCGTTTGGACAAAACTGGAAGGTGAGTTTGGAAGCCTTCGATACCTCATGGTGGAATCTGACCCAGAGTGTTCCTCCCAAAGCGTCATCATTGGGAAAACACTGGTAGCACCGAAAAACAAAATGGTCCCCGTACGATTACTAAACACCAGACCGTACGATGTAAGGTTGAAGAAAGGAGAAGTCGTTGGACGTTGCGAATCGGTTGCAGCAATTACGAAGATCACAGACGAAGCCCCGAGAAAAACTATAACTTCGGAGGAGCTCAAAACCATCAGAGCTAAAATACTGAATTCATCCAACCTTGATCGCCAACAAACAAGGATGGCTGAAAATCTCCTGCAAGAGTACACTGACATCTTTGCATCGCAAAAGGGACAATATGGTAGGACACAGTTGGTGCAGCATCGCATCAACACAGGAGATGCAAGACCGATTCGTCAACCCGCAAGACGTCTTCCACTGGCCAAACAAGGTGAGGTTGAGGAAATGATAACAACAATGAAAAAGGACGGTCTTATCGAAAATTCCAAAAGTCCTTGGGCGTCACCAGTGGTGCTAGTGAAAAAGAAAGACGGAAGCACTCGCTTTTGTGTGGACTACCGAAGGCTGAATGATGTAACTAAGAAGGACAGCTATCCCCTGCCCAGAATCAGTGATACCCTGGATGCCATGGAGGGAGCGCAGTGGTTCTCGACGCTGGACTTGAAGAGCGGATATTGGCAAGTTGACATCCACCCTGATGATCGGGAAAAGACGGCGTTTTCTACAGGTAATGGGCTCTGGCAGTTTAAAGTTATGCCGTTTGGGTTATGTAACGCTCCGGCAACATTCGAGCGTTTGATGGAGTGCGTTCTTCAAGGACTGACGTGGAAAGCTTGCCTAGTCTACTTGGACGATGTCATTGTTTACGGGAAAACATTTGACCAACATTGTAAGAACCTTAAAGCCGTGTTTCAGAGACTTCGAGAGGCTAACCTTAAACTGAATCCAGAAAAATGTGCACTTTTCAAAACCGAAGTCAAGTATTTGGGACACATCATCTCATCCCAAGGAGTAAAGACTGATCCTGAAAAAGTTGACTCCGTCAAAAATTGGCCAACACCACAGGACAAACATCAACTCCGAAGCTTTCTGGGACTTGCCACATATTACCGACGTTTCGTTAAGAACTTCGCTGGAGTTGCAAAGAGTTTGCATCAGCTCACCGAAAAGGGGAAGCAGTTTAAATGGTCAGGTGAGTGTGAGAAATCTTTCCAGGAACTCAAATACCGCCTCTGTAACGCTCCAGTGCTGGCACATCCAACACCTGGCAAAACATTCATCGTCGACGCAGATGCAAGCAACGTTGGAATCGGGGCGGTACTATCCCAAGTGCATGATGGCGAAGAGAAAGTGGTGGCATACTACAGCAAGGTCCTATCGAAACCCGAAAGGAACTACTGCGTGACCAGAAGGGAGCTGCTAGCTCTTATCTTGGCAACAAAGCACTTCCATAAGTACATCTATGGACAGAAATTCCTTCTGCGGACAGACCACGGTGCTCTGAGCTGGCTGTTGAACTTCAAAAATCCAGAAGGTCAAGTCGCAAGGTGGATAGAAAGATTGCAGACCTATGACTACCAGATCCAACACCGCAGAGGAAAGCTGCACTCAAACGCCGATGCATTATCACGAAGACCTTGCAAAATGGATTGCAAGCATTGCAAGCGGCAAGAAGACAAAGAAATCATTACCGCTCAGCGACTAAGAGCTGACCCCATAAGCGGATGGAGCAATGAGGAAGTGAGGACTGCTCAACAGGAAGATCCAGATATCGAACCCATTCTCGCATGGAAAGAAAATGAAGAGAAACCGGAATGGGGAGACATTTCTGACAGGAGTCCAGTTCTCAAAGCCTATTGGGCACAGTGGGACTCACTATATGTGCAAGAAGGTGTCCTCAGGCGAAGATGGGAATCCGCTGACGGTAAGTCATATGTGATGCAGCTGATCGTACCGCAATCGAAAGTCAGTGAAGTTCTTCAGGAGATGCACGACGGACCTTCTGGAGGCCACCTGGGGGTAAACAAAACACTGGAGAAGGTGCGACATCGGTTCTACTGGTTACATGCTAGAGATGACGTGGAGAAGTGGTGCCGAACATGTGACAAGTGTGCTGCAACCAAAGGACCTGGAAGGAAGATTCAAGGTAAGATGCATCAGTACAACGTTGGATCGCCTTTTGAGAGGATTGCAGTAGATGTGGCTGGGCCTTTTCCAGAGACCAACGCTGGAAACAAATACATTCTGGTTGTAATGGACTATTTTAGCAAGTGGCCTGAGGCGTATGCCATCCCAAATCAAGAAGCCAAAACGGTGGTCGACCAGATTGTGTTTAACTGGGTTAGTAGGTTTGGCGTGCCTATGGAACTCCATTCCGACCAAGGGAGGAACTTCGAGTCAAACATCTTCCAAGGAGTGTGCGGACTACTTGGCATTAAGAAGACGAGAACCACACCACTTCATCCACAATCTGATGGGATGGTTGAAAGATTCAACCGGACCTTGAAAGAACACCTCACCAAGGTCGTAGGCGACTACCAAAGAGACTGGGATAGGCACGTACCGCTATTCCTGATGGCCTATAGAAGTGCAGTACATAGCTCGACAGGACAAACACCATCTGACATCCTGTTCGGGAAAACCATGCGGCTGCCCAGCGAACTTAAATTTGGATGCCCCACAGAGGAGCCACAGGACACAAACGAGTATGTGGACGACCTCAAGGAGAGACTCGCTGACATCCATAAAAGAACAAGGGAACGGATGAAAGCCTACAGCGACCGGATGAAGACACGGTACGACACAAAAGCGACAACGTCAGGATTCCAAGCAGGAGATCGTGTGTGGCTTTATAATCCTCATCGTCAAAAGGGATTGTCACCGAAACTTCAGCAAAACTGGGAAGGTCCTTATACTGTAGTCACGAGGATTAACGACGTGGTTTACCGCATCCAAAGAGGACTAAGAGGCAAGTTAAAAGTAGTTCATTGTGACAGGCTGCATCGATATAGTGGCGAGGCTGCAGATGGAATTATTCGGGACGAACAATCCTAAGGAGGGGGCAGTGTAACGTGAACCCAACATTTTATACCAATTTCCTAATCGAAAAACGTTCAACAGAAAACACAACTGGCAACACTTTAATGGAATGGTATAAATGACAGGCGTTGCTTGTAAGCCAGTGTGTGTGAGTGTAGAGAGACAGACAGACAGAGAGTAGACAGCAAATGTGGCGACAATGTAGAAGTTACTGGAGAGTTCTAGATGGCGTGTCATTCGATATAAATAGCCCGCCCGAGGCAACCAGAAGTCAGTTTGGTTTATAGAGTGATAAAGTTAAGAGTAAATACAAGTGATAGTCCCAAAGTCGAGTTGAGATCGAATTAAGCATATATACTGAATAAAAGTGATAGAATTAAATTAAAAAGTGAAGTTTTATTTTTCGAACTAAGCGCACGTTACATTGGTGTCAGAAGTGGGATAAAACTTATTTGACTAGGAAAGTGTAAAAAAAAAAAAAAAAAAAAAAAAAGTAAAAAGAAAATAATAATTATATACAGTGAAAATGGGTAAGTTGTTAGAAGAGCTCACTTGCATTGAGCTTAAAAGTGAGTTAGGTAAGCGAAATCTTTCTAGAGCGGGATCGAAAAATGAGCTCGTTCTTCGCTTGCGTAACTATTTGGAACAGCAAGGGGAAGACGTGAACACTTTTGTTTTTGAAACAGAAGTGGAAGAAGAGGAAATAAGTGAAAATGTAGATTTTTCTAGTATAATGAAACTTTTATTAGAACAAAGAAACGAACAAAAGAAAATGATTGAAGAGCAACAGCAAAATATTCTCGGACGTCTGGAAGAGCAACGAAACGATCAAAAGAAGGAACAGCTGAATGTTCTCGAAAGACTCGAAGTACAACAGAAGAATCTGGAAGAGCAACGAAACGAACAAAAGAAAGAACAACAGAATATTCTCGAAAGACTTGAGGCGCAACAGAATGTTTTGGAAGGTCAGAAAAACATTCTAGAAGGAAAATTGGGTAATATTGAGAAAAATTTATGTGCCCTTGACGAACGAGTTGAAGGTGTGGAAAAACAGCTTTCTGTTGTAGAGAATCGTTTCGAAGGCGTAGAAAGTCGATGTGATGTTCTCACCAAGGAATTAGACCAGATCCGGAAAATAAAAATTCGAGAATCTGCTGGAGAGTTTGCAACGAAAAAGGAGATGAAACCCCCAACATTTGATGGACAGTCTTCTTGGCCAGTCTACAAGAGACAATTTGAGGCAGCCGCGACAACAAATGGCTGGGATGACGAAGACAAGTACATAGCACTGACTCTTGCTCTTAGAGGACCAGCAGCTGAATTACTTCAAACTGTTCCAGCTGGTAAGAGCGGCGATTTCAGTTCTCTCGTGGCAGCTATAGATAAACGCTTTGGAGATAGCCACTTGAAAGAAGTCTTCCGAGTCCAACTCAATAACAGAGTCCAAAAAAGGGGTGAAAGTCTACAGCAGCTCCAAGCAGACGTCGAAAGACTGGTTCACCTGGCATACCCGGATGCTGGAGAAGAAATCATCAACCAGCTCGCTGTTGAGTCCTTCGTTCGTGCCATATCCGATATACATCTTCAGAGGTCTGTGCGAACTGCTAGAACACGTACTCTTTCCGAAACTTTAGCATTCGCATTGACAATTGAAGCAGCAGAACAGGCTTCTCAGGGAGTACATCGACTTAGAGAGGCCATAGTCGAAGAATGCTCGTGCCAAAGAGCTGAAATACAAAAGAACCGGAGCGGACTAGCAAGATGTTGGAACTGCAACAAGACCGGGCACTTACAGCGTCAATGCCGACTACCACCAAACAAAGCCAGTTGTCAACATTGTGGAAGCAAGAGATCCAACCCAGA
Source organism: Melanostoma mellinum (assembly GCA_914767635.1). NCBI lineage: Eukaryota > Metazoa > Arthropoda > Insecta > Diptera > Syrphidae > Melanostoma > Melanostoma mellinum. Next base: position 51,427,214 of record OU612060.1, on the reverse strand, counting down.
GCAAGGTAACAACAACACCAGCGTTGCCTATCAGCCGGTTTCCCATCAGGGAAACGAGTAAGAACCAACTTCGAGGGGCAGAGGCTGGTTTCTTGTATCGATGGCCCCAGAACCACCATCCAGGTCTCTCAGACCAAACGAGACAACAAAAGTCTGACTGTGGAGACTACTATTAACGGGAACAAACATTTGGCTACCATCGACACCGGTGCCACAGCCTCCATAGTACGTCGAGACCTGGTAAAGACGACGTGGCTTCATAACACCAATAGCTACCGTCTAAGAACCGCAACGGGAGAAGCAGCAAGAGTATATGGAGAAGTGTGTCTTAAGATCCGACTGGCCGACCTAGTGTTTACTCATCAATTCCTGGTGGCAGATATATGTGACGAATGCATCATTGGAATCGACTTTATGAAACAGCACGGAGTTATTTTGGACATCGGTAATCAGGTTTTGAAGTACCAAAATAAGGAACTTCCAATGACTTATTCAAACGAAAGTACGTCGACACTGAGAACTGTCATCAGGGAAGATCTGATTCTGCCTCCTTCTTCTGAAGTGTTCGTTTGGACAAAACTGGAAGGTGAGTTTGGAAGCCTTCGATACCTCATGGTGGAATCTGACCCAGAGTGTTCCTCCCAAAGCGTCATCATTGGGAAAACACTGGTAGCACCGAAAAACAAAATGGTCCCCGTACGATTACTAAACACCAGACCGTACGATGTAAGGTTGAAGAAAGGAGAAGTCGTTGGACGTTGCGAATCGGTTGCAGCAATTACGAAGATCACAGACGAAGCCCCGAGAAAAACTATAACTTCGGAGGAGCTCAAAACCATCAGAGCTAAAATACTGAATTCATCCAACCTTGATCGCCAACAAACAAGGATGGCTGAAAATCTCCTGCAAGAGTACACTGACATCTTTGCATCGCAAAAGGGACAATATGGTAGGACACAGTTGGTGCAGCATCGCATCAACACAGGAGATGCAAGACCGATTCGTCAACCCGCAAGACGTCTTCCACTGGCCAAACAAGGTGAGGTTGAGGAAATGATAACAACAATGAAAAAGGACGGTCTTATCGAAAATTCCAAAAGTCCTTGGGCGTCACCAGTGGTGCTAGTGAAAAAGAAAGACGGAAGCACTCGCTTTTGTGTGGACTACCGAAGGCTGAATGATGTAACTAAGAAGGACAGCTATCCCCTGCCCAGAATCAGTGATACCCTGGATGCCATGGAGGGAGCGCAGTGGTTCTCGACGCTGGACTTGAAGAGCGGATATTGGCAAGTTGACATCCACCCTGATGATCGGGAAAAGACGGCGTTTTCTACAGGTAATGGGCTCTGGCAGTTTAAAGTTATGCCGTTTGGGTTATGTAACGCTCCGGCAACATTCGAGCGTTTGATGGAGTGCGTTCTTCAAGGACTGACGTGGAAAGCTTGCCTAGTCTACTTGGACGATGTCATTGTTTACGGGAAAACATTTGACCAACATTGTAAGAACCTTAAAGCCGTGTTTCAGAGACTTCGAGAGGCTAACCTTAAACTGAATCCAGAAAAATGTGCACTTTTCAAAACCGAAGTCAAGTATTTGGGACACATCATCTCATCCCAAGGAGTAAAGACTGATCCTGAAAAAGTTGACTCCGTCAAAAATTGGCCAACACCACAGGACAAACATCAACTCCGAAGCTTTCTGGGACTTGCCACATATTACCGACGTTTCGTTAAGAACTTCGCTGGAGTTGCAAAGAGTTTGCATCAGCTCACCGAAAAGGGGAAGCAGTTTAAATGGTCAGGTGAGTGTGAGAAATCTTTCCAGGAACTCAAATACCGCCTCTGTAACGCTCCAGTGCTGGCACATCCAACACCTGGCAAAACATTCATCGTCGACGCAGATGCAAGCAACGTTGGAATCGGGGCGGTACTATCCCAAGTGCATGATGGCGAAGAGAAAGTGGTGGCATACTACAGCAAGGTCCTATCGAAACCCGAAAGGAACTACTGCGTGACCAGAAGGGAGCTGCTAGCTCTTATCTTGGCAACAAAGCACTTCCATAAGTACATCTATGGACAGAAATTCCTTCTGCGGACAGACCACGGTGCTCTGAGCTGGCTGTTGAACTTCAAAAATCCAGAAGGTCAAGTCGCAAGGTGGATAGAAAGATTGCAGACCTATGACTACCAGATCCAACACCGCAGAGGAAAGCTGCACTCAAACGCCGATGCATTATCACGAAGACCTTGCAAAATGGATTGCAAGCATTGCAAGCGGCAAGAAGACAAAGAAATCATTACCGCTCAGCGACTAAGAGCTGACCCCATAAGCGGATGGAGCAATGAGGAAGTGAGGACTGCTCAACAGGAAGATCCAGATATCGAACCCATTCTCGCATGGAAAGAAAATGAAGAGAAACCGGAATGGGGAGACATTTCTGACAGGAGTCCAGTTCTCAAAGCCTATTGGGCACAGTGGGACTCACTATATGTGCAAGAAGGTGTCCTCAGGCGAAGATGGGAATCCGCTGACGGTAAGTCATATGTGATGCAGCTGATCGTACCGCAATCGAAAGTCAGTGAAGTTCTTCAGGAGATGCACGACGGACCTTCTGGAGGCCACCTGGGGGTAAACAAAACACTGGAGAAGGTGCGACATCGGTTCTACTGGTTACATGCTAGAGATGACGTGGAGAAGTGGTGCCGAACATGTGACAAGTGTGCTGCAACCAAAGGACCTGGAAGGAAGATTCAAGGTAAGATGCATCAGTACAACGTTGGATCGCCTTTTGAGAGGATTGCAGTAGATGTGGCTGGGCCTTTTCCAGAGACCAACGCTGGAAACAAATACATTCTGGTTGTAATGGACTATTTTAGCAAGTGGCCTGAGGCGTATGCCATCCCAAATCAAGAAGCCAAAACGGTGGTCGACCAGATTGTGTTTAACTGGGTTAGTAGGTTTGGCGTGCCTATGGAACTCCATTCCGACCAAGGGAGGAACTTCGAGTCAAACATCTTCCAAGGAGTGTGCGGACTACTTGGCATTAAGAAGACGAGAACCACACCACTTCATCCACAATCTGATGGGATGGTTGAAAGATTCAACCGGACCTTGAAAGAACACCTCACCAAGGTCGTAGGCGACTACCAAAGAGACTGGGATAGGCACGTACCGCTATTCCTGATGGCCTATAGAAGTGCAGTACATAGCTCGACAGGACAAACACCATCTGACATCCTGTTCGGGAAAACCATGCGGCTGCCCAGCGAACTTAAATTTGGATGCCCCACAGAGGAGCCACAGGACACAAACGAGTATGTGGACGACCTCAAGGAGAGACTCGCTGACATCCATAAAAGAACAAGGGAACGGATGAAAGCCTACAGCGACCGGATGAAGACACGGTACGACACAAAAGCGACAACGTCAGGATTCCAAGCAGGAGATCGTGTGTGGCTTTATAATCCTCATCGTCAAAAGGGATTGTCACCGAAACTTCAGCAAAACTGGGAAGGTCCTTATACTGTAGTCACGAGGATTAACGACGTGGTTTACCGCATCCAAAGAGGACTAAGAGGCAAGTTAAAAGTAGTTCATTGTGACAGGCTGCATCGATATAGTGGCGAGGCTGCAGATGGAATTATTCGGGACGAACAATCCTAAGGAGGGGGCAGTGTAACGTGAACCCAACATTTTATACCAATTTCCTAATCGAAAAACGTTCAACAGAAAACACAACTGGCAACACTTTAATGGAATGGTATAAATGACAGGCGTTGCTTGTAAGCCAGTGTGTGTGAGTGTAGAGAGACAGACAGACAGAGAGTAGACAGCAAATGTGGCGACAATGTAGAAGTTACTGGAGAGTTCTAGATGGCGTGTCATTCGATATAAATAGCCCGCCCGAGGCAACCAGAAGTCAGTTTGGTTTATAGAGTGATAAAGTTAAGAGTAAATACAAGTGATAGTCCCAAAGTCGAGTTGAGATCGAATTAAGCATATATACTGAATAAAAGTGATAGAATTAAATTAAAAAGTGAAGTTTTATTTTTCGAACTAAGCGCACGTTACAGTATATTAGATTGCAAACGAAAATATGGAGTTAAGGTTCTATTTCTGTCTAGAAATTCTTGATTCAGAACAAATATTTGTTCGGAAATAAATCCCATTAAATGTCAAGCAAATGAGAAACTTCAGACAAGTTAGAGCAAAGTTCTAAGAAGTATTTAAAAATAGGGATTGTCTGATTTTAGATTTATTGTGGCTCTAAAAGAGTGTGAAGCTAAAATCAATTATAGATTGATTCAAGTGTCATTTTAAGCTAGTGTGGCTCAAAGGCTCACTTTAAGGCAATTTCAAATGAAAGGTTCAAGCCTTGCGCAAACCAATGCGGTGAGATCGTAAAAAAATAATGAAACTCAATGGGGACGTTCAAAAATCGTGTCCGGAAAGCTTTTTGTTGTTGTAACAAGTGTGTTTAATGGAAAAAAAAGCAGAGCAGCGCAGCTCAGAGCAGAGCAAGAAACATGAAAAATGTCAGGCAACTTAGAGCAGAGTCAGCTGGTGCCAAAAGTCAGCTGATAAGAAAGCAACAAACATTTTGTAACCTTAGCTAGTTTGGAAAATTATGTTTGATATCCTATTATAATAAAAATCTGTATTCGGAAACATTGGATTAAAAACTAAAATAACATGCGATGTTAGTTCAATTGATTTTAAGTTAAATTCAATTTCTAATAGATTGCAAAACGCAAAATATAAACAAAAATATTTGAATCAAATGTCAACAGCTGATTTTGACACTTTGCTCCAATCTGCTCTTGCTCAAAAGTAAGTGCAGAAAATGCTGCTCTAAAAGCTCTAGAGCAGGTCATTAAACACACTTTACGTGTTAAAACGTTTCGCAGAATCACAAATTAATTTCTTCTAAAAAGCTGTCTAAAGGTATCCGAGTATTTTTGGTATATCTTTCTATTCAAGTGATCAGCTGATAGAAATTTTATTTTTATTTCTTTTCATTTTGAAATTTGTTTTGGTGTGCATTTATTTCAGCATTAGATTCTTTTAAAAGGTATGGGAAATCAAGAAAATATAAATTGTAACCGTCTGCAGCTGCTGTCTGCAGCAATCTTGAAAAGATAGCTAAATCGTTCAAAATTGTGTACGGGTTATGCGAGATAGGCTATTTGATAGGTTCTTGAACGTGATCAATTGCAGCCAGACACAGCTGTTGATTAAATGTGACGCTATCTTTGATTTCACTACAAAAAAATCTATACAAATAACATTGTCTACTGTTACAGTCCCGAAAATATTGAAAACACAATTGAATTTTAAAATTTATTTCAAACCAACCGATACAAAATGGCAACGAGTGTTTCTGTTCCAATTTAGATTGTGGACAAAGAAAACATTTGGATAATGTGAATCCTCAGATGACCACATGTCCAACTTGTTGTAATTGGTTTTCAAATATTTTTGAAAATTTTTACTTTTGTTTTGTTTTAGATTGAAGTTTTTTTTGAAAATCACAATGGCTTCTTTTACGTTCCGCTTTAAAAAATATCAATACCAAAAGCCTGATTCTTCCAGTCAAGCCAAATCTTTTCACTCAAAGCTCAAATTGTGTTATGGTTCTCAGCAGGTCGCAAGGTTGTGACTTTTGAGCAAGATCGGACCCAAAATAGCTGAAAATGTGGGGCTTAAGGTAAATTTTTCCAGTTGCAGCTTGTAAATCAAATCATTTCTTCCTTATTTATATGAATCCGTTGTTTTTAATTATTTTTTATTTTGTATATGACATAAAGATAAAACGACGAACCCACGCGCATCTTCCGAACTGGCTTCAATGTTGCAAACTTTTTATTTATAATTTATGTAACTATAACCTCTTTAATTTTTTGCCTGGGGGCTCTCTATGCATATATTTCTTTAAAATAAATGTGTATTTTTTTACATTTGGCATTTTACGCATCATTAGAATGAAAACTTTCGGCTAAAATATGCCGCTGAATAAAAACAAAACATAGACCCTAATCCAAGAAAAAGGCCACTCCAAAAAACCACATTTCCAACAGTAGGAGGTAGTTTGTGACTAGTGAAATAAAATGTTATACCAAAGAAAAGGTTAAAGAAGGTCAACATTGGAAAAAACATTCTCATAGCTAAGACCAAAACATACTCATGCATAAATGTTGATAGACAGAAAACCACTAAGGACGCAATCACTCCCGAATCTTTACAGAAGTGACTATAGCAATCCTTATAAACAAACTCGTGAAACCACTCGTGAACGCTTAAATTCAACTTGCGATAATATGTTCTAAAATCTGGCGATGTCCACCAATCACTGTAATACAAACGATCTCCAAACCTCATTACTTCTCCCGTGAAGTTTAGCCAACAATGCAGAACTAGATAGTTATTACTAAGAAATATCAAAGTCGCCGGCAGCATCAATGTAAAGCATTTTGAGCTCAGATCAGCAATTGTGAAATCATTTTTGTCGAAATTCTTAAAACTAGGCAATATGTAGCCTTCGCACAGAAAGCTTGCAAGAAATATTGCTGAAATCATTTCTAAAAGGCACATTGTAGCAAATTTCCACCTGATCCTTTCTGTTCTGGGGTATGAGTTTTGATAGATAAATGTTGGTGCAAACATGTAGTAAAAATAAGAAGACATTGATGTTATGTGTGTCATATTGAAATCAGGCTTTGAATGTTCTGCAAGGAGTTTCGGGACATTTGTTCTTATAAAGGCGTGGGCTTTCATCATGAGGCGAAGTATTTCAACCGTGAGTACTGCTGCTGATCCAAAAGGGAGTTCCAACGCAAGGCAAATAGCTGTGCCTGTGTAAAGAAAGCCAATCTGAAATCCCAACATACCCATGATGCAAAATGTATTCCAAAACTTTTGAAAAACTGCGTCTGAAAAGTGAATGTACAAATGTAAAAATAAGTTTTTCAAAAATTAACAAATGACTTACTCTGTTTATTTTTTTGCAAAACATAGTTCCAAGCCTCGAGGGCATAATATAAGCCAAGGATTGGAAAATGTAGTAATCCTAGTACTGCAAGTACTATGTGCAGCTTTCCAAAACCTTCCATCATTGTGTTCAGGCTTAAAGTTATTCTGAAATAGTTGAGCAATTTGTTTATATTATTTTACATTTGTTTTAATTTTAAATGTTAAGTTTATACTTTAAGTTTTTTTATATTCAATCTATAAAAAATAGGTACCAAAATATAGTGACTATAAAATAGCAAGTTCGTGCATTGAACTTTACCCAGGGTAAACTCTGGCCTCCTTGACAAGCCTTTGAGTTGCAGTAACAGTAAACAAGAAAAGAGATTTTTAAGCTGTGTGGTTTATTTAAACAAAAGAAATTCAATAACAAAAAAAAAATTAATCACTGCTTCTCTGTCCACGGGCTTACCAGCCGCTCACACTATTTCATGACTAGCAACAGCGGAGAGCAGATGAAGAGGGTTCCGGAATTGTTAGACAACTTACAACAACTTGAACATTACGACTGTGCGTTTGGACGCTCTTGTGGGATGTAAAATAGATCCCATAGGTCACACATGTTCTGCTCATTAGATCGGACTGTACTGATTGGCAAAAGAAATCGTTTCGTAAGGCATTTGCTTAAACCCTTCTAGAGGTGGCGACAGAATGTTACATCTCATATGAAGTGGTAATGCACTCCTCGATCGGGAACAGCAGGATTTTCAATTCCTAGTTTTCTAAATAAGAAATGTTACTTAACGTGTTGCGGCAACATCCCCTCCCCCATTGTAGCGCACCGTAAAACTTGAACGCCCCCTCAGGAAGAACAGAAAATACAAGAATTTGTTTGGGCTTTCGCCTTTTCACATGTGAGCGCTTTCAATTGGAGATAGCTCATTGAAATCCATTATAAGAAATATGAAAGGCAAACATTCTATCTTCCCTGTACTGAATATTCAAATTGAACAGAGTGAAGTATTAAACTCATCCCACGAAAAGTCTCACAAAAGATGTCCTCGATTCTAACGCATAAATACCCTAGTAGTTGTAAAATAAACTAAAGCACTTCGTTACGTAACGCGTTACGATGCCAGCCTGCCATCAATTTAATCAATGTCAAATTGCGGTACTAAAGTGCTCGATAACGCGAGAAATACATAGTAACACAAACACTTAATTCAGTCCCGTTTCCCGTATTACTCGATCACGTGTGCGGTAATCCCTTTCTGTCTCGCATACGGCTGAGGTAAGCAGACTCTTACTCTATCACTCGAGCAAACAGCACTTAATGAGCTCAAGTTAAATAATTTTAATATTTAAAAGCTCAACTAAAATTTGTTGAAAATATTACTTGCTTCAGGCGTCACAAGACGCTCACTCAATTTTTCAATGAGAGTAGACTTCCCAAAACAGTAGAAGCGACAGTTGCAGATTTCACAATTTAGCCGTTAATCCAATGAGGATACACACATCGACGGGATAAAAACGCAGTGTTTTCGTACGTTTGAACTGTCGCGACGAAAGTTCAAACAACAGAAATAGTATTTAGAATGGACCCTTTTCAAGAGAAAACAATGTATCAACCCATCTGAAGTAAATTTTAGGACTTCATAATAGATTATGAAAGAAACTATCATTTGCTTTAACAAGCAATCAAATGCAATTGAATGAAGCCAACAGCACTTGGCAGTACTAGCCTCAACGAAACATACCTTTTGTTTTAACAGTAGAATCGGCAGCACTGACTAAAGTCAATCGCAGTTAAATTGAAAAACGAAGTAGGCTGTGCATTTCCGGTATCTAATTCAAAAAAGTTTGTTCAATTGTCCAATAAAAGTATAAAAAGGCTTCCTTCAATTTAAAAAATCGGTTTTTTATTGTAAAAAGATAATAATTCAATGGTGTTTCAAGAAAGATCGATTTCCATTTGGTGTGAGTGTGTAATTTTCCTCTTTTTTTTATTCGCAATATTATTCAGTGATGTAAATTTTAAAGAAATCATTGGTTTTATTTCCTCTGTTTGTTTAACGCGTATCTCAATCGGTTATAGAAATGGAATTTTCCTCAATTTACTTCTCTTGCTTTTGTTAATTGTTCATTCAATTTTAGTAAGAGCCCAAGCTAGAGTTTCAATCTGGAATCCAGTGATAGCTAGCGGCCATTTAATTTTTTTGTGTTGTAAAAAAAGTGAAATTCGTTTTCTAATGTTTAAATAAAAAGTAATCTCATTTCTAAATATGTTCGGTAAAATGCATTCCTGTTTGACAAAAGATGTGTTGTTCGGTTCAAAGTGAAATTCGTTTTCCTTTAAAATATGTATCTATTTCCAAAGACAAGTGTAGTGTAAATGTTGTACCTAATCACATACCTATTAAGTTCTTAAAAAGTGCATCTTTCGTTTCACCTAAAGAAAAAAGAGTAACCCATTTCAACAAAGTTCATTTTTCCAAATAAAAACCGAAGCAGTGATGAAGACTCAAACGAAGGGGTAAGTTTCATAATCCTTTTACTAATTTCTTATTCATTAAAGCTTCTTTAGTAATTTAAGACCGTTTGATCAGATTATTGCGTTAAATAATCACACGTACTTTGTGGATTTTCTTTCAAAATTTAATTTATTGCTTTTTTTTGATGAGTTAGGTGTACTTTTATCAAAACTTCTAGACAAGAAGCTACAACAAAAACACTTCCATTTTTGAGTGACACATTGACCTTGCGAAAAAATCTTTACAGTTTGTCCAAAAAATAGTGAATCAATTCCAAGAACATTGTTTTTCCAGGGTTATATCTTTTTGTGAGAAATTGGTTAGTCTTTCGGGAATTATTACACTGTCAGCCTTATTTATAAACCCGTATTATCGGCGGATTAAGGTTACTACGAACTTAATACTTCACTAATACTCCAAACCTTATTTATAAAAAAAATACACCAGTATTAGCGACGGATTAAGCTAATACTGGTTCATAGGAGTTTTAAGGGAGGATTAAGGTCGTATTATAGTCAAATGTCATTTTGAGGATAAAAGTGAAGGAAAAATATTGTTGAAATTTCTGGAGGAAAAGTGGAAAATATTTTGGTTTTGTGATTAATTTAAATTCTTTTTCCGCCTTAAAAACCAGATAAATAAATTAATAAATTAAAACTAGTATTTCTTGTTTTGTTTTGTTTAATATCCATTTTAGAAAAATTTCCGCCAACCACAAAAAAAAATATAATCATAACACTCGGGTTCAACGCAATTTAGTTTTTCATGTAATCTAACTTTTTTTTCAACCTCTAATTGGTCAGAAGTCACGTATCAAAAGAAGAACTGAAACTCTGGCCAATCAGAGTCCGAAAGAAGTAAGAATATCTGAAAAAACTTAATGCGTTGAACGTGCACAATGAAGTCAGCTGGGATTTGTTTACGTTTATAGTAACCAAAGCTACAGATGGGTCATTTTTTTGATGAAAAATTTGACATAAGCAAGTATTAACTAATACGGGTTGGAAAATGTTTATAAATAAGGATTCGCTCGACCTGGCGTAAGGGAGTATTAAGTGCTAATACTAGTATTAACTAATACCAGGTTGAACCGAGTATTAGTGAAATCTAATAAATAAGGCTGTGTGTGTTTAGTTAAAAAAAAGCAGAGCAGAGCAAAACACAATGGGGGTATTCATCAAAAGTTAGATTTTCAGATTAACTAGCTTTTCTCGGCCTCTGATTGGCTAAACGTTAAGCTTTTCAGTTGACAAATTCAGCAAATTTTGTTTTTCAGTCAGGAAAAGAAGGCTGAAAATCTAGATTCAGTTAGATTCTGTTTATTAAGCTGTCAGATGCGATACGTACCATCAACAAAAAATTATACTTGCCAAGTGAAGGTAATTTGCTGTGCGTGATTTTTATTTAAAAAATAGAACTGTGCCATGTGTTTGTGAAATGTTTATCGGAGTAAAGTCATCAAGTTATTGAATTTTTTTGACATGTGAAAATCAAAACCACCGCACCTGACTTATCTACGTAGATAACCGTCCAACGCAAAACGGAATAAAGCCTTGCGCAAACCAACGCGGTGAGTGCGTGCGATGCGATTGCGTTAAGTCAAATCCCTATGTAATCTTAGTGCCGAATTACACCCAGACGGTTTTGCAAAGACGGAAATAAGTGCGAAAGAGAAAGCAGATGAAATAGAAATACTTTAAAAAGTCTCAACCCGCAAAGTTTTGGGTTGAGGATTGTCCACTTGGCTTGGATGGTTTTTGACGTTTCTTTTTCTTGTCTTTCTTTGTTTCTTGTCGTTGCTTTATTTTATCTTCTTATGTTCCTGAGTAAAGAAGTAGTTTGTTGTCGGACAATTTCTTTAATTTTCCATGAAAATACATAAATTTTCCGTACCCATGGTGTCAAAAATCATTGCTGCAGGATCTAATTAAATTATTTACCATTTCAAAAGACATTTGGCTTCTTATGAGTTTTTTGTTATTGATATATAAAAAATGCAGCTGAGCCTCTTTAATTATTTTCACACTTTGACTCTGTGGGTGAGAGCAAAAAATGAAAGAGAAATGTCAAAAAACACGCAGCCGAAAAACGTCTGAGTGTAATAATGAGAGACTGACGGGATGAGGGTTCAAAAGAAAATATACGAAAAACGCAGCAGGCAAACAGTCTGAATGTAATTCGGGACTTATGGACGTTTGACTTAATGCATAGAGATTTGACTTAACGCAATCGCATCGCACGCCCTCACCACGTTGGTATTCGCAAGGCTTAAGTTTTTCAGTTAATCTTAAAATCTGAATTGCTATGAACGCCCCCAATGTCTGGCAAACTTAGAGCAGAGTCAGCTGGTGCCAAAAGTCAACTAAAAAAAACAACAAACATTTTGTGACCTTAGCTAGTTTGCAAAATTATGTTTGGTAACCTATTATAATAAAAATCTATATGCGGAAACATTGGAATCAAAACTAAACTGACATGCGATGTTAATTCAATTGATTTTAAGTAAAATTCGATTTCAAATACATAGATTGCGAAACGCAAAATAAAATGTCAACAGCTAACTTTGCTCGAATCTGCTCTGACCTCTGACTCAAAAGCAAGTGCAGAAAATGCTGCTCTAGATCGATCTAGAGCAGGTCATTAAACACTAAAAATGGGGGAGGATTTAGTAGGCTTGCTTTTGAAAGCTTGTCAATCTTAATGAAGTGAAAAAACAGAGTCAGGTAAACCATTCCACATACGGGTAGTGCGATTGAAATAAGAAATCTCTACACTTGATTGTACGATCCAAGTTGGGCTCAAGGTAAAACTGATGGACATTTCATCAGTTGGCAGAATTCGCGGCCAGATTTTTTCAAGGGAAATCTGCAACTAACTATTCGACTTATGAGAGTTTATGAGAACACGCAGTTTTTGTGTGCAGAAACTTCAGTGGTCAAAGTAAGCTAAGTTGCAAGGAAAATGAGAAAAATTAACGGTAATCGTTTTTTGACTATACATATATTTGGTAGGTTTTTTTGTTTCTAGAAGTAGAATTTTTAAAGTTATATCAGGAGTGGCGCGTTCCCGCGCACCGACAGCTCGAAAGAGACACAATGCAGTTCAAACTTTCTGAATAACATAAACTATAAAAACAATTAAACCGATTTGAAAAATATTTGGAATGCTTCTTTTTTCGGTTGAAGCGCAGTGTCTCGTCAATCAAAATTCAACAAAAATATTATTTTTTCAATAAAAAAAAAAAGTCAGAGTGAATAAGGCCTTGCGCAAACCAACGCGGTGAGTGCGTAAGTCAAATCTCTATGTAATCTTATGGACGTTTGACTTATTACATAGAGATTTGGCTTAACACAATCGCATCGCACGCACTCACCGCGATGGTTTGCGCAAGCCTTAATAATTTCAGAGTCTTATGTTGCCCTGAACCTCGTAGAAAAGAAAAAGTCTGAAATATTTTACATACAAATACCTACCAGATGATGCGTTTCTTCTTTTTTGCTTAAAATACATAGGTACGAGGTCCTGCTCTTAACTGACTTTCTGTGGCATACGACAGTAATATGATGAACATTTTTGTTATTTAAACTATGTTTCGCCAAGGAAGGAGGTATGTACATATATAGTCTATTGATTATGTCATTTCTTAAGGAACTCGAAATAGAATGGATTTTTATTGCATGAATCAATCAACGGACTAATTTTAAGGAAAAAACCGAAAGTGCTATTAAATTAGAGGGTGCAAATCGGAGATATGGATTCCGAACCATCTTCATTCGTTTTTTCAATGTATCTCGAAAACGAAGCAAAATTTTGATGCAACTCGAGGAGTTTTTTAGTAGAAAGCAAATTTTCCCATCGAAATGCATTTTTTGAAAAATTTTGAAAAAATTGCTCCATAAAAAAGAAAGTAAATACGGTTTTCTTTAAAATGTTTTATCAGATGACTTTCTATGATTGAAATTCACCGAAATATTGGCACTTAAACATGGACATAATCGTCGTTTTTCATCCTTTTTACACTTAAATTTTATTTTGTTGAAAGAAAATAGTTTTTTACTCATTGGAAAGGTATTTGTTATAAAAAAGTGTTTTATATACTTATTTTTGGTTTTGTTTTTACTTAACAATATACATAAGTGTATAATTCTGGTACTATTATAATTCTTCAACAACATTTTGAAGGTCTATATCGATATCAACATCTATACATCTTCTCTCTCTTTTGCAATATCGGCTACTTGCACATTGTCGGAATGAACTCCCATACATTCCTTACAAAATATTAGAACAAGCAATTTGTAGTTTTCTGCAACCAAAGCTTCCATGGCTGTAGTGCAGCCATAAACTATTTTTTAAAGAAATATCTCTGGTGCAGACGCTGCAATTGTGCCAATCGGAATCAATCCACAACCCCAGTTCAGAGTGGTTTCCGTGGCACTGTTGGATATGGAAAAACCTTCTTAGGCCACTTCTTCTTTTTTATAATGAGCAAAAATATTGAAAACGACGACAGTTGCTTAAGATCTGGTTCAACTTTGCTACATATAAAGAAACTGCAGTCAGTATAAAAAGCATCGAAAATGTCGGTTAATGTCTATGTTCAAGTGATAATAATTCGGTGAATTTTAATCATAGAAAGTTATCTGATATAGCATTTTAAAGAAAATTTTATTTACTTTCTTTTTTATGAAGCAATGCCTATACCTTTCTGCAACCAGAAAGAAATGCTTTAAGAAAAACTGACAAAAAATCAACAATTTGAAAAAGAACTTTTTCTGTCGGGAATTTTATTATTTAGGATAAAAATTTTTTTATAATTTTTCAAAGCATGCATACAAAGGTATGGCATGAGGGGCTAGAGTACAAACTGCAAAGGGACCTACCCAGGCAGTACTACTGCATAGTCATATCAACTCTGAAATGGAGTCCGTATTAAATACGAGAGGCAATGTTCGGAGATTAAGAAGAACCAAGCCACACGAGCTAATGGTCTAAAAGTCATGGGAAGCATTAAAAGTTTAAGCTTCCCTTAAAGCGATTATATTATTGAGAAAGAAAAATCTGTTGTCGATCGTTCATAGATTGGTTCTGATTACGAGGAGTTTTTAATGAGGTAAGAATCCCACACTACTTGGTATCGAGTACTGCCAAGTGTCTTTTGAAGATTTCCTCCTGACAAAAAAAAAAGAATGCATTTCGATGGGAAAATTTGCTCTCTACTAAAAAAAAAACGTCCTTCGAATTGCATCAAAATTTCACTTCGTTGAAAAAACAAATGAAGATAGTTCAGAACCCATATCTCCGATTTGCACCCTCTAGTTTAATAGCACTTTCTGTTTTTTCTTTAAAATTCGCCCATTAATCGATTCATGTAATAAAAGTATATTCAATTTCGAGTTCCGTTAATGCCCTTTTTTACGACATAATCAATAGACTAATAACTTTTTACCTACATACGAAAACGCACACAGAATTTTTATATATATCGTTGCTAGCGCATCCGATAGGTTTTTGTAAGCGCTTCTACACATATTATCTCGTATAGTTGTTTTGTTTTACTAATCGAATTCGCTATGAACACAACACAGGCTTGCAGATTTTTTGGTTCTTTTCCTTTTCTAATTAAATTCCAATTTTATATGAATATGAAAAAACTTCTTCTTCAAATCAAATAATCGATGGTTTACAAACCTTCCATTAGTTAGTAGATCATGTGAGATGTTGTCAAGCAGTACCATTAAAAATATTGCCACAAAAATATAGTACAAACTTCTGTTGGTCTCATTACTCATTAAAGAAATATGAAGTGACTCCCGTACTATAAACACTTTTCCTTTCTTTATTCGTTTAGTTTGAAGTTTATTTGAATTTGAAAGTTCTTCCCGCACCAGAGACATTATTGTCGGAAAATTCTTTTGATCGCGTCTAATTAAATCGAGCTGAAATGTGATACTGAGCAATGTGCTGAAGAATAAAAAGATTTTATGCTTTTTCGTCTTATTCGAAAGGTTAAGGTGGCAGAATCCATAAAAATGAATAGAGCTGTAAAACGACAAAGCTATGACGAAGAAGGTGTCATAATGTTATGTTTTCTTTTTTTATATAGGTACATATATCAAAACACATTATCATTAAAAAAAAAACAAATAAATCAAAGTGGATCTTGTGAAAGCTTTCGCCATTTTTCGAAAAGAAAATTTATTTAATCACTTGAACCCCTTGTTGATCAGTATGGTGTCCCTGTAAAGAGTTTTTTGAGAGAAGAAAGCAGTAGATACATATATCCCCCTTTCAATTCATTTTATAGGCTTTCAAAGCGAAACACCACTGCACTGGTGCAATGTGGAGGCATCAACACTACTTTACATCTTAAAAAAGTAGTCCTGACATGGAATAGTGTAAAGGCGTCAGGATTGTCTACCCATTCGCGTTTATTGTCTCTTCCTACGAACAAAATTAAATCAAAAAACAATGAAAATTAATAAGGTGGTTATAGACCACAATAATTTTTCTCAAACAAACAACCTTCGCTAACTGAGCATTTTTACAACATTTTTCAACAGCACTCAAAAAATTCCCTTCAATTAGGTCTGTTCGTTGAACTTTGCCCAGGGTTGATCCAGGTTTTCTTGACAACCCTGTGAATTATCAAAAAAAAAACCTGGGGTTTCCAGTCCTCAAAAAACGCTATACCACAAATCACCACACATCCCTGTCATTAAAAAAAAATACATGCCATTTGACAGCTCTCAACTCGCCACAGCAAAAAGCTAGGGCGAGTTGGGGGAAAACCTACCTACTAACCTTTCGTTGATTGAATCCCTCACTGAGGACGCTGCTGGCAGACCTAGCGGGGTTTCAGGTCCTGATAAAGCTGTCTGAGATCCTTGCCTAGCAAGTTCATCGGCGATCTCATTTCCAGTTATGCCGTGATGGCCCGGAACCCAAATGAGACTCAAGGAATTTAATCTTCCGATCGCATTCAGAGAGCTTTTGCATTCCCGGATAACTTTCGAAGTGGTTAGAGGGTTGTGCAGTCGTATGTCACCGCTCTCCACAAAGGCACCAGCACCAGAACCCTCGTCAGTTTTGGAGCCATCTGTGAAGATTCGATAACAGTTCTTTCCAGGCTCAGATTCTGGAGCGAACCAGTCCTGAACCGAAGAAAAGTTGACTGAGTAATTTTGACGCAGTTTGCGAGCCTTGGGATCATCGAATCAGACGGCAAATCCGTTAGACGTGAGACAAAAGATATGTTGCTTGCGAGTTCCTCAAAGCTCCAATGCGAATTGTGCCAGAGAACACATCTCTTTAAACGAGAAATGGTCTTGAGAGTTCACCCCAAGATGTAGCTATCAAGGAGAGGAAGATTCAGCAGTACGTCGAGAGTAGCTCCCGCTGTGCTGGGGATGGCCCCAGTCACACCAAGACAAATTGTTCTTTGAAGTTTAGCAAACGAGGCAATAACGTATCTACGCGAGAGCTTATTTCACCAAACAACTGACGCATAGGAGATGATTGGTCTAAGTCTTATCATAGCCGTATAGATCCAAAGAACCATTTTCGGTGAAAGACCCAATGTCTTGCCAAAGGCTCCTTTACACTGCCAGAAAACTGACAGTGTTTTAGTAGTTTTAGACTCGACATGTTTAAAAATGAAAAAAAAGGTAGACTCCCATCTCGAGATTACTTGGTAAAAATTATTATCTAACGAATGAACTTAGATTTTTTTTATTTTCGATGATCCAGGCTCATCCAGCCCCAAGTAATGAGGTGCAACGCCAACTCGCCTTTTTTTCGAGGCACGTCCGAATAATTGCTGCCGTTGCCGTATTTTTAAATATTTCTTTGTGAAAATTTTACACAGCATTCTCGAAATGTGAAAGAAATTCGAACTGTTTTCTCACAAAAAATTCGCAAGTGCCTTTTTTAACAAATTAACATTATCCCATCCCCCCATCATGTGTATGCTAACAAAACGTCAGATCCACAGCGAAATATGGGAGGTGCAACCTTGAAAAAGTGTGTGTCACGAGTAAACCCACAAGGAGGTATTCTCTCACCCCTGCTCTGGATCCTGGTTATGAATGAGATCCTCGTAGCTCTCAAACATGACGGCGTGAAAGTGGTTGCCTATGCCGATGATTTACCTCTTCTGGCGACGGGGAAATTCCCTTCCACTATTAGCGCACAATTGAATTATACACTAACCAAGGTAAGCGCTTGGACAAAAAGATGCGGCCTTGCAGTTAACCCCCTGAAAACAGAGCTGGTACTCTTTACAAATAGAAGAAAAATACCTACTTTTGAGCAACCAAGACCAAATAAGACCCCTCTTAAGATCTCTGATCAAGCCAGATACCTGGGAGTGATCGTAGACAAAAAACTAAATTGGGGTCCCAATATACAAGAAAGATATAAAAAATCTATGATAGCACTGTATTCGTGTAACAGGATTTTTGGCAAAAACTGGAAACCAAATCCCAAAATCATCCTGTGAATGTATACTGCCATTGTAAGACCTATCCTTTCTTATGGCAATTTGGTCTAGTGGAAGGCGCTGGAAAAATCCACGCATTCAAAAATCCTAACCAAAGTACAAAGATCAGCCTGTATTTGCGTAACTGGTGCAATGAGAACTACACCAACCGCGAGCTTGGAAGTAATCCTCAATCTCACACCTCTTGATCTCTATGTTCAAGAAGTGGCAGCAAACAGTGCACTTAGACTAAACAAGTGTAATGTCGGGAAAACCAGCCAAACAGGACACGCACAGATCTTATCGCGATACGCAGAAAACAACATCTGCACGGATTACATAACTCCATACCTGGACTTTAAAAAATCCTTCACAACCAGCTTCCCCAATAGGCAGGATTGGGAGAATGAAACACCTTATCTGAACGAGACGTCTATATCAATCTATACCGACGGTTCAAAAATGGAAGTTGGAACAGGGGCAGGCTTCTTCTCAGAAAGCCTAAAACTTGCCAGTTCATTCAGACTTCCAAATCACAGCAGCGTCTTCCAAGCCGAGATCTTGGCAGTTACAAACGCTGCAAAACAGGTATCCATGATGGCGCTATCACATGCTGATATCACTTTTTTCATTGATAGCCAAGCAGCAATAAAAGCGATTTCTGCCACTCTTGCCAAATCAAAGCTTGTTTCTTGCTGTCGCGAAGAGCTAAGGGATCTTGGCACGCAGCATCACGTTAGACTCTGCTGGGTTCCCGGTCATAGTGGTATACCGGGAAACGAAAAAGCGGACGAACTAGCGAGAAAAGGATCAACACTTGACCCTTCTCTCATTGATATATCGATCAGGATTCCACCCTGTGAAATGAAACCGATCATTTGTAAAAAATAATACGAAAATCCAATGAAAGATGGGAATGCCTATAGACTCCTGTGTTACTTCCAGGAAACTATGGCCGAAATATGATAAGAAAGAATCTGGAAAGCTGCTATCATTGAATAGACCTTCACTGCGAATGCTTGTCAGTATCATAACTGGACATAACCTACTAGGTTATCACAAAAAGAAAATGGGTCTTTGCACCGATGACCTATGCAGAGGATGCAATGACGAAGACGAACACGAAGACACAAGTCATTTCCTTTGTCAATGCCCAGCACTCTGTCATACTAGGAAAAAATTTCTAGGAAATTACTTTTTAAATGAACTAGAAGAATTATCAGACGCTCCAAAAAGCACCCTGTTAAACTTCACCAAGGCCACAAAATGGTTAAATACCGAACAGACATAAATCATAGGTTTCTAGGACGTTACAATACTTCAGGGTATCACAATGGATCTACATTGATCTAAGTGTGGCGGAAATAAGATCAACCGTCAGCCCATTTTACCTAACCTAACCTAACCACCCCCCCCCCCCCACCCCCCCACCCCTTCCTTAAGTCATATCTAACTTGAGGTAAGTCGTATAAGAACAATGTTTGTTCATTGAAGCCTTAGGCTTGCATTGTGTTCAGTACAAAGTGTTTTTTTTTATTTAAACCTAAGCCCGCCCTCAAGGTCAAATTGAGTCTTTTTTGAGCTCTGGATTTACCTTCAACTCGCAGTAGAGACACGTACTAGGTTTTTGCTGCGGAGAGTTCGGTCACAAACAGGGCTTTCAAACGGCATGCATTTTTCTTCAAATGACAGGATTGTATTGTGATTTTTTGGTTTAGCGTTTGTTGAGACAACTGAAAACTCAGTTCTTTTTTACAATTATAGGGTTGTCAAAGAAATCTAGGTCTACTTTAAGACAACGACATTTGGAATGTTTTTCAGTTTCTGAAAGTTCAATTTTTATGTATATTTCCCAGCCAATGTCGGCAGTCGGCACTAGTCTGGAAAAAATATCTGAGTCGTTGTGAGATAGTCAATCCGATAGGTTCTTGAACGCGCTCAACAATAAGCATTGAAGCAACCATCTAATAACAAAATATTACAGTTTTATTTGACTTAACAATATTTAATACTAACACTTAACAATTATGCAACAATATGGCATATAGTAGATTTATCATATGAAAAGCTTCATAAGCCTTAAGCATCACTTCATTCCATTACACACCCAAGATACGGGTGCTATCCAGTCAATCCAATTCGTTATTTCGTTTGATGGGCAATTTTGTCTGGCATAATACTCCATCGAGTATAATGAGATCATAAAACTACTTCCTGTTATCAATGTGAACCATAAGACTAAGTTTCCAAATCTTTGAGGAAGGTCTTTAGTAAGGAACACCAGTCCAACTCCTACACATCCAAAATTTAAAAACATAACTGGATAAAACATTTGCAGAGCAAAACCAATTATGTGCTCGTGCATGTAAGCAGATAAGAAGAATACCAAAAGCGAAGACGCCACTTTTGAGCCCTTGAAAATGTGGTTATAAGCATCTTTATAGACATACTCGTACAGCCAGTCATGGACAACAACATTCCAGTTCCGATAGAACGCTTCATAACTACTAGCCGTCCACCAATCTTTGTAGAACATTCGGTCACCAAACCTCAGGATTTCACCAGTGAAATTCAGCCACGAGTGCAGTATCATATAGAAGGCAGCCAGCATTATAACAAAGCCTGGCATCATCATTCCGAAGATTTTCACAAGCAGACTTGCATTGGTCAGTTCCTCGATTCCGTAACTTGAAAAGTGTGCATGGATATGTCGCTCGTAGATGTAGCTATACAGAAAAGCGACAGCGACGACTTCAAGTAATCGATTGAATGCAAACAACCACCGAATTTGATGTGTACGAGGATATGAATCACAGTAAATTAGCGTTGGCGCAAAGAGATAGTAAAGATATGAAGAAAATGGAGGCATTTGAACGGTTTTGGAGTTGTTTTCATCGTCTGTCTTCAATTTTCCACTTAATACTCTGCCAGCATTTGTTCGCACAAAGCCATGTACTTTCATCATGATACGAGTCGTTTCCAAAAGCATTACAGCACCGGGTACGTAAGGCAAATCAAACATCAAACACGCCTTGGTTCCAACGTACAACAGCGATATTTGAAAAGTAATCAAAGCTGCCAAGCATGAGTAACTCCAGAGTGCTTGAATAGACTGATCTGAAAGTAAAAAATTAAATGAGTAAAAAAATCAAAAAAGGAATCTTGTGATATACTGGGACTTCTCTGAGGAAGTAGAGATGTTAGGTTTGTTCGTTGAAGCCCTGTGCTCGCCAAAAAGCGTTTATCGAAAAACATCAACTCGCTCTGAATGTCAAACTGAGTAATTTTTGAGCCCCGAGTTTGCATTCAACTCACAATGAAGTAGCACTAGGCTACAAGCAGGAATATGTGGTGATTTCATGTTTAAACGTTTTTGGAGAACCAAAACCACGGGTTTATTGACAACTTATAGGGTTGTCAAGCAAACGATATCACCACTTCCCTGATGTTGTTTGACAGCTCTATTCGTTACCTGAACTCGATCCAGCAAAATTTAGGGCTATTTTTGGCGAGTGGAGTAGAACCCTGTTGCTCAAAAATTACTCAGTTTGACAATCAGCGCGAGTTTAGGTTTTCAAAAAAAAAAAAAGCTCTTTAGCGACCACAGGGTAAACTCAGGGCTTAAAATGAAGGGGATATGTGGTGATTTCGTGGTTGAGCGTCTTTCAAGACCCGAAAACCCAGGTCTTTTTGACAACTCATGGGTTTGTCAAGGAAATCTGGGTTAATCCTGAATAAAGTTCAACGCACACAAACCAATGAAGAGCTGTTTTCAAATTTAGCGGTAAAGTCATTCGATTGATTTTCCAACTTACTTTTTTCCAATCTCTGACGAACATTTGCCCACATCTTAAAGGCATAGAATAATCCCAATACTGGGATATGCATCAGACTCCAGATTCCCATCACCTGATGAATCCCTCGAAGGCCAACTTTCATAGTGCTTAGTCCAAAATTCAATCTAAAATTATAACAAATATTTTACTATATCCAAAAAAAATTGTGTTCGAACACACCTTCCCAATACGAATAAATCGTAACAGACACTGTTCAGCAAAAACACAGTTAGAATAATGAAAAATATGTTGTAGATACTCTTCATGTGATCAATTTCCAGCAATGCTGTCAGATAGGATTCTCGAACAGCAAAAACTTTATCTGGCAATGCTCTTTTTCGTGGTGATGTGTTGTCTTTGTTTTCAGATTTAACTGATTGGTTTTGAGAATTTTGAGACAGTCTATTACTATATGTTGTATTGTTGTTGTTACGCTTCGCAAAATCATTGAATTCGTGGGTTTGTAGTTCTCTTTGACGGATCTCTTGAAGGATGTCGTCAATCATGATTGTCATCTTTTTATCGACATCTTTTAAAATTGAGTTTTGGAAACTCTGTGAAACAAAAAAACATGTTATAGAATTGTGTATTAAAATTGATGAGTTGATTTTAATGCTTACCTCTAGCTTTTGTTTCACAAAACTTAAGTCCAGCTCCTGGGAGGCCATTTGAACTAATGAACGAATAAAAGTTAAGAAGGGAAAATTTTAAAAAATTTATTTCAAATCCGATTTGATAAAAGCAAAAGCCAAAGTTGATTGAATTGAGAGATTAAATTCTACTTATCTATAATCTATACAACTACGTTGATAAGATACAATAATATAAAGATATGTCGCACGTTTTAGGATTGATATAGAAATAGGTAGGAAGTTCAATAAATATACAAATAGTTATTGAGTCTTGAGAGCAGTTTCTCGTAAAACCCTGGCCATTAATTATTATCTCTCAACTGCTCCTTAACTTTAAAACACAGGAAACAGTTTTTCTACATAGCTTTGAACAACAGGGCTGCAACAATAAAGTTTGTTTGATGTACGTACCGGGGCGCCAAAGTGTACACATCCGAGCGGGGACCCCGGAGCCTAGTGCATTTCTCACAACCGTATACCTTGTGAGAAATGTAAGGGGCCTACAATTTTTTGCTGATTCAGAATGCCTAATTGAGAAAGCGCTGTAAAGGCCAGCTGCTCAATCGAATCATAAATTTAAGTTCTGCATAAAGTTCTTCTTTAGTATGGGGATTTTATGTAGAACTTAAGAATTCCGGAACGTCTCATACAAAAATGAAAACTTTATGTAGAACTTAAATTTATGATTCGATTGAGCAACTGGCCCTTAATGGCAATGAAAATCTTGTATCGGGGGACCTGCCAATTTTTTGCGAATGGTGAATTTTTTTTTTTTAGGTTGGATTCCAGCCACTAACCTCCCACGTAGCAGACGGACATGTTGATCCAACCCAAAGCTATTCAAGAAATGCGTTAAAACAACTTGAATAAGGGGAGAACCATCATCAAAGTTGCCGCTCAAAGAAGAAAAAATGCTCTGAATTTCATTACGATGCTACAGGACAACTTCTTGTGAATGACGACTAAATTTTGCACAGGCGTCGAGAGTATTGTGGAGGCCTATTGAACGAATAGCATAGGTGCTGGGTAAGACGAGAAAATATTAACAAGAAAAAGATTAGGAGACCTCGTTTTTAGATGGTCGAGGGTTCTCATCTTCTGCGATAGTTGGCCTTAGCAATGGAAGTTGCCTTCTACGGCAAGAATTCCATAGCGAATTATAGGCTATTATTATAGTTCATATTTACAAATGTAAAGCAAAAATTGATGTTTCTCAAAAATTTACAGAACAAAGCGCGATATTGAAAAATTTTATTTTACATTTTCGTTTTACTTCAGCCTAATGAAGCTAAATTTGTCAGATTGCGGCGTATCGGATATCGTATATATCTTCTTTTACCAATGAACGAAGCGGAAGGAGGTACGCAAAGTTGCGATAGCCACCGTTTGATCAAGCTGATTCCCCACACATTGCTTGAAGGTCATTGATATTTTGAAATTGAAATTTAACGTGAGCAGCTTTTCGCCCGGAACATTTTTGTTCGTCCGGAACTTAAAAGCTATTATGAGTTTTTCCCTGAACAAAATTCCAGACTTACACTTTTCCGCTTTTGTTGTACACTTGTTCGCCTCCCAAAAATAAGTGAAATAAATTGCTCTTAACGTTTTCTTATTTCACGGGGAAAAATAGCTCTTAATAAGGGAAATTTTTCGAACATGGAAAATTTTCCCCCCAAAACTCACAATAAGGGAAAAGTGAACTGGGATCTTTTCGAGGGGAATGCTGTTCACGTGAAACTTAATAAAACTCTCAGATAACTAAAGAGGGTTTGCTGAGGAAAAGTCAACAGCCGATGCAATACAAAACATTTGATAGAAAAATACTCCCCGAGCTGAAGGAAAGACTCTGCGCCGCGATTGTTGTCCAGCACTTACATGCTGCTCACAACGTTGGACAATGTAAGTACCAAAAGTATGAGAGTAAAGTTGACGGTAGAGAAAAGATGAAGATTCTTCGGATGATAGCAGGAATAAAAAAGTTTGAAAAATAGCATCTGGGAAAAAATTAAGAAAACTAATTCGTGAAAGTCCCGCCTCGCGCAAATTTTAGCTCTTAAGTTTTCGATGTAAAGGCATCCAGCGCATAGACAAATAATTGCAGCGAATTGACTTTCCACAGTGGTGCACTGACATTCCCCAGGGGTGCACTGGGGCAGTGCAATTCGAACAAATCTAGTAGCTGTTCGGGAGCTCTCCAATTCTTCAATAGGTACCTACTCTTTGTTCAATGAAACATTTAAAATTTAAAACAATTTATTCTTTTTGTCGATGAAAAGTCGTTTTCTGTCATTGAAAATAGATATTCGCATTTTGTGCGACCGATTATCCATTGCATTCAGTTGGATTCAGGTTAATGTACCTCACCACAACAAAAGTCAGGGGAAGAAAATATCTATCACATTCATTTTTGCAAAAGACACTTGTTAGAAAAGACGACGTCAACGAAAAAACAGTACATTTTGTATCAAAAACTTATACGATATACGACCTTCTTTCAGAATCAACTTTACCAAAGCTTCTTTGTTTAGAATTTTTCATTAAATTTTCCCCACTAATGTTTTTTGTTCCTAACCAACCGAATTTCCACATTTGATTCAATTAAACACTAATTTTCAAATATTTCAACAAGATTCAAATATTTCAACTAATTTTCAAATATTTCAATAAGATACCTCTTCAAAATACTGAAAGTTCTTGTAGTACTTGAGATTGAAACAATTTCAATTGCCACTTCACACCCACGTGCTTCTTAACTGAACATTTAACAACTACAACTGTTTGAACAATCTCAACTCAACAAATGCACTTCGTTTCACAGTAAATTGAAAAAAAAAAAAACACATTACTTGACCTTCCCTGATAAGCAGAAACACTTTAATAGTAAGGAACCAGCACTTATACAACAAAATTTCATAAAAAAAACTAAAAAAAACATTTGCACGTTATTTTCAGTACATAACAAAAGTAATGTGTCTATCTATAGTACCTTTTGATTTACTTCCGGGATTCACTTTGCAATCTTTTGTCAATATGTCTTCACCCATTTGGTACTCAAGACTTCTTACTCAGCAGTTTAATTTTCTCACAGTGGCAGTCACGCCGGGCTTTAATTTTTGATATGATTCAACACTAATCACACGAGGTTGAACTGAGGAAATGCGATCGGCTGAGCTCCGATAGGTCTTTATATAAACACAAGCGTAGTACCTAACAAAACTAACCGGTCAACATAATAAACAGGGCTACTTTACCAATAACAACAAAGTAAGTAAGTACATAATGTAGATCTCCGATGCACTCAGTGTATAACAGAAGTGAGTAATAAACTAATAACCATGAGAAGCTATATCGACACAAGCCTTTTGTGGAAAGATAACGTCATTTGAAGATAAGAGCTTACGAGTACACTTGCACCCGAATGTTTGTACCGACACACCAACCGACAACGAATGAAAGCAATCTGAGCCGCCTCGGCAGGAAAGTCGTAGACGGTGCTGTGGTCTAATTCGAGTTTGTTTACTTGTCGAAAATTTTTATCAACAATTGAGAGTAATAACCCCATTCAACTGGGGGGCACTTTGCACCTATTTTCTCATTATCGATGTACGAATTTCATTTGACATTCAAATATTCGAAAAAATTGAACAGTTTTATCACAAAGGCCTTGTTGGTGGTGGGTAAATAGGGTCCGGTACACTTCACCCCAACGAAACTATTAATTCAAGGTGATTATATCTGAAATATAAAGTGAAATTTTATGATTATGATTTTGTAAGATTGACTTGGTGATAACTAAAAGAAATGTTTATTTATTGTTTAAAAAAAACTAACCTTTGAAGTTCGAGATAAGAAAATCATAGTTTACAATAAAAGTTCTATATGTAGCTTCTGCTAGATTATCGATAGTGGAAATGGAAGTATCCTTACATGGTAGTTGTACTTGGAGTGTTGTTTTTTACTTCCCAGTCGGAAGTTATTGGTTTCGGTTGTTGAACTTGACGAAAGCTGTTCCAGGCTTCCCTGAAAACCTCATGACTGTCAAAAAAATCTGTCATATCTGTTTCTTAAGAACAAGCAATCAACTGAAAAATATGTACAGTACATATATGCTTGTCACTTGATGAAAATTTGGGATTCTGCAATTCGGAATTTTAAAGTTCGACATTTTGCAATTCTTGATTTGGTGATTTCGCATTTGGGATTATGCACCTATCCAAATGCGAATATCTTCTAAATCGCTCGTGAGATTTTTAACACCAAAAAGATTGATATGCTATTCGGGAATTTAGAGTTCGGAGTTTTGCAATTCGGGACTTTGAAGGTCGGGATTTTGCAGTTCTTGATGTTTACGTAAAAATTTTCAATTCGGGATATCGACACCAACTCGAATCCTCAAACGATCGCTCGTCTAATTGGTTAAATGGTTTTGAAATATTTTTGAAAATTTTAAAGAGGGATACCTAGTTTTACAGTCCTGCTTATTTTGACATTCTATTCGAATGAAAGTTTAGTCGTATTCGAAAGAAGTGTATTTTGAGACTCGAATGATTCGAAATTTTATATGTTTAACATTTGAATCATTCGAGTCTCAAAATGCACTTCTTTCGAATTCGACTAAACTTTCATTCGAATAGAATGTCAAAATAAGCATGAGTATGAACTTCGCTATTTAAATCTAAATGAGAACCTACTGGTCCCAGATTCCGTAACTTTTCAGACGATTATAATTCAATCGTCTCTCGTAGATTCTATCGTCAATTCTATCATATAATCTTGGTGGAAAGCTATTTTACTATCGTCCTACAAATTTTAAAAGGGCCTTTAAACGTGTTTTTTACTGCCTAAAATTCAGACGATAGTCGCCGAAAACGGTACTGAACCCGGCCCCTGAATTCAAGTTTTTTAATAAATATTTATTCATGATTTTTCATTTTTTCATAAGTCATTGCGATTCGAGTGTCCACCTCAATGGTCACTAAAGTTGAATCATATTAGGTTTGTTCGCCATGGGGTCGTTTTTTGAGAAACCTTAAGTCGTCCTGAATGTCGAATTGAGTGTTTTTTGAGCCTAGGGTTGACCTAGGTTTTCCATCAACTCGCCCTAGCTTTTTACTGTGGCGAGTTGAGGGCTGTCAAATGGCATGTATTTTTTTAATGACAAGGATGTGTGGTGATTTGTGGTTTAGCGATTTTTGAGTACTGTAAAACCCAGGTTTTTTTGACAACTCAAGAAAACCTGGGTCAACCCTGGGGAAAGTTCAACGAACGGACCTATTGTTTCTAAATGACCCTGTTGGATAGGCTATCTCCTACAATCCTTTTCAAATCATTCAGATATCTTTTTCCAGTAATCTGCAGACAACAACTGTGAAATATAAAAAATATATTTTTTAAAACTAGACCCAGAAATAAATTTTCTGTCAGCTGATAACTTGAATAGAAAGGTATACCATAAATTCTAGGATACCTTTAGATAGATTTTTGGTAGAATTATGTGCGTGTCTCTGCTAAATGTTAAGCACGTAAACAGCAACCAAAAGCTATCCGTATACGATTATCCGATTTCATTAGGCATTAATTTTGTGGCGCGTCAGTATATCCTTTAAAGTTATAAAGCTATTTAGTTATACAGGGTGTTTTGTAGCTGTACGACAAAAGCTCAGAGCGTATAGGACGTAAATTGCATTAGGGAGGCAGTCTATCTCCCTCTGTATAGCCTGGAGCGGCAATTTTATAAAAAAAAGCTTACACTTTGTTCTTAAATTAGCATCGTAGTTCAAATTGTTTCAGTAAACAGTCAAAATATTGTGAAAAAAAATCATTTTTTGTGATGATTGGTAGCTAAGACATGCGATTTATTTGAAACCTAGGTAGGTATAAGAGTTAGATTTCTAAACACCCTTTTTGAACGAAACTGTCATGTAAGTGTTATTGTATGTGTATGTACATTGTACATAATAGGTTCAACATAGATTTATATTTTTTTATATACAGACCACTTTATGTTACCGTATGATTTTTTGACTTCAGGCATTCGAAATAAAGCTGTTGCCAAGTGAAGTCGTGTTCTTGTTTTTTATTCATTTGAGTACAGTTGCTCTTTTTCTTTCGTCTTCTTACTGTTGTCCTGATCTTGACACCTTATAAACCCATATACACTGAGTATAACCAGAGAGTCAACTGCAGCAAGTAAGTTCCATTTTGTCCATAATTTAAATTACACCGGAAACCATCGCATCGTCGCCATTTTTTTTTTTTGTCGGTTGGTTTGAAATTACTTCAAAAAAGTATGTTTGTAACTTTTGAAAATGTAGATATCTTCATTAAAAACTGTCGCTATAAACATTATTTACCATCAAAGTGAAAACAACATTAACAAAAAGTAGAAATAATGAAACTCTATTGAGGGTGTTTCAAGTGAAGGGGGAATGAGTTGTTTCTCTGTTAATCAACTCTGAGCCCATATTGGACCTACCTTTTCACTAAGAATTTCCATATATTTTCATATATATTTATATTAAGGGTGTGGGGTCTGCTCAGACAGACTAAACATAAGTCTCTCAATCCGCCAATTGCAAACCACTGTCGCGTTTTCCAAGCGGAAGTTATGGCGATCAAAGGTGTCCTATCGTGACTAAAAGAGCGGATGTGTTTCTTTACTGAAAATTCGCATGAAATGCATCGAAATTTGGCGAAAGTCAGTCTAATGCCGTTCCAGCACACCGATTTTTCGTAGCAGTGCACAAAAGAGATATTGCTCACGAGATAGTAAAAAATTTTCCCACCCTGCGAATTTCTGCCACCTAAATTTCTGTGGGCAGAAATCGTGCACAGCCAAAACAAATACAACAACGTTTTTCCAAGCGTTGCTGCTGTCTTCAAAGAGTTTCTTTGCTTTTTAGGCAATTACGCTCTTTCAGAGAGTTTCTGAGAGAATTTTACCCCCACTCCTTAAAATATGACAGATTGTGAATTTCTGTGCACAAAGTAAAGAAACAGACCTACTATTACTTGTTTAACAACAAAACAGATACATATATGTCCAAAACAAGATCTTAAACCCACAAGCCACAAGACACTTGCTATTCATAAGCAGATTGCACATTGGCTCCATATTCGGTGTCATTACTGGACATTGTCTCATAGGTAGATACGCCACAAGATTGGGCGTTTCATCAAACGACTTCTGCAGAAGCTGTTTAGCTATTTTGACAAAAAGGAAGAAGAGACAATAGAACACCTCATCTGTTACGTCTTACACTCTCCTTTAAAAAGAAAAGTGCATCTGGACGCAGATACCCCTGTTAATGACCACCACGAATTTTTGTTCAAAAGCTTTAACTAGTTTATTCACTCTTGCCTACCTATAGTTTCAATAAATATATTAAAAATATCGAATTTTGATCTTCTTTTAAGTGTTTTTGAACAAGTAAACAATTTTGATCCCAACAGAGGCAAAAATATTTTTTCACGCACCTTTTTCTTTTAGAAAGCCCTCCGATAGCAAAACAATTTTGATGAAATATTCAACCATAGATCCCTATTATGAGTAGCGAATCGAACGTTCGATTGGAAGCGAATGTTTTTGCGAGCTTTTTTTGTAGCGGTATTATAGGTTGTAGAAACAAAAACATTCCCTCAATGCATCAATATGGGCTTCAAATGTAAAAAAGATTCATTAAAAACAAAGTCCGGTCCACACAAATGGAAATAAAAGACAACAGCGATTTAAGTTTAAAAAATAGAGAAAATCTCACATTCTATATATTTGTTGTTTTTCAATCAAGTGTTTTGTGTTGTGTGTGTGTGTGGTATTCGTTTTATTTTATTGGGTAATTTACAATTACGAGTAACGTCTTCAAAATTCTCTCAAATAAAAATAATATACTTACACACTAAGAACTTACGTATATTTTATTTATAAATATATAATATCTATATATATCATAGAGTGTTTATAAACACCAGTATATAACTACAACAAATCTATTCACCAGTCCAATATTTGAATAGCTCATAAAAATTTCAAATCATTAAGATAAAAACAAGAAAATTTAATATCAAAAAAGTGACACAAATTGTCCATGGGAAACAAATATAAAAATTACTAATAACACGATCAGAACTGTAAGACAGTGGAAAATATTTTTCTACATCATTTATACACTAAAATTTTTATCTAAAATTTGAATAGATTTAAATTAAGTACTTTAAGTCTCACCATTTCAAGGGAGTAAAGGGACTAATTGGTATATTACAGATTTATATTATTTTTATTTATTTATTTGTTTTTCTTCTTCTTTCACAGAAGATAACTTAAGCTAGGGAAGCCAGAGGCAAAAGCATTATGCCCCGTTGATTATTTTTCTTTTCTCCGAAAGCTTTGCTATAAGCGTGACTTTGCTTTAGAGTTTGTGGAACGGTTCGTTGGAGAAATCACTGGGACTGTTGTTGGGACAGCTTCTGCGTTATGCAGAATAAACTCATTGGGTTCACTATGTGACAGTGCAAGCTTCTTCTCAGGCGATGCGTCTGGTAGTTTCATGATTTTTGCAAGGCGCACTTGGACGATTTTTAAATGTTTCAAGATATACTCCTCGCCTGGGGCAAGATGATGGGCATACTTTAAGCACTCCATTGCTTTAGCTAATTTTCGGCGTTCCACGAAAACCACACATAAGTTATGTAGTCCTTGAATGTTGTGTGGTTCGTATCGCAGTATACTACGATAGCAGACTTCTGCTGCGTCCAAATCTTTCATGTGGTTGATATAGATGTCGCCCAGCAGAATCAAACCTTTGATATGATCTGGATGGTAGCGAATCAACTGATTGAGGTAAGGAACAGCATCGAGTGGACGATTAGCGTCAGCTAACATCAGAGCTAAGTTGAACAAAGCACTGCGAAAATCAGTTTTGATATGAATTGCGCGTTTGAAGTAGTTTTCGGCATCTTCAAAATTGTTCTCATCCATTGCCAGCATTCCGAGGTTGAAAAACACTCGTTCGTTGTTTTGGTCTTTTTTCAAAATTTTAAAAAGTCGCTCCCGAGAAGTCTTTCGGTACTCCTCTCCTCCCAGTTCTTGAAGAAGTATGGCAGAGTTGAGAAGAGCTTGTTCGTGCTCGGGGGATAATTCTATTGCTTTATTAAAGTAAACATTTGCCTGAGATGATTTTCCCTGCTCCAAAAAGACCACACCCAGATTGTAATAGATGTCTGCATTTTCGTTATCATACAGCAAAGCCTTTTCGTATACCTCCTGAGCTTCATTTGTTTTATTTAACTTCATCAGTATGTCTCCACGGTTAATGTATGCCTGAACATAATCCGCTCTCATACTTATCGCTTGTTTATACAAATGATCAGCTTCTTCTAACCTTGTTTGATTTTTCGAAATTAAGTTTGCCAGATTGATAAAGACATTCAAGTGATTCGGAGCAATACGGGCCTGATAGGATTCGCCAGGTTTGATCTTTGGAAACAGACTTTTTGCCTTCAAATAAGATTCTTCTGCTTCTTTATACATCTTCAGATGATTATATGTCCTACCCACGTTAATATAAGCTCCAATATCGTCCCGCTGTATAGTCACAGCCTTTTGGAAGTACACCAGAGCATCTGGATACTTACCTTCATTTTCTAAAGCGTGGCCGACATTGTTGAAAAGCTTTGCATTTCGGCTATTGACTTTGAGTCCGGAAATAAATAGAGAATATTCTGTTTGCCAATCTTTGTTCCTTGTATATGTCTTCAGACCATGACTGATGAGTAAAATGTAAAGAATAACTTCGGCAATGCGATTACTTCTTTTAGAAAGATTGTAAAAGCCATATGAAACAAGCATACAGAATCCCATTGAAGGCATATAAAGTACTCGTTCAGCAACTACAAAGCCAACTGGAAAGAATAGATTAGATGCCGGTAAGAACGGAAAACACATCCATGCCAAACTCATGATGATTATTTTTGAATGCTTTTGATTTTTTGTCATTATTCCATTTAACCCAATGGTGAATAAAGCTATGAAAGCTGTTAATGTTGCCAAGTTGCGGATGTCGTTGAAACCTTCGATAAGTGGAATGGTGCCTGTGAAAAAACATGAAAAAAATAGAGTGTTAGCGTTTTTTATTAATTTTGATAATAGCTAGTAAATTCTTAAAATCTAAAATATTCTCTGAAAAGAATTCGATTCTACTGTGAAAAATAACGATAGAAGACGGTCACCGCATCATCAAAATTAAATCGACTCAAATCTCGTAGGCAATCAAATGATTTACGGCTTTTTAAATGACAAAAATTATGTTATTAATAAAATATGTATTACTTATTCTTGTGTACGTTAACAGATTTAAAAATGCAACTTGTTCACAGTTCAGGGTTTAGGGTTGTGCAAGTATTTTTTCTTGTCGAAGACTTTAATACTAGCTTAGATCTTATTGCAAATCGATTCCTTATTTCAGACCATTGTAGAAGATCAAAAAGCATTTCTACGGTACATAAGTCAATTTTAGCATCGAATGTCTGCCATTCGATTCAAGAAAGCTTGAGAAAGCTTGAGAAGTACTTGGCAGTGTCCTCGTCTTCCCCAAAGTCTTCCTAGATTGCTGGTTAACATTAAACATTTAGAAGCTTTCCGTCAATGTTAATTGTTGTTATTCCAAAGAATTTTTACTTCTGTAAGTAAACGAGTGCTTTCTACTTTCTATAAATTCCAACCGCAGAATCTGCTCGCCAGAAAGATGTCTCAGGTCCGTATCAACAGTGGGTTTGTTCGTTGAAGCCCTGGGATTGGCCTGTTTTCGCCATAAATTATTTTTGAAAAACCTAAACTCGCACTGAATGTCAAACTGAGTGTTTTTAGCCCTGGGGCCTGGGGTATGTGACATCACCACCTCTCATTTGCAGTTTTTTTTTTTTAAGTTTCTTTAGATTCTGTTTCTTTCCTGCTCTAATTTTTTTTCGCTGGATTCGAGTATTAACCCGATTTTGGACAGTATTTCCGCCAGTTAACATACTAACTCATGATAGATAGTTTTTTTTACTATAATTTGGATTTTGTATCTGTCTATGGCTGTCTATGAAAATGTCGATCACTTTTTGCAAGTACTTCCGCTTGGAACTATATTCATCTGTTTGTTATAATTCTGTGGCAAGTTAAGTCTGCTTTTCAATTTTTACATTATTTCGAGCTGTGTACTTTTCGCCGCCATCTCTTAAATGAAAAAATCACGGGAGATAGCGGCAAGAAATTTCCAGAGCTGCAGTTGGTGTCGTTCTCATGGCACTGGTTCAGTCAATCCATTTGGATTTTAACAATGTACTTGAGGGTTGAGACCTTCTTTTATTATGGCCATTCAGAGATGTAAAAGAATGCATTCATTTGGTAATGCATTACCAAAAGTCCCATTCATTTAACTGAATATTCGGAATACATTCACATTCCTTATCGCATTACTTCAAATTACAAAAATAAGTCACAGCTAATTTTAAAGTCTTTAGTAAACCAAGGGTAAAGACCTCCAAGATTGCAATCAGTTAAAAAGTATTGCATTGTTTTTATTTCAAGTCTTTTGGCTGCTCTAGACGATTTGATTAAAGTTAAGTACTAACATGAAATCAAAATATTCAAAAGACAAGTCATTTTCAACATTTGACTGCAATACAAAAATGAATGCATTCTTTTACAGCTCCGTGGCCATTATAGCAAACAGACTTGTGTGAGAGTTTTTATTTTTAATATAAAACGCGGATGATAATACTAATCTGGAACACTCGGGCTAATTGCCGGTTCATTGTACTACCAGGGTAAGTGAGGTTGAGTTAAGGTGGCTATCGGGCTGTCGGACCGACGCTGACGCACTGGGACCAATAACATAGAAATTTTAGGAATAGCCTGACTATTTAAACCATTTCGACCTTTCTATGAAGTGATGAAGACTATGTGAATATTTTTGCTTCTAGGATCACTCGTCGAAAAAGAGTTCTCCCGTCTTACGTTTTACGTCTTTGAGAGAGGTCAAGGCATGTGCACAGAAGATGTGGAATGGTTTCCTCTTCTTCCTCGTCCATGCATCTTCCACAAAAGGACATTGAGCTTTGCGGCATTGTCAACCTGTGAGGTAGTGTCCAGTTAATAACACCGATTACGGAGTTAAGTTGAAATCTGCTCAAGTATTACAAACTTATGGAACGTTTGGGATCAAGGTTTGGCCGGATTTTTTGATAGCCACACAGGTGGTGGTGGTTGTTATCAATTTAGCATGGAAGTACCTTGCAGTTTCCCGGAATATATCTGAGCCCAGTAACTCAAAAAAGATGAATGTAAAACTGTTCTGTCATTTTCATAAGAGAGGATCCACAGACGCAGGCGGCTACAGAGTTTGTAGAAACATTGCCGAGTGCTTTGCTATCCCAGAAAAATGTGGATATTTGTCGAAGATATCACGTTTTCTCTGAGTCATGATAGAACTTCTTTGATCACATGAATTTCCGTTGAGAACATGTAACAGTGGTTTGGAAGGCGAAAGGCGAAATGATTTGGAGTACATGCTCCTAACAACTCCGTCCTCGGTTTTCGAGCCGTCAATGTAAAACGAATGGACTCAGCTTGTAAGAAGTCCGTATCGTATCAGGTGATTTTTATTGGGATGGTGTTTTTTAACCTTAAACCGACTGTATCTAGGTTCTTCCATAGGTGTATCTAGGTTCTTCCATAGGTGTTCTTTCGGGACACTGTCTAATAGGAAGACACACCAAAAGACTGGGTATGTATTCTAATGATTTCTGCAGAAGCTGTTTGGGCGAAAAAGAGGAAGAAACCGTTCAACACCTTCCTTGCTCATGCCCTGCCCTGAAACTCATCTCGGTGAATTCTTCTTCGACGATACTAGCGACTTAGCTCACATAGACCCTAAAAGTCTTTCAAAAAACATTAAAAGTTTCGCGTGGTTCGACTAGCAGGTGATTAACCGGCTAGGCCCGAAATGAAATATCAATGGGTGATCAACTCGATAATCTTACATCGGGTTTCTGAGATTAGTAGGTGATTAACTTGCTGATCTCTGTGGTATCACAATGGACCCTTGTGGTCTAAGCCACTTCCACCTAGTGGGAGGGTGACTTAAAAGTTCTTATAAAAAAACAGTAGGGTGCTAATGTAGTCGGAGTTACTTGGCATTGATTCGAATAAGTTCAGAAAGGTAAAATGACCAATTGAGTTATTGGTCCATTAGTAGGTGGCATTAAGATGTGTTCGCAGCCTTGTAATACCAGGTAAGCAACATTCTTTTCTTTTTCGTGCAGTAGATAGAAATAAATTGGTTTTACTTTCACATATAACCTCAACGCCACGGTTCAGTTGAAACTTGTAGGTTTGACGTTAAGTTCGCGGGTTAACCCATTTGATTAGTTTGCTAAGAGCTGACTGGAGGAGGCAACACTCAATTGCTTTCATGGTGCTCAGCACAAAATAAGAAAGAAAAAAAAGAAAAAAGAACAAACAGCGAATGAATAAAAAAAAGAGTCTCCTCACAAACAAACGAGAGGTGGAACTCGTTGAACTCCTTTATTAAAGTTATGGCCATAATTCCATAAGCAAAACATTGAAAGCATCACATTGAACAACAAATTCTGCTTAATTCATTGTCACCACTACTTACGATTTGTGGTGCCCATTGCTTAGTGGTCTGCCTGTTACGTAGAAGTTCGTGGTTGGAATTTCAGAAACTTTAAATTGTTCAACCCGGGTATCGCTTTTTCCGAGGAATTGAAATGTCCATGAAATGCCCCTGCTACTTGATAGCCAATAAGTAGGTAAAAGAAGTAAAAGCTAGTAAAGGCATTTGTTTTGTCTCATATCAAAAGCAACATTATTTTCACGCTCTTGTATTTTGCTTTAAAAATATACATAAAAAAGGTAGGTACATTGATGAAATAGACATGTAAAGCGGATGATCCTATCCTAGAAGCCACACAATAAACAAGGCGTAGTAGAAAAAAAGAAAAAGAAAAAAGAAATTCTTTGGGAGGGGCTTTGAAAAAGTAGTTCCAATGTTTCGGTTTCTAACTAGGGGTCTTCCCCAACAATAACCATTACTGGAGAACATTGTCTTAAATAAATAATAAATAAAGCACAACAAAGCTTCAAAAACCTTATCGCATTTAAAGAACCTACAACTTCAAGCTTTCTAATCGTACTTTCTTTGAAGACTTTCAAATTAAAAATAGAAAGTAATTAGAAATTTATGAGACTCCAACGTAACAGGCAGACATGCTAACCACAACGCCACGGTCACCAAATTATTCTATTAATCCCAAATCTTTCCATCGAAGCTTAAGTATGCACTCCGAAGTGCATATGAATGAGTGCAATTCGATTCTTAAATAATCTCATCACGCTAAGTTTTATAAATACCTATTTTGAAAACTATTTCTGGGCTTTCGTAGAATTTAGAATTTGTTTGAAAAACTTACATCAAACGATTTAATTGCAGAAACAGAAGTTGTAAAAAACCTGTTTCTTTTATTCAATAGCAAATATTTGAATTCTTTTACAAGCTTGCTGTACCCACCTATGTATGCATGTATATTTTATTAGAGAATTACACCAAGTAAATGTGTGCAGAGGTTTACACTCCCTTTTACATATTGAAGGCCTCCTGCAAAGCGCACCTACATCGTTTAATTTTACAAAGCACAGTTGGCATTGCAAAAAGCTGTGGGTGGACACGGACAGGTAGACGGTGTTTTGTTTTGTCTTTAGGGCAAAGGTATCATAATTTATTCAATCTCTACCTACAATCTTCAAACCATCCATGGAATGGATTTTGTAAAATGTTTTACATTATGTGATAGTAAATGGAGGGTGAGCTTGCAGCACCCTCCTTTTGCAAAATCAAGGAACGTTACTGATATCATAGCTTACCAACTTAACTAACTTGAAATGACGATTCAAAAGGCTTCAATGTAAAGAAAACATTGCACATGCTGCATAAATGTCAAGTCTTTGGATGTGTTTGTATTCATGCAAGTATTTAAGGTTGCACTTTGAAAGGTTTCTATTTAATACCAAGCCTACACGGCTTACAACATCACATACTGTTAGACTTTAAGCTTTGTTACTACCCTTACAATGTAATACGGAGGATTCCCCGCATCGAGTCTGATAGCATTACTTCCCTTACATTGTAATGAAGTTTCCCCGCATTTTGCGCGCATTGCCTTGCAATTCATTTAGAGCCAGAACCAAAGTCAGAGCAAGGCCCTGCGCAACATTGTATGAAAATATACACAAAAAATGCATCACTGCGAACAAAGTTGCAGTTAAAAGGTCGATTACATGTGCCATCCTCACTACATATACTTACCCATTGTCCAATCACAGCACAGATTGCACGGGAACACCAACAACCAGCAATTGAGGTAGATAAGATAGCTGAAAGTCAACTGACGCGATGGTGTCTCTGCTGCCGATGCCGGGTTATCGAACCTAGTGAACACTGGTAACTGTGAGCCCATAACGTAAAGACGACCCACAAGCAAGATGAATGTTATTGAAACCAGAAATACGAGGCGTGTCACCAGCGTTGCATTGACTAAATGTTGATTTGACTTTTTCTTCTTTTCTTCGAAGAGGTTCTTGATGAAATCAAAAATTTGCAGGGGACGAATCTGTTGCACTATTAGTATTTCGTAGGCAGCACAAATTCCAGCGATGGTGATTCCCTGTTCCTTGCACAACATGGAACAGAGCAGACAAGTGGAAAAGTAATTGAGTGATAACCAGCAGGTAGATCGCAAAGATTTTGCAGCTTCAGCGTAGCACAAAAACGCTCCGAGAAAGAAAATCGATGACAGTAATTCGGCCCGGCCAACAACACCTGTGACGGCTTCAGTATGTATCGGATGTACAGCAAACAACAGTGCTGCCACAAAACTCATCTTTTTGCCTCCTTCATTGCCTCCAACTATAGACAGCAAATGTTTGCACGCCCGCTTGAAAAGCATACACACTATCACATGCAGGATGACATTTACAACATGGTATCCAGCGGGTTCCAGCTGGTGTACGAAGTAGTTCCACCGAAAAGTTAACACAGTCAACGGCCGATATGATTTATGCGATTGCTCTTTGCGCATTGGCGTACCCCAAAAGTCGTTGAGAAATATGTTTTTCAGTGGGGTTGATGGTCGCAAATCCTTGTTATCCTTTACAGCACTTATGTCGTCGAAGACCAGGCCACATGAGGCACTGTTGTAATAGCACAACGTGCACACCGACACAATCGCAACAAACTGGTAAAAGTTACTACTGGGCATGGGCATGGTGGTGGTTTGGGGGTGGTAGGGCTGCGGTCGTCAGCTTATAAAGGAATGAGATCTTGATTTATGGGATTCTAGTTAACAACTCAAGCGATAAAGGCCTACTTCACTGAATTCTTCTTTCTTTTCGTATTCATTAATTTATGAAGCATTTCATTAAAAATTGCTTCAATTTCATCATCGATACGCTCCATGGATATTTTCTGCACATGCCTAGAACAACTTTAAAAACTCCTTGCACTTTCACTTGGCAAGATGTAAAATTACTTTGACCGAGATTCAATGTTCGGTGGCCTCCATTACATGGCAAAATAAATTGCAAATTTTCACGCACACCGCTTGTCAATGCCAACACAAATGAATGGCTATTAATTTATTCACAACACAAATCACTTTTTTAAAACGAAAATATTAGAAATTGTGAAGATTTTAACTTTGGGAGTGTATACTTCTATATAATTTTTGGGAGAATATGAAAAACACAAGCTTCGCTTCGTCCTTGCTCCATGTAACTGTCAAGTGGAACGACGCAGCAGTCGAAGAGGACAACAATTCACTTGGTTGGCAAAGGGGAATTCTGCGTTTATGTGTTTGGGTTCTGGAAAAGGGGAGCATTATTTGCTCCATCAGGCTGGTAGGTGAAGAAATGCTCAGTGCTCAAAAGTCCAACGCCAAGGGGGTGGTGGGTGGGGGCAGCTTACTTTTACAAAATTTGTTTTTGCGATTTGGTAGCACTGTGAAGTAGGGTAGGCTTGCGATTACCCGCATTTGAATTATGTCGATCTCTTTTCAAAAATTTACTGAATTCAATTCTTTTTTGGATTATTGAGAAATTAAGAAAGCATCAATATTTTGTTAATACGTGCTCATTTCTAACTCACAGTTAAAGAAAGAAACACCTAAGAATATACCAATGCAATTACAACAAAAATTAAGCTGTCGGAACTCCGCTAGCCTCAAAATATAATTTAATAATTTAAGCTCAAAACGAAAGTGTTTTTCCAGTTGCGGCAGTTGCAGGAACGCTACTGCTATCATTTTTGCAGTTGTGAAAATACATAATGAAAACGCTGCGTTATAGCATGCATCGTCTACTACAGAAGTGCAGAAAAGTAAGATTGGACGGATAAAAATTATAAAGCACAAAAGTTAAAAAGAGAAACAAATACAATTATGGCTGCAGATGAAAAATGTGAACATGTTCACCTGAACCTATAATTTTTCATTCGCATCCTATAACTAAAGGTGTCTTCCTCTCTATCACACAAGTATGAATTTTAAATCTTGTGTCTATTGCTTTTTTTCATCTGGAGTTGCAGATTATCTGCACTTGCAGATGCATGTACTTGTACATAAACCGACCATTGTTCGCAATTCATCAATCAGCTCAGCAAATAAAACTTTACCACTGAACATAAAACAAATTAATACTGATAAACTGATCTTATGTTGAGTGGTAAAGTTCATTGCTGATGAGCTGATTATATGATTGTTGAGTTGCGACAAAAGGATACCTTTCATTAAAAATTACAAATTTAATATCATTACGTGAGTTTTTGCCACAAAGTGCTCTTGATGATCAAACAAAAACGACATATGACGACTTTGAAGTCTACCAATGAGCTGTGGGCTTTAAGAATTTGTTTTACCTGGAACGAGTTCTTCTGAAAATATTTCCCATCTTGTTTTGGCATCATTGTTCATTGTGACAAGTTGACATTCCATATTTTGGTTTTTCACTTTTTCAATTTTCTAGGTTAATTTACACAAACGCCAACAGTGGCCTGTTAAAAGTAATTCCCGGCTTTTCTTCGTAAATAAATAGTTAAAAACTTTTTAGAATGTCCACAGAAGACTTCTACTTACGTTACTACGTAGGACACAAGGGAAAATTCGGCCACGAGTTCTTGGAGTTTGAATTTCGACCCGATGGCAAACTACGGTACGCCAACAATTCCAATTATAAAAATGATACCATGATCCGCAAAGAAGCTTTCGTACATCAGTCAGTGATGGAGGAACTAAAACGTATTATTTTGGATTCTGAAATTATGGCAGAAGATGATACGCCATGGCCACCACCAGACAGAGTTGGAAGACAAGTAAGTAGGAAGCAGAGTTACTTGGAAGCATCTTTTTAATATGTTTCTTTAAAGGAGCTAGAGATTGTGATTGGCGATGAACACATTTCATTTACTACCTCAAAGACTGGATCACTGGTTGATGTAAATCGATCGAAGGATCCTGAAGGATTAAGATGTTTCTATTACCTTGTCCAGGATCTGAAGTGTCTTGTATTTTCGCTCATTGGTCTTCATTTTAAAATTAAACCCATATAGTTACCGAAAAAAATTTCAATTTGGTACTTGCAAATGTAATATTCTCAGAAAATATTTAAAACATTTTTCAATAAAATTCATAAATACACAAATGTGTTTAATTTAGTTCTTTGGCTAGAATACTATACTGTCTTGCACTTGATTACGCTTGATTCACTTGAAATGTTTAAGGAAGCGATAATAAATTCGATATTCGGAAAAGATGTTAAAAGCAAGAGTATACTGAATTAATATCCTGATAAGTAATCATCTTCATAAAGGTAGGCGTCTTAGCTAACAGAGCTCTAGTTCCCCTAACTGGGAGTTTAAGTAAAATGAATTTTGAAATAGTGACAAATGAAGAGCATTGGAAATACTGAACAATTTATATTTTATGCACAAACTATCGTGTCTAGAGTTCTATCTACAGGATTTTAAACGACTATTGTATTAAGGGTCAATAAAGCATTCTTATATAGTCGTGTTTTATTGCGAATTTTACATATAAAAGTTAGAACAAATAGAAGATAAAAACTGGGATAGAAAAAAATTAAAACAAACACGAAGTTTGCTCGAAGTTTATATTTGAATTAGGTTTGCCGACCTAGGGACGAATCGACGACTGTTTCTTTTACTTTCCGTGTCGGGTGTATACCTAGCTATCTATGTTCTATAGCCTTTAATTTGCGTAAACAGGCACTTTATTTGCATGTGCCAGTAGCGTACTTCCTGAGTTGACTTTTTTCATCGTCGTTCTTTCTTCTTTATGATTTTTTATTTATGTCCATTTCCAGTCCAACTTACTTTTGAAGTTATCAAGATTGTTTACTTTACGAAAATGGTTTTGACCCAACAAGTCTGCAAGAATCGTGAGTTCATCAGAGCAACTTCTGTGTAATCTCAAGACTCAACGAACGAACTTTTTATTTTGGCATTCGATGGAACTTTTGGAAACGTTCAGTGCGGAAAACAATATTTTGTAATAAAAATCATAAAACTCGTTTCAGTTCCCTTCGAGGAAAATATATATGTAATGAAAATTATGGGAACAAGCTTTCATTCGCATACGTTAGCACCGACTACAGAAAAGATTGAAGAAAAGTGAAATCAATGAAATGTGATATATTAGAGGTTAAATGCTCTTGAAAAGGTTCCAATTTCAAATCTAAAAGCTAATTCTTCTCAGTCATCAGAAAAGTACTTTTTGCCGGTGATCGGCTTGAACAGTAGACTTTCTTCTTGTTTCCTCCAATGGAAACTGTTGTCAAATTATCGGCAGAAATGATTAGTGAACGCGACCATAATTGTTTTGGATATATTTTTGACAGGTGCTAAAAAGAAAAACAAATTCTTGCCGACTGCGACTGGTTGGTGTTGATATTTAATCAATTAAAAATACATAATTATAAAAATATTGTTTTTCTCTTTTCTCAAAGAAACACTTAAAAATTACAATTAAATACTTTCCATAAATATCTCAATATGCTACGGACATTGTTCGAGGTAAGCTCTTAAAAAATTTGGTATCCATCTCCAATGAATTTCACCAGATGATGTTTATGTCTTATATAACATTTCAAGTCCCAGCGTATATTGCGTCGCTCCAATATTTTTGCAAACATACGCACATTTGCAAGTAGCAGCAGCTCCGACAAACCACCAGTAAAAAACCATGCCGATATACCCATTATTGATTTTGAAGATCACCCGGATCATGTGCCCATCCCTGAGTATCCGGCTAAGTTGAACGAACCCCTTAAACAACAAAAGTCAAGGTAACTAAAACATGGCACCGAAAATGAACTTTGGTGTTTCATAGTTTTTTTTAACCACCAACAGGCTACTTTATCAATCGCGTAAGCGTGGAATGCTGGAAAATGATTTGCTTCTCAGTACTTTTGCCTCTAAGTATCTCAAGGGTATGTCCAAGGAAGAAACCGATTCGTATGACCGCCTCATAAATGGAGTATCCAATGATTGGGACATCTATTATTGGGCAACAAACACCAAGCCAACTCCACCAGAATACGATAATGAAATAATGGCCAAGCTCAAGGTTCATGTTATGAATGAACACAAAGAAAAAAGATTGCGGCAACCAAATTTATAAGAAACTAAAAAATGTATTTGCTTTCAATAAATAAATCTCCCTTTCGCTAGTTAATAGCTTAACATCTCTCAAAAACTTTGTAAAGCGTCTGCAAGTTTGTCAGTTCGTATAGATTAGCTTTCAATTGATTACTGGGGAGTAGCTCTCTTTTAATAGCTGGACTAATGATGTGCTCCATCATCCATTTGTATTTCTTTGTTGTCACATCGGCTCTAGCAACGCTCGAATAAAATTTTGCAGTCTCTCGACAAAATGTCTCAAAGCATTCTTCCTCTGTGTTCCACTCAACCTTCGTTGACAGCCTTAGTAAGTATGAGGGTAAAAATGTAACGCAGGGTTCATGATTATTGAGGAGCGATGGAAGGCTTTCCAGTATTCCATCCTCTGAGATTTTCATGGAGAAGTATTCTTTTAATAAAGGAGATTTTTCTATTAAAAGGTTTGTCGCTTGTTCAGCTACTTTTTCTTTGCTTCCATCCTCATCATCCCAGCAAATTGATTCAAATGCTATGATTAAGAGTTCCTTAACACTTAAACCGGGTTCGAAACTGATTTCTGGGAAATTCTGGAACTTGAAGACAAGACGTTGATAAAAGAACTCCTCGCTATAAATAAACGATACAACACAATATTCAGCTTAGTTTGAAGGTGATGTTAGAAATGTATATTGTTTCAAGTAGATAAAGCAAAACAAAAGTCATAACTTAAGATGCAAGCTAGCCACAAATACAACTGCGAGTTTACTTTTCTGGTTTGCCAACATATTGGCCATCTGACTTTGTTGTATTTTTCGTAGTCAAAGGATTTAAACAAAATCATATGAGTGTCAATTACGATTTATCGTCACATAATACTGTAGTAATTTTATCACTGAGTGAAGCGGCGATATAGAAAACAAAAACAATCCCAAGCTCGTGAATGAAGATAACAAATTGATCACTAAGTGGAACAATTTATTGCTGATGTGCAATAAACTGCGGCAGTGCTTAAGAAAGCACTCTAATTACTCCGAAATCGAGAGAAGGAGAAATAAAATATCCCGATCTTAGAAAAAAGAAAAGCTCAGTGAAAATGAATAGCTATGAGATTTCTAGGCAGTTTTGAACCGCCTTAACAACAAACTAAAAAAACAATATACGAGTTCAAAAGTGACTTTCTTTGAAAGTTTGACCTCGGATGTTTCTACCAGTGGAAAGCATCTAAGCGACTGAAAAGACACAAATTTGAAGATTTTTTTTAGAAACTGATTTTTTTGCTGAACATCTCACGAATGTCTTTAACTCATTCCCAGCAAATAAAGTTATAGAT
This sequence comes from Melanostoma mellinum, assembly GCA_914767635.1. NCBI lineage: Eukaryota > Metazoa > Arthropoda > Insecta > Diptera > Syrphidae > Melanostoma > Melanostoma mellinum. Next base: position 51,382,714 of record OU612060.1, on the reverse strand, counting down.
GCCATACAGTTTATTGATAGAAACGACAAATGTGACATTCCTTTTGTCACGCTCAAAGAAGTATCCCTCAGGGAACGTTTAATTGAGATTCTGTGGTTTTTTATTTACATCAATGATATTGGAAAAAGTGTTAAAAAGAAAGAACAATTTAATAACTACTCATGTTTTAAAAGAAATGCCTTCAATGAACTTAAAAATAACTACAAAGATATCTACCACATGATTAGGAAATTGGAAAAGTCATTGTTATACCAAAACAACCTAAGCTACCGACAAAAGTAAAATCTTACAGACCGATAATGCTCATAACAATCATGACAAGTTTTCGAAACACCTACTAAAAAGGCTAAGCAAAATAATAGAAGAAAGAAGACAAATTGCAAGCATCATTTTAAAATAAATAAATAAATAGGTTGGCGCAACAGAGCGAGGAACCCCAGGGCCTAGCACATTTCTCACAACCATGCCTTGTGAGGAAATGGAGGAGACCTACAATTTTCTGCCGGTTCGGAATGGCTAATCGAGAAAGTGCTTTTCATGGCAATGAATTCCTTCCTGGAAAAAATTTTTTGCTTGACCCAAGCCATCATTTTGGTTTTACAAAAAAACATTCCACTATGACTAAGTGCTTCGAATTACGGATATGGTAGGAAAAGTACTTGAAGGAAAACAAGTTTGCTCTACTATATTTTTAAATGTTGCTCAAGCCTTTGACAAGGCTTGGCTCTTGGGGTTTGAGTACAAACTGCGTAGATTAGGGACCTTCTCAGGGAGTACTACGAACTACTGAAATTCAAGGGTGCCACCAAACATCCCGGAATTTAAAAAAATTTAAGACGGTGTACCACAAGGAAGTGTCTTAGAGCCAAGGGATATTTCTGTTGACAACAAAGCAAGAACTTCGACCTATTTATACAAACCCGTTTGTATATATAATGTCATCTAACTGTTCAATGACGAAGCCATCCAAAAGTTTTAAAGCAAAGTCGTTCATGGAATTATAAATGCTCTTCAGGCATATAAAAAATAGCGATTTGCATCGTGACATTCAAATGAATTGGTTACAGAAGTGGTTGAAAAACACGCTGTATCACACAATCAGCAATTGCAAAGTCAATAAAAACTCCGAATCGACCGCTGATTTTAGTACGGTAAGAATCTCACACTTCTCGGTACCGATTATTACCGAGTGTCTTTTGAAGATTTCCATCAGATAAATTAAAATAACTTCTAACTTCAGAAAAGATAGGGCGATTCCGAAAGCCCAAACTAAGAGGAGACGAAGATTATACAAAATACTTGTATTCTACCTCGTTCCCTCGCAAGCTGAATCATATTTATGAATATATCTGCTTTTTTTTACTTTTTTATTTTACCAAATTTTAAAACTACAAGGTGCTAAAGAAGTTTCACTTCAATAATACAACAGCTTGGAAGCATCTCAAAAAGAGCAGTCCGCGACTATTAAACAATATCTCACTCTCTCGTCGACTTACAATTACTACCCAATTTGAATATTGAGTGGAAAGTTGTGACTTGGCTACAACGTTGTGACCTATGAGGTATGTATCAGTGATGTCCGACATATTCAGACTACTAACCCTATACATTTATGTGTTTGCTTGTTTATCGACCGACGAGTTTACTATTCATTGAGTTGAAGGACTGTCATAGACATGTTTTCAATAGATTTCACCCTCTCTGTATGCTAGAACAAGCACACATAACCATCAGAAAAATTTACCGAAATTCGTTAACTCAAAGTGTCACATGTTTGAAGACTGAATAATGAATATATTTGACAAAACTTGTATCTAAAGTACAATGAGAATACGTTTAGATTAAAATACTCCACTTAAGCTTGAGTACAGGAACCGAACAGGAAGCCAACAAACCTTTTTCTGTTCAGCATGGACGACAAGATAAAAAAAAAAAAACAGAAACATAAGTAGACCCCTACACCTTTTAAGTAAAAGTCTTAAAGTGGTTTAAGTAGGGAAGTTTGTATCCTAATTTACCTTCTCTGGTTTCAATGTAATTGTAACTGTCTCCAATTTTCGACAGCCAACTTAGGTTAGAAACTGATACGAAGAAGAAGCCCCCTCGAAATGGTACCAGAAAGAAGTTTCAAATGTTTTATATGAAACTTTTGTTAAGTCTTTTTTGAAAGAAATCCAAAGGTTTAGAACAACTCACCATAGCTTCGACATATTACAGAGATACATTCTCACTCCGTATTGGTAAACGGCAAATGTTTTGTCGACTACTCCCACATAAACAATGTCTTTTATTGTTTTCCTCAGCTCAGAGCTGCAAGCCTCTTGAATTTGTTTTCGCATGTTGAGAATGCTCGTTAATTTGACTTCTTTTAAATTTTTCAGTTCTTCTCGAAAGCTTATATCAGGCCCGGCGATGTGTAGTTTAGTAGTTTGCTCACTAATCAAAAACTTTTCTAACTTCTGATCCTTGGAATCTGTCCTTACGAAGCTCTTAGTGTTCACTGCTTCGTTTGGGGTTGTTTTTTTCGATTCATTTGCTTCACTTGGAGCTCCGGTTAACTTCATTTGCTGGTAGACTTTCTTTGTGGTTTTGCTACTTAAAAGCTTCTCTTCCAATGCACATTTGATCTTTCCGATAATATCTTCTTCGTTCAAAAAATGCACTTCATGCTTTGTGGGATGGATGTTTACATCCACGTTTGTGGGTTCTAGTTCCAGACTCATGTAAACAAATGGATGTGCACCTTTCGGAAGCAATGTGCTATAAGCTGTGTCAATGGCAACTTTTAAAGCGCTTGATTCAACTAAACGATGGTTAATAAAGAGGAGAAAGGTCAACTTTTTCGACGAGTAAGATACTTTGGTGATCAAGGCTTTCATAACAAATTTGTGCAAATCATCCTTGAGCTCTACATCCATCAGTTCTTTAAACACTTCCATGCCGTACAGGATCTTTATGTTATTCTTTTGAGTGCTGTTTGGCATAGTGCGAATGAATGGAGGCTGTCCTTGTTTTTTAAGTGTGAAACCAACATTTGCATTGTGAACTGCGTACTTCATTATAACAGCAACGATTTTTTGAAACTCCTCAGCTGGGGATTTTAGAGCTTGTTTCCTTTGAGGCATGTTGTGAAACATGTCTTCAATGGTGATTATCGTTCCCTGTGTGCCAGCACATGGAATTAGTGGCGTTGATAGCTCTCCATCAACATATGAAGCTCTGAAAAATAGCAACACAAATTCATTTTGTAAATCAAACAAAGTATCTGCTTACTTGTATGCACTTGGTTCCTGACGAGTTTTTGTTTGAATTGTCAAGTGAGCTACATGACTGATACTTGCCAATGCTTCACCACGAAATCCAAATGTCGCTATGTGAGACAAGTCCTCAAAGTCAACTAGTTTGGAAGTAGTGAATCGTTTACAGACGATTTCCATGTCATCTTTTCGAATACCAGTGCCATTATCAATAATTTGAAGGAACTTAAGACCACCGTTCTTGACGGTGACTTGGATACAAGTGGACTTGGCATCTAGACTGTAGAGAACTTAAAATCAGCAGAAGCAAAAAAACGTCTTGCAATGTTCTAGAGAATTACCAGTTTTCTATGAGTTCTTTCACACTATTTGATGGTCGTTGAATAATTTCTCCGGCAGCAATTCGATTAACAACGGCTTCTTCTAATTTCTTGATAACACCGGGATCCATGGCGCGGTTTAATTTTTTTGAAAAATTTTATCCAAAAAAAAAAAACAAACCTCAAATGTGTGATAAGGGCCGTTCAGACTATACAATTTGTTGTACAGACTTCGTTTGACGGATGTTGGATGGTCGGATGTAGTTTGTGTTCAGACTTATCAAACTTGTATTCCAACCCTGGGATCGTTTTTTGAGAAACCTATAGTTGCCCTGAATGTCAAACACTGTTTTATGAGCCCCAGGGACCTGGGTTTGCCGTCAACTCACCTTCGGTTTCTGCTGTGGCGATTTGAAAGCTGTCAAATGGCATGTGTTTTCATTCAATTGACAGTTTGACAGTTTTTTGAGGACTGGAAACCCCAAGATCTTTTTTTTATAACATTTTTTTGGCAATACTTGCCACTTGAAAAGTCATTATAAAAAATTATTCAATCAATAAATATTGATTGAACAACTCCTCTGTAGTTCAGATTATCAAACACTGGTCGTTTAAGGTAAAGTCCATCCAACTAATTGTATAGTCTGAACGATCCTTTAAAAAAGAAATGTGAGCAGTGTTCAACGGGATTTTTAAAGCAGCAGTGAAAGACGTCAGGTAAGTCAAACTTGTCAGGCCAACAAACTTATGAAAGAAAGCAACAACAAAGAGACTACATCCAATTTTTTTTTCTGATATCAACTCAACTCGATGTATTTTTGCCTCAAAAAAATCTGCTGTTATACAGTGAAATTTGTTGCAAGCATTTCCTTCGAATACTTCTTTGTTCTTCCATGCCGTATCGCAGGCGTTATAAGATGGCGAAATCAACTTCTTTGACATTTCTCTTCATTTTTTGTATTGTGATTCTGTTTTGAGGAGAAAAAAGTTGTTGCTTCAACGAATCGATCAAAGCGATCTTCGTCTTGCATGCAACAAATCGCGCTGTATAATGGCTGTCTAAGTGACTTTGATTTCTTTCTGTTACACCAATTTGCCAGTATTGACTAAGCCAATAGGGGTAAAAGAGAAAGAGAACAAGAATACATTCAATTTATTCGTCCGAAGTCTGTTAAAAATTTGACCAATGTGAACTTCGCCCTTAAAGATTTGTGCAATCGCCTTAAATAAGCCAATTGACACTCCAATGAACTTCAATCCATAATCGAGTCTCGCTGTCCCTACAAAAGTCATCCATTTATGCGTGTTCTTCATCCTCTATCCTCTATGTTTATTTTCCTACTATGGAGTAAAAAGTAAAATAATATTTTTTTGTTTTTATTTCTTTATAATCTATCCTTTTGAGAATGCAGAAAAGAGTTCGTAAAAATTCGGATTTCAATAATTGTTCTAAAAAACCAAAACTAGACATCCCAATAAATAATGATCAAAGCAAAAATGATACAAATCCATTGCCATCACAGTATGCAAATCCAAATATAAAAGAAACTGAAACTCAAAGTGAATCATTTGTACGAACGATGCCTTCGTCGTCCTCCGCGGAGTCCAGTGATTTAGGTGATGTAAATATTATTGGTAGTAACAAGTCAATAAATCCAGTTTTAAAAACATTTGTCAAATCCGACGATTCAATGGAGTTTAAAGAGGTTTTCCAAAGTCTTGTACAAAGCGATGAGAGTGAAGAACACGGGCGTCTGTGCGGTGGCGGTGATGTTGCAAGTGTCGGTACACCAAATAGTCTCCATTTACAAGAAAATTCTAATTCGTTTCAAGATTCAGGAAAAGACTCAATAGATTGTTTGAGTAATTTCAAACTTTTGCATAGGGAAAATGATATTTTAATTGATTTCGAGACGAACACTTCAATTGACAGTGGAAATATTCAGCATGAGGTATTAGATGGCAGTTCTATTTGTATACCAACAGAAAACGATTTGCTCTTAGCAGAAACTAAAGATGCCATGAACCTGCAAAGTTCTATAGACCCATTGAAACAAACCGACGAGAAACAACAAAGTACTCTCAACAAGGATGTGAATACTACGGGTGACAAAAAAGACGATACGGCAAAGGTGTCCATAGGCAACACAACAGTATCTGTTCCATTACTTAAGCCAGTTAACTTCCGACGAGTGGTGACAAACGATGGTAAGTCTGTGCCGAATATTGTTCGCAAAGTAATAAACATTCGCGGCAACAAAATGAAAGCTCCCACGATAGTCCAACTGTCGCAGGTTCATCTGAACCAAAAGCTAAATTCGAAAGTAGTTCAGGCGACGCTTGTAGGTAATAACAAAATTCAGCTGCCAAATATTGGCTTCAAATCATCTCAAGGATTTGCCAAACAAAACTTTGTTCAACCGTCTCCAATGGATGTCACAACATTGCCGAAGCAAATTTTTGAAGATGAAATGGTTTTTCTAGATAACGTTCCTCAGTCTTCACAAATTCAGTCTACAGAAGACTCGGTTGAAGTAACACCGATTGGTAGTCCATCTCTGAGCAATAAATCGTTGCCTAAACCCAAGGAACAGAACAGCAAACTGGTTTCTTATGAAGAACAGGTAACAAAGAGCAGTCCTTCGTACTTAAATCAGTATCGGGCTGTTGAAACGGACTCAAGCGGATCCAATACCACTGTTACGGATTCCTTACCCACCTCAGTAGCTGTCTCGTGCAGTGTTGACAACACACTTGGCAGGATGACAAACTCTCAGCCCAAAACATCAAGAAAGCCACTTGTGCTGACAGCAAAAACTGTCGGGACATCAGAAGCAGCAAGTGGTCTAGTTGGGAGAGAACTGCTTAGGGCAGCTAGTGACCCAAAGGACAATAGCAAACAAATAGCCGCTGACAACACAATGATTGGCAAAATGCTGGAAGACAATTTTCTTTTGCGAAAGCAAATCGCATTGGCTGTTCAGAATAATTGCAACCGCTTTCAGTTGAAAGTTACAAAAACTACCGACGATGGCAAAATGAAGAGAAACGAAATCAAAACCGGAGAATCAACTTACTTACTTGGGCAAGCTAAGCGACCAATGACAAAACCATTTGCTGGTCAAAATCCTGGCAATAGTGAGCATCTTGTTGTATCGAGTGCGAATAGAGTGGACAACAAACCTAATAATCAAAAATCAGATGAAACACAGAACGTTCTGCTCAAACACTTGCTGCAATCCTCCATTACCCAACGGTCAAGCCCAGGATGCAATCAGAGTATGGCCCCGCGTAAGCTAGCTACACTTCGTGCGCCCAGCTTAGGAGTTGTTAGTTCTCTGGAGGATGCTCTAGCTCGTCCAGTGATTCCACCCGTTTCGTCTTCATCAGTTACCGATGTTAAACCAGAGATGAAAATTCTAAACAAATCTGCCCATGACAAGGCCAAAAAGAATCCTCAGGACCAACGTGATGTAGTGAGTAACGTGTCCAAACCCCGTCCGGAGATGATTTCCAGAGAAACATCGTTTGTCTCTGCCTTTCCACCTAAACCGAAAAATCAAACAAATTTGAGCGAACCAGAAAGAATGACAAACGTTCAACAGCAGCAAATGACCAATCAAGTTGCACAGACAGAGATCACCAACCCCAAGTCAGCTTCACTTCAGACTGCGCCAAATCAAACTACCCCCAACAACAACTACAACTCAATAAATTTATTTAAATTCTTCAAGCAAAAAGAACAAACCAACAGCGAGAGTCCAACACCGAAGACACCCGATGGAAATTCTAATACAAGCGTAGATCAAACTAAGATGCTCTCTCCCCATGAAACTTCTGCCGTTGATACTAAAATTGTAATCAAAACAGAGCCAGATGATGCTGCTCGAAGCTCACCCACTGTCAAAACCAAACTGGTTAAGATGGAAATTCCCGAACAAAACATCGAGCTTCGCCGAAAATTTAAACGTGACTATCAAAAGCACAAGCGACAAATGCTACTCAACAAAGACCCACAAACCCATCAAAAGAAGAAATCACGTAAACTTTCTAAAGCAACCGAAGACTTTGATGAGTTTATCGAGAACAAAGTCGTTCAGATGAAGCAAATGTTTGTCCTCGAAGTCCTCGAACCGCTATTAAGTACGTTCCTTGGAATTTGTTCGGTGTACGGGTACAATGAGAAAGTGAGGAACCAATATCCCTATCAGAGTTCAACAAAAAATGATTTTGGCAAAACTAATCTTAAAAATTATGTTGACTTTTACTCGGTCAAACCTTATGGACCACATTTTTCTGACAAAGCGAAACCCAGCCCTTCTTTTCAGAATAAGTTCTACGACGAGGAATTTTCGACAGTCAATCAGGAATCTTGTGATAAGCTCCATCAATTTGTAAATAATTTGAAGCATCAATATTTTCTACCGACGGACAATGCGGCGGTAGTTCCAAAATCACCATGCAATGAAGTGAGGAATCAATCACTTCTCAACATGGCTTATCCGGGGATTAAGATTCAGACAAATTTTGAGATGAATATTGATAGGATGTCACCAGTTCTTCCGTTGGTAAACCCAAAACATTTCGGAGTGATCAAAAAAAAGAAGTCACAGACAAATACGAAAAAAAGGTAAGTTGTTAATTTTTTTCAAAAACATTTATAATTTGTAATTTATGTTGGTATCTACACTATACATTTAGCTTAAGTTTTTCTATATACATATGTATGTACTTATGTACTTTGGATGGGCATTACAGTTTGGGGTGAACCTGTGCCCCTGTTCTGTAACTATCGCCTTGGCGATAAACGGTGGAAAATGGAACGAAATTCTATGAATTAAGTAGGATTTCGTTCCATTTTCCACCGTTTATCGCCTGCTTTTATCGAGGCGATAGTTACAGAACAGACTCAACCAACATCTTTTAGTAACAATTTTAATTTTGGGTGTGCTCTCTTCAGTTTTGAACTTTAAGTGGGTTGAGGTCTTCTTGCACCTGGTTGCACAATCTAAGGCAAGGTCTTCCCCTTTCACGACTTTACTGCGTGTTTTCAAAAACATGTCGCCCAGGAGCGTTGATGTCCATCCGTTCTACATGTCTCAGCAATATTAGTTTCGCGTGCGTACTCTCCTAGCTATGCCAAAGTTGCGGTAAAGCTCATACGTTGTTGGAATACTTGCTTGTTCCCATTACGTCAATATCGTCAATATCAGGTTCGTTCGTTAAAGCTCTGGGGTCGCACTGTGGTCTAGAGCGTTTTTTGAAAAACTTAAACTCGCCCTGAGTGTCAAATTTAATGTTTTTTGAGCCCTGGTTTTCCCTGGACTTGCCCTCAACTCTATCTAGGTTTTTGCTGCAGTGAGTTGAGGTAACAAATAGGGCTGTATTTTAGATTTTTTTCCCCCAAGATTATTCGCAATATTTCGTCGATACTTGTGGACTTTGCTGGTCTAAAACCGCATTGATAAGGACCTAACAAATTGTTGACATAGATTTCAGACGTTCTCATATTACAAACTCGATCTTATAACTTTAGGGGGCTTATTCCTCAATAATTGGCACATACTGTGAATATCTCGTCCGACCATATCATGCAGACCAACTGGTACATAAATAAATAAATAGGGTGGCGCAACAGAGCGAGGGGCCCCTGGGCCTAGCGCATTTCTCACAACTATGCCTTGTGAGTGAATGAAAGGGACCTACAATTTTCTGCCGGTTCCGAACGGCTAATCGAGAAAGCGCTTTTCATGGCAGTGAATACTTACGGGGGACTTGCCAATTTCTTGCGAAAGGCGATATCCGTGGAAAAAACATTTTTGCCATTGTTGGGATTCGAACAACGAACCTCTGGATTAACAGGCGGACATGCTATCCATCACACCACGGGTACAAATGGTACATGGTCATTTGCAATTGATCTCCAGCTGCCTTGAAAAGGTCGGCGTCAAGACCATCTGCAAAAACAGTTTTATTATGCTTACATATGGCGTGTTTAACTTCTTCCAAGTTGGAATGACGGCGTTCTTGATCATTGTCCAAGTTGGATGGGACATTCTGCCTAACAGTGACAGCAGAGTTTGTGTTTTAATGGTCGCTAAGCACTCTGCAGAAGTGGTCTTTTCAAATCAGTAGCAATTTTGATTCCACCACTGGTAAACCTACTAGTTTTTATAGGCAATAGTTCGCGGTGGTTTTTTACCACCTTTTTATTTTTTGGTAAAACCTCCTAATCTTATTCCTATCATTATATCTCTCAATTTCCACAAAAGAGCGCTTCTCTTACTGTTTCTTTTTGAGAATTCGGTGTTCTTTTCAATCACGTTTTTCTCTTATTGTAGATCTCCTTGTACTGATCGCAGCTTTTCTTTTTTGTGCCATTTCCTTGCATCCTTCATCGCACCCTGGCTTTAGTTTGGAGACCGAGTGAAGCCTATAACCTCAAAGGCTGTCGTTTTGATGGCTTTTGATTGTTGTCACTGGTCCTGCGGCACGGGATACAAGGATATTTGCGGGAACACGCGACATTGCCTTCTCTTGCAATTGTACCTTACCGACGACGTAATATCGTTTTACAACGTTAATTCTTGCGGGTTGTGAAAAGAATATTCTCATTTGTTTGTTGGTAGTGGTCGAGTTGAAGTCGGCCTCTCGTAGAGTTCGAACATCTGTAACAATGGAAGATTGTCATGGTCGGTACTAACCTGATTCCGTTTTTGGAGTTTTTCATGCTGGCTATGCTTACCGATTGTGCTTCCAAAGATGTCCTATATCCTTAGTACTGCGTTCAAATCGCAAAGGACGATTTTCACATCATGTGTATGGCATTGCTCATATGTTTTTTCGAGGAGCTCGCAGAAACATTCTTTAGAATAACCGTCTTTCTCTTCTGTGGGGGAATGGGCACATATCACGCTATTGGTGTAGAATTTAGCCCTGATGTTGAGTTGTCATAATACGCTCATTAATCGGATATCGGCTGATAACCTTGTCCCTGAGTCTAAATCTAACGACAAATCCACACCCTAATAAGAGTTATTTCTGTTGTTTGTAGCAGTCGCCGTTTTTTCATCTTCTTTACGCCCGACCCATTCTACCGCATTTCTTGGGGTTATGTCTGCTTTGTCGAGGTCTAGGGCGTCCGCTAATTCTCCGGCTGCACGTTATTCGTTAAGGGATCTAACGTGGCACGTGCATATCCGGAAGTCTTCGTCCTTTTTTCGTTTGCTAGTGTCTTTAAAAGGAAACCGTTATTGTTATCCGAGGCTGCTTTTTGTTTCGGAACCAGTTCAGTTCAGTTCGTTTATTTGCAGTTCAAAGAATATATATTTATACAAAGAATATAGTTTTAGAGATTTAGAACAAAATTCTTTACACCTATAATACAAAAAATTTATAACAATATTTAAATGATGGTAAACATAATAATATAAATGCAATCAAGGGAAAACACTACGAGAAAAAAACCCTCATATTGAACTTAAAAACTACTATTGCACATAAACCCAATTAAAGAGTGTATAGTTTATTGTAAATTAAGGATTAATTCATTATCTGAAAAAGTACATCTTTCAAAAAAGCTGCCTTGCAACTTGTACAAAACTAATTTTATAGGATTGACATTTGCTCTTTCATGGAGCCTTACAGTAGAGTAATATCGCGGTAGATTGAGCATTAGTTTAAGTACTTTGTTTTGACTTATTTGCAGTTTCTTAATGTGGGTCTCAGCACAGTCAAACCATACTGGTGCACCATAAGTAAGGACCGGTTGGAAAATGGTTTTGTAGATTAAAATTTTATTATGTATGCTAAGGCGAGACTTTCTATTAATAAATGGGTACAGAAATTTAACTAATAAATTTGTTTTATGAATGGAGTTAGATATATGTTTTTCGAAAGTGAGCTTTTTGTCAATTATGATACCAAGGTATTTGCAACTATCTGTCCATGGCACACTAGTTAAATTTATTTTAATTGTGGTTTGCGGTAGGAAGCTTTGCTTTCTACGACGAGTGAACCATGTAGCTTGACATTTTTCAGCAATAACTTTAATCTTCCATTTTTTCGGAACCAGTGCCTCTGTTCTGTAACTATCGCCTCGGCGATAAACGGTAGAAAATGGAACAAAATTCTATGAATTTAGTAGAATTTCGTTCCATTTTCCACCGTTTATCACCTGCTTTTATCGAGGCGATAGTTACAGAACAGGGGCACAGATGACTTACGTGGTTGAATAGTTAAGAGCTCGTACAACTCCCAACATAGGCTTTTCTTCCACTTTAGGCCTGGTACTTTTGAAGTCTTCTTGGAAATAATGGGTCAGATTATCCGATGTCAGTATCCTGCTGCAGAGATTTAAAATCTGCAATTTGCTAGGCATACCCTGTCCTAGTATTGAAAGATCCTGAAAGACCCGTAGCGTGATGGTTAGCATGTTTGTCAACCGGGAGGTTCGTGGTTCGAATCCCAACAGAAGAAAAATGTTTCTCACGGGTATCGCCTTTCGCGAGAAATTGGCAGTCCTCCGATAGTAATTTCATTGCCATGAAAAGCGCTTGCTCGATTAGCCGTTCGGAATCTATAGAAAATTGTAGGTCCCATCCATTCCCTTACAAAGACAATGGTTGTGAGAAATACGCTAGACCCGTGGCTCCTCCCTCTGTTGCACACTATTTAGTTTATTTATTTGGCAGACGTTCGAACCAAATATCTCGCAGAAGCATATTAAAGATTCTGTCAGTTGAATTCATCCACGTTCCCCAAAAGCCCTGGCAGACCACTGAGATTTGGAGTCATTGCTCGCAGAGCATTATAGTGTCGATCAATATACTTCGTGTCTTTGTTAACACTCGCACTTAAAACAAGGGGGGCTAAAAGAAATCACTTGACTTGAAATCGGTCAAGCAGTTTTGAGGTTCCCTTTCTCGTTCCCGTTTCTGTTCTCGTAGGAATTAAAGGATGAAATATAATCTAAGCTGCTGAGGGATAGTGTAGTATCTTAATGCTGAAAGAATTTTCATTTAGAATAAAAAGAGAGCCAAACAACATCGGATGACTTCTTTTGGTCGACCTTGTAGTTTGGCAGATCACCTCCTGTTGTAGGATCGAAGTATGTTGTGGCTACCGTGTGGAAGTATACGAAGCTCAATTGACGTATACTATAAGGTGCTACTTCTAGGGGCCAACAAGTTGACACCAATCAGAGCTTTCCCGAATATTACACCGTCAACCACCACCATCCTGATGTATTCGCACGATATGTAATACATTTTTGCATATCGCACATAAAAAATATGAAAATAACGTTTTAAAATTGAAAGCGTTTGAAAATGATCAAATGATTTGTTGAAGTGTACACACGGTATGTATCAAAGTCAGAAATGCAACTGCTCATAGCTTTGCAACTGGTTTAAAGCCCCAACCATTTCCAAGGCTGTCCTCAGGTTTTTCAATTGACATTCATCTCAGGACGGCATAATATGGTCAATTTTCAGAAACTCTATACCCTCTGCTCGTAGCTTTCCAAAATACTTTAGATTTTAATATAAAATTGTATTAAGTGGCACAACACAGCTCAGGGTGCCTCGAGGTCTAACGCATTTTAGGGAGCTACAGTTGTTTGCAAAATCTTCGAGAAACCGAAACTGGATGTTTCTGAGATTTGAACTTGGAACTTCCACGGAGTAAACATGCGACCATCATGGGTTCCACACTATCTAATCTTTTGTTTTTTTCTTTTTCTAATGACTACCTTATATTTCATTTCAGCACATATGGAAGTATGGAAACAACATTAGTACTAAAGCTTTCATCATTTGTAGCAGAAAATATTCTTGATATTCTGCGTGATCTGGACAACTTACTTAATGTTTATTCTCCGGTCTCATACAAGCTCTTTAACAGTGACAAAATAAATCTCCGAAAAGGCTTGTATTTATCTCGAATCAAAAATCTCCAAAAAACAGAGTCTACTAATATACAAAACTTCCTGAATGGCACATACAAATGCTGTCGCAATTGCCATTTAACTATTATTTGTGGAATTGTTGGTGCAGATTCAAATTCAAACATAAAGAAGAAAATACTAGCCGATAGTCACTTTTGTGACAAATTCTGTTGCATTCAATACAAGAAAAAGGGTAAAAAGTTTGTCGTTTCAAAGAAGAGAGAACGTTGTTTGCAAAACAACAATAACAATGCCGTCAAAAGTGCTATAATTGTAAATGAGAACAACTATTGCAATAATTCGAACTACAAAGTTATTGGACCGAATACTTTTTGGAAACCACCGTATAAGGCTGCGGTAGTAAATGAAGATGTTAACGAAATTGCTTTAAAGATGCGAATAGCTATCACAATCAGTTCGAATAAGGATACACGGCGATGTGTGTTGTGCCTTCAGAAGGGTGACTCTTTTGGGGATGGGTCATCTAGGCTTTTGAACTATGATGTTAATAAATGGGTAAACATTGAAATCACAAACTAAAAACATTCATATAATAATTTGTTTTATATCATTTCCCATAGGTTCATCTTAACTGTGCCCTTTGGTCAAATAGCGTCTATGAAACTATAAATGGTGGTCTTATGAATTTGGAGCTGACTATGCAACAGGGATTGCATCAAATATGTTCGTACTGCAATCAATATGGTGCAAGCATTAAATGCTTTAAGATGAGGTGTACACACATGTACCATCTGCCATGTGCTATCAAAGAGCAATGTGTATTTTATAAAAACAAAACAATTCACTGTGCTTCGCACGCGCATAGAATGGAAAAGAAAAATGAACTTAGTTCGATTCGTGTCCGAAGAAGAGTTTATATTGAACGTGATGAAAACAGACAAGTAGCAGCCGTAATGCACCATCTGGAATTGAGTAATCTTCTTCGTATTGGAAATTTGACTTTTATAAACGTGGGTCAGCTTCTACCTCATCAGTTAGAGGCCTTTCATTCACGGAACTACATTTATCCCATAGGCTATAAAATTGTACAGTATTTTGTTCTTTTCAAATCGAGATGGATTTTGTCATCGCTTTTTTTTCTTTCTTTTCTTTTACAGATACGATTGTTTTGGTCGATGAAAAAGTTAAACAAGCGCTGCAGATACATATGCTCCATAGCCGAAACCAACGGGCGACCCGAATTTGTTATTCAAATACAGGAGCAATTCGAGAATGATGTTGAGTTGCGCGATATCTCACCAAAAGCTGTTTGGCAGAGAGTTTTAGATAAGATTGTACTGCTTAGGAAGGGCCAAGCAATTGTACAGCTCTTTACAGAGTTTATTACTGGGGAAGATATGTTTGGCTTATCAGAACCATCAATTGTAAGAATTCTAGAAAGCTTACCCGGCGTTGAGAGTTTGACTGATTATAGATTCAAATATGGACGGAATCCGTTGCTGGAATTGCCACTGGCTCTTAATCCGTCTGGTGCGGCAAGAACCGAGCCTAAGCAAAAGCACATAATTAATTGGAAAAAAGCGCACACACAGCGGACAAGTTCAATCAATCTGAAGCTCTCGCTTTCTCCATCATCGTTGGTAGCGGGAGAAGTGGCTTGTCCATACAGTAAGCAGTTTGTCCACTCAAAAAGTTCACAGTACCGAAAAATGAAACAGGAATGGAGGAATAATGTGTATCTTGCTAGGTAAATCAAAATATTTCAATTTATTTATCTATTGTTTATGATGTATTCTGTTTTCTCTCTTTAGGTCTAAAATTCAAGGCTTAGGTCTGTATGCTGCTCGTGATTTAGAAAAGCACACTATGGTTATTGAGTATATTGGACAAGTCATTCGTACAGAAGTGTCCGAGTTAAGGGAAAAGCAATATGATTTAAGGGTAAGTTTAGTCCTGTAATTATATTCTTTAAAAACATAAATGACATGTCGTTGGTAAAATGAGATTACTGTTGGCGAGTAAGGGCTCCTTCGGGGGGTTGTTTTTAAGAAAATATATTCATATATAGACTACGTTTTGTGGAGCTATCACAGAGCTACTATAATTCCTGCTAGAGCATATTACCGAAGACAGATTTTGGAAAAGTATCATTTGCATACAACAGATCAAATGAGAAAACCGGACCAAGTGGATTTTTTTGAAGCTTTTATGTTAGAAATGGAAGCAAACGATAATATTCTAAAAGTTCCTAGTTGCTCGGGGGTAACAGAGCACTTTTCCTAACTGTATTACCTTCGGAGGACTTTTAATTCCTTTTTATTTTTAATTTTCCGATGAAAATCTTGAAATGACACTCAGATATAATCGGCAACGAGTAAAGTGGGATTCTTACCGCTCTTAAACAGCCGGTTTATCAGTATCAATCTATGAAAGATCGAAAAATGGTTTTTCCTTCTTAATTTATAATTCACATTAGGGGAAGTTTAAAGTTATAATACTTTTCTATAGCTGGTCTAGATGGTCTAAAACATCAACTCATTGGACTGGGTTCCTCTTTATTTCTGAATATTTTCGTACATTTAAATATTGGAGTAAGGTACTACTGTATTGTTTATCAGATATCTGCAAGCGTTGATTTTATTTCGTTTAATTTGACACGCAATTTTTTTTTTTTAATTACTAGTTCTAAAATAAAAAAAATAAATAGGGTGGCGCAACAGAGCGAGGATCACCGGGGCCTAGCGCATTTCTCACAACCATTACTTTGTGGAGGACCTTCAATTTTCTGCCAGTTGCAAAGGGCTAATCGAGAAAGCGCCTTTCATGGCAATAAATTTACTAACGGAGGAAAACGTTTGATGATACCGTATACTAAAGACTCAGTTCGTAACGTAGGATTTCAGTATTGCGTAGTACTACCAGGGAAGGTTCTTATGCAGTGTATACTTAAGTCGCAAGTGCCAAAGCTTATCAAAGGCTGGATCTGGTTTTTCTTTAAGTGCAAAACATTTTCACCCCTTCTGATCTAACAACTTTTTAAAAAGCCTTTATTTGTTCAAAACGAGAGAATAATTCCCAAGTCGGGTTAGGTGTTCCTCAAATATTTTTGCGACTACTTAATTGGGTAAAAAACAGAACGCTAAAACTGATAGGTGATAGGTGAATTGTAGGATCGACAGTTCTCTTGAACTTTGTCAAAACGTACTTGTCTCTTTTGTTGCTTTTTTTGGGTCATGCCGTATGTGGAATGCTGTACCATATTATGTTTTTCGCTTGCAATACGTTTCACCCAAGTTTAAAATCGATGTACATCGGTGTCTTCTATTAAATCTTCACCTGTTTTCCCAAATGCTCGCACTGTGTTTTATAACATTTTAAGGGTATTTACAACCCCTTTCTTGTGCTCTCTAATTTAAAAAAAGTGCATTTTCCACCACATCCGTAATTCTATGCACTTGGCTATCGTGGAATGTTTCTTTATTATTTCTAAAGCAAACTGATAGCTTGGTATTATTCTTCTTTCTTCTATCATTTTGCTAAGCCTTTTCAGTAACATTAGAAAACTTTTTCACGATTTGTATAAGCGATATTGGTATGTAAGCTGTTACTTCTGTTAGTGCCTTACGTTGCTTTGGTATGACAAAGACTTATGCTGTTTCCCAATGATGTGACACATATCTTAGTATAAAGGATGCGTCTATTATACATTGCATTTTTTTAAAAATATTGAAGTCATATCTTTCAAAAATTTGAAAGATCAGATTTTTGGTCTTTCGGGGTTAATCCTAATCCGCCATCTATCCGTGCTATATTAGAGCAGTTGGTATATGTATTTGGTTTTAGAAAACAAACATATCCTTAAAAGTTGATGAGACGTAAAGCCAAGGTCTATTTCAACTACTCTAAAAAAACTAGTGAGTGTTGTTTTAACTGGTTCATTTAACTTTTGGCCATTGGTCATAGCCTCAGCAGAATCACTGTGCAGTATTCAAATGATTCCATGTTAAATTTGATTTCAAATTGATTGCAAAATACAAAATATTAAGAAAAATATTTAAAGCAAATGTCAACAGCTGATTTTGAAATTTTGTGGAAAAGGTGTTCACATTCACATAGCAGAAAGATTGTGATTAAACACCAAAAAGCTGCTTTTTACTGCTCTAAATCGATCCAACTACAACTAATATGCAATGTCAGGAAGGCATTAAAGGACACAAAGGAGGGAAACTATCCTAGAACTAATTAGTTTTGCAATCGTGGAGAAACAATTTTGATATAACAATAAGTAAACCAAATTGTAAAAGTGAACCCTCAACTTTCAAATGATAGCACTGGGACTGTCAGGAAGTGAAACAGACTCTAATTAGTAAGGAGTAAGGAGCTGCCATACTAGCACTGAAGATACATGACATGATGATGATGTAAGGCATTCGATTCCAGTTTGTCTTTCCGACATGTCGACTTAAAGTAAATATAAAATTTGTTTTGCGGTAGTTTTGTTTATTGAAATATCCCAGTGCCTTTATTTCATATGTAAACGAAGTGATATACTTAATTGTTCAACAAATGGGATGAATACCCACAACATAAATGATACCCTTTGTTGGTAGTTATAAGTAACAACGAATTTCAAACTGTTAATTACAAAATGGGACATCTTGTGACTTACAAATAGAAATTGCTTTATTTTCTTGTGTTTTTTTTTTAAATCATCAAATAATTTTTTGGTTTACCTCTCAGAATCGTGGAATATACATGTTCAGACTTGACGAAGAACGTGTCGTTGATGCAACTCTATCAGGAGGCTTAGCCCGCTATATAAATCATTCGTGCAATCCAAATTGTGTCACTGAAATCGTTGATGTAGATAGAGAATATAGAATTATTATCTTTGCCAAGCGAAGGATCAACAAAGGAGAAGAGGTATTTTTTTTATTGATGTTTCACTCTAAATGGGAATATTGATTGTAATTTGATTCTTTTTCTGATTTCAGCTATCATACGATTATAAGTTTGATATTGAAGACGATGCAAATAAAATATCTTGCATGTGTGAAGCGCCCAACTGTCGCAAATGGATGAATTAATTAATCTAATTAAAACATATATAAACATATATACATATATATATATATTTAATAAGAACTAAAGTTGCCTTTTGTGTAGTATGAAAAATTTCTGCACGCATATTACAAGTAGACTATAAGGTTTTGTGTAAATAAGATAAATAAAAGATTGTCTATACTTAAAATAAAAATTAGTGGTTTAAACAAAAAAAAAAAAAAAACAAGATTATAGGTAATTTATGTGATTATTCTAATCTCAGAAACAGAAGAAAAAATGTTTTGCACGGGTGTCGACTTTCGTGAAGTGGTAAGTCCTCCGAGAGTAACTGCACTGTGCCATGAAAAGGGCTTTATAACTTAGCTTTTCGGAAACGGCCTAGATTTGTAGATCCGGGAGATGCTTTAGAAACTCGTGATTTCAATAGCTTTGTTGCGCCACCCTATTTATTTTACTTATTTATTGCGATTGTTCTGTCAGGTTTCTTGTTTTTTCAGTTGTCTCAAAATAGTTAATACCAAAAGTTTAGATTATTCTTAGGAGATCTTTTATAGTTTCGATAACTGCAAAGCTTCGAATATGAACCAAACGATTTATGCATAGTACGATTTACAGACGTTCATAGAACATCTCACTTAATTTTTTTTAAATCAATTTGAGAAGCTACACTGAATATGTTCCAATTATTATTTATTACCAACTATTTTCATAAGTAAAATCTCACAAAGGATGAAATTATTCTATGTCTGAAAGCAACTGATTGATGTCGTTGCAATTTTTTTTTAACCTCGAAATTGCCGAAAGCATTTCAAGGACTTAGAATTTTAACCTGATTACGAACGACTAAGTTGGAAAGCGCTTTTTATGGAAGGGTAACTACTCTCAGGGGACCACTAGAAAGGCGATACGAGACGAAAAACAATTCTATGTTTCTGGGATTCAAATTTCAAACTCTTGGGAGTATCACGGATCTTGGACATATTGGTCTGCCTATCTTCTTTTTCGGCTAGACTCAATCGGTACATTGTATAGTATTTTCTTGACAGAGTTCTTAAGATATCTCATTTGAAAATGGCAAAATATTGTGCCTAAAGTATTTTTTAAGTGAGAAGATGGGATAAAATAAAAATTGAAACCGGCTTTTGTTGGCCTATCTGGGTCTTTGCTGGCATGCTTATTCCCTTATTAGCTCGTCGATGGGGTATGTACTTAACGCAATCAACCCTGCTTCAAAAAAAATCATGCCAGGCTTAGACATTGGTGTTAGTTTACCTGCGGACAAATTGCTCTATACCCTCCCTAACTTGATACTGTATCCGCTTAAGCACGCCTTGATATGGTTCTTTGTTTCCTTCATTTCATCTCTTTTTGCCTTTCTATCATCTCCATCCTTCTAAATTAATTAATTAAAAAACCATTTCTGCCCTTTTTCCTTAACTATCGCATCGATAACATCAGCCGTGTTTTATTGGTGGCCGGAGAATCTGTATTCACCTCAGCAAAACATCGCAAAACTTCGCCCATGAAAAAAAAAACAATTCTGAAGTGAACAACGATAAGTGGACAAAATTAAGTCACTTACAGAAGTGAACAAAAGGGATGCCTGGTAGTTGAAGTTGTTTTTTTCCCATGGGCGATATTTTGCGATGTTTTGCTGAAGTGAATACAGATTCGCAATGAAAGATGACCATGTTCATCTGGACCCATAATTTTTCATCCACATCCTATAACTAGACGTGTCTTCCCTCTCTATCAGGCAAGTATGAATTTTGCATCTTGTGTCTATTCTTTTTTCATATGCACTTTCAGATGCATGCAAATCCACCATAATCAAAAATTTAAAAGACTAGCTTGATTTTAAAAGCGCTAATAACTTAACAAGCTCTGAACGCCTCCAATCTTCAATCGAACGCACTCACTTCGACATCTTCGAACGCACACCACACTAATACCACCAAACAATTAGGTGCAAAAATCTTCAAAACATGCATCAGTGATGCCAGACTTTAGGACGACAATTTCCCACGATAATGACAAGAAATCCCCTTTTTACCCACGCTCTGTTAAAGAAAAACCCTTACTTTTTCCCACAAGCAAATTTATGTAAAACCACACAAAGTATAATAAAATCAGACTTCACTTTATTAAAACTAAGAAAATAATTCAGGTAACAAAACAAAAAAAAAAATGTTTTCAAACAAATAAGGTACAAAGTAGTTGAGTTATTTTGATATTTAAATCACAAACACCAGTTAATTTTGAGTATTAGCAGGATTTCAAAAGAATAATAACAAAAAGAATAACAAAAAGAAAAAAATTAATGACTTCAGTGTTGAAAACTACAAGTATATCAACTTTAAAAGGAACAAATATTTAGGATTGTGTAAAATGAAAAAATTTAGGTATCTTAAATAGGATAAGCATTTTTCGAATTATGGAATGACAAATGATCCAACAACTTTAAATATTAAATGCAAAATGTCTACTGATTGAAGAAAAGCTTTCTCACGGATAGATTCCGTGTTACAAACACTACAATGTGATCAAATGGAACGTGGCTAAGAGAAATATAAAACTGACAACCGTGAAACAGATCCAAAAAAGTAAAAATAAACGCATTCAGTTAGAGACGTGAGTGAATTCGTTCAGAGATTTGATTTTGTTTTTCGTCAGCGATGTAAAATTATCAAATAGTTTGTATAGAATCAAAATATCCCTTTTTTTGTTCCAGAAGGTAAGAAAACGCTCTTTTGCCCTTTCAGCTATTTTTGAGACGTAAAATACCCACGAAATGGGTAATTACCCACGATCTGGCATCACTGACATGCATTTGTTAATTCGGAAAATGAGAGAGCTCCTCAGAAGTTGAAAGAACACCTCTTCATCATGTTCTGTTCTTCGCGTTACACGGAAAGAAGTGTTATTTTTCGGTAGAAGTTCTTGTTCTTCGTTGCTCTGTTTGTGTTCTTATGTCAACATATAGAAAATGGAATTCTTTTCTTTTTCCCCCGTACCGTAATATAAATAAAGTGAATAAAAATAAAACTTAAATTCCCAAATATATTCGTGTTCCATGATTTTCTTTAGTGCGTTTATAATTTTTCGCGTTTACTCGTTTTTTTCTCGGTCGTTTGGCCGGTAAAGGAATAAAAAAGAAGAAGCAAAAGGAATAATAAAATAAAGAAAAGAAAAAAAAACTGGATACTCACCCCATTTTCTTCTCACAATTTCACAAGAAAACAAAGAAAAAGTTAATTAAATTCGTATTTTTATAGCGCCTCCATTTGGCTGTTGCCAGTTTGGAGTCCTTTCTAGTTAAAATATATTCTCAAGAGAAAAAAGAATTTACAAGATGCGTCGCCGACGTAGTTCTTCGCCTCCGTCCAAATTAAAATTTATAAAATTAAATTCTGTCTCGAATTGCTCGAGTAGCTGTAGCTCCTCTCGGTTGTTTGATGTGAAAATATATTTTTTCGTGTTTTTTGTTTTGTTGCTGCAATTGCAAGTGAATTTTGTATTGGGCAGTAGTGGTGATGATGGCAAAGCACAGCCTGAAATATCCAAAAGTTATGTAGATAGTGAATTACAAAGGGTGAGACATGGACATCCAAAACAACATCCACCAATTGCACCAAGCGAAGCTTCTCCACCAGAAGCAGCATCTTCATTATCTTCAACATCTGCAGGCGCACCATCATCCGAATCTGTTATAACAAATGGTGGATACTCCATTTATAATGGCAATACAAATGACAGAGTTTCCAAAGTGACGACAGCCGATAAAAGTTTAAGAGACACAACTGGGGGACATCGTCGAAAGAATTTAAATGCCAGCTTTGGAGAAGTGCACCGTGAGACTACCGACAGCAGTTTAGGGGGTGAGTACAACAACACTTTTTGTAGCTATGTAGGTAGGTTGTTGGTTGTTTTGTTACCTACCAACTACCACCTCCACAAAGCAACAAGACTCTTCCTTGTCATAATTTATTCATCCACAGTTGCGTAAAAATGATAGAATTCTGAAATGATTGGAAGTTAATTAGTTCCTTTTATTACTTAGGCTGGGCAAAGATAGGTGGTTTGTTGATTGGAGAACGCCACATGATCGTAATCAAACTTTGCATGCAAATCGTTTTGCCAAAACTAAGACTTCCACAATGAAAAAACTTCAGTTCACCTTTCAAATTGTGGGTTATCAGAAACAGTAGACTTGTTGGAGGAGTGTTTACTGTTTGTAAACATAATCACTATAGTTAGAAGTTGTTTATCAGAAGCTATTGCTGATACACCTACCTACCTTTGACCCAGAATTCTTGATATTTACATATTTTTTACTTGAAAGGCAAGTTTGTCATTAAAGTTTGATATACGTTCCGAGTTGAATTACCTGCTGTCATTAAACTAGTGCTGAGTGGAAAGAAATGTTTTCAGATACACTTGCTTGTTACTTATATCGACAAACACTCATAGGCACCTAGGTTTTGAGCGTTGTTTACCAAAGCCATTGAATATGCAAATAGATTAGCAGATCCCTCCCTGTTTGTGTTTGTCTTATAGGTACTCACTTTTGATAAATTGTTATAAATTACCTGGCAGTAGGTACTCCAACAAACTTGAAATGTCAATATAATTTGAATAGAAAGGGAAAGGTAGCGTTGGTCTTAACTTTTGTGGTTTGTATTGTGATGAGTGTCGATAAAGCTCATTCATCTTTTGATCCTTGTCGTCTAGAATAATAGAAATTGTTTCTCCAAGAGGATAATTATAAAATCTAACTTACTCGCTAATGTCCTGTTAAAGGTACGGAAAACCCAAAAGCAACTTCATGCAACTGGAAGAGTTGTGATGACTTGGAGATTACAATACTTGCAGCGTTATAAATAAATAATGGGGTAATGTGCTGCTTTTAACTCATAGAATTCCATACCCAATGTGCTTAGGAGTAATTCAAATGATTTTAAACTAACAAATTTCAACTAGACGTGTATATATTAAAAAAAATTTGTGTTCAAAGTTGCCCATCTCTTCGAGGCTTTGCTACAATTATTGGTAACTCAACACGAACGCCAAACCAGTCACAAGGCTTTTGAATTCGGTTCAGAGATACTTAGCGGTAAAAAAAATAATTCGAAAGCTTTATATTCAAACTAACCTCCAGCACTTCAAGGGCAAAGCCACGCACTGAGCGGCAAAGCTCCAAAACTAGAACAAAATTAAAAGGTAAGCAGCATCGCTATGCCGATGGTGCCCGTGGCGTGACGCTTATCATGCCTGCCCGTTAACGGGAGGTTCATGGTTCGAATCCCAACTGAAGCTAAAAAAGGTTTTTTCACGGGCATCGCCTTTAGCTAGGATTTGTTAAGTCCTTCGATAATAAATTCATTGCCATGAAAAGCGCTTTCTCAAAAAGCCGTTCGGAATCGGCAGAATTGTAAGCCCTCTTCATTTCCTCACAAAGGCAATGGTTGTGAGAAATGTGCTAGGTCCGTGACTCCTTGCTCTGTTGCGCTACAATGTTTTATTTTATCGCTCTGTCGATCGGCTCTTCCCACTTGATGGGCTGCAGAGCTGGTGTAGTTCTGTTAAAACAAGAAGCTTCGGGTTATCATGTGCTGCGATGCTAAAGCTTAATACATGGTTTGGGGGCAGCCCAAAATGCAACATGCAAGGAACACATCTTTTTAGCCTCATCCAGTCCTCTGATTTGTAGTCTTACGTTGTTGGCTATAGACCAACCTCTGTTGCGTCCAGACGACAAGTCACTATTGGAAATATAACAACACTTTTTGTAGCTAGGGAGGTAGGTTGTTGGTTGTTTTGTTACCTACCAATACCAACTACCACCTCCACAAAGCAACAAGACTCTTCCTTGTCATAATTTATTCATCCACAGTTGCGTGAAAATGATAAAATTCTGAAATTCTATAGACCAACCTCTGTTGCGTCCAGATGACAAGTCACTATTCGAAACATAAAATATTCAATTCCATGTTACGAATGTAACAAAAAATACCAAATAGGTAGTTACTTTTCAATGATGAGCTCGGTAATATCGTCAAATCTAAGTTCTCAAAAAAGTAGAAAGTGGAGGTTGGTTCCTTATAAGAAGCTTTTAGTTCCATAGTGGAACAATGACTACAGAAAAAACAGGAGTCTTTTGAATAAGTTTCTCACGACCATATCAAAGCCCGACTGGAATCTGCACCGATCAAAACAGAAGTGCTTCAAAGGGTGAATGCAAAAATCAAAGAAAGCCTATTACAAATAATTCTTGGAAAGCATGAAACTGAATTTTTATTGAAAATAACCGAACCATTATAAGCAGCAAGGCAAACAGACTGGGCACAAAGAAGAAACCAGACGGTTTCTATATCGAGTCAATAGCATATACACTAAGTCCAACACTGGAAACTCATTGCTTATAAAAACAGGAATTAATCTGTTACTACCAATTCACAGGGATCCGATGAATTCACCTACACCTGGTCTAAAAAAATATTTTCAGTTGCAGTTTGGCTCTAGCGTACGGTCAAAACCCTTGACAGAAGTCTTTTTTATATCAAAAATTGGTAATCAAGACTATTCACTCGCCAAGAGTTTTAGAATCATCAGTCTTACTTTCTTTTCTGTTTAAAACACTGGAAAGAATAGTTGAGTGTTTTGTATGCAAAGGCCAATATAAATACACTCTCTGTCTTAGATGCAATATGCTAACCAACTGTAAAATTTTCTAAAATCGTACTTCAAAATCTTGTTTGCCGGATTTAATGTGCTCTTGCCAGGAAAAATTTTTTGTCTGGCATTTTTCTATTCACATATTCTATTTTTTTGATGCCATGTGCAACGCTGCCACGTTGCATGTCTTGTGCATTAAAGCAATGCTAATGAATATAACTTTGATCGTTGAAGCTTTGAAGTGCTCAATGAATCTAACGTGCACGCCTAAGCATAATATGCCGATATCACCGGACCCTTGATTGACACCTAGGGTGTATTGAAGAAACGGTAAACCTTTTTAAAATCGAGTTTATTCTGTTTACTTAAAGACGTCAATTATCCATGTTCAAACGAAGTCAAACTTCTTAGAGTAGCCCCTGGGCCTGGCGCATTTCTCACAACCATGCCTTGTGAGGGAATGGAGGGGACCTACAATTTTCTGCCGGTTCCGAACGGCTAATTGAGAAAGCGCTTTTCATGGCAATGAATTTACTAACGGAGGACTTGCGAATTTCTCGCGAAAGGCGATATACGTGAAAAAACATTTTTGCCTGAGTTAGCAGGTGGACATGCTCATGTCGAGTAGAAAACTGCTAAGGCCTTGTTAATTGTCTGGTAATGTAAGGGAGCCTTTGTCATGACGAAGGGTCTATCACTGCAAAGGGTCTTTTAATATATTCGGCAAATGATAAGGCCAATCAATCATTTATTATGCTTTGGTCCTTCGCCAAATTTAAAAGAAAAGTATGTTTTGGTTGTACTGGGGCCTTTTTAAATACACCGAGTGTTGGACGTCTAAATCTTTCTTCCTTGGTACCTACATCATGTAATGTACTCTCAAGACCGTTTTTCGTTTAAACAGAAGTGGTATCTGGTCCAACTCGTGGAGTTTTGAAAACATATCTTTTGACGGACGTCTAATGGATATGCCGTCTAATAAGATGTTCCCAAAGTTCAAACTGTGTCAAAAATACACGCTCAACTTTCTGTCGGACCAGGACTTTCTAGAATCTCAACCAGCAAAGGATTGTTATTGGATCTTCTTGAACGATTTCAGTATCGATGACTGATCTGGCGGTGGTGCCTTCGTAAAGTGTGTTGTCATAAGGATCGTATCCAATCATTTCACAGAGATGTATGGTTTCCAAATGGCTGTAAGAAACCTTACGAAAAATGGTGGCTAAATCGGAAGAAGTATTTGTAATTGCGACGTTAGATAAGCTGTGCTTGAAGCTTTATTCAACCATATATTTGCTTGCCCGTGGCATAATACTTAGTATGTCGCTGGAGATTCGTGGTTCGAATCACAACAGAAAACAAAATTTGTTTTTCCTTTCCCTTTCACGAGGGATTGGAGAGTCTTCCGATGGTCAATCCATTGCCATAAAAAGCGCTTTCTTGGCTGGCCGTTCGGAATGGGTAGAAAATTGAAGGCCTTCTTACTTTCCCTTACAAGCCGGGACATCCGACTATGTTGCACCATCCTATTTATTTTTTATTTATTTAACTACTCCAAGTTTAAGATCTCAGACAACTTTCTCAGAACCTTAACCAGCGGTTGGTTTGCTCCGAGTGCTAAGTGAGGGCTTCCATCAGCAATTGGATCTGCCAAGAGCACAACCGTCGATGCTATGCTGGCACCATGAAATAACTTATACGGAAATAACTTATATAGCAGTTATTACGGTTTAAACCGTAATAACTTATATATGAATTATTGCGTTTTCAATCCGCAATAACTAATATATAAGTAATTTCGGTTTTAAATCGTAATAACTTACATATAAGTTATTACGATATGAAACCGAAATTACTTATATATTAGTTATTGCGGATTGAAAACGCAATAATTCATATATAAGTTATTACGGTCAAATGTCGTAATAAAATATATGAAATGTAAGATTCATTCACTCCTATGAAGGAAAATGCATTCATTGTTCTTCTATATTGAATTAAACAACAATTCCATGTAAATGCGGCTCCAAAAATTCTAAAAATAGAACTTCACAGCATATTTATCGATATAAGTTATTACGGTTTCAAACCGCAATAGCTTATATATAAGTTATTTCGGTTTCATGTCGTAATAACTTATATATGAATTATTGCGGATTCAACCCGCAATTACTTATATATAAGTTATTGCGGATTTAAAAACGAAATAACTTATATACAAGCTATTGCGGTTCCATATCGTAATAACTTATATGACCGTTATCATATAAATTACTACAGTTTGAAACCGTAGTAACTGCTATATAAGTTATTTCCGTATAAGTTATTTCGGGTCCCCGCTATGCTTCCTTTTGATGCAGGCACACTATAACAATGGCCCATTCCTTAGCTGAAAATGCTTGAGTAAACTTGTTGACGTTGCCACAGAACACTTCTATTTTATCAAACATTTAAATCTTCTGAGTAAGGTGGCACAATATTTTCTCTGAATCCTGCGGAAAGAATGGTGATGAAACGAAGGACTTATTCTGTGACTGTGCTGCAATTTTTTTTGGATTTGACTACAAACTTTTGGTGCAGACATGGTTAGAGCTGGAGCCTAGGCTCCTTATGAAAATCTGGAAAGATATAACAAAAATGGTTGCTATGAGCTGATAAATTGACCGGTATTTTGGAATGAGTGCCCACAGAAAAAAGCATTCAATGCAACGAACACGTTATGGAAAGTAGCCGATATCAGATTGGTCCAAAAAAGCCGAACACTTGCGTTGCCCATTTCTGAAGCAGACATTTCCATTTTGAATGGAAATATGCTTCCCCAATGTATTTGGTCTAAAGAAAAGGAGTTTGCTGTGTTTTTAAAGGAAACTATCTATACCATGTGATATGTTAAGAGCTGACTGTGCTTTGTAGCATACAGCTGCTAGGATACTGGATCAATGAGTTCTAATCTTTTTTTGAGAGTCACTCTTGCCTAATTGGAAAAAACCTTTATTACGTGCAATTGGCCTCTATGTTATAACTTTTGTTTGTATTTACTCGGCATGTCATATACTATTATGCCTCATGCCTGCTACTTCCTATTTCAGTCGGGCCTTAAGCTCATTTTAACGCGATCTTAAATGACTATAGATTTGCGCTAATGAGTCGCAGATCGCAGGCTATATACATTCTCAAAATGTTAAGTGCAGACAAACACAATGATGTGAACACAATAATGTTACCCGAAGCGCACAAACCCTATCTTTATTTTTAATCATTGGATTGTATTCACCCAAAAAGAATAGAAGCAGTTTGTGATTTCTTAATTCGAAGATAATTCTCTAAAAATATGAATCTCATGAAAAATATGGTGTTACGAGCGACATCGAAATTCCTGTTTAAATCAAACCAAAGACAAGTAAATACATAGGTACAAAGGGTTTACTTGCCTATTTTCTTAATTTTGTATCACAAGCTTGTGCTCAAACATGCTAACCATTATGTCAAGAAAATTACCGCACATTTGAAAATTCTCTTTCGTTTACGTCTTAGTTTCATATTTTATGTTTGCGTCGATCAAATGTTTACGTACCTTTCGATGTTGCTTCTTACTTTTGTATTTTAAATAAGGGCTGTGTTGGGTTTCATAAAACTAAACATCAATAATCCCTATACCAATTGAATGGCGCCAAATAATAAGTAGCAATATCAACAACGGCTCCCTTAAAGATTGATAAATACGACGTAGATAGGTATTCGTAGAAGTTTGTTTGCTCTAAGGCTATTGGCGCCAGGTTGTTCGATGTAAGTGTAGTTTTAATCAATATGAGTGTGTAGTGTACCTAACTCGAAAGATATCATACTCGTACTTTGATAAGATACAGATTTTTTATTCCTTCTGTTTGTTGCTTTGCCAATTCAATAGATTCTATTGTTATTTTTTACTTTTCTTTTAGATTTTGGAGGGTGTTTTTCTAGGATTTCTTTTTTTTACTTGGGATATTCTTTTACCAGGAATTGTTTTTTTGTTACTAGACTTTCAAAAAACTTTGGAAGAAGAAACAACAGAACCACATTATACCTTGCCACAGGCAAAACATGCGGGGCTGTTACCGAGTATTGTTCAGTGGATGTACGACATGGTAGTGAGATATCCTAATTTCTTGAGCGGTGATCTGGTGCAAGAGGGAGAACCTGATAAATACTATTGAAACAATGAAAAAGTACTAGGCTTGAATGCATATGCATATCAAGATCAATAAAGAGCTGACCAACTGCAAGCTTCGGAAGTATTCCTGAACCTGATATCTCTGCCTATTGTGATAAGAAATACGATAAAACCAACAATGCTGCGAGGTTTGCAAAAGAAAATCAAAGAACAGATAGTTTTCTAAAGCCGAACGATAAAAAGCAGTTAAGGAATTACTCATTGATATCCCTCTCGCGAAAGGATGACCAAGGTATTCGGTTTCGTTAAACTTTTCGACGATGAACTAAATAACAAAAAAGCGTGTCAGAGTGAGTAGTCTTATTCACAAAAGACCCAAGCAAATAAAAGGAACACAGACGGTACAAAAACAACTAAAGTCACAGAAACAGGTATTTTTTGGGTCAAAAACCAAAACATATATGTATTAGGTGTGTTTCTATATTTTGGGCTCGAGCTTTTTAATGTTGTTTTCTCCATCCGGAAACTAAAAGATATAAAATAAATATGGATTTTTTTTTTGATTCGCTGCATAGGGGAGGATTGAGTTGGTGACTAGATATTAGGGTTGAAATGCCTCGCTGAACCATTTGGAGCCCTGAATTCACTTTAGATAGCTGCTCAGTGGAAGGCTGAAATGTTCCCAAGTTTCATCGAAGAAGTCTTCTCATAGCGGTTTTTTTCCTAACTTGGGACAAACGTGGGCACACACAGAGGAAGTGGAATGATCCTTCCTCTGCCTATTCGTCTTGACATCCTCTAGCTTAATCTAACATTTTTTAAAGCTTAATCTAAAGTCATATTGGGTTTGGCCTGTGGCCGTCTACCAGGTTGACAAAG
This sequence comes from Melanostoma mellinum, assembly GCA_914767635.1. Classification (NCBI taxonomy): domain Eukaryota; kingdom Metazoa; phylum Arthropoda; class Insecta; order Diptera; family Syrphidae; genus Melanostoma; species Melanostoma mellinum. The sequence goes on along the minus strand of OU612060.1, from coordinate 51,352,462 downwards.
TAAAGGGTTTTCCAATAAGAGTGTTTTGATTTCTTTTTTGAAAAAAAAACACACTTTTTGATAAGGAAATTCAAATATTTTTGAATTAATGTGCAGCTCAATCAATACAATTTAGTTTTAAATAAAACATCAGTCAAATGGCCACCACGACTTTTTCTGCAGCAACAAATTCGATAAACCCAATTTTCGAGCACTTTTCCCACTAAATCAAGTCGTATATCATGAATGGCACGTTCAATTTTGACTTGTAAAGCTTGAAAAGAATCTTGTTTATATTGAGAGGAGACCAATGACTTCAAATAACCCTACAGAAATAGTCTAATGGTGTTAAATCACGACTTCTTGGAGGCCATTCAATATCACCATTTCTAAAAATAATCTTATCTCTAAATTTTTCTCCCAATAATTCAATTGTTGCATTTGCTGTGTGACACTTAGCCCCACCTTGTTGAAACCAAATGTTGTCAAATTCATTTTCTTCCAATTTCGCTCATAAAAAGTTGGTTATCGTCGATCTATACCGCTCTCCATTGACAGCAATGGTGTTACCAGCTTTATTTTGAAAGAAGTACGGACCGATGATTCCACCAACCCTAAAACCACCCCAAACTGTCAATTTAGGTGAATGTAATGGTTTGCATGAATATTTTGTGGATTTTAATTGCCAGTTTTGCTTATTTGACGCCCTAGTCAAATAAAAGTAAGCTTCTTCGGAAAAGATGATTTTCTTAAAAAAATCGTTATTGATTTCAAGTTGTTCCAAGGCGAAATCAGAAAGTTCACGACGTTTACGGTGGTCCAATGGTGAAATTGTAAACACTTCTGAATGCAATAAAAAACAAGACCGATAATGACATACTACAAATGACCGAAACGCCACTCCAAAATCATATCATACCTATTGGAAAACCCTTTATAAAGTTATTTTCGAATTAAAAATATAAAAATCTACTTTTCGCTTTCTGTAACGAAGTGCTACCACTGAGTAATCATTAAAGATATCCCATCCTATTTCTCCATTTAAGATACTTAGAACTTCATTCTTCTGTAAGACACATTTTCCATTGATGGTCTAAATTCTTTTAAAATTGGGCAAATACCAAGAAAATGCAAGACATTCTCCCTCTGTTTCATATTGCAGATAATTGAAATGGACAATTTCGCCTCTCATTCTGAAGAAATTACTTATTTTTGCGGTTGAGTATGTAGCTATCGAGGAAATAATATGTTTTAGCTCTACAATGCATACTGTGCCATATATGGTACAACCAAAATAATTAAGTTTACTGTTTGTTTCAAGACACCTAGCGACATCTGTCGACTGATATAATGATTTTTTGAACACTTTGCAACGGATTAGTAATGAGAAGTGTCATAATGTGTTTTTGTACTTTATGATGTCTAGACACTATGTAGAATCACATATATTTTTTTATATGATTCAAAAAAAATCATGCATTGTAGCTAGGGTTAACATTTAGAAAGTGATTTAGTTTGGAATAATATTTCCTTTGTTGAGATGGTTCACAGACTGCAGGTACTTCTATACTTGACAAACACTTCAAAAGTCGAAGAGCTTTATTGGTATTTTTATGGGAGGATAATTTGAAAAGATGCCTTAAAATCTTCAAGGTCCTACACAATCAACGTAAAACTTGTCAGCGAATGCATGGAAAAATTAAATAAACTGGGCAGTATAAATAAAGTGTAACAATCTATAAACAACAAGGTACCCAGCCGCAGACATGTGGGAATTAAAGGAAATGAACGAAAATGGTAGCTGTCCAAAACAGCCCTTAGTGGCTGGGGTTAACAGAAAGTAACATCAAGAAGGAAATCAAAAAGTGGGAGGAATAAGAGCCGAGAACAACATTGGAATGAGATCCCGAACATGCATCGAGCTAAGCTTCAGTAAGTTTAACATAAACCAATACATCAACGTAATAAATCAAAGCAGAAACAATGTAAATATACATACTCTTTTCCTTAATGAACATTGCATGCCGAGAAAACACCTTAAAGTACGCGGCGTAGAGAGCGACGATCAATGTAGATGTTGTAATGAAGAAGAAGAATCTACAAAAAGCAAAGCAAAGCTATCATGCCCCAAACCCAGTGTCAGGGATCATATTACATTGACGAAGAGAGTTTCAGTTGCATCAAAGAAACTAAACTGGACGAACAACTTCAGTTAAAGTTGAACACTTAAAGCCCCCGCAGACTTCAAACTTTCATTCGACCGACACAGTTTGATCGCGAGTTCTTAATCAGTATGCAGATGTATGTATGGTAATGTGCATATTAGAACTATCAAGTATCGGCCGATAAATAAGTATGATGGTATTCACGATTGCCTTTAAACTAAACTGACCCGGCTATTTAGTTTTAAGTGTGGTATCAACCCAATGAAGCAATGAAGCTATCGCCCGACGGAGAATCTGCAGTCTGCGGGGGTTCTTAATTAAAAAGTGGAGACAACAGATCAACAAGGCCGGAATGCAATACAAAACCTCAAACTATTTCTTCTTTCATTGAAAGGATTTTCTTTCTTTTTAAATTAGTTTGCACTAATAGCTTAGGTCTTAATAATTCATGTATAAGAGTGTTATTTTTAGTCTTGTCATTTTGATAGCTGTCACTTTATTCATGGTCAGTTTGGGTTGCTATTTCGTTGTGGAGGAATTGAAGCCGAATTTCGCAAGAATTCTCTGTTAAAATTGATTTTTTATATAATTTCGAGTTTTAACCCTGTGAGTTACCTCCTAGATCGGCCGGTTTAACACTGCTGAACTACTTTTTGTGGAGCTATGTCTACGAAGATCAGCCTGAGACGATTGACGCATTGTGAGAGAACATTCGGAGTTTTATTGCTGATATATCGCCCCAAATGCTGCAATAAGTAGTCGAAAACTAGGACTCTCGGCTGGAATTTATTCGAGCCAGCCGCGGCGGACATTTGCCTGAAATTATAATGGAAAAACCTTAACATCGTCAATTGATAATTTTATCGAGCGTGTGGCTATGTTGTTGGAAAAGTAAGTTTGAATGTTTAAAATGAACAAAAAAGGTTTTGCAACAAAGCTCGGAGTACTTCAGAGACTTACAATTTTGTGCTGATTCCGAATGGTTAAGATAGAAAGCGCTTTCTTAGCAGTGAACTTTCAGAGGATTTGTCAATTTCTCGCAAAAGGCAATACCTGTAAAAAACAATCAGATATTTCTGGGGTCCGGACCTTGAACTTCAACATAGCAAGCAAAGTGTTGGTATAACTCTCCATAGGCAACACAGCTTGAATGCTTTCTTACTTTAGGTGGGCATTACCCTTCGGGGTGAACCTGAGCCTCAACCAACATCTTTCGATAACGAATTAATTTCTGGCATGCTCTCTCTGGTTTTGCAAGTCAGTTGAGGTCTTCTTCAACTTCTAAGACGAGGTCTTGCCCTTCCGTGAATTTCCTGCAAGTGCTTTCGAAAACCCATCGAACCGGAGCGTTGATTTCCATCCGCTCTACATGTCACAGCTATATCGTAGGCTCGCGTTGCGTACTCTATGCTATGCCATGCCGCGGTACAACTCATGCAGCTCGTTGTTGAATCTTCTTCTCCACACTTTGTCTTAACATAGAGATCAAAAATCATTTGGAGAATTTTCCTTTCGAAACGAACAAGGGTTTCCTCATCCGCTTTCGATAAGGTCCATGCTTCCGCGCCGTAAAGCAGGACTGGGATGATCAAGTTCACAGGGTTCAGGGTTACCTTGATTTTTCTGGAGAGGGTTTCTCAATTGTTCGCAACGGTTAGCAAGAGCTATTCTCCGTTTGATCTCTGCACTGATGTTGTTTTCCATGTCTATATCGGATCCTAGGTAGACGAAGTCCTGTACTACCTCGAAGTTATGTCTGTCTATCGTGACGTTTTGTCCAATCCGTCGATGTTCTTTGTCCTTGTTTGATGACAACATATACTTCGTTTTGCCCTCATTAACCATCAAACCCATTTTTACCCAATGCTCGCAAAAGCAACTATGACATCACGTTTCCTTCTTCCTATTACGTCAATATCGGCTTCGTAAGCGAGTAATTGTACAGACTTTTGAAAGATTGTTGCTCTGGTGTTGACGTTTGAGTTTTGTACAATCTTTTCGGGTATGATGTTGAAGAAATCGCATGACCGTTTGTCGCCTTGTCGAAAGCTTTTTTTGGAAATCAAAATAGTTTTTGATTTCTTCAAAGACCTTGACGGAGCAACTTGAATTCTCCAAAGTCATCCTGCATAGTCGTATGAGTTTTGCAGGGATACCGAAACTAGACATGGCTCTGTACAGCTCGTCTCTGTAAATGCTGTCATACGCGGCCTTGAAATCGATATAAGGATGGTGTACATCGATATCATATTTTGGTTATTTTTTTTCATTTTTATTTTTGGCTTAGCGACCTTAAGGAGTCTTATTCTTCTATTATTGGAGCGATTGTGAGGGTCTTCTATTTTTAGATTCGAGGCATAAGTTACTGAGGTTCCATTCATCGGTAATGCTTTCGTCCGACCATATCATGCAGATCAGCTGGTGCATGCTCCATTATCCTGAATGCATTCGTTTTTATACCTGCAATCTTCTAATCACAGCCATTAACTCTTCGTTTACAGTTTCTTTTAAGTCATTGACTAGTTTAAAACTGACATTTGGCTCCCGCTCGAAATCTTGACGGAAAGTCAGTGTAGTTGCTGAAGCCGAAAATGTGAAACTCAATCCGTCAACAGTGGGCCTTACAAATCAGACCTTTTCTTACTGAAACTTTTCTTACTCCAACTGATCTCCTGTTGCCTTGACAAGGCATCAAGGTCATCTGCACCTGCAGTCTTATTTGCACATTGCAAGCTTAACTTCTGCTAGGTTGGGAGAACGAAATTCTTGATCAACGTTAAAGTTGATTCTCAGGAACGACTGTAACTCTATTATTTTGGTTCCCTGCTGTTCTTAGCAGGCTTAAGTTCGAGGACCCTGGCATGATCTTTTTGCCTTTTAGTAAAACTTTGGAATCGGTGCAGTGCTTTAAGGCCCGCGACAATAAGACCCATGGGTCTTAATTCCTCTTTGTTTTGGAAGTAAGGCCCACGGGGGTTATTTCCATGATGAAATGGCAGTATTAGTTCCTTTTTCTGCGAAATCGAATCGGAAATAATTCTCTCCGTTTGTACTTTAACTTATTTTCAATGTGAATAAACAGGCACAGGGACGCAACTCCACTAGACATAAGTTTATGCTCTGATTATGGATTATGACTTATCAAAGAGGAACACACGTCCATAAGAAATATCTATGGAACTATGCATCATATAGTATATGTTTAGTGCGGTTAGTTCGCTCGAATTTCTTAAGTTCAACCAGTTACCCAGAGGCAAATTTTGTTCGCTTTGCTTTTTACTCACGGATAAAATAATGAAGCTAAAAGTGAAGCGGAAAAAATTTTCTCAAGGGAGTATGGTGTAAAAATAAAAATTCCATACTCCCTTGAGAAAATTTTTTCCGCTTCGCTTTTAGCTTCATTATTTTATCCGCGAGTAAAAAGCGAATCAAAGCCAACGAAATTTCCCTTCGGGTTGAACGGGCTTGGTGTTGAACATGAAAGATTCACACGAACAGACCAGGAGCAAGTAGCTAAGATCAAAAGAAACATTAAGAATGTAGATTCAGTTATCATATACTCATAAGAAAGTGGACTGAGCTTCCATGATCCTATGTCACGAAGTGGGAGACAACGTGAGCTATGAATTCATATCCATTGACAGCTGAAATAAGTGCCCAAATTTTGGAGCTTTGTTTTTCGAGACCTCAAAATGTTTTTCCTTCAAATAAAAAGACTCTAGAATATGTACATTTAGCGCATCCACTATGTTCTTAATCCTTTCTAAGAAGGAAAACTAATTTTAAGATCCCATGTGCATCACACTCATATAAATGCTGTTTCAAAATGGCAAAAAAAGACATGGGCCTAAATTCTTTTTTTTGTGGGTCTTATTGCCTCTTCAAGGTGTAAACAAAGCCCGTGGGTGTTATTTCCATTTTAGCAATAAGGCCCACGGGTCTTATTGCACTGCACTGGAATCACATTCCTGTCATGTTATATCTCAATTTCCTTAAACGAGCGCCTTTCATGATTCTTTTTTCTTTTTGAGAATTCGGTGTTCGTCCCTTCTTTTCTCCTTGTACTGGTCACAGGCAGCCTTGGTTTTCTTTTGCATCCACAATTATCGTTTTTTTTTTTTTGTTTGTCTGTATTTGTTTACTTACACTGTTTTCGATATCAAAACTAAAAAGAAACAAAAAATGATGTTATAAGTCGCAAATATAATTTTTTTTTATAAAAAGAATAATTTCGCATTTAAAGTCAGCTGGGGAAACAGTGTCCAAATTCAATAGATTTTTACTGGCGAATGCGGACATTTTCGTCAGACATCGACAGCTTTTTTGCCCTATTCACTTATCGTGGACGTGTGATTGTTATCGCGATTTTTTTCAACGATTGTATAAGTTACTTTAAATATACTCACTACAATCGCTCGCAAGCAGAAAGAGGTGTGAACACGGTTTGGGTTTATGTAACACTGAAGTACAAAAATTCAACAAATTAACAACCATGGCAGTTTATGTATGCTTTACAACGCGTTCAACAGTATCTGACAAGCCCTACGTCGACGTCGCCGTCGCGTCGTTTTGGTCGCATCGGATATTCTTGTTTGACAAGAACATTCAAATTAAGTTTGCATTATCAATTTGGAAAGAGATTTGATATTTATTGTTTACTTAATAAAATCAACAAGTGCCAAGATATTTTTTAAATATTTAATCAGCCATTCGTTAATAACGAGACAATTTTTTTGAAAGTTGAAAGAAAACCCCACAAGCCACACAGAAGCGTATCAATTGTTTCAAGAGCTGATTAATTGATCTGTAGACCTATTTTAATTGATCTTGAAAGCAATGAAGGAATGTTTTTGTTTGTGCACAAACAAATTTGAATGGTTTTAGTTTACTTTGTAAAAAAAAGAAATGTAGAGGACTGGGGCTAACGAACTTGTTATTTGTTAAGGACAATATTTTAGATTTAAGGACAGATGGGACATTTTTATAAATCAGGTCGCAGGTGCAGGACTGCCTTGAGAATGGGCAAAAACTGTATTGAATTTTTTCAAAAATTTAAAATTAAATACCCGTATATTAATTATTTTCATTAAAAATTGATCTAAAAACGCCTGCTTGTTGAAATGCGTGTCCATTTGAAAGAAAAAAAAAAAAAAACTGACAGTAGATCTCCTACCACTCTCGACAGAAAACTAACAACTGGACACAGCCAGTTGAAGTTAAAAGTGGTGAAAACAATATTTATTCCTACAAACGAAAGGTTGCAGCAAGAGTAAAAAAGTGCTCAATTTTTTAAATTATATGATTTTTTAATTTCATTTTCAGTGCATAGCAACTGTAAGATTCTTGAGAGTTTGCTCTCGGGTGTGGCCTGAGAGCTAATCTCTGTGTTTTTGCTCTCAAGTGGACACACACCTTTATCTTGTGCACAACCAATGTCAACAACAAGCAGGAAATATATATGAAGTTGTCACGGTTATTAAAGTACTCTCAGGAAATCATCTGTCAAAACTGAACAAATTAACAGACGATTTTAAAATCTCAAAAAATCAACCCTCAATTGGACAGTCACCTCAGAGTAACACTCGAAAGTTTACTAGCCTCTCGTACTCTCAAACGGACAAGCTTTTTCACATCTACTTTTGAATATCATGGTATCTGTGCAGCTTATGTTATGTTATGTTATGTTTTCTGCAACGGGATAGCAAAAATGTTAGGGTTTTCTTATTAACGTTAGTGAGCATACGTTTAGTCTGTCTGCATCCAATGGAGGCATGCCATTTACGGTTGTGCTCCTGACAGATCCAATCGTTGATTATAGCCCTCACTGAGGACCCTGGTAGACCAAGAAGATCCTTACATTGCCGATGAACGGCGATTTCGTTTCCATTTATGTTATCAGGTGTATAACATTAATGATAACGTTTGACCAACTTTTTTTCATACCTTTATTTATATGGTTCAAATGTCTTTAAGGGTCTTCAACAATAGGACAGGTTTAAAGATGGTGGCAAATGAGATCCTGGCGAGCCAACAGCAGCTCCCAAAACCCAAAAGCAGGGTACTGATACCAGATTATCTGGCCTTGATTTGCCCTTAGAGGTGGACTGACGGATAAGGTTATCATCCAAATTCGGCTTATGACTATCCGTCTTAGTTTATCAACTTATTTGCCTACGCCCCCGGAGAAGAGAAAGAACAAAAACTTCTACGAAACTAATACTCAAACCATGTTTCTTACACACAAAAGTCGTCCTAGATTCCTACGTAGGAACCCACTCAGTTTAAACGGCTGTAGCCGTTTTCTCTTGGGCATCAAGTTTAAAATCTTTTGGCATCACCTTATATAAAACCCTCACATATGGTACTCATATATCTTATGTAACAAACAAAATTGGCATTTTGACTAAAATTGTATACCCGTTGATAAATCTAATTGTGGCGTGATGCTTTGTATGTTTACCTGATACGCGCGGGAGGTGGTTCGCATCCCAATAAAAGCCAAAAATGTTTTTCCACCGGTATTGATTTTCGTGAAGAATTGGCAAGTCCTCCGATGGCAAATTCATTGCCACGAAAAACGCTTTCTTGATTAGCAGTTCGGAACCGGCAGAAAGTTGTAGGTCTTCTGCATTCCCTCACAAGGCATGATTGTGGGAAATGCGCTAGGCCTCGGAGCACCCCGCTCTGTTGCGCCACCTTTTTGGATTTTTTGTATTCATTTATAAATTGATAATCTACACTTAACTTGGTACCCGTGGTGTGATGGATAGTATGTCCGCCTGTTAATCCAAAGGTTCGTGGTTCGAATCCCAACAGAGGCAAAAATGTTTTTTCCATGGGTATCGCCTTTCGCGAGAATTTGGCAAGTCCTCCGTTAGTAAATTCATTGCCATAAAAAGCGCTTTCTCAATTAGCCGTTCGGAACCGGCAGAAAATTGTAGGTCCCCTCCATTGCCTCGCAAGCCATGGTTGTGAGAAATGCGCTAGGCACAGGGGCTCGTCGCTCTGTTGCGCCACCCTATTTATTTATTTTATTTTTGTAGACTGTTTCGTACAAATGCGCTTTATAGTTATACAAAATAAATTTAAAAAAAAGATTCTTGACTTATCAAAGCGTGGAATTTGGTTTATATAAAATCATTCTCTAACAAACCAATTCTAACGTTGAAACCTCTTAAAAAACAAGAAAACAAATCAGTTACCCACATGTCCAAGTTAGCACCATAGGTCAGCGCAAGAAAATCTTGTAGGTCAAAGTGTTTGAGAATGCCTTCACTCACTTACCTTCGCCAGATAATTGAATAAAATAGAATCACTGCGTAAGCCTTCCTCCTCCTTTTTCTTCATCCAACTTTCTCATTGTGAAGAAAACTTTGAAAAGCACATCTTTGGTTATATTCGGGAAGCAGTCTATTTTCAAAAATCGATAAGAGTAATTGGTTCATTGGTTGTATGGAATGCTTATACGAGTAGTAAAAATGACATCACAAAAGCAGAAGCAGAAACCCTCAAATCACATTACAGTAGCTCCAATTACCGACATGTGATGACTTATGAAAAGGAACGCACTCTGATTCATTCATCCAGAGACTTGCGGTAAGCTTTTCCATAAATTCTTCAATGGAACTTTCCGAAAACGTTGTAAACTTTGCTTATTTATGATAAAATGTCTCCTTATGAAATATTTTGCGACATGAAATTTTTCTAATGAATGAGTAATGATGCAGGCCCCTGTTGTACTGATGGGAAATTCCACGAAATGTATGGCCATGGGGGAAAGTCTTGCTAAAAATGAAGAATTTCAGTATTGCGTTTTGTATATTTATTGATCTGATAATAAAGTTTGATGTCATATTTTTAGATGACAGGGCGTACGTCAAGGGATTATGAGTATTCTTAAATTGTTTTTAAACATAGAGCGTGCATTTTGGAAAATAGAAAGGGATTTAAAGTGAGAGGCGAGTTTAGTTTTGAACTCTATTTCAATTTTAATTCGTCTAAAGTTGTGCTCAATGAAAAACTGACTAGCATTCTTAGTGACAGTTATTATTTTGCGGATACATTTTTTTTAGCAGTGGAATGCAACTGGCTGTTTCACTAGAGTAATGTGTGCGAAAAAATCGATACAAAATATTACGATATGTTACATTACAACGATGTTAAATCATTCGAACCCATATAAACGAAATATCATCCATCAGTTTTAAAGCTCCACTCTGGATACATACCCAAGGATATTTGCGAGGCACCTGTTCAAACATGATTATTATATTCTAGTTTTCGATGAATGCAAATTTTGCAAATTGTAGCCACATCGGAAGGATTTAAAAATTCCCGGATCATTTCAAAAACTTTAGAGTTTTTGACGACTTCATTTATGTGGTAATTTCAACGAAGATCGTCGCTTACGCTTAAACCGACATACTGAGTACGGACAGCGAGAGTATGATTCGCCTTCATTAGAAATATGCTGAGCAAATGTATGAATAATGTAGTGACGATGATAAGATGTCCGGTTGGATACAGAGCAGCATTCCAATTCACATTGAGTATATATATACACAGAGTGCGTCTTGAGTCCTTTGTTTTTTTTTTTTTTTACCCTATCCAGGTATCAGTTCGGAGCGAAAAATTGTCCGCAAAATGGGACGAAATGACGAAATCGGAAAAAACATTTCATTATACTGTAAGAAATTTCACAAACAGAGTATTTGATCGCACTTCAACGAAGTTCGCCGGGTGTGTTAAAATAATGTTGAAAAAAAAAATTCCCAACAACAGCTCGAAAGAATACTATGCAAAAAAATCCGAATCCTACAAAATCAGAGAATTTTCGTCTTCGAACTGAGTTCAAGTTCTAGTTTCATTTATTTGCAATTTAAAGTTTACATCTTTAGTTTTAATTAGATACACAGTTTTAGAGTTATAGAACCTTATTCTTTACATCTACAATACCTTTAGTAAATTTATGACAAGATTTTAAACAAAGCATTAGAGAATATTATATTCAAGGGAAAACACTTCAAAGAAAAAACCCTTATATAATACTTAAAAACTAAAATTGCACAAAAACCCAAGTATACGAAAACCGCATATGTTAAAGGTTAAGTATAAGTTCATTATCTGAATAAGAACATCTTTTAAAAAACTTTTCTTGAGCTTGTACTTACTTACTTAGGTGGGCATTACAGTTCGGGGTGAACCTGGGCCTCAACCAACATCCTTCTATAACGACTTCGATTTCGGGCGAGCTCTCTCCAGTTTCGCACTCCAAGTCGGTTGAGGTCATCCTCCACTTGATTGCGTCATCTAAGACGAGGTCTCCCCTTCCGCGATTTCCCTGCAATGTGCTTTCGAACACCCGACGGGCCGGAGCGTTTGGGTCCATCCGCTCAACATGGCCCAACCATCGTAGCCTCGCGATGCATACTCTTCTGGCTATGCCCATGTCGCGGTACAGCTCATACAGCTCGTTGTTGTATCTTCTTCTCCACACATTGCCTTCGCATACGGGACCAAAGATCATTCGGAGAATTTTTCTTTCGAAACGACCAAGGGTTTCCTCATCTGCTTTCGATAAGGTCCATGCTTCCGCGCCGTAAAGCAGGACTGGGATGATTAAGGTCTTATAAACGGTTACATTGGTTTGTCTAGAGAGGGCTTTGTTTCTCAATTGCTTTTTCAACCCAAAGAAGCAACGGTTGGCAAGAGTTATTCTCCGTTTGATCTCCGCACTGATGTTGTTTTCCGTGTCTACAGCGGATCCTAGGTAGACGAAGTCCTGTACTACCTCGAAGTTATGTCTGTCTATTGTGACGTTTTGTCCAATTCGTCGATGTTCTGTGTCCTTGTTTGATGACAACATATACTTCGTTGTGCTGTGTGTGATATTATGTTCTCGGGTTTTTTTCCAAGATCTGCCGTAATGTGAAAATTTGGTCTATTGTGGACTTCTCTGGTCTAAAACCACATTGATAAGGACCTATCAAGTTGTTGACGTGGGGTTTCAGACGTTCACATATTACAGCAGACAAGATCTTATAAGCGACGTTTAGGAGGCTCATTCCTCTATAATTGGCGCAATTTCGAGGGTCTCCTTTCTTTAAGATCGGGCATATGATACTGAGGTTCCATTCATCGGGCATGCTTTCTTCCGACCATATCATGCAGATCAGCTGGTGCATGCTCCTTTCCAACTGATCTCCAACTGCCTTGAAAAGTTCGGCATCAAGGCCATCTGCACCTGCAGTCTTATTTGATTTAAGTTTGCATATAGCAAGCTTAACTTCTTCTAGGTCGGGAGGACGGCATTCTTAATCATCGTCCAAGCTGAATGGGGCAATCTGCCTGACAGCGGAATTTGTGTCCTCATCGCCGTTAAGCAGTCTGCAGAAGTGTTCTTTCCAAATCCTCAGTAGCGACTGTGACTCTATAACTATGTTTCCCTGCTGGTCTTTACAGGCTTGAGTTCGGGGTTTGCCACCCTGGCAGGATCTTTTTACCTTTTGGTAAAACTTCCGAATCTCGTTCCTGTCATGGCACCTCTCTATTTCCTCAAACGAGCGCTTCTCATGATGCTTCTTTTTCTTTTTGAGAAGTCGGTGTTCTTCCCTTCTTTTCTCCTTGTAGATCTCGTTATACTGATCGTAAGCAGCCCTTTTTCCTTTTTAGCATCAGCATTTGTCATGCTTTTTGTTTGGCTGCATTTGCCTGCCTGCATTCTTCATCGAACCATGGGTTTCGTTTTGGTGGCCGAGTGAAACCCAGAACCTCAGAGGCAGCGGTTCTGATGGCTTCTTGGCATTGCTGCCACTGGTCTTCAATGTTTAATGCTGGCGGCATGGGATTCAAGGATAATTGAAGGGACACTCGATTGGAAAAGGCATTGGCAATCTCTTGCGATTGTAGCTTTCCGACGTCATATCTCTTCACAGCGTTAGTTCGTGCTGGTCGGGAACAAGATATCCTCATTCGTACCTTGGCTACAACAAGGTAGTGGTCCGAGTCAAAGATGGCCCCTCGGAAAGTTCGGACATCTAGCACACTGGAAGAGTGCCTTGCGTCGATCGCAAAATGGTCGTTATCCGAGGCTTTTGGTTGTTTCGGAACTGTCCTTTTTTTACGTGGTTGGGTAGTTAACCCTACGCACAACCCCCAACCTGGAGGGCCAGGTCCTTTTGGATCCCTTCGGACACAAAGGGCTGGAAAATCCAGTGTCAGTACCCTGCTGCAGGGGTGTGAGTGCTGCCGTTGGCTCACTAGGAGCTCAGCCGCCACCATCTCTACTTCATTACCCTGTCCTAGTATGGAAAGACCCTGAAAGATCTTTAAATCAAATAATATTATTATTATTATTATTAACATATTATGTTGGAGTAGCTCCTTCAGGGGTTTCTGCTTTTATGGCTGCTGAAGTCCACCGTTGATTCTGTCCTTCGAATTCGTCCGCTGGAACATTTACACGAAAGCTCTCGTAGACCACTGAGATTCGTGCAGTCAGTCATTGTTCGCAAAGCAATTATAGTGTTGATCACAATTCTATTGTTCCGCATTCCTTTGTCAACACTCGCCCTTACTAGTTTAGCAGGTCAGCTCTGGACGGAGCATCCCAGGTCCCAGTGGATACCGCTTGGAGGTATAGTAAGCACAATTGAAGTGTACTATAAGTTACAGCATCTGGGCGCCGCCAAATTGACACCAGTCAGAGCCTACCCGAAAAGTACAACGCCCACCCATCTTGTAGCTTGTAAAGAACAAATTTAATTGGATTGATATTTGCTCTATCGTGAAGCCTAGCGCAGTTGAATAAAACCATGGCAAATTAAGCATTAATTTAAAGATTTTGTTTTGGCTTACTTGAAGCTTTTTTATGTGTGTCTTCGCACAGTCAAACCACCTACTGGAGTAGGTACGTTAGAACCGGTTGAAATACAGTTTTAAAAATTAAGATTTTATTATGTATGCTTAGTCTAGATCTTCTATTGATAAACGTATATAGTATTTTAACTAAAAGATTTATTTTGTGCACTGTGATAGATATATATATATGTTTATAAGTAAGTTTCTTATCGAATGTGACACCAAGGTATTTGCAATGTTCAGACCATTGGATGTCAATGGAGTTTATTTTAAGTGTGGTTTGGGGATGGAAACTTTGTTTTCTGCGTCGAGTAAACCATATAGCTTGACATTTGTTAGCATTTACTTCTATTTTCCGCCTGGTAAAGAAATTTAAAAGAGTGTCAAGTGAACACTGTAAACTGTTTAGCGCTTCCTGAGGAAGAACACTTGAGGTAAAGAGAGCAGTATCATCTGCAAACATGGCCAGTTCTGTATTGTTTTCAAAATGAGGTAGGTCTGACATAAAAATATTGAAAAGGATGGGTCCAAGCATAGAGCCTTGTGGAACTCCGTAACAAACATCAAGCATGGAAGATTTCGCAGTTCCAGTGTGAACAAAGAATTTTCTGTTTTTCAAGAAGTTCCAAACAATTTTGATAAGGTAGTCAGGAAAATTAAACAGAATTAGCTTGTAAACAAGTCCGTCGTGCATCGTGCCACACTGTATCAAGGCTTTTTCTATGTCTAGCAAAACTAAGCCAGTCGATTGTCTTGCATTAAGTCTGTTTTTAACATACTGCTTTATTCTAAGTATTTGATGATTAGTGGAATGACCTGCTCCAAAACCGAATTGCACAATAGGGTAAGTATTAGCTTCCTCGACATGGATTAATAAGCGATCCTTTATGACTTTTTCGAACATTTTACTTAATGTGCTTAGTGAGCTAATAGGTCTGTAGCTACTTGGGTTCTCTCTTGGCTTGCCAGGTTTACCAATTGGAACCACTTTGGCTTTTTTCCATTTTTCGGGAAAATAACAGAGTCTTAAACACACGTTGAACAGAAAAGTTAGATAAGTTATATCTTTTGTAGGTTAAGCTTTTAACAGTCGGTTACTGATACTATCAAGGCGAGGAGATTTTGTTATTTTCAATTCTTTGATTAAATCTTTCACTAAACGGTTGTTGTTTATTAAAATGCCTGTTTGGTCAATAGAAGGACTCCATGTATCAAGCTTTTCCTTAACTAGGCTTTCAGTTCGCATGTCGCTTAAGTGTGCAGAAACTGTATGATTTTGACTGAAAGTTTCAGCTAAAATATTTGCTTTTTCCTCCTGAGTAACAAATACATTATTTTGCACTTAAGGGGAGGAATATTTGAGCTTTTTTTAAAAAAATTATTTTTGTTACCAAAACGGTTTGGACCCTTTGTCAAAACCAGATAACAGGTTGTTCCATTTTTGATTTCGAAACATGAGGATTTCATTTTTGATTTGAAAGTTTAAATTTTAAGGTTGGTTTTAAATGTGTCCAACCTATGTATACCGAATCCATTTTCTCCTCTCTTATTTCGCAGACGAATAAGGTGCAAGATTATATCCGGCAGCGGAGTGAGATTTGAGTTAGTTTTGAAAGGCATATTGGGTCTTTGGAATATATAGCTCAGCGGCACGCTTGATTGCGTCTGCGAGCTTAAACCTCGCTAGGTTCGATTAAAAGCAGGGACTAACTACCTGCTGGAAAATAAAATACATAACAGTAAGGCATTCCAACTTGTGAGGACATCAATCATCGAGTAACTGTGTAGAGCTGGTGAAGTGGCGTGAAAACTCTGGCATTTTCTGTGAAAGCTGAAAGATTACTTCGCGGTTTTGCGTCTAGCAAACGCTTACGGTTCACTGTGACGTACAATGTACAATGAGAGTACGTTAACGGTGCTGGGATGAAGAAGCTCGGTATGACAGCAGGACTAACAAAGCTTGATCGTATTAAAAGTATACCAAGATACGTGAAAGGCTTCACATCAAAATTCCCACCTAGGACAAAATAGAGCATCGGTAGTGCTCAGTTGGTATTGCAATGTTCAAAAGATAATTCCAAAGAACCACGTCATAAAAGCAAACCAAGCTAAGACACAATCGCGAAAGAAGAAAAAGAATGGTAGACCTAAACTTTTCTAGTACAGACAAATGCAAAGACATTTACAACAATCGAAAACCAAAAGGTTTGCTGATGCATTATGAGGTCATTAGTGGGAAGCAGATAAGTTGGAGAGCTGTGATCCCTTCGAGATAACGATGCTCGTAACACCGCGGCGGAAATCATACAGCCTTGTCGAAATGTATTAGGCATTTGAAACTTTTGTTCCTATTCTCCGAAGTTAAGTACAGCAGATTTCGAGAATTTTAAAACAGAATCCAAAAGCACCTCACAACATCCTAAGAGATGTTCAAAAATCGTTTTGAACAGGAAGTACGAAGAGAAGTTTGTTCAGACTGTAAGATGCAACTGGTTATGCCAAATTCCAAAAACATCAAAAGTTATAAAAATTAAAGATGGCAACAGTTGAAAATTAATTTTTCTTTTCTTTCTGCACACTTTGTTTTTTTTGTCTCACTTTAAGAACTTGGTCAGTTTTTAGAGGTACCTCATGCTTTTGGTAATGGCTGTACGTACCTTGTGGCCTGGCGTGTTTCTCACAACCATGCCTATGAGGGAAGGGAAGGGAGCTACAGTTATCTGCCGATTCCAAACGGCTAATCATTTTTTGAGGGAAAATTTTTTTGTTTTCTGTTGGGATTCAAACCACGATGCTCCCGCGTAACAGGCAGACGAGCTCAACATTTTGCCCAATATGCGTGGTAACGCCTGAAAAAGGAAGAAGATAAGATAACCCTACTGTAGAAAACCGAAATTTCCTCAAACGGGCCAGAAATAGCTGTAATGCTCAGATACAAAGGGCTAAGTTTTTAAATGACCAAAAAGTAAGGCAAAAATACTATTGTGTCCAAAAGGAAGTAAAAACTTTTGGTCTTTTGTCAAAAACATTTAGAACTCGACCACGTCATCGGTCCCAACGCTCGTCTTCAATGACTCTCCGTATGTCAGCTCCATCGACAAAGCCAATTCGCTGGCAGCTCAATTTGCTGCCAAATCGACACTTCCTCATAGCATATTGGCTCCACCTGATCTCGAGTCTGCAAATTCTTTGATGAAGCAGATATTTTTTCGAACTCGCTAGGTTGCGAGAGTCCTTAAAGATCTCAACATTCATAAATCCGCTGGTCCAGATGATATCCCCGCCGTTATTCTAAAGAGGTGTTCTTCTACGCTGGCAAACCCACTGCGTATACTTTTCCATCTTTCCTATTCTGCTGGGTTTTTTCCGAGAAAATGGAAAACTGCATTTGTCCAGCCGGTCCCTAAAAAAGGCGAATCTTCCTCCCCTTCCAATTACCGTCCAATTGCACTAACGTCCCTTCTTTCCAAGGTCGTTGATAAATCGTCAACTTATGAAATATCTTGAAGAACGAAAGCTTCTTAATGACAGTCAGTACGGCTTTCGTAGCAAACGGTAGACTGGTGATTTGATGGCTTATCTCACCGAAAAGTGGAACCAAACTTTACATTGTTTTGGAGAAAGTAAGATTATTGCGCTTGATATTTCTAAAGCATTTGATAGAGTTTGACATCAGGCTCTTTTATCGAAAATGCGTGCTTTTGGTATCGATGAGTCTCTTCTTAGTTGGATTAGAAATTACCTTTCAGACCGTTCAATACAAGTTCTGTTGGATGGTTTCAAGTCTGATACCCACTTCATAAATGCTGGTGTGCCCCAGGGCTCCGTTTTGTCTCCGACTCTCTTCCTCATTTTCATTAATGATCTCTTGTCTGAAACTTCTAATCCGCTTAACTGTTTTGCTGACGACTCGACCCTCAGCTTTTCATATTCGTTCCCAAATTTACGTCCCTGCTCTTCGGATGTGGAACTGGAACGGTTGCGTATGATAAGCTCATTGAATTCTGACCTTGACAGCATTGTTGCATGGGGTAGTAAAAACCGAGTAGAATTCAATGCTTCGAAAACTCAATGCTGTCTCTTGTCGTTGAAGCTTAACATTCCCCCATTGCCATTATCCATGAATGGTACCTGCATCGAAGAAACCGAAAAGCTGTCAGTACTTGGTATGTGTGTAAACGATGATCTTCGTTGGAATGACCACATATTTGAAGTCGCCAAAAACGCTGCTAAATGCTTAGGTTTTTTGAGACGATGCAGGAAGTTCTTTACTTCTTCTGATCTGGCTACAATTTATAAGGCCTTAATCCGCCCAAAACTGGAGTATAACTCCCATATCTGGTCAGGTGCTTTTCAAACATCTTTACACCTCCTTGATAGGGTACAAAATAGAGCGTTGAAATTGATAGGTGATAGTTCAATCGTAGAATCGTTTTATTCTCTTGAACATCGTCGAAACGTTACCTGTCTCACTCTCTTTTATCGCTTTTTTCACAAGCAGTGCTCTAGTGAAGTAGCCAGTTGCATTCCTCCCCTGAAACAATTTAGCCGCAACACTCGCCTCGCTAGGAATGCTCATCAGTTTTACCTTGAGCCCAACTTCGGGCGTACAGTCAAGTATAGAGATTCGTATCTCAGTCGCACCACCCGAATGTGGAATGCTCTACCTGGCCATGTTTTTCCCCTACATTACGATTTACAAAGATTCAAAAGCAACGTGCATCGGTGTCTCCTTTCTAATCCTCTCCTATTTTCCTAAATGCTCGCACTGAGTTCTATAACATTATAAGGGTATTCATAACCCCTTGATGTGCGCGTTAATTATATATATAAAAAAAAAAAAGTTGACGGCATGGCCTTCAAAATCTGAAACCCGAGTGGGCCAATTTAGAAGGTGATTAAATATTTTAGCTCAGCAAAGATTCAAGAAGCCAACCGACCTGGACCTCCTAAGTCTTTACATTTCGTCTTAATGGACTCATTTGAACTTTCGAAATAGGAGTGTCGTTTTCAGTTTTTCGGAATAGTGAATTCGTAAATTTGTTTAGAGATAAAAAATATCAAACAGGATGATCTACGTTGTCTTTGGCTTTTTGTTTTATTCTTATTTTAAGCAGTTTGTATTTGTTTTAGAATTACTCTTTATATTGTCTTGTCATCCAACTGAATTAATTTTTGTGTCTTTACTTTTACATTCCCCATAATCTCCGACCGGGTCTTCTGGATTAGAATTCGCTGAAGTTGCTACTATCATTTTCATTTCGTGTGAATCACAGAAGATTAAATAAAAATGCATTATACATTTGAGTATTCGAATAAGCAAAATGCTTTCTTTTGTGTTCTTCGATTACACCCGGCGCACTACTGCCTGGCGTATACAAATTCAAGTTCAATAACAAACGATAACCCAGTAACCTCTCATTCTATCATTGCTTTTCGTGGATGCAGTAAAATAGAACAAAATTTTGTTGTTGATGCTTTTAAATATTTGAGTCAAAGTTTTGATTACAATGTGATTTTTTCAATTCTGAAATTTGTGTGTGTTTATTAAGAAACATTACCGGACGCGAATAATCGAATCGCAGTATGCTTCTTGATAGTGTGCTCTAGATCTCTCAACGATTGTTTTATGTCTACCGCTGCTCCAATCACACCGCTTTGCGGCGTTTCCTTTGGCTAATAAAATTGTATGATCGGTTTTTGTGTAACTATGTAGGTTGATGATGAATTGATTTGATTTTTTTTTTTTTTTTTAAGAAACAGAGAGTGTAAATTTGTGTGCTATGAATCTGTACGCTTTACGCACATTCTCAAAGGAATCGTTTATGTTTGAAAAATTCCACCCCAAATCTGGTTGATTGCTGTAAGTGGTGAAGCTGCTGGCTGATCAATTTAATTCAATTAAGTGATTGAATGTCATTTAGATTATTACAAAGGGTGAAGATATCAAGATATCATCGTTAAACTTGCTTTCGACAGTAAGTGTGTTAGGAATCTCCCGATTGAGCAGATTTTACTCGCTTATCCAAATGTTCAGCAATTGAATGAATTGAAATTAAATCGTTTAAGCGAGACACATCTTGATAAAATGATAACGGACGCCACGACATAAAACTTTGTTCAGGTGGTTCTACGAATTGATCAACGGTACGATGGTTTTGCTTTGCGTTTTCATAGTTATCTGTGTAAAGACAAGCAATTTCATATAACCCCAAAGAAAATAGTCCAGCAGTGCTAGGTCGCCCGATATTGCAGTAAACTCACAGGTTCAAAACTCGAAATTATGTAGAAATTGGCGTCAACAGCGATTTTGATTCGAGACAATTTATCGAACGCATATAGTCATGCGACTCTTTTCTACAGCAAAGTAGCAAACCAAACTGAGCATAAAGAAAGCAAGTGACACATTAAATCCGTAAAAAACACCTTTATAAAGTATTAAATAAATTAAAAATAAATAAATAAGTTGGGACAACAAAGCGATGGAAACCTCGGATCCTAACGAATTTCCAGGATCTAACGTCAGTATTATGCTGGAAACTCTTTCCCAGGCAATCGGCTCACAAAAATTTATTTCTTCCAGATCAGGTAACTCCCTTAAGTCACCTGACATTGACGTTGCTTATTCGGTTATGTTTGCAGGAAATTAGAAACCTTTTGCTACCTTCTTTGAAAAATATTTTCATTGGCAGTTTAGCTCTAGAATACATTCGAACCCCATGGCAGAATGTAAGAGTCACTTTCATACCAAAAATTGTTAAGTAAGATTATTCACCCAAGAGCCCAGATGCAACGTGCTTACCAACAATCTTGTAAAACCGCACTTCAAAATCTTATCAGTAGGATTGAATGGAGGGTGCTTTTGACAATGTTTAGTTTAGTTTAGTTTAGTTTAGTTAAGTTTAGTTTATTTTTGTCAATCATCGTAACTCTTATAGACTAGAATACAAAAATTGAATAAATTATATAAATTAAAATCACTATACAATGAATAAGTTCAAAAGCAAAGAATTGAGAATTTCTTATGGAAGATTAGCTAATATAAGAAAAAGTTTATTTTTGAACGCCTCTCTTGAACAATTTTCAAAAAAATCTATTAAATTACAAATTGAGTTTGCCTCCTTGATGCACCTTGTTAATGGTTCATTGCAACCATAATTTGTTCTATGAAAACGTATAAAAAACAGATCACTTGCCCTGATATTTCTTGGGGGGATACGAAAACCTAGTTCATTTAACAGACATGAACACTTTATACGAAAACTAAGAATGTCACGAACAAACATAATCGAGAAATATTTTCTTCTTATGCTGAGAGATTGCATTCCCAATAATAAGCACCTAGCATTATAACAAGGGATTTCACTATTCCAACTGAGTTTAAAGATAGCATACCTAGTGAATCGCCTTTGAACTCTTTCTATTCTATCTGACGCATTAGAATAAAAAGGATTCCAAACAATGGAACAATACTCGAACTAATGCAAAGTAAAGTGCTTTTAAAGTAAAGATGCCAGAAAGCTCCCGAGCGTTTCTTTTAATAAAGCCTAGCATCGAATTGCTTTTGCTAATAATTAGATCCATATGAGGTTTAAAGGATAATTTTTCGTCAAGAATTACACCTAAATCTTTTTTCTGACGGAGTCTTTCCAAGATAATATCTTTCAAATTATAATTATAATCAAAACAGACCTTTTTTCTAAGACATGTTAACACTTGACACTTGGTTACATTTAGATGAAGAGAATTTGCATCGCACCATCGTGAAAGCCTTAGAAAATCATTCTGAAGAAGTATACAGTCGTGTATGGATTCAACCGTTTTAAAGAGCTTTAAATCGTTAGCATAAAGGAGGCACTGCGAGTCAATGAATATATCAGATATATCATTAATGAATAAAAGAAATAGCAATGGTCCAATGTGACTTCCCTGTGGAACTCCCGATGGCACATAGATAGGATCGGAAAAATATTTATCAATTTTTACGATCTGAACACGCCCAGTAAATAAGATTCAATCCATTTTAGTAAATAAGAATGGAAACCAAAGCAAGCGAGTTTATGAACTAGGATTGTATGTTTCACTCTGTCAAATGCTTTGGCAAAGTCTGTGAAAATTATATCTGTTTGCGAGTTTTTCGAAATTAGAGATAACACAGTTGACATAGATGGACAAATTAGTAGCCGTTGATCTGCCAGGCATAAAACCATGTTGAGAGACTGATATGTGCTCTCGGACAACGAAAAGGATTTTTTCATTTACGATTTTCTCAAAAATTTTTGGAATTGTAGAGATTTTGCAAATGGGGGTATAATTGGAAACAATTTGTCTGGAACCTGCTTAAAAATAGGTGTAAGAAACGAAACTTTCCATTCACTCAGAAACAAACCATTCTCCAATGATCGGTTAAATAAAATCGAAAGTGGTTCGGCAATAGAATTTGCTGCGTTTTTAAGAAATTGGGATGAGAACCCATCCGGCCCAGCTGATTTCGAAGCATCGATTTGCCTTAAAGCCTCTAAGATTTCATCTGCGTTTATTTGAAGGGAACCCAAACTAAATCTCTCGGATACATCCGGAAGATTTTGAGAGTGCAATTCATGAATATAAACTGATTCAAAGTATTTAGCAAATAAATTACATATTTCTGGTAAATTACTTGAAGTAGTGTCTAGGTGAGTCATACAATTTGGAAGACCTGTATTTTTTCGCTTAGAGCTAATAAATTTCCAAAAGTGGCCACTATCGGTTTTTATTTTATTCTCAGTTGAAGTTATATAGTAATTCCTGTATAAAACTGTATTGAGGGATTCAAACTCTCGAAGCAACATTAAATATGTATTTAGCAGATTTTATGGTTACTTTTATTGAATTTGTATCTCTTATAGGCTTTATTTTTCTGGTTTTTAAGACGTGACAACCTTTTATTAAACCAAATTGGATTTGAATAACACGATATTGTTTTTTATAGGAACAAATCGTTAACTTTGATGGCATGGCCAAAGCTGTCGGGGAACATTTTGTGGACAAATCATTAGTCTTACGGATTAAAGCAATGCTCGTGAATAGAACAGTGATGGATTTTTGATTTTCATTTTACTTCAAAAACTTAGAACAGTGATTGTTCAAAGGGGAGTGTAGAGCTCTTCTAAATTGAAATATCGTGCAGGTCCAAGCTTTAGCAAACGTTGTTAAAACGTCGTGCTCTCGGTTGGTTTCCGCTTCCAAGCTGTTTTTTGCACAGCATATACATAAGCTATTCTAAACTTGATTGAAATCTAGTGTGCTAGGAACGGGCTTTACGTCAATCCTCTTAAAACGAAGATTATTCTCTTAACGAGATGCCGAACAATCCATGTTCAAACGAAGTCAAACATCTTCGAGGTTGAAGTAGTCATAGAAAGCAAGCTTATTTAATCATGTCGAGTAGAAAACTGCTAAAGACCTTGTTAATGTGTGTGAAAAAGTGTTTATCTTTGCAAAGGATCTTCAAAGGCTAATGATAAGACCAATCATTTGCTATGCTTTAGTTGTTCGCCAAATTTCAAAGAAAAATATGTTTTGGTTGTACTGGGGCTTTTCCCAACGCAGCGGGTGTTGCTTCCGATGGACATGTCATGTACTCTCAATACCGTTTTTCGTTTAAAAAGAAGTGGTGTCTGGCCCAATGAACAGCACTTCAACACAATCGACACTTAAAACTGGCCATTGATAAGGTTTTTCTTTTCGAAACAACAAAAGTCCCAAAGATCTACAAATTTCTGCTGCGCCTATGGAAGAGGAAAATAACAATCCCAATTTTTTATTGCAAAAAAATAATGTTCTTGGTCAGGTTAGAGACAATGATAACAATCTAATGCGTCAAACATAAACATCTGTTGCTACGTATCGTTTGAGCTATAACTTAATATCTTTAGCCTTCTTCTTCCTTTTTCTGACGTTACACGAGCATCGTGATCTCGAAGGCATCACATCTCTCCCAACCAACCTTTTCACACATCACACTATTATTCCGCTCGTGCTTTCGTGGCATTGAACTCAGCAATCGTCGACAAACTTCCCGGTTTTTGATTGTTCCATGTCAGAGGCCAACCAAATGTAGATTTCATAGCATTTGCCTGTACTCCTAATACTCCTAATTTTATTCTACCTATCTTTTTGTATCTTCATGATCATATCTGAACGTTGTAGCTTGTAGGTATGATAACGCCTTTTTGACACTGAATTTCTCCTTGAAACATGACGATACCAACTGAGCCGGTCGTACTCTTTCTTTTTTTAAGATGGGACGGACTTTTTTACATTGTCCAACATTGTGCACCGTAAGCAGTGCTGGATGCACAATCGCGTTGTAGAGCCTTCCCTTCAGGTTAGGAGCCACTTTTCTATCACAGAAGATGGCGAAGTTTTCTCTCCACTTCTTCTACCCTACGCTTACTTGATGATTGACGTATTTATCACAAGATGCCTCACTATTGGCCATTGATAAACATAATTAAACTTTTCACACTTGAGGACAGATTTACATTCAAATAAATGTCTGTACTTATTCCAGGCTGAATCAGAAAATAGAAACACAAGCACTCAGTCTTTGGTGGACTGATATCACTACTTTTTGCTTTTACCCATTCATTCATTAAATGCTTCTTGCAGGGATGTAAGATCCTTCTTTATATTGGCTTCATCGTCAGCAAAGAATAGTCGATGTGTTCTGTACTTTTTCTTCCAGCAAAGAAATCAAGACGCTTCCTGTATGTATATGTGTACCTAATACTTATTCTTTTTTTTTTGATTGAGACTGTACCCACTACCTTTTGAAACTTTTACCCATCAAGTGGTTGTTGCAGGGATGTAGGATACTTACTTCTGTTGGCTCGTCATCATTTCATTTCATTTCATTTCATTTCATTTCATTTTATTTACATAAAGAAGCCTTGAGATCAGATCTCATTTATGGCTAAAAAATACATTTATTTACATTTTGTAAATTATAAAAATACATTTATTTACATTTTGTAAATTATAAAAACGCATACATATTATATGTATGAGCAATAAAAAAAAAGAAAAAAATTTTTAACGTAAGAATAAAAAGTTAGTAATGCTAAACATTTTGAAAATAGTTTTGATTAAATTTACAATTGTATAGTAAAAAAAGAAATTTAAAAGAAAATTACAAACAATTAAAGCAAGTTATTGAACAAATAAGGAGTGAAAATGCGACGCTTCGTCTGGGTTCTGTAGATGATCATTTAAAGAGCGGATAAAGTTATTTAAGTTTAAAATTGTTTTATATATGGAGCTGGTAGTCTGTTCCAAATTCTGGCACCAATAACGAAGAAAGACCTGCGCGTTTGCAACGTTGAGCTTCTTGGTATGTTTATGTTGTTTGTACGCGAGGAAGTTGAAAATTCAAGCCTCTCAAATAAATAGGTGGGGGTTTCAGATCGTACTAACTTAAACATGAATTTACAAATTTCAATAGTGAAATGCGACATTCATGAAACACCGAAAACACAATGGGACAGGTGTGAAATATGATCATACCTTCTTAAGGAATGAATGAAGCGAACGCATGAGTTGAAAGCTACATTCAATTTTTGTTTGCGAATTGAATCCATTCCACCATAAATAGGAGACCCGTAGCTTATAATTGGAGCCAACAAAGTTTTGACCAACATCAATCTAGCAGCTTGCGGAATGTAGGACGAAAATCTCCACAATCGTCTTAGTCCTCCATAAATACTTCTTATTATATTGTTAACGTGATCACTCCAGGTGAGAGTTTTATTAAAAATGAAACCTAAATTTTTTACTGTAGAGCTGTAAGGAATCACGTGACCATTTAAAATTAAATGTGGGAAGTAAGAATCATCCAAACATGTTTTGTAGATTATTATGCTTTGAGATTTGCCTGGGTTCAAAACTAAATAATTTCTGACTGCCCACTCATATATCCTATTTAAATCATCATTGATATTGCTGATTGCATCTTCTAAGAGGCCGAGATGAAAGGACGAATATATCTGCAAATCATCGGCATAGAGGTGGTAACAGCAGTATTTAATAGCCTCAACGACATCATTTATAAACAAGCTGAAAAGTAAAGGTCCCAATAATGACCCTTGGTCAATAGAGGCAAAGCATTCTTCAATAGATACACAATTAAATGAAAATGATCCTTCAGGAGTATTCAAAGTGGAGGGCAGATTTACCTGAGTGTTAGTGTCGGCAAGATTCAACGCAAAAAAATTATTCAAATTATTCACAAAATTTAAATCTTCACAGAGTTCAAGATCAGGTCTTCCAACCGCACCAAGGTTCTTTAAATTGTTCCATAGAATCTTAGTGGAGTTTCTTGTAGTATCTAACTTATTAAAGTAGAATAACTTTTTCGAATCTTTAATAGCCTTAACTACTCTATTCCTGCAGGCTGCATACCGTTCCCAGTCGCTGCTCAGTCTTGAATTTTTGTACACACTATATAAGAAGTTCCGTTTCGTCAGCAAAGACTAGTTGAAGTCCTTTGGTTTTCTCTATTTTATCTTCCAACTTGTAATCATACTTACATACATACGAAGGGTGGCACAAGAGAGCGGGGACCGCCGGGATTCAGCGCATTTCTCGCAACCAAGACTTGTGAGGGAATGAAGGGGACTTGCAATTTTCTTCCGATTCCGAACGGTTAATCGAGAAAGTACTTTTCATGGCAATGAATTGCTATCGGAGGACTTGCCAAATCCTAGCGAAAGGCGATACCCGTTTAAAAACAACACTTTTTTGTTTTTCTGTGGGGATTTGAACTAAAAACTCACCACAAAAAACCACAGGTACAAGTATGTCATTAAAGACTTTTAAAGAACAGATGACTTAAGGCTTCCTAGCTGTGACTTAGAACACTTCGTGACTCCAACCGGATATCTAACCTTCTTCACCGTTCCTTCATATATGTGCCCAATCATCCGCCTAACCGAGAAAAACCAAAGAAGTGTCCATATTAAACACTTTTCGTTGCGACCATACTGTGTAGCAGTTTTATTCCCATATCATAAGAATTATCGCTGAATTTTCGGTAGAATTAAAGTCGATATATCGGCTACAAATAATCTCTCGCAAAAATTATCAAAATAACTCATAACTCTTTCTTATATGCATGTTTTTTTGTTTACAAAGCTTAACTTGACCATAGCGTTTGTGGTTTTTATTCAAAGGCAAAATTATTATTTATCTAAATTTTTGTGCGGTTATTCCAACCCTGTGTGGTCTGGTCTCGTGCGTGCTCAAATGACCAAATGGTTTCCTTTAAAGTTTCAACGTAATGAAATTTAAATCTGATTCAATGTTTTGAGTAATCGTTCATGAGTAATTTGTATGAATCAAAAACCGACTTCCATCTAGAGCGCATTTTATCGGGTTATACAGAGACAGATAGTGGTTAACGTCCCAAGCACGTTTATTTTATTAGCTTGAAACCTATGATATAAAAAAACTGAGAAACCATCCGACAATGTGTTTTAGCGATTTGTTTTTGCTTCGACATGATTTATGTGAGGAATGTTGTCCCAAAAATGAAAATAAATCAATGTTCCGGAACGGCAGAGCTAAACCAATTCGTGTCTCTAAAGTTTCGTCTGTAAGAAGAACACAAAAAAGGAGATATGAATTGGGAGTGCGCCTATAGTGTTACTGAACTCCTTCGAAAACCATCTCTGTATAGGTACATACACATACCCTACCCATGTGTTACTTGTTAATTGTGTCACTCTGCTATCGAATTGCAAATTGATAAACCTACTGTGTCGTAACGTGTACAGAATAACTAAAACAATCTTTCCTCATATGATAAACAAAACGTCAGAGATGAGTTCCAGTTGCACCTTCTTCATTTTGTTCAATAGTCTAAGCTCTAAGTCTACGGCAAAAAAGATAATGCTGAAAATATTTCATACATATGTGTATAACCACATAATTTAAACAAATCTAATGAAATATACAATTTCAGGCGGAAGACTCAATTAAAAGCTAGCTCTTAACAAAGAGGGGCATCAAGTAGTGATGTTGGTTGTTGGTATTCATCTCAAAATTAAACGAGACTCAATTTAAGTCGAAGCAATGCTATTGTCAACAAACCGGCAGCGACAGAAGCACCACCGGCATAACAGTGTCCAGTATATATGAGCAGATGTATGATACATGCACACTGCACTCAAACTATCAACGTTTGTTCAAGTCAAAATATTCAATTACTTATTACAGTCGCCGCGCACTGAGAGCTTCTACAGTAGATACTACATACGATTACGATATATAGATGATCTCCTAAAGATTCTTAGAATTGAATATAATACTCTACTCTAACCGCTATCGTCGGTTTTCTTGTTATGAATGTTCTTTATTGTCATCATAGTGATTCATATAAACATGCATATATGGTAAAGTGTGAATTTAAATAAGTCAAGATGTAGCAGTAAACTGATGAGCACAGTTGGTGCAAAGAAATCTCAATGGATAACATGATACATGTGTCATGGAAACTTTCAGTTGTTTGAAATTCAAATAAACATAATACGACTTGGCGAATTGAACTCTTCAATGAACTTCGTCGATCGCGAAGAAAGCCAAGAAAGGAAGACCTTCACAATTTGCAGTGTGATTTTGTTTGGATAGAAGGGTAGCCGTAGGGGTTTGGTGAATGGTTGATCATTTAGATTGAATTGTGTTGAAATTGTTTATTGTCTCGTGCTCAGGATGAGAGCTGGCCCACTCAATTATAAACAATTAAATGCGCTTTCTTTGGAAGGTTGAGGGCAAATTTGAATACGTTAAGCCACGCAATAGATCATTGTCCCTTTGTAACTTATAATTGAAAACTATTTTGGGGTAGGTCACACAATTAGAAATTTCATGGCTACAAATATTTTCACGCCAATATACGCCATCGACCCGGACCACTACATTGTTGTAACCAAGGTACGACTGCGGATATCCCGATCTAAGGCCAAAACAAGGAAATACTATGAGAAAGTTCGACATTGGACGACTACAATCGCAAGAGATCGCTCAGTCCTTTTCCGATCGAGTCTCTTACAACCTCTTAAAAAGTCCTATGCCGCCAGCATCAAGTATAGACAACCAGTGGCAGCACTGTCATTCAGCCATCAGAGATGCCGCCTGTGAAGTGCTGGGTTTGACACGGCCACCACAACGAAATCTCTGGTTTGACGACGAATGCCGGCAAGTACATGCAGCTAAACAGGAAGCATACAAAGCGGCGCTGCACAAAAAGACTAGAACGAGCTCTACAAGCAGAAGAGGAGAGACGAACACCGGCTTCTTAGTCGAAAAAAAAGAGAGCATGAGAACATGCCACAGCAGGTTCGGAAGTTTTACCAAAAGGTAAAAACAACAGCCTCGGGTTATAAGCTCCGAGCCGAAGCCTGCAAAGACGATCAAGGGAACATCGTGGTGGAACCGCAGTCAATGCTGAGGATATGGAAAGACCACTTCTCCAAGCTCTATAACGGCGATGATGGACCCAATTCCGCTGTTAGAGAGATAGAACCATTCGATTTAGGCGACTTAGACCAACAATACCGCCAACCCCACGGGAACAAAGTGAAGACAGCAGTATCCACGATTAAGTCCAACAAAGCTGCTGGAGCTGATGGCCTCACTGCCGAATTGTTTAAAGCAGCAGGCGTTGACCTGGTCAGGAGTGCTCACCGATACATTCGATGTCAAAAATGGGTCTTAGGCAAGGTGATGCACTGTCATGCGACTTCTTAATCATCGTTCTGGAAAGAATAAAGAAAAACCCCCTCGTCAACACAAGAGGCATAGTCTTTCAAAGATCCTTCCAATTATTCGGATATGCCAACGATATTGACATATTTGGATAACGCAGCGTGATGTCAATGGCGCGTTTATGAGCATTGAGACGGAAGCGAAGAAGATGGGTTTAGTGGTAAATGAGGGCAATACCAAGTATATGCTGTCATTTAAAAAGGACATCCAACACCAACGTCTTGGACAGAACGTCACGATAGACAGCTATAACTTTGAGGTAGTTAAGGACTTTGTCTACCTAGGCGCCGCTATTAATTCAGACAACGACACCAGCGCTGAAATCAAACGAAGAATAACTCTTGCCAATTGCTGTTTGTTCGGACTAAGAAGGCAATTGAATAGTAAAGTCCTCTCTCAAGCAACTAAAGTGTCCCTCTATAAGACACTTATCATCCCGGTGCAGAGGCATGAACCATGTCAAAGGTAGACGAAAACACTTTAGGATGCTTCGAGAGAAAAATTCTTTGGGTGATTTTTCGGTCCCATCTGCATAGATGGAGCGTGGAGTAGAAGACTTAACCATGAACTGTGCGACACTGACCTGGTGAAACGAGTCAAGGTCCAGCGGTTTAGATGCCTGGGTCATGTAGAGCGAATGGACACCAATGCTCCGGCCCGGAAAGTCTTCGAATCCAATCCCGAGGGACGGCGCAGTAGAGGAAGACCGCGACTCAGGTGGCGCACGCAAGTAAGAAAGGACTTCAACCAACTTGGCGTGCAAAACTGGAGGTAGCTAGCTAGGGACCGAGCTGGCTGGAGAAGCATGTTGGTTGAGGCTCTGGTCCGACCCAGACTTTAGCGCCACCTTTAGTAAGTAAGTAAACATCTTCACGGCAGGCAAAATCGAATGATTTTGATTCGGAGTGTTTTTTTTCTGACTAAAGTTTTCTAATTACTAACTGAACCACTTAAACATAAGACTAGTCCATTGTACTACCAGTTAGCAACTTTCTTTGGTTTACAGCTTTCCAATTATTCGAAAAAAAAAGAAAGAGCCAAAAGTGCTGCCGTGATAAAGAGCCTAGGTTATCGCAGTTCTAACCGCCCTGGAATCTGATCCAAGAAGATGCATTACAGTCACAGAAGAAGTGCCCCGCGGTGTCATTATTCTCAGCATTCAGAAATCACGGAGGACCCTTTTCGGTGACTGGCCCCCTTGCCATTAGCTCCTTTACACTGTCATTCGACACGTTGATCGACATGTTATGATTAGGACCCAGGGAGCTTGCTATCAAGGACTACTCTGAGATATTTCATTTACGAAAAAAATGTTGACGCTTTTAATACGAGTCTTGTCAAACCTCCTCAATTATCTCAATTATCTTCATCTCGATAGAGGCCTTATCTCTAGAACAAACAGCTTGGAAGCTAGATCCAACAGAGCGTACAGTGACGTCGTAGGCATATGCTTGGGCGTGTAAGTTTTGGTGTGTCCACACTTTGCTGAAAGGCATCAGTTGGCACATGCCGATCGGCAATAATGAATCAGTACGGACGTCCCGATGAGCCTTCCTTTCCTCACAGAAAGCTGACCCGAATTTGAACCGATTGAAATGAATCGGACTTTTAGGCGACACCGTGTAGAAGCACCTTTAGATCCAGAGTGTACCAGTTAGATTGGGTAGATTTATCGGTTTCCCGTGATCTGTGTGTACATAATAACATAACATAATAACAAAAAAGCGTTGAGCCCTGGGCCTTAGTGCATTGCTCACAACCACGTCTTTTGGAGAATGGAGGGCACCTACAATTTTCTGCCGTTTTGGAACGGTTAATCTAGAATGCGTTTTTCATGGCAATGAATACTTGCCAATTCCTCGCCAAAGTTGGTACCCGTTGAAGTTTTTGGTTTATGTTCATGTTAATTATGATTCGACCCACGAACCTTTCGCGTAACAGGCAAAAACTTAAAACGTAAAAATAGGCTTCAAGTTTCCAAGGCGTCCCGTCCATCGTCTCGAGCTTGTCTGCGTTGACAACCCACTTCACATAACCTAAAAAAATAACGGTATTTAATCGCCCGAACTTCGAGGTGACTCGCAGGTTTAAAACTCGAAATTATGTAAAAGTCGGCATCAACTGTGATTTCGTTTCGAAACAATTTACCGAACGTACTCAGTGCCCAGGTGTCGTGCGGAACACGACTTAAAATTGTTCCACGATGAAGTGGCAAACCAATCTGAGCAAAATTCAAGTGACAGC
Source organism: Melanostoma mellinum (assembly GCA_914767635.1). Lineage (NCBI taxonomy): Eukaryota > Metazoa > Arthropoda > Insecta > Diptera > Syrphidae > Melanostoma > Melanostoma mellinum. The sequence continues at coordinate 51,320,411 of OU612060.1, read as the reverse complement.
TAGCAAAAAGACCAGCTCCGAAAAAGGTTTTGCCGGATTGAAAACCTCTCGTCTAAAATACACCCTTTTCGTGAATTTTTATTTGCGCGTGTATTTAAAAATTAGCTTTCTTCACGCGTATGCAGTTTTTTGGTATACGTGTAATTGGTCTAGGTCTCTTATTTTCACTCTGATATGTTTCCGAAATGTCAATGTCATGGTTGGGAAACCATACTTCCAAGATTGCTGATAAGTAGTCGGACTTAAAATATTACGTGCATGCCACTTCTAGATTTTTGCTTTTTTCCATTTCCATATTTTTATTTTTACGTTCCTTTTTTCTTTTTTTTTTCTTTTATTTCAAAACAGGCACTTGCCTTCCGTCGTATTTTACCTGCAATGACGGTAACTGCATTCCAATGCGATGGAAATGTGATTCGAAATTCGATTGTTTTGATAGATCAGATGAGCCTCCAGAGTGCGGTAAGTATTTACTTAACCAAGGATCAAGGATTTATATTCAAACCTTACTAAACAATTGCCAAAAATGTTGGCACTCTTCTTTTGTTTCATGTAAACAAGATATTTAAAAATGCCATTAATAATATTTTGTGAATATAAACCCTCGGGTCCTGCTGCGATCGAAATGAGTAAATTAAGTAAAGTAGTTTCTAGGTTTAAGTTCCCTTGGTGATGAAATATATATCGGCTCTCTTCCAAATTTTATTCAAATCGGCTCAGTAGTTGTAGAGCCTATTCAATACAAACGAAAAATATTTTCTCTTCAAATGAATGAAACTGCTCTAGAAAATCTCCGCACTGATGTTGTTGTCCGTGTCTAGAGCGGATCCTAGGTAGACGAAGTCCTGTACTGCCTCGAAGTTATGTCTGTATATTGTGACGTTTTGTCCAATTCGTTGATGTTCTGTGTCCTTGTTTGATGACAACATATACTTCGTTTTGCCCTCATTTACTATTAAACCCATTTTTGCCGCTTCTCACGCTTATTTAGATTTAGATTGTTTTTCTGGTATCCATGCTGATCAGGGAGGCTGTAGCATTCGAATGAATAACCATTCCCGTAGGAGAATACGGCGGATAATGAACATCATGCTGATCAGGATTAATATAGCATTTTAATTTTTGAAACTAGGTCAGTAGTTTTTGAGTTACTATTCCCCTGGGAATACCTACGGGATGAATTTCATCCTATCTTGATCGGGGATAGTGTAGCATTCCAACGCAGAAAAAAATTTTCAAATCGGTTCGGTACTTTCAGAGTTCTGAAGGATTTTCTTTTTCTAATGAAAAATATGCGAAATGCTATGCCAGTGCTATGATTTTAAAACGTAAAAATGAAAATTTTCCTATTGCACCAGGCGCGCAGAAGTATCAAGGCAGCAAGCATCCCAATTTAGCCAATGCACACTCAGCACATACACCCTCCGTTTAGCTTATGCACACTTAGTTCATACACTCCAGTCGTGCCTTTTTAGAAATGCACTACCTGAACGTTTAGCACATATCAATTAAAGAATTTGTACTAGCTATGAATATAGTTTACAACCAGACGTTCGACATTGGTAATGTAGTCATTCAAAAGAAGCACCTACGTCGGTATTACAGTCTGTCGGTAGTTTAGTCATTCAATAGCCAATACAAGCACCTACGTCGGTATTACAGTCTGTCAGTAGTGTAGTCTTTCAATAACCCTCCGTCGGTATTACAGTCTGTCGGTAATGCAGTCTTTCAATAGTCAATGCAAGAACCTCCTTCGGTATTACAGTCTGTTGGCAATGCAGTCTTTAAAAAGCCAATACAAGAACCTCCGCCGTCTGCCGGTAGTAAAGCCTTTCAATAGTCGATACAAGAACCTCAGCCGGTATTACAGTCTGTCGGTAATGCAGTCTTTTAGTATCCAATACAAACCTTCGTCGCTAGTACAGTGTGTCGGTAATGCAATTTCTAAGTGGCCAGTACAACGGTATTACAGTGTGTCGGTAATGCGGTCTTTCGATAGTCAATACAACCACCTCTGTCGGTCTGCCTTTTAATAGCGAATGCGCTATTAATACCTTTGTCGGTATTACAGTCTGTTGGTAATGTAGTCTTTCAATTGCCATATTATTATCTTGTGAATGAAAGACTAGCTTAAGCTAAGAAAAGAATTAAACTTTTGCAACCCTGGTTTAGACACCCTGATAGTAGTATGAGTTTTACAGGACTGCCTGAACTAGACATGGACTTGTACAGCTCTTCTATGTAAATACTGACATATGCGACCTTCAAATCGATAAAACATGGTGTTTGCCAATATTATAAATCAGGTTTTGTTTAGATCTACCGTAATTTTCTCACCAAAAAACCGTTGCGGATCTGATGGCGTGTTGCCGCTGCTGCCGCTTGTCTTGGATTCTTAAAGGATCTCCCAAACCAAAGCGATCTTGCAGTCACGACAGCAGCAAATTCAGTTGACAATATTAAATATAGCGACATATAAGAATAGTTGCTATCAAAATAAAAAAATAAATAAATAGGGTGGCGCAACAGAGGTGGCCTTTGGGCCTAGCGCATTTCTCACAACCATGCCTTGTGAGGGAATGGAGGGGACCTACAATTTTTCGCCGGTTCCGAACGGCTAATTGAGAATGCGCTTTTCATGGCAATGAATTTACTAACGGAGGACCTGCCAATTCCTCACGAAAGGCGATACCCGTGGAAAAACATTTTTGCATTTTGCCTCCGCTGGGATTCGAACCTCGAACCTCTGGGTTAGCAGGTGGACATGCTAACCATTGCGCCACGGCTATCGCAACTAGAAAAACAATTTCGATCCTTTAATGCTGGCGGCATAAGATTCAAACGTAGTTGGAGGAGAAAACTTTTGTGAAACACGGGTTTTTCCAACGACTACTACTGCCAGTCGTGATCCCAAACATACCGCACATAACACGCGTATGGGCTTTGATATAAATAATACCCCAAACCTTCTACGACCTTCATCACAAAGTCCTGACTCCTGACTTTAACGAAATTGATGACTTATGGGTTTAGCTTTAAAGGGAAAATCCGCATCTACGGTATAAGAAATAAAGACCAATCTAAAAACGCTTTATAATTTTAGTAGACTCATGTAATTGTGGTACCCGTGGCGTAATGGTTAGCACATCTGCCTGTTGAGTTCGTGGTTTAACATTAGAAAATCTGGTATCGCCTTTCGCGAGGAATTACCAGGTCCTCCGAGAGTAACTGTACACACTGCAATGAAAAGCGTTTTCTAACTAAGACATCTGGAATCGGCATTAAATTGTAGGTGCTTCAAATGCATTAAAGGTTTACATAGCTTTGTTGCGCCATCCCATTTATTTATTGATTGAAAACTGTATAAGAACTGGTGGAATCAATGTAAAACCGTTTGATGGAAATTATAAGGATGAAAGGATATCCTCAAAAAAATAATAAAACCGATTTTACAGATCCTTTTTACACAAAATTTTGTGTAACCAGCAAACAACTTTTGACGATTTTGCTTACCTAAAATAAAAACATGAAATTGAATTTGGATTAAACCGGACTTTTGACAATTGTTTTATTGAAATTGAAATATAAATATAACTTATATGAAAACTAGGTGTGCCCGCGACTTCGTCCGCAAGAATTGGCAAAACTTTTTTATTTATCAACCGATTGACTTGAAGGAGGCGTCCGTAGCAAACGATATAAATTGTCGTCCAATTGACTCCAACGAATCGAACGCTGCAAACGTAAGCGGGGTGGCCATATGAACGAAGTCGAGCTCGATTCATAAACGTTCGTTCATAAATAATTATAGACCTCGTACTTCTCAAATAATTTGCGCTTTGAAAAAAGCTGTCAAGTCCTCGTTGCAAAACTCGATATAATGCTCGAAATTTCGTGACACGTGTTTGCAATTTTTCGAAACGTCCATGCTCGACTTTTTTAGTTTTATCTGGTCTCTAGTCGTGTAAACCATGTGATCTACTTTCACACTTCTGGGAAAGTTTTAATATGTTATGGGTAACTCTAGATCTAGACTCACTTAATTAATTGTCTGGATGTAGATCATAGGCAAATATGTTGTGTCTTGTACTAAAGAAAATGTGCATCCATTTACATTTTAAAAATTTGTTTTGCAAAATAGATTAACACAAAAAACGTCAAAAGCAGAGTCCTTTTCTTTGCCAAACTTGTAAACAAACGCAATAAAGAAAGAAACAAATATCTTTTTTTTTATGCTCTTGTATGCACAAAATTTAATCGAATTCAATTTCCATTTCTCATTTACAGCAAATGCCACAAAATGCAATGAAGGTCAATTCTCATGTACAAAATCACATAAATGCATTCCAAACAATTGGATGTGCGATGGAGAATATGACTGTGGCGAAGGCGACATTTCAGATGAAAGCAACTGTAAGTAACACTACTATTTGTTATTAATGGATTAAGTTTTTGCATCTTCACAATTGTCTCTCCTTAGGTCGCAATGCTGCTCCAAAGTGTTACTCCTACCAAACTGAATGCAAAAATGGATATTGTCTAGATATTTCCAAGTTCTGTGATGGTAAATGGGATTGTGATAGTGATGAGTACAATTGTGGTAAGTTTTTGTTTGTTTTTCTTGTGTCATTGATTTAAATCTCTTAAACATTTTCAATAAAGATACCCAAGAAAAACTATGCAGTGCAATGAATTGTTCATTTAATTGCAAACTCACAAGCAATGGACCTAAGTGCTTTTGTCCACCAGGTCAGGAACCCATTGGCACGCAATGCAAGGACTTCGACGAATGTTCAATCGAAGGAGTCTGTGATCAAAAGTGTAAAAATACACACGGCTCATATGAATGCATTTGTGTATCAGGATATGTTCGAAACAAGAATAGATGCCTCGCAATAAATGGTAAATTTGTTTAGATTTGTGTTCTTGTGTTTGGGTTTGTTTTAAAACTTAAAATATTTTTTTGTTTGCAGTTCCCTCTTACGAGAACGCTTCATTGGTGTTTTTTACTCAGCACGATATCCAACGAGTGTCAACAACGGGGGAATCTCTGGGAAAGTATCTCAGCTCTGATGTGTCAGCTATAGAAATTTGGCACCGTAACCGTACTCTGTGTGCCATGTATTCAACGCCTTGGACTGAAATTACTATGCGATGTCATCGGATTGATAATCTCACAGATAGTTGGCTCATGCCAATACCTAAAATCATCGCAAGCACAAACAGTGAGTTGAGGAGTCTACAAAATTATATTGATTAGGCTTCAAATGTCTCAGTCACAGGAAACTAACAAAAATTGAATTCCAAAAACCTAACCCTAACCGTTGGGTTTCTAGCATTTGAGGACAATCGACAGCAACGTATGCATACAGAGAAGTGATCGTTTTATGTTAAATGTACAAGAAAACCTCATTTTCTTAATTTTTTTTCTAAAGCGGCTAAAGCAATTTTTTTACGAAGGCGTCCAATTCTTTCTCAAATCGCACTTCATTCATAATATCATCTGTAAATTGCAACACATCAGAACACACTTATATTTCATTCAAATTTAACTCTGCTTTTCTTATTGGAGCTTGAACTCATTCATATTCGAAATTTTGATTGCAATTTTTGTAATCCTCCATTTATGCATCATTAGAGCACCACCCACCATCTTAAGCTCCAATCATATTGTGTTCGTATGTGATGTGTAAAGTTGATGTCCCTTTGAAGGAAGAAACATATATTTTTGAAATTTACGTTTACAAAGAATTGTTAAGGAAGAAAAACTTGTAACGTAACGTTTTCGTATTTCCGGAGTTTAAATCTTTAACTTAGGTCCTCAGTACCTTTCAATAATTGGACTTCTTAGGGGGGCCTGGAAGTAGCAAATTCAGTGCTCTCTATCAAAACTATCCTTCCTGACTTTTTAAACCTGCACATCAATAATTGTGCTCTTATTCATTCCAATGGTTTGTTTTTTTGTGAACATTTTTAAAAGATTGTATGCCCTGACTTTCACTCAGTAAACAAGGCAGTTTCTTGCATTCAAAATAATACAAAATTAAAAAAAAAAGAATTTTTAGTAGTCACAGCTCTAATGCTAAACATATCCTCCTGTGTTGATTGGAGTTTAAGGTATCGCGTTTCTCGAGAAAGTAGAAAATCATCCTATAGTAAATGTATTGTCATGAAAAGCGCTCTTCCACTGAGCAAACAACTCAAGTGCTTCTCTTCCATTCCTCACAAGAGAAATGAGCTACGCCCTGGCTCTCCTACAGCTTTTGTTTCCGTCTTTTTCATTTATTTTATTAGGTGCGGGTCTACTTTCATTAAATTTAGACAAAGCTATAAAGTCTACGCTCGGGCAGATAATTTCTTTAGTTTTTATGCCACACTGGGGGAAAAACAATTACAAAAAAAAAATCGACACTAAAGCGACAGAGAAAGTGAATGTCGCTGTTAATCAAATCGGTTAGATCCTACATACTTATTTAGGTGGGGTTACAGTTCGGGATGAACCCGGGCTTCAACCAACATCTTTCGCTAACAATTTTGCACTCTAAGTCGGTTTAGGTCTTCTTTCACTTGACTGCGCCACCTAAGATGAGGTCTTCCACTTTTGCAATTTCCCTGTAATGTGCTGTCGGAAACCCATTGAGCCGTGGCGTTGATGTAAATCAACACTAAATGTCCTAGCTATCGTAGTCTTGCGATGCGTATTCTTATGCGCCTGTCACGGTACAGCTAATACAGTTTGTTGTTGGTTGCACATACAGGACCAAAAATCATTCGGAGAGTTTTTCTTTCGAATCAACGAAAGGTTTCCTCATCCGCTTAAGATAAGTCCTATGCTTCCGCGGCGTCAATCAGGACTGTGATGATTAGGGTTTTATAAAGGGTTACCTTGGTTTTTCTAGGCAGTGTTTTATTTTTTAATTGTTTTCTTTACCCAATGTAGCAGCGATTGCCAAGAATGTTTTTATTATTTTAATTTATTAACACGTGATTAAAAATTACAATGTTACTATTAGAAAGAGCACTAGTTACTGTTATTTTCCGTGTCTAGCGGATTATATATGGTACTATCCCGAAGTTATGTCTGTCTAGTGTGAAGTTTTTTCCAAATATTCTTTCGTACCTACTTGCTTGCCGGTAAAGAGGAATACAGCAAATGCTGTATATGACTACGAATCATAACCGTTTGTTGTAATTTACCGCCAACATTGTACCATCGGCACTCACAGCAATGTAATTGGGTTGGTTGGGCACCTGAACTTGTCTTGCGTCAAGGCCTTTGCCACTTGCTTTGCTTCCAATCAAATCCCCAAATATTATCACCATTAAATATCGGGAGGCAAAAGATAGAAACATTAATCTTCCGTTGGTTCCTTACTTTGGAGTTTTGACCTAGTGCACGCACACTTATCTCTTTAGTCACATAGAAAATTTATTTAAAAAAATCAAATGAAAACAACACAATCCTTCGTATCAATTAACTGTTTTGAGTACTAACGGTTGTTATTTTTGAAGAGTGTGAAGTAAGGAATTGATACCGATTAGGTTATTATTTATGAACTGGTATGATATGAAAAAATTGGTCGTAAATATATTATACTTCCCTACCACATGAAATATGTAGAATGTGCGATGTCGATCTTAGATTTGAACTCATTTGTGAAATGTTTTGTAGTAAAGTCGTAGTGTATTTGAGTACCGATTGAATATATTTGCTTCTATTTCAGAAAGTATGTAATGTATGTGCTTGTGTTAGTGAAACATACATAACATCAAGCTAATTTTTACTTTGTCTTCATGTGGCTATGGCTTTTTGTTAAATTTAATCTACGATCTTATACTGTACACAATTTTCTACACTTTTTCTATTTCATAGATATTGACAAGATAAATCTGGACTGGATTTCTGGAAATTGGTATTTTCTAAGCAATGAACCCGGTTTAATTTTCATGTGTACAAATGACATGCATTATTGCAACATAATTTTAAAAAACGTACAAAAGCCTGCATCGATGGTATTGGATCCCACAAAAGGGTTAGTATTAATAAATATATTTTGACGATTACTTAACTTATATGTATATATCGGTTTGTATGAACGAAGTTCTGATTGGGGATCAAATTGTCCAACTAAGTCTGATGGACGTTGGATGATCTGTTGCTGTCAGTATTCTTATTAGTCCTTAGTCAAACACTGAAAACCGATCTATTTTTATGTTTTTCTTAGTTTTTGGAGAAATTAAAAACAATATAAATTCGTAATACTTTTTGTAAAAATAAGTATCTTTGATTTTTTCAAAAACTAAGAAATATTTTCATATTCGGTTTTCAGGGCTTGGTTCTGAATTGATAAGAGCACTGATATTATTAAATAATATCAGTTTAAAAGGGCCGTTTTTTTTTTATTTGTTGTAGGTAATGACTTTTTTTCTTCAAAATTTTGATTTTGGGACTTGATTACTAAGAAACCATTCATAAAACAGCTTGACTAAAAAAGTTAATTGAAGAACAAAGTATTAGTTTTCAAAACATAGCACGTGGCGGTAGATGGGTTGGTTGATTGAAAATTTCATTTGAGTCAAATTTTTATAAAATTAACTAAACGGAAAGGCATAGACATACTCTTCTTTCTATACCATTTTTTCTTGTTCCGATCAAACCTATCCGCCCTGAGTTTTTGTTGATTTCATGCAAAAACCCTGTACAAAGGATGGGCCAATTACAAGTTTTTTTTTAATACGATTAAATGAACAAAATATTTTTTTTTCATGTATTATATCTTTATTAGTAAGACCAAAAATGTCCATTGATTTATAGAACATAACGTTATTCAAGTGGCTGGCTTTGCTGTCTTTGGAGTAGGATATTTTTTCACTCCTACCATCGGTTCTTGACTGTTCCTCAAAGTCCAAAGAGGTCAAATCGCAGCTCTCAGTCGGTCAATTGCAGTGGGTGCTTTATTTCGACGAAAACTTCTTTTCAAAATGAACACTAATTCACTTACAAAGCAGTTACTTTGAAATTAAGCGTAAAGCGAATGATTGCATTCAGTGGAAGCTTTATACTGAATTTCTGTCAAAATTGCGAGCCGGAAACAGTTTTCAATTAAAAATAAACCATTAGATGGTCCACCCTGTATGGACGTTTTCCCAAAACAAATCATAATTATGAAAGGGTTATTGAAAAAATTCAACAGAATTAATCAAAATCTACTAATGAACTATTGAAACTGGAAGACGAAGGCTTCGTCGGTTTTAGAACACCGTAGTTAAGTCGATTTGATGATAAGGCTTTAGAGTGGATGGGGACCCGTCTTTACCCCTAACAGCTAGCTGTTGTCATTTGTGATTCGTTCTATGTAGTTTCTCCCTATCCTGCAAATGAAGTACTGAAAATGTTTAGCTGCGCCTATTGAAACTTTCTTTAAACAGCCAAACCCAAAAACGTTTTTAATTATTTAAGCCCAATTCATACGGCAGCCACTTCACAATGTGACCTAATTTACCAAACAAGTTGTCGGACCTGATGATTTTCATAATCATGAACGAAACGTCGTCCTAATAAAAAAGAATTTGTTTTCTTTTTCTCTACTGACCTGTTGCCCATGAAACAAACAAATTAAAATACCCAATAAAGGTCAAAAACACATACTACCAAACAAGTTGTGCATATCAAAACCCCATAAATGTACAAAAAGCTTTAAAAATATATTTGAGAGATGTTCCTGATTGTTTTCTACATTTTAACTGAATACAGGTTAATATTTTATGCGGACTGGAGTCCTAGCCTTAGTCGTGCCAATTTAGATGGCACCAACCAAACTGTGATAGTCTCTACGACAATATATTACCCGAACCGGGTAACTCTAGACCTTGCTAATGAACACGTCTATTGGATTGACATCTACAAAGACTTCGTTGAAAGGGTGGATTACAATGGAAACAATCGGTGGGCGATGAAAAAAACAGCAGATGTAAGTAAAAAATAGTCAATACTTAAAAGAAAAAATTGTCAGTCTAAAACTAATTTCATTTCAGACTCTTATTGCCTTAAAGTCTCTTCACGCTGTGGAAATATTTGAAGATACAGTGTATGTTGCCCCTTGGGCTGATAATTTTATAGTATCTATGCATAAGTTTACATTAAAAGCCGAACAAATAGTACAAGATGTTAAAAAACCATACGACTTTAGAATATTTCACCGACAGAAACAGCCCGAAGGTAGTTCACTGATTTAGAAATTATTTTAACTTAAAAATAACCTTGTATTTTGTTTTCCTAAGTTGCGCATCCATGTCGTGAAAATAACGGAAATTGTAGCCAAATATGTGTTCCCCTTTGGAAGAAAATGTTTGCCACGGTTCAATGCATGTGTTCTCCCGGCTACCAACTCGTGAACAAAACGCAATGTGTTCTTGTTCGATATGAAGACATTTTACTGTACACCCAAAAACGCTTATCTTGCATCTCGGGTATTTCATTAAATCCGAAAGATGTTAATCCTGCCATTGAGTATGTACACGATGCAATAGTACCCATGTACAATGTTAGCTGGTCGGTTGGCATTGATGTTAACGTGCGCAGTAGACTTGTTTACTTAATCCAGGCTAGTCCGTGAGTACAATTATTACAACATTACATGACTGATTTTTTGAAATAATTTTTTTTTATATTTCTAGAAATGGTTACTCAATATATAGCCAAAAGCTGGATGGCAGTGAGCGGGAGCTTTTGCTTCGTGGTCCTGGAAGTGTTCCTGTTATTGCATATGATGACGTATATCATCATCTTTATTGGGGTGGGACTAATCAACTAACGGCTGCACCTATCTCAAATCTAAGCAAGTCAATAAGCATATCAACTGAAAGGGAGCCAATGTAAGTAGAGTTTTTTACTGTCCTCTTTCTCTATTTTTTAATTAATTTCATTTACACAGGTCTTTGGCTATAAGTCCCAGCGAAGGATTTATTTTTTGGTCCCATTGGCTTATCGGAGATGTTGCCGGTTCTATAAAAAGATCTTGGTTGGATGGAAGTCATAAAATCTCGTTGATAGAATCAACTAAAAACATGCCTATGAAATGGCCAATGAGTTTAAATATCGACCATAGAGGGAAGAAACTTTATTGGTGAGTACTCTTTAACTGTTGAGCCCGCTAATTATATTATTGCACGAAACGTTGTTGAAAACCAAAAACACAACAGTGTATAGTTTCTTGTAAACGTGTATTCATTACATTGATACTTTCATTGACGGCTTGCCGATCGAGAGGTTCAAATCAGAGAACTGCATGAGTGCAATCACTTACGCCACACACACTCGCAATGATGAAACAAGTATGATGCTTGTAGAAAAAGTACACAACACTTGTGAATACGAGTCTTCGCATTGCTTGTGCCCATGAATGATTAATTAATGGACCATTCAAACTCAAACAGTTACACCATTCGCTTGTATTCGAAAAAAAGAGAATGTTCACGAATGATGAAGGATGACAACGAATATTTTTTCATGTTCATAGATAGGTTTGAATAAATACCTGACTTGGGCGTTATTTTTTTTGGATTTCTGTTGTTGTTGTAGTTGTGTTCTTCATCACAGTATTGCACTGGGAAGTATTCGTTGCCTTATGAAGTATTCGTTGCACTGTAGATGACTCGTTGCCTTAATGAGTGTTCAATGACCTGTTCTAGAACATTTTCAGACAGAAAAGATCAGGCTTTTGGTGTTCAATGAAAAATTTTCTGTTCTTTTCTGATCTTTTCTGATCTTTTTTGTGTTCAATGAGCTGTTCTAGAACAGTTTAGCACAGTATTTTCTGCACCTCCTCTTGAGCAAGTGTCCTCTTGAGCAAGTGCAAGTTTGGTGAAAACTGTCAAAAGCAGCTGTTGACTTTTTGCTCGTAGTTTTTTAAGCGCATTGTAGTTTTAATTTGTTGTGAAAAGTTCAAAAAAATTAAAAAAAAAAATCAGGAAAATAACACCTAACCTTGTGCTGAAAATAAAATTACTTATTCGTGACGAAAATACGCAAATTAAATTGATATCCGAAAATGAAAAATTGGTGGTTGTTTTTTTTTTCGTTTTTGTTGTTGCTTTTTTTGACAAGTTTGCTTGTTCTTACTTGCCTGACGTTTTTCACTGCTTCTGTGCTGTTCTGATCTAAACTAAAAAAAAAGCCATTGAACACATCTTTAGACACTATTCGCACAAGTTCATACGCATACACATATTTTCATTGCCTGCCATTGTTTCAGTTAAGTGAATGAGAGTGAGAACCTGTCTTGTTGACTAAAAGAGAGTGCAGTGTGTGTATTGCTTTGGATTAAGATGAATGGTGTCTGAATGGTGTGTGAGGCAATGAATAAGTGAATGCATTCTCAAAACGAGACATTCACTGCAGCTCCCTGGCTTCAAATGTATCCCCCAAGAGATACATTTTTGCTGTGTCGTTCTTGAAATCTGGTATCGTCTTTTTAGACAAATATCAGTAGAGTAAATGAATTTTTGACATTTTAAAATAAAAACCAAGGTACACTTACATTTATAGAAATCTTGAATAATATTCTAAAGACAATAAAATAATAAATAAATAAATAAATGGTGTGGCGCAACAGAGCCACGAGGTCTAGAGCAATTCTCTCAACCGTACCTTGGAGAGGAATAAAGAGGAACTACAATTTTTTTCTAATTCCGAACAGCTTATCGAGAAAGCGATATCGATATCGTAGAGTAATCATTGGATGTTTCTAGAATTCGAAAATCTTCAGACATATTAATCACTACCCCAAAGGATTCGAATAAAACTTAAAAAATAATAATACAGTTTATCTACTTGCATTCAATTGTTTCTTTTTTATAAACACCAAATAATATACTTAAACATGTCAAGTGCTCAATTTTTAATGTTGTTTTAACATGAATCAACAGTTTCAGCACATAGTGGATCCCTCCTACGTACAAGAAGAAAAATATGCGGTGGTTGGATTGTGCGTGCAGAGGTCGCAATTTTAAAAAACTAGTCTTGTTAAAAATCCCAAGAAAGAGACTTCAAACGAAGACTGCGAAACTAAATTGATAGTTGAACCAAAGTCTGGTATTTTAAGCATTCTTTTGATGTTAAATTTTTGCTCCCATGGTCAAATCTAAGGCAACCATTCAAGCCTTTCTACTGCTTGAATATGTTCTGAAGTTTATAGCTTAAGAACTGCTTGCAGGATACAACAGGGCATATTGCAGATTGACACATCTTGCAAGTTCCCTTATGGGTTGATAATACTTATGCACTAGCTGAAGGATTTATATCTTTCGTTTTTGGTCCAACTGATTCCAGCTATTGAAATTGGTTCTGTGATAATGACAAAAATACTTTTATTGATTGCAATTCTTTTGGTTTGGTAAGAGATTGCTCATGCATAATTCATGTGCCTTCATCGAGCCACCAATGTTGCATAGATCCAATAAACATTCTTGCGCTATGTCGTGAAGATTCTTTAATGCTGTTAATGACGGTTGTTGTTGTGTATGTGTGGGTTGCCCATTTATCTTTTGCAACAGTGGTGAAGTGAGAACCCTGATGTTATTGAATCGTTCTTGGAGGATGGTCCATATAGATAGGTACTTGACATCATGGTAATGTCGTGGTCCAATACTATGCACGGATAACTTTCTAAAGGGCCTTCGAATAGCAAAATCGTCAATTTTGACAATTGGCTAGTTCGACGCCTCTTGCTGATGTTTTTGGTTGTTCTAGTTGGTACATTTTTTGCTTTTTGTCAAAGGAAAATATCGCCTCTTGAAAGGATTTGATGTGTTGTTGTTGATTTATATGAAGGAGTTTTTAGTGAAGTAGTAATGGTTCCCTTCAACTTTTGACAATCGCTTGAAAATTTGATCTCCATGCTTTTACTTCAAAATGCTTCCACTGCTCCTGTAAAAGTAGAAGCCTATCTTGGAAATACGCCTGTGTTCTTTTCCGATCTGCCGACTATTTATTCAAATTTGAAATGAAGCGTTTAATTTCTCGGCCGCTTGTTGATTAAGCTATTAAACACTCTTGAAATGTTGTCATCGTGGATCCGCTGAAGATGAGTAGAAAGATGTACATGTAAATGAAAACAAGCGCCTTGAGAATAATTCGATTGCGCTTCTGGCTTGTATGAATGATCAGTTGGATCACGTCGGGGTCACCAAAGTGTTCATAGTGGTTTGCCTGAATGAAATAATACTAAGCACTTAGTATTAGTGCTCTTAATTTTACCCGGGTAATACCCATCATAACAATTACCCGGGTACCCGGGTACCTGGGTAGCGCAGGTATTACCCAAGTTGGCGGGTACCCGGGTAGCGCGGGTAACGCGTCGGGTACCCGGTTACCCGACAAAGTAAGCTATAACTGACAGTGTTATGTTATGGGTAGCGGAGAGTGAAAATTCTCTAATGCGCATTGAAATATCTATGATATTGATATTGATATTGATATTGATCTATGACATTGAGTATCGACATCAAATGATATAAATATTAGCAGGTATGAGTTCTTTTAAAACATTTTAAAACATCAATCTAGGAAATCAATAAAGGGCGTTTTGATACATGAGCACCGCAGACTCAAATCTTAATTGATATTTTTATTTATATATTAAGATTCAATTGTTAAATTTTATTTCAGTTTTTCGAGCTAATCACAACAACACAACATGCAACATGAGTGCCGATCTGCTATCAGTCGCAATAACACGCACCGCTAGTGTCCGCCACAAAAATCTGTGCTTTTTCCCTACAACTTTAATCTGAGCTCCTTTCTAACAAAAAAAAAAACAAAATAGATAAAATTAAAATTCACCATCCAAACCCTTCCAATGTATCAATCAAAACTTTGCTGCCGCGCCGTGTGTTTAATAAAATCACTTCAGTTTATTAATTACATTCAGTGCTGTGTCCTCTGTGCCACCCAACCATATATATATACAAGAGAAGTAATTACAATCACGATTTAGGTTTTTAAAAAGGACTTTATTCTGTGAGCTGTTGATCAAGACTGACTTCTTACTCATTCCATAATTCTATCAATGCCTTTATTCTTATTCAGTTTTTAATGTGTCAGCAGAATTGCACATTCGTTTTGGGTATCCGATTACGAGTGCCCAAAAAGAATGCGTGTGTTTACATTGCGATATGATAGTGAACTTAAATCTTAAATGAACTTGGTTTCCGTTGGAAATCAAGTTTGTGCAAAAATAGATGGGGCGGCATATGTAACCTACATAAAAAAAAAAAAAAATAGACCAAACACTTAGTGCTTACTTTCATCTCCTTCCTCCCCCACACCACTCTCGCAGTCTCAGTGCCTGCACACATTTTTTCTACAAGATCTCTTATCTTATCGAAGCAGTGTGTGCAGACAATGAGACTGTGAGTTTGATAGGCGGATAGTCAATCAAAGGTGTTGATTCCGTTGGTTAACTAAATTCAAGTTGCTGGCTGGGCATAACACCGCTAGTAACTTGTTTTTGGTTTTCCAATTAAATCTTCACTTGTTGATTGGACTTAGATTAAGCGTCTGCGGTTGATACTTTGTTTTGTGTGTTTTTGTGGATCGTAATGTCGGGTAAGTTTAGAGTTGATTTTAGCAACATAAGGGGGTTGCGATCGAATTTTTTTTTCTGTGTACGCTCACACTGCAAAATGCAGGCCAGCTGTTTTGGCATTGAGTGAAACTCAGGTGGGTGTTGATTCTGATTCATCAGAGTTCAACCTGCCTGGGTATAGCTTAGTGCCATTATTCTTTGCTTCTCATGGCCTCGCCGTATATGTTCGGAATGATATTGCTTACCAGCTTCTACCACAATACGGCCTCTGTTCTAATACGAACTTTAATTTCATGTGGTTAAAATTCACCGTCCGTAAGCATATCATTCATTATTGTTTTATCTATAGAAGCCCCAATTTAGATAGCAACTCAACCTCTAACGAGTTTGATGCGCTATCTGACTCCATAATAAGAATTATTTCCCAATATCCTCACACTGAAATCGCAATTGCGGGCGATTTCAATGTACACAATTCAGGTTGGCTTCGACATTCTGGCCAGACAACACCCGAAGGAGAATATGTTGAGATCTTTGCCGAGTTAAACCAATTAACTCAACTTGTTGATGAGCCCACTCGGGTTCCAGATATTGAAGGCCATGCGGCCAACACTCTTGACTTATTTCTCACTTCTCATCCCGAAAAATACAGGGTTGTAAGTGTTGCCCCCCCAACGTGCCAAAAATGTAGCGTCGCGGCTTTAAAATGTAGTAGAATCTATATACATTAGTTAAAAACCGACATTCCTTTTGTTAAATAAAGTAAACATGTCAACGAAAACTTAAAATTTTGTTTCACCAAAGTAAACATTATAAAAAAGGCTAACACAACGTAAAAATTTAGTTCAATAGGTTTAACAAAAATAATTACCTCAACATTTCTTCAACTTCGTATTTTTAATTTATATAATTGTATTTTTGTAATGAGTGGCGTTATGAAATGATATAAAAAAACTTGTGTGTAGCTAACTAATGAAGAGGGTGGAAGGTGGATCATTCGATATCTCTTAAAAGTTCCTGTGACGGCAATATCGCATCAACAGTCGAAATATTTGAATTGTTTCTCGAATCGCCTTTACTTGAAAAACATCGTTCTGCTGTCGCACTGCTATGAAGAAAACTGCATAGCGTTAGCATAAAGCTGCATAAATTGTTAAATGTTGGCTTTCCCTGCAAACTTTTGGCTTTCCTTAAATTAATCCAAAATTAGCAACATCTAAGACCCCACTAACAAAATATATTGATCGTTTAAAATAACTGCATTTTTTTCGCAGTCAAATGGAAACTTTTTTAATTTTTCCTAACACAATGTTTGGTTCTAAATGAATGCAAATTGATTTGTGTTCTGATTCTCTGAAATTGTAGCGTTTTGCGAATATTTTACGAATGTAAGGAGCAGATTTTTTTTGGAAAAAAATGTAGCAAAAATGCTACAATTGTAGTAGGGGGGCAACGCTGGCTTGTAGTATCATCTCCTTTAGGCAAATCAGACCATTGTGTCATATGTAGATTTTTCGCTTTCCGTCACGGTAAAAAAAGATAAAGTCCCTAAAAGAACTGTGTGGCAATACGAGAAAGCCAATTGGGACGGCCTGAATAATTTCTTTCGAAATTTTAATTGGTCATTGTGCTTTCTCGACGGAAACGTTGATGCATCAGCTGATATGATATCTAACGTTATTCTCAACGGCATGAGAAATTTTGTTCCTCACAGAACAAAAAGTATCACCCCCAAAGAGAATTCGTGGTTTGATTCAAGCTGTAAAGAGGCGATTAGGGATAGAGAAAGTAGTTTTCGTAAATTTAAAGACAACCCCACTGTAGAAAACCGAAATTTGTTCAAACGGGCCAGAAATAGCTGTAATGCTCAGATACAAAGGGCTAAGTTTTTACATGACCAAAAAGTAAGGCAAAAAATACTATTGTGTCCAAAAGGAAGTTAAAACTTTTGGTCTTTTGTGAAGAACATTAAGAACTCGACCACGTCATCGGTCCCAACGCTTGTCTCCAATGACTCTCCGTATGTCAGCTCCATCGACAAAGCCAATTTGCTGGCAGCTCAATTTGCTGCCAACTCGACACTTCCTCATAGCATTGGCTCCACCTGAGCTCGAGTCTGCAAATTCTTTGATGAAGCAGATATTTTTTCGAACTCGCTCGGTTGCGAGAGTCCTTAAAGATCTCAACATACATAAATCCGCTGGTCCAGATGGTATCCCCGCCGTTATTCTGAAGAGGTGTTCTTCTACGCTGGCAAAACCTCTGCGTAAACTTTTCCATCTTTCCTATTCTGCTGGGATTTTTCCGAGCAGATGGAAAATTGCATTTGTCCAGCCGGTCCCTAAAAAAGGCGAATCTTCCTCCCCTTCCAATTACCGTCCAATTGCACTAACGTCCCTTCTTTCCAAGGTCATGGAAACGTTGATAAACCGTCAACTTATGAAATATCTTGAAGAACGAAAGCTCTTAATGACCGTCAGTACGGCTTTCGTAGCAAACGGTCCACTGGTGATTTGATGGCATATCTCACCGAAAAGTGGAAACAATCTTTACCATTGTTTTGAAGAAAGTAAGATTATTGCGCTTGATATTTCTAAAGCATTTGATAGAGTTTGGCATCAGGCTCTTTTATCGAAAATGCGTGCTTTTGGTATCGATGAGTCTCTTCTTCGTTGGATTAGAAACTACCTTTCCGACCGTTCAATACAAGTTGTGTTGGATGGCTTCAAGTCTGATACCCACTTCATAAATGCTGGTGTGCCCCAGGGCTCCGTTTTGTCTCCGACTCTCTTCCTCATTTTCATTAATGATCTCTTGTCTGAAACTTCTAATCCACTTAACTGTTTTGCTGACGACTCGACCCTCAGCTTTTCATATTCGTTTCCAAATTCACGTCCCTGCTCTTCGGATGTGGAACTGGAACGGTTGCGTATAATAAGCTCATTGAATTCTGACCTTGACAGCATTGTTACATGGGGTCTTATGAACCGAGTAGAATTCAATGCTTCGAAAACTCAATGCTGCCTCTTGTCGTTGAAGCTTAACATTCCCCCATTGCCATTATCCATGAATGGTACCTGCATCGAAGAAACCGAAAAGCTGGCAGTGCTCGGTATGTGTGTAAACGATGATCTTCGTTGGAATGACCACATATTTGAAGTCGCCAAAAACGCTGCTAAATGCCTAGGCTTCTTGAGACGATGCAGGAAATTCTTCACCCCTTCTGATCTGGCTACAATTTATAAGGCCTTCATCCGCCCAAAACTGGAGTATAACTCCCATATTTGGTCAGGTGCTTCTCAAACATCTTTGCACCTCCTTGATAGGGTACAAAATAGAGCGTTAAAATTGATAGGTGATAGTTCAATCGTAGAATCAATTGATTCTCTTGAACATCGTCGAAATGTTGCCTGTCTCACTCTCTTTTATCGCTTTTTTCACAAGCAGTGCTCTAGTGAAGTAGCCAGTTGCATTCCTCCCCTGAAACAATTTAGCCGCAACACCCGCCTCGCTAGGAATGTTCATCAGTTTTACCTTGAACCCAACTTCGGGCGTACAGTCAAGTATAGAGGTTCGTATTTCAGTCGCACCACCCGAATGTGGAATGCTTTACCTGGCTCTGTATTTCCCCTTCATTACGATTCACAAAAATTCAAAAGCAACGTGCATCGGTGTCTCCTTTCAAATCCTCTTCTATTTTCCTAAATGCTCGCACTGTGTTTAACAGCATTATAAGGGTATTCATAACCCCTTGATGTGCGCGTTAATTATTAAAAAAAAAAAAAAAAAAAAAAAAAAAAAAAAAAAAAAAATGCAAACACTTTAAGCTATTTCACGGTTGCCAATCATATCATCAGATTCCTCTGTTTTTATGTGTTTTTACTCCTCATCCATATTTTTACGCTATAAACGGGTACCCGGTACTTTGGTACCCGGGTAATACCTGGTTCTTTGGTACCCGGGTAATACCCGACATTGCGGGTACCCGGGTACCCGGGTGCGTACCCGGGTATGCGGGTATTAAGAGCTCTACTTAGTATTGTTGTAGCAAGCAAAAGTCAAAACAACGGTTGAATTATGAATATTAAAAATCTGATTTTATTGAGAAGTACCGTAGCTAATATACCTAATTTCTCATTATTTTAGAATGTGTATTAGACCGGTTCAAAAAAGTGACTATTTTCTTTTTCTCGAAACAATTCGATTTTTACCTTCGAGGAGGTGTAAAAACAAGCCTGTTAAAATTTGAGCTCGAAATATAAATATTTAGAGGTCGGTCATCGGAGATTTCCATTTCCCATACAAATTGTATGGAAAAAAAACATTTAAATTTTTGAATTTTATATTTTAGTCTTGAAAGCAAAGTGCAGGGATGAGCGATACATATTTTTAAAGAAAATTAGTTGTTCTACAAGAATGGTTTTTTACCATTTTTCGACAATTTCACTCCTTCAAAAGTTATTCAAGGTCAAAGTTTAACTTAGAGTAAATTGAAGTTTTTTTTCTTGATTTCTGACAAAACGTTAAAGCTTGTCATTTAAAATCTCAAAATCATTCATAAAATTAGTTACTCTACAAAAAAATCTATCATTTTTTGACAAATTCACTCCTTCAAAAGTTATTCAATGTTAAAGTCTAATTTAGAGTAAATTTAAGTTTTTTTTTCTCAATTTCTGACAAAACTTTAACCTGGAATAACTTTTGAAGGAGTTAATTTTTCCAAAAATGATAAAAAACCTTTTTTGTAGAACAACAAATTTTCTGTGCAAATATGTATCATAAATGAATAATTTTATGAATTAAATGATTAGTTTTAACATTTTGTCAGAAATCAAGAAAAAAAATTTCAATTGAAATTTTAACCTTGAATAATTTTTGAAGGAGTGAAATTGTCGGAAAATGATAAAAACCTTTTTTTGTAGAACAACTAATTTTCTAAAAAAAACATGTATCGCTCATCCCTGCACTTTGCTTCTAGACTGAAATATAAAATTCAAAATTTTAAATGTTTTTTTTTTTCATACAATTTGTATGGGAAATGGAAATCTGCGATGAGCGACCTCTAAATATTAATATTTCGAGTTTAAATTTTAGCAGGCTTGTTTTTACACCTACTCGAAGATAAAAATCGAATTGCTTCGAGAAAAAGAATGAATAATGTACACTGCTGTTCACTTAATTAGACGCACAATTTTTTTTTTTACAAAATTCTAGTTTTTTCGTAAGTTTGGGTACCAATTATCAAACCATTGCATTCATTTGAAAGCTTATTAAATTCTCATCAAAATGTATAAACAAATCAAGGGTGCGTGGAAGTTTAGGGATATTTTTTCTCTCTTTTGTCTATAATGTCAATAATGTGTTGAGCCACCACGATTTAAAATTACATCAAAAATTCTGTTTTTCATCGAAGCATATAATTTTTCTAAATAATTTAATGGAATCGCATTCCAAGCATCTTTGATTGCCACAATTAACTCTTCACTGGTCTCATACTGCCTACCTCCTTCATAAACTTTAAATTTCCACGCACCCATGATTTGTTTATGTTTTTTTGTAGACAAGTTAATAAGCTTTCAAATGAGTGCAGTGGTTTGATAATTGCTACTCACACTTACCAAAAAACTAGAACTATGTAAAAAAAAAAATTGTGCGTCTAATTAAGTGAACAGCAGTGTATATAAATATCATAACATAAACAAAAAGACAGCAACAGTCCGCAACTCAGTTTGTTGTCTCAGCGTAAGCAAATAATGTAGGTAACTCAATGTACGTTTTATGTCACAATGTTTTAAATACATGGTCGACGTCGGCACTAGGTTGTTGGCTTTGGTTGTTTTACTGCCCGATTTTATGCATTGGGCATTCTTGTGTTGTTTCGTTGCTGACCCATTGAACATAGATCTTAACACAGCGAATCAAAATCTAGCCATAAGCTATTTTTTTTTTCTTCAACTTTTCATATACTCTTAAATACTCTTTATTTATCATCATATTGTATATTGGTTTTCCAAAAGGAAAGCTGATCGAATGAGACCAGTTAATCTTTGAATTGACTAGAAGCAAGCAGTTTCCACCATGATTAAATCGTGGCTCTGAAAATTGTGCCAAATAAAAAAAAAAAAAAATAATAATAATAATAAATACTTTTATATCAGACTAATCTATTTTTTATTTTCAGGTGCGATGTGAAGGAAAACACAATAGAACAGGCAAATCTAGATGGAACCGCGCGAACTGTCTTACTTCGCCATGAGCACTACCATCCAATCTCAGTTGCCTACCATAATGGTTTCATATTTTGGGTAGACAATCAAAATGGTAGCATTCGGAGGTTTAATGTCCGTCAATCGAACAAGGTCGATTCTGGAGCAAATATGTACGACACTTTGTAAGCAATCCATTTATAGAATTTAAACTGATCGATTTTTTTTCTAGTTTGACAGAGATTTACGCACTTGTACGTGGTCACACAACGAATTTAAGAGTATTTGAGGCGTCGTCCGGTGAGAATAGTCCTTCAAATAACTGTGCTAGCATGAAATGTCCAGGAATTTGTTTCAACACACCCAAAGGACCGGTTTGTACATGTCCCGATGGTTTTTCTCTAAACGGGACAGGTACCCATTGTATACCAAAAATTGATACCAGTGACGACGCTATCTTTGCCAAAAATTGTTCGGGTTTTGTGTGTAAACGAACAAAAGAGTGCATTAATTTGAAAGATCTGTGTGATGGCTTTGACGACTGTGAAGATGGCAGTGACGAGGACCACAGTGAAGACGGCCAGTGTAATGCCAAAAACTGCGATTTAACCACACATTTTGTTTGTGATACGTCGCGATGCTTTCAAAGATCTTTGCTCTGCAGTACGATTGCTTATTGTGTAGATGGAACTGATCATTTGAAATGTGAGACTAAATCTTGCCTCAGTACAGAATTTAGATGTGAAAAGACAGGGAAGTGCATACCGCAGGTGTGGGTGGGAGATGGTGTATGGGATTGCGGTAAGATTGGGAATGTTTTAGAGTAGTTTTGAGATTCAAATTTTTTTTTTCGGCTTAAAGGCTTAGGAGACAGGTCTGATGAGAGTGTTCTAGAAATGGACATGTGTGTAGAGTTTGAATGCGATAATGGACACTGCATTTCATTTACGGAGCATTGCGATGGAGTGGATCACTGCGGGCAAGTCAAATTATAATTTCATTTCATTTCTGTTGTGAAATTGATTTATTTCTTTGTAGGGACAACTCAGATGAAGCTGGGTGTGATACTGACTGTGGTCCTGGGGAACGATACTGTGCTCCGATGGGTTGCTATAGTGAACGCATGCTTTGCGATGGAGTGAATGACTGTCTGGACTTCAGCGATGAAGCAAACTGTACTGATACGAAGAGCGACAACCATGAAGAGGACTTAGGAGTAGCACATATGTGTGGACCATTTGAGTTTAGCTGCGGCAATCCCTTTGAATGCATTCCAGATATATTCCGATGCGACGGAGTTGCTCATTGTTATGATAAAACTGATGAGGAAAATTGTACCAAAATCACTCCAATGAAGGATTTCAATGAAACCGTGACATGTGAAGCTCCAGACCGTTACTGCGCAGTGAAAAATAAATGCATTACTGTACACCAACTGTGCGATAAATTTATAGATTGCGAATTCGGGTTCGACGAAGGCTTTTATTGTCAGGATAAGATTTGTGAGAAGGGCAACTCTTGTTCTCACTATTGCCATAACGCTCCCGAAGGTTTTGTCTGCTCATGTCCTGCACATATGTACCTTCAGCCGAATGGACTTCGTTGCAGCATGGACCACTCGTGTGAACACTGGGATACTTGCTCTCAAATCTGTGAAAAGTCTGGTAAAGCATACGAATGTAAGTGTCACGAAGGATATGCATTGGAATATGATAGATTCACTTGCAAGAGTGTGGCCCCCGATGAGCCGTACGTCATCTTTAGCAATCGTCAAGAGATTAGAGGCGTTAATTTGAAGACATCTGTTGTGAGCAATTTTTATACTTCACTTAGGAACACTATTGCACTTGACTTCTTGTATCACAACGATTCGGTTGAAATCTTTTGGACTGATGTTATGGATGACAAGATTTACAGAGGCCATCTTGTTGGCGAATCTCTGCGTAAGGTTGAAGCAGTTGTGCGATCAGGTTTGTCGACTACTGAAGGACTTGCTGTCGATTGGATTGGCCTTAATCTCTATTGGATTGATAGCAATCTCGACCAGATTGAAGTTGCTTTGTTAAATGGTAGTTTTCGAAGAACTCTCATTGCTGGGGATATGGAAAGTCCACGGGCGATAGCTTTAGATCCGCGAGAAGGTCTTCTTTTCTGGACTGATTGGGATGATAATTTTCCTCGCATTGAACGCTGTTCAATGGCTGGTGAGTTTCGAAGAACAATTACCCAAACCAACCAAGTGAGCTCGGCCTGGCCCAACGGACTGACCTTAGACTATACACAGAAGCGTGTTTATTGGGTAGATGCAAAAGCAGACGCTATATATACAACGAAATATGACGGAAGTGACCATCATTTGGTTGTTAGAGACAAAGAAATCTTATCGCACCCGTTTGCAATTTCTGTCTTTGAAAACTATGTTTATTGGACTGACTGGCGAACGACGTCTGTAATAAGAGCAAACAAATGGAATGGATCGGACATACAAGTTATTCAAAGAACATTGTCGCAACCTTTTGGCATACAAGTGCTTCATTCTAGTAGGCAACCAAGGGATGAGAATCCATGTGGAACGAATAATGGAGGATGTTCACATTTGTGCCTGCTAAGGTGAGTTGAATTGTTATGATTTAAATGTTGATTCAATTTTAATTCTTGTTTACAGCGTGAAAAAGATGTTTAAGTGTGAATGTCCTCATGTTATGCGCCTCGACTTAGCGGATCTTAAGACATGTGTTCCAAACGAACAGGTGTTGCTATTCATCATGGGCAACGAGATTCGTGGAATTGATCTGATGCAGCCTAATCATCACACGATACCGACGATAAGACAATCGCCACAGGTACTTTCTTAAATATTTCACCACTTTACTTTTTTTGAGTATTTTTTCGAATTATCTTTCTCTTTTCACTTACTAAATTATCTTCTTTTTTTTTAATTTCGCGCCTGTGGATAATAGAAATCTATTAATCAATGTCTTCTTGCCTTGGCCATCAGTGGCCGCTCCTAGGTGACGCATAGGGTGGCAACGATTTCGTTTCGTTTGATTTCATTCCAGGATCCGATATGTTTCAATTTCATTGAGTACACTTCGTTGGGTTAATTTCAAATCCCATTTTTGGCAATGTCGTTGTCGGGCTTAAAAAAGTTAATTAGTTAAAGTTAAAGTTAGCATACCAGTAAAATTATGTGATCAGGTATTGCAAGTCTTCTGAGCGCTTTCCAAATCGCTGACTTTTTTAAATTGTCGAACGCCTGTTAAAAATTAGTGCTTATCCCTATAATGTTGCCAGGTAAATAGCATTTTTTGTCGTAATTTCGACGGTTTTCCAAAAAAAAAAAAAACATTAGCTCTTCGTGATATCAGGTAACATGCTTTGATTTTATTTCAATTTTTTAGTGTGGTCTGTCAATTAGACTTTATAATTGACATCATTGCAATCTATTGAGCAGTTGCCGTTCCCACTGCTATAGTCAGGAAGTCCAATTCAACAGAGTGATCTTAGATTATCTGAGAAGAATCCCGAACCAAACCCGTTAATATTCATTTTCGAATCACCTATAGATGCACATATATCATCGATTCCAAGGTTGATAGTTTGTTTTGTTGTCAGACTAACCTGCTGGTAAAGCGGTTTTAGTGATATGTGACAGTTTAGACATTTCCTAAGATAACCTTAGCTTGAAAATTTCAGTTTGATTTAACCCTTTCGGGAAGCAATTCAGGTGCCTAGATTACAGAAGCTTTACATATTCAGCCCTATCATCGTAACAGATCGGAGAAACATACGATCGTACAGAAGTTCCGATCTTAACATTTATTTTGTTTATGGTATCCGTTTCGTAAAGGAAACACTGACGCATGTAGGTGACATAAAACAACCCTTCCGCGACTGCTTTGCTGTCGGAGACATCGGATAGAACAGAAAACCAAGAAATCGGCATGCATCGCATGAATTCCGAATGCGTTCCCACCATTTTCACATTTAATCGCCATGCATCGCATGTATTCTAGACACGTTGCGGTGAGTTTGACATTTTCATCGCATTGTTTCGTTCTTTTCGGAGATATGTCCGATTAAGCAATCGGAAACTTTACCATAATACAAATATCTTACATTTCGTACAAATCGGAATAAATTTCTTTCCGATCTGTTACGATAATAGGGCTGATTGGAATAAATTATGAAAACTAAATCAATCAAAAAGGAAAAGTTGAAATTGTTGATAGGCGCGTCAGGAGGGCGTTGGTGTGAATAGGTACCATTTTTGACGTTTTGTGGTACAGTGGCCTAATTTTGTCCTGAAAAAGACAAAACAATACCACACCACGCACAGATGGATTGGTAGACATTATCACAATCATATCGAATTCTAGGAATGTTTGAACTTTTGCTGGTTCACATGTGTACCATGCGTCTCGAAGGAGCTAATTCGCAATCTCAGCGTGCAAGGAAAGTGCAATCATTTCTAAATGATCCCAACTTCTATTTAAATTCACGAGCCACCTTCTATGTCTTCTTATTACTGGAATGTTATTTGTTTAACGCACCATTAAAAGTTTTTAAAGCCTAAGTGACTAGTCTTAGACGGAAAATGAGTTTTCTGAATCTACGTTTTTTAATTTTTTTTTAACTAGATAGGGCGAAGGTAGATCACCTTTACTAGCATGTCGACCAGAAAGATCTTTTGTGCTGTTCCCTTAGGGGTAAACACGTAAAGAGTAAGGTTTTTCATTCGAAGTTGAGGTTTTAGTCTAGGTCTGAGAGAGTAGTGACCAGTGAATAAGTCCGTAAGCAATTTTGCGTCACGTTTGCTCATGACAAGATTTTCTTTCATACGTTTTTGAGATAAGTCGGTGAATAGTTTTGATTGGCGGTGGCCAGTAGAGTTGTTCCAGGTGTGGATCATGTTCTGCTGTTCCCAGATAACCAGTTCATGTTTAATTCTACTGATTGGGAGACCGCAGTGGGGTTCCGGGCCTTTGAAATGGTATTGAGAGTCAAACTAGGCGGCGAGCCTCTTCGTTACCTTGTAGACCTTAATGTCCAGGCACCCAGGAAAGAGTGGGTGGCTAATTGAGATATACATGTCAGGCAGTTTCAAACTAGTTTGGATTCGAAGATTTTGTTTGAGGACAGCCCCTTTAAGTCTGCCTGACTGTCAGAGCAAATTAGAATGCATGATCTTTGAAGGTTTCTTCTTATACATTCCCTAACACAGAATTCAATAGATATTACCTCTGCTTGAAAGATAGTTGCAATGCTACCAAGGGACATAGATAACTTGAAGTTGGGACCGAAAATCCCTGCTCCTACACCGTTGTTAGTTTTTGAACAGTCAGTGTACCAAATGTATTGGAAGTTATTTGTAAGAATTACAGGGTTCTTCCATGCTGAGCGGTTAGGAAATATTACTTCGAAGGGATGGTGTAACATTATGCAACTAGGCCTAAAGTCCGAAGAGTGAGCTGCAGGCCATACTAGTATTTAGAGCACCTGCAGAATGCTCATATGTCCTTTTAAGTTTTCTTCCTCGAAGTTATTTACGAGAAGAAGCTTTAGTCCGTTTAGTGCGGCGGTCTTCTTTACTCTTTTGTGTAGCTGAGGAAAATTTAATAAACTTTCTAGCGCTAAAGTTGGGCAGTTGTGTATTGCACCTGTGATACTTGCACAGACTAAACTTGGTCTGTTTTTTGCCACCAGACCAGCGAAGCATAGGTTATTATTGGAGTGATAATAGTGAGGTAGTAAATCATTTTTGGCCTAAGTCCCCATTTTTCCCAAACAGTCTAGAACAAGCCGAAAAAGTTTTTGTTGATTTTGATATGGTTTTGTCTAGATGTAGTTTCCAATTGAGTTTGCTATCCAGGGTAACCCTTAGATATTTAACCTCTTTGGAGAAATTGATTTGAACACTATTTAGGGAGAGTGTTTAAAGACTGATTTTACGTCTTCTAAAAAATAATAAAAATGTTAACATTGGACTTTTCTAAGATCAACTGAAGATCGAAGTGTAAAATAAATATATGTTTCCTTTAAGTACCAACATTTTTAAATTGGTTATTAGATAAAGTGTATAAAAAAAATTTTAATTTTTTTACTGGTGCGAACTTTCTCACACTCCGAATCTACAAAATTCTCATGAAATTGTTTTAGATTGTTATAACTCCAAAAATAAAGACAACATTAAGTCCCCATTATAGGTGATAGAACTATATGTTTACATTTTTTTTGCTGTAATAAGTTAAGTTTAAAATTCTGAACTAGGTTCTACTTTAGTTTTTTGATCGATCTTTTACTGATTTCAACTAGAGTTTTTTGTTATATATATGTTTTAATTGTAATATGTATTTACTTTTGTTTTAGGTTATTGGACCCCAAAGGATTGACTTCACGGTAGAAGACAGTCGCATTTACTGGACCGATGTTCAGCTTAATGAGATCAAAACAGCAGGTCTATCTAATGGTCTTATCGACACCATCCTCAACACTGATCTTCAAAAACCTTATGTAAGTCAATCGAAAGTTAACGACCCATACTTTCATCTCACCAAACCAAACTTTTCATTGAACAGGGCTTTGCAATCGATTGGATATCCAAGAACATGTTCTTCTCGTCCGGCAAACTGAAGTGTCAAATATTTGCATGTAACCTGAAGGGAGAATACTTCACAGAAATACACAACAACTTGAACGTAGTCGAGAGCATAGCACTAGATCCTGCAGAGTAAGAACTGATTTATATTTTCATTTTTTGAGTAAATTCCAATGTGTTAAATTTCAGAGGCAAATTGTTTTGGTCTCATTCATCACGAGAAGATAATCTGACTAAAATCGAAGTCAGCAACATGGACGGATCTGGTCGTCGCGAACTTGCTGCAATGCCTCAGCTCGTCCAAAGTTTAACAGTTGATTTTGATTCTCGTCGATTGTATTTTGTTTATCAAGGCTCTGGAATTGCCTATTACGATATGAAAAATCGCTCCATTGTGTATGTGCTGCGGGCAAGTGAAGTTATGACAATCAGCAGTGTTACGGTCTACAATGATACTCTTTATTTCCCTGAAAACATCCAAAGTGTAATAATGAGTTGCGAAAAGAACTCTTGCACCAACTACTTTATTTTGCGAAAGAACACAAGTACATAAGACTATGGTGAAGTTGAGAAGGAAAGACAATATCAAATGTTTGTTTTATTTTCAGAAAGCATACAAGCCATGAAGATGTTTTATAATGAAGCACAACAAGGTACTAACTCATGTGCTGGGGATCGTCGTGGTGGATGTGAACACCTCTGCTTATCAACGCGAAATGATGAGCACTCATGCAAGTGCGCAATTGGCTTCAGTCCTGATCCTAATAACCCAACAAATTGCATTGGCATTCCAGAGTTTTTGTTCTACTCTAACCACGAGCTAAAGGGAATTGAGTTGTTTGATAGAGAACATCCTCAACAAGCTCTGGAAGAGAGAAGGGTTAGTAAACACAAGTTTGTGCTTTCATTGTCAAAAAAAAAAATCAATATTTTTATTTTAGGCGCTGGGGTCTATATCACGCATCACTCTGGCTACCTTCATTGACTATCATGCGGTAGAAAATTATCTATATTGGGCCGACAGTGAAAAGGGTATAATTTCACGTATTAAACGCGATGGCACACAACGGGAAGTGATTCTGGAACAACTTGAACAAACTTCCGAACAAAGTAATCAAGACTGGTTGGGAGGGATAGCAATTGATTGGGTTGCTGGAAACATCTACTGGAGTGATACAAAACGAAATATCATCGAAGTGTCTCGTCTGAACGGATCATCGAGGTACGTTGTGATTTCGAATGTGGACAACCCATCGGCATTGGCTGTTGATCCAGTTCAGGGATTCTTGTTCTATGTGGGTGAGGGAATAATTGGAAGAACCGGTCTCGATGGCAGTCAACCCTTTATACTTGTGAACCAAACGAAATTGGTGACGAATTTAGTGCTGGATATTGATTCTACCAAAGTTTATTGGTGTGAATCTGGAAACGATGTGATTATGAAAGTTGATTACGACGGAAATTTGAAAACTCAACTGCTTAACCATAGCTTAAACAATCCTGTGGCATTAGGTATTATAGACGATCTTATATACTGGGCAGACAATAACCACAACAAGGGAAGCATCAAAGTGGCGCCCTTGCAAAATCTTTCCGATTTCACTGAAGTTTTTCGATCTGAAGGCAACACGCTTAAGGATCTGAAAATATTTTCGAAGAGAGTTCAGAAGGGAACGAATCCATGTGCTCATGATAATGGCGGTTGTCAGGAGTTATGTCTTTTTAATGGCACCAATCCGATCTGTGCCTGCTCCCACAGTCGAGTAGCTGCTGACGGCTTAAGCTGTGAACCGTATGATAATTTCTTACTATTTTCGCATCGCAGTTCTATTGAAAGCATCCACATGACCGAGCATTTGAATAAAAATGGTCCAATTGAGCGGATAATGAACGCCACATTCATGCGGAACGTGATAGCCCTCTCATATGATTACAACAACAAAAAAGTATTCTATTCCGATGTTCATATGAGCACAATTAATTTCGTGCATTTCAATGGGACAAAGAACTCAGTGTTAGTTAATCGACAGGGACGTGTTGAGGGCTTGACATACGATGATGTCAACCATCAATTGTTTTGGACATCAAACAATGATGCTACAATCCGGAGTTTAAGCTTATTGGAAGCCACTGAAAACCCCGACAGCAACATTCATCTTGTGAAAACGATCTTAAAACTATTTGCTCATGATAAGCCTAGAGGCATAGCTGTAGAGCCTTGTATGGGAATGATATACTGGACCAATTGGAATGAACAAACACCATCACTTCAAAGAGCTTATGTCAGCGGTTTTGGTGTAGAGTCAATAATTAAAACCGAAATTTTAATGCCAAATGCCTTGACATTGGACTTTGAGGAGCAGAAGTTGTATTGGGCCGATGCAAGGCTTGATAAGATCGAGAGAGCCGATTATGATGGGTCGCATCGGGTAGTTCTAGCCCACTCAACTCCGAAACACGCTTTTTCGATGACTGTCTATGGCGATCTTTTGTTTTGGACTGATTGGGTGTTGCATGCTGTTGTGCGAGCAAATAAGTATTCCGGCTCAGATGTAGTATTTCTTCGGGAAGATATAGTCCGTCCAATGGGAATCATAGCAGTCCAGAATACCACATTGAATTGTGATTCGAATCAGTGCAAAGTTCTTAATGGAGGCTGTGAAGACGTTTGCATTTTGAGGAAAAACGGAACCGCTAGTTGTCAGTGCACAAGAGGCGTGCTAGCTTCTGATGGTAGACGTTGTATACAAGTCATAAATAGTTCTTGTGCAAAAGATCAATTCACTTGTAAGTCTGGTGAATGTATTCCATTTGAAATGACCTGTGATAATATACCGCACTGCTTGGATGGATCTGATGAAGTCCGTAGCTACTGCATTATTCGTGAGTGTCCGACTGATTTCTTTATGTGTCAAAATCATCGTTGCATTGCATATAATCAAACATGTGACGGCGAACAGCAATGCGGCGATGGTTCGGATGAATCTGAGTTGCTCTGCAAGTGCGAAGCAGACCACTTCCATTGCGACAGTGGCGAGTGTATATCGATGCAATTCCGTTGCGATGGATTGAGGGACTGCAAAGATTTCAGCGATGAGAAACACTGTCCACCGCACGAGTGTCTACAAGGGGATATTAATTTCACCCATTGTGCTGACTCGACGGCGTGTTATATGCCTCAGTGGCGTTGTGATGGTGAACGTGACTGCCCCGACGGAAGTGATGAAGCAGACTGTGATAATGTGACACGAATGGGCTGTGCCGTCCGACAATTCCAATGTGCCAATGGGCGCTGCATCAACGAAAAATGGCGCTGTGATAATGAAAACGATTGCAACGACGGAAATCCTAGCTCGGATGAGATTAACTGTCCGCTGCAGTGTAAGATCAATCAATTCCAATGCGATGATGGTTGCATTCCAAGCAGTTGGCAATGTGATAACAAGACAGATTGTGCTGATGGTTCGGATGAGGGCCCACAGTGCCCGCATCGAGGATGTCCGCCAACAAAGTTCCGCTGTACTCTCTCCGGTAGATGTATATCCCAGAAGTGGGTGTGTGACGGTGAACCAGATTGTCCTGCACCTGGTTTAGAAGACGAAGACGAGCATTGTGGAATGACATCTGTGTTGCATATAAGTGCATGTCCGCCGCCCATGTTCCTCTGCTCTAATGGACAGTGTCTGGAGAGACAATACGTTTGCGATGGAGATCAGGATTGTCCGGGTGGTGAAGATGAGTATGAAGACTGCCCGCACAACACCTGGGAAACATCTCTGTGTGGTGCGGATGAATTTTCGTGCGCTTCAAATGCAGCATGCATCCCACGAAATGCAACTTGTGACTCCAAACCCGACTGCGAGGATATGTCGGACGAAGATGCAACACTTTGTGCCAATTCCAGTCGCCTTTGTACTGGTGCAGATCAGTTCAGGTGCAAGAATGGAGCTTGCGTCAACACAAGTGTCCTCTGTGACGGTGCGAACGATTGTATGGATTTCAGTGACGAAGAGCGTTGTGGTGTCAATGAATGTAAAATACCTGATATTTGCGAGCATGATTGTATCGATATGCCCATTGGATATGAGTGTAAATGCCGACCTGGCTACAAGGTTCATCATCAAAATCACCAGTTGTGCGATGATGTGGACGAATGCTCAGAGCAACGCCCGTGCAGTCAAATGTGCGTCAATACTTATGGTTCCTACAGATGTCTCTGTAGCCAGGGCTATGAATTAAAGGACAAACACACCTGCAAAGCAACCAGCAACGAAACTATGAAGCTGATATTTTCTAACAGATACTATATCAGACAGGCTGATATGAGGGGTAACGTTTCAATATTGGTCCATCAGCTGTCTAACGCTGTAGCCCTTGACTTTGACTGGGAGACTAAATGCCTCTTCTGGTCTGATGTGACTTCGACTGTTGGTATGATCAAGCGATATTGTCCAGCTGAAAATGAAACTGTTACCCTACACCAAGCAATGTTGAAAAACCCAGATGGATTGGCAGTTGATTGGGTGGGAAAGAATCTCTATTGGTGCGATAAAGGCTTGGATACGATAGAAGTGTCACAATTAGATGGCAAATACCGGCGTGTCCTAATCAATAAAAATTTAAGTGAGCCACGAGCTATTGCACTAGATCCCTTCAATCGAAACATATTCTGGTCGGACTGGGGAGACAGTCCGCATATTGGAAAGGCGGGCATGGATGGATCTAACAGTAGAGTAATAATTCACGATAATCTGGGTTGGCCAAATGCATTGACTATTAGTTTCGAGACAAATGAACTGTTTTGGGGCGATGCACGAGAAGATTTTATCGCAGTGAGTGATTTGGAAGGAAAAAATCAGAGATTATTGTTAGGACGCAGTACGAATCCTTCTTTAAAATTGCACCACATTTTTGCGATAGCTGTATGGGAGGATCGAATATACTGGTCCGATTGGGAGACAAAATCTATTGAACATTGTAATAAATACGATGGAAAAAACTGCTCAACTCTAATCACAACTATCCATAGACCGATGGATTTGCGAGTTTACCATCCATATCGTCAAATGCCGCCCAAGTCGGGCAATCCTTGTGAAACTGCTGGATGCTCGACTCTTTGTTTACTCTCTCCAGTTTTTCCGTACTATAAATGCGCTTGTCCCAACAATTTCATACTTGAGGAAGATGGTCGGTCGTGTAAAGCGAACTGCACAGCTGCTCATTTCCAGTGTACCAACACGTACAAATGCATTCCATTCTATTGGAAGTGCGATACTCAAGACGATTGCGGCGATGGTAGCGATGAACCAGAGTCATGTCCCAAGTTTCATTGCGAACCCGGACAGTATCAGTGCTTCAATAACAAATGTATTCATCCCTCGGCTATATGTGATGGACAGAATCAATGCGGAGACAGTTCAGATGAAAGAAACTGTGATAAGTTCACGTGTTTTGAAAATCACATCAAATGTGAACGTTGGGGAAATAGTTCTGCGTTCTGTATTGATCATGTAAAGAAATGTGATGGAGTGAGGGACTGTCCTGGTGGCGAAGATGAAGCTGGTTGTACTCCATTGGTATGCAAAAAAGATCAATTTCAGTGTGGCAACAATCGATGCATGCCTTATGTATGGGTGTGCGATGGTGACATGGATTGTCCGGATAAATCAGATGAAGCCAATTGTGATCGCAGTTCTTGTGCCCCGGGCGATTTTGCGTAAGTTTTTGTTTAAGTTTTCAATTTAGAAATAATATATTTAAGAGAAACTTCTCATTCTAGTTGCGCTTCAGGACGTTGCATACCAATGACATGGCGCTGTGATGGCGAAGATGATTGTCCTAATGGGGAAGATGAACCTCCAACATGTCATTCGTCTAAGGAAACTTGTGATCCAACATATTTTAAGTAAGAGAAATATTTACACCATTAAATCTCTCGTCAAACTATATGATTTAATTTTTTTTTCTAGATGTAATAATTCCAAATGCATTCCTGGCAGATGGCGTTGTGATTATGAAAATGATTGTGGTGATGGCAGCGATGAGTTGAATTGTGAGATGAGGAATTGTTCAGAGAGTGAATTCAGGTAAGTCAGTTTTAGTTGTAAAAAGGTTATACATTGGATCTACTCGGAGTGCTTCGTCTCTCCACTTCTCACAACAAGGTGTCTGAGCTTCAATTGAATTTAGGGTGCCCCGAATCTTTTAGGTGTAGCTTAGGCCCTTACTATGAGTAGCGAATCGAACTTCAATCCCAGCGAATTTGATAATTTGGTATTATGAGTAGCGACTCGCTTAAATGAAGTTCGCTTCAAATGTCAAAAAGTTATCGACTAGAGCTATCGACCAATTATGAGTAACGTTCGATATTCTATTCGCCCAGCGCGTCAAAATCGGTCGAACGAAATTTATTGGTGATAAAGCAAGCGAACGAAGGGTTTAGTTTTTTTTTGTGATTGTTTACCATTTCTGTTTGGATGCATTTCTGGCAAAAATGAGTGAATTGAGAAAAAAGTTTTTATATTTTTATTTACTATCAAAAACAAGATGCTAATTTCTTTCAATTCATCAAGGAACAGCAGTCAGTTCGCAAGCAATCGAGCAATTGTTTTGCAATTGACCTCAACTCACTTAGCCCTCCTTCTCGTGAGAGAAAAAAATGGCATAAGGTTTGCTTAAAGGTTTCTAGTTTTCGTTGGATTTCAAATTGAAACTTAAAAAAAAGTGATTGTAGCTACTGGAGGGAAACAATATACGCCACTGTCTTTGTTGCCTCTAGAACAGGCAGTTGAATACTTATTCAGCCCTTAACATGCAGTAAATCCATCTGGCTGTATTTTCTTATGAAGAATGAACACACAAGGATCCGCTGAAGAATGGTAGAAGCAATTCTGCAGGAAAAATTATGCAGTAGTAATGAAGATGCCCAAGTTTTGCATGATGAAGATACCCAGCATGTTGAAGGACCATCATCATCTGGTCAGCAGTGATCTTTGCCAGCTCATAAAAGGGGGGCGAACAGTTTAAATGAAAGAGAAAATGCACTATGAAATTTTTAAAAGACCAAACTGGCACACTAATTTGTTCCTTGCGCTCTGATTTTCTTCTACATCTTCAAAAAAAAAAAAAAAAAACAGCACTACTAATCATACTTATAATGAATTATTTTGTTAATATTAAATTGAGAAAGATGTTCTATTAGCTGATAAACAACAATTATAAGGCAATTTGACATATGACTATGAAATATTCATTTTTTTAAGTTGGTACCTATCACATCAAAAGCGAATGTTGTAGTTCGCTACTCATAATACCACAAAGCTTTTAGTTCGCTGAACAGTTCGCCTAGAAGCGAACGTTCGATTCGCTACTCAAAATACGAGCCTTAAACTTTTGTATAAAGCCTTGAATCTTTTTGAAAACTGCTGTTTCTGACTGACTTGGAAACTCCACTGAATTATAGACAAACCTTTGCTTTTGCAAGATCGATGAGTCTGTTGATTGTTGATGTTGAAGTTAAAAAGATTTGAAATTAAAGTAGACTAATACCCCTATTATGGATGACAACTCAACTGAAATTGGGTTGTCTTCTCATATAAATAACACGGGCACACAACCCAATTTTCAGTTGGGTTGTCATCTGTAATAGGGGTGTAAATTTTCTAAAAGGTATTTTAGCATCTTGAGGGGTTCTTGCTAATTGTTTGTAGTTTATATAAGGTCTTACCTAAATTATAAAAAAAAAATCCTTCAGTAAGGATACAGCTAATAGGTACGCATGTGAAATCTGTGAAGATGCCATTAGCGTGACCCACGAAATGCGCTTCGCGTCAATTCAAATGATTTCATGAATACTGAGTTTACTTCAACTATCCATGAAACAGGCTAAGAAGGTTAATGTATTACAATTTCTGACTCATATGTATTCTTTTATTGTCTATAGATTCATATTTAACCAAAGATGAAGGTGTTATATACAATCAATATTTATCCTTACATAGTATAGTGTGTCAGCTACCACAATTTTTCACTTGAATGGAAACTTGAAAACTTGGAAACTACTTTACTTGATTTACTCAATTCGGTTAACGTAGGGTCCGAGTTGTGCCGGGTGGGTCAGCTTGTTTGGTAATAAATGGAAACTTGGAAACTACTTTACTTGATTTACTCAATTCGATCACCGTAGGGTCCGAACTATGCTGGGCGGGTCAGCTTGTTTGGTAATAAACAATAAACTTTAAAGGCTGACAACTTAATTTTTTAAAATTTCGCTTAAGTCTTTCAATTCCTAAGCGCTTCAATCAATAATGCAAAGTCATCAATCTATTTTATTAAATGGTATAGTGACTATCAATTGTCAATGAATTGTTGAATCATAGTCAATTCGTATCGATTATGCATTTTGAATGAAAAAATCGGTATTTATATTGAAATTAATTGTTTGTGCTTTTCTTGTTATTTAGTCATTATTTTTTTTCTCCCCGTGCAGTGTCGGGTTAGAATAGCACTGCAGCGCCTCCCCGCTTGTCGTAAAAGGCGACTAAAGGAACAATCATATCTAGACGACTAACATCAAAGTGAGTCTAGCGACACACATACCACCTTAAAACTCTCCCCAAGTATGCATGCAGATCCCGGGGTTTACACGACTGGAGATCACCGGTGTAGTAAAAGGGAAATCAAACTCATTAAATGGAGCATGCATGTGTCGAAAAGGATGAAAGAAAATTTTTGAAAAATTTTGAGCATTATGGAAGTACTTGCGAACATAAGAAGCACTACCCCGCCAGGCAGTTCCATTGCTATGCATGGAGCTGATCCTGGACCGAGCAGCAATGTTCGGGTCAGAGCTATACGGATTCCGGGGGCTAGCAAAGTAATGCGACGAGTTGGACGAAAGTTTAGAGTCGCGAGTTGGAACGTTGGAAGTATGACTGGTAGAAGTCTTGAACTCGAAGAGATGATGAGAAGGAGGCGAGTGGACATCTTGTGTGTTCAGGAAACGAAATGGCGAAACACAGCAAACAAAGCCCGTTTCTTAGATGCCAAGACCAAGGCTTACAAGATGTTCTACAATGGAACGGAACAAGGTAGGAACGGAGTCGGTATCATCCTTGACCAAAGTTTATGTAACAGCGTGTTGACCATTTTGAAGTCCAGTGACCGTTTGATGTCTCTTAAATTGGTGATGGAAGGAAAGGTCTGGAATATAATCAGTGCATATGCTCCCCAAATAGGGTGTGAGCAGGAGGAAAAAGATGCATTCTGGCTTGATTTTCATAACCTACTTAAGAACATCCCAAAAGAAGAGTATTTGTTTGTTGGAGGAGATTTGAATGGACATGTCGGGAAGACAAACGAGGATTATGAAGACTGCCATGGAGGTTTGGGATTCGGCACCAGGAACACTCCTGGTGAAGATATTCTAAGTATGTGCAAGTCATACGGTCTAATCGTACTAAATACCATGTTCATCAAACAAGACCGACACCTTATCACTTACAGCAGTGGAGGAAATGGAACCCAGATTGATTACCATTTGGTAACCAATTACATGAAATCTCGGGTGAAAGACTGCAAAGTGATACTAGGAGAAGCTGCCGCTCAACAACACCGTCTTCTTTTAACAGAATTTTTTACGGATGCGGTAAAGGAAGTCAAACAAACAAAGGCTCCTAGGAGAATCAAGTGGTACAATCTGGAGAAAACCAAAGGACAGCAATTCATTTCGTATATGCAAAGTCAGCTGTGTAATACCATCGACGCAGTTTCAAATGCAATCACGGCACAAAATATGTGGGATCGCCTACAACGAACCTGCTTAGAGAGAGCCAAATCACTGTTAGGAGTCTCAAAAGGACACCACCAACAAGCTAAAGAAACCTGGTGGTGGGATGATGAAGCTAAAGCAGTGATTAGAAAGAAGAAAGCAGCTTTCCAAGCTTGGTCGAAGTGCCCCTCAAGAAATACAAATGAAAAAGCGCGTTTCAAAGTGGAATACAAGAGCTGCAGAAAAGAAACGAAGAAAAAGTGCGTCCAACTTCAAGCAATAAGCACGGAGGGCCTGTATCGAGAGCTGGAAGAGATTTCTGCCCCAGCTGCTGAAGCAAATCAGGCAATCCAAGAGCTAAGACAAAGCAACTTGAATAAGGGAGCAACCATTTTCAAAATAGCTGCTCAGAGAAGGAGAAATGCGCAGGAGATTCGTTCGCCGGAGATTCGTTCGCTACTTGTGGATGACGACAAAATTCTTCACAGGTGGCGACAGTATTGTGATGATCTTTTGAATGAACAGTTTCCTCGGCGCCACTTTCCAAGAGCTGCACCTAACTTTACGGAAGTATCCGACGTCACAGTCGAAGAAGTTAGGGAGGCAGTTAAGAACTCCAAAAAAGGCAAAGCGATTGGGCCAGACGAGGTACCATATGAGTTTTGGAGAAATATGGGAGACATCGGGTTAAGATGGCTCACGATTCTCATCTCCAAACTTATAAGAGGTGACAGTTTGCCTAATCAATGGAGGGAAAGTTTTCTTCTCCCAATGTACAAGGGAAAGGGAGATACCAGAAGCTGTGACAACTATCGTTCGATCAAGTTGATGTCCCACACTATGAAGATCGCTGAGCGGGTTTTGGATAGCCGACTGCGGAAAATAATAAGGCTGTCTGATGACCAATGCGGGTTTGTCGCGGATAAGTCAACTACAGACGCAATCCAAAGCATAAGGATAATTATGGAAAAACACCGAGATGCCTTAGAGGATTGTGTTGGTTGACTTCGAAAAAGCATTCGATCGACAACCACGAGATCTGATATGGGTGGCCCTTAGACACCGAGGAGTTCCTGAAGCCTATGTGCGAATAATTATGGACATGTACGAGGGAGCAGTTACAAAAGTGAGATGCCCAGCTGGAGTCACCGAAGAATTCCAAATAACAGTAGGTGTACATCAGGGAAGTGTCTTGAGTCCACTGCTCTTTATTGCTGTTCTGGATTGTT
Source organism: Melanostoma mellinum (assembly GCA_914767635.1). NCBI lineage: Eukaryota > Metazoa > Arthropoda > Insecta > Diptera > Syrphidae > Melanostoma > Melanostoma mellinum. The sequence goes on along the minus strand of OU612060.1, from coordinate 51,281,022 downwards.
TGCTCGAAGGAAAAGTATCGGACAATAAAGTACAACAATTATTCTTTGCTGACGATGGAGCCATCATAAGCGAGGATCCTACATCCCTGCAACGAGCACTTGACGTTTGGATTGATGTCTTGGAAGGAAATGGGTACCGTATTAGCGCTAAAAAGACTGAATACCTGTGCTGCCCTTTTTCTGATCCAGACAGGCCTATTCCAGACATTTATAATGGAAATGTGCTTCCCAAGTGTGAAAAGTTTAAATATCTGGGATCTATAAGCAACTTGTGATGACGACATCAATCATCGAGTAAGCGTAGGGTGGATGAAGTGGCGAGAAAACTCCGCTATCTTCTGTGATCGAAAAATGCCCCCTAAGCTGAAGGGAAGACTCTACACAGCAGTTGTCCGTCCAGCTCTGACATACGGTTCACAATGTTGGACAATGTACAAAAAGTATGAGAGCAAATTGACGGCAGCCGAAATGAAGATGCTTCGGATGACAGCAGGAGTAACAAAGATTGATCAAATTAGAAGTACTAAGATCCGTGGAAGCCTTCATGTCAAAAGTACCATCTTGGACAAAATTCAGCACGACCGGCTCAGTTGGTATTGTCATGTTCAAAGGAGAGATCCGCAGAACCCCGTCAAAAAGGCAATATCGTACAACGTTTCAACAAATTCGCGACGAAAAAGAAAAGGCAGGCCAAAACACTCCTGGTGCAAGCAAATGCAAAAACAGCAGCATTTGGTTGGCCTCAGACATGGAACAATCCAAAACCGGGAGGCTTGCCGACGATTTCTGAGGTCAACGCGGCGTACCCCACAGGCGGATCACTAGTGTGAAGCAGCAAAGTGGGAGAGTTGTGATCGCTTCAAGATCACTACTCGTAACGCCGAAAATGAAGAAGAAGAAGAAGAAGAAGTCATTATTTTTTTTCTTCAACTGTTCTTCAACACAGAAAATACCTTAAAATGTAAAGGTTTTAGGAGCTTTAATGGTGAGTTTGATTGTCTTACGTCTTATATATTATACAAAGAGCTATGAAAAGTTAATAATGAACAAAAAATATTCAAATGCAGATCGAGCAAAAAGTTGATATTGCTATGGTATTCTGGCACAACAGGTTTCAACTAGACAGTGCCCAGAGCTGCATGAGCTCAAATCGCCATATAAATCTAATGGTGTTCTGTTCCAATTCCCGGGTACAATCATGATGGGCGAACATTGCTATTGAACGGAATAGTTTAGGAACCAAATCCAGAAACGAAGTGGAAGAGTTTTGCAGTAATTTTCAAGTCCGCGATTAACACGCTCTTGGGCTTTTACCAAGGATGGCATTTCAGACCGCTCTCTCTTATCGTATAAGTAATATGTTGTCAGAAACCTGATGCTGCTGCTGTTACTAGTGGAAGATGATCCAGAACCTTTCTGGTTCTTACCATATGCTATTTGAGTTTCCAACCGTCCACTGGTACAATAAAGAGGTACCTATTTGGGATGCTTTTCCAAGTGAAAAAATGATCATATTTATTAACCGTGATTGCCTCATATATCAGCGAAGGGATAGAAGAAATATTTAAGCCTGATGAATGTTTTAATATGGTGGAAGATAGATATGTTGATAGAGGACATAAGAAATCTCTTTTACTAAAGCAACGCGCCGATGGGAAAAATTTCCGACCACTCATCTAAAAAAAGAAAGAAGTAGTTGTATCGAAAAAAGAGCTCTCCAAAGTATATACATTTGGAAATATACATAGAAGGAAGTTTTGTCTCACTTGTAAAATTAACGTTTAAAATTCTTACAAAAGCAGAATGGCGGAGGAGAAAACTTCGGTTTCCAGAAGAATACGAGTTATGATAGTTTAGGTTTATACAACTAAGGTTTGATATAAGACAACCTAGACAACCTAACTCATTTCTTATTTTACTTTATTTAAAATTTGAAAGCAAAAATTATAAAATAAAAAAATCCAATCATCCAATCATCCAATCAACTAGAGCCAAACACTATAAGCAGAGTTCAATAGTTTGGCATTTGCTTAAGTTTCCCCAAGAGCCAAGGCTGTATCTTTGGACCTATTCTCTTCCCACTCTGTTATGAAGCCATTTAGTATTTTTACTATAAGATAAACGTATGCAACTGTGAAAATTCGTTGAATAACGAGAGGAATTACTTCAAGAATGCATCCTAAAGGCAAGAACACTTAAAACATTGGGAGAACTTGAGTTTAGTTGAGATTAAATAAGTTTGAGAGTTGAAGATCGGTGATGGAAATGATGGAAGAACTACTTTTCGGTCAAAGGACTAAGGCTTCAGATATGCCACCTATTTGAAGTCTTGGTATCTTCTTGATTGGAGAATCTTCTATTATATTAATACCCCTATTATGATTGGCGAATCAATTGTTCGATGTGAGTTTTTTTTATTGGCGAACTAAAGCATTCGACATACTATGGTTGGCGAACTTCACGGTTCGAGTTCGAAATTCAGAAGAATTTCGGCGACGATTTGTGTTAAATACAAATTCAAATCCAGCCTTTACCTTGTTCTTCTTTATTTTTATTTTGAAAGTTGTTTTACTAAAATATCAATTGTGGCACCTAAAGCTAACTCATTTTACTCATTCTACAAAAATGCCTATTGTAATAAGAGCGAATAAACCGATCTTCTGTTCGAAAGAATTTCTTAAAATAAAAATTATACGATTTGTTGTATGAAATAGGACAACTTTCCGTTCGGAATCGACGGAGGACGGAAACCTCCATAGAGCCGAATACATTTATGCCTACAAGATTTTTCTCGCAAAACTATTTCGATTAGTAAAATCCTTTCTCCATTAAATAAATAAAAATTATCGGTCGACTTCTTTTCACGTTATGCTTGTTGTTCGGCAAAAAATAACATGAAATGCATTCAATTTTACGAACGATCGATAACCACAATAGGGTGATACATTTTGTTGTTTTTATCTCCAGTTGTGTTAGATATATATATATATAATAAAAGAAAAAGAAAAATTAACTTATACTTTTTTTTTATTTTAAATTTTAATAATTTTCACAACTTTTTATGTAAATTTTTGGTGGCGACGCGTTTCGGATATATATTCCATTCCCGATGATGGAATATATATCCGAAACGCGTCGCCACCAAAAATTTACATAAAAAGTTGTGAAAATTATTAAAATTTAAAATAAAAAAAAGTATAAGTTAATTTTTCTTTTTCTTTTATTATATACAGTCAAACCTGGATAAGCGAGAGTTCAAGGGAGCACAATTTCATTCTCGCTTATAGAGGTTTCTCACTAACCCGATTTTCTCGCTAATGCAGGTACATGGGCAGCGTTTCTCACTTATAGAGGAAAAATAGAGAATTTTCCGTTTTGACATGATGCAGAACTGAACTTTCCTTCGCAATTGATAATTATAAACTGAGTAAGTCCGACAAACAGGACGGTACATAGGGACACGTGTTAGTTCGAAAAGAATGCGATAAAATAACAAAATTTTTTTACTTCCACGAAATAGAATGAGTGCAATATTGACGAAAAAACAATACAAAAACAATGGAAGAATGGACAATGAGGGAAAAACGACTCTTGCTTACAGAGGTTTCTGTTTCTCTCTAATAGAGGTTTTGGGAGCTTAAAATGTCGGGTCCTGGCTATTACTCTCACTTATAGAGTTTTCTCACTCATCCAGTTCTCACTTATCCAGGTTTGACTGTATATATAAATAGGGTGAGATCACACTTCGAAAACCATTTGAGATTTTAGTCGAATCACTGGGGGTGAGTTCGTCAACTAGTACTGATTTTTCAAACTCACACGTTTTTCCTTTCGACTCGCCAATCGCAATAGGGATGTAAGTGAGTGTACATAGGGAAGCCATAAGCAACACAGCACGAGCGTTAGGAAAATTAAAGATTAGTTTTGAATTTTTAAAATAATAGGAAAGAAAACAGACCTGGGCAAAGAACTTCACAGGTTGAATGCAATAGATGACGCCAGGTCGGTCGGTAGGGAAAATAATTGCGGCTGGCGTAATGTTTAATGTTTGATTTTCTCGATTAGCCGTCCGGAATCGGCCGAAGATTGTAGATATCTCTGCATAAAGTATGGTTGTGATAAATACCCTAGACCCTGGGACTCCGCGCAGCCCTATTTATTTTTATTTTGTTATCGTCAAAGGAAACTTAAACAATTTTCAGCTCTATTGCCAAGCCAACATCAAATGTCGTTATTCTCTAGAAGAGAGATTTCGATCAGGATTAGGATACAAGATAAAATAAAAACCATTGATCGATAGCAAGAGAAAAAGAATCTTCGCCTTCTGAAGGGACAGGTTGGATGTTTTATTTTTTTATTCACAGTTGAACTGAGAAGAGCCTCCAACCTAAACTTTTGCCATCAAATAGTTTTTTATAAAATTGTTTCCCGATACGAAAAAAACCCCTATTTTTTTTATTGCACCTGCACGTGTCTTACGTCTCAATTGACTCATTCACACATTTAACTTGCATAATTACAAAACTTTCAATTTTCTTTATTTACGTTTTTAGTAAATAATGTTCACGCATTACATTCTTCAAGCTGTTTTTGTTTAATTCTTGCTGTTCGATTAGACATTAGAACATCCGCACTTGGGGGATGCCCATTACAAGAAAAATCATAAAGTCATCGCGAATTTATTAATCATTAGGACTGTCAACACTTCAGTGAAGCAGTGTCTATCAGTTGTTTGCCCCCCTTAAATAATTATTCAACATCAAAGTGTTAATTTGATGAATACTCAGATTTTGATAGAGTATAAATACTTTCAGCAAATAGACGTTGCATATCATTTGATATTTTGAAACAATAATGAAAGTGTTTGCTATAACTTCGGTGATAACGGTGCTGTTGGCGTTCTGCTATGGGAATCCTGAGCCCCATTTCGGAGGAGGTGGTGGTTTTTTCGTTCGTCCAATAGTAGTTGTACCGGTTGTAGGAGGCGGAGGTTTTGGTGGATATCATGGGCACGGGCACGGACATGGACACGGCCACGGGCACGGTCATGGACACGGCCACGGTCATGGACACGGACATGGACACGGACATGGGCACTGGCACGGGCATAGAAGAGGAGGCTATGGATATTTCTAAGCTACGTAATAGAAAAGCTTTATAACCAAAAAAAAATTTCAGATTTATCTTAAAACGATTTTTGTAACTTTTGCTGTGACGAATAAATGGAATTGACTTGCAAAGCATTCTGTTAGTTTTAATTGAGTTATTAATTTGGCCTTTCTTAAAAACGTTTTTACAAATATCAACTATTTAAAGAAGTGGTCCCGGTGGGTGAAGGATTCTGCGTTCTTTTTGTTTTCTTTGTGTTTTTAGAAAGAATTTCGGTTCAGATTTATCACCTATTAGCATTTCAGAATCACATCATTCAGAATCATCACCCACAACTTGGAACTATTGATGACGTAGTCTTTTCTTCCTTTGTTTTATTTAGATGCGGAACTGGAAAGTGTATCAAACACGATCAACGTTGTGATGGTGAAATACATTGTGACGATAGCAGTGATGAAATCAATTGCAACATAACCTGCAAGGACAGCCAGTTCAAGTGTGCAGCTTTCAACACATGCATCAACAAGTAAGCAATTTCTGGAAGCAAATATGGAATGTGAACTGATTTTTTCTTTAAAGGAACTATCAATGTGACGGCGATGATGACTGTCCCGACGGATCCGATGAAGTCAATTGCACTTGTCCCTCTGATCATTTCAACTGCGCCAATGGCAAATGCATCATGAGCCGCTGGAAGTGTGATGGCTGGGACGACTGTACAGATGGGTCTGATGAGAGCTTAGAAACGTGTGCTGATGTGCCATGTCATGTGAATGCCTTTAAGTACGTTATTCAATATTTTTTGTTTATTAAGAATTGAAATGCTAATGACAAGCAACTCCCTCTCTCTCTTTCTTTATTAAGATGTAAAAATCGAAAGTGCATCAGAAAAGCTGCATTATGCGATGGCATCAATGATTGTGGCGATCGGGAGGATGAAGCGCCAGAAGTTTGTGCTGCATTGCCAAAATGTAGGCATGATCAGTTCCAGTGCCAGAATGATGATTGTATTTCAAAAATCTTCCGTTGTGATGGTATTGAATTCAATTTGTTTTCTGTTCTAAACAGATAACATTTTTAATGTCTTTTAGGTCAGTACAACTGCATCGATGGTTCGGATGAAATGAACTGTCAACCACCAGTTTGCGGTTTCGGAACTTGCTCTCAGATTTGCATTGAGAAAAAGGCTGGGCATTACAACTGCAAATGCAACGATGGATATCACAAAGGACCTAAGAAAAATGATACTTGCAAGGCTTCAAGTCCGGATCAAATCCTTCTGCTGGCTTCGGAGCAGGAATTCCGATTCATTTTACCAGAGAAACAAGAAGGAACTATCGTAGTTGGCTTCTTCCAAACCAAGAGTCTTAAAATCGATGTGTTTGACATTTTAATACGGCCAAAAGATACTCTTCTCTTCTGGATTGATTCGCATCATGGAAAAGTACACACAATGAAGATAGCAACGCCCTCCAGTGATATTAAACATGAATCACCTCGCTTCAAGCGCGACTTAAAGGAGCTTACTTCATTTGATGTAAGTATCAGAGTTGAAAAGATGTTATATACATTATTCTTTTAAAATGTTGGTCTTTTTTTAGATTCCATCGTTAAATGACCCTAAGTCTTTGGCCGTAGATTGGGTAACCCACATGGTTTATATTATCGACTCTCGTCTGAACGAGATAATAGCAACTGATATTGATGGTAAGAAATATATACCATTGGTTTCCACTGGGATGAATCCAACTGACATCGTTTTGGAACCCGAGTCACGTATTATGATATGGTCGACATTAGAAAACGGGATATTAGTTGCTTCTCTGGACGGAACAAACAAAAAAAGCCTTGTGGAAATCGATGTTGGCTGGCCAATCAGTTTATCAATCGATTATCCAACGGGACGACTCTATTGGGCTGACTATCGCAAAGGAACCGTTGAAACATGCCGACTGAATGGAAAAGACCGAAATGTTGTTCGAAGATTTTCAAACAAAGAAAAGCCCCAAAAGATCGACGTGTTTGAAGATTATTTGTACATTAAGTTGTACGATCAGAGCATAATCAAAATGAATAAGTTTGGCAATGACAATGGAACTTATTTATTGAAAGGTTATCGGTCTTCAGATATTGGGATTTTGCATCCATTGAAACAAAACAAAAATAGTAAGTTTTATAGCAACAAGGAATGTTTGGCTTGGATAAATAATTTCTATTTCTTTTCTTTTTATTGAAACAGTTACTAATCCATGTGCGAAGGAACCATGTAAAGTCAAACGAGCGCTCTGTGTTCTATCTTCGGAGAGCAATACTGGTTATACTTGTCTTTGTCCAAGTGGTTTGGTAATGGTGGTAAGTAAAACTTTTCAAAAATTGAACTAATTATTTTATGTAACAATCAAACCCTACACATTTTTTGTATCATTCAGTGAAAATGAACAATACTAATTTGTATACTTTTTTGCCCACACATCTGCCATCTGCTTGATTATCTCAACAAACATGGTTTTATTAAATGCGTTCTTGTAAACTAATTATTATCCGATTTGCCTCTGGTGTGATCAAAAATATTCGAATCGGATCGAAACTCCACTTATCATATTCGTAATCTGTCGATTCGTAGTCTTCTAATTAAAGTTCATGCAGTTTATCTAGTTTTTTGTGTCGCCACGCCTCCGCAGTGACCATAAACAGGGTCTATAACCACTCAGAGAGTTTCGTTTTAAAATTCTTTCGAGTATGATATTAGACAAACCCCATGGGAGCTTAATCGAAAATCTGTATTGGTATCAAGTACTTGGTTAGTTCTTCAGCGACCTTGACGGAGCAGCTTCCATTCGCTGAAATCATCCCGCAGAAGCGTGCGAGTTTTGTAGGGATGTCGACGAAAAAGACATGGTTTAATACAAAAGTTGGTCAATTATGGACTTCCGTCCATCTAGAAACTCATTGATGCATACTTAGGTACAAAATAGAGTTATATGCAAACCTGGGCATCAACCAACAAATTATTTTAGGAACCAAGTGTGACAAAGTTCTCAATACCAAAATGATCAAAACGACAGCGTTTTATCATTCGATTTAGACAAAGTCCATGCTTCGGTGCTGAACACCAGGATTGTGATGATCACGCTCTTATAAAATTTTGCCTTAGTTTTTTTCGCGAACAAAGCCATAAAAACGTATTTTGAACCAGACATTTGTTGGGCTTGGACGTGACCAGGATATTTACATTCGAATCTAGGCTACATCATGGCAGTGCTCCCAATTAATGTTCACACCTATAGGATGGTTAAGACAACTACAATACTGGGGGAAGGTTTTGCGTCTATTGTAACGTTTTTTTATTTGAAGAATGCCGTGTGCTCAATGTGAAAATGCGGAAAGTAGAACACGTATGCCGTTTTCGTTTGGTAATTCAGAATACCACTTCGATTGGAAAACACGCCAACATATGTATCTTTTGATTTTGAGGTTTAATATTTGTATATTTGTATGCCGAGATCAATTCTGAGTTATTGACTTTGCTCTTTTTATCAAAAATCAAAAACGAGGAAGATATGGTATTCGCTTCTTACTATGAATCAATTAAGTTGTTTATTGAAAACCTTTTTTAAATGCTTTCATGGAACTTCAAAAAAGGCTCGGCGGACTGACAATTTCATTTGTGAGTTTCATCACGTACTCGAGGTAAAAGAATTACTGTTCGTGAAGTGATCGAAACTACAAAGTGAGTGCTGTAAAATATCTCATAATTTTCAGTAGAGATTCTCCTCAAGATATTATAAGTGACTGAGACAGAAACTCGAATGGACATGCTTTAACCAAAGAAAAATATTTTTTTAATCCGCTGTTGTTGTGATGCCTGTGGGGGAATGGTTAGGAATACTGCCTATTACGTGGGAGTTCGAGGTTCGGATCCCAGAAACATTAAGTTGTTTTTCACGCTTTTCGCGCTTTCTAAATCATCCGTTTGGAATATTCATTAAATTGTAGTTCCGGAAGGCGGCGAGGTCTCTCGCGCTTTGTTGCTCCAAAGTATTTCTATTATTTTTTGACTTCCTTTGTGTCAGTGCCTCCAGTTTGCTGAGATATCAAACAGTCGACAAATTCACGCTAAACTGAGAGATTCTTTCCACTAAGAAGTTCATACTCTTCAGGGAGGTCGAAAGAAAATAGTGGCGACCACATAATAAAGTTTTTCCTATTCTGATTCGAAATATTGTTATGAAACCTTTTCTGAATAGAATTTTGTTGCAAGGTATTCGAACATGTGTCGTGTCAAGTGATGTTGGCGAAGAAAATTGTATGAATTACGCGAGAAGTTTTCTAGATCTTTATTTTCGTTGATGGTGAAGACTTTCTGGTTAAATTGAGCGTTATTTTAGTTGGAGTAAGTTCTTTCACTGCGGTATCTGCAGTCCCATTTCCTATAATGTCCAGCATAAGATGGTATCCATGCTAGAGTTATGCATGCGTTTTTATGGAGAGTGTTCATGATGTATTTGAGAGCAGTTATTAGTTCTACTTTTGATTTCCAAAAGAATACTTACTGCCTAAGTTTGTGCAATAGAAAGAGCTTTTAACAATGCTGTAACTTGTGCCAGATAACTACCAGCTGCGTGCTCAAAAGTATGTCTTGAATCACGATGATCTCTTCTTTGCTCACATTCCATGACTGCATAATTAGAATTGTTATCTCTGTAAACTTAATTAAGGCGATTAGATCACCGCGAAGCATTCGAAATTGTAGAATTGAGGTGTTTTCCTTTTGTAGCTGGAAATGGTGTTGATGTCAAGTAAAAGTCTTTTCCAAAGGGACGGACACACAGCGCAAGGGTTTTCTGATGTTTCTGAAGGAGTACATTCGTGAGCTGGAAGTGGGGCAGGCATTTTGCTCATTGAATATATTAAGTTTTTCTTGTTTTAGTTGTAGCGGGGTAAAGTTTCTTCAGAAGCTTACAAGTTTTTTCTGTCCTAACTTGTGATTTAGTTTAAATCCAGTTTCTATTCTGAGAACTTTGATTGATGTTGTCCTTAGTGCCTGTCTCACTTATTTTCTTCGTTGTTGCATCATTATAAGGATTTAAAGCAGGAAAAAGAAGAAAATAAGACCGATAGGTTTTAGAGTTGTAGCAAGTTGATTAGTTTTTGATCTTTTCTTGAAACCGCTTTCTCCAACGTATTAATAAATTGAGGTTAGTGTAATCATCACTAAGATTTTGCAAAGCAATTGTCCTACTTTCGCAAAACAACAATCTAACTTCACATACAGCCATAAATCTACTAATAATTTTTTTTCTGTAGAACTCCGAGTGCAAACCACAAATCGAAGTTCCCGACTACTGTCCACTAAAATGCAACCTTGGTACATGTAAAGTTGTCGATCACATTCCAAAATGTATTTGCCAACCTCAATTCGAAGGAGATCTTTGTGAGCACTATCGTTGCTCAGGATACTGTATGAATGGAGGACTTTGCACGGTTGCAGCATATCTACCCAGCTCTGCAGAACCACCTCCATTGAAGTGTTTGTGTCCTCCTGGATGGACTGGTGTTAAATGTGAGACTTCTGTTCCAGAATGTCAGAGCCGTTGTCACAATGGTGGCTCATGTTTAGTTACTGAAGAAGGAATGAAATGTACTTGTCCTGATATGTATTTTGGTGAGAAATGCGAGCATTGCGCAAATCTTACATGTGAAAATAGAGGAATCTGCCGAGAGACAGTGACTGGAACTTCACAATGCGATTGCCCAGATGGGTAAGAGTTTTGTTGTTTAAATGATACTAGTTAACCACTTAATGAATTTTTCTTTTAGCTTCACGGGCAAACGATGTGAAACAAATGTTTGCGATGGATTTTGTAAAAATAACGGTACTTGCACTATCGGCAACAAAGGAGGGCCACAGTGTGCATGTGAACTTGGATACTTTGGTGAACAGTGCGAGTCACACTCATGCAATGATTATTGTTTAAATGGTGGCACATGCACAGATCGTGGTCAACTTTTAGTGTGTGCGTGTGCTGAACGATACGGTGGAGACCGTTGCGAGACAGATCTTTGTCAGACTTCCAGGCCACCAAGATGTAATGAATTTCAAATTTAACTTGAACTTGTTTTTTACTTACAAATTTTTTTTTCAGTTTGTGATCAGTCATTGGTTCCATCGCGAAATCCTTGCACTGGAATAATATGCCAAAATAACGGCTTGTGTCATGTGGTCAAAGGCATGGCCATGTGTAACTGTACAAGCCAATGGAATGGAAATCTTTGCGAAGTAAATCCAATATAGCAAAAGTGTTTTCATCAATTTCATAACAATATTTTTGTCTTGCTTTCAGAAACCTATCCGCTATGAAAATCCTTGCATTGGGCACTGTCTACACAGTGGCATCTGTACGCTAGACGCTTATACGGTGCCACATTGTACATGTATTGGCGAATGGGAAGGTAATCGCTGTGAAAAACCCCCGAAATGTGTCAACTTCTGTGGAGTTTGCACTAAAGGCAGCTTTATCAATGAGTGTTTGTAAGTACAATAATTAATTTTTTTTCTTATTTTTAAAAAATCATTTTTGCTATACGGGGCATCATACAAATCATAGGTTGTATGTGATTTAAAGTCTTCAAGTATTTATAATGCATGTTGTTGATATGGTGTATGAAATGTTTGTTTTTTATGAAATCTGAAATAGGCCCCTGATGATAGTTTTGAAATCCAAACAAAGCAAACCTGGCTTCTAAAAGCGATTGTCTTATTTTCTTGTTGAAATAATTTTTAGAGCATTGAAATTCGCAGGTCACAACTGTAGGTTCCATTAATTCTCTGGATTCTCATCTTAACGTTTCTTATTTCACTCTCTCTTTTACTTCAATCCAATTTCAGTCGTATAGTAAAGTACAAAGATTCATATTTTAGCCGCTCAACTCGGATGTAGAGTGCTCAGAGATTCAAAAATAATGTGCATTGACATCTCCTTTCTTGTCCTTTCATTGAATACAACAAAGCATTGGAGTTGGTAAAAATTTATGATCTGCAAATATACCTACAACTTTTAATCTTGCGACCAATAGAATCGAGTTATGATTTAATATTTGATTGAATGTTTTATTGTTTAATTTACAGTACAAACTTAGTATAATATAATTTGTTCTCTTAAACACTTGAGGGGTAAGTTAAGGATGAAGTAAGGTGTGGAATGAGAAGGGAAGGATAAGAATAATCTCTCCATAACATAGTTCTAGTCTTCTTCGTACTAAATCAATTAGATTAGATATTAGATACCGTCAGCGTTGTCTTCTTTGAAATGTTTTTCTCAAATCAGTTTTTTTTGTTGTTTGCACGTGTTGCTGGACGTTTTTACAATACATGGTGGTTTGGTTCTTGTTGTCTGAAAAAATAAAAAAAAAAACTTTTGAAATGAAGTGCTTTGAATTGAATGTATGATTTTCTTATGGAACAATAATGATAACTTGCGTTTTACTGGGTTATGAAGCCTTGGTTTCTTTGTTAGATAAGAATACTTTAAAAATTGCGTGACAAAATATGTGTTTTTGTACTTCAACTACTTTAAAGTTCAAATTTTGAAAATGGATATGTCTCCAAATGAGAAAGAGCTGTTACTTGAAATAGAGTATAAATAATCATTTATCAATTTTTTGTTTGCTCAAACATCTAGGTCACTTTGCCCATCGGGTCAAATATTCCTGTGCCAGTCATATAAGGACGGGTTGTTTTGTAATTGTGATGTTTGTGTTTGTGTGTTTGGTAGTAGGAAATAATAAATTTCCACCCTCGACACCTTTGCTTCCCTTTGCTTTCGGGGAAAAAATCGGGCGAATGTGTGACTGGGGATACAGCTGCGGATACATAGATAGCAAAGTACTATTCACACTAACCAACTAGTACCGACGACCGAAGAATAAATCAAGGAAAGTGATCTTAAACTCGATTTGAACCTAAATTCTTCACAAACCACAGTCGATTGGCTTCCGGTACAGCTACCGATAAGGCTGCGAGTTCAGCCGCCAATTGGCTGCGCGTACAGCTGCTGATATAGCTGCGGGTACAGTTCCCTATACGACTATGAGTACCGCTGCCATATCGGAGGCCATATCAGGAGCTGTACACGCAGCCAATTGGCAGCTAAGCCCGCAGTCTTATCGGTAGCTGTACCGGCAAGCTAATCGACTGTGGTTTGTGAAGAATTCAGGTTCAAAACGAGTTCAAGATCACGTTCCTGGATTTATTCTTCGTTCGTTGGTACCAGTTGGCTAGTGTGAATAGTACTTTGCTACTTATGTACCCGCAGCCATATCAGGAGCTATAAAGCAACCATAACGGCAGCGGTACCCGTAGCAGTATCGGTAGCTGTAACCGCAGCCATAACGGGTGCTGTATCCGCAACCGAAATAGTAGCTGTAGCCGCAGCCAGAAAGAACGACGGGACCGATACCTGCAGCCATATCGGCAGCTTTACACGCAGCCATATCGAGATATATACGCGTAGCTAGTCAGCAGCTGAACCCGCAGTCACATCGGCAGCTGTACCCACAGCCATATCGCGAACTGTACCCGCAGTCATAACGGTAGCTGTACACGTAGCCACATCGGCAGTTGTACCCGCAGCCAGCTAGTACAGCTGTCGATACGGCTACGAGTACCGCTGCCGATATGAATGCGGTACAACTCCCGCTATGACTCTGGGTACAGCTGGCTATGTGGCTGCGGGCTCAGCTGCCGACTCGCTGCGCTTAATATTTCTCGATATGGCTGCGTGTACAGCTCCCGATATGGCTGCAGGTATCGCTCCCGTCGTTCTGGCTTTGGGTACAGCCCCGATATGGCTGCGGAACAGCTCCTATTTCGGTTGCGGGTACAGCACCCGTTATGGCTGCGGCTACAGCTACCGATACGGCAACGGGTACTGCTGCCGTTATGGTTGCGTTACAGCTTCCGATATGATTGCGGGTACAATTCTCGATATGGCAACAAGTACCACTGCCATATCGGGAGCTGCACCTGCATCCATATCAGGAGCTGCACTCGCACCCAATACCATTATGGCTGCGGGTACCACTACTGATATGGCAGTGAAACAGAGGGTACACATGTCGTTACGGCTACGTGTACCGCTGCCGGTATGAATACGGTACAGGAGGGATTGCAGTCGGGATCCCGGGATCCCGAGTCTTTTCCCGGTCCCGAAAATGCCGGGATTTAAATAGCAAACGCACGGGATTTTCGGAATTGATTTGTTGAATATTTTGATGATATTCTGATTTTTTTTATTTACTTGAGTCTTTCAAGACAACAAAGTTTAAAATTGGATTCTACTCGATCGTGAATTAATACTAATAAACTGGTGACTATTTTTTTCACTGCCAATACATTCTTTTGGTGTATTCCAAAACCAGCAAAACAAATTAAAAAATGTTGTCCTTCCTTTTTCATTGTAATTTCATCATTTTGCTATCCGTTCGTAAAACCATTTTATACTTGTTTTTGAGTATTGGTGGATTGTATTTTGAGAACTTTCAAACCAATTCCTATATTTTGTCATGTGTTTTTCGAACTTTCCATTGTTTTTGATCTGTTTTGTTTTTCATTATCCAGATAGCAGTTTGATAGACGTTTAATATAGTTTATCCCTTTGAAAACAAGCGTTATTCGTAAGAATAAGTACTTCATGAGAGAAATAAATTTATCTGTTCCTACAAGAGAAGAATAAATTAATTTTATTAGGAATAAACAAAGTGTCAACAAATTATTTTTATGAAACAACTTTGACTTTTGACATATTTTGCCAGGACGTATTTTGGATATTTATTGAACAGTCATTAAGTTTCTTTATTTGTCGGATATTTGTTTCCTCAAGTAGTTACCCGTTTGTTTATTTTGAGATTGAAAATTTTAATAAACTAGTTTTTAAGAATGATAAATTTATCTCTCTCATAAAGTATTTATTCTTAGGAATGACGCTTTCTGACAGTTCAAAAATTGATTTTTGATTTTATCAAAGGGATCTATCTAGATAATGAAAAAGGGGCCCTAAGAATAGTGAAACAGATCAAAAAGAATTCAAGGTTTGAAAAACATAGGATGAAATATGGGAACTGGTTTGAAAGTTCTCAAAACACAATCCACTAATACTCAAAAACAAGTGGAAACCAGATTTCAACCATTATGATAATGATAAAGATTAAGTAGGTTCTTATAAAATTATTTTACAAACGGATAGCAAAATTATGAAATTACAATGAAAAAAAAAGGAAGGACAAAATTTTTTAATTTGTTTTGCTGGTTTTGGAATACACCAAAAGAACATATTGGCAGTGAAAAAAATAGTCACCAATTTATTAGTATTAATTCACGATCGAGTAGAATCCAATTTTAAATTTTGTTGTCTTAAAAGTTAAAAGACTCAAGTAAATAAAAATAATCAGAATATCATCAAAATATTCAACAAATCAATCCCGGGATTTTCGGGACCGGGAAAAGACTCGGGATCCCGGGATCCCGACAGCAATCCCTCCAGTCCCGTATTCATACCGGCAGCGGTACACGTAGTGTATCGGCATGTGTGTACCCGCTGTTTCACTGCCGTATGAGTAGTGGTACCTGCAACCATATCGGTATTGGGTGCGGGTACAGCTCCCTATATGGCTGTGGGTTCAGCTGCCCATATGGCTGTCGGTCTAGCTGCCCATATGGCTTCGTGTACCACTGCCGATATGGTTCCGATACAGCTCCCGCTCTGGCTGCGGGCACACCTGAAGATGTGGCTGCGGATTCAGCTGCTGGTTAGCTGCGCGTACATACAGTGCTCTTCACTTGATTAGACGCACAATTTTTTTTTTACATAAACTTACCAAGTGTGGGTAGCAATTATCAAACAATTACATTTATTTGAAAGCTTATTAAATTATCAACAATTAACACTAACAAGTGAAGGTAAGTAGAAGTTAACGGACATTTTTTCTCTTTTTTGTCTATGCTCCAAGAAAAGTCACATGATTAGACGTACCTGTAAAATTAGTTAGTTGGTCGCGATCTGTTACTTGGATTTAAGTAAGCTGCAAAGTTTAAACTAAAAAAAATAGCAATAAAAAAGGGTTGTCATAGATTTCAGTCCAAAATGGGGACAAAAAAGTTTTAAGTGCAGAAGAAAAAGGGAAAATTGACGTGTTACATCCGGATAGTTTTCAATGAGAAGTATTGCAAAAAAAAAAAGGCCGAAGTGACCACGTTGTGAGGAAATTAATTAAAAACAGTGGTTCATACGGTAAAAACTGGAAGGGAAGGACAAAAACGGTTTTCACTCCTCAGGATAAGAGAAAAATTTAAGAACTGCATTAAATTCAGCTCACTCAACCGGAAAAATAAAAGAAAAAGCGGGAGTAACAGCCAGCAAGCAAATCAACTGTTCGTAGAATTATTTTAAGTGCAGAACCATCTTCAACTAAAAACAACATCCATAAGAGAGAAAAGCGGTCGGAGTTCGTACGCGTTCACATGACTTGGGATGCCAACTTTTAAATTGGCGAAATGTAGTTTTTCACTGCTGTTCTGTTCTTATGGCGTTTAGTGGAGTCTTGTTTTAGTTTTTTTGATTGAAGATGATCTGCACTTAAAATAGCTCTACTAACAGTTGATTTGCTGGCTATTACCCTTGCTTTTTCTTTTATTTTGCTGCTCCAGAGAGCTGAATTTGATACAGTTTCTAAATTTTTCTCTTATCCTGTGGAGTGAAAGCCGTTTTTGACCTTTCTTTGCAGTTTTTACCGTATGAATCGCTGTTTTTAATAAAATTCCTCACAGAATGGTCACTTTGGTCCATGTATGCCAATGCTTCTCACGGAAAGTTCTTCGGATTGTAGCACGCCAATTATCACTTTCTTCTGCAGTTAAAACTTTTTTTTCCCCCATTTTGGGATGAAACCTGTGTCAAACACTTTTTTATTGTTTAAACTTTGCAGCTTCCTCTAATCCACGTAACAGATCGCGACCACCTAACTAATTGAACTTTTCTTGGAGCATAGACAAAAAAGAGAAAAAATCTCCGTTAACTTCCACTCACCTTAGACTTGTTAGAGTTATTTTGTTGAGGATTCAATAAGCTTTCAAATAAATGTAATTGTTTGATAATTGCTACCCACACTTACCAAAAAGTTAAGTTTATGTAAAAAAAATATTGCGCGTCTAATCAAGTGAAGGGCACTGTATGTACGCGCAGCTAACCAGCAGCTGAACCCGCAGCCACATCTTCAGGTGTGCCCGCAGCCAGAGCGGGAGCTGTATCGGAACCATATCGGCAGCTAGCCCCAAAGCCATATGGGCAGCTGAACCCACAGCCAAATCGGGAGCTGTACCCGCACCCAATACCGATATGGTTGCGGGTACCACTACTGATATGGCAGCGAAATAGCGGGCACATCTGCCGATACGGCTACGTGTACAGGTGCCGGTATGAATACGATACAGTAGGGATTGCAATCCCGGGATTCGTGATCCCGAGTCTTTTCCCTGTCTCGGAAATCCCGGGATTTAAATCGCAAAAGCCCAGGTATTTCGGGATTGATTTGTTGAATATTTTGACTATTATTTTTGTCTACTTAAATCTTTTAAAACAAATAAAATTTAAAATTGGATTCCACTCGATTGTGAATTAATACTCATGAGTCCAATAACTATTTTTTTCACTGCCAATACATTCTTTTGGTGTATTCCAAAACCAGAAAAAACAAAGCAGAAAATGTTGTTCTTTTTTTCATAGTCATAGTGTCGTTCATCCTTTAGTGGGTGCTGTAAGCTTTATACCTAGGAATCCAGGGCTAGTCCGTAGATTTTCTTGAAATTTTCGGAAATGTGTTTCAAATAGCGTATAGAAATCAGTTAAAAAAGAATTTCACCACTCTCAATTTTTTAATTATTTTTATAATTAACTAGCAAACCCGGCGAACTCTGTTTCGCCTCCAGATGGCTTCCCACGGTAACTATAAACCTCACGGAGCGCGAGACCTTTCCAACGAATGCAAAACCGCGAAAATCGATTCGTGCGTTCTGGAGTTATAGCGTCAGGAAGGAAAACCCGACTTATTTTTATATTATAGATTAATTATAAACTTTTAGTTTTTTTTTTAATTTATGTAGGGTATTTTAGATACGGTTCGCCAAAGGCTCAGGATGGATAGATTGGGTCAAGAGAAAAAAAGTTTTATGGTAGGGGGGTCTATGTCCCTCTGTGTAGGCGCGAGGGGCAATTTTATAAGAAATTGACAATTTAAAAAAAAAATTATTTAAAATTAATTAAGTTATTTACTACTTCAATACTATAGTGTTTGTGAAAGCTAATGCTTTGTTTTTAATGAAATTTTTTGTTTGAGTTCACTTAATGAATAGTTTTTGCGAAATCTAGTCTCAAAGTCAGAATTTTGAAAAAAGAACATATTCTTTTTCATAGTTAATTTTTTTTTACTTAATTTTGCCAGGGCCATTTTTTCTTTCTATAAATCAATGCGTTTATTAAACAAAACGAATAAAAAAATCCTTCTTGGTTTTTGAGAAATTATAAAAATGAAAGGACCTTTTTTATAAAACAAAATGTTGTTAATTTTCCGCTAGTTGAACTTTATTCTCGGAAGTGAAACGTGAAATGTATTTAGAATAGCATATAAAAAAGTCAAAAAAAATATTTGGTGCGATCTTAATAATTTTAATGTAAATTATTAATAACTATTAATGTTTTAGAGTTATCTTTTAATTATATTAGTTTGAAGTTAAATTTTAAATAGAAGAACTATTACAAACTTGAACTTTAATCTCAAAGGACTGCACATATACTAATGCTGTTCCCGGTCAAACGAGTAGCTGAAACCAAAAATTGTGGTTTTTTGCCATGACATTTTAACTAAACAAATCGATCAAAACTAGTTAAACTACCAATTTTTTTTGGTGGAGAGAGAGTATAATACACCCCTTTTTGACATATGTTTGTACGTAGATATATTCGCGGGTATTTTTTTTGCAAAAAAACCACAGTTTTTGCAATAGTTCTCCTCTTTTAATTTTAACTTAAAACTAATATATCTAAAATATTATAATTATTTTCAATTCACATTAAAACTAAGATCGCACCAAATATTTTTTTTGACTTTTTTTATATGCTATTCTAAATACATTTCACGTTTCACTTCCGAGAATAAAGTTCAATCAGCGGAAAATTAACAACATTTTGTTTTCTAAAAAAGGTCCTATCCTTTTTATAATTTCTCAAAAACCAAGAAGGATTTTTTTATTCGTTTTGTTTAATAAACGCATTGATTTATAGAAAGAAAAAATGGCCCTGGCAAAATTAAGTAAAAAAAAAATTAACTATGAAAAAGAATATGTTCTTTTTTCAAAATTCTGACTTTGAGACTAGATTTCGCAAAAACTATTCATTAAGTGAACTCAAACAAAAAATTTCATTAAAAACAAAGCATTAGCTTTCACAAACACTATAGTATTGAAGTAGTAAATAACTTAATTAATTTTAAATAATTTTTTTTTAAATTGTCAATTTCTTATAAAATTGCCCCTCGCGCCTACACAGAGGGACATAGAACCCCCTACCATAAAACTTTTTTTCTCTTGACCCAATCTATCCATCCTGAGCCTTTGGCGAACCGTATCTAAAATACCCTACATAAATTATTAAAAAAAAATCTAAAAGTTTATAATTAATCTATAATATAAAAATAAGTCGGGTTTTCCTTCCTGACGCTATAACTCCAGAACGCACGAATCCATTTTCGCGGTTTTGCATTCGTTGGAAAGGTCTCGCGCTCCGTGAGGTTTATAGTTACCGTGGGAAGCCATCTGGAGGCGAAACAGAGTTCGCCGGGTTTGCTAGTTAATTATAAAAATAATTAAAAAATTGAGAGTGGTGAAATTCTTTTTTAACTGATTTCTATACGCTATTTGAAACACATTTCCGAAAATTTCAAGAAAATCTACGGACTAGCCCTGGATTCCTAGGTATAAAGCTTACAGCACCCACTAAAGGATGAACGACACTATGACTATGAAAAAAAGAACAACATTTTCTGCTTTGTTTTTTCTGGTTTTGGAATACACCAAAAGAATGTATTGGCAGAAAAAAATAGTTATTGGACTCATGAGTATTAATTCACAATGGAGTGGAATCCAATTTTAAATTTTATTTGTTTTAAAAGATTTAAGTAGACAAAAATAATAGTCAAAATATTCAACAAATCAATCCCGAAATACCTGGGCTTTTGCGATTTAAATCCCGGGATTTCCGAGACAGGGAAAAGACTCGGGATCACGAATCCCGGGATTGCAATCCCTACTGTATCGTATTCATACCGGCACCAGTACACGTAGCCGTATCGGCAGATGTGCCCGCTATTTCGCTGCCATATCAGTAGTGGTACCCGCAACCATATCGGTATTGGGTGCGGGTACAGCTCCCGATATGGCTGTGGGTTCAGCTGCCCATATGGCTTTGGGGCTAGCTGTCCATATGACTTCGTGTACCGCTGCCGATATGGTTCCGATACAGCTCCCGCTCTGGCTGCGGGCACACCTGAAGATGTGGCTGCGGGTTCAGCTGCTGGTTAGCTGCGCGTACATACAGTGCCCTTCACTTGATTAGACGCGCAATATTTTTTTTACATAAACTTAATTTTTTGGTAAGTGTGGGTAGCAATTATCAAACAATTATTTGAAAGCTTATTGCATCCTCAACAAAATAACACTAACAAGTCTAAGGTGAGTGGAAGTTAACGGAGATTTTTTCTCTTTTTTGTCTATGCTCCAAGAAAAGTTCAATTAGTTAGGTGGTCGCGATCTGTTACGTGGATTAGAGGAAGCTGCAAAGTTTAAACAATAAAAAAGTGTTTGACACAGGTTTCATCCCAAAATGGGGGAAAAAAAAGTTTTAACTGCAGAAGAAAGTGATAATTGGCGTGCTATAATCCGAAGAACTTTCCGTGAGAAGCATTGGCATACATGGACCAAAGTGACCATTCTGTGAGGAATTTTATTAAAAACAGCGATTCATACGGTAAAAACTGCAAAGAAAGGTCAAAAACGGCTTTCACTCCACAGGATAAGAGAAAAATTTAGAAACTGTATCAAATTCAGCTCTCTGGAGCAGCAAAATAAAAGAAAAAGCAAGGGTAATAGCCAGCAAATCAACTGTTAGTAGAGCTATTTTAAGTGCAGATCATCTTCAATCAAAAAAACTAAAACAAGACTCCACTAAACGCCATAAGAACAGAACAGCAGTGAAAAACTACATTTCGCCAATTTAAAAGTTGGCATCCCAAGTCATGTGAACGCGTACGAACTCCGACCGCTTTTCTCTCTTATGGATGTTGTTTTTAGTTGAAGATGGTTCTGCACTTAAAATAATTCTACGAACAGTTGATTTGCTTGCTGGCTGTTACTCCCGCTTTTTCTTTTATTTTTCCGGTTGAGTGAGCTGAATTTAATGCAGTTCTTAAATTTTTCTCTTATCCTGAGGAGTGAAAACCGTTTTTGTCCTTCCCTTCCAGTTTTTACCGTATGAACCACTGTTTTTAATTAATTTCCTCACAACGTGGTCACTTCGGCCTTTTTTTTTGCAATACTTCTCATTGAAAACTATCCGGATGTAACACGTCAATTTTCCCTTTTTCTTCTGCACTTAAAACTTTTTTGTCCCCATTTTGGACTGAAATCTATGACAACCCTTTTTTATTGCTATTTTTTTTAGTTTAAACTTTGCAGCTTACTTAAATCCAAGTAACAGATCGCGACCAACTAACTAATTTTACAGGTACGTCTAATCATGTGACTTTTCTTGGAGCATAGACAAAAAAGAGAAAAAATGTCCGTTAACTTCTACTTACCTTCACTTGTTAGTGTTAATTGTTGATAATTTAATAAGCTTTCAAATAAATGTAATTGTTTGATAATTGCTACCCACACTTGGTAAGTTTATGTAAAAAAAAAATTGTGCGTCTAATCAAGTGAAGAGCACTGTATGTACGCGCAGCTAACCAGCAGCTGAATCCGCAGCCACATCTTCAGGTGTGCCCGCAGCCAGAGCGGGAGCTGTATCGGAACCATATCGGCAGTGGTACACGAAGCCATATGGGCAGCTAGACCGACAGCCATATGGGCAGCTGAACCCACAGCCATATAGGGAGCTGTACCCGCACCCAATACCGATATGGTTGCAGGTACCACTACTCATACGGCAGTGAAACAGCGGGTACACACATGCCGATACACTACGTGTACCGCTGCCGGTATGAATACGGGACTGGAGGGATTGCTGTCGGGATCCCGGGATCCCGAGTCTTTTCCCGGTCCCGAAAATCCCGGGATTGATTTGTTGAATATTTTGATGATATTCTGATTATTTTTATTTACTTGAGTCTTTTAACTTTTAAGACAACAAAATTTAAAATTGGATTCTACTCGATCGTGAATTAATACTAATAAATTGGTGACTATTTTTTTCACTGCCAATATGTTCTTTTGGTGTATTCCAAAACCAGCAAAACAAATTAAAAAATTTTGTCCTTCCTTTTTTTTTCATTGTAATTTCATAATTTTGCTATCCGTTTGTAAAATAATTTTATAAGAACCTACTTAATCTTTATCATTATCATAATGGTTGAAATCTGGTTTCCACTTGTTTTTGAGTATTAGTGGATTGTGTTTTGAGAACTTTCAAACCAGTTCCCATATTTCATCCTATGTTTTTCAAACCTTGAATTCTTTTTGATCTGTTTCACTATTCTTAGGGCCCCTTTTTCATTATCTAGATAGATCCCTTTGATAAAATCAAAAATCAATTTTTGAACTGTCAGAAAGCGTCATTCCTAAGAATAAATACTTTATGAGAGAGATAAATTTATCATTCTTAAAAACTAGTTTATTAAAATTTTCAATCTCAAAATAAACAAACGGGTAACTACTTGAGGAAACAAATATCCGACAAATAAAGAAACTTAATGACTGTTCAATAAATATCCAAAATACGTCCTGGCAAAATATGTCAAAAGTCAAAGTTGTTTCATAAAAATAATTTGTTGACACTTTGTTTATTCCTAATAAAATTAATTTATTCTTCTCTTGTAGGAACAGATAAATTTATTTCTCTCATGAAGTATTTATTCTTACGAATAACGCTTTCTGACAGTTCAAAAATTGATTTTTGCGTTTTCAAAGGGATAAACTCTATTAAACGTCTATCAAACTGCTATCTGGATAATGAAAAACAAAACAGATCAAAAACAATGGAAAGTTCGAAAAACACATGACAAAATATAGGAATTGGTTTGAAAGTTCTCAAAATACAATCCACCAATACTCAAAAACAAGTATAAAATGGTTTTACGAACGGATAGCAAAATGATGAAATTACAATGAAAAAGGAAGGACAACATTTTTTAATTTGTTTTGCTGGTTTTGGAATACACCAAAAGAATGTATTGGCAGTGAAAAAAATAGTCACCAGTTTATTAGTATTAATTCACGATCGAGTAGAATCCAATTTTAAACTTTGTTGTCTTGAAAGACTCAAGTAAATAAAAAAAAATCAGAATATCATCAAAATATTCAACAAATCAATCCCGGGCTTTTGCTATTTAAATCCCGGCATTTTCGGGACCGAGAAAAGACTCGTGATCCTGGGAACCTCGAATCCCGGGATTACAATCTCTCCTGTACCGTATTCATTATCATACCGGCAGCGGTACACGTAGCGTATCGGCAAATGTACCCGCTGCTTTGCTGCCATATCAGTAGTGGTACCCGCAGCCATATCGGTATTGGGTGCGGGTTCAGCTACCAACTGGCTGCGCTTGCATATCCCAATATGGCTGCGGGTACAGCTCCCCTTATAGTCTAAGAGCTGGAAGCAAATCTTTGGAGTGGAGTAATAACCAAAAGTCATGCACATGTATGTGTAAATATACGCACCATTATATCAAATTTAACCGCCTGGCAAGTTTTTATTTCAGCCGGGGGCGAGGGTGGGCGTTCGAAAATGGTATTTTTAAAATTGTGAGGTCTTAGTGATAACCGCATAAATGATACGTCAAAAATTGTTTACTTTTTTGTGCAGGGGAATTTTTCTGATTTTTTGATGTATCATATATGTGCTAATGACTTCGACCTTAAAATCTAAAAAAATAACATTTTGGAACGCACACCCCGCCGGCTGAAAAAAAACCTACCAGACGGTTGAATTTGATGTAATGGTGCGTATATCTACACATACATGTGCATGACTTTTGGTTATCACTCCATTACAAAAATTTGCTTCCACCTCTTGGTTTATTATGGCTGCTGGTGAAGCTCCCGAAACGGCTACGGGTACCGCTGTCGCTATGGTTGCGTTACAGCTCCCGTTATAGCTGCGGGTACAGCTACCGATACGGGTACCGCTGCTGCTATGGCAGCGTTACAGCTCCCGTTATGACTGTGGGTACAGCTGTTGATATGGCTACTGGTACACCTACCGATACGGCTGTGGGTACAGCTGCCGATACGGCTACGAGCACCGCAGCCTATCAGTAGCTGTACCCGCAACGATAACGTGAGGTTTACCTGCAGCCATATCAGCAGCTGTACCCGCAGTCAGAACGGGAGTGGTACCGCAACCATATCGGGAGCTGTACCCGCAGCCGTTTCGGGAGCTGTACCCGAGGCCATATCGGGAGCTGTACCCGAGGTCATATTGAGAGCAGTACCCGCAGCCGTTTCGAAAGCTGTACCAACAGTTAAACCAACATGCAAGCAGTGCTATTCTCAAGAAGCTTGTCGCACATTGAAAACAAAAATAGCGCTATACAAAAATGTTCACTTTCGAGTAAGAGCGATATCTAGGTTCATATATAATTATGCCACGCACCTCTTACCTTTTGGGGAAACCTGAAGAGGTATTACAATGGAGATTTTCGTAAAAGGTGCGTGGCATAATTATTATAGGAACCTAGATATCGCTCTTACTCGAAAGTGAACATTTTTGTATAGCGAAGAATCGGCAAGTCATCTGAGAGTAAATACACTGCCATGAAAAGCGCTTTCTCATTCAGCCGATCGGCTTTATAGATCCCCGAACTCTGTTGTTCCTACTAAATTTAATTTATTTATTGTTCGAAACCTTTCTATGCTCTTGATCCTGAACTTGAACCTTTTCACAATAAAATTTCTTTTACAGATGCTCAGACGGAACTATAGCAGCTTGTTTATCAAATAGTCTATCAAATAGTCCTGATGCACTAGGTGCTGTAGAAGAAGAAGAGTCAGCACAAGTTCTAACAATGCTGAGCGTTTTATTGGCAACAATGGTTTTATTGATTGCCTTGTTTGGTGGTGCCATATTCTTTTTAAAGTGAGTACAACAGAAAAACCTCTTTCATAAAAAACAAATAGTAACAATTTATCAAATCTAAGGAAACGAAAAATCAGTCAACCATTTTCACATGCGAGACTTACCGACAATGTTGAAATAACAAATCCGATGTACAGAGGTGATATCGATGAGGCACCAGCGTTTGTAAACGAAGATGACAAGGTAAGTTGCGATGTGTTCATTTTCTAATGAAAATAAGTGTATTAAATTTCTTGAATTTAAAAACCGTTTAACTCAAATATTACCTTTTTAGGGAAACTTTGCAAATCCAGTGTACGAGTCCATGTACGCAGGTGCAATCGCTGAGCCCTCAGTATCCGAAAGTGTTAGCACGGCCCCAGACGAACGGAAAGGCTTACTCCAGCACTCACACGACGACACAAGTGCACCGGATATTCTTTGATTATTGTAGTAGTAGTTTAGTATACTCATTTGAAACGTATCCCTGGTCAAGAAAACATCACACACCTACGAAACCTTCACACGAAACGCAAACAAAATCGAATTTAGTCTCTTTTAGTTATTACTCGTACTTTTAATACGTCATAATAGGAATTTAAATAAAATATAACAAACATCACATGCAAATAAATGTACGACTAGTTCATCGATTAAGTTGTCTGGTAAAAAAAAAAAAAAACATTTGTGTATATAGACTTTTCTACTGAAATACCAGAAAACAAAAACATTTTTATATCTTAAAAAAAGAAAAACAAAAACAAGTTAAAGTTAAGTTTCATATTTTGTTATGCCAACAAAAAGCTGACTGTGTATTTAAGCTCAAATATTTTTATTTGATATATTTTTTTTTACATTGTATATTTTTTATTTAATATTTTATTTTGGTTATTCTTTTAGGTAATATTTTTTCTTTGAAAAATAAAAATTTAGATTTATAAAATATATTATTTATAAAAAAAAAATCTTTATATAAATCAAAGGTGCAGCCTTCCCTGTTTGCAATGAATATTTTTCGTTATGAAAATATAAGTTAGTTTTTTGTTAGAAAAGAGCAAAAAGGGAAAAATATTTTAACTTACCAAGATTTTTGGTATTTGAATAATTAAATGTAAGAAATCGCACAATCAATTTAAATTGTAAAAAAAAAACAAAAACATTTAAAAATAAAAACGAACTGAAAAAAATTTCACATTTTCTTAAATATTGTGGTTTTTAATATCTAGTGAAAGTATCTTTTATCTCTGTATAGCGAAATGGAAGGTGATTTTAATTTTTTTTTTATTTTGTTTTTGAGAAGGTATTCGTCAGATGTGCCTACATAAACTATTCCACTATTAAAAAGTTCGTCAGAGTTGTGATTTGTATATCATTTGAGTTTTTGTTTAAAATTAAAAAGTATGAGTTAAGAAATTAACTTTTGCATAGTCATACGGATTCTGAACAATCTAATTCCACTAAACCTTCACTTACCGACCAAGTTAAATTTAACGTGTATTTGCCGCTAAACAGAAGGAAGACTGAATTCCTAAACGACAACCGTGGCCAAAATATGCTTAGCTGCAAGGCAAACTATCTAACTAACTTAGTGAAGACGAGCGGCTAAAAATTAACTCATTACAATCTAAAGGTGCGTCCACACTTTGCCGAACGGCACCAATTGACACATGCCGATCTGCAATACAGACTTAGTGTGAATGTTCCGTTCTGCCTCCCTTCTTACCGTAAGCCGACTCAAATTTGAACCGAGTGAAATGGATCCGATTGCTGGTCGGTATTGTTGGTGCGTCCACATAATGCCGACTTGAGCCAGGTTATTTGTTTGGAAAAAAAAAGTTAACTGATGAAAGGGTGCGGATGATTTTTTGAAACTAGTAAGTGCAAATGTTGAAAAAGGGATGAAGAAAAAAAGGCCAACATTTAAATTATCTGCGTGCAATGACGGACGGCGACGCGACGTCCCGAATCTCTGTGGGCTGCCAGAGCTTATGGGAAATATCAGCGGATGAATTTGACTCACAAAATCAAGGGTGAACTCAAAAAGCAAAATACCTCTATGAGCTACTCCCACATATTAGTTTTAAAGTTCTTTCAGGGTCTTTCAATATAAGTAGAAATAGAGATGGTGGCTGCTCCTGGCGAGCCAACGGCTGCTCTCAATCCCTGCAGAATGGTACTGACGCCGGATTATTTGGCCCTTTATATCCAAAGAGATCCCAGAGCGGCATTTCCTTTTAAGTTGGGAGCTGTAAGGTTAACTGCCCAACCACGAAAGAAAATATCTAGTTCCGAAACAGCCTCACATAACAATGATGTTTTCACCATTGATGACCTCAGCAAACGATAAGAAGAAACAGATCTCCGAAGTAGAAAGGGAGATCTCTTAAGACGACGTGCAAGTGGAGAATGTGCGGAAACCATAGACAGCTGCAGAGAACATCGACGAATTGGACAAGACTTTGGTTCCGCTATAGACACTAAAGTAACATCTTGCCAACTGTTGCTTATTTTGATTAAGAAGGTAATTGAGAAACAGATCCCTCTCTAGAAATAACAGGTCAATCCTTTGTAAGACCTCTATCATCCAAGGCCTGCTTTGCGGCTCGGAAGCATAAATCTTATCAGAAGTGGAAGAGGAAACCCTTGATAATTTAAATTAAAATACTCCTAATGATCTTTGGTACCCTACGTGAAGACAATGTGTTTAGAAGAAGATTAAAAAACGAGCAGTATGAGCTGTACCGCATAACATAGGCAATAGTCATAGCTAGAAGAGTCCGAGACTACGATGGCTGCGACATGTAGAGCGGATGGACATCAATGCTCGAGCTTGAAGGGTTTTCGAAAGTACATTGCAGAGAAAATGCGCAATCAAGTGGAAGACCTCAACCGACTTAAAGTGCAAAACTATTGGCGAAAGGTGTTGTTGGAGTAAGTAATAATTACGAACAACACCTTTTAAGCCAGCAACTGGAAAACAACAAAAGGTTGTAAGTCGCTTAACATGTGTTATGCCCAGTAAGTCTCCAAGCCTTGTTAAGCTAAGCCACCCTATTTTTATTCTGAAAACAGGGTTGTGTTTAACTGAAAAAGTCATAAAAGACACGTCTAAATCTGAAGAGCCTTATTGAAAGTAGTGAAGACTCTAATATCGTTTTTCATTGACGAAAAGAGTTACTCCTTTTCCATTTTCTATGTTTTATTGAAAAAAGGAGGAGACTGGAGTTACTCTAAAATCCAAAGATCTACTCCCATTCGGTTGGGAGATCTACTCTGAATTCATGCAAAAACATTTGTTTTGTCAACCGTTAAATGGAAAATAAAGTAATTATTTTAAATTTGTTGTGCCGGTGTAAGGTTCGAAAAATTGCTAAAAATTATGAAGAAACGAGTAAATAAGTTAGAATTCACTAATTTGCTGGAAAAATCAAATTACAAAACATGAAAATATGAATTCCTACAAAGGAAAGGAGTAGTTGTCGATTTGAGAGTAAATCTATCGAGTTTCAATGAAAAACGATATTATTGTGGACATTGGTCGCAGTGGGTGTTCGGCGTTCACTTTTTGGGAAGCCTCTGATTGATGTCAGAACTAAACGGCACCTGCATGTTGAAACTTATAGTAACCTTCAATTATGTTTGCTTAGCTTCCTCATGGTAGCCACTAGGCACTGGTCTCCTCCAACCGGAGGTGACGTGACAAACTAGTGAGAGTGAGTGTTGACTAAGGAACGAAGAAAATTAGTACAGCATTGTAATGCTTCGCAAGTTATGACTGCAGCAATTAATAAACAAAATAAGACGTATTCTGTTTAAAGGTTTTTCAGGATCTTTGAATACTAGAACAGGGTATGGCAATAGAGATTATGGGGGATAAGCTCCTGATGAGCCAACAGAAGCTCTCACACCATGTAGCAGAGTAAGAAAAACGAGTTTAAGCTTGTTGCAAAAACTTACTTTTTGATTGCTTGTGGATTTAATAAATTTGAGAAGACACATTGGTCGTCGTTTTCAAGGTTCGTAAGTTGAACTTTACCTAGGGCTGACGCAGGTTTCCTTGACAACCTATGATTTGCCAAAAAAAACTTAGGTTTTCAGTTCTAAGAAATGCTAAACCACAAAATTACTACACATCCCTGTCATATGAAGAAAAATACATGTAATTTAACAGTCAACATCGATAAATCGAAGGTTATGATCTTTAAGAGTGGTGGTGGACGCAATGCATCAAATGAAAAATGGAATTTTAATAGCGAAAATATTGAATGTGTACGTGACTACAAATACCTTGGCATAACTGTAACAAATTATTTTAATATGGAGAAACACCTAAAAGAGAAACTGGTTAAGGCGAAAACTGCTACTAATTTGACATGGAAACAATGCTTCATGAATAAGTTTATAGCGCACAGTAGCAAATTTAAGGTTTTTGAAGCAGTTGCTGAAAATATTCTTTTATATGGATCACAGGTATGGGGATGCAAAAAGTACAACTCGGTTGAAAAACTCCTCACGCATTTCATCAAAAGAATATTTCGTCTACCGCAGAATACACCGAATTACGTCATCATGTTGGAAACTGGTCTCTCACCTTTGTTTATAAAAACATTGAAGTTACAAGCTGACTTCTTACTTAAAATTTTTAAAATGAACGATTCTCGAGTCGTGAAAAGAGTGGCCATAAAAGCGATACAAGACCAAAATAGTTGGTACCGTGAGTGGCAAGATTTAGCTGAAGGATGCCAAATTAATTTTAGTATACCCATTGAGGATTTATCAGCCACTAAAAGCAGCCTGTATGAAGTCATTTCAAAGGTAGATGAAAAATGTAGAGCTGATTATATTGCAGGAGCTTCTTATTCCTTGTACAGAACTACTTATAGCAGACTAAACCATAACCTCGCAGAGAAAAATTACTTTCATGATTTGAATAATGTACACGTGATCTCGATGATGGTCAGACTTCGTAGTGAATTACTCAATTTAAATTTCATTCCACATAGAGATGATTTACCGCTGGAATGTAACATGTATAACTTGGCTGAAAGAGAGGATACGGTGCACTTCGTTGGAAAATGTCCAATTCTCAGAGAAATCAGAAGGAATATATTTGGAGAAGACTTTTTGTCCCAAGATCGAGTTATAAGTTTATTGAATGAGATGGATGTTCTAAAACTGTACGAATTTTGCAAAATTGCGCTCAGATATAGGGTTGCTATTATGAATGAAGATTTCTAATTACATATGTTTCTGATCAATTCCCTTAGAATTTTTAACTATTGTTTATTAACTTTGTTTTGTTAAATAAAATTGTTAACCATTTTTTATTATATAATGAAAAGTACCTACATAATAATGAGAGCTTACTACTTTTTTTGTGTTTTATTGTCAATCTGGCAGACGGCAATTGCCATGCTATAATGATTTTTTTGTAAAAATAATGAAATGGAAAAACTATATGATTATATACATGTCATTTGACAGGTCTGCTCATTAATTAAAATCGTCCCAGCAAAAACATTAGGTTAGGTAAGGTGTGGCTGCCAGTATACGGAGACCGACAAACTTAGACCACAGAGGGTCCATTGTGATACCACTGAGACCAGAAGGTTATTCACCCTCTAGTTCTCATCTAGGGTATAAGAGAGTTAAATTATTCAGAACTTCGTATGAAAAGGGAGAGCTTTTTGAGGACTTTGTTAGCTAATTCGCTGTTGTCGTCGGAAAAGTATTCACCTAGGCGAGTTTTCCGTCTGTTAGCGAGCTCAGGGTATACAAAAAACGAGATGTTAACTGTCTCATCCTACTCATCACCTATGCCAGCTTCTATCAAGACACCAAGTCTTTTGATCTGTCTACTTATTACATAGGTAGTGTCTTTTTAAGACACTTATGTTGGAGCTAATATGCAGATGATTTAGATTCAATAAGCTCCTTGAAGCGTCTTGCTTTAGCAATAGCTTACATGTAGCGATAGGTCTACCAATTATATTGGTCGAAGAGAAGAAGTCGGACCTTTTTTGGCGAGTTCGTTTGCAAAGCAGTTGGCCTAGTATGTCTCTATGACCCGTCATCCATGAAAGGTGAATGTTAAACCGTTCTGACATCTCGTTTAGAGATGTTTTGGACCGTAGTAAATTTTGTAGAGACAGAAGTAAGAGCTTGCATATCTGTAAAGGATACAATACAGGAAAAACCAAGTGCTACTTCAGTAGAAACTCAAGATTCAAAAAACACTCATTTTGACATTCAGGGTGGTGACCACAGGGTAACCCAAAACCCTCAAAGTGCTGAAAAAATATTATATTGTACATATATAGATTGCATTTATTAGGACGCCTGGAGGAGTATGGACCTCTGACATGACCACTTTAGGTCTTGCAGCGTCAGTCTTAAGCTCTGTCCTTACAATTTTTTATTGCTCTTTTTGCGAATATTCTTTACGCAATCCATTGGATTGTTACTGTGCTAAGCACAAATGACAATAATCTACCAAGTGAACAAGGAATGATTTTTATACCATCCAATGGACCATTTCCTATTATACAAAATACAACAGCCGTTTGTTTTTTAAGTGGTTCTGTGGAGGGGTTAGTTTGTTTGTGTTTTACCAGTGTCACATCATATAGGTTAAACTAATTTTAAAGTTTAAAGCTCGTGCTTCGACGTATATTTACAGACACACTGAAAAAATAAAAGAAGTTCACACTGTTTCTTATAACTTCCGATTTTGAATATGTAGGTATAGGTATTTTCCCTGTTAACTCTATCTGCCATCAAACATATACGCATCCTCAAAGGAAACACCTAAAATCATCATCCACAATCATTCCAATCCCACATTCTTCCAGACTTAATCATTGCGAACTCATCGTAAGCCCAAAATCATCCTCCTATTCCCTTTTTTTTTGCAAACCTTTAAAAAAATAATAATGAAACGAGGTTAACACAACAAAGAGAAACAAAAATAAATTCTCACGCTCCTTTCTTCCGTTTCCATCCCTTTCATCCCTACAAAAATAAAGATCATCCACGCAGAACGGTAGACCCCGCATTATCATAAAAGAACCGAGAGTGAGAAAACGAATTGAGTGTGTTGGTAGGTTTTGGTCGCCACCGCCGCCGCCGTAGTCGCGCAACTAATGGAATGGCAGTGTGGGAAACTTCATGAAAAATACAAGCCTCTTGCTGCCCGTCGCCGTCCAAGCCATTGTCAGTCATATGGTATGGCCATTCCGATACATTAAACAAGCCAAAAGTTCAAAAAACTACCAACCGAACCAACGCGACTGAGCTGGCGAACGAAAATTTTATTGCAAAATGATCGCAATGTGTGTGTTGTCTACCCCCTTAAAACCTTATCGACTACCGACCGACCCAATGGATGTGGGCAAAAGGATTTTAGTGAATGTGGGACAAGTGGAGGAAAAAGGTATAAGAAGGTGAGATGCATGCTTTCTTGGGAATAAATAAAAATTCTTTGAGAAAAAGAAGTCAATAGAGTAAGACTGAAATGCAAGTGTAAGTGTGATTTACAAGAACAGATAAGGATAAGTAAACATACTCCGAAACGCGTCGGTGGTAATAAAGGTTTTTCCAATAAGAGATATGATTTCTTTTTTGAAAAAAACACACTTTTTGTTAAAGAAATTCAAATATTTTTTATTCAATGTGCAGTTCAATCAATACAATAAAGTTTTTAATAAAATTTCATTCAAATGGCCACCACGACTTCTTCTGCAGCAACAAATTCGATGAACCCAATTTCCCACTAAATCAAGTTGTATGTCGTGAATGGAACCTTCAATATTGACTTGAGTTTGAAGAGAATCTGTTTTATTTAAAAGGCTATAATGACTCCAAATAACCCCACAAGAAACAGTCTAATGTCATTAATTCAATTGTTACATTTGCTGTGTGGCACGTAGTCCCGCCTTATTGAAAACAAATGTTGTCAAGATCAACTTCTTCCGATTTCGGCCATAAAAAGTTGGTTATAATCGATCTATATCGTTCTCCATTGACAGTAATGGTGTTACCAACTTCATTTTGAAAGAAGTACGGACCGATGATTCCACCAGACCAAAAACCACACCAAACTGTCAATTTAGGTGAATGTAATGGTTTTTCATGAATTTATTGTGGATTTTCATCGCCATCAGTTTTGTTTATTTAACGTACTAGTCAAATAAAAGTTAGCCTCTTCGGAAAATATGATTTTCTTAAAAAATTCGTTAACGACTTCAAGTTGCTCCAAGGCAAAATCAGAAAGTTCACAACGTTTACAGTGGTCCAATGGTGAAATTGTAAAAACTTCTGAATGTAATAAAAAACAAATGACAGATCATGACAAACTACAAATGGTCGAAACGCCACTCCAAAATCATATCATACCTATTGGAAAACTCTTTATATTATAAATTTATGTATCTAAATTAATTTGGTGGATATTTCATTAAAAAATAAATTAATTTATCTAAGTTATTTTAAATTTATTATGACTAGAATTATGATGGTGACGACAACATAATCATCGGATAAGCGTAACTGTCTGAAAATTCTGCCGAGAGTAAAAACTCTAAGCTTTAATCCCCAAAATGTTCATGGAAAAATTATTATCTACTCTAAGGCATAGGTATCTTAAAAAGACAATGTAAGACCTCGTAACTTATTCAATTTGACATTTTTTTCCATCTATTTCTACGAAAACATGTGGTGAAAGGAACGTCAAACTGAGAATTTTACATCTGGGAGGACGCCCAACAAGACAAAACAACAGTCGACTACGTATGCCTTGACCTTAGTTGGAAGCCTTAATTAGTAGATAAGAAATATGAAATGACTATTAAAAAAAAAAAAAAAACTGTCGACTGTTATTGTATGCACAAAGAATTTACAATACTATTTGACCAAAACAAACAAGTATCGATTAAAATAACATACGAGTAAATGTACATAGTATGTGGTTTTAATTACTTCCTTATGTCGTTTTCCAAAAACCAAATCGGGAGTGAATTGGAGAGTTGAAGTGTCAGCTTTGACATTTCTAGTATAGCTTATCTGTCAAAAAATCACTCCAACTCTCCAAATCACTCCCGATTTCATTTGGGAGTGAAATTTTCGAAAACTACATTAGGTTCGCATTACAGTTTGGGGTCGACCTTGGTCTCAGCCAACATCTTCTATAAGAAATTCCGTCCAGCGACCTCTCTCCAGTTTTGCACTCTTAATCAGTTGACGTCTTGTTCCACTTGATTGCGCCATTTAAGACAAGGTCTTTTCCTTTCGCGATTTCCCTGCAATGTGCTTTTGAAAACCCGTCGAACCGGAGCGTTTGTGTCCATGTGCTCAAGTCGCGGTACAGCTCATACAGGCTGCAGTGCATTGAGACCTTCGGCAATAAAACCCATGGGCCTTACTAGAGAGTAATAGAAAAGTGCCATTATCAATTGAGCAAAAAACTTATACAGAATGGCAAATTTTGCAAATTTTTAATTGACTTTTAGATGAAGACT
This sequence comes from Melanostoma mellinum, assembly GCA_914767635.1. NCBI lineage: Eukaryota > Metazoa > Arthropoda > Insecta > Diptera > Syrphidae > Melanostoma > Melanostoma mellinum. Next base: position 51,246,017 of record OU612060.1, on the reverse strand, counting down.
TCAAAGAATTTTTGGAATTGAAAAATTCCCTTGATGGTGAGTACGAAATTTTCCAGTGTCCAACCAAATGTACAAGAAAAGGTTTGACTTCATTGAAAAACCAACATAGAATAAATTTAAATAGAAAAAAAGTTACATTGGAAAATTTTTTTAACCAGATGAGTAACTGACAAAATAATCTCGTAAACTCCACAGACATTTATGAATCATTCTATGATGGAGGAATCTCAGATGATTTGAATGATGGATGATGGTGGTAATCATAAAAGATTCCACGAATCTCAAATTCAAGTATATTGCATTATTTGTTATGAAAAGCCACTAGATGTCATTTAGATCCCATGTAATTATTTAAAACTTTACACAAACTGTTTTACAGCTCACATCGGCGGACAAATTGTTACGACATCTACTAAAGTTTGTGCATAACTTTTATATACCTAACAGTCTAACTGAGCATTGCAGCCATTAAAGTTATGGAAAATATGTTTGCTTGCACTGAGAATAAATATATTTTGTTTTTAAAAATTGAGTGTTTTATTTCTAGTGTACAAAAGGGATAAAGGCCTGCAGAAAAAGCCATAAACACCCGCGGGTTTTATTGTCATTTTGCTTTAGAAAAAACACCCATGCGTCGTATTCCGCAATGGAAAAGGAAATAATGCCCGCTGGCTATATTGCCGCTAGTCTTATTGCACTGCACCCTCATACAGTTCGTTGTTGAATCTTCTTCTCCAGACATTGTCTTCACGTAGGAGCCCAAAGATCACTCGGAGTGTTTTTCTTTCGAAACGACCAAATGTTTTCTCATCCTATTTGAATAAGGACCGTACTTCCAAACAGGACTAGGATGACCAGGTCTTATAAAGGGTTACCTTGGTTTTTCTAGAGATTTTTTTGTTTCCTAATTGCTTTCTTAACCCAAAGTGGCATTCATTGGCAAGAGTAGTTCTTCGTTTGATCTTTGCACTGATGTTATTTATTATCGGATCCCACGTAAACAAAGTCCTGTACTTGGTTAAGCTATATCTGTCTTTCAAAAGCAGCTATGACATCATGCCTGCTTCTTCCCATACAGCAATATCGCGTGCGTGAGTAACATGAGTTTTTAGTGTGACGTATTTTATGCTTTTAAAACTACGCTACGGATTTTGAGGCGTTTTTTTTTCTTTAAATAGATAGAGTGATTCAAGAGAAAGATTTACTATGCATATTTCATCCCCATATTCCCAAGGGGACGGAAACGGGAGCATACACACGCACTTAAAAACAGTTTGTCTAATTTCAAAGGGCTTTCACGTTCTGAATGCTACGCCCACGAAAACAGGAACGGGAACTTAATAACTGCTAACCCGTTTTTAAAATTATTTCATGGATAGTATGCTACATTATCCCTCAGCAACATAGTCTACATCTCATCGTCATATTACCACGGCAAAGGGACCCGTAGTTCAAAAACTATACTCGACCGATTTCAAAAATTTTGTTACCATTATTTTATTGATTTACACTCTACAAAACTACGTTGTCTTTGAGTCTAGAGAAAAACATTTTACTCCCATATTTTCACGGGAATTGGAACGGGAAACTTGAAACTTTCAGCCAACCTTCACCTTAAACCAGTGGGTGTTGCTGATAATTTTTGGTTTTTTGGCAATTTCGTGTCAATAACGCTTATAAATAAGTTAGAAGAAGAGCAACACCAGGGACTATTTCATAAACATTTACAAGTGCCAGTTATCTGACAAATTTCCATTTCTTATCGCATTGACAGGTCCGTATATGACATTTTTGTAGCGACAAATTTGTCGCTGTCAGACTGTGATCAATTTGTCATGAAAATTTTGTCACTGTCAGATAATGATATAATTGTCGTGACATTTTTGTCACTATCTGATAAATTTGTCGTGAAAATTTTGTCATTGTCATATATTTTGACAAATTTCTTGCAATATATGCAAGAAACTACATGCGACGCGAAATTTTTCATTGAATTGAAAATCACTTAATGCAGCAAAATCATTGTTAATTCTGTCCTTAAAAGTTCGAGGACGACGTATTTCGCGAACTTGTATCTCAGACTTGTCACTTTTCGACCGAAACTCAACTGCCTGTCACAATTGTCAATTACATACTGACAAAATTGTAATTTGTATAACTTTTTCTGTTCAATAAAAAAATTGTCACTACAAATTTGTTGGGGAATTTATGACAAATTCAAAAAAATCCCTGACAATTCATTGTCATAACAATATTTTTAAAAGACGAAATTACGACAATTGTCGCAGATTTCCCGACAATTCTACAAAATTGTCAATTTTTCTATGGGACAGAATATAGAAAATTGCCTAGTTGTCATTTACAAATTGTCACCTGTCACCTGTCGCTATTGTCAATGTTTATGAAATAGGGCCCAGTAGTCAGCTAGTAAATTTATGAAAGAAAGTGCATTCGGGCAATGCAGACACGGCAGAAATTTTAAAAGTCAGAAAAGACAAGGCGACTACGAAAGCTTTAACAAAGAGGAGACGAAAACTGTAGGAATTACTTTAATTCTACTTCGTTGTCTCGAAAACTGATCATAATGAATATTTTTGTTTTTTTCGTGTCGCTTTTTCGTTTCATCGAATTTTCAAATCTGTCAAAAAAATTAGAACAGTAGGAAGTGCGGACGTTACGAAGCATCGCACAAAAAGGAGACCAAGAATATAAAACATCGTTTAATGTATTTTAACGTATTCTCTCGCCGACCTAACCCGATATACTTGCTTCTACTTGTTTATTTAGCGTGATGCATTTTCGTTTCACAAAGTTTTAGATTATAATTACAAAAGAAGTTTCATTTCAAAAGATCTATTCTGAATATTTAAAATTTCTTCTTTTTAATATTGAGTCAGCTTTCAATTTTCTACCTTATTGAATATTAGAGAAAAACGAATGTGACAGACGGATGCAAAATTATTCTTACATAGCGTATCCAAGGGAAACGATCTCTTTCTAGTGAAATCGATTTTAGAGCGCCATACTAAGAACATTAACAACTTTATAACATGTTATAACTTTATAAAATGCGGTTCTTACAATTTCCGTGCAATTTCCATAAGACTGCTTCTCGGACCTCAACAAGTTTTTTCATTTCCTTAATTTTTTTATTATAATTTATTTCGACAATAGAGAAAGATGATTTTGATCTTTCTATTGTTTTGTTCGACACATAACTGCAGGAAAAAATCCAACATCAACTTTAATTTCGTGGAAAAGGTGACTTACTTACTTAAGCATGCTCTAAAATTCCTAATTCTTAAATTGAGAAAAGAAGTCTGCTTTGAATGGATGTTGCAGGTGGTAGGCTCCTAAGAGTTGGCAACTCCACCATACTATATATAGCTACAACTGATTGCACACTCGCCATCACCTTTGGATTCGAGAAAAAATTATTCTTGTAGGTGATTCTTAATAAGGCAAGTCAAAATTATTTCATAGTGGCCATCGCATTGGTCCGTTGCTATGGTTTCACTCGTTAGCATTTATACAATAAAAATAAATACTCGTATCAACCATGGCTTGGATTCCCATGCATTCAACTAAGAGCCCTGCCATATGTGAGAATATCCCTTTATGGGAACTTTTTCGTGCACATTTACATTACATAGACTGTGGGAATTTTCGAGGTTCTTGTTCTTCCTTCTTCTCATTGTGTGTGCTGTGCTGCAGTGTGCATCGGCATTGACGAGGGTTTATTCTTGGATCTTGAGGTACCAATAAGAACAAGAAGTAAAACCCTAGCGCATTTTTAAGATATGCATTTTTTGTATTAGGTATGCATGCACTTTCCCTCTCTCTCACAGTTCACAGATAAAAATGAAAACACACGCGCCTGTCGTGCGATGGCTGATTTTTTAAGGAAGTTTTCATGTTCTTGTTGTTGCTATAGAGAGAGAGGTAGGAGATTGAATGGATAATAGAGATCCTCGGTCATTTCATCAAACCGAGATTTCAACAATGTTACAATTCAGCTTGCCCATGAAGCCAGCCGAGCAGTGCCTACAGCACAGCAATAGCAACCCAGGGTTATTTTGATTGTTGTGTTCCCCTTTTTTTTAGTAAATCGGAAGTAGGGATTACAAAATGCTTGTGGTGATTCGTAGTAATGAGACTGCGTTTTAAAATATTTGTATTGGTGGACTCACAGTTGGGGTCACTTGTCGCAGTTTCAATTTCAATCAATTGTCACATTTGTTGTACTCGTATTTACTAGGAAGGGAGGAAATGGTGCTTTCTTGTTTTAAGGTTCCTGGGAAAGTGTAACACAAGACCAGAGCGTGTGTTGTGTGTGGCGTCCAACAATAAGTCATCCACACTGATTTAAATCGATTATGTAGGCGGAAGCCTGTCATCTGCGCAAGATTGAACGGTACGAGTGGAAGTGGCAGTGGGAAAGAAGTTACTTAAAATTTTTATTTACTGATATGGAATGGTGAAGAAGCGATAGAATTGTTGCCAGTCGACGAACATTAAAATAGGTAAGCCAAAATTGGGTGGGATGAATGCAGACTGATTCTGGCTTAGAATTTGATGAATCACTTTCGGCCAAAGTGTGCGGTATTGAACTTTCAGTTTCCCGAGTTAAGACTTAAAGACCGTCTTTTAGCTCTTTCTTCAGTGACACAACAAGGCTCGGCCGATTGATGTCGATTTTATTATCAACACGGCTTTGCTTCTCAGTTTTTTAAGATAAATTTGGGTCACAATGAAAAAAAAAAATTCGCTGGTGCGAAGTTTGAAATTCGAAGTTTCTCACAAATTATGGTTGAGAAATATTCGCGACACTCCCCGAACTAAGTGCGCCCGCCTATTTTTATTTTTTTTATTTTTTTTACTTGAAATGCATGTTCTCTTAGCTTCTGTTTTGTTATTGCGCATTCCTTTTATCTGGCACTAAGCCATTTGAGTGACTGTATTCAGACTAAAATTTTCTTACGATAAGAATCCAAACAAAGGTAATGAAATGAAGCAAACCATTACAGTTGATGCTAAAACGACATTCCAAAAACGCCAAGGTTTAGTTCTCTTTTGCATTAAGCACATAAAATGTATTAGCTCTTTAAAACCAACGACGGAACTGAAACTGTGACCATTGTAAATGCAATGGAATGGAAGGCACCTAAACGTTTCTGGGACTGAAACCTCGAATTCTCACCCTTTTAATCATTTCGGAACGAGAACCAGTTGCATGTGGCGTAGAATGCCTGCCTTTAACGTGGAAGGTTCTAGGTTCGAATCCCATCAGTAACATAAAATTGTTTTTCAAAGGGTATCGCTTTTCACGAGGAATTGGCAATTCGAAAGTAAAGCACTACCATGAAAAACCATTTGGAATCGGCATAAAACAGTAGCCTTTGAAATGCGTTTGGCCTCGATATTAACATTGCTCTGTTGTGCCATCATTTTTATATATTTTTACGAGAACCAGAATTGCAGTAACCTTTAAACCGCTGCCAAAAGAAATGTAAGCTAAAAAAGAAACATGAGTCACGCTCATGAATTTAGGCCTAGGTCCCGATGACTGCGTCGACTTTGTCTTTTATTTCGAATTCGAGGGAGATTAAAGCCCATTTTCTTGTTTGTTCACTCCTTCGGAAGTTTTCTGACAAAACTTTAACCTTGAATAACTTTTGAAGGAGTGAATTTGGGAAAAGCCTAACAGAATAGGGTAGATAGTAAAGCTTGCGCTGTGGATTTGCCAGCATAAAAGAACACCTCTTCAGAATTACGGCGGGAATACCATCTGGACCAGCAACTTTATGTATGTACAGCTGCGGTCAAAATAATAGTAGTATAGAGCTTATGAAACAACAAAATTGAAGAAAAAAAACTGATCGGTCAATTCTAATTTAAAAAACCAATAACGTGGTTTTCAAAGTGGTGCTTACAAAAAAAAACATCAGTTTAATATTATTATCCGATAGTTGCAAATATTTTAAACAGATGTTGAAATTCAGCGGTCAAAAAAATAGTAGTGGTAAGAAAATCTGGTAAAGGTGTAGATAATGACCCCCGCGCGAATTTTAGGCTATTATTATTTTTGTGGCTAGAAAATGAAACTTTTTAATGAATTGTCGAAAATTAGGTCTGGACGACCATAATTGACTTCAAATTTTTCTGTGTGCCGGTGTAAATTTTAGGTTGGGGGGGGGGGGGGGGGGGGGGGGGGCACTCCTCACCCCCTCTAACTTTCTCCAACCCCCAAACAACTCCTGTTTGTTTTATTACATTCAGCAATTTTCGCGACACTTGGGGGACGGGGGGGGGGGGGATAACTTTTTTGAGGGGGGGGGGTGACCGCCACCTGTTGGCACTTGGATGTAGTTGTGGGGGCCACTCACTACCCCCTAATATTTTTCATCACCCCGAGAGAACTCCTTTAAATTTTATAAAATTCATCAAATTTCGTGAAATGGGGGTGTAACTTTTTTTGGGGGGGGGGGGGGGGGGGGGGTGACCGCCACCTGATTTCTTTTGGAGGTTGTTGTGTGGTCCACTCACTACCCCCTACAATTTTTCCCCACGCCGAAAGAACTCCTGTAAATTTTATAAAATTCATCTAAATTCGTGAAAGGGGGGGGGGGTGTAACTTTTTTTGGGGGGGTGACCGCCACCTGATTTCACTTGTAGGTTGTTGGGGGCGGGGTCCCCTACCACCCACAATTTGACCCCACCCCCTCCGGGGGTGGGGTCATTATCTACACCTTTACCGAAAATCTACCTTGAAATATTACGAAGTCGAAAAATTAGGTCAAAATTTTTATTTTTTTATTTTGGCTGAATGTTCGTACCTTTTATTAGTATTTAGTTGCATGTTCCTTGTTAGCTATAACAGCAGTACGAAGAGGTTGAACAGAGTTTATCAAGATTCCACACCTTCCTTTGCTTATCGAAGCTGTGTTGAAGCTTATTTTGCATCTAGAAAAATATTTTTTTACATCGCACAACAGGTTTTCGATGGGTTCAAGGTCCTGAGACTGTGCGGGCCACTCCATCACATCTACTCTACTTTCCTGGAACCATTGATTCTTGCTGAAAGGCCCATTTCAGTATCATTTCAACTTCAGTATACGGTAGCATTACTTCCTGCATTATCCTAACTTAGAGATGCTGATCCATAATGCCTTCAATTTTTCTTTATGGGTCCCACTCCGCAGAAGAAAAAACATGCCCATACCATTATGATTGTAAAGTGTGGATTATATTCGGTGTTTGGAGGTCTTCTTACATATTGACGAGATCCTTTTCCACCATATAAAACAATTAAAGTGTAACGAGTTTTCACTATCAACGCAACACAAAGAGGAAAAATACCAATCTGTGCAATGCTTTTACACACACCACTTTTATTTTGACCGCAACTGTATGCATGTTGAGATCTTTTAGAACTCTCGCAACCGAGCGAGTTAAAAAAAATATCTGCTTCATCGCAGAATTTACAGTCTCAAGCTCAGGCGAAACCAATATGCTATCCAGAAGTGTCAAATTAGCAGCAAATAGCTTCCAGCAAACAGGTTTGACGATGGAGTCAACATACGGGGGGTCATTGAAAACTAGCGTTGGGACCGAAAAGTAAAACCTCCAGTTTGAACACATTTCGGTTTTCCACTGATGGGTTGTCTTTCAAATTCTATTCAAAAACGCACTTCTCTATCCCACCTCAAGCCTTTACAGCTCGGTTTCCAAAGAATTAAAAAAAAAATCACGTGTTTTCGATAAAATAATTTGATTAATTCAAAGCTGCGGTAATAAACATTTTTTGGCATCAAAAAGTGTGAACTGTGAACTGCACTAACAAAAGTAGAAATAACGATATTCAATTGAAGCCGAATACAGCCGTTAATTCAAATAAGACGCGTTGCTGACTTCACCTCAGAAAAAACATTTGGCTCTCCGCATTACGGCTATTCAGTGATGTAGCACATGTGTACAGAATCATCATATTACCAGTCACCCTGTGAAGATACCAACGAAAAATATTTTACTTCCGATTCATGAATAAACATCCCGATTTCCCATTTTCCTTCCTTCCGCCGTCTTGGTTCCTTTTGTCATTTTTTTTAAATGCCACGTTCGACCCTTAAGAAACTGTTTTCACAAGACTTAAAAGTAAAGGAGTTGTTCCCCTTGTGGAAAAGATCTTCGCACAGCGAACATCTGTCGCTAATCAAAGTTCACCCCAAAATATTACAATTAAGAAGGGGACATAACTATTTCTATTTTCAAAAACAAGACGAATGTGCAGTTCACTTCATACACACACCATTTACGGTATGATCGCGTGTGAATTTTTAAAAGACGTAGGTACATAGGAATATTTTGTGTTTGATTCTTTTCCTTTTCACTGGGGAGGGTTTGTGCGGTGATGCATGAAAGGGAGAACGTCGCCGTCGGACTTCGGAAAAGGTGAAAAGGTTACTTTGAATACGTAGTTTTCTTGATTTGATGTTATGTACTTAGGTACGACGAATAAATTGTAGGTACACACAACATCCAGTAATATTTTTATGATCAAAAAATGGCACGCTACCTCAGAACAATGTCTCCCTAATTTTATAAAATACTACGTAAGGAGCTATGTATTCAAAAGTAAGGGCTGAGCGAGCACCATTAAAAGAAACAACTTTTAAGAAATTTACATTTCCAGTTTGATTGATATTTTCACTGAACATCTTAAAGAAAATCGGTTTCCTTTATCGAAATAATAAAATCGCAGCTCAACTCAACGGGAATTACAAGAAGTGCGACTGGATTTCGTACACAATTGTGCGGCTGTTGGTGAAATGTTTTAGGGGACAGCTAGGTAGGTATAGGTTTTCTTATTATGAAAACTAGGTTTAGAATGAACATTGTGATGGAAAAGAAAGAAAAAGTCCACAAATCGAAGGCCAATTAATCCCTATTCTGAAGACAAAGAACCTTAGAAGGGAAGCTGCGTGCGATGGGTATGCTCCCTGGACGCATGCACATCATTTGCAGATTAGGGTTTGGCACAAGGCTATACAATCGAATAATGAAAATTACTCTGGCGCCAAGCACATGCTTTTATTAAGAATTTCAAAGTTGATTTCTTTACTTCCATGGTGACACCTTTTATCGATGGTCATGTAAGGTCTTTCTTAGGAGCCATACTACAAGTTTTACTGATTATTCATCCATCCCATAGACAATACAACATTTTTTTGGTAATAACAGCTCAATGAAACGACAGTCGAAAAGCTGCAGCGCGCAATTCTCTTTGGAATAGGCAGCTGAGACAACTTTTTATTACATTTTTTGTGGATTTAACTTGTTTCTTTAATAAATAAATAGGATGGCGCCATAAAGCTATCGAAACCTCGGGAACAACAGATTTATAACGAGAACGAACGGGTAAGTTTTAAAAGCGCTAGTATTTTCTTCCCGAAGTAAATGCCAATTGATTACAAAAGGATAATACAATTAAAGACGTCAGACTTTTCTGTTTGCCTGCCATATTGATAAGTATATACCAAATTGTTGACGTGGGATCTCAGACGTTCGCATATTACCTACTCGAGATAAAAATTTATTAGCGAGCGGTGGCTCATTCCTTTATTCTTGGCGCAATAGTTAGGTTCAAGCGTTGTTTAGGATCAAACCCACGATACAGAGCTTCCATCCATCGGACATGCTTTCTTCAAACCATAACACGCAGAAAATCTATAGTGCATACTCCAACTGATCTACAGCTGCTTTGAAAAGATCGGCGTCAATGGTCAAGGGATATGCAGAAAGCAGAAGTATATTTTTGTTCATCGTAGTTGAATGGGGCATTCTGTCTGACAGTTACAGTTCTGTCTGAAGTTTACAGAAATAGTCTTTCCAGATCCTGAGTAGTGACTGCCAATCTATGATCTACGGTCTATACAGACTTGGCTTCCACGTTTGCCTCCCCCTGGCATGATCTCTTTATCTTATAATCTCATTTCTATCATGGCATCTTTCAATCGTCAACCAAATTGATCATGTTGCGATCGACGCAAGGCACTCTTCCAGTGTGTTAGATGTCCGAACTTTCCGAGGGACCAACTTTGACTCGGACCACTACCTTATTGTAGCCAAGGTACGAATGAGGATATCTTGCTCAGGAGCTGCACGAACTAACGCTGTGAAGAGCCATGCCGTCAGCATTAAGCATTGAAGACCAGTGGCAGCAATGCCAAGAAACCATCAGAACCGCTGCCTCTGGGGTTCTGGGTTTCACTCGGAAGAATGCAGACAGGCAAATGCAGCCAAACAAAAAGCACGACAAATGCTGATGCAACAACGAACAAGGGCTGCTTACGATCAGTAGGTATAACGAGATGGCAGCAATGCCAAGAAACCATCAGAACCGCTGCCTCTGGGGTTCTGGGTTTCACTCGGAAGAATGCAGACAGGCAAATGCAGCCAAACAAAAAGCACGACAAATGCTGATGCAACAACGAACAAGGGCTGCTTACGATCAGTAGGTATAACGAGATCTACAGGTGAAAAGAAGGTAAGAACACTGACTTCTCAAAAAGAAAAAGAAGCAGCATGAGAAGCGCTCGTTTGAGGAAATAGAGAGGTGCCATGACAGGAACGAGATTCGGAAGTTTTACGAAAAGGTAAAAAGATCCTGCCAGGGTGGCAAACCCCGAACTCAAGCCTGTAAAGACCAGCAGGGAAACATAGTTATAGAGTCACAATCGCTACTGAGGATCTGGAAAGAATACTTCTGCAGACTGCTTAACGGCGATGAGGACACAAATTCCGTTGTCAGGCAAATTGCCCCATTCAGCCTGGACGATGATCAAGAATGCCGTCCTCCCGACCTAGAGGAAGTTAAGCTTGCCGTATGCAAACTTAAATCAAATAAGACTGCAGGTGCAGATGGCCTTGATGCCGAACTTTTCAAGGCAGCTGGAGATCAGTTGAAAAGGAGCATGCACCAGCTGATCTGCATGATATGGTCGGAAGAAAGCATGCCCGATGAATGGAACCTCAGTATCGTATGCCCGATCCTAAGGAAAGGAGACCCTCACAATTGCGCCAATTATAGAGGGATAAGCCTCCTAAACGTCGCTTATAAGATCTTGTCTGCTGTAATATGTGAACGTCTGAAACCCCACGTCAACAACTTGATAGGTCCTTATCAATGTGGTTTTAGACCAGAGAAGTCCACAATAAACCAAATTTTCACATTACGGCAGATCTTGGAAAAAACCCGAGAACGTAATATCGATATTCACCATCTTTTTATCGATTTCAAGGCCACGTATGACAGTATCTACAGACACGAGCTGTTCAGAGCCATTTCCAGTTTCGGCATCCCTGCAAAACTCTTACGACTATGCAGGATGACTTTGGAGAATTCACGCTGCTCCGTCAAGGTCGGTAAAGAACTCACTGAGGCCTTTGATGTCGAAAAAGGTTTTAGACAATGCAACAAACTGTCATGCGATTTTTTCAACATCATACTTGAACATATTGTAAGAAACTCAAAACGTCAACACCAGAGGAACAATCTTTCAAAAGTCTGTACAATTACTCGCCTACGCAGACGATATTGACGTAATGGGAAGAAGGAAGCGTGATGTCATAGGTGCTTTTGCGAGTATTGAAACAGGATCGGCAAAAATGGGTTTGATGGTTAATGAGGGCAAAACGAAGTATATGTTGTCATCAAACAGGGACACAGAACATCGATGAATTGGACAAAACGTCACAAAAGACAGACATAACTTCGAGGCAGTAGAGGACTTCATCTACCTAAGATCCGTTATAGACACGGAAAACAACATCAATGCGGAGGTCAAGCGGAGAATAACTCTTGCCAACCGAAAGTTCGCACATCCATCACACCGACAGAGTAGCTTGCGTCGATTACAATATGGTTAATTTGGTTGACGGTTGATTGATCTGGGGATAGTCATGCACCTTTAAGAATTTTCAGATGCAGGAAGCGTCAACTACTAACGGCAAGATTTAGCCCCAAAGAAAAATCCATTAGTCCGTTTTCGGAGGTTTTGTCATGAAGGCTATGCTTATCGATAATATTTCCAAAGATATCCTCCTTCCCTAGTTTTGCGTTAAAATCGCGATTTTTTTTAGCACGTGGAAACAATCTTTGGAATTTTTGTCTTTCTCTTCCGCGTGTGGGCGCGTATTAGGTTAATGTTGGGGACTTTAGCCCTGAGCTTAGCAGACCTCAGCTCTCTCTTTTGATTGGCATTCTCATGGGCCACAACTCGTTAGGTACCCACATGATGAGAATGGGCATTAGCAAATTCGACTTATGTCGATGATACCTAGACGAAGAGGCGGAGGAAGGATCATTCCACTTCTTCTGTGAGTGTCCTAGCTTGGCTCACACTAGGAAAAAAGGTCTCGGAGAATACTTCTTGTACGAACTGGGCGACATATCTAGCCTCCCATTGAACAGCATCCTAAAACTTACTCACGGTTCCAAAGGGTTGAGTGGGGGTTCCCTATACTCCAATAACCCAGCCACCAGCCGAACCTTCTACCTCTCCAATCCTACAACTTCCTCATCTTTTGTTTTCCCGGGGAGCACAATGGATCCTTGAGATCCGAGTGAGGTGCTGCCACTTGTGGCTGCACCCCTCATCCAACCTAGCCCTGATGCGGATATTCATTTACTGGATAATCTGATAATCTTATCCCTGAGTCTACCTCTAACGACAAGGCCGCACTCAAAAAAGCGTTCCTTCTGTTGTCTGTAGTCGCAATAGAAGATTTCGAATATTTTTTTATGCTTTATGCCCATCCATCCATCGTATTTCTTGGATGACGATTATGTCTGCTTTGTAGCAGTCTAGGTCGTCCGCTACTTCTATAGCCGCACGTAATCCGTTAAGGGACTCATGTTCCACTTGCCGATCCGGAGGTCTTTGTCTTTTTTTCGTTTGCTGGGTCGTCAACGTTGAATCCGATAAGCTGTTGGTTGTTTCGAAACCATTTATATTTTACGTGGTGGGGTAGTTAACCCACGCACTACCCTAACCTAGAGGGCCAGGTCCTTTTGGGACAAAAAGGGCCGGAAAGTCGGATATCAGTGCCCTGCTGCAGGAGTGTGAGAGCTGCCATTGCCTCGCCAGGAGCCCATCCGTCACTATCTCAATACCCTGTTCTAGTATTGAAAGACCTTTAAACCAAATATGTCAGAGTAGCTCATTCAGGGGTTTTTGCTTTTTTTACAGCTGAAGTCCAACGTTGCTTCTGTAGGTCGAATTCGTCCGCTGTGACAACAATCCCAATAAGCTCTGGCAGACCACTGAGATTCGACAGTCATTGCTCGCAGAACATTATATTGCTGTTGCCAGGTCCGTCCGCGGTACCAACTTGGCACCAATCAGAGAGAAAAATATATCAACTTCAATCTTGTGTCCATGATTTAGAATCTAGATCAAATTTTCATGTTTTTATTCCAACGTAAGAGTTTCAGTTTTTTCCACGGGTATCGCCTTTCGTGAGGAATTGGCAAGTTGGTATTCATTGCCTTGAAAAGCGCTTTCTCGATTAACCGTTCGGAACCGGCAGAAAATTGTAGGTCCCTTCCATTCCCTCACAAGGCATGGTTGTGAGAAATGCGCTAGGCCCAGGGGCTCCTCGCTCTGTTGCGCCACCCTATTTATTTTTTATTTATTTTAAGAGTCTCAGGAACAAAGTATAACTTAAGTTTAGGGTAGGGATCAAATCGTTTATCTCTTTCAAAAAAAAAAAAAAAAAAAAAAAAAAAAAAAACAGGAAGCGTTTTTAATTTAGTTTTTAGAGCTGCACTTTCGCTATCGTTTAATTGTTTTCTTCTGTATTTTCGTTCGATTCATTAGTTACAGAAATTTCTTCAAAGTTTAGATTTTCAAAACCAAGAGCCTATTACTTCTAACCAGCGAAAAAGAGACATGCATGTAAATCTGAGGAAATTAATTGATTTGTTTGCTGCTTCGATATACTTCCATTCAACATTGCTAAACGAATCGGTCCTACATTTTCAGTTCCCATTGCACACGCACACAACCAAAAGGCAATGAAACATTTTTATTCTATCTGTCTGTTTAAAAGGGGTGTTTCGGAATTCCCATCATTCCATCATCTATTGCTTTAAATTAAGTTCCATCACTATCGCATGCACAAGCAAAGGCACATACCTACTGATACTATCTACTAAGCCTAACAAGAGGTGATAGGGGTTGATCTACACATAAAATACTGAGTAGAAATTCAGTCATCCCTTATGAAAATAAAACTCATTTATTATTCTACCTCAATGCTTTACCTTCGGCAAAGGTAAAGGTAAAGGTAAAAAGAAGTTCACACGATAGAGTTCTTGTTCCTCAAAGAAAAGTTAAAGCAAAAGAAGGAGACCAAAATATCCTATGGACTGTGAGTTGCATCCGCATGGACATTCACAGTTCAGAGACATTCAGAGAGTGGTTTTCGATCACTGAAGTATGTCTTGCAGTGCGGCCGTGATCAGTTACGATTGGATCGCAGATGTGTAAAGACCACTCATGGTGATGTTATGATAACACAACATAAAATACGATCCGGGGTTGTTTCGAAAATGAAAATGTCGTAGTCGGGAAAAAATAGTTTGTTTTTATTTTTATGTTACGTTATGTTTACTTGTTTGTTTGTTTTTTTTAAATGTGTGCAAGAGTAACATAAATTATTATTTATTTGAATTTTGTGGTTGACAATTATAAGTGCTTTAGTTCAAAAGAAAGAAAATTGACACAAAAACAATAAGAATCTACATTTACCTTTGGATACCACCGCTCTTGGATTATATCTTCTCAATTAAAATGGATTACAATATAAACTCGAATTCTGACGACGATTTCGATGGAAATTGCAATAGCTATAGCAATGAAATGAATAACAATAACAACAATAACCAAACCAGAAACCCCAATGGGCTATCGAAAGCTGAACTAAGGAGGGTAAGTTTTTCAAAAAGTTGCTAGTGCCATTTTTCAAAAAGAAAAAAACAATCATTTCTGTCGAAAATTTTAATATTTAATGGAAATAGTGTGAAGTGGGACAAGAGGAGCCGAGATTTTAATGAAGGGAAGAGGTGGGCTCTTCTGTTTGTTTTGTGATAAAAAAAACTAGGAAGAAAGTATCTAATAATATATGTAATTGCAAGAGGGAATGAAGGTTATTCCATGACTTTACTTTAATATGGTTGAACGATCTGTTGGAAAACTTTAACAATTTTTTGAACTAAACAGTTTTTTTTGTTTTGTTTAGGTCACTTATTTAAGTTGAAAAACAAATGGGGACTGTTATCGATAAATATTCACTGGTTACAATGCGAATTCAGAAATATTGTGTAAGAATGATCCTCGAAAGTTGAAGTTATCGTGAAGGAAGGCTTTTAGAGCAAACTTGGGCGTCACTTCCCAATATTTTTTCTTGTTTTCATTTTCCTAAAAAAAAAAATGAATGATCAAAAAATTATTTCGTTTTCGGACTTTAAGTGGACCGGCGCGGACAGTTATCTAAGGATGTTCTAAGCAAATTTTATAAATACGACTGTAGATGTCTCAAAAATAAAAGTGCCTAGCAGGAACGTCCACTGCTATCGTTACTATGCTCAATAGGGATGCATCCTATATTCGTTAAAAACGCTGGGTAGTATT
Source organism: Melanostoma mellinum (assembly GCA_914767635.1). Lineage (NCBI taxonomy): Eukaryota > Metazoa > Arthropoda > Insecta > Diptera > Syrphidae > Melanostoma > Melanostoma mellinum. The sequence continues at coordinate 51,230,322 of OU612060.1, read as the reverse complement.
GGCAGAACTAAGAGATATCTCTAATCTTGGTTATCCATCAACTTTTACGTTCCTGGTAAACCACAGCGATCCTGTACAGTCTAATTGTGCGTTATACGCCAACAAATTAATAAATTTCGAGACAACAGGGACAGGGGTCGAATTGCAGCTCACGTTATCGAGTAACTCCTGCCGGAACTATGTGAGTTTGGTTTTACAGCTCACGTTATCGATCAATCTAGTATCACAATTTGCCATTCTCTCACTAGTAATCCAACGGATCTTCATTCAACGCATGAAGTTCTCACTGAATAAGTCTTTAAGTCTATAGTCAAACAAATTTGTGATACGAAAGTCCTTTAATCACACATCCACCGGAAGACAATCACAACCGTCATCAATTAACAAGAACTCTTTTAACAACAGCACTTGAGTGCATTTAATTTTTTAACTTTTTGAAATTCTCACTCGTCCTTTTGTAACAAAGAAATGAATCTTGCTAATACGAAAAAAAATTAAAACATGCTAAACCTTAAAGAGACATCAGCGCCATTTCTGAATTCATAAAAACTCTAAATATGTCAGTGAATATTCGCTATAAACTTGTAAAATTTTTAAATAGATATGCGATACGTAAGATCACGTGTGCTGTAATCTCAAAATTGTTACTCACTCACTCGATCACTGGTGCAACTCACGCACTCGATGACTTAAGCTGTAACTTGGTCCCTGGACTATGTCGTTGATCGATATTTTCAAGGGACAAAGTGCTAAGGAGTTTTTTTCACAACTTTATAGTCTAAGATTGGGTCAGTTCCAGTTTCGGAATACCTCACAAGCGTAGGGCGCTTTTTTTTGGACTATTTTTTTTTCACTCCCATCCGGAAATTTTGTGGAAAATACCTAAAAAAGAAATTCCCTAAAAATTTGAGCCCTTTATTAACATTTAGTACTCGCCCAAGGCATGCAAAGATTTTCCATATAAAATACACGTAAACTTAAACTTTTTTTCTTAAAAATTCTACAGTTCGAGGCATTTTATGGTATAGTGTTAGTGGGTTTTCTTTAGAATTGAATGCTCTACAAAAGTGCTATTGCGGTGAAGTCGTAACTCACACTGGCGAGGTAGTACCAGTCACCAAATCCAATTTTTTCGTAATTTTTTTTGCCCCTATCTCGTAAATGACAATAGCTCCAAAAAAAGTATTGTGCAAACTTGTAGAAAATTCAATTTCCTACAAAAAAGTTCTAAGAACCAAATTGCTAACATCGATATTTATTAAGATATTATGGGCTTTTATTGAGCATTTCCACCTGCTAACCCAGAGGTTCGAGGTTCGAATCCCAGCTGAGGCAAAAATGTTTTTTCACGGGTATCGCCTTTCGCGAGGAATTGGCAAATCCTCCCTTGGTAAATTCATTGCCATGAAAAGCGCTTTCTCAATTAGCCATTCGGAACCGACAGAAAAGTGTAGGTCCCATCCATTCCCTTGCAAGGCATGATTGGGAGAAATACGCTAGGCACTAAGGCTCCTCGCTCTATTTTGCCACCTTATTTATTTAGACACAAGGGAGAAGGGAGAGTTGTGATCCTTTCGAGATCACGATGCTTGTTAAGTCGTAAAGTAAGAAAGAAGAGGTTGAAATCCTAGAAAAATTGAACTGTTTCTCCACGGATATGATTTTTAGTAAGATTTCTAAAAATACTACATTGTCATGAAAAGAGCTCTATCACATAACCGTCTGGTAGCAAATATTTTGTAGGCCCACTCCTTTCCGCACAAGGTATGATTAGGAGAGACGCCATCGGCTCCGAGGTCCCCAAGTTTGTCGTGCGACCCTATTTATCTACATACATAGGGAGGCGCAACAGAGCGGGGAGCCCCGAAGCCTAGCGCATTTCTCGCAACAATGCCTTGTGGGGGAATGAGGGGACCTCCACCACAATTTATTTATCTAGTGTTAAAAATATTTTGGGAATGTTTATCAGAAAAATGTGACAACCTCTTCACTCTTCGCTTTTTTTCTAGAAAAAATACCTCTTGTCAAAATTTTAAGAAGTCTTAAATCTGATCTGATCTGAGTGCTGTCCAGCCTATTGGGAACGTTTGGGTAACAACCATCATTTTAATCTCTCGCTTACCATTTAAAATAAGATATGGGGCATTAATCGCAGTAATGGCTACATTACGAAGAAGAGCTGGATGGAGCGAAATATTTTTGTCTGCAAGCCAAGGTTCCACTTCAGCCCGAAACTATTTCTGGAATGAAATCGAAAAACTAAACTCTTTGAGTCTTGTTGGGGTTAAAAGCCATCACGATATACCTAAATGCAAAATTGCCAATGGAATTATAAGTTAAGGATCTCAGAACCTAAACCAGCGCCTGGTCTGGGTCGATCCCCATTCCATCACTAATTCGATATGTCAAGAGCACAACCGCCTGGTCGTACCCTTATAGGCCACAGCCACAAACTGGGCGACAAACCGAAAGACCAGCAACATTAGAACAAAATTGAAAGCTAAGCGGAAGAACGATACCGCTAAGTTTTCAATTTTTTTCTAATTCAGTCGCTTAGCTTTATAAGTTTAGTTTTTAATCAAAGACAAGTTGAAAATGTGCGATAATGTTTGCCTTAAACTATCCCTATCATTCTCCGTTTACTACAAAGATGTGCAAATGTATTTCACCTTAAATACAGCAAGGAGAAGGCTGGTTGCAAGCCGCTTCCTACCAGCGGCAGCGACTGGCAGTAGCATCAGCAAGTAAAGGGTGTGACGGCGGCGGCGGCCGGACTATATACTATAAGCTAATACTCGCCAATCTCCAACAGTAAACAGCAGTAGAAACAGACAGCCATATAAATATTGGGGTCAAAACTTTATTGGCTATGAATAAATAAATTAAATAGGGTGGCAAAGGAGCGAGAGGTGCCCCAGGGCCTAGCGCATTTCTTACAATCATTGCCTTTGTAAGGGAATGGGTGGGACCTACAATTTTCTGCCAATTCCGAACGGTTAATAGAGAAAGCGCTTTTCATGGCAATGAATTTACTATCGGAGGAATTGCCAATTCCTCCCGGAAGGCGATATCCGTGAAAAACATTTTTGCTTCTGTTGGGATTGGAACCACGAACCTCCCGTTTAACATTCTGTTTTTTTGGTTTTTCCTATCCTCCTAACATCACGATGATGGTTAACCCGAAAAGGAAGAAGTACATGCCAAGTTCTGTTTTATTATTATTCGAAAATTGTTTCCGAATTTAAGTTCCTCAGGCCTCACTCTCCCCTTTTTCTTATATTTTGGAGAACTTGTCACAATGCTTTGAATTGAATTCTTAGCTCAGATAAAATTGGGAACAAGTTTCAGAATCCCTAATAAAATTTTTGATCCTCCGCACACTAAAACCACTGTGAGTGACGGAGAGAAACTAGGCCTAATGCTAGCCCTTTATTGCCCCACGTAATCAATTAGCAACCGTGTTACCCGAACTTCAGACAAATTACGCTTGCGCGCCTGAGTGATTAGAACAAAAAGGAAGAAGGGGGTAGTTTAGTGCAGAAACTTGTGTAAATCATAATAGCACATAAAACGCCAACTCCGATTCCTAATTTTATAAATTTAAAAAACTTTTTTTCTTTATTTTTCAGAGTAATAAACCGATAATGGAGAAGCGGAGACGTGCCAGAATCAACCACTGCCTGAACGAACTTAAATCTTTAATATTGGAAGCAATGAAAAAAGACGTAAGTTGAACGATTTTGAAAGTAATTAGATTGCTTGCAATTCATATGCCCTTTTCCTACAACACCCATAACCCCTTGTCTGTCTACTATCATAGCCAAACCACTTACAACCCTTTAAATGACAGAGGAAATGACACAAACTGTTTTGATTTGTTTTGTTATTATTTCTCACACTCCCAACCCAAAACTACTTAAGGCCAATTCATTGTATTTACCGTCTACCAATAATGCACTCAATTTCGTAATAAAAATAAATATTGACCCAAAGAAATCAGACCAAATACCGCAGCGGTAAACAGGTAGATAATCCCACACCACACTAACAAGTGCATTTATCTTGAGATCTGCCTACCTGTAGGACCTTTAGGTATTCTTATAAAAAAAAAGGACGACGATATGGGAACCTTGAATCATTTCTAACCAACAGACCAGACAAAGGTTCACTAACATTTCGCACGACCTTAAGAAGCGCCTTCATCACGATCATCACGATGTCGGTGTTCGGTGCAGCACCTCAGACAGACAAGTGAATAAAGAAGAATGAGAAATATGATCATCATCAGTGTGTTCCAAGGAACCTCGAGCTGGACCGAAAAAAGATAGAGAACAGTTACAGAGAAAGAAAATGTTGATTTTTCTCTGTTTTGTGTGTGTGTGTGTGTGTGTTGCTGGAATAAACGTTTTCCTTTTGCTCAAATCATTTGGCTTTGTAAAAATTTATTTCCGATGAGAATTTTCGTCTTCACTTGTTGTTCTTTTTTTTTTGTTGTGTAAATTTTTTTCTTTTGTTTTCGATTTCATGCACTTGACTCGGTGGATTCGTTCCCATGCATAAAAAAGGTTTATAGAGTATATGATAAGTAGGATGAAGGAATGCCTTTATGCGCTGAAAGGATCTAGTTAGGCAAGGTTTTCTCGTGTGAAAAACCCGTGGGAAGTGTGGGTTACTATTTTTTTTGGAATTTCAGTTCCGTTTTATAACCGGATTCGGGGACGTATGGAAATATCCTTGAAGAAAGATCGATAGATTTTTACATCATAAACATGACAATGGCTATGCCGTTTGAAATACTTAGTGACTGTTATTGGTTTATAGGGGGTCGGGTCCGTGTGACATGGTACCTGTGTTTTCAAGGATTTTTGTGGTGCTCACGAGGGTGTTTTGTAGACAAACGATGGTTTGAGCATCATAATTGGATATGCCCTTCGAGTTTTTTTTTTTTATGGCAACAAATAGTGGTAATGATTTGAGGTGCTACGGTCAAATGTTTGTGTTTATGTCTTTATGGTTAACAGCCATGATCTCATTAATGAGAAATTTCAGGTAGAGTGCTATGGTGTAGATCGTGTGAATCCCCAGGAGGGACTATTTGGGACAAAATTAGGATTATCCCTCGTTTATTCGTCAGAGTTGCTTTAGAAAAACAAATTTTGCTTGATCCTTTACAACACACAATTTTAGTTTTACGATGGAAATAATTATTTTAAGTGGAATGTTTGTTGGGATTGTGAATGCTCGAAGGCTAAACATCAAACTAGCAAAAGTGCTTAGTGAGCTCATAAAAAATGTCTATTTTCATAGAACTGAAAAACATAAAGTGTTTTGCTCTTCTTTTTTTCGCCTATGAGTTTTACAAGATGCAATCAACAGATTTATGGAATCATTTTTGAAAAGCAGTTAATACTTTACGACGGTTCCTTCGTTCTTTGACTAATGGGAATACCAGAGTTTTCGTCCATCACTACATGAAAGACTTGCGTAACTTGAAACTATGAGGAAATCTGCCTCTTGTATAAGAGGCAGGCAAAGAGAATGACTTTGTTTTCAGACCTGGCAATCTTGAAGGACGTTGAAGTAGTCATGAAGCGAGGAAGTCAGAGCTATTAGGATACATATATTTTGAAATGGCAGTTCGAGTAAATATGGTTAAAGATTTGGACAATGGATAACAATCACCATTCAATATAAAGTTACTACGGAAAACGTTGTCTCACCTTTCGCAATCGGCATAAAATCGTATGCCCTTGAAGTTCGTTAGGCCTTGAGATTCAGCGAGCTTTGTTGCGCGACTCTGTTTATTTTTAATCATTTAGAGCAGCCTCTATTCCCTTACAAGGGATGGTTGGGAGAAATGCGCTAGACCCGGGGCTTCCCGCTCTGTTGCGCCGCCGCGCCGCCCTCCTTATCTTATTTATGCAAGTGAAAGTATAACCTCCCGCTTTTCATCATGCAAATGAACTACAAATTTTTAATCGAGTTTCTCGACAAGTTGTTTAGTTTCTTTCTCTGTGAAAGAAATCAAATTGCGCCAGATGCTCTAAAAGGCCAGAGCGAGTGGGTTGGACCCAGAAAAGAAAAAGAAAAAAATTTTATGAGATGGGAGAAAACGTCTATCTCTCCTAATTAGGTTGCGAAATTGGCTTAAAATAAAAAAATCAGAACTAAAAAACGCAACGTACAATTGCGTTTCTAGCTCGTCGTAAAGTTAGTTTTTTGTATAATTTTAAGTGAAATTGTAGGTAAGTGTCGGTTAGTCTTCCTCCCGATTGTAGGTTATTCTATGCATGGGGCCAACAATATACTGAATTCGTTGCAATTGTCTGTTCCAGGTGCCTTTTTCTTTCCTCCATCGCGATCGTGTCTGAACGTTTTATGATATTTCCTTTTTGAGGGGGTGGTCCTCTGGACATCTCCTTTCAACATGACACTACCAACTGAACCGGTCGTCACGTATTTTTAAGAAGATGGCACTTTTGACGAAGTAGTCGGAACCATTGAACAGTCAATAAATTATAAAGAGTACACTACACGTTGGCTGCATTCTTCCATATAGAAGGGCCTTCAACAACATTGAATACAGTGCCATTCGCATGGCATTAAGCTCCATAAATATCGAGCCAACGCTATCAAATTGGATCGACTCCATGCTCCAAACGAGAATAGTCAAAACAGAAATGGGTGCAAGCCACACCTCAAAGAGGAGTGTTATTCCCGCTACTCTGGCTCCTAGTAGTTAACCAAATCCTGGTTAAACTTGACAGGAGCGGAATAAAAGCAGTAGCCTGTGCTGATGACATCGTCATCATGACCTCGGGAAAATTCACAACAACCCTTTGTGAACTCCTTCAGACAGCTCTAAACGAGCTCCCCAGCTGTGCAAAAAAACTGTGGGCTAAATGTCAACCCTACAAAAACAGAACTCGTTCTATTTACGAAGAAACGTAACATTCCAGATATATATCCACCCTCCATTAATGGTATACCAATAAACTTATCTGGTACGGAAAAATATCTCGGAAATGTCCTTGATCGTAAACTTAACTGGAAAGAAAATTTAAAAGAAAGAAAAAGGAAAGCTTAAATTGCTTTCTACACTTGTAGTAGAATTTTCGGAAAAAAATGGGGACCTGGTCCCAAAACTATTCACTGGATGTATACATCCATAAAAAGACCAACCCTCACATATGCCTGTCTAGTCTGGTGGCCATCATTAGAGAAGGCTTCAAACATTAAGACCATGACCAAAACCCAAAGGCTTGCATGCATTGGCTCAATAGTGCAGTCAATGAAGCATTTTAGGTCCGAATTTTTTTACTGTGAACCGATTTGCATGAAATTTTGGAATTAGGCTCATCTCACCCTTAACTTCAAAAGTAAAAATGATTTGAACACCGCCACCACCCTGGGGGTGGTTGCCACCCCTTTTCGGGGGTGAATTTTTTTTCTTCAAAATAACCTCGGATATCGATAAAAGGCCTAAAAAAAAAAATCAAATATAAAGTTTTTCTTTAAGTCCAATACTTTTCGAGTTATTGGCAATTGAAAATTCGCAATTTGTTCACGTTTTTCATCTATTTATTGCAAATATCTCCAAAACTATACGTTTCATCGAAAATTTTATAAAAAACAAAATTGTAGCAAACAAAACAATAAACAATTTGGTTTTTTATAAAGTATTCTAAGAACAATATTAAGCTAGATATAAGAAACCAAAGCCATTTTTTATTTTGTCTGAAATTTAATCGTTGTGGTCAATGCCATTTAGCGGCGAGCAGATGCATTTTATGCATTCTAACACCAGAAGATGTTTTGTAGTGCTTGAAATAAGCTTTAAAATGAGCACTATTAAAAATCTTTTGCACGTAAAATAAGTGAGCTGTAGTGCAAATAAGGAGAGCATCTAATGTTTTTTTCTTTTAAATCAATGAGTTTTTTTTGCAAAATTCAAACAGATGAATTGAAATACAAAACAGAAATTCTCTAGAAGAGAAATTTTTCCTAAAATCGTGATTTCTAATGATTAAAAATAAAATGTTTAGAATAATAATTGTGAAAATAAAATTCAAATAATACTTATATTAAGAATTGAAATTCATATAAAATTCATAAATTAAATTGAAATTTTTGGAATATCTTATCTAAAACTTTAAAAATCCGTACACATGAAAGTTTGATGATGAATAACTTTTGAACGGTTAATTTCAGCGCTAAAACATAAAACACCATTTTTATAGAACAGTTAATTTCGATTTAAAATTTCTGTTGTGCATTTTGTAAAAGTCATTTTTTGTCGAGTTATAAAATTCATAAACAAAAATGAAATTTGTCTTAAAATAATCAAAATTAAATCCTTAATATCTTTCAAATGGTTAGATTTACGTAAAAAATACAAGATACCTTTTTTGTAGAGCATTAAATTTCCTAAAATATCCTTTTGAAAGATTTTTTTGATCAATCGATTTATGATGAGGTATGAATTTTTTTCTATTGGACTGAGAAAAATATACAAAATTGCGATGCGGAGGATCTAAATATTAAAATTAAGAGCTCACTCATACTTTTTGAAAATTTTTTTAAGGTGTCTAGCAACTAATTTTTCCGTAGCATTTGTAAAAAAAAAATAATCGACTCTTTTGACCCACTCCAATACATATATGTATTCGTTCTGTGATGTTGCCGTGTCAGTGAGAGAACGGGTTGGCCTAAGTGTTGAAAATATGGATGCTGTTCAATTGTCCGCAGCAAACGATTAAAATCAGTCAATTCCACTCCGCGGCATACAAATAATCGACCGCTGCAAAGGCATACATCCCCGCGGTGGCCATATGAACAAGCTCCATTAATGAATATTTTGATTGTATCTACTTCAAACCGATAGTAGGGTTTTTAAAATATCCCAATTTAAGTTTAAGAAAAGAATATTCAAGTGCTTATTGGAAAACCCGGTATAAGAGTTCTTACGTTAGCTCTTTTGTTTGTATTTTTTGTGATGAAAAAAAAGCAGAAAACCTTGTCCAACTTTTTTTTTGAAGACTGGTAAGAAACCGTGCTTAATGACTTTTAATTGACTCAAAAAATAAAGCCTAAGACTTTGATTTAAAGCAGACTCTTTTTTGCGAAAAACACAGCAATGACTATTTTGGATAGAAGTGACTGGGTTACTGAAAAAACAGAAACTAGACAGTGAATGTTTTTGATTTTAAGCTCGCTTGAACTGCCGAAGAAGAATTCTCTCAAAAGCACACGAGCAGAGATGGAGTGGGATAGTCACATCTTCCTCTTTGTCCGTGACTCTCTATTCGCACTATGTTCGAAAGCTTTGATTCCCTTGATTCCCAATCAATATCCCTGGAAAATGCAAGCATTTCCAGATTTCTTAAGAAAAACGAAAAACACATACTTTTCATATTCATTTCGCTGAATACACCTAATTTTTAACATATTTGATTTTTTTCCTTACAGCCAGCACGTCACACGAAGCTTGAGAAGGCCGACATCCTTGAGATGACTGTGAAACACTTGCAATCCATGCAAAGGCGACAACTGTCCATGGCTATTCAAACCGACCCAACAGTTATCCACAAGTTCAAGACTGGCTTCGTTGAGTGTGCCGATGAGGTTAAACGCTACATTGGTCAATTGGACAACGTCGACACTGGAACCCGCCAGCGTCTGTCAAACTATTTGAATAACTGCGCCAACAGCTTGGAGCAAATTGGCTCGTTCACAAATTTTTCCAATAGCTTTCGATCGCAGACAACACCAAATTTTGTCAACCCAGCAGTTATTCCCACCCAGATACCATTCCCAGGGCCACATGATGCTAACAACAACCCCAACAACACAGGCCGAGTTCAAATGGGTGGTGTTAATCTCATCCCATCACTCCTCCCGTCTGGAGAATTTGCTCTTATCATGCCAAATGCAAACATTAAGAAACCAAATGAAAATGATCCATCATCATTCTGCATACCAAATATACCACCGACAAGTAATGTTGATTTCATGACCGGCTATCCACGTGCAAGTGCATTTAGTAAGCCATCTAGCAAAAGTGCTGCATATCCAAATCGGAACAATTACGAAATCAACATATCAGTTCAACCATCAGCAACGACAACAACTAGTCCACCACTAAGTCCGATCTCATCAATTTCTAGTCACGAAGAAGATTCAGTCATGCACACCAGCTCAGACTTTGCATCTCGTTCAATAACTCCACCTTTGGACGGTAGTGGCAGCAGTTATTCTGGAGGTTTCACTACTCCTTCCAGTTCTGAATCAAGCAAAGTATATCCTCGTACTATGCATATGGTGCAACAGCCACAAGTTACTTCAAGCAGTGAAGGTGCTTTCTCCTCAAAACGTTTGTTTCCATATTCCTCAAGCAACAATTCTGCCGAACCTTCGATGAAAAAAGTCAAATGTGAACCGAGGGAAAATATCGATAGCAATGGAAATCTGAAGAAAGAACATGAAGAATCAACTGAGAACATGTGGCGACCCTGGTAGATAGTTCTGTTACCTCAAACCAAAAGTTTCAAATATTCCAAATCGTGTTTTGTGTACCTACTTCTTAAGTTCAATCTAAGCATTTCTTCTCCAAAATGTTTTCTTTTTCGCTTTCACTTGAGTTTGTTTGTTTAAAAATTAAGAAAAAAATTAAGTTTTAAAGTCTAAGCCAATACTTGTTTGTATGTTTTCCTTTTTCTTCTTTTTTAAGTTCAAGTTTTCGTTTTGACACATTTCTTTTTATAAATTATGTTTATCTGTGATTTTTATTTGTATAGTTTAAGTTTTGGACTCACAACAATGAAGACATACAAAACAAAATTATTTTCTTTGTTCATTGATTTGATTCACCTATGACCATCTACCATTGTTTTTAGTTAAATAAAATGAGATTTGAAAATATTAACCGCATTGGCTTTTCATAAAGAAAAAATAAGTTGTTTCATTTTAATTTGAAAATCTTGTTTAAGAAAATAATCACTATTCGAAGTGAATCTGTGTATGTCGGTAATATACACAGATTCACTTCGAATGAATAGCAGAATAGTGATTAGTGAAAATTAAAGAAAAATTCCCCCCGATGAATAGCAGAATAGGGCTGAATGTTTTCTTTTCGGTATGACTTATCCTGGACCACTCTTATTATATCGAGCTCCATTTCAGCAACCAAACGTGATAAATTTTTCTTTATGCCCGCTCCCATTATTCAGGCTGCGGAGCTGGTGGAGTAAAGTGAAAGTCGTAATCTGAGCCCTTTCCCCTGGGTTGTTGTCCTGGCTAAATGTAAAACTCCTTAAAATACCCATTCTCTCAGCACTTTGTCTTAAATTTTCTCTCAGAATGTTTAAATAGTATTCCTTATTCATAATACCGTCTATAAACACCAAATTTCATAAGCCTCTTGGCGATATGCACCCCCAACTATTACCTACCCTTCTTCATTCTTAACGTTGCATATCGTAAAGCTTTGTGAAGTAAAGTGATGGGACATTATTTTTTTTAATGAAAAACGTGGAGAATAATCACCCTTATTACGAATGGCGTTTTAATAAAACGCCAATAAGATGACTTATTTCTAGTTGCCACAATTTCCGTTTAAATAAAAAAACTTTTGAGGGAATGGTTAGAGCACTAACTGAGCAACAGATAGAGGTTCATGAAAACAAAAATTATCGCGGAAGGAGCTCTGTCATTTTTCAGGCGTTAAAGTGAAACGCCTATCGCAATAAGGGTGAATACACTTATTTATAAAGGAAAACCAAATGAAAAATACAAGTCTAACATTTGTTACGTAAAATACTCAAAAAGGATATTTAATGATAAAAACCGAATTTTAATGGCACTCACTGTAGCTTCATCCTGTCCTCTGATTTAGACACTAAAATGCTGGCCATTGACTTAAAACTAAGGAACAGATATACCATAGAGACAATTTTCTACTGGAATGTCATTATCCTGTATCCTCAAACTCTGATCTAATCTCTCAACAAAGCAAAAAATGAAGGATGCTATTCTTAAAAAATAAAATATTAAATAGGGTGGTTAACAAAGCGAGGAGCAGCGGGACCTACCGCAATTCTCTCAACCATTGCCTTTGTGAGAGAATGGAAGGACCTGCAATTTTCTGCCAGTTCCGAACGGCTTATCGAGAAAGCGCTTTTGATGGCAATGAATTGGCTAACGGAGGACTTGACAATTTCTTGCGAAATACGATACCCGGTGAAAAAACATTTTTGGCCTCTGTTGGGATTTGAACCATGAACTTCTACGTTAACAGGAATATATGATAACTATCACGCCACGGGCACAACAATCTTAAGGTTTCTTTAAAAGAAGCTTTGAGCTGGTATGTTTAGCTAGACCACCGCTTAGTAGATCTACAGTTCCGTTGTGCAACACTGAAATACAGAAACTTCGCAGGATAACCAAACGTCTTCTGAATAGATCTCTCAAAAACAAACTAGAGAGCGAGTGGAACGTGTAGCAATCAAAACATATGGTGAATTCGACGACCTAAGAATGCCTCTTTTCTGTTAAAACATTGAAACACTCAGTAAAATTAGTCGACTTTCCAAATCCTTTAAAAGGAGCAAGATAAACAAACTGGAAACACTCTGGAAATCAAACGATTACCATACCGAGTCAAAAGCAGGTACACACAGTTTTATGCTGGAAGCCAAATATCTTTATATATGGGTCCGTATTAAAAAAAATTATTCTCGTAATTCATATATCGGTCTGTCGTGAATATGGTTGTTGCTGGTTTCAATTTTTTATTTCGCGTTACGTAATTCGTATTACAGGCCAAAGCAGTCGTAAATGAAACAAAAATCAAAGATATTCATGGATCATGACACAACATGAATTGATAAAAGGATATATAAAAATAAGGGCTTCAACGAACAAACCTATAATTCGAAGGTGATCAAACGCTTAGGAAATCAATTAGGGTTATACAAGCCGTGCCAAAAAACATCCGAAGCGTACAGGATAACTTGGTGAACGCCAAGTTGAAACAACAAAACTACATTCGATACTCCGAAATATCCGTTCGCCACAGGATATGAGTTGACAATAGATCTGTTCGTTGAAGCCCTGGGGTTGCCCTAGGGTCACCACAAAGCGTTTTTTGAGAAACCTAAATTCGCCCTGAATGTCAAATTGAGTGTTATTTGAGCCATAGGTTTGCCATAGGTTTTCCCCCAACTCGCCCTTGCTTTTTGCTGTGGCGATTTGAGGGCTGTCAAATGACAAGTATTTCTTTTTTAATGACAGGGATGTGTTGTGATTTGTGGTTTAGCGTTTTGTGAGGACTGGGAAGCCCAGGATTTTTTGACAACTCATAGGGTTGTCAAGAAAACCTGGGTCAACCCTGGGAAAAGTTCAACGAACCTAATATTAAATTAGCTTGTGTAAACGAAACAAGCAACACCAAGTAAAAGGCAGAATCATACAGTCGTAAGTAATTTGACAAAATTGTAAAGATGTATTCATAACAAAAGTGGACATCTAACCCGGGGGCTACACGATCAAGATATGGTAAGCCATTTACAATACATTCGAACTTTCTTACATACACACCCAAACTTTTCGAAATTGAAACCCAACTGGTATGGAATATTGAAAGCCACCCGAGAGGCAGTTTCAGTAGCCATGAAATTGACAGCTTCGTCAAATACCCTCAAAAAGAGAAAAGAGTGCCTGGAAAAAAACTTTGAATTTCAAATTTCTTGTGGGTGCCATTTTGAAAATATATAATGACATGTCGATTAAAAGCCATTTGCCTAGCAAGTTGTAAGTCGCCTACGTCACAGCCGAAACACGAACAGGAATTTGACATAGTGTATATGTAGGCTGATGGCTTACCATATCTTGATCGTGTAGCTGCAGGGTTAGTTCAGTAGCCATGAAATTGACAGCTTCGTCAAATAGCATCAAGAAGAGAAAAGAGTGCCTGGAAAAAAACTTTTACAGTCGTATTTATAATCCCATTCCAAAGTATGTCTAACTTTGGACAGCTCTTAGAACAGTGTCCAACTCCAAATCGTATTTATAAACACTTTCATAGCTGTCTAAGAAATGTCTAACTTTAGACACCGAAATTGGCTGTCTAAACTATGGCTAAAGTGACCATTGATACAGCAAAAAACAATTTTGTTGAACATGTTATAAAACACTGTTGAGAGTGTTAGGATTGAGAAAATTAAGTAGTTTGAGGTGCAAAAATACTACTTTCAACAATTACATTTATAAATTGCACAAATTTGATTATGAGACTTGGAAAAACTGAAACACAAAGTCAAATCAGTTGTTTTTTTTTTTTTTGGTCAAGTTCAAGTCCTACGCCACTCTCTTTCAGAGCCTTATAGTTGTTGTACTCGTATACCAAAACACAGACAGTGGTACTGCACGGATACATCATGAACGCTGCCATTTAGTTTTTCATTCGAAGTTGACAGTTTTAGGGGTTGTTTGGACAACTGTTGGAATGCATTTATAAATACAAAATTGGCTAAGCCTTGCCTAACTCTTTAGACACCGCCTAGCTGGACAGTTGTCTAAGGATGTTCTAAGCAAATTTTATAAATACGACTGTAAATTTCTAATTTCTTGTTGGTGCCATCTTGAAAACATGTAATGACATGTTGATTGAAAGCCATTTGCCTGGCAAATTGTAAGTCGCCTACGTCACATCCGAAACACGAAAAGGAATTTGTTATTTTGTCTATGTAGGCTGATGGCTTACCATATCTTGATCGTGTAGCTGCAGGGTAAGTCACCTATGGATATTTACTTTTAATCAGAGATTTCCTTCTTTGGGAGGTTTTCTAAGATTTGGGGTTAGTTACTCAGCTTTACGAAAAGCCAGGCAATAAAAACGAAGCCCAAAACATAGACCGATCATGAATTACGAAAATGATAAATAAAACGAACATTGTTTTCGTAGGTACATTCAAAATTTGAAATTAAAATTAGCAAGTATGAGCCAGGACTCAGGAGAAGTATGGACAAACTTGATTTGAACTTCAAAAACAATTTATAAAAAAAAACTACAAAAATATTACATACCATAAGGTCAAGACGTTTTAGAAAACATGAAGCGTCTCTGAATGTTGTTTGAATTCTATTGTTGACATCTTCAAGGTGATTTCTGCAAGGATCTTCTTCGATCTTTGTCAAAAGGTCTCCATGTCCTTTCATTCCCGTTCAGTCACACTAAAACAAAAAGAAAATATGTAGGTAGGTAAATAGGAATAATAATCACAGGTGGAAGTGTTTGGGAGGAAAATATCAATTTTTAAATTATTAAACATGAAATGAAAAGGAAACATGGCCATGGCCATATACATAAATATTACTATTAGCAAAGGATATTTTCTGGAAAAGCACAGCTCACCAATTCTATTATAAATGACAATTGAAATTTCTATTTTGCCTCACATGGGGAGACGCAATTGAAATTTCTTTGACAAGAACAGATAGATATTCACTCAGCAGACACATTTCACTTATTTGGTTTGATTTATAAAAATTAACTTCTCCGCAACCACTAATTTTCACTACTCTTACTCTACTCACTGCAAATTAAATTCAAATAACTAAAATTATTTTTATGAAAACACGATTTTTAGCTTTGACAACCGCACTCTACCGGCGAAAAGAAACAACTGAGTAGAAAAGAAAGAACCATTCACAATGAGCAAAGTGTAGAAGCATAGCTTCGGTTCATTCATTCACTATTATGTTATGACAGAAACTGATCACAGAAATTGGCGGTAGATGGCGAACAACAGAACAGAACAGGGAGAAAAGCGTTTGCATATTTGAAAATTGAGAATACGAATCGTTTATGTAAATTATTATCGTTGTTTGATGGAATCGGTTGTTTACTTGACTATTGTGTCGATTGACGAATAATTTATTATTTATTGACTGCAAATTAGTTTTTTATCAAGATTTTAACAAGGAGTATTTTGAAAAAAAATATTATTTGTGTAGTATTGGCTGGTTAATCATCTCTGAAAACAGAAAACGCAGTCAGGAATAGTTTTCCATCATTTCACAAATGAAGTGGATTTGCATAAGGAATGCACATGCACATATGTACATTTTACATTCGCCTAAAACAAATAAAAACGATTTGAGGTACAAAAATACCCATCTGATTTCAGTTCATGAATCATTTAAAAGAAGACAATCTTTAATCCTTTCTCATATATTTGTGCTTATTTACATATTTGTCTATTTACTTACTTATTTACTCATTTAATTAGAAAATTTTAGAATAACAAAAACATATGAATGTACAAGTAGGTAAAACAAAACTGAAAAAGAGACAAAAAATCAATATTAAATATTTTACAGCTCAAAAGCAAAAACATTAAATTTATTTGACATTAGATATAAAATTTTCAGACTTTTTTCTCAAAAGAAGATGACATCTTGTTTCTGTTTATGTTAAACTAGTCGTTAAAATTACAGCATAACAACACTCCAATCTTGAAGTTTTATACTTCTAGGGGAATGTGAGTACATTTATGCACCCAGAAAACAGCGTAATTTTTATAGGTTTGCTCCTTGAAGCCTTGGGGTTACCCTGGTGTCGCCACAAGGCGCTTTTTGAGAAACCTTGAGATCCTCTAAATGCCAAATTGAGTGCTTTTGAGCCTTCAGTTAGCCCAAGGTTTGTGCTATGGCGAATTTAGGTAATGAACAGATCTGTCAAATGCCATGTATTTTTGTTCAAATGAAAGGTTGTGTGTTGATTTTGTTGTTCAACGTTGAACCCCTGAAACCCCCCTGGCTACGCCCATGCCTTGTTCTCTTTTGCACCAACATTTGCCGTGCTTTTTGATTGGCTGCATTTGTCTGCCTGCATCCTTCATCGAACCAGGGTTTTCGTTTCGGGACCGAGTGAAATTGAGAACCTCAAGGGCTGATAGATTGTTGGTATTGGTGACACAGTCTTCAATGCTAAATGCTGGCGGCATAGTTGAACGAACACACGTTTGAAAAAGTCTCTTATTAAAAAGTCATGACAATACTGTCACCTCCTGTTTAGATTTTTGTCGCAATTAAGAGAAAGCTGTCTTTGAGTATCTTCAAAGAACTCTATGAACGAAGAATGGTTGCCCCCTTTTAGAAAAGATTTGTTTGGAACTATCAAATAGTTTGGTTCGCGTCAGCACCAAAGACAGATTTTTTCTTATAAATTTTCCGAATCATGCACTGAGTGCTTTTGCTTTTGAGCACTTGTTTTTCGCTACTTTCGTACATCTTCAGTATTCCGCTTTCTGATAAATAAGCATTTTTGTCTCTATTATTCAAAAAGCAATTTGAACAAGCTTTGAAAGCCGATCCAATGGAGGTAATGCAACGGCATGGCAGAATATCCACACCTCATTGGTGGAGATCTTGAGATCATACGGACGGATGTCGTATCGACTGTATTTGATGTTGGAGTCCGTAGCAATGCTGAGATTACATCGTGAGTATTGAATACTTTCCGCGTAGATTCTGCTCCTCGATAAGTTTAGCTAAGCTGACCCAGCTTACGCTTAAAGGCGTCAACATCCTCTTTTCAAACGAGGTCAGATATATCGCAAGACATGGGGTCTTTCACCGAAAAGGGTCCTTTGGATCTATACGGCTATGATAAGACCAATCATCTCCTATGAGTCACTTGTTGGGTGGAATAAGCTCTCTCGTAAATACGTTATTGCCTCGTTTGCCAAGCTTCAAAGAACAATTTGTTTTGGTGTTACTGGGGCCTTCCCCAGCACACCGGAAGCTGCTCTCGACGCACTGCTGAATCTTCCTCCCCTTGATACCTACATCATGGGGTTACTCTCAAGACCATTTCTCGTTTAAAGAGACGTGGTCCTCTATCTGGCACAATTCGCACTGGAGCTTTGAAGAACTCGCAAGCAGCATATCTTTTGGCTCACGTCTAATCACGTCTGACACGATGTTCCCAAAGCTTAAACTGCGTCAAAAATACTCAGTCAACTTTCCTTCGGTTCAGGACTGGTTCGCCCCAGAATCTGAGCTCGGAAAGAACTGTTATCGAATCTTCACAGACGGCTCCAAAACCGATGAGGGGTCTAGCGCTGGTGCTTTTGTGGAAAACGACGTCCTACGACTGTACGCCACTGTAAGATCATACGCATCCGTTTTCCAAGCAGAGGCGTATGCTATCCTAATGGCCACGTCACGAACAATGGATGGAAGGGGAGAAGTATCAGTGCAGCGATAGCCAAGCTTTACTTAAGGCCCTTCTCAACCCTCTAACCACTTCGAAAGGCAAGAGCTTTCTGCATGCGATCGGAAGATTAAATTCCTTGATTCTCATTTGGGTTCCGGGCCATCACGGCATAACTGGAAATGAGATCGCCGATGAACTTGCCAGCTTTCTCAGGACCTGAACCGTCGTTAGGTCTGCCAGCGTCCTCAGTGAGGACTTCAATCAACGATTGGGTCTGTGAAGAGCACAACCGTATATGGCATGCCTCCATTGGATGTAGACAGAACAGACGTATGCTCCCCAACGTTAATGAAGACTGCAACATTTTTGCTTATTGGCGTTGCGAGCGGGCACTTCTCTTTTGCCAAGCATTTAAATGTGTTAGGCTTAAGTGATACCACACTCTTTTTCTCGCATGAAGTTACAGATACTCGGCGCAGACATGGTGAGAGCTGGTAGCTTAGGCTCCTTATCATAGCAGCGTCCTTTGGCTTTTATGGAACATCTGGAAAGCTATAACAAATAGAAGGTTGCTAACTGGTAGTACAATGGACCGGTATTAAGGTCTGAGTGCTCTAGCTGGTATTTTAAAAGCCTCCAAAAGAAAAAAAAACCCTCGCCTTCGCCATCTACAGAGTACATGTCGACTTCCTCGTAATCCTTCTCGAGGGCAGTCAAATCCTGATGAGCTTCGGAGAATTCACCTTCTCGACGTACCAGTGGACGAAGGCACGCTTGGCGTACATCAAATCGAACTTGTGATCGAGTAGGGGCCCATGCTTCAGTAATGGCTGTGGTGTTAGACAACATGCAGACGGCACGTTGAACCTTAGCCAAATCGCCTCCGCGAACAACAGTTGGGGGCTGGTAGTTGATACCGACCTTGAAACCAGTTGGACACCAGTCTCCGAATGGGATGGTACGCTTAGTCTTGATGAAGACAATAGCAGCGTTGACATCCTTGGGGATAACATCTCCACGGTACAACATGTAGCAAGCCATGTATTTGCCATGACGGTGATCGCACTTGACCATCTGGTTGGCTGGCTCGATACAGGCGTTGGTGATTTCGATAACAGACAATTGCTCGTGGTAGGCTTTCTCGGCTGAGATGACTGGAGCGTAGGTAACCAGAGGGAAGTGGATACGTGGGTAGGGCACCAAGTTAGTCTGGAATTCAGTCAAGTCGATGTTCAAAGCACAATCGAACCTCAGCGAGGCCTATGATCGATGACAAAATCTGGCCGATCAAACGATTCAAGTTGGTGTAGGTCGGTCGCTCGATTTCCAAGTTCCTGCGGCAGATATCATAAATGGCTTCATTGTCGACCATGAAGGCGCAGTGGGAATGTTCCAAAGTAGTGTGGGTGGTCAAAATCGAGTTGTAGGGTTCAACAACAGCAGTTGATACTTGTGGGGCTGGGTAGGTTGAACTTTTTGCTTTGAGTTGGAGTCACGATACGTCGTCTTGTACACGAACCAACGTTAAATCGAAATCCAAACAATATTGCGAAAGCATGTAATGATTTCGAATGATTAAAAGCGTTACGTGAAGCCAAAGCTAACGTGGCATCGAGATTCAGGCATAAAGACGTAGAAATGTAAAGCCCTTTCAGACACGACTTTCATGCCTTGCGTTAAATACCTTGTCCCGCACTTTGTGAGAAACCTTCCACATATCCAAAATGGCCACCGAATTGTTCTTTTCTTGAAAAGCTATATCAATAAAGTTAGTGATTCTTTTTCCCAAATCACAATGTTTCGAGTAATTGGTATTTATCCATAGCTTCTTAACGAACAACTCTTCAATGAAATTAGCAAAAACTCCAGACCAGATATAAGCTCTAAAGAAGAAAAACAAAAGAAGAAAAGTCATCAATTTATTAACGATCTTTACTTCAAAAGTCACTAATCGTATTAAACTGTATCGAGCAAACTTGCAGGCAACAGAAAGCACTCACTAACACACCCAGACATCAAAATAAAAACTAATTAATTTGGCGATGAAAAATATTCCGATTGGAAAAAACAACACAAAAGTAGAGCATAACCATTACGGCGGAGCAAATTGTTTCCTTAAAAAGAATATGAGACCGAACTACTATCCAACATTTACATAGTTACAAGCTCATATATGTGCACTGCACATTTGTATGTGAACAACCAAGTGCGGAAGCAATACCTACAACAAAAAGAAGGTGAAAATCTAAAACAACCTCAATAGCCTGTGAACTGTGATGGAGAGAACATTAGGGAAGCGATATCTTTCATTTATTAGAAATTGGAATTGGGCTTTTTTCAAATTCATTTCTTCATGCCAACCAAACTCCCCCTCCCACTCCTCCTACACATAAATATGTGAGAGCTGAGAGTGCTATTTGCAATATTCCAGTTCACCGTTTTTTTCCACATTTTGTTATAATAAGTTCGAGAGGGAAGGGGGGTTGTGGTGTTAATAACGATTCTACGAGTAGTAACTCGGTAATAGGCAATAGATTGGCAGTCTCAGTCGAGCTCAGCAAAAAAAAGGCACAATAATTAATTGCAAAATCTATAGCATAGATACAGGGGCAATATCAATTTCAGCAAGGATTTAGTTCTTCATCAAGATTACAACTCTTTTTTTTTTTTTGTGTAGCAGCAACCGTTTCGAATTTCCCCACATCTAGCGAGCTAGTGAATCAGCAAAGCAAGAGCAGGCAGGCAGGTAGGTACTGGCTACTTGCATCGGTCCTTGTGTTCTGTAAACTTAAAAAATAAAAAACAAAGAAGAGGGAAAATGAGAAAATTTGTTTTCTGTGTGGCAATTAATCAAGGAAAAAGGATATAGCGATTTTATCCACACAACATACTCTTGTACTTCTTCGGTGGCGCTACATCAGTTTACCTATTCGCCAACACTCCAACTCCAACAACTAAAGGAAATCCTGGCGCAAATGTCCTGTTTATTTTGTTAACGAGATAAAAAACGCCTAGTTGCTTGCAGGAGCAGCAATTTCAAAAAAGTAGGTATGCAAAAAAAGTAAGAAGTGGACAAGACAGAAGAGCAAGTAATGGCAAATGTAGAATAGATGATGTGCAAAAGCGTACACACGAAAATTAAAACAAGGAAAAACTGCAACACAAATTAAAAGAGAATCGGAATAAAAATCAGCAGACAAAAACACCAAAAACAAAACAAAAACAAGCAAAAATGCGAAAAGACAACTTAAACGGGAACCTCAGTAAAAAAAAAAAAACAAGAAAAAAAGGACATACGAGTACACGGGGCGGAGTTACCCCAACTGCAGCGCTCCAGCAACAGCAAGGAAGAAGGAAGAGGCTTCGCTAGAATATACCGCGGCTGTTGCTGCATCAAGCATCCCCCAGCTATAGCGTATAGAGAGAGGGTATTGGACAAAAAATTATTTACTACTAAGATACGAAATTATTTACTTCCTTGTAGCTTTCACCCCACATATAACCATCGAGGGTGGGTGGAGGTTGCTCTGCACCAATCTCATTTTAGGATGATATGACATATGAGTTAAAGAGGACGCGATACAACGCAACTACCACTAATACCAGCACTACTCTACCACAAGTACAGTATTTAATGTAATCATCTTCATCATGAGTATAGAAGAATGCAGAGCCTCCCATGCCTTTCGCCTTCCGCCTTTGCAATTGCCATCGTCCTCGCGCTGTCCGTGCAATAATGTGTTCAAAAGAGAGCCATAGAAGAGTGAAGCAGTGAACATTTTCTTTTTTGCACAGAAAAAAGGGCCTAGCCTAACTTATTTTCTATCGCGGCAGATTCTCTCTGAGTAACTAACGTCCGTGGAATGACTACCCCCGCGCTCGCACCACCAGCCTCGAACGCCCTTAGAAAAGTGCTCGAAAACGCATGAAAAACTCAGTCGTGGGTATAAGTTTGGTGTGTACTGTAGGGTACGTAGTGTAGGGAGCTTTTTGGGGCATGTGTGAGAACAAGGACACGATAACGAGTTAGGAGAGTGCGCGATATAATTTTTTTTTTTTGGTTTCCTTCAAAATGTGGGCGACCGACGAGGATAATGGGGAGGTTGTGAATAACGTAAAAATAAAAAGGCTTTGCGTGTGCGAGCTTTTTCATCTTGGTATGCTCATCTTCTTTGGTGGACATCAGGTGCGTTGTAAATGTAGGTGTCCTTCCAAGGTTAGTTGTGATGGAATATTATGTAAATGAGGTTGCTGCAGGAATTTAGGATGTCAATTTATTGCGCCTAACGACAGTTTTTTTTTATTATTTACATTTATTTGAGCAAGGAATTGGAGGCTCTTACTCGAAAATTGAGAAGGGTTTAAAAATTGGCTATTGAAAAAAGGAGTCTTTTCTCTTTAAAAAGGGTGTTTCTTTGGAGGTACGGCTGCAGTCCCTCTGCTCCGCAAATTTATGTGTGGAGTAGGTTTTATGTAAATGTTAAATAAAATAAAACAGCTGTTGAATCTTTCAAAATGATCACAACAACAATAAAATTTTAATGAGGAAATTGACCTTATCTGAAAGGTAATCGTTTGCCATTTGTATTTGATTGTGATTTTTGGCATATGGCCATATCGTCGCGCTGGTTCAGATGTAATTTTCAGACTCAATTTTTGATCACACCTGGCCGCTCTTCACGTCTAGTTTCGTTCGCCGATCGTCTCTGGCTTATCGGCGCAGATCAGCGACAGAAAATAATCAAGCAGTGATAAATCGCAAGGTCTTGGAAGCAAATTCAATGCCCCACGAAATTATGTGAAAATCGGGAACAACAGGGGCCTGTATTTTACAAAATTACAACTCCGCAAGTCAAGAGCCACTCGTAGGATTATGTCCATTAACCATGACACTTGTAGAAGATAAAGCAAACTTGTAGCTTTGTGTTACAAAAATACCCAAAATTTGTCATAATTCACTTGTATTACAAAAACTTGTGGTTTTGTACTTACCCCGTTATCTCTTTTCGAGTCTATTTTAAGGGGCTCGGCTGGATTCTCATTTTCAAAAAAAAAATTGGTATTTTTTTTAGTTTTTCGATAGGTAAACATCTCAAAAATGATGTCTTTAAATATTGGAATGATATCTTGGATATTTTTGAAATGGCAGAGTATAGAAGACAAACATCTCGGGCGCTCGAACTCCACCCATCCTAACGCGGCGGGCGCCCGACAGCTGCCTCGTCCTTAATGTCCTACAATTACTTGTATTGCCTGCGGCTTAAATTTTTGAATGAAATTCCTTCCTGTTAGTTGAATCGAAACTGCTTTGAAAAATTTAAACGCGTTTTTCTCAAAACTGCATTTTTCAAATTTGCCGCAGCTGTAACTGACGCATATATTAACGAATCGTCCTGAAATCCATACTCTCCATATGTTTTCACTTACAGCCATCAACAACTTTTACGATCGAATGAAAATTGTAAATTTGGCAGCCATCGAGAGACGATTTTTTTGACGAAATTTGGACCTCTTTTTTTCAAATTGCGGCCATTTTGTCAATTTTTCACTCCAATTTTAGATGTCTGTATGGGAAAAAGGGTCTACTTTAATGCCTTTTTTTATTTTCTTGTTTAAGGTATTAGGAAAAATTCCAAAAAATGCAGCAAATTGACGTCTTCTAAATTCAAGGAGTCCAAGACATGGTCCATATCTCTCTTGGATTTCAATATTTTTACTCGAAATTTCTAACAATGTACATGAATATATCACTATCATCACCACTATCACTACATAGTATAAAACAAAGTTGCGTTCTGTGTCCCTATGTCCCTATGTATGCTTATAGATTTTTAAAACTACGCAACGGATTTTGATGTTTTTTTTATGAATTGAGTGATTCGAGAGGAAGGTTTATGTATAAAATATGAGAGAAATTTAAAGATTTGCAATGTGATGTCGTAACAAATATATTGCAAACGGTGGCTAAACCTTACGAGATAAATCAAGGAATTCTATATCTTAAAAAGATGAATAAAAAAGTTGTCGGGGACTTACAAATGCAAATCTCTTAAGGATAACCCACACTAACCATTTTTATCTTTTACATATTACAAAAAATATGGGTTATTTACCAAGCTATTTTCAACGATACAGTATCAATACATTTGTCAAAAATGAAAAATTTCTGTTTTCGGGAGCTGGTTATGGTTAATGATCAATAAATTCCAAAGATAGCAGGAAATCTTCGTATGGTATATGGAAAGGGAAATTGTTTTATTCCAAATTTGACGCGTGCAGGTCACGGGCAGTAATGAATAAATCAAAACTACTGGATCGATCTTAATCATTTTTTCAGTGAGTGACATAAGCTTTATATTTTATACCCGTGCGAAGCCATAACGATACGCTGTGTTTTTATATACAACGTTAAAAGTTTTTCTGTAGTGTATTTAGTATCAGCAATGTGCCCGTGCGAAGCCGGGGCGGGTCACTTCGCGTCGTGTATAATAAACTCCTAAGATTATATAATATTTCACGCTATAGTTTTTTTTTCACGCCTTTAAAAAATCACCTCCAGAAAAAAAGGATTTAGAGACAATCGGTAAAAAATTACGATTACCTGACTTCATGTTAAACGACTTCAACACTTTAAAACAATAAATGTGACGAACTGGAACGATTTTAAGGTGACAAAACAAAGGGAAACTAGGATGTCTTACAGTTTTTCGGCAGATTTTCATCAAAACATGTTTCTGCAGAGCACTAAAAAGGATTGAATTTGTTTTAAAAAAATTCATGTTCATGAGTCAATGAAAAGGCCGAGGTATTTAAACTCATCGGCTTTCTCAATATCAAAACCGTTACCACAACATTTAAGAAGAATCAGACTGCATATTGTATAAACAGTTAATGATATTGAATTTAGGACATTCCGGTGCACGACAGTGGATTGCAGATATCAAATTTACTGACGGAGGAGTTAACCTGAAAAACCTTATTTTTGTTCTATTTGAGATTTCTAATTTGCGTTCAGCAAAACAAACCCTTAATAAACTCAGATCCCAATTTATATCAGCAACCAGATCATGAGAACTTTTCGCACCATAAGAAAAACCTACGTCTCATCCGCAAAAGCAGTTGACGAACCTTTGAAGTCAAGTTCCAAGAGAAAGTTTATGTAAACAAGAAATGGGATGGGACCAAGGACAGATCCTTGAGGTACACCCAAGTTGAAAATTTTCAATTCTCTAAATTGAAGATTTCTTTGTTAGCTCTAGGTGGTTCCAATCAAGGAAAATCTTAGAATAAAATCTTGTCACTATAAATTATTATGTTTAATACTTGATCAATAAAAGAAATAACGGTAAAGATTAATTAATTGATTAATGCAGGATGTGCCATCTAGGGGTTTCTTTTTAAATCATAGGCTGTTCTCCGCCCGAAGTCCTGGGAAAAATTTAGTGAAAAGAACTAAATCACTTTACGATCGAACAAAGTCGGGAACTATTGAAAATGTATTTGCTGAGTGAGTGATGTGAAGCACAAACAGTGCATTTTTCAAAATAGAATTTTGTCCGCTATGCCTTTTGACAAGTTGAGTTTTATTTTTCAGCATAGTCTCCTTTAAACTCAGTACGTTTAGTCAAGCAAATTCCATTTTCTTTATTTTGTCTTCAGGGCCCCTTAAAAAAGGAATTTACTTCGTTGATGACCTCTTCATTCGACACAAATCTTTAAACACCCAACCATTTCTTCAGATTTGGAAACAACACTCACAGGGGGCTGAAACTTGAGAATATGTTGGGGGGAGTAGCAGTGCATAGTCTCATTTGTCAATTCAACTTCAATTCAATTTTTATTGAGTCATTAGATATCATTAAATTTGTTTTGTTTACTAAGGTATATATATAAAGTGGCCGTCATCTTAACAGGTATGCCTCGCGTAACACGAATATTATTTAATAATTATTTATAATTATATTATGTACAGAGAATTTGCAAATTTAGCAGAACTATCTTAACACTGTACGCTTGCTCCCGGCCTACATAACCAATTTTGCTTCTATTGAGCACTTAATACTAATTTTTGAATCTTAACCTATAAAACTAAATAATTAAAACGAAAAATTTCACACTTTTGTGAGCTTCCAATACCTTAAACAATTATATTGTTAAAAATATCTTTCTTTTTATTATTGAGTTGTATTGGAATTTATTCCAATCGAAAATAGTACATAACGTTGTCTTGTCTTCTT
Organism: Melanostoma mellinum; assembly: GCA_914767635.1. NCBI lineage: Eukaryota > Metazoa > Arthropoda > Insecta > Diptera > Syrphidae > Melanostoma > Melanostoma mellinum. The sequence goes on along the minus strand of OU612060.1, from coordinate 51,203,862 downwards.
AATGAATTTATGGTACCATATAAACAAAAAAAGAATAAAAGTATTCAACGTCGGTCTATGTATGTACTTTGGGACAGAAATAAGTTCATCCTCTAAGACTAACAGCGAGTGCCTTATCATAAAAGGGCACTATCAGAGATCTCTATTTGCATCTGGTCTCAATTGCGACATAGATGCAAAATGCAGAAGATTAATTGGTGAAAGGAAGTAGTTATCGTTAATACTTGCGTTGCTATATGAATCGAACACGACTCTTACTAAAGGGTTAGGATGTGAGCTAAGGCTTTCTAATCTTGCTAAGAGGTTTAGTCTGATATTCCATAAGAGGTATAATTTTTGTATCAACGTTTTGTTAGAGAGCCACTTTTTATTCGGTTTCCGAAACTTCCCACTACAAAAACGGAGGACTTTCCATTCAAAGTTCTCCAACTCTTTCGCTACAGTAGGAGAAATTGTGAACCAAACGCTAAATCCATAAGTTTGAATAAGTCTTATTAATGTTTTATACATAAGAACTTTGGTTTTTCCCAGCACAATATGTTTTGATTGCATTAAAGATTTCAACTTTTCTATTACCATTTTTGTTTTCGTTAGTGCTTTTCTAGCATGTTTATTTATTAAAAACGCATCTATTGTGGAGATTAATACCTAGTATTTTGGGTTCGACTATTAATGGGATATCGCTTCCGTTAATCTGTAGATTTAAAGCTTTACTCGCTTTAACATCCAGATAATGACCCTTACCGCTTGAGTTTCTAAAGCAGGTGAGACTACATTTCCCTGTGTTGATTTTTAGGCCCCAACTTTTGAAATAATTTTCCAAGATGGGAATTTTTTCTTTCAGCTTGCTAAGTGCAAGACTTGGCTTCTTGTCACTTACCAATATTGCGGTATTGTCTGTGTACAATAAACTGCAAGGCTCCTTAATCATAAAATCTTTGAATGGGAAGTCATTCAAAAAAATGTTGAAGAGTGTTGGGTAAAGTAATTGTCCCTGAGCAACACCCGAAAGCACTGCTATTTGTTCAGAGAATTCTGTTCCTATATTTATAGAGGTAAATCTGTCTTCCAAAAAACTTTAGCCAAATGGGAAAACCTAAAGAAATGAGTTTGAACAGTAATCCGTAATGCCAAATGTTATCAAATGCCTTTTCCAAATCTGTATATCCAAACATAAAGTAGTTTCTTTCTTTCGAAGATTTTGAATTATTTTATTGTGCATGTTCTGTGGAGTGGTTTTTTCTGAACTCAAGCTGGTTACTAGGAATTACATTTAGGTCTTCGCATTGTTTGTTGAGATGCCCTGCTAAAACTCTCTCATAAATCTTACTAATATTTGAAAGTAAGGATATCGGTCGGAAGTCTTTATATCCTTTGCGTTTTTACTTTTGGCTATGGGAATGAGTTTCGCTACTTTCCATAATAAGAAAATAACCATTGTTGATACATTGATTAAATGTGGATGTAAGAGCAACACCAAGGGACAAGGGGCATTTCTTCAAAACAAAGTTAGAAACGTTGTCAAAACCACATGATTTTTTATTATTTAAGCTGAGTCGTAAGCTGTTTACCTTGCAAGCAGATGTGAAGGGTGTCTCATCTAAACTGAAAGCGTTATTTGTTGGCGATAACATTTTCAGAGGCTGATTAGATTGTCTTTGGTAAAAATCGATTACTGTGACTTCGTTTGTTAGTCTAATCAAATGTGTTTTTAGAGAGAACAACTCTGAGTAAAAACTTCTAAATACTTCTAGTTTGCTTTCCCTATTCTCTACGTCAATTCCGTTATAACTAAGCACATCTCTGCGGATGTCTATACCAAAAAGTTTTCGGCCGGTTATCTTATCAATTTGTGGATTCTTGTCATGGTGGTGCATTGTGTTGATGAAGCAGCACTTTTTTCCGCCAATTTCGGTCGTTTCTGCTTCAGGCAATTTAAGTATGTATGTACCTGTCTTAAAACTTGTTTCTGCACGGTTGCAAAACTTAGCTTATAGCACCTAATCGCAAGGGAAAAAGAAGTTTCAAAAAAAAAATCTTAAAACACAAACATGCCCATTATATGTTATCCTGGGTTAAAGGAGCCTAACTTTTTTTTTTATTTGTGCTAATTAATCTAATGAAAATGTGTCAATTTTTTCACTGCCCTTTAACATCTTCAAACTTCGAAGATGCTTCAAATAGTATCTACTGTAGAAAGAAGTTTCGTCCAGATAGGACAAGGAGCTTAGAAACGAATTTCACAAAGCACTCCGCAAAGCATTTCACGTAACCAACAAATGCTCATACATTGTTTAGCTTTCTTTAGACAGTAAAGTCGATATCTCAATCTCATCCTGAGTTTTTTCAACTATGTCACTTGCGTTTGGGGTTAGTAATTATTTACTCGAAAAGTATTGATGTCAAACGGCAAATTGGTCCGAGAGAACAAAACTACACATTAACTGTTTTTTGCTTCTTGTCCAAGTCAGTCTTAGCGTCTAAACAATTAGTTTGCAACCGCGAAGTCAGTCAAACTTCATTGTAATTTAATGATATACTCGTATACTCATAGAGCATACAGTAGCACCAATTTAAGTGTATGTTAACTGTAGTAACGGTTTCAGTTGTATGTTTGTTTTTTATTTGTTTAGCTGGAAGCTGACTGTGTCGTCGATCTGCCTGTCTACTTAACATGCTAATCTCATAGAACACTTGAGAGTGGCCAAAGACATCCAAACAAACCTGAGCTATGGTAATTTCCCATGAAATGTTGGTCAACAAAAATGAAAACTTGGTACCTACAACTCTCCTAAACTAAGCTCACACAAGATGTACCTACACTTGACATTTAATTGAGAATTGAGGCCATTAATGTAAGTTGTTGACAGAAATGCAAACAATGATTCAAGGCAAAGGTGCTTGTCGAACATACTTAAAATGATTGTATGTTCAAGAGGTGATGTATTATGTCACTCAATCAATTTTCAGAATTGAATTTACTGCACAGAATATTGTGGCCATGTAAATCTGTCACTCTCTATTCAATACAATAACAGAACAGGTATATTATATTCGATGCCAGAACAGGAACACAATAAGATCAGGCATAAGAAACAGTGTCTGGCATCTTGAAGATTTGTTTGCTATCGATTTCTGTTGTCAGTTCAATTTGAGACCGGATGGTGCAGTGTTCTAGTCGATCAACTAGTTTATTGTTCAAGTGCCAATATAATGGGTTCAGTGTGTTTTAGCAATGGAATCATTATACTCGTAGTTTTGTGTTTTAAGTGCATTTCATGCCTAGCAGCGTTTGAAAATTGTAATCATTTGCTTAAGCTTGACGGTGGAAAGAGAGTGTACATAAGTTCGCCGTACTTCCCACAATATTATCCGAGCGGCTCGTCATGCAGATATACAGTGGAAGCTCCAGCTGATTATGAACTCAAATTTAAGTGTGATATTGACTTCAATGCGGTATGTTTGAAAAGTTAACGCACAATAAAAAATAAGTGTATAAAATACTAACACACATCACCGCGTTGAGTTCCTTTTGTTTGTGGTTGTAAAAAAGGCGAATTTCTGTTGGCAGCATCCGATGCAGTGGACTAACGACGCACGCACTGACCGACATAAAAATAAGGAGAAAATACCCACAAGGTTTACTTTTTCTTTGAAAATCTAATAAAAACAGGGAGGATAAAGTTCCTTTTAGGGGTCCTTGTTGACTAAATGAAAAATTGAAAATTGGAAATAAACATACCTACTTTCAAGCTTAAAATTACACTGGTCTTCAAAATATGGATTTTTCTATGTCCCAGAGACATTTTTGAAGGTTCTCAATTCAAATCCGGTCACAAAATTGCTCTGTCACGTCAAGTTTTTGAGATTATAGCAGAATAAGTTCAAGATATCAATACTTTATTCATTGAAAACCTGGTGTTATAGAGCGATTTGCAGACTGGATTTGAATTCAGCACATTGAGAACCTCCAAAAATGTCTTATCTATTCTATTTTCTACCTACCTAGGCTTAAAAATAATGAATGACCTTTACAACTTTTAAAGTTAAATATCTCAGTGATTTGATGCTAGATTCGGATTCAGCGCACAAAATTTTAACAAAAACAAGACTCAAAAACAGTAAAAAACATTGTTTTTTCAAATTTGAAAGTTCAATACCTCGAAAACTTGTAACAGAGCAGTTCTGAGGCCAGATTTGAATTCAGGGCAAACAAAACATCTCTGTGGAGAAATCAACCAGTGTTATAGAACGAAAACACTCATAGTAAATCATATTCATCAGGCTCTGCTTTAGAGCTGGCAATTCCGATTGGATAAGTTGTTTATGAAGTGTTGTATATGAATCACCCAAGTTTTCAACGTCTTTTTTCTGTGGAAGTTTTTAAAATACTAGCTGGAGCACTTAGACCTCAATACTGGTCCATTGTACCACTGACAGTAACCTTCTTTTTATTGTAGCTTTCCAGATGTTCGTAGAAAAGCTAAAAGATGATGCCATGATAGGGAGCCAGAAAAAGCAGGATATTCACAGAGAAATTTCTACGCGGCGTCCTCATCTTCTCCACAATATTCACAGAGTGTGGTAAGTGGTATCACTTAAGCCTTACACGTTTAAATGTTTGGCAAAGGAGTGGTTCCCAGTGTCAACGCCAATAAGCTTTCCACATTCTTTTCTGCTACAGGATAGCAAAAATGTTGCACTCTTCCTATTACCTTTGAGAGCTTACGTATGGCTTGTCTACATCCAATAGAGGTATGAAATCTACGGTTGTGCTCTTGACATATCCAAAGTTTTCAACTTAAACGGTTACATTAACTTTTCAGCAAACTTAACCACACATAGTACTTGTAACTATGGCGTATGCGAAAGTAAAATTAATGAGATGTGACTTTTAGGAGGAATGGTTGTTTGGTAGCCCCATAGTTTTCAAATACGTTCCAAGTTCGGAAATTTTAAGCGAAATCTTTCTGAGAGAATATCGAAACATAAAGTTTTGTTTTTCTTCAAAAATGTTTTCGTGAGGATATACACATGTATGAAGGCGGAAGATAGGGTAAACTAAGGAAGTGTCTTAGGTCCTTAGCTCTTTAAGACAGTTCCAAACTAATTAATTGCTCGAAAGAAACGTATCGAACACTGTTTCTCAATTTTATTAATCGCTAAAGGTGGAGCTGCCACAACCACGTATATTCAATCCTTGTCTCCAGAACTTGACGTACGAACAGAAGTATAAGAAGAAAGTGAGTAACTTATTAGTCCAAAAAAGACTGCGCACTTGTGCTGCCAACTTTCTGATGGCGATTTTCCGCCTTTTTTTCGACCATATGCTTACTCGATGATTGATGTCGTTGTCTTAAGTTGCTTTAGGTACTATTGACCATAGACCCCAGATATTTCAATTTTTCAACCTTGAAAAGCACATTTCCATTCAAAATAATGTCTGGACTAGAAAACGAACAACAGAAAGTACTCCATCTTCAAGATCGGAGATGAGGCTTTCATTGTTTCCAAAACTCATGTGGCACATTTTCCTTTTTTGTGTTTCTTTACAGACAGACCCATCAATTTCTTTGACAGCGATAGCAAGTATTTCCTTTGATTGAGGTTCAGCTTCTGGAAAATACTCCCGAGGACAGTGTTCGTTCAATAGGCTACCACAATACTGTACCCATCTTTGTAGAATTTTGTCGACATGCTCAAGAAGATGTCGTTGTGTATCGTCCAAGAACTTCAAAGAACGAATATTCTAAGCGTTTCTCCTGGTTGTCCTTGTTCAAGTTGTTTCGTCTTATTTCTTGAATAGCTTAGATTGCATCAGCGGCCGAAACGGAAATTTCTTCCAACTCATGAGTCATGATACATTCTCTCCGTGCTGTCTGCTTCGATTAGCTTCTTTCTTGCAGCTATTCTGTTCCATTTTGGGGCCAACCTTTTCATTTTTATTATTTGGCACTTTGGCAATGATTTGAAAACCTTTTTCCTTTACCACCACGTTTCTTTGGCTTGTTCAAAGTGTCCCTTTGAAACTATTGGCAAGGATTTGACTCTCTGGCAGAAAATCGCAAATACTTTGTGCGATGAACTTTGTTGATGTTGTAAAATAGATGTCTCTTGACATTCCAAATAAATGACTGGCGTTTCCTTATTTGTACTACTTCATCACCAGGAGGGTTCATAGTATCGTAATCTATACATACCTCCATGGCAGTCCTCATAGTCCTTGTTTGTCTTCTCAAATTGTTCGTTCCAATCTTCGTCAACAAACAAAAACTTATCTTTTGAGATATACTCAAGTAAATTGTAAAAGTCTTTCCAAAATGCATCTTTTCCACCTACTCAGAGCGTATTTGTTGAACTTAATAGTTCATGACGTTCAATATCCAATTGAAGAGACATCAAACGATTAGTTCGAAATAGTCAACAAGCTGCCAAGTAGCTCTTCTGCAAGGATGACACCGATTTTGTATTATACTGATCTGTAGAACGACATCTTGCAGGATTTTTTCTTTACATCTAAAAAAACCTATACTTGTTTTCTGTGTTTCTGTTCCAGTTCGAATCTTCGATCGGTCATATTTCCAAAGTTGCAAGCATAAGATCCGCGTACCTCTAACCCGAGCATTTCGTCTCGGTTCAGTAACAGCACTATTCGTTGCAGTGGTAGTACTATTCGCAAGTGTTTCCAATCCATAATGTTCAAAATTTAACGAATTTTAGGGAAACGTATTTTTCGATCTCTGATCTTTTGATCTCTCTTTTACTACAACGCCACCGGTGATCTTCAGTCTTGTAAGCCCTAGAATTTCCATGCAAACTTATTGCAAAGTTTTAAGGTATTACGGTTTTGCTTGACTCTCATGCTAATTAACTAGATATTTACATAAATAAACTTTCTCAAAATAATTCCACAGCGTCAGTTAAAATATTGTTAGTCAAAAAATACAAAAAAAAAAAGAAGTCATGGCCACACTTTGGTGTTTTTACTGCACCAGGGTTGTTCTGAACATTTCACAGAAAAGATAAAAATCTAAAATATTTTACAGACATACTATGTGTTGCTTGTCTGCGTTTTTTGCGATTTCTGCAAAACTGACTTGAAATATTTAAGAGGTCCTGAATTTTAACTGGAGCTAGGTAGAGCTACTGATTTCATTTGACTGATGAAAAAGTAGAAGTAAGGGCAATAGCGTAAAAATCTTAATGTGCCTTGCACTTGACGTTTTCATAAGAACACAACCTACGTTTCCCTTAATTTTTCCAAAGCTGAATGTGTTTGATGCCTGGGTCATCTGGACACATAGAATCTACATCTTTCTTAGCTTCAAAAAACATTTGAAACAACTATTCAAGTAGCACTTTACAATTACCACATAACGAATAGTAATTTTGAACTGCAGTGTTGAGCGAAGTAAGACGTCGCGTTCGCTGTTTGATTTGAAGACATGTACTTGCATCAAATGCTATCAACTCTTATGTTTTCCTTGAAGCACAAATTGGCTTCAGTGCATCACTGGTATGGTGTTCAGAGCCGTTTCCCATTTTGCACAGGTGTCAGTTCTTAAATTTATAGAAGCGTCGTCGCTTAAACGGAAGTGATATAATCTGCCGTCCATTGTGTGTTCAACTAGATACATAATTGAATAAACGAATTAGCAATTATCATTCCCTTACACTTGTTGCAAAACTCAAGTGTCACATGTTGAGCAACGAAATTCGAATGAAAATTGAACAATTAATTTTTGAACACGTTGAGACTGACTGGCCCATGATGTAGCTTTTTGCGGTCTATTTCAAATATTCATTTGCTACTAGTTTAAATAATTATGATTTCCACTCATCGACAAAAGAAAGTTATTGCCGTGTTGATTGACTTAGACATTGATCCCGGAAGAATTGAAAAGCGAAAAAGATTCTGCCTGGATGATATTCTACTGCTTTTTAGCTGCACAGAACCTTGCTGTTTCAATGAAATTTTTTATGACATTTCAATCGCCAATATGCATCCGATTTCAAAAGAATTGAAATAAAACATCTTGACGTCAATTCGTTGATTTTTATTTGTGTCTCGAGCTTGTATCACCACCAACAAGACACCCAGTTTCATATACACACTGAGATTTGTTTTCAATTCAATTCAATTCAATCTTTTATTTCGCCATAAATTTTATACAAAGGATGTGACCGAGATTTGTTTTGGATTCAATACTTCCTCTAATAAATTGTAGGTACTATGTAATTAAAAAGGCCAATGTTTATTCCTTTCACAGAAACATAGGCTTACTGAGATTTAGGGGAATCACATATAAAATGGATTTTTTCACACATACTCGCATTCGACCTTGGCTATCCGGCAGGTTAGTTGTATAAATTCTAACAAACTACTCTCAGGACACTTCACTACATACAGTTCGAGGAGCCCAAAACAACATCTTTCGATTTCCGGCGAACTCCTTCCAGTTTTGCACTCTAAATCGGTTGAGGTCCTCTTTCACTTGATTGTGATACATCTAGACAAGTTTTCCCCTTTCGCGTATAACATGCAATTGGTTTACGAGCGTTGCGTTGGTGACGTTGGTGTTCACTTTGCAGAGCGATTGTAGTTTCGCGATGCCTTATTCTTGTAACTATGCCCAAGCTTATGTTGGAGTACAGCTCAGTTTGATGTTAAATTTCCTTTTGCACACATTGTTTTAACATACTGGTATAAAAACTCATCGAAGTAATTTTCTTTCTATTGGACTTAGGGTTTCTTCAACTACTTTAGACAAGGTTCACGCTCATGTGCCATAAAGCAGAAATGAGGTAGTCAGGGCTTATACACTGCTATTGTTTTTTTTTTTTTGTTTTTTTTTGTTTTTTTGAGACTGTTTTACTTTTCAATATGTAAAGCAGCAACGATCGGCAAGAGAAATTCTCCGTTTGAGATCCACGCTGATGAACGGATGCACAGTCTTTTCAAGTACGATGCCAACAAATCGCATGAAAGTGTGTAGACTTGTCGAAAGCCTTTTTCAACGTTTTAGGCCTCGTTGAGCTCTTTACTGAACTATAGATGGAGCAGCGTAAGTACTCCAAAGTTAAAGAGCAGATTCGCATGAGTTTCCAAGGATACCAAAACCAGACAGTTCTGTACAGCTCGTATATTTAAGTGCTGTCATATAACGGCTTGAAATTGGTAAAAAGATAGTGTATATCGATATCGTATTTCCTGGTTTTTACAGAGATCTGGTCTCCGGTGTAATGTGATAGTTTGGTCGATTGTACACTTCTCTGGTATGAGGCCGCCCTGGTTTCCGACCATATCCCTGAGTCTGCCCGGAACAAAGAAAGCGTTGTTTCTGTTGTCTGTATCAGTCGCCATCGCATCGTCGATTTTACAGTTTTTTCTTTTCTCTTTTCCCGGGCCGTTCCATCGTTTTTCTTTGATGGCGGTTATATCACTCGTCGCTGATTCTCCGGCTACCTATAGTGCTGAGAGATCTTACATTTTCCACGAGCATATACGGAGGTCTTTTTTCGTTTGATAGGATCATCAATATTAGAATCATTATTGTTATTCGAGGCTGTTAATCGTTTTGGAAACGTACCGCGGTAGGGTAGTAAGTCATACTCTCCGCCTCCAACTAGGGGGGCTAGGTCTATTTGGAATCAGTGTCCTTGAAAATAAAGGGCCGACTAAGGCCGACTAAGCCAGTGTCAGTAGATACCCTACTTCACAGGTTTGATAGTTGTCGTTGGCTATCCAGGAGCTCATCTGCCACTATCTCCATTTCAATACCCTGTCTTAGTATTTCTTGAAAATAACTTGAATGATATCAGTACTCAATTCATCTGGTGAAAATATTACCACTAGACCTAGCCAGCCAGTGATCAGCTTTGTGTGACCACGAAATTCACCACACTCGCTGCCAGTAGGCGAGTATTTAGCAGCAGCTGACAAAGTTGAACATGTTCAACTTTAGGCTGCTACCAGCAGCTGGTAAAATAAAAAAATACTGCCACAGTTTCTATTTTCAAAATTTTTCATTCAAAATTTGTGTCGAATATCATAAATAGCTTAAAAATTAGAAATATAGCTCGACAACAATTTTTGTATGTTTTTCTGTAGCAGTATGCTGAGAGAAGCTGGCGAGTAGCAGCCGATAGTGTGACCAGACTGCCAGCCGCTACCTATTTCTGCGGCTGCCAAGCAGCTTTGTGTAAATTGTTAAATTTGGCCAAACTTAAATCAAATAAGACTGCAGGTGCAGATGAATGATACCGAACCTTTCGATATCGAACATTTCAAAGCAGCTGGAGATCAGTTGGAAAGGAACATGCACCAGCTGATCTGCATGATATGGTTGGAAGAAAGCATGTCCGATGAATGGAACCACAGTATCGTATGCCCGATCCTAAAGAAAGGAGACTCTCACAATTGGGATAAGCCTCCTTAACGTCGCTTATAAGATCTTGTCTGCTGTAATATGTGAACGTCTGAAACCCCACGTCAACAACTTGATAGGTCCTTATCAATGTGGTTTTAGACCAGAGAAGTTCACAATAGACCAAATTTTCACATTACGGCAGCTCTTGGAAAAAGCCCGAGAACATAATATCGATATTCACCATCTCTTTAGCGATTTCAACGCCGCGTATGACAGTATTAACAGAGACAAGCTGTACAGAGCCATGTCTAGTTTCTGCATCCCTGCAAAACTCGTACGACGTATCCAGGATGACTTTGGAGAATGCACGCTCCTCCGTCAAAGTCGGTAACGAACTCACCGAGATCTTTGATGTCGAAAAAGGTTTTCAGCAGGGGACAAACTGTCATGCGATTTCTTCAACATCATACTTGAACAGATTGTAAGAAACTCAAACGTCAACACCAGAGGAACAATCTTTCAAAAGTCTGTGCAATTACTCGCCTATGCAGACGATATTGACGTAATGGGAAGAAAAAAGCGTGATGTCATAGGTGCTTTTGCGAGTATTGAAACAGAAGCGGCATTAAATGGGTGTGATGGTTAATGAGGACAAAACGAAGTATATGTTGTCATCAAACAAGGACACAGAACATCGACGAATTGGACAAAACGTCACAATAGACAGACATAACTTCGAGGTAGTACAGGACTTCGTCTACCTAGGATCCGCTGTAGACACGGACAACAACATCAGTGCGGAGATCAAACGGAGAATAACTCTTGCCAACCGTTGCTTCTTTGGGTTAAGAAGGCAATTGAGAAACAAAACCCTCTCCAGAAAAACCAAGGTAACCTTATATAAGACCTTAATCATCCCAGTCCTGCTTTACGGCGCGGAAGCATGGACCTTATCGAAAGCGGATGAGGAAACCCTTGGTCGTTTCGAAAGAAAAATTTAAAAAAAACATTCCGGCTCTACGGGTTTTCGAAAGCACATTGCAGGGAACGCGGAAGGGGAAGACCTCGTCTTAGGTGGCGCAATAAAGTGGATGAATACCTCAACCGACATAGAGTGCAAAACTGGAGGGCGCTCCCCGAAATCGTAGTCGTTACAGAAGGATGTTGGTCGAGGCTCAGGTTCACCCCGAACTGTAATGCCCTATGCCCACCTAAGTAAGTAAGTAAGTAAGTAAGTAAGTCGACTTCATTAAAGATTTTTGTTTCCTCTAGTCAAATGGACCACATTTTCAATGGCGGAGAATGTCAGATAGTTTGATCTTTTCTCACTATAGCGTTTTTATTTTTTTTCGAGCTCTGAATGCTTGAATGACGGAAACTCTTTAAAATTACACAGGAATTATCTTCCGGTGTCATCTTCATACTTTTTGAAGGGGGCTGTGGATTGTGGTGTTTATACGTGCATTATGATAGCTACTTGGCAAGGAAGAAAGTGAGTTCCATTCATTTACTAGGCTGCTTCCACTTTTCACTTTAAGGTTAGACTTGTAAGGGCAGTTTTAGAGGAGTAATAAGGATTTCACGAGAGTTGACTCATAAAACTTTTTCAGTTGGCAATTATGTAATGGTAAGTATAGGCCCTAAGAAAATATTTCTTTAAAACATGACATTTCTCATATAGGAGAACTAGAAAACTCATAAAGTTCCAGTTTAGAAAGACAAATTTTAAACAAAGCCGTCAAGCAAAAACACCACTCTACTGTCCAAACTACTTTAACTCCACCAACAACTTTCTGCCAATCCGTTAACTTAACTAGAATAAATGTCATACACTTCATTTCATTTGCCGAATAAATAAAAATTTGCAAAAAAAAAAAATGAATAGCCACAGAGATGGGCCTTCAAACTCCATGATTGAACAGTTTTCTATCGTCACTTTCGTTTACAACATTTTTTTTTCTATCACCAGTTCAATAATATGAGTTGCAACACGGATATTTTTTACTTCAATAACATGGGAAGTGAGCTGCTCTCCGGTTCGGAGTTCTTCTGTGGGTCAGGCAGTTTAGAGCGGAAAAGTTTGATGAACAGAGCAACGATTTCGTATATTTCTTCAAGTGGCAATATCCCACAAATGGCTTACAACAACAAAACTGGATATTTCTCTTGTTTGGTTGAGGCAATCGAGAAACCATGTGACTGTGGCTGGAGTTCAACAGAGAGAATAGCTGGCGGCAATGAGGCTGCCTTGGGTGAGTTTCCAGCAATGGCAGCTGTCATTGGAAAGATGGATGGTAGAATTTTTTGTGGAGCCACAATAAGTAAGTTCGAATAAGGGACAACATCCCCTTTGAACAAGTAAATATTAACTTTCTATTCTCTTCAAGTTCATCATCGATTCCTTTTGTCGGCTGCCCACTGTTTCGTTGCACCAGCAGTGGCACGACCCGAGTTCATAAGAATCCTAGTCGGAGAGGATGACCTTGACACTAGTGAGTATATTGCTCTTAAAAAAGACAACAAAAAAATTTCACCCCTTTTGATCGTTTAGTTTATGACTCCGCATACAGCCAGCGATACGACATCGAAGACATAATGATACACAGACACTTCCAGATGACAAATCTAAGAAACGATATTGCTTTGCTTAAAACCGTCCTGGACATTGAATGGAGCAGTGTTGTGGGACCTGCTTGCCTGCCATTTCGTTTTGCTAAGAAATCGTTGGGCGGGTATGAAGTGGATACAGCTGGATGGGGTACAACAAGTTTTGGTGGCCAACAGTCAAGCAAATTGTTAAAAACGAACCTGTACGTTCTGAATAACGAAGTGTGCAAACAAAGTGTGGGTGCAATGACAGCAAGCCAATTTTGTACATCGTCGCCTGGAAAGGACACGTGCCAGTATGATTCGGGTGGTGGGCTGTATTTGAGGATGAGCCGAATGTATGCAGTGGGTATTGTGAGTTATGGTTATGCATGTGCTGGAGAAGCACCCTCGGTGAATACAAGGATTTCAACGTATTTAAAGTGGGTGCAAGCCCAAGCTAAGAATGTGAAGTTTTGTGTTAAGTGAGAAAAGAGTATTTTTTTTTGTTGTTGCATACTTTTTCTTTACCACAATAAAGTGCCTTGAATGCGTTGCTTGCATTCTTTGAAATACCATTGCTCTTTTAGTAGAAATTTTAGGCTTAGCAAAGACCCGTAAATGCATTGTACTTCATTCAAATCGACTGCAACAATGTCATCGGAGGATGGAGAAGTTGGTTTTTCGAAAGGGTAATATTGATGTGCTTTTTTGTTAAAGTTGCTGGTAGGGTTTCAAGGTAGCAGATTCATATAATGACAATTAAAGACTTCCTGGAACTTATGGAACTAATTGGACCTCACAACCTTAATTGCCACCTCTGGCTGTGGGTCGAAGGATGTGTGACTGCCTGTGCAAAATTTCAGATAGGAGTTGTTTTTTAGAATATTGCTGTAACCAACAAACGCTTAGCAGAATTGTTTAATGAAACAAGGCATTTTTTTTAAATACGGTGAGTTATAAAAAGCAAATAAACAAAATTCATACGCGATCTGGTGCATATAAAACACATTTTTTGCTACAAAAAACGAATTTGAGAGTTTTATAAGAGAAAGATAAAACCAGTAACAACAACAACGGTCACCATCCTCTTAGAATCAATTGATTTCAAATGATTATCTTAAGCTAGACCACTACCAGAAGCTTCGATAAAGTCATGACTCATGAGGCTTTCACATCAAAGCCCATCTGAACGTACATTGAAACTTTTTTATGATATTGTAACGTGCGCTTAGTTCGCAAAATAAAACTTTACCTTTCAATTTATTTCTACCACTTTCATTCGATATCTACTTTATTGAATTCAACTCTACCAATAATCACATTAAATCACTCTTAACATTATCACTCTATAATCAAAACTGACATCTGGTTGCCTCGGCGGGCGGTTTATTTATATCGAATGACATTACATCTAGAACTTCCCAGTAATTTCCACATGGTCTCCACAATCCACTATTTTGTTGTCAAACATTTCCCCTCCAGGTATATTTCTACACTTACACTAGTGTTGCCACTTGTGTTTTCGGTTGAACGTTTTTCGGTTAGGGACTTGGTTTTAAATGTTGGGTGTGCATTACACTGCCCCCTCCTTAAGATTGTTCGTCCCGAATAATTCCATCTGCAGCCTCGCCACTACATCCATGCAGCTGGTCACAATGAACTACCCTTAACTTGCCTCTTAGTCCTCTTTGGATGCGGTAAACCACGTTGTTAATCCTCGTGACAACAGTATAAGGACCTTCCCAATTTTGTTGAAGTTTCGGTGACAATCCCTTTTGACGATGAGGATTATAAAGCCACACACGATCTCCTGCTTGGAATCCTGCTCTTGCCACTTTTGTGTGATACCGGGTCTTCATCCATACTCTGAGGCCCATGTTCCTGTTCTGTTAGGTCTGTCCGTAAGCCTACCCACCCCTATGCTTGAATCACAGACATAACAATTTCGGAACCACTTCTCCACGTCACCTCTAACATACAGCCAGTAAAAGCGTTTTCGCACGTTCTCCAGCGTCTTGTTGACTCCCAGGTGGCTTCCTGTAGGGTTCCTATGCATCTTTTGTAAAACCTCCTCGATTTTCGATTGAGGAACAATAAGTTGCATTACAAAACATTTACCGTCAGGAGATTCCCATTTGCGCTGGAGTACGCCTTCTTGCACGCGAAGCAAGTCCCACTGTGCCCAATAGGCTTTGACAACAGGGCTTTGGTCAGAAATGTCGTTCCAGTCAGGTTTCGTGTTTTTCTCTTTCCATTTGAGAATCGGTCCGATGTCTGGATCCTTCTTGTGAGCAGACCTCAATTCTTCCTTGTTCCATCCGAATATGGGTTCCATTCTCATCCGCTGAGTCTTGGTCTCTACTTTCCGCCAGCAATTCCATTGGGAGTTTTCTATTGATGTCCAATTTGGTATTGATAAGTCTGCGGTCTTACTCTACAGCTCGTGAATTGATTTTCTTGGACTTCACAGCGTCGACAAGCAGTTTTATTTGGTGGCAACCGGCATTGTCGCTGTAAGTGCCCCATCTTATTGCAATTCCAACATCTGGCAAGTCCGTTCCGCTGGTTCCTTTGAAGCTTAACTCCTGGAAATGATCCAGCCTCGACTATGGCTTCTCTTTGACAATGTACCATTTGAGAAGCTTACTCAGATGCTTCCATCATTAATGCAAGTTCTAGAGTTTCAGAAAGAGTTCGTGTTCTAGCAGTTCGCACAGATCTCTGAAGATGTTTGTCAGAAATGGCACAACCGAAGGACTCAACAGCAAGCTGGTTGATGATTTCTTCTCCAGAATCCGGGTATGCCAGGTGAACCAGTCTTTCGACGTCTGCTTGGAGCTGTTGTAGACTTTCACCCCTTTTCTGGACTCTGTTATTGAGTTGGACTCTGAAGACTTCTTTCAAGTGGCTTTCGCCAAAGCGTTTGTCTAAAGCTGCCACGAGAGAGCTGAAATCGTCGCTCTTACCAGCTGCAACAGTTTGAAGTAATTCAGCTGCTGGTTCTCTAAGAGCAAGAGTCAGTGCTATGTATTTGTCTTCGTCATCCCAGCCATTTGCTGTCGCAGCTGCCTCGAATTGTCTCCTGTAAACTGACCAAGACGACTGTCCGTCGAATGTTGGTGGTTGTACTTCTCTTTGCTTTGCTCCATTTTCCGCATTTGGTCTAGTTCCTTAGCCATGTTTTCGATTCGTTTCTCCAAAGTGGCAAGCTGACTTTCGCATTGACTCGCAAGCTTGGAAAATCGTTTCTCAACACATTCAATCCGTTTTTCTAGGCCAAATACATTTTTCTCAACGCTGCCCAATTTGCCTTCTAGAATGTTTTTCTGACCTTCCAAGACATTCTGTTGCGCCTCAAGTCTTTCGAGAATAATTCTGTTGTTCCTTCTTTTGTTCGTTTCGTTGTTCTTCAATCAGCTTCTTTTTTTCTCGTTTCGTTGTGCTTTAAGTTGTTCGAGAACATTCTGTTGTTCCAAAACGTGACTCAAATGAAGCGTCGTCAACTGCTAGAAAACGGTAAAAATCGAAAAATAGAGGTTGTACGGTCGAAATTCCATATTTTTGAAGCTAAAAAAATCATCTGCTCCACTACCCTTATATAATCTTCACAAAGCCTATCAGTGTCTAATCACAACACGTTTTTTTACTTTGCCATATTTTGTAAATGCACTTGAAAAAAATAATTTAAATGTGTCTAGAAATGAGAAGGCTAGAACCAAATCATCTGGGACACACATTTTTATTATCAGGAGAACTTTTCTGATTTTTTGACGTATCAAAATTTAAAAATTACTCGCACCGAACGCCTACCTCCGATTGAGATGTAAAAAAACCGACAGACGGTTGAATTTGATAGAATGGGGCGTATATTTACAAAAAAATGTGCTTGAAACTTGGTTATCACTTCACACCAAAGATTTGCTTCCGCTTCTTTGACTATCATCCCCTATACGGCGAGCACACTTGCGAACATTCATCTTGATGTGTAGAAAGTTTCAGTATGCAATAAAGAATCTAAATTTCATGCTAATTTCACAGCGAAATTGAGATTTGTTTTTGAGCAATGCCCTCATGACGAAAATTTAAGAAAACGAAAAGAAGAAAATCGGACATTGCCGCCAACAGCGAGCGACTAGCGGCCACAAACGGTGGAAACTAAAACGACATACGACACTTTACAAATCTATTGAGTGTTTCTCTATCAATTTTATCGATGCGATAGGTTCAAAACAGAAGTACCAGTAGATTTTACACGAAAAAAAAACACAACGAACACAAACAAGTTCGAAGTGCACGTTCGTCGTTTAGGAGTTCATTCGGATAAAGTAGGTATCACCACACATGAATTTAGTTTAATTTAATTCAATAATTCATCTCTAATATCTATTAACACAAATGCTATCATGTTCATCTAATTTAATGAGATCTACTTTTCCTCGTCAAACCATAAAAATCCAAGTAATCAGAGTCACAGCTTAATACCTAAACATATGCGCCATACGTAAATATCCACTTCAGATCCTTTTTTTACAGTTTTCATAAGCTCGAGTCGTCTTTCTAACACATCATCGTCCAACTCTAAGCCATCCAAATTTACGTGCTTTAACTCCCCTTTTTTTACTTTAACTTCAGGGTCAAGCTGAAAACACTAACTGACGCCAACGGCGTTTTGAGTCGGTTTGACTGCAACTAGACAACGTTTGTAAAAAGCACAAGCAGTGTAAAATAAAAAAAAAAAAAAATTAAAGAGTTTTTCTCTCCATCGCAATCGCCTGCAGGACTTGCGTTTCTATCGTCGTCGTCATAAAACTGGTCCATTCAAACACATATACGTCACACCCTTACTCCTCCATTTTATAGCAGTTTCCAATGACGTCGCAAAAAAGAAAAGAAAAAAGAAGAAAATTAATAATGCGACGAACCATCGCCCCATCATCGTCATGGCCATCTCATCAACGTTATTTCTCGTCTTCAATTTATCGCCGTCGATCTCATTGCCACCAGGTTGGTCCTGTAGCATTTACATCGTTAAGCGGGAAACGGAGAGTGCTCGATAGAGATTGCCCCCTGCAAACATCATACATCAGGATCCAGGTGATGGTCATATACCAACATAGCTTATAGTCAAAAGACCAAATCGAAAACGACTTGAATTGGGCATTCGCGTCATTTGTAACCGTGGGCATGGGCAAACATTACACAGAGCCGTCAACTCGCACCCTTTGAGCATTTTAGAAATTTTCGATAATTTTTACTTCGTTTTGTCAAAGTTTTGTTTTTCTATTTTGCTTCACTTATTGCTGTTCCACTGAGCAGGAAACTCTTTGTTGCCAGCTAAATGTTTTGATTGTGGGGACAACAGACTGACTGTACGTTTGGCTTGGGACATCCTTTGGTGTTCTATACACAAAAAGTACAAAAAATGCATTACCACCACATTTAGATTTCACTTTTTTCTCCTGCATAGGACCCTTTCCAATTCGCAGCGCTTGTGGCAAAAGGTGGATGCTCTACTCACTCATTCCGCTTTTAATTTTACCGAAGTCATTATTTCGCGAGATGAGAGGGTGGTGTTTAATTAATCATGAGCTTTGGTAAAGGCAGGAATAATGTCAGCATGAATTGTAACCTAACAGACTTTCATCACCTCAAACTCAATATCATCGAAGTTACTTTCGAACAATTATGACAAGTCACAACAGAATTATTTTTTGAAGTTCAGAATCCTTATGAATCCTTCAAAAGTGGAGGTACATACATACATATTTTTCTGTTAGAGTATAGAACTTAGCTCAATAAATTGTGAATCTACAAAAAAATGAATTCAATAACTTTGGACACATACAAGTATGAACAATCTACCTGGCCAATATACAAATTTCTAGCCCCCACTCCAAGTGGGGTGAATAAGTTTAGATTATTAACGTGTTATGTGGTAAAATAAAAAAAAGATGCTTTCGAAATGATATCGTGAGGAAGCACTATGAGTGTTTTTACAGCTTCAACTTTACTCCGTCTTTTGTTTAAGTCCTAAATAATATAGGACAAAACAAAGCCCAAAGAGGTCAAATCGTAGCTCCGAAGCGACCCATTGGCATCGCCCAGCCGGTTGATAACACGATTTGGATATTTGGTGCTTTAAAGATCGAGTTTATCATGGGATGGGTGGAATAGCGAACCGTCCTACACTTCCAATTCCATGTCATCAATTTAAGTAAAAAACTATCGGTTAATCTTCTTCTGTGACCCACATCGAAGATAAAAGCGTTGTACGCAACATATGGTCACTCTCTGCGGCATCTCGAGAATAATGTGCGAGTTTTCGGAGCCTTAGACTTGGCAATTTTGTTTGTTAGAGTAGCCAGTAGCCACCGACAATTCGTGTTCTCATTATCAATTCGTGTTCCAGTTCAAGGTGCTTTGAGCAATAAGTTGTAAAGCAATAACGAAGTAGATGGTCGTGCGCCTTCAACTAACTATAGTCAGTTGGATTTTGTTAGCAAATAATCCGAGATATTTGAGCAAAATTCTTTTCAGGGTAGTGCGTGAAATGTTGAGGTGTTGCGATCGATGGGGAATTGATGTTCATGTATCTTGAGTTACTTTGCTATCATAGACGGCTCGAAAATGGAAGTTGGAACAGGTGCAGGTTTCTTTTCAGAAAGCCTAAACCTAGTCAGTTATTTCAGACTTCCAAATCACAACAGCGTCTTCCAAGCCGAGATCCTGGCAGTTACAACGCTGCAAAACAGTAGTCCATGATGGCGCTATCACATCCTGATATATCATCCTGATATAAATCAAAGCTTGTTTCTTGCTGTCGTGAAGAGCAAAGGGTTCTTGGTACACAGCATAACGTTAGACTCTGGTTCCCGGTCACAGTGGTATACCGGGAAATGGAAAAGCGGACGAACTAGCGAGAAAAGGATCAGCACTTGA
Source organism: Melanostoma mellinum (assembly GCA_914767635.1). NCBI lineage: Eukaryota > Metazoa > Arthropoda > Insecta > Diptera > Syrphidae > Melanostoma > Melanostoma mellinum. The sequence continues at coordinate 51,183,964 of OU612060.1, read as the reverse complement.
CAATCTTGGTCAATCAGGGTCCCGCCCTGTGAAATTAAACAGATGGTAACAAAATAATGCGAAAATCCAATGAAAGATGGGAATGCCTAGATTCCTGTGCTACTTCCAGGATGGAAGTAAGTTATGGCCGAAATACGATAAAAACGGATCTGAAAAGCTACTATCATTGAATAGGCCTTCATTACGATCCCTTATCAGTATCATAACTGGACACAACCTACTAGGTTACCACAAAAAGAAAACGGGTCTTTGCACCGATGATCTGTGCTGAGGATGCAATGACGAAGATGAACATGAGGATACCACTCACTTCCTTTGTCAATGCCCAGCAATCTGATACATTAGGAAAAAATTTCTAGGCAATTACTTTTTCAATGAACTAGAAGAATTATCAGACACTCCAGGAAACAGCCTGTTGAAGGATACAAAATAGTTAAAAATTGACCAAACATAAACTCATAGGTTTCTAGGACGTTACAATACTCCAGGGTATCACAATGGATCCACATTGATCTAAGTGTAACGGAAATAAGATCAACCGTCAGCCCATTCTACCTAACCTAACCTATCTTTAGTCACTCTCTCGCCAACAGCAGCCACATTCTTGTCTATATGCATTTCATACGCACGCCATAGCCAGTCTCTCAATCTTTTATCATGGATTAAAAAGAAACCCTTTGTTTTAGAAGAAATAACACGTTAAAAACGATTTCTCGATTTTTGTTAAACGAGAAAAAGGACAGAGAGAGAGAGAGAGAGAGAGAGCGCGCGCGAGACAGTGAGAGAGAGAGATAAATAGAGAGAGGCAGACAGACAAAACGAGAGAGAGAGACAGAGAGCGACAGAGCGACAGAGAGAAAGAAAGAAAGAGAAATCGTTGCTTAGTCTTGAAATTCTATTGTAGAAACTAAAAATAAGATGTCACACTTTAACCATTTCCGATATTATTCTTAGTTCGTCGAAATTCAGAAATCTCAAAATGAAATATTTTACCAAAAATAGCCCTGAAGACAGCATATAGGTCAAGAGAAAAAACACCAAATACGTTAAACATTAAATACGTACGTATTTATTTCACGTTGAATGCTAAGGAGTTTTTGTTTTAGTATTAAAACAAACGTATTAAAGCATTAAAGCTTACCTAAACCAAAGTGAATTTTTAGTTCCAGAAGGAGTTTTAAGTTCCAGCAGCGACAAATTCTGCCGCTGTTGCAGCTGCAAAGTTGCTTTGGTTTGGGAGAAAAGTTAAAAAAAAGAGAAGTTTTATTTAGAATTTAAAGACGATAATTCCAAAGACTATCTCTACGAGCTCCTCGAAGAAACATATGAGCAATGCCATAAGCATGACGTGAAAACCATATCTGGCAATTTTAACGCGAAATCAGGGAAGCAGGACATCTAAAGAAACACTGTCATAAGGGCAAGCAAAGAGTATAAGACAAAATCTCCAATAACGACTGCAGGTCAATAGATTTCTCTGCGGTGCTTGGTCTTGTTGTTATTACCACACACTTCCCATATCTCAAAGCTTTAAAAGGTACATGGCAGTCCCCAGATCAATCGAACGTCAACCGTTAACCAAATTTACCATGTTGCAATGAAAGCAAGACACGCTGGCAGTGTTATAAATGTCCGAACTTTCTGAGAGCCTATCTTTGACTCGGACCATTTCCTTGTTAGAATTGATTGTTGTTGCAAGGTTACGAATTCGGATATCTTATTCACGAATCAAGACTCACGCGATCCAAAGACGCTGTGAAATGCCATGGCCTTCGAAGGCTACCATTGCAGGACATAGCCAGTGACTTTCGCAGAATATGCCGTACATTTTCAGCATTAACGACCAATGGCAGTAACGCCAACAAGCCATCAGCCTCTGACAAACAAAAGAAGCAAAACAAAAAGCTGGACAAATTTTAGTGTAAAAGAGAAAAAGGGCGGCCTTTGGCCAGTACAAGGAGAAACGAAGGGAAGAGCAACGGATTCTCAAAAAAAGAAACAGCATGGGAAGCGCTTGAGGAAATTGAGAGATGCTACTAAGGGAATGAAAATCGGAAGTTTTGCAAGAAGATAAAAAGATCACGCCGGGGTGGTTAAACCCTATTTCAAGCCTGTGAAGACCGGCAGGGAAACATAGTAATAGACACGCAGTCTACTACTTCTGTAGACTGGTTAGCGGCGAAGAAGACACAAATTCCACTGTCAGGCAGATTGCCCCATTCAATTGGACGATGATCAAGAATGCCGTCCTCCCGACCTAGAAGAAGTTATAAGCTTGCCATTTGCAAACTGAAATCAAATAAGGTTGCAGGTGCAGATGACCTTGATGTCGAAGTTTTCAAGGCCGTAGGGGATCAGTTAGAAAGGTTTGTGCACCGGCTGATCTGCATGATATGGTTGAAAGAAAGAATGCTCGATGAATGGAACCTCAGTAGCATATTCCCGATCCTAAATGAGGGAGTCCCTCACAGTTGCGTTATAAGATTTTGTCTCCTTGAATATGTGAACGTCTGAAACCTCACGTCAACAATTTGAAAAGCTCTTATCCACTTGGTTTGATACCCAGACAAATAAATGATCTACCAAATTTTCATATCACAGCAGATCGAGGAAAAACCCCCGAATACATCATCGATATACACCATCTTTTGATTGATCTCAAAACCAGTATGACAGTTTTTATAGAGACGAGCTTTACAGAACCATATCTAGTTTTGGCATCCTTAAAAAACTTGTAAGACTGTGTAGGATAACTTTGCATAATTCACGGTTATCTCACAAGATCGGTATAGAACTCACCGAGACATTTGAAGTCGAAAAAACCTTTCGGAAAGGCGGCACACTGTCATTCACACATCATCGCAATGGCTGGGGCATGAAGAGCGGATGGACATCAACGCTTCGGCTCTACGAAAAGAGAATCGCGTAAAGGGAAGTTTACGTCTTAGGTGGCGAAATCAAGTGGAAGAGGACCTCAACCAACAAAACTGGTATGAGCTTTTCCGAAATCGAAATCGTTGGCGAAATAGGTTGGTTGAGCCCCAGGTTCATTTCAATATGTAGTGCTCACCTAAGTAATAAGTAAGAGTAATTAAGTCGGTGTTACTCTAGCAATATTCACGTCAGGGCTGTTGTGTTGACATCGGCTGGTAAAGTCATCATCCAACAGGCTCAAATTGAGAGTTTGAACTAAAATGCTGAAAAAACTCATCAAAGATTGGTAAGATTTGCTGGCCAAAAGTTCATTTTCTCAACTGAAATTGCTGAAAAAATCAATTCTTCTTAGACCACTTCCTTTACAAAGCTCAAACGATGAAGTATATTGCCACTTCAACAAACTTCAACTCGGTCAGCATGCACAACACTATGCTCATGCAACGTGATGCGTTTTTAAATATTCAATTACTAATCAATCCAGCTCCCAGATTCATTTAAAATTTGTGGCCACACACTACTCAAAGAAGCTGCTTCCAACAGAAAACGAACCAAAGAAACTATAGAAACATGGAAACCTAACATTTACTTCGTTCGATTTTCAATAATTACCTAATGTCAGGTTCTGCATATACACAAGTCTTGGCCCCAGAATCACACGTTCGAATATTCATTGAACTTTTTAATTGTGTAATCTTGCGAAAACTAATGAAAAGTTTCTAAGAGCGCAGGATTCATGGAACACTACTCTGTGATAGTTTGAGGTTCATATATGTGTACACTATTGCTTTATGCTCCGCATCAAACTTTATCAATTCATATTCGTTCTTGGTTAGGTATACAGCTTCTTCGGTCGCCTCTCCCTCCCTCCGCCCGCTTTTAATGTCATTAAATTAAAATTTCCCACTTGCAAAAGGATTTCATATAGAAATAGCAAGCGATAGGTACGAATAGAATGCGTATGTGATGCTCTGATGTGATGATGTGGTATACCTATGCCATGACCTCCTATGGAACTCGTACTACCACCTTTTACCTTTTGCATTTGCAAAAAGGGACGACGACATAAGAGAATAAGATCAAAACTCAAAATTCCTTATTTCCAATTTCGGTGCAAATGAAATTAAGTTAAATCCTTGTCAACCTCATCAAATAGTTGCTCCATTCTTCTACACATTGCAATTGCAGTCTTCCGCAACTCCTCTGTGGATGTCGTCAGCAAGCAGCCAAAAAGCTAGCTAGCTAGTCAATGTGTAACATGAGCCTATGTGTGCCTTTCATCTTGATGATGATGATGATGATGATGATGATGATGACGACCAACCGATGAGGACGAGGACGACACGATGATGATGGTAGGAGGCTTCAGATTTATATTTTTGGTCTTTATATTGTATGTAAGGTTCCTACGTAGTTTCATTAGTATAGTTGCGTTCATTTCTATTAAAATTATAGTTCGCTATGCATATAAAGCCCATCTTTCTTCGCTTGGACGTGGCTGGACTTAATTAAGTTGATTGATTAAGGCGCAGGGCTTTAATCTAAGAAAAAAGTAAAGAGGATACTAAAAAGTTCTCATATAATGTAATCGGCAACAGTTGTGGATTTATGGTATTCAAAAGAAAATCCAAATCCCAGAGAAAATTTGTTCTTTTCTAGAAGAAAAGCGTGAGGGTTTTTTTTTTCAACACAGTGTGGAGCAGAAAACTCCAACGGCATTTAGAAAATCATGAAGTTGGAAGCTTAAAAGTGGAAAACAACCATTGATTCAGTAGAAAATTTAGTTTTCTGAATTTTCCGAATGCTCAAGGGCCACACTGAATTTCGATACACTCCTGCTTTGTAAAAACATAAGACATCTGCTTGATAGAACATATCAAATATCAAAAGAAGTTTCCTACTTTGAAGAAAATCTTTTACTATGTCCCGACGATGTCATTAGGACTAGACTCTAATGCACGTTTACACGTACAGAGTTGTTACACGTGTAATTGAATTGCCCGTGTATAGACACGAGTAGTTTGCATTTGAAATAACACGAAACACGAGTAACTATTCTCGGAAATTTTCTATGTCGGTTCTAGGCACAATTGACATTGCAAAACGAATGCATTTTGAATTAAAATAATCGCAAAAATAGTTTTCAGTTGATCTTGAGATGAGTTCGGCCCTGAGATCGAATGCCGTTTACAGAACACAGCATTTATTGTTACGTGTATGCAAATTCTTTTTAAATGCGTAAAAGGGGTGGAAAATAAGTACGAAACTCAGTTTAAAGAGTTGAAGAAAACTCTAATTTGTAAGCCTTTTTATCAAAAGGAGTGTAAAAATATCTCATTGACATTACAAAAATGTAAGAGAACTCAAATTGTATTCAAAAAAGACATGAAGTGTAAAGTCTGGTGTTACTGTAAAATCTGAACATGAATCTGAAGTAGCAAACGTGAGAAATTATCGAAAATGGTAAATTTTTTTTTGAGTTCTTTTGGATCTTTGAAAATCCACCAATTTCACAATAAGCTCAAATGTGTTGAGACGATAGGGTTATAATATAAACCCATCTATTTATAAAGAACTAAGGCGGGTTTGTTGCAACACATATTACTCGAGAACGGCTGGACCGATTTTCATGGCTTTTGATTTGTTGTATTTGTCTCCCTCCCGAATAGCAAAGTGTTCATTAAAACAGGAACCTAAAAAATACTAATTTTTCCATTATTAGGTTGCAATAATAGCCGAGTTTCATTGAGAATCCAATTTAGAAATTTAGAGAAAACATCGCACATGGGAAAACAACAACGAAAGTTAAGTGAACAAAAATAAGTCACTTACAGAAGTGAACAACAGGGATGGCTGGTAGTTGGAGTTGTTGTTTTCCCATGTGCGATGTTTTGACGAACTGAATACAAATTCTCAATGAAGCTCGGCTATTATAACTCAGTAAAATAGACTTTAGTTCATCACAATACTCCCACTAGAACCAGAACGGGAAACTAAATACTTCCAGGCACTCCTTAGCTTAGATTTTAGATTTTAGGCTTTTCGGCATTTTTGAATAAATAACGCTTTAGATAAGTTTGACCCGTGCAACGTCACCGGGCGAGTTAGCTTTAAACTTATAAAAATAAAGTTGGTAGTTCTCAATTTTACCAAAAGAAAGACGCAGAGAAAATTTAAAGCAACCTGTTACAACATTTATTGTATTTATGAATCGATTTTTATTGTATGAATCGATTAATGGGCTAATTTTGGAGAAAAAACCGAAAGTGCTTTTAAATTAGAGGGTGCAAATCGGAGTTATGGGCTCTAAACCTCACTCGTTTTTTCAATGCAACTCGAAAACGAAGGACGTTTTTTGTAGAGAGCAAATAATCTTTCGAATAATTGTAAAAAAAGGTTTTCAATCCAAAACGTCAGAACTCCCGACGAAAAAAAGTCAAAATTTCCTTTTTTTTAATGGCATTTCTTTCTGGTTGCAGATAGGATAAAGCATTGCTTCATATACATGTGTATGTATGTAGTATAAAAAGGATGAAAAACAACGATAAATGTCTTTGATTAAGTGGTAATATTTCGGTGAATTTGAAACGCAGAAAGTTGTATGATATAACATTTTAAAGAAAATTTTATTTACTTTCTTTTTTATGGAGCAATGCCTATACCTAAATGCAATCAGAAAGAAATGCCATTAAAAAAACTGATAAAACTAAAAAAATGGAAAATTTTTACTATTTTCGTCGGGAGTTCTGACGTTTTGCATAGAAAACTTTTTTTACAATTATTCGAAAGGTGTTTTTTGATGGAAAAATTTGCTCTCTATAAAAAACGTCCTGGAATTCCATCAAAATTTTGCTTCGTTTTCGAGTTACATTAAAAAAACGAGTGAAGATGGTATAGAGATAGAGCCCATATCTTCGATTTATATCCTCTAATTTAATAGAACTTTCTGTTTTTTCTCCAAAATTAGCCCATTAATCGATTAACGCCAAAAAACCGCCTTTCGAGGTTCGCAGAAATGACATAATCAATAGACTAATGGTGCAAAACAAAAATTGTAGGACAGAAGCAAAGGAGAAGTGCCCCCAACTCCAAGCAGACAACACGGTGCGCATGTTTAAAGTGGTGGAAGAAATTTTTGCCCCGGCTGCTGACGCAAAACCAAGCTGTTCAAAAATGTGACAAAACAACTTGAATCAAAGGGCAACCATCGTCAAAATTGACGCTCAAAGAAGAAAAAATGCTCAAAAGATCCCTTGGCCGAAGTTCATGTATGATGACCAAGGATAGTTTCTTGTGGATGACGAAAAAATTTTGCATTAAGTACAGTTTCCTCGAGAGCACTTTCGAGAAGCTGAATATATTTTGACGGAAATACCGTACATTAAAGGCGAAGAATTTAGTGAAACAGCTGAGAACACGAAAAAAAGGAAAGATGCTGTATGAGGTTTGGAAAAAGATGGGAAACATCGGGCTTAGATGGCTTACGATTCTCACCTCCAAGCTTGCTAGAGATCAAAGACTGCTAAGCTTGTTATGCATAAACTCGAATTAGGCGAGGCGGTTCAAGCAACCTTCTACCTATCACTAGAGGAAATAGAGGTGTAACGATAACTAATATTCGACTAAATTGATGCTCTTCACTTTGAAGATCGCTGAGCGAGTATTGGGTACCCGACAACGAAAAAATAAGGCTAGCTATTAAGTGATTACCAATACAGGATTGTCGTGGGCAAACCAACCACAGATGCAATCCGAAGTTTAAGGACGTTTGTGGAAAAACATTGTAATTGTTAACAAGGCTGACTTCAAAAAAGCATTTCATCGACAACTACGAAGTCTGATTCGGATGGCCCTAAAAAAACGTGGAGAGCCAGAGGCCTGTGCGCGGATGATCAAGGACATATATGAAATAGCAATGGTGAATTAAGCTGGGATCACCGAGGCATCCCAAGTCACAGTAGGTGCACACCAAGGAAGTGTCTTGTCATCATAGCAAGAGGCGCTCAACGTATGGGTAAAAGAAGGTTATGGGTACCGTAATAAGTACAAAGAAACTGACAGCCTTACAAAGTTTGTCAAATATCAATACGATTTGATAAAATTGTTCGGATAACAATTATCAGAACTTTTGATCAATTGTGAATGAAACGCTTCTTTGAGATCTATTGTGAACGTCTCTGGTTGCTGGTTCGGTATATTGGTTATCAAAATTTTTGATATCTATCAACAAATTCGTCGTTGATAAATTTTTTTTGGTTTATTTTACTGGAATTGTGTAACCAATATACAAGTACGAGGTTGACAAGCATGCTATGCTGTGAAGTGTGAAGTGTTTTGTTCATTGAATGATTGAAAATCATTGAAATTTAAATGGAACTCAGTATCTACATAGATGTGGGGTGTGGCAACGCTTAGTACGAGCACACTGTTTATAATGGAAGAAAGTTCATCATTTGACATGCATAACATCGATTTATCAATTGATAGAAAGCACTTATCGCAACATCAATTATCACAACATCAATTGATTGAAAGTTGACAACCATAATATGGCTGTGAGCACTTGCGTTGCTGGTTTCCGATCAAAGCATGACTATCCGAGACATTTATTTCAATAGAATTGTGCTTCTCAAGAGTGGAAAGCTTAAATATCTAGGACCTATTATCAATTGTGAAGCAACTTGTGCTTACGCAGCGACAGCCAAGCTGTGCTTAAGGCCTTCCTCAACCCTCTAACCACTTCGAAAGTGATCCAGGAACGCAAGAGCTCTCTGAACGCGGTTGAAAGACTAAATTTTCCGAATCTCGTTTGATAGCTGTTATCTTTCTTCTTAAATATTATCTTTTATTATTTTTAAATTAACGAGTTATATATTTAATATATTCTTGAAGGAAACACGAACAAAACCTTCATACAAAAAAAAAAAAAAAAAGTGATATGAGTTTACACATATATAAATATAGAGTATGTCTATGTATATTCAGTTGAATTAACACATAGAGATGAGTTTTAATAATTACAAAATTGTCCTACAGTTATATAAACCAAAGCGTAAGAATGAATGATCACAAATGAAAGTAAGTTACAAAGGATTCAATTAAAATGGATTGAATTATCACAGATCAGTTGGTAAATAATAAATAATAATTAATAAATAATAAATGATGAATAATAAATAATAATAATAAATAATAAATAATAAATAATAAATAATAAATAATAAATAATAAATTATAAATAATAAATAATAAATAATAAATAATAAATAATAAATAATAAATAATAAATAATAAATAATAAATAATAAATAATAGATAATAAGTAATAAATAACAAATAATAAGCTATAAATAGAAAATAGTAAATAATAAATAACAAAAAACAAATAATAAATTACAAAAAAAAACAAATAACAAATAATTAATAATATGTTTTAAATAATATTTTTATCACAGATCAAGAATATAGATTTTTAATAAGTGAGTTATCGGAAGTTTCACAGTTTTGAATGAATTTTGTGTTCAATTTTAGAATTCGTTCAGCAATTAATTCAACATTCGCTCTAATGTGGAGGTCCGAAGTAGAATGATGCCAAGGAAGTCTTAACATCATTTTAAGTAGCTTAATACTTTCGTGTATTAAGGTGCATTTTTTCAGACGTGTGTCGAAATATGCTAAGGCTTTGCCATTATGTTTTAAAAATGATTTCATGCAAGTAACCGCCACGGCTGTCTCGAATAAATTCCAACCAAGAGGCTCATTCTTACACCACTTTTGCACCATTTGAAGCCGTATGACAGCAATAACGCGCCGAATATTCACTTCCAAATCATCAATTGTCTCGGACGTATCTGCGTAGCTAAGACATCCTAATTCACATAACCCTACAAGGAATTGTTCAACGATGTTAAATCGCCCGATATTGGAGGTAACTCACAAGTTTAAAGCTCGAAATGATGTAAAAATCTGCGCAAACAGCGATTTTGTTGAGACAGTTTACCAAACGTACGCAGTGCCAAGTGGTCGGCTAAAGGCGGTTTCAATTCTTCCACGATGAAATGGAAAACCAAACTGAGTAGGTATATATCAAGTGACAACTGTCAAAAGACCAACTCCAAAAAAAAGTATTGCCAGATTGAAAACCACACGTCTAAAAATAAACACCCTTTATGTATGACTACGTGTTTTGGTGTTGTTAGCATATTGTTGTTGGAATTAATGTGAGGTTTGTGAGTTTGAGTTATGAAAACGTTTAATAAAATTTTAAACATTGTGGAAATATTTAAAGAAGCTACCCCAACAGGCTCTACCACTACTACGGGCCTTCAGAATCGAACAAAAATGCTTGGACTCTTGTCACACATATGTCTCGGTTAACAAATAAAAATAAATAAATAGGGTGGCGCAACAGAGCGAGGAGCCCCTGGGCCTAGCGCATTTTCAACGACCATGTCTTGTGAGGGAATGGAATGGACCTACAATTTTTCTGCTGGTTCCGAACGGCTAATTGAGAAAGTGCTTTTCATGGCAATGAATACTTACGGAGGACTTGTCAATTCCCCGCGAAAGTCGATACCAGTGGAAAAAACATTTTTGCCTCTGTTGGGATTCGAACTTGAACCAGGCGGACATGCTATATCCATCGTCTCGGTTATCAGCCGTTTATTCACTTAAGGGTTGCACTTTAGCTGTCTGTTCAAAGCAAAGGAATGAATCTCGACATTTTAAGCAAAGACCCAAAGTTAAAATGTATGAATACGTATCATCTCCGCTATGGGGTCGAATTATTTATTTTACCTGGAATCTATGCTAAACAAACAGCAGCGAGTTCGGTTGTTTAAGCACACAAGTACCAGATCGACGGATCAACAACAATATTGGCCATGCTGATAAGCTTCGACGAAGGGAGGACAAGTGCCCTAAGAGCAAGTCCTCTACAGCAGTCTTCGGTTTTCTTGAATCAAGTGGCTGATAGTTGCTGCTGACATGTTGAGAGCTGGTGCCTTCAGCTCTTTGCCATGGATGCGCACTGCACCTTATGATGCGTTCTTAGAACTTTTCTCATATCCAAAAAAGCAATTTAGAGTGAAGCTCTTTAAGAAAAACAACAAGGGTTCTAATGTTTTTGTCTTAAGCAGGTTCTTACCTTCTCGAATCTCCTTACCCACTTCACTTAAATTGATTACAACTTCATCTGCAGTGTGTATACAGAAATAATTGCAACATCGTTGGATATAACTTTGATACTGTAGTCACTTAACCTAAATAATATGCCTAATTTAATAATTCCTGATTGCATCACAACACAAAATTGCATCTCTTCTCCGCCATAACTACTATCACATTTCCATCCCCTCAAACTAAATCTGGCTTAATTAGAGTGAAATTTGCTGCCGTAGTGCTCTTAATCATGGTCCTGCATTTTAGGAATAAAATTAGCAACGTTGTACCATGCCATCACCGCACACCCACCACCGACCGGCTTCACCGTGGCAACAATTCACTTTGTACTTTGTGTGTGCGCGCGTAGCTGCTCCATGCTGCATGCCTCTGGACCTTATTTCTAATTTACGTTGACTTCAAGATAAATTGAGATTTAACATTTCAAATACGCTGGCTGCTTGTACCTACTCGTAAAGCAGCATTGCTGTCTATGCATGAAGATAGGTGTATTCTTACTTACGAAACAGCTTCCACTATACTTTGCATTGAACTTCTCCCTGTACCGCATAGTCTTTTACAAACTCCTGGTCTTCTACTTCTATGCTCTAGTGTAGTCTTTTTTGATTTGAGGATATCTACCTCTATGCAACGAATGAGAAAGTGTTGATGGTATGCCACCTCTTCAATCGGGTTGGGACAATTTTCTAAAGGAAAATTACACCGAAACGAAGCAGTTTCTATCACTGCGATGACAGCGATATGAACAACGGCAAATGTAGTCTTGCGGGCAGGTTGGTCCCGCATCCTGCTCCTAGATTTCTTCAAATGGAACATCATTGGCGCGGCTGTGAGGCGGACGGTGTGTGAGAGGCGGTGGGGATATTAATTTTTGCTTTGGAAGTGAGTATCTTGTTCATTCCAACAGACCGTCTCATTTATTATTCTATGGTGTGTCCTTAATTGCAGGAATTTCATTTAAACAATTAACATCTATTAAACCAAAGTTAGAGGAGGAGAATAAAAAGACAACAACTGCAATACGATGTTTTCGTTGTTTATGTGGATAGGTTTTGACGTAGACGATAAGAATAATGAGGCAGACCTGAGGGTTAATACCTTGAGTTTGTTTTGATTTGGATTTGACTTGATTTGGAAAGAAAAACTGAGTTCTAATCGGATGATTGGCAGTAGTTATCACAACAAAAAAATTTGTAGTTAGTGAACGAATTTGGACAAATTTATTGCGTCAACAAATAAGGAGATCAAGAATTCAGGAGACCTCAACTGTAAAAAGTTCTCTTCGCCCAGGTACGGCAGTAGGGTCATCAACTAGATGCTGTCGTACCCTATGCAGAGACATAAACTTTGGTCGAATCACACTCTTTTAAAAATCACAATTTTATATTTCAAAGCGGCTGCATTCAGAATTCCAGAGTCGAATATAAGGATCTTAAGGCCTCGGGGCAAACCAGGAGTAGAAGCCCTTTGGCCCGAAATTTTATTATTTATCAAATATAGTGGACAGTTTTCTTCCATTCAACTCATTACTTTTAACAGTGCTTCCGCTCCATCTTCCTCGATGTAATTAAGAAATCCAAAATGGCGACTACACAACTTAGACATGCAATCTTTTGGTTAGAGAAACTCATAGCTGGTCGAGTACTGGGATGAAGGCGAATACTTAGTTTTCCTCATTCTTGTTTTTCCTTGTTTCTTGTGCGTTCCCATAACCCAACGAGTTCAACTTCACGGTTCCCGCTTTTGTTCTGGTGGCTGATTGTACATATTCGTTAGTCGCAGGTATTTTTTTGACAGCTTCCTCTTCCTTTTCTTAGGTTGGCATTACAGTTCGGGGTGAATTTGATTGAGCACCTAGGACGAGGTCTTCCCCTTCCGCGATTTCCCAGCATATGTTGTCGAAAACTCTTCGAGCAGGAACGATCTGCTCCATCCGCTCGCCATGAAACAGCCATCATAACCTCGCGATACGTTCTCCTTCTTCTATGAACATGTCGCAATACAGTTCGCGATTGTATCTTCTACACTACACATATGGTCTTCGCATACGGCATACGCGACTGAAGATCATTTGGAGAATTGCTCTTTCGAAACGACCAGGGTTTCCACATCCGCTCTCGGTAAGATCCATAATTCCTTCCAGCACCAAAGATGCAACAGTTGGTAAGAGTATTTCTCCGTTTGATCTCCGCACTGATGTTGTTGTTCGTGTCTACAGCGGATCCTAGGTAGACGAAGTCCTTGACTACCTCGAAGTTATGTCTGTCTATTGTCACGTTTTGTCCAATTCGTCGATGTTCTGTGTTCTTGTTTGATGACAGCATATAATACTTCGTTTTGCCCTCATAAACCATCAAACCCATTTTTGCCGCTTCTGTTTCAATACTCGCAAAAGCACCTATGACATCACACTTCCTTCTTCCCATTACGTCAATATCGTCGATGTAAGCGAGTAATTGTACAGACATTTAAAAGATTGTTCCTCTGGTGTTGACCGTATGAGTTTTGTACAATCATTTCAAATATGATGTTAAAGAGATCGCATGATAGTTTGTCGCCTTGTCTTCCTCATGTGTATTTTAACCGTTTCTATTGTATTCCACGTTTTGAATGATTCTTTGCACCCATTTTCGATTCAAATTTTCTTTTTTAGGGCTGACAACATCTTGTTGCAGCGTTGAATCACTTCAAGTTATCGCTCCAAAAGATTTTGAATAAACCGGTTTCGAGACCTTTCATTTTCTGTAGAAGGCGCGCTACTTTGTTCCTCACAATGTCTTTTTGCTTTGTATTGGGAGATATATGTACTCATTTCAGCTACTTCGATTCTTAGAACAGCCGTCAACTATGGCTTTCGTGGCTTATAGCTCCACAAACCCAACAAGTGTCACTAAGCTTTCCAAGACGTAAAACTGTTCATCTTTTTCTTCGATAACTACTCGATCAGATTTTCTTATCTTTTTGAACGAAATCAAAGAATTGAACAGCTGATGGACAAGACTTGGTAGCTGCCTTTCCAACCGAAATAAGAGAATGACCACATGGTACAAACACCGATGAATAATTTTTCTTCAAATTCCGAAGCGACTTTTATATATGTTGTTTGCCACACATATTTGTCGTACAGTTGGCCGAACAATTGGACATACAAAAAGAAAGGACTTAAACTATCTTCGCAATGAGATATTTAAAACTTATTAATACCAACCCGTGGCGTGATGGTTATCATGTCCACCCCCTAAAACCCAGAGGTTCGAGGTTCGAATCCGAGCAGAGGCAAAAATGTTTTTTCACGGGTATCCCCTTTCGCAAGGAATTGGCAAATCCTCCGTTAGTAAATTCATTGTCATGAAAAGCGCTTTCTCAATTAGCCGTTCGGATCTGGTAGAAAATTGTAGGTCCCCTCCATTCCCTCACAAGGCATTTTGTAAAAAAATGCGATAGGAGCAGGGGCTCCTCCCTCTGTTGCGCTTGTTTATTAATTTAATACCAACTCCTTCTTTTATCTCTTTTATAAAAAAAAAGGATAAACATTAACTACCATGGCGTCTATGATGCTTCCTCTTTTCATTCGTAGTCCGTTGTTACAACGGGTCTAGTGATAGGGGCGAATGCCTATTTAATAGTCACCTAAAAATGTGAGTAAAATGATTGCAGTGGCTTCGCCAGTATGACAGAAATCTGGTTAAAATTTCTTTTGGCATCGATATAATTCGTTCAAATCTAGTCCGAAGTTTGTATACAGTCTCTATTGTAAGGCATCTTTGACTCTACATCTTTGTAGAGGCCCCGAGTATCTAGACCCGGTCTACGTTCGAAGATCAGAACACTCTTGATAATAAGAAAACTGTGTACTTGGCGTTCTGAATTGGATATGAAATCAAGAAGGTATGATTAGTTCTGATTCAAGTTTCTTTTCGAAACTCTACCAAGACCTCAAAATAAACCATGACCGTGCTTTCGAATTTTAGAAGTTGAATATTTTAGTTGTTTTTCGGTTGCGTTATTTACTATCTTTTGCTTCAGAAACAATCGGAAACGACAAATTGCAGAGCTAACATTTAAAATTTTTCGGATTGTAGTCCGAATATCTTTCAATTCGTACGAATTGGAGAAAATTCCGCTCCGAAAGGTGACGATAACAGAATAGAATATTACTAATCACACGCAGAAAAGACAATATGTACTACGCTCTCAGCGAACCAGAATATGAAAAACCAAAGCAGATAAACGGAAATACAAAGGTTTTTATCGACTTACCAGTAATAATTATTTTTGATACTTTGCTAAGTTCGCACACAACTTGCTTGCCGCTCATAACTGGTAGGTATGTTCCTTTGTACCTGCTTTCAAACTTTGCTCACTTGATCACTTCGTTCCAAATATACACCGGCGAAGTCATTTGGAAAATTTTTGAGTTAAGTGTTCCTGAAATAAACAAAATCAGAAGTTTAAAAAATATGAATTTATTATATAGGTTTATTTAAAGTTAATATTTTCAATTTAGTTTCAAGTTAATTTCGAAAATTTTTTGGAGCATTTCGAGGTGTATGTCAGCAATAACGTGTTTTGGTATTTTTGAATTCTAATAGAATTAAATGTCTGTTATGATATTGCCTCATCCTAAAGCAGTTGTAAGGAGTAGGCTTAGTATTATCTTTGATTAAACAAAGTTAAGTTCTTAAAATATTTTATGGCTTCATTTGTAGAAGTAAAAATTTACATTTATTTTGGAACACAACGCCGCGCCGTTTAAGTGGGAAGGGAATTCCCTTACCCTATTTCTTGAAGACCTTGTTGATGCTTTCGTTCTGTAGTATTTAAGTTTTTAATTTTTTAAATGAATGCATAATATCTCAAGTCGATCGGAGAAAAATTGACAAAGTTGTATTTGAGCGTCAATTGCTCCATGACGGGTCTCATACCTGGACGTGGACGGCCGGCAGCTGCGCGGCGCGCTATTGTATTGTATATTGTACACCAAATAGATTCCTTCACAAACGGGCCTGTTTCGGCCTTGTTATTTGTATTCGAGGCATGGTGTATTTCGGTATACACATTATAGTCTATTGATTATGTCATTTTTTAAGGAACTCGAAAAAGGGCTGGTTTTTATTGCATGAATCGATTAATGGTCTAATTTTAGAGAAAAAACCTCAAGGGCTATTAAATTAGAGGGTGCCAATCAGAGATATGGGCTCTAAACCATCTTCACTCGTTTTTTCAATATGTCTCGAAAACAAAGCAAAATTTTTATGCGATTCCAAAGACGTATTTTGTAGAGAGCAAATTTTCCTATCGAAATGCATCTTTTAAAAATTATTAATAAAAATTTTTTATACAAATTAGTAAAATTCCCGACAGAAAAAGTTTTTTTTTTTGCAGTTTTTGAGTTTTGTCAGTTTTTTAATGGCATTTCTTTCTGGTTGCAGATAGGTATAACAATGCTTCATAAAAAAGAAAGTAAATAAAATTTTCTTTAAAATGATATATCAGAGAATTCTCTGTGTTTGAAATTCACCGAAATATTGTCACTTGAACATAGACATTTAGGGTTGGGGTCAGAATTCTGCCGGGGTCATAATGCTTTTTTCAAAATTCTGCTTTCAAAATTCTGCTTATCAATATTCTCCCAGACATTTATCGTCGTTTTTCATCCCTTTTTTTACACTCTGCAGTTTCTTTATATGTAGCAAAGTGGAACCAGACCCGTAGCAACTATCGTTTAAAATATTTTTGCAAATTATCGAAAAGCAAAATTTTTCGCTTGCACAAATACCACCAACACACGATGCCATCAGGCATCATGGCCTAATAACTTTTTCCGGGTAAGGGTCATAGTACTGCTTTTAAAGTACTGTATTTCAAAACACTGTATGTACAAAATACTGTATGATCAAAGTACTGTAAGTCAAAATACTGTATCTCATAATTCTGTATTTCAAAATGCTGCATGCGCACTTTTTTACATTCTCAAAACAATTTTTATATTTCAGCCTACCTACAGTATTTTGCTTATACAGAATTTGGGATGAAAATTATTTAAAATTACTTAAAATTTGAAGCTTACCCTCAAAAGCGCGAATGAGATCTATCATGACAGTGATCGTTTTGACCCTTGAAGCTTAACGTTCAAATCGCTAAAATGTTGGCAAATATCAGTAAAAAACATCAGTTTCGAAAGCCATGTTACATCAACTGCTCGGTGGGTGCTTCAACCATTTCAACTCCATCGATAAATCATCGCGATGAGTTGTTGATCTCTTCTAATTTGTTGTAAAGTTCGAATCATCGACCAGTGCGTCTCCTACTCTGCCATGATGAAATTTCCAGCTTCACTCATCCACTTCATTGTAATGATAGTAAAATATTTGGTGCTTTTTATTTTTTCTGCGTCGCATAAATTTTTCTCTGTCCTTTAATTCCTTTCTTTCTTCTCTGAATTTCTCCGAGTCGGTAGTATTACTAGGTAATGTTGCTATTACATTCTTTTAAGTCATTTAGCAGCATCGAAATTAAGATGTTTCTTGGCTCAATGGTCGAGTCGTTGGCTCAGGGTCTCAGGTTCGAATCCTAGCCGTGGCGACAATTTTTATTTATGTTTTCACTTAAAATAAATAAAAAAATGTAAGTCATGGCTGGGAATCGAACCTGAGACGCTGGGCTATGACGACTTTACAAACGAAATACGATGAGCCAAAAAATGGTGTCGGTCGCGAATTCATTGCTTTACCCCCATCGCAAAAGTGCCAAACGCACCTAAAAACGTTTTCACTTCAAAAAAAAAAAAAAAAAAAAAAAAAAAAAAAAAAAAAAAAAACACTAGATGGTCGACGATTAATGTCTTGCAATGCTTTAAATTCTCCGTCCAGGGGTTTTGCCACATCGAAATTTTCATCAGAAGAGCCTTCTATTTTATAAAGTTGTCTTCTATTTTGACTAAACTCTGCAAACTGAAAAAAGAGCCGGTGAAAAGACCCTTTCCAATAGCTTTTGAGAGGTGGAAAAATTCATGTAGAATTTTGAAGTTGTAATCGGTTCCTAGCCAACAAATAAATCCCTCGCGTTAGCACTTTTTTCTTCCATTCAGTCCTACACAAAGCATAGATAAACACCTAGCGTTTGAAGTGAATGAATGCCTCGGACTTGCTAATGAGGTCGGAGTTCTCGCTCGCGGGCCATAACCGAAACCATTTCCTTACGTAATCATACAATTCATCCACTCACATCCCCCACCCGCTCTCACAGTAGACAGGTGAAAATATTTCTATGAATTCCTAGGCCTCCGTCAGATAAGTGCCTTATCCCTTTTTATTTTAATTAAGAAGCCAAACAAAACTACGTACGAACTCCCTCTAGACATCATTTGGCAGGTCTTTTCGAGTTGAAAAAAAAACCTACGAAAATAGAAAAATTTAACTAAAAGCGAACATAAATAAACACAAAACACCAAAAGGAATTAAACAAAGAAAAAAAAAGAAGAAAAAGTTTGTTCATCCTCCAACCCTGGATCTCTCGCTCGCCATCGCCATCCGTCGTTTGATCTACATACATAAGTATGTGTGTGCTCAAGAATGATAATACTAAACTGGACGTGTGCGAAAAGGACTGGGTGAAACTACCACCTACCCGTTCGTTCACTTGTAGGTACACTACAT
This sequence comes from Melanostoma mellinum, assembly GCA_914767635.1. Taxonomy (NCBI): domain Eukaryota; kingdom Metazoa; phylum Arthropoda; class Insecta; order Diptera; family Syrphidae; genus Melanostoma; species Melanostoma mellinum. The sequence goes on along the minus strand of OU612060.1, from coordinate 51,165,191 downwards.
CATCGACGAAAACAAAAACAAAAAATCAAAAAAGGAAAAAAGAAAAATTTCAAAAGTAGGATAGGAGCGGTCCTGGAGAAATATTGTATTCGAAGAACAGAAACGCAACGATGGTGGATCGAGAGTCCAGTCCACAGTCGAATGCAAAAGGATGAGCGCGAATGAAAAATCGGATAGAAAAAGCACCCATCAGTTGCTATACAGTGACCACCACCATTCGCCATCGCCATCAACCCCAAGAGCTCGCGAATTTCGTTTTTTGTGTTTTGTATTTTTTGAAGCAATTTCTGCCGCAAAAAGACACATACAACGATGAATGAATGAATTTAGCATTTTTTGATAGGAATTGATTCCTGGTTTACTTTTTTCGGTGTCCAGCGAATTTCTATCGTTTTTTTAGCTGAAAAATTTCGCGTCGTTTCTGTCCAGAGTCCAGGTCCAGGATCCATAGTCCAGCATGTGTGTCGAGAATGGACGTAGTCCTTAGAGCCTTTTGCGAGTCGAATGCTCGGTCAACTACGGTTTGTGTGGGATTCGACGACGTCGACTACGACGACGATGAACGAACCAGTGGGTGATGGTTTGGGGGGAAGTAGAGGTGGAGGTGGCTCCAAATTCTGGTCGCTGTAGCTTGGTGCAGTGTGGGATCGGGCTGATGGGAAGAGTACCACAAGTGGAACACACATCGTGTTTGTTTGTCCGTTGTACTTTGCTTTCGTTTTTCGAGGATTTTCGTATCCTGTAGCATGAGAAAAGCGATAGAGTTGGGAGTGTGAGTGGATGAGTGGGCGAGTAGGTGTGTGTGTGGGAAGGGAGCTGCTAGGACGCCAAGTTGAACAATAAAAATGTATAATTGGATATGTGCAGTGTGTTTTCTTTTATTTTTTCGCTTGACGATGGCGCTATGGTGGCCCCCTCGTTCTCTCAGCCCTATGGTCAACATTTACTTTTTACATGTTGTCCTTGAAGTAAAAGCAAAACAAGTAATGAAGATGGCAGGAGTATGTGTGTTGGTTAATGCAAAAAACGACGACCAGAGAAAAACTTAAAACAAATGCAAATGAAATGAACGCAACGACTGGCCACTGGTCATCAACCAATTGGTGGAGAGAGGTGTAGATGGGGAATGCTGGTCACCTACCTAGATGACTTCTGGAGTTGAATGTAGAGGAGAACAATCGAAAGAATCACCGTAATCATAATAAAGTACTTTTGAGAGAAAGGGTTTTTTGTATAATTTTTTTTTTATCTTCTGCTTTCTTTTTCTGTTTCCTATTTTGTTTTTTAGTAAACGCGCGGGTGGCTATTTGTATTTGGTAACGTCTGTCGAATATGTAAGTTCTTCGGGAGAATGAGGGGGGAGGACTTTTATGCTTTAAATTATTTCAATTATTTAGATACGTACACATTAGGAAGGATAGATGGATGGATGGATGATGATGGAATCAATAAAGAAGTTGCTGTACGTGTTATTTCGCAGTGTTTGCTTATTCCAGGGGAGCTCTAGGAAATGGTTTTTCCAAGGGACATAGATTATTCCTTTCTCAGTCAAAATCAAACCAAAATCTCAGAACATGTCCTGAGGAACACTTTTAACCGATGCCGCGATAAACGGGAAGTTTTTCAATCTTTTTTTTCGTCAAACTTTTTCCTCGAGTTGACGCGTGTCGCTAACGCTCCGGCAAAAGTGTAAAAAATAAAATTATGTCTGAAAGATTTCAATAACGAGTTACCCTTTTGGGGCAGAATGGATGGGGCACTCAAATCGCCACCAACCCAAAGGATCTTGACACCATGTTTTCTGCTTCTCGCGATAAGACTTTGATTGTCTGGGAACTGACCCGCGATGAAGACAACAACTACGGTTACCCCCAGAAGCGTTTGCATGGACACTCTCACTTCATTAGTGACGTCTTGTCATCCGACGGAAACTACGCTCTTCCCGCATCCTGGGGACAAGACCCTTCGTCTTTGGGATTTGGCAGCTGGCAAAACTACCCGTCGTTTTAAAGATCATACCAAGGATGTACTATCGGTTGCTTTCTCCGCTGACAACCGTCAAATCCCTTTAGCTCACGAGACAATACCATCAAGCTGCGGAACAACCAATTATCGTGTCGTGCGGTTGGGATCGTACCGTTAAGGTCTGGAACATGGCAAACTGCAAGTTGAAGAAAAATCCCCACGGCCACAGTGGCTTCTTGAACACCGTGACAGTTTCACCCGATGGTTAACTCTGCACATCAGGTGGTAAGGACTCCAAGGCTTTGTTGTGGGATCTTAATTACGGCAAGAACTTGTACACCTAGGAGCACAACGACGTCATCAACGCCTTGTGCTTCTCGCCCAACCGTTATTGGCTGTGCGTTGCTTATGGTCCATCTATCAAGATCTGGGATTTGGCATGCAAGAAGACCGTTAAGGAACTTCGCCCAGAAGTCGTTTCACCAACAGCCAAGGCTGACCCACCACAGTAGTGCTTGTCGCTGGCCTGGTCCACAGACGGACAAACCTTATTCGCTGGTTACGGTCTACGCTCACCAAAAAGTGGACTCACCAAAAAGTGGACTCGAAGGCGCTGCTGGACATGATTCCTTCAAAACGTATTTTTCTTATGCATTGATGTTTGTTCAATATATTTATATAAAAAAAAAAACAAGAAAATCCATTGTGAAGTTAAAGTGGTGTACTCCACGAGCGGATCACTATTTTGAAGCAGGACCAAAATACTCGCAACGTCGAAAAAGAAAGAATAAGATCTTTCTTTTACGACACCTGTAGTGTCCCGTAATGTAAGCCCAGGGATCAGCATGCACAGTTGTTTTCTGTGGGAAAGCTATTACAAGATCGCTAGACTTTATCAGTTTCTTATAGCGAATGTATGAGTTCGAGCTTTGTGCGTTGTCAAACTTAACAACAAGGGCTGATTTGACTAGATACTGATTATTATCTTTACTAGGACATCGAAAGTCTTATTCTTGCGAAATTGATTATCAACCTCGAGAAAATAGTTTTTCAAAACACTACACTTAGGTGGGCATTAAAGGTCAGGGTGGAACTTGACCTCAACCAATATCATTCCTCTCTTAAGTTTTTTACTCTAAATCGATTGATATCTTCTTCCACTTGATTGCGCAACCTAAGACGAGGTCTTCCTTTTCCAAGGTCTCCCTCCAAAGTGCTTTTCAATAAGATCCACTCCTCCGCATCTAAAGCAGGACTGGGATGTTAAGGTACCTTGTTTTTCTCAAAAGGGTATTGCCTTTCAATAGATTCTTAACCCAAAGAGACAGCGATTGGCAAGGGTCAATTTCCATTTGATCTCTGCACTGATGTTGTTTTCCGTGTCCATAGCGGATCCTTGGTTAGACGAAGTCCTGTACTATCTCGATGTTATGTCTGTCTATTTTGACGTTTGGTCTAATTCTACGATGTTGGAATTTGAGTTTTTTTTTTGTCAAAGAAATTGCATGACAATTTTTCGCCTTGTCCAAAGTCTTTTTCGACATCAAAGGTATCTGTAAGTTTTTTACCAAAGTCAACAGAGCAATGAATTCTCCAAATCATCCCGCATAGTCGAAGATTTTTGCAGGGATGCCGAAATTATAGACATGGTTCTAGCTCATGTTTGTAAAGACTGTCACACGCAACCTTGAAACCGGTAAAAAGATGATGTCTTCATCACCGTTAAGCAGTATATAGAAGTGATCTTTCAAGATCCTCAGTAGCGCCTATGACTCTACAACTATGTTTTTCTGCTGGGATTCGGACAACGAACGTCTCTCTTCACAGATCTTTTTACCTTTAGGTAAAACTTCCGAATCTCGTTCCTGTCATGGCACCTCACAATTTCCTCAAACGAGCGCTTCTCATGCTGCTTCTTTTTCTTTTTGAGAATTCGGTGTCCGTCCCTTCTTTTCTCCTTGTAAATCTCGTTATTCCGATCGTAAGCAGCCCTCGTTCGTGTTTGCAAAAGCATTTGTCGTGCTCTTTGCTTGGCTGCATTTGCCTGCCTGCATTCTTCATAGAACCATGGGTCTCGATTTGGTGGCCGAGTGAAACGCAGAACCTCAGAGGCAGCAGTTCTGATGGCTTGTTGGCATTGCTCTGTGCCACTGGTCTTCAATGCTTAATGCTGAAGGCATGCGATTCAAGGATAACTGAAGGGACACTCGATTGGAAAAGACATTGGCAATCTCTTGCGATTGTAGCTTTCCGACGTCATATCTCTTCACAGCGTTAGTTCGTGCTGGTCGTGAACAACATATCCTCATTCGTACATTGGCTACAACAAGGTAGTGGTCCGAGTCAAAGTTCGCCCCTCGGAAAGTTCGGACATCTAGCACACTGGAAGAGTGCCTTGCGTCGATCGCAACGTGGTCAATTTGGTTGACGGTTAATTGATCTGGGGATCGCCATGTGCCTTTATGAATTTTGAGATGCCGGAAGCGTGTACTACTTACAAGAAGATTTAGCCCCGCAGCAAAATCGATTTGCTTCAGTTCGTTTTCAGAGGTTTTGTCATGGAGGCTATGCTTACCGATTGTATTTCCAAAGATGTCCTCCTTCCCTAGCTTTGCGTTAAAATCGCCAAGAACGATTTTCACGTCGTGTCTAGGGCACTGCTCATATGTATCTTCGAGGAGCTCGTAGAAACAGTCTTTGGAATCGTCGTTTTTCCCTTCTGTGGGAGCGAGGATGCATATTAGGCTAATGTTGGCAAATTGAGCCCTTTACTGGATTTTGGCAGGCAATTTTTTAACTTAGTCTTCCTCTAACGACAAATCCACACTCAAATAAGCGATGTTTCGGTTGTCTGTAGCAGTTGCCGAAGTACATGAGGCAGTTTTTCAACTTCTTTATGTCCGGCCATTTCCATCGCACTTCTTGGATGGCGGTTATGTCTGAATTGTAGCAGCCCAGGTCGTTCACTAATTCTCCAACTACATGTAATCCGTTAAGAGATTTCGCGTTCCACTTACAGATCCGGAAGTCTTTGTCCTTTCTTTTGTTTCCTTGAGACGTCAACGCTGAAATCATTATTGTAATCCGAGGTTGTCTTGCGTGGTTGGGTAGTTCATTTTAACCCATAACCTGGGGGGCCAGGTGCTTTTGGGATCCTCTAGGACAAAAAGAGCCGGATGATCCAGTATCAGTATAGGTACTCAGCTGCAGGGCTTTGAGAGCTGTCGTTGGCTCGCCACGAGCTCATTCGTTCATCTAACTTCGATACCCTTTCCTAGTATTGAAAGACCCAAAACAGAACTATAAACCAAATATTTTCATTCAGGTGTTCCTGCTTTAATGACTGCTAAAGTCCATCGCTTTTTCTGTAAGTCGAATTCATCCACTGAGACATTCCCAAAAAGTTCTGGTATGTTCTGGCGCAGTCAATCATTATTCGCAGAGCAAAACAGTGTTGATTTATTTCTTCATCGGCCCTTAGTCCAACACTCACACTTACTAGTTTAGCAGGTCATCTTCCTACGGAGGATCACCGGTGGAGTGGCGATAGCCACTGAGAACTGTGATCTGTGAGCAAAATTGACTTGACCGCCAAGTTGACAGAAATCAGAGCCGTCCCGAATAGTACACGCCTAACCACTTTAGTTAAATATTCGGTTCTTTTGCTCAACTTGGATACGCACACATCCTTTTTACAAATTCTGCTTTTGATTACTCTTGCTCAGTTTGACTATATTTGCTTGAAGGCCTGTGTAATCAGGGCACTCTGTTGACTACAGCGAGTGGTCAGCGACAGCGGGTGAGCCATGATCACGGTGCTCGTAAGCCCAAAAGAGGAAGAAGAAGAATAGATTTTGTTCTTCTGAATTTATTATTACTTTTATTGAGTTGAGGCTACGACATTCACAAATCGTTGGCAATATCTTGAAATAATAACCTTAAAGGATTCTTGACTCAATCTCCTGTCTCCGTCTCATCTCCGGATCAGCACTGAACCATACCAGCATATTTCTTTCAGAATCAACCTTCAAGGCCTCAACCTTTTACGAATTTCCTTATTAGACTCTCTCTCTCTCTCTCTCTACACTTTAATTTTCTTGGTTAAACTCAGGACAAATAATTTCAAAGGCAAAAGCTAACTTTAATTTGCAATTTCTGGCAGTCTCCGCTTGACTATACATCCCATAGATCCCACAACTGAGCTTACACTAGTTCTATGTGTATACATAATATTTCATTATGCAAATTGTGGTATATTCGAATAAGTCGAATCCACAGCAATGGCGAGTGAATGAGTAAATGCTTTTAAATTCAAATTGCCTGTCTCAAAACGGTGTCTTAATGAAATTCCACCTCATTCGTACAGTGATGGTCATTAAAATAGAAACGGCACCCATATAGTAATATAAGTATGCATAACTTTCTTAAAAGACATTTCTTTAGGTTGAAAAGAGGTTTAATTTGTAGCCCATGAATAAGAGTACACATTAAAATATTAATACAAGAAAAAAGCTAGACAATATCAAATACAAAAAAATAAAAATGTATTTAATTCAAATTTTGTGTGGCCATAAAATTAGAAACAGAACATATAAAATGGTATTTCATTAAAAATCTTCAGCTGAACATAGAGTAAATATTAATATTTTGTAGGGAATCCATTTCTTTGTACAAAAACAGCCAATCTTCTTTCCATAATTTCAACCAAAGCGCGGCATCTTGATGGTGCTATACCGTAATAGACTTCCTTAATGTTTTTGAAAAGCTCGTCCGAATTTTTAGATTTTTTGGACTTTAATGCTATCTCGACGTCTGCCCATAAGTTCTCAATCGGATTCAGGTCCGGACTTTGCGTGGGTCAATCCAAAACACTGGTTTTTGTATCCGCAAACCACAGCTTTACAAGTATGCAGTATGTTTTGGGTCGCTGTCCTGCTGAAAAACATAACTGAGGGGCATGTGTGGGAATGAGAAAGGCTCTATGACATTCTCCAGTATGCCTTTATAAACGTTTTAATCCATTCCACCGTTTATCCTTACTACCCAACACCAACCAAAACCAACACCACTCCAAGAAAATGCACCCCAAACCATTATGTATGGAGTGAAGAATCTAAATTCAATTTGTTTGGGTCAGACGTTAAAGTGTACGTTAGACGTCCTCAGAAAAAAGATTTAAACCCAAAATACACGCTGAAGACCTTGAAACATGGAGGAGGAAACATAATGGTTTGTTGTGCATTTTCTTGGAGTGGTGTTGGTTTTGGTTGGTGTTGGGTAGTAAGGATAAACGGTGGAATGGATCAAAACGTTTATAAAGGCATACTGGAGAATGTCATAGAGCCTTTCTCATTCCCACACATGCCCCTCAGTTATGTTTTTCAGCAGGACAGCGACCCAAAACATACTGCATACTTGTAAAGCTGTGGTTTGCGGATACAAAAACCAGTGTTTTGGATTGACCCACGCAAAGTCCGGACCTGAATCCGATTGAGAACTTATGGGCAGACGTCGAGATAGCATTAAAGTCCAAAAAATCTAAAAATTCGGACGAGCTTTTCAAAAACATTAAGGAAGTCTAGGACGGTATAGCACCATCAAGATGCCGCGCTTTGGTTGAAATTATGGAAAGAAGATTGGCTGTTTTTGTACAAAGAAATGGATTCCCTACAAAATATTAATATTTACTCTATGTTCAGCTGAAGATTTTTAATGAAATACCATTTTATATGTTCTGTTTCTAATTTTATGGCCACACAAAATTTGAATTAAATACATTTTTATTTTTTTGTATTTGATATTGTCTAGCTTTTTTCTTGTATTAATATTTTAATGTGTACTCTTATTCATGGGCTACAAATTAAACCTCTTTTCAACCTAAAGAAATGTCTTTTAAGAAAGTTATGCATACTTATATTACTATATGGGTGCCGTTTCTATTTTAATGACCATCACTGTAATTATAATCTAAGTCGGAATGGCGACAAAACCCTTTGATTTAAAAAGGCAAAAAGAAGTCAAGAAGACCGACCACCCGCCTGTTTAGCAGTACCATGTCGCTATAAACACCAACTAACATCATCAGCCATAGCATCATTTTGGCATAAACTCTTCGAAAGAAATTGAATAATCTTATTAATTGTGTCGCCCCACAACCCTTTAGTCCCTTCTCTGGCCATTCGATCAAAGCCCATCACACCCACACCCATCCAAACTTAGACAACAATTCGTCTTCAAATGCTTTTGTGATTGCCCGAAAAACAGGGCATGTTCCATATTTATGAATTTCCACAAATTATTGTGTGAAAAGCTTTCCTTCGGCCCTTGCACTCGCCACACCGTTTCATCCAACCATCCATCTCGAAATCGAAAGGATAACTTCATCATCTTTAATTCTGCCCTTGCAATCTTCTTGCCACTTTCAATGTTTGTTAAACTGTTCATTTTAATTTTGTTTCGTTGGATGTCGTCGTCTTTGTGTCGTTGTAGGTCGGTTCTACCCATTCCATACCACACACAAATACCACCTCTTTCTGGAGCAAACTAACTGACGAGGACAATAGTCCAACGACTGCCAAATTTGAATTGGATCAACGAAAGGGTTGTTGGCGACTGACGACGGTGTTGTGGTGAGAGAGTGCTATCGAAGAGGAGGAGGCCAGGCGGTTCGTCAAATTTGCATACGACAAATATCTACTTCAAAACGAAGGAAGTTATCCCTCGTCAGTTCAATAAGGGACATTAGTTTAATTACAAAAACCCGCGTTCAATAGGTTTGAATTTATGTATATTTTTCTTCCAAGGATCCCATGCCATCCCATCATCGCAACACAAACTCACCGCACCGCACAATCGTCCTCAATACGTCTATATAGACAAACAAGAGTATTTTAATGAGCCATCATTTCGATGCGAAAGGGTTCGAGTCGAGTCGGAGATGAATGATAATAATTTTGGAAGATTATTCAAAAACGTGGACTTCGAATTTCATTTGAAAAGAGAGAGGAAGGCACACAAAAAAACCATAAGTAGGATGGTATATCACCGGCACCAGTGTGTCCATGTCCACGTCCACAGTTCCACACTACGAAGAAGAACTAACAATTGAAAGATTTATGAGAGAACGCCAACGGTGTCCTGGGCTAATTGAAAATGCCTTCATAGTCATAAAGGCTGTTATTGTTTGACTCTAAATGCAGACACGTAGAATCAGTGCATCGGAATCGAATAGCTCTACCCCGGCTCAGTACAGTCTCATAAATTGTACACGAAATAATTAGGAAACTATTTTCATTGAAATTCCACCGCAGTTGTACCTACAGAGAGAGTGAAAAGACCGCGATTGAGAATCGACTTTCCGCCATCAGCGTTTTAGCCAAGGGTATAATGTTTAGAGGAACTTCCCCGTATGGAGTTGTTGGAGGAAAATAAATGTTTGCAAAGATATTTCGTTTTCGCGGTCGCAAAACAGTGCCGCTAAAAGAGCTAACTCATGGCTCTCTTCGACATAGGCATGTCTTGCTGATAGAGCCAGCTACAAATGAAATTATTTTCTTATTGTTTTTTTGTATCTTATTTTTATCACTTGGCTTGAATGTTCAGTTGAGTATGAGGTCTTAACAAAGTGTCAACTCTGAATTCAAAATTTTGTATTTTCCACATGATTCAAATAAAGCAAAATATCATTTATTTTGTTCCAGCACTAAAGGGACGACTTTAAATATGACAGAATGGGAAGTGTGTGCAATAAAATCGAACGATCAAATACATCGCATTCGCCCTTTCGATTAACGCAGGAGTAAATAAGTTTAACTTTTGAGCTTTAAAGACAAATGACAACATTGAGTTTTTTTTGGTTTTATTTACCCCATGTAACTATGCTGTCGAGGTCAAAGTTCAATCGGCTAATCATAAGCAATCGTAACCGTTTCACATCCGAAGAGCAGGGACGTGAATTTGAGGACAAATATAAAAAGAAGAGGGTTGAATTGTCACCAAAACAGTCAAGAGAATTAGAAGTTTCTGAAACGACTAGTCGATATCAAATGCCTAGGAAAAATCAAGCACAGCAATCTTACTTTCTCCAAAACCGTGTATTGGTTCCACTTTTCGGTGAGATAAGCCATCAAATCACCAGTGAACCTTTTTGCTACAAAAGCCGTACGTTCGGTTATTGAGAAGTTTTCGTTTTGAAAGATATTTCATGAGTTGACGATTTATCATTGTTTCCATGGCCTTGAAAAGAAAGGACGTTAGTGCAATTGGACGGTATTTCGAAGGGGAGGAAGGAAGATTCGCCTTTTTTAGTGGCAAGCTGTAAAAATGCAGAACACTTATTCATGTATAAATTGAGTTCTTTTAGGACTCTCGCTACCGCATTATCACAGAATTTACAGACCAAGCTCAGGTGCCAATATGCTAACTGCAAGTGTCGAGTGGGCTGGAAATTATGCTGCCAGCAAATTGGCTTTGTCAAGCTGGACGAGTGATAATCGAGGCCTACTGAAAAGTTCGATAAAAATGCCGGAACCTGTGACAGTTTTCATTTTTGAGTCGTCAGTACTTATACCAGAGACCATATCTTGCCTTGAATGGTGAGGCTTTATGTTCTTCGAGCCTTCAATAGCCGAAAATACTATGGCTAAGTTGAGTTTTGAGTTAATTTGAGTACACGGGAATAGTTTCATCCAAGCACATTCCAAAAGTATTTTCTAGACTGCTCATTACCGAAAGGTCCCTTCGGGTTTGGTTTCGAGGTGATGTGTCTTTGATGGAGAAGGCAGTGGACTACCAATCTCACTTCCATTTTTATTTAAAGGTGAATTGGTGGTAGCCCTAGAATGACGTTTGGAGCGTATGTAAGAGTAATGCATGTTGTTCCTAGTCTTTAAAGCTTTTCTAGCTTTCGGATTGCAGTTATCTCTTTTGTTTTTTGGCCAACATACTACAGCTGCATACGTTATTTTTAGACTGACTCCCAAGTCCCAACGTCAGACATATGCTGCTTTAAGTCCATAGGGTTTTGGTCGCCCTTATGGGAGATATGTACTACAACCCACAATTCCTTGACATTTAAATTGTATAGGATGATCCCAAGGTATTTTGATTCTTTGAAGAATCGTATTGTTTCCCCAAAGAGAGAGGGGGGTGTTAGAAGATCTAGTTTCCTTCTTCTGTCAATGTGATAACCAGGGTTAGGATTTTGTTGACCTACAAAATTGGAAAAAGGCAAAACAAAACACTTAAAAAGGCAAAGAAAAGGCACTTATTAAAAAACTAGCTGAGCCGCCCGGCTTTGCTCGGGTCTGTAGTTTTAAGGTTCCCTTTCTCGTGTTTTTCCTCTTACGTGAGAATTTGGGGATGAAATATAATCTTTCTTACTGTGGGAGTATGTGGCATCCTTATGCTGAAAGAGTTTTTGAAATCTGTCCAGTAGTTTCTAAGTTTCCGTTCTCAACCCATTCGTGTTGGAATCTTCCGTTCCAGTGGAAACATGTGAATGAAATATAAATCTATGTCACTGAAGGATAATGTTACACCCTAGAGTTGAAAGAATTCTTGAAATCGGTCAAGTAACTTTATGGTTCCCGTTCGAGTTCCCATTTCTGTTCCTGTGGGATTATAGGGATGAAATATAGTCAAGGTTACTGATGAAGGGAGATAATGTAGCCCCGTAGTGCTGAAAGACCTTTAGAAATCTGTGGAGCTGTTTCTGATTTTCCGTTCCCAACACCGTTTCTGTGGGAATATGGGGATCAAACCTTGACAGGAACCATCTCTGGACTAAACTATGTTGGGTGGTTTAATAGTTTACCCCGGACACACATACATACATACAAACATCCTATTTTATATATATAGATAGAAGATAGATAGATAGATAGATAGATTGATTTCACGATAAGTAAATTTTTTTTTTTTTAAGAACAGTGTTTTGTTTATAACGAAAGCTAACGCATTGGATTGATGTCTTTCCCAGGAGAATATTGGGATAAAAAGTTTCTAAGTAAAAGTAAAGTTTCCTATGTCCGTCTCCTGATCCTAAGCTCCCTCCCCACCAATTTTCAGACAAATCGGTTCACCCGTTCTTCAGTTATGAATGAGTAACTAACACGACTTTTTATATATATAGAACAGATACAAGGAAAATAAACAAAAATACATTTAATTGTAGTAGCATTAGACTACCAAGAGTTTTTTTTAAGTTGTCAGGAAGCAATCTTCTTCGGCTGTCCCTAAAAAGGGCTTCGAAGGAGCTAAATGATCTCTCAGCTTCAGCTGAAACGAGAGGAGCCCATCTAAGACTTTCAACATTATTCACTTCAATGTTTCCTGGGAGTTTGGAATCTACTTCGCCGTTTATTACAGAATTTATCTGCACAATCATTTTTAGGCCTGTGTTTCCATTGGAAACGGTAATCTTCTTCAAGACTTCCTCAATGTCTTTTAAAACGGGCAGCACTTCACCAATTGAGGTTCCTGTTTTTAGTAGGTCTTGGAAAATGTGTTTTTTCAGATTGACTACAAACTCAAAATTGACTTTAATGTACGCCAGCTGCGCTTGCAGTTCTTCATCTTCAATCATTTCTCCGAACAGTCAAGAACGTTCTAAATGTTGATGCAGGTATGCATTTTACGCTGCGAGGAAGAAGCACCGAGCATGGCTGTGTAGAAAAACATGCATACATGCCAACGTTCTGTTAACGCAGGTATGCATTTTACGAAGGTGAGGAAGAAGTACCAATCATGTTTGCGCTGATAAACATTAATACATGCATAAATTCGAACATTTTCCATAGTTTTTGTGTTTTTTTGAAACTGTTCGCAGTTTTTCTTAGTGCTAAACTTATTATTAGATATTTTTTAACAAACTTTAACAAAAAAAGCAAAAAAGGCAGAAAAAGGCAACAATGGCGAAGAAAGGCAAAAAAGGCAATTATGGTATGAAAAGGCAAAATAAAATACATATATGTATTTGCAATCACCAGGGCTTGAAAAATGTTTGTCGAAAGTCTATTTCATATTCCGTTTACCCAAAAAAAAAAAAAGGCGTAAAATCCTATCCTTGGTGATAACGATTGTCTTATGAGGCTTGACGAAAAGCCCTTCATCTAAGCACTTGTTTTTTATTGTGTTCAGAGCTGACTGAAGTCTTCTTGATAGGTATAAATCTTTCTGATAAGCCTTGTATTAAAATTGCTACATCATAATTGGACAATTCTGCTGTTTAGCATGGACAGTACACAATTACGAACTACTTGTGGAACGTTGTAGCGTCTTAGAGCACGGTCTGTACGCTCGTAGTATGTGTTGTTGAAGGCTCCTTATATTTCGAGGAAAGCGACTACGCATATTTCTCTTTTGTCGATAAAGTGTTCGTTGCTCAATCTTCGTAACCAAATCATTTAACACAATTTTCGTTGATTTTCCTGGTTGAAAATTGCATATTGTAATGTGGATATTGGATTGGCAGCTATATTGGTTTATCACTGATGTGTATGTCAATGATCTTCTATATTCATTTGCAAGATAAAAGACTCAATCATTTGGCTTCGGTTTAAATTACTTCTTTTGACAAGTAAATTATTGTTACTCTTCTCCAACTTTCGAGTATGTGACCAAAAGTTAGACTGCAGGTAATCAGTTTGGATTGTATGGGAGCGATTATTAAAAACCCCGTTCTATAGTAAATCTGAGAAGATCCCATCTTCCCGGGGAATTTGATTAGTTTGAGTGAATAAACTGTCTTTTTGATGACATTGGTGTTGCAGATTTTTTATGCCGTTGACCATTTTTTCCTAGATGGAAGCATCGGGTGTTCCCTTTGGGAGGGTGTGTTAGTGTTAGCGGGTTTTTGACACCAGCTGAGATGAAGTTGCTTCGCATGACAGCAAAAATAACAAAGCTTCATTGCGTAAGAAGTACCAAGATTTCTTTTTTAAGAGGAGGCTTATGCTTATCTCGAGCACTCAGACCTGATTTCCGGGACATTGTACTACCAGGGTAGCAGCCTTCCCTGTTTTGTGGTGCAACAGATGGAATAAGTTATGAGTCATTTCACACATACATATAACCTCAAGGGCGGCGTTCAAATGAAACTAAGAGGATGAAAGAAAAGAAGATGTCCAGAGCGGGATTTGAACCCACACGTCCGGCCTATCTACTGAACACTCTACCAATGCACTCTGCACCACGGCCGCCCTCTTATACCAAGATCCGTTGGTATTGTAAAATTCAATAGAGAAATGCAGAGAAACTCTTCAAAAGGAAGTATGTAATATAGACAACGTTCAGATACGACCACGAAGCACAAATAGAAAAGAATACCGAAACACCCCTAGTTTAAACAAATGCAGCGACATTTGAATGAGGTTTGTATCAGAAATAGAAAAAAAAAACAGGAACCTTCCCGACGATTTTAAAGATCAACGCGGAGCGCGTTCCCACAAACAACAACAGGTATATGCGAGTTTTTGGTCTCTTCGAGGTCACTATGCTCATAATATTTAAAAGTAGGTAAAAAAGAAGAACAAGCTTTCTCGGTCGAAAAAATGCTGCCAGTGAGGATACGTAATTGTTCCTCACCATGCTTTTGCGTTAACGGAAACTACATGGAAGTAGTTTTAAGTTAATTCCAACATTGGCTTCTACGACCATTTTCAGTTTAGTCAATGATAAAATAAGTGACTAGGGTGGTGCAACAGAACGCAACGGGGAGTCTCGGGGCATTACACATTTCCCTCAACCATCTCTGGCTGTGGACAAGACCCAGAATTTCATTTGCAGATTCCGAACGGCTAATCGAGTGAGCGCTTTTTATGGCATAAGAATTTGATCGGAGAAAGTGTGAATTCCTCGCGTAAGGCGATACCCGTGGAAGAATATTTGGATCTTTCTGAGACTCGAAACTCTAACTTTTTTTCCGCTTGACTAGCCAAATGATGCTGCTGCAAAAAGGCGAAGGTGATGAAGTTTGATACAAACACAATGACGTGGAACATGGAAAAATCTTGAACCAAGAGGCTTGTTAACAATTTCTAAGGTCAGCCTGGCATACATTACCGGTGAATTACAGTAGACAAGTGTGAGCGTTGTGATTCTTTCCATTTCGTTACACGATTAAATAAAGAAGAAGTTGAAACAATATCAGTTCTGGTCACTTTTTGATTGATCCCAAAAAATCTTACCTTTTTCAAAACTAACTTAACCATGCTTTTGTGTTATTGAACCCCTCCGCACAAACAAGAGCTCTCATTTTCTGCATCAATCTTCTCAAAAGGATCTTCATTCGTTTTACTGTAGCAAAACAGCTCCAAAAGGTATTCATTATTGTATTTGCTTGCATTATATTTATAAAAAATGAAAGACTTTAGAAAGCATTGCTTTGCAAGTTGCAAGTCCACTTCAACAATAAAAAGAGACAGCGAGCGAGAGGAACAAAATACAAAACTGCTTATTCCATAGCGTGGTTTACCCAGTCTGTATTCATTTACAAAGTAAAAACACTAAAAGTCACAAGGACCATGACAACGACTACAACAACAACACAATACTGTCATGTTGCTGAGTTCCTCTCTCACTGTGAAACTGATGAGGATGTTGTAGCTGACGATATATTATGAAATGATGGTGATGGATTTAATGAAGACAAATTACCTGTGGGCATTTTTATGAAATAATAATTCAACAAAGGCACACAAATTCATTGTCCTTCCTTGCACACTTATGCTGCTCCCTGACTCTGCGCATAGAATTTATGCTAAGTACCTGCCTTTCCTTTTTGCAATTGAAGTGGCTTTAATATAAATAAACATGATGATAATCGCTTATGAGAAGCGAAATAATAAAAACGAAAAACAGAAGGATGTCAGGCGGAACAAATAACAATTGCAACACGGAGAGCATAGTCAGTTGCTAATTGGAGGAATAAGGAAGTAGCATTTTTGTTTTGCTGTTATATGACTGCTGATGACGAGGCCCGGAATACACTTTACTATTGTGACAGTGCACAGTGATGAGATGTGATTATTATTTTTCTTGGCTAAGTACCTGCATTCTTCTGGCATGAATGCATATTTGACGCAAAATTTCCATTGTTTCAGTTCTTTTATGATTTTTGTTTCGAGGCAGGAACTTTTTCGTTCTGAAATTGGGTCAAGTTTTAAATCCATTTTTTTATTTTTCATTTTGTTTCTCATATCAAGAAGTTTGGCATCGGAAGCTGCTTAGGGGCTGGGTGGATTTTCAAAAAATATTTTAATGCAGGAGAGGCGTACTTTCATCAATAAAAATACTAAATAATCAATACTAAAAACGATCAGAAAAATCAGGGTTGGGATTACATGAACAACTTTTGAAGCTAGGTTTTGATCACCTTTCCGCATCAAAATTAACAATGAAATGATCAGTTTCAGCAATTGTTGTCATTGCTCAACTGTTCAGCCTAAGAAAGCAAGCTGACTTCAGCAATGATCAAAGTCTAAGAAAGTTCTTGCTCATCCAAAGGTAAAGGTAGCTCTTGCCTCATGGTGGACAAAGTTTCTATAGATACCCACAGAAGGAACTCCAGAAGGCTTTAATACGGTAAAATACAACAATCTTCCGACTAACTGGAACGATTCTGCAAAGCTAATAACAATCATTTTGAATCACTTTCTTAGAAGCCCTGACATCACATTGAATGACTACATACTTACTTACTAACGTGGGCATTACAGTTCGGGGTGAACCTGGGCCTCAACCAACATCCTCCAATTTCGCATTCTAAGTCAGTTGAGGTCTTCATCCACTTGATTGCGCCACCTAAGATGAGGTCTTCCCCTTCCGCGATTTTCCTGCAATGTGCTTTCGAAAACCCGTCGAGCCGGGTCCATCCGCTCTACATGACCCAACCATCGTAGCCTCGCCATGCGTACTCTTCTGGCTATGCCCATGTCGCGGTACAGCTCATACAACTCGTTGTATCTTCTCCACACATTGCCTTCGCATACGGGACCAAAGATCATTCGGAGAATTTTTCTTTCGAAACGACCAAGGGTTTCCTCATCCGCTTTCGATAAGGTCCATGCTTCCGCGCCGTAAAGCAGGACTGGGATGATTAGGGTCTTATACAAGGTTACCTTGGTTTTTCTGGAGAGGGTTTTGTTTCTCGATTGCCTTCTTAACCCAAAGAAGCAACGGTTGGCAAGAGTTATTCTCCGTTTGATCTCCGCACTGATGTTGTTGTTCGTGTCTACAGCGGATCCTAGGTAGACGAAGTCCTGAACTACCTCGAAGTTATGTCTGTCTATTGTGATGATGTGTCTTATTCGTCGATGTTCGGTGTCCTTGTTTGATGACAGCATATACCTCGTTTTACCCTCATTACCCATCAAACCCATTTTTGCCGCTTCTGTTTCAATGTTCGCAAAAGCAGCTATGACATCACGCTTTTTCTTCCCATTACGTCAATTCTGCATAGGCGAGTAATTGTACAGACTTTTGAAAGATTGTTCCTCTGGTGTTGACGTTTGAGTTTCTTACAATCTGTTCAAGTATGATGTTGAAGAAATCGCATGACAGTTTGTCGCCTTGCCTAAAACCTTTTTCGACACCAAAGGTCTCGGTGAGTTCTTTTCCGACCTTGACGGAGCAGCGTGAATTCTCCAAAGTCATCCTGCATAGTCGTACGAGTTTTGCAGGGATGCCGAAACTAGACATGGCTCTGTACAGCTCGTCTCTGTAGATACTGTCATACGCGGCCTTGAAATCGATAAAGAGATGGTGAATATCGACATTATGTTCTCGGGTTTTTTCCAAGATCTGCCGTAATGTGAAAATTTGGTCTATTGTGGACTTCTCCGGTCTAAAACCACATTGATAAGGACCTATCAAGTTGTTGACGTGGGGTTTCAGACGTCTACATATTACAGCAGACAAGATCTTATAAGCGACGTTAAGCAGGCTTATCCCTCTATAATTGGCGCAATTGTGAGGGTCTCCTTTCTTTAGGATCGGGCATACGATACTGAGGTTCCATTCATCGGGCATGCTTTCTTCCGACCATATCATGCAGATCAGATCAGCTGGTGCATGCTCCTTTCCAACTAGTCTCCAGCTGCCTTGAAGAGTTTGGCATCAAGGCCATCTGCATCTGCAGTCTTATTTAATTAAAGTTTGCATATGGCAAGCTCAACTTCTTCTAGGTCGGGGGGTCGGCATTTATGATCAAGCTGAATGGGGCTATCTGCCTGATAGCGGAATTTGTGTGCTCGTCGCTGTTAAGCAGTCTGCAGAAGTGATCTTTCCAGATCCTCAGTAGCGACTGTGACTCAATAACTATGTTTCCCTGCTGGTCTGTACAGGCTTGAGTTCGGGGCTTGCCACTCTGGCAGGATCTTTTAATCTTTTGGTAAAACTTCCGAATCTCGTTCCTGTCATGTCACCTTTCATTTTCCTCAAACGGCTTTTCACACTTATCAATTTCAACTTAGTATCTACTTTTCAGATTTTATAGTTCTGGAAAACATATCTTCTTAATATATATAAATCACGTGTCACAATGTTTGTCTGCGATGAACTCCTAAACTACTTAACCGATTTTAATAAAATTTGTACACCGTGTGCAGTTTGGTCTAACTTAAAAGATAGGATAGGTTACATCTTAAAATACAGTGGCAATATTATTTTATTGCAAATTATTTGTGTTACATTCACAATTATCTGTTAGCTTCAAAAGATTTTAACAGATTTTTGAGAAAGTAAACAATAGATGGCACTGCTATGTTAAACCTACAAACGTTTCATATAAGCCACAATTCAATTTTTTTTCCAATTGAAACAGTGACCCAAGAAAAGGGTTTTTATGTATACATATTTCCACAGTAGTGGGAAAGAGAACTTATAAACTGCTCGACCAATTTCTAACTGCTTGACCGATTTTAAAAATTCTTCCGCCTTTCAAATGTTAAAATGTTTTTGCAAGCAGTTGGCAGTTACTCCGATGATAAAATTCATTGCCACAAAAAGCGCTGCTTTCTTGATAAGCCGTTCGGAATAGGCAGAAAATTGTAGGTACCCTCCATTTCCTCACAGGGCATGGTTGCGAGAAATGAGCTAGGCCCTGGGTCTCCCGCTCTGTTGCGCCGGCGCAGTCTTATTTATTTATTTATAGTTCTGACGATAATTGGAACAAGAAACTTAAAACTTTCAAACAATATTCAGCTTACCCCAGCGGGGTTTTTGGTTTTTTAGCTATTTTTAGGGAACAACGCTTTTGAATGAAACCCGCGCAACGCCGGGCGGGTCAGCTAGTAGCTTTATAAATTGACGAAAAATTTGAGGTGCAAAGTGAAAAGTTGATAAAATGTTTTGTGGAATAGGACCCTGGCCTAAATTTGGCCAGATAGGATTTAATTTTAAACTGAGTTTATTTCAAATGACGCTACGCGACGGTTCATACTTTAGATTAACATTTAGAAGCATTTTTTTCACTTCATCATTTTCACTTGTTCTAGATTCTATTTGAATTTGAACATTGCAGGTAATGTGAGTTAATATGCAAAAAGTAATTCACCACAGTGAGTGTTGCCATTTTTGAATTACTTGAAAGATTTTTTTGATTTAAATGCAAACGGCAATATTTGTTCGCACAAAACACAATTTGCTTCATGGCGTTAATTTTTCTCACTCTTAAAAATGCGCAACCAGAAATTGGTGCTCCTGCACATTTGGCCTCGGCGCATATGTCGTCTGTCGGGTATTTAATTTGGTATGGCAAGTTGGTTACAAAATAGACCGTAGAGAATGAAGTTCAAAAAGAAAGTTCAAGAAGCAGCACAAATATACGTGAGTTGGACCAACTCGGCCATTCCAGTGGAATTATGTTCTGGTAAAACTGAATAAAGTCATTCTAACCTCCATGTAACCACCAAACAAGGTTGGGAATTGGTTTCAAGGTTTTAATTAAATAAAAAAAGATATCAAAATATCAACTTTTATTCCTAATAACGTAGGCATTTTTTTTATAAAAAAGAAAACTAATTTTAGATAAAATCTTATGTTGTCATGAAACAGCTCGACTATCCCAACCGAATAACGACTTTTTACAGCGAAATCAATTAAAATTGTGTTTTACAAAACATTTTTGAAGTGAAAACCAATAAACCAATTGCAACCAATTTAAATTTTGTAATGGAAATTAATTAGCATATTGTGGTTGGACAACATCCCACAATTGGATCCCACAATGAGCGCAAAACAAATCTGATCCCTTCAATGAAGAACAACCGGGATGAGTTAAAAATAGAGAGGGAAAGAGTTTGTAGGCAGGATTCAGACACAGACAGTGTTGTAGACCTATAAACACCACTCGTATCTGATTATAACACCTGCAGAACAGAAATCAAGTACAATCGCCAATCACCCCACGCGCCAATTACAACAGTAATTCCAATGCGATTCGTTCTAAAATTGAATTTTATATCGCTTAATGATGTTATCAATGAAATGATTTAAGGCCCCGGCACATTCAACCAAAAATACAAAACAAGAACAACGAATATGTGCCTATACAAAATATCAATTTATTCCAATTATCACTGTTAAGTAGCATAAACGCACATATGTGTGATGATGGCTACAGTGCGTGTATTATATACTCGTACACTCGCACAAGGCACAACAATCATCATCGTTTTGGGTTTAACCGTTAAACTGCATCATCGTCAATTTGCATAACTAGATGAACTCGGATATAAATAATCAACAGATAATAATAAATATTTGCAGTAGCGTATATATTGCCGATAAAAAGGAATTAATGTGCATTTACAGTCCCTTTTGTGGAGGGCTATGAACAACCACACCACGACACTGTCAGTCGTCGTCGGTCGGTCGTGTCCAGTGTCCTGTTGAGTGGCCCGGTGACGATGAGGTGAGAATGTTACATCAGGATGATTTCCAGTTGAATATTCGATTTAATTACTAAATAAATATTCATAATCGGCAGAGATTTCGGATTAAAGATACTTGTTAATTAATATGCTATGGTCGTGGTCGGCAAAACAATCAGTTAACAGGAGTCCTGGTATATGTTTTTAATCAGTTTTTTAGTTAAACCAGTGCGGTTGGACTGTAATAATTTATTCGCGCTTTGTATTAATTTTCTATAAAAACAACAGTGTGTTTGATGAAACTTTTTGGTGAAGTTAGTGAGTTGAAAATCACTTCAACATTTTCGTTTTTCTTAAAATGTAAAACTATGGGAGACTTTCCTTACCGAAACTTAATTGCTTGCAAATACAAAATAAGGATCCCAAAAGGACAATGGATGCAGTACAAGTAGATTCAAATGCTCCGCTATTGTATACTAATTGTTTTGGTGGTACTTTTGATAGTTTGCAAAATTCATCACATGATAGCGATGAACAAGAGGAGAAGACACTGTTTACGAGTAAACGAAAGACGAAATTGAAATTAAAGAAGATCGCAACACATTTAGCGATCGCAGATGTTCTCGAAGAAGACGATAAACTAGCAATACCTGACAACAGAGCTGAACCAAAGGCAAGACATAGTTTTTTTTTTTTTACTACAGCCTGAATTCGAAAGACAGCCTTCGTCGCCATTTTTCAAAACAATTAAAAAAAGTGACCGTTTTTTCAATATTTTAAGGTTTGCCATAGTAGAGAATGTTGAAAACTTTATTCAAAGATGACGTAGTAGGTAAACATTATTTGATTCAAGAGAGAAAACTTCACTCAAAAAAAAATAAATAATTAAATAATGAAGCTTTATTATAGTCGGACATAGCCGCTAATTCAAATGAGACGCGATCTTTGATAGCGCTTCAAAAAACAATTGAGAGTGATTCAGGCAAAGGGAGTACAAGTTGACTTTTTTTTATTATCCTACTCTGTACACCAGTCTCATGAAGTACATCCAAACGATGAAGATTGAGCAAATTTTCCGAAGTTAAGGGTTGAATATAGAACCTTCAGGGAAAACCACTTTAAAAAATGCGTCGTGTACTCCAACTCAAGATGGTTTGTATACGAGATATTCAGTGAAAACTCGTAAAATTGTAGGTCCCCTCCACTCCCTCACAAAAATATGGCTAAAAAATTGATCTCTCGATAGGTTGCAGTTTGTGGAGCTGATACACCTTGGTGCGATATTCCGCTTCTTTTAGTTTAATGTATTTTTCTTCGTTCATTTGCTGCACTTCTAAGAAATCGCCTATACGTGCTTATGCTTGTGCTGACATTCTTCTGTGGACGGCATGATTTTATAGTCCCGCATACCAGCATTCCTTTAATTGTTCGTGTTTGAATGCCAGACACACTCAATTTTGACTCAGGTCCAAGTTCGTAGTCATATACGCCTGTACGTTTGTTTGACTTTTTTGTACTTTCTTGAACTGTTTTTAACTGTATAATGCGTCGTTTGCATAATCAACCGCATCTGTTGCGGTAGGCTGTGTCTTTGGTAGCTGGTGATGTCTATTACTTGGATTTATTTCCGGCTACTGCTGCATTCTCTTCATTGGTAGCATTGGCGGTATTTTGGAATAACCAGGCGTTAGGCTTTCATCAAATAAAAAAATAAGCAAGTTGTGCCTAAAGGTAGTTTTGATGCCCAAATATTTGCCTTGCAGTTGGATTAATTCTTTGTGAAGTATTCGTTTTCTGGATAAGTTTGCCGCATCACCTCCAAGTTGTCATGAAATTCCATCAAATGTTTCTCCACGGTGTCAAGCCTCTTTTTAAAATATTCTCATGAATTTCGATATTCTCCATCTCTATTGAAGTTCACCCAAAGTTTTTGAATTTCTTCGACGATTTTGGTTTGCAATTTTGATGAAGTTGTTTTGTTGTTGCTTGTTGTTTTTTTTGTGAAGTGGACTGTATGTTTAACAATTTTTCTCTTGTCCTCCAAAGCTTCGAAGGACCAATGAAAAATCCTTTAACCGTTCGGGATTTTTTATAACTGATTGCTATTTGTTTTCAATCGCTTGATAGAGCCTCACATCAATAATTAGGGTCATCGGGAACTTTTTTTCCCATGGATTTTTTTCCAAATTCGAAAAATTGGTATAGGTAACATTTTTTCGAAATTGGGAATAAAAATTCCTAGGGAAAAATACCTATCGGGAACTCATTCATTATGGGAAATATTGCGTTTTCCTTGCAAAAAACTTGTTCTCATGGGAAAAAAAATCCGTGGGAGTTCCCGATAGTAGAACCTTGTTCAAGGAATTCCTGATAAGGCTGAATATAAAGGGCTTGGTTTGGTTCAATATTGGTAATAATTTTTCAGAGCTCATATTTTCGAATTTTCATATTTGCCTTATTAGAGACAAAAATGAATTCTAGCTGCAGTGCTTACAGAAAGTGTGTTTTGTTTTGAATAAATTATATATTGTAGTTTTCTATTGATACCGCCAGCACTCAAAATTGCAAGATTGAAGCTGTAAAGAAAAAATTCTCTCATTTCAAAGCTGATTTCCCATCACGGTGGCTCAAGGTTTGTCGGATATCGGAAAATTTTTTAAATTGGCAGCCTTACTGAATTTTTTAGAGCACCCGATTCAGCTAAGAAACGTGATAGTCCAGAAAAAAGTTTTTAAACATCTTCCGAAACATCAAAAAAGATAAAAACGGATTAGAACCTGTTAGTGTCCTCAGATATGCTACTCAAATGAAGCTACAAGTTTACTAACAGACCCAGGCCACCAAACTCCTCAAATAAGCAAACGCAAGTCCCAATAAAGGTGAAAATCACAGGACAGCATTTGAAAAGTCTAAGGTATTAGTTAAAGTGAGACTATCAGGACACCAATATAATGAAAGCAAAATGAACGTCCCTGAAAAATTTCGATCGTACAAAATTGCGCAGAATACAAAAAAGAGTGCTATCTCATCAAAGACGCAATGAAAACCACAGCTTCCTGTGCCGAAGTTAGCCTTCAATCTTTGCTTGACCCAACACCAACAAGATTTCAATGTTGGAGTATGTTTTTGGACATAGAAAGAAAAAGAACTTACAAAACGTTCCTTATTATCAAAATCGAGGTTTCGATGGTAGCTCAGGGCCATAGCTTTTACAAAAAAAATTCTTATTGGCCTTAGAAGCAGATGATTTCTTTGGTTTCATAGCAACTTAAGTCTGCATTAGACTCAAAAGTGGTGGAGATATTATGTACCAAAATGTTCATCCAGCTTATTTTATTATTTATTGCTGCAGACTTTTGAAAATTGAATATATCAAAAAGTGAATTTAAGTTTTTAAATCTGATAAAATTTGAGTGCAGTCAAAAAACAAAACCTTTACCAATCGTCCATAGTAATTGACAACAACGGTTTGTAAAAGTTTTTGGGATTAAAGAGGAAATTTGCGCTACGATGTGGACTAAATGTTTATACAAGCAACAAACCGGGATTCAGTACAACCAACGATTGGCAACACTGCTAGGCGGTTTTTCGACATGAATAGATCTTTTTTAAATAAATGCACCGCCAGTGGATCTTTTTTTCCTATCCGGTTTTCAAGAATCGTGATCCCTTCGAGATCACCAACAAAACTGCTACACATTAGTGAGCAGCTCGTGGGGTTAGACAGAGGATATGAAATTGATATCAACAAGCTTAGGGAATTTCCACGTGACATAGCCCATCAATATATGACTTTGACTTTGCATAAATAGTACATTCATGACCCATAAATTCACCCCTATTACCGATGTCGAAAACGACATCGAAAAAAACGACACGACACAATCTGTATTCCATAAGTCGTTTTCGATCTTGTACACTCGTTTTGTTGTCGTGTGCAGTCGTCTGCAAACGTCAAATGTCGTTGAATGGAGTTATTCTTCATTCCATTAGTCGAAAAAATACGACGACGACGAAAAAAAACGTTGATATGGCTCGTTCCAAAATTCGATCGCGACAAAATGGAAGGCCGCAAAACAGCAAGTAAACTTGTTAAATAAATTTATTTTGAAAAATTTTATAACTAATAAAACATTTGTTTGGCTTGTATTTGAATTTGACAAACCAAAACCACTTTGAGGCGCTCGTCGAGTTGATAGGGAGGAACGTAAAGTTAGCTAGAGGTTTTTTGAAGGGAATTAAAAAAAAAAAACGATGTAAAAAAGAAACCGGCTGCGATATCGGTTGGCGAAAGGATTGAATGACTTTTGTCAAAATACATATGCACACATTTTTATAAATGTTTGCTTTTATCAGGTTTGGGCTGACATGAAGCATAAGGCATAACGTACAAAAAAACAATGATACACAATTCGAAAGAATTTAATGCGATTGGAGGAGGTCCAAATAAACTAAAAATTTTATTTCCACTGTAAGAAGCTGTTGCAAATTTATTACATACATATAGAAAAAGTAGTAAGCCCGAGCGGAAACGCCGTTTGTATATCGGAGTCCATTTGGCTTCCTAACCCCTTGGCAAATGCCACATCAGTTCCTTTATCATCGCAAACGCAGACTGCATACACATCGGGGTGAAGTTATTCAATATATCCGATGACACCAGGAAATCTTGTCATATTGAAAAGTAAAGCTTTGCTTCTGATTTTTCGGCAGGTGTCATTCGGAATCGAATCCATTTGGGGCAAATAAGTTTTTCTATGACGTTGAGAATTTCTTTGAAAAATTTGCTAACTGCTAATAACATTCCCGGCGCGCCGCGGCCGTTTTGGTTTCTTCCTTCAGCTAAAATTCTTAAGGTGACTGCAAGTCTCAATATGATTAGGATTCATGATGAACGATGCCGAATACTTTTTTTTATCACTTATTTCATCCAACAAATACTTAAACGCTCATTTTGTCAATCTAAACTGCTTAAATCCGTTAAAACGTACAACAGTTTTATTTAAAAGCAACTATTGGGATAAAAGTGTGAACTCACTTTGAATCAGGCAAGTCGAATGAATATGAATTGATCCGTATCTGTTTTCTTTTTTTCTTTCAGGATTCTTTCTTCTACACCTTCTTCACTTTCACTTGTTGTGCTGTAATACATTTCTATACTTGTAATTTTAATATCCTATTTATTTAGGTGTTAATAAATATATGCACAACCGCATTTGAGCTCTAAACAATGATTTTTTATTCAAACTTTTTTCCAATATCCTTTGATTTTGACAGATGTTTATTAGTTTTTAGTCGTTTTAAAATCTATTACGTATTTTTCGTGTCGAACAAGTTATGGAATGCTATTTAAAAAACGACACGACAGAGAAAACGAGAGTTGACGACGAGACGAGACGAGATCGGTAATAGGGGTGATTATTTCATCAACTTTCGAGGGAAGAGCGAGAGGTGCGAAGCAAACATTTAAAAATTTCCACGAAACCATCTCGAGAAAATCTATCTGTTAAAAAACTAACGAATGAATTTACATTTTTTTTAAGGTAGGTACAACTTCAAAGCAAAAAGCCATGAAAAAAATTCCAGCCTCTCCCCAAAAAGCACTCAACCTGCTTAAATCTCCTATTCTCCGTTAATGAAAAGCAGTTCTTGAACTTCATTTTAATGATGAGCTTCAATAGGATCGTATGACGCGAAACTCCATAAAACGAATATGGCGAACAATAAAGAAACAAGCACATAAACGTATAAGATTAAGTCTGAGAGAGAATGAAATAGAATACATTACATATTTTTTTATGTTCTTGGTCGTCGCTGTAAGCGATGCTTCGTGGCGTCACCACTCATCATCCAAGTTGAATGGCGTATTCAGCCTATCAGTTTAATTTTTGCTTTGACAGATAGCAGATAGCAGTTAAGAAATCTGCAGAAGTGGTCATTCTAGATATTCAGAAGTGCCCCAACAACTCTATCACTATGTTTTCCTGCTGGTCTTTATCGTCCTGAGTTCGAGGTTTGTCACCCGGGCAAATTTGGGCTTTTAGTAAAACTTCCGAATCTCATTCCTAGGGCCGAGCGAGACCCAGAACATCAGAGGCAGCGCATCTCATGACTTCTTGCAACTGTTGCCACTAACCTTTAATGCTAAGGCTGACAGCAGTTGGAGGGCCACTCGATTGGAGAAGGGCACTGGCAATCTCTTTCCGATCGATGTTATATCGTTTCACATCGTTGGTTCACGCGAGTCGTGAACAGGATATCCTAATTCTCACTTTGGGTAAAATAAGGAAGACCCGAATCAAAGTTGGTTTTCGCAAAGCTCGAACATCTATCAGCCTTCCGTCGAAATGAGCAATTTTGTTGGCGGTTGATTGATTTGGGAATCGCCATGTAGTAGTAGTACCTTTATGAATTTTTGGACGCAACAAAATTAAGCCCCGCAGCAAAATTGATTAGCCAGAGTCCGATTGTGTAGACTCTAGGACTGGTGGCGAACCTGTTGTCTCAGGTCCAACCCAGCAGTCTTCGTTCCAAGCTATTGGTTTTACCATTGCATACATAAAAGTCATTGCTACGCCACCGGCGCGGCGGTCCACAAGATTGTTAATCGTCTTTTGGACTTACTATTGTTTATATCATCAACGGACGCAGTGCTTACAGATAATAATTCCAAAGATGTCCTCCTTCACTAGTTTTGAATACAAATTGACAACAACGATTTTCACGTCATGTCTAGGGCACTGCTCATAAGTTTCTTCGAGGAGCTCGTTGAAACAATCTTTGAAGATCTCGTCTTTCTGTTCTGTGGGGGCGTGAGTGCATATTAGGCTAATATTAGCGAGCTTAGCCCTGATGCGGAGGGTCACTATCCGCTCATTTACTGTATTTTGGATCCCTGAGTCTTCTTGGATGGCGGTTATGTCTGCATTGTAGCAGTCTAGGACATTCGCTGATTCTCCAGCTGCACGTAATCAGTTAAGGGATCTTATGTTCCACTTGCAGATCAGAAGGACTTTTTCCTTTCTTCGTTTGCTTGGGTCGTGTTGAAATCATAATTGTTATCCCAGGCTGTTCGTTGTTTCGGAACCGTCTAGTTTTTGCATTATTAACCTCACGCACAACCGCACCCACCTGGAGGGCCAGGTCCTATTGAAATCCTCTTAAACATATAGGGCCAGTTAATCCGGAAGCAGCACACTGCTGCATCGGTGTTGGAGATGCCGTTAGCTCGGTAATTGACTGTATGCTAGTACTTAAAGACATTGAAAAACCGCGGAATCAGAATAGCTCATTCTGGGGTTTCTGCATTTTTGACTGCTGAAGTTAAACGTTGATTTTGTGGTTCAAATTCATCCACTGCCAAAATAGCAATAAGCTCTTTTAGACACCTGTGAGATTTGGGCAGCCATTCACAGAGCATTACAGTGGCTTTTGTCTTCGTCTCTATGTCAACACTCGTACCAACTAGTTTAGCAAGTCACCTTCGAGATGCTCCCGTGTGGAGGTGTAGTAAGAACAATTTACGTGGTTATAAACTGCAATATCTGGACGTCAAAAGTAATATGTACCTACGTTTTATAAAAATTTCAGCCCTGTGCGTTACTTGGTTTTTACAGAAAGATTTTGGGTTAATTTCGCCGTTGTCATCTTTTCCACTCGCAGACTAAAAACCAACTCAATGAGCATTGATGCTCAAAACAAATTAAGGTACTACCTCAAAACTGTAAGAAAAAAATACCGCTGTTTAAAATCAGACCAACGACAGGTGTGACCATCGCGATGTAAAAGGAAGTAAAGTTATCCACTTTTACAAATGTTCAGTAATTGACAAAAGGAAAAATTAATTTAAGATTATCGCTATAGCTGGTAGAACGTGTTTCACTGACCTCTTAAGCTTAATGAAATCACCCTATTGCGCGTCTGAGGTAAAATTAACTAACTACCTACCTTTTTTGCATTTGGCTGAAAAAGTCAAGAGGAGTTCAATTGGTTACCCTTAGTTTTTCTTAATTTTCACATAGGGTGAAGGCACCAGTAGTCGGCCAGTTAACTTTTTTTTTGTCTTTGATTAGCATTGAAAAATGACTTCTTTAAATTTTTGATAGAGTTATTATTTTTAATGATAAGTTGAAGTGTGTAGATTTGGAAATTCTATACGAATTAAGTATATTTACTAAATGAAACAAGTTATTAACCTTTATTGAGATGAAAGTGTGATTATTGAGTAGTCGGCCCGTTCAATTTCAATAGTCGGCCGCATAGTTCTCTAGTTGTCGGCCAGTTCATATTTTCATACGCAAATAGTATGAAAATATGAACTGTATGTATGTAAAAAGTATCTAAGAAGCAGTTAAGCATTTGATAACTACCAAAAAACAATTTTAATGAAACAGTTACATTTAATTATTTTCAAACAAAGGTAGTACTGATAAAAAACAAAATTTATTTCATAGTAAACTATACTTTAATATTTTCACTCTTTTCGAAGCTCAAGTTCCTAAGCTTTCTTTTATTTTTCTATTTCCTTCTTATGAAAAATTTTTCCATGCCAGTGAGGAAATGCCAGACTGTGGTCTCTCGCGAACTGGTTTGTTTCGAACTGTTTCGGATAATATAAATACTTCCTGAGAGCAGGGCTGACTGAAGCTGAAGTAGATGGAATGCACGGATCTGAAAAAAGGACAGTGAGTGTCTCCTTATCATTTCCTGCTGAGACTTTGTACTTTCCATCTTGTAATAGCTAAAATAATTCCTGATTTTGGAGATAAGCAGAAGGATGTTTCATCGCCATTAAAGATTCGAGACACATCTTCCAAAAAATCTACGGCATCTATTTATTTATATTCCAAATACTCTTTTAGCTCTCGAAACCATTTTCGTATCAATTCTTCGGTGACAACCGCTCACCGTTTAAACAATCCTCTGATATTTTGAGTTACAATTCTGCATGACGTCTTAGAAACGTCGGGACCCATTTTTCTTGGCCTTCTCTGCCATGGATTCGATCTTGGAGAGTGGTTCTAGAAACTCCAAACTCACGACTTGCCTCCCTTAGCAAACAATTTTCATCTCTAATTTTCTTGAGTGCTGAAGAAAGTGCATCTTCTGAGTTTTGTGAAAAGTCCTTTTACTTTTTGGTGTTTCCATTTTTCAAATACACTGTTAATAAATTGTGGGGGGGGGGGTAAGGGTTTCATGGTAAAAAAAACTTTTTTTTCCTTATATATGGATTGAGTAATTTTATAATTTTATTCGAACCTTTCGTACATTATTAAGCATACTTTCCACAATATAGAGTAATTTTTTCATTCAGAAATATTGAAGCATAAGCCAGTAACAGAGCTTCCCCCAGAACGTCTTGAGAAAAAACAATTTGCATTGCTCCCCATAACTAGGCTGGAAATTATTTGAAAAAAAAACCAAGAAAAATTAGTCAAATTATGATCAATTTTTCCCCTAAACGTTCTCTGATAATTTCTTTTTTCGTAAAAAAAAAATTTAACGGCCATTTAAAGCGTAAACTGTTGTTTTCCACTAAAAAATCCGTTTAGAGAAACGCGCCTAAAGTTTATGAACTAAAAAAGTGACAAAAAAATAATTTTTCCAAATTACATAAAATCATCGATAAATATAAAATATATTTTCATGGCTTTTTCTACACCCCCCCCCCTTAAGAACTATTAATTCAATTGTTTTTTTTATGTTTTTAATAACATTAGTACCTAAGTTATTTAAGTAGATCTAACATTTGTAATCCAAGGCTTACATATAAAACATAGTAGGCCGACATAAGAATATTGGTTGTCTATAGTCGGCCACCGTTCTCCCTTTACTTTAAAAGGCCGGCCGACTATTGAATCCATGCATATATTTCTTCATAGTTTCGGTTGGAACGAAAGAGAATAAAATTTCCGTTAACTTTGCATACTCAGTTGAAAAAAAACACAAAATAAGTAGTTTTCAGTAGTCGGCCGGGGGGGCCGACCTAAGAACAATCGAAAAAAAACATTCTTCTGAGGTCGGCCCCCCTTGTAATTAATTACCAAAAAATTTTTTTAAAGATATTTTGCGAAAATATTCAAATATAAGCTATAAACTAACTAAAAATGATCACATAGTGCACTTAACTTCGATATCTTGCCAATTAAACCTTTTTCAAAAAACCACTTCCACTATTTTTTTTTTGTTCAAAAAAGCACAAATGGACCACAAACGAAACCTCGACTTAAACTGAAATTTTCTACGAGAAAACCAGCAGCTGTAATCGAATGAAATTTTGCAACCAGAAAGATAAACAGTTAACCTAATGGAAAATATTTTTTGTTTGGAAGTTATCTGAAGGAATTTACTATTTTGTGGTATTTTACGACGTGGTGGCCGACTACTGGAGATGGCCGACCTTAGGTGCCATCGGTGCCATGACATTTGGCCATGTGCCATATGGCCATATTTCAAAATATGGCCATTTGACACCTTTCAATTGTGTCACATGGCCATATGGCCATTTGTCCCTTTGGCAATGTGTCATTTTACCATATATTTTTGTGTCATTTAGCCAAATGGCCAAATGACGCTTTTCAAAGTGACAAATGGCCATATATTAGAATATGGTCATTTGACACATTTTCAAAGTGTCGTTTGACCATATTTTTTGCAGGTGTTTCGAGCAAAAACAAAATGTTATGCGTATATTTTGGATGGGCTTTTTAGTTCAAGGCTATTTAACTGAACCTTTTTTTATCGTCTTGTTTTTTTTTTTTTTTTTTGTAAGTAACTAATTTTACAGTTGCAAAAAAATTGGAACAAGTATATTCATGGTTGCCAATTTGGTACTTTTAGTGTTGTACCTTCTTGTGGTTACAAGCAAATGTTAATTCTGCACTTCGCGCATGATAACCACGTGAGTAAAAACATTTTAATTTACATTTAGTTAAAATAAAGATTGAGATTTCTTAAAAAAGAATTATAAATAATATTTATAATTTGGAAACATATGCAAAGATGTTAAAATAAAATGGCGTTGAGATTTTCCAAAACATTATCATTATCAGTTTTCGAAGAAAAGATTTTCAATTGGATATCTATAATAGTAGATAAGAATACATAAACATAAATACATATGTATGTATGCATATTTATATGTACATTCATACTTTAAGTTTAAAGGTGAATGATAAACAAAAATGATCGTCATCATCTGCACGATGATGACGATCATTTTTGTTTATCATTCACCTTTAAACTTAAAGTATGAATGTACATATAAATATGCATACATACATATGTATTTATGTTTATGTATTCTTATCTACTATTATAGATATCCAATTGAAAATCTTTTCTTCGAAAACTGATAATGATAATGTTTTGGAAAATCTCAACGCCATTTTATTTTAACATCTTTGCATATGTTTCCAAATTATAAATATTATTTATAATTCTTTTTTAAGAAATCTCAATCTTTATTTTTGAATTTTTGCACTTTAAGAACAAGTTTCAAAGTGTCATTTGGCCATAATGGTCAAATGACACATTGCCAAAGCGACAAATGACCATATGGCCATGTGACACAATTGAAAAGTGTCAAATGGCCATATTTTGAAATATGGCCATATGGCACATGGCCAAATGTCATGGCACCGGTGCCATCACCCTACCTACCTATATTCAAAAAGAATAATATGAGTAGAGTTGTTTTGTTGTTAAATATTTGCATTGAGGAAAGTCTCAACCGATAAAATATTTTTAAGAGATTGAAGCGATTCAAAAATCATAAATTTTTTATACTTTGACAAACAATATGAAAGTTTTATAAATCAACGAACCTGTTTCACCCCAATGACATCATCTCAAACCCCCATTGTAAAGCATACCTACTCTGTAAGCACCAAAAGAACAACCCCAACAAAGTGCGAAAATTGACACTTTACGCCATTAACCATTTCCATTTGCAAGCAAAGCAGGTACATACCCACCTCCATTTCAACTGAATGCGATACTTTTCTTTTTAATCATATTTACTCAACTACATCGAGTATGGGTGTTAATTAATCGCACTCTATCGCCAACCACTCATAAATCGGTTCAACGCTTCATCACCTACACCAGCTCTCTGTCAAGTGTCCATAGGCCTACTACAGACATCGTTCAATTGGCTCGATTTAATTAAAAGCAAATACGCCAAATGCATTCTTGAAAAGTGTCTATTTACCGATTTATAATTAATGAGTTCGTCAAACAAACAAATAAAAAAGAAAATCACTGCATGTTGACGACTACACACAAGAACACTTACCATTACCCCAATCTATACATCTCACCTCACGCTTAGAACCCAATCACATGAGGAGTGCCTACCAAACACGAAGGAAGACACTGCACACTGCACACTGCACAGTCGAAGGACGAAGAGAAGATGGCTATGATTGCGCTGAGGAAAATTAAAATCCAAACACAAGTGCAAAAAAAATATAGAACTTTTCTGAATTCATTAGATTTACGTAGAGGTAGGTACTATAGGTACCCCCAACCCACAACCCTCAGCCCCCAAACCACCGCGACCGTCCACGTTTGGCAGATCCTAATAAAAAGAAGCTGTTCCGCAACAAGGAAATCAAATTCTAAAAAATTGTTAAAAGTGCGCTTAAATTTTCTACAGTCGGACAAAAAAAAGGAAGAAAAAGGAAAAAAAACTGGAAGAGAAAAAAAAGAAATCATCATCGTCATTGTGTGTGCAGGAGTGTGTGAACTGCTTCAGACAATCGTTCTGTGCTCTGTGTATACATAGTGGGCTCTAGTGCGCTCAAATCCTTAATTAAACCGCAAAAAAGTATTTTTCCTATTTGCTAGGCACAGAAAAGGGGATGTGGCTGTTTGCAATTTTGTTTCCTGTTTAGAAGAACATGGGGCATCAACACGCATGCAGTTGCATAAGAATTTCTATGTATCTACAACATTGTTTCTACACCATACCGCCATACACAATGCCTTTGCCTACTAACCCAAGCTCAGCCGTACTCTCAAAATCCTATAAAACAACAGCAACAAAAAAAGGAAGAAATTAAAAATGTGTGCACAAAATTTGTTTTCGATAGATAGGAACTCATGAAGAGTTGTATTGAAGATTCAATTGGAATAGGCATGGAAAAAAAAGAAAAAAAAAAAAAGAAATGCAAACAAGAAAAGAAAGATGAAAGTAAAACAAAGGATAAACTACTACACATAGTGTTGTGTTTGTACAACTTCGCATGGAGTTATACTTATACCCTCGTAAGAGGCTCATACTTCATACATAATGCTGGGAAGGTGTGTTTTATTTTTCTTTCTGACAGTGGATAATGCTTCCGAGGATTAATTGAACTCGGCTCTTCAGTCTTCACATTTCCTTTTGAAGCTTGAGATGTTTGTAATTTGGTTAATTAATCTTGTCCATAGTCAGCGAGTCAACGCAAACAAAAAAAAGTTAAAAAAGTAATCGGTTCAGTGGTCCTGAAGAACAACAGAAATTGAGAACCTGATATTGGTAGGAGTGGGTGCCAAAACCACTTTTGATTTAAAAAACTTTTTAAAGTTGCTACTCTTGCTGTTTACTTTAAAGTCATGTTTTTCCACTTTACTTTACCTCGTGCGGCCATAACGA
Organism: Melanostoma mellinum; assembly: GCA_914767635.1. Taxonomy (NCBI): domain Eukaryota; kingdom Metazoa; phylum Arthropoda; class Insecta; order Diptera; family Syrphidae; genus Melanostoma; species Melanostoma mellinum. The sequence goes on along the minus strand of OU612060.1, from coordinate 51,130,715 downwards.
TGACATCTAAGGAATAAGGACTACGAACAAGGCAAAAAAAGAAAAAAAGTTAAAAAAGAACACAAAAATTTAATCACAGATCGAATGAAGGGTTCAGCGAAGTTAGATGCTATGTCCTGCGCATTGGCTTTTGCAGTAAACCGAAAAAAAAAGAGTTTTCTTCAATACTAGTTGAGCCGTCCGGTGTTGCACGGGTCCGTATTTTTAAGGATCACGGTCTCGCCCTATCGTTTCCCGTAGTTTTTATATAGACAAAAGAGACATTCAAGAAAAATGCCATAACTCGGAAACCGGGTCGACCGATTTCAGATCAGATTCAGATTTTCCTTCAAGGCCTACTCAGGTGTACAGGGAAGTCACCTTGGTCCTATCTTTTTAATTTTAGCCATTGATGATATTATTTTTAGCTTGTCATCAAGTGAAGCTTTGATCTTGCCTGATGATATGAAAATTTTCAAGAAAATAGATGGCGCATTCGAAAGTCTTATTTTACAATCCGATGTTGAAAATTTTGCCCATGGTGCGGTAAAAAATACGCCTCAGTCAGGCTCGGGATAGATATAGAGCTGACAGAGAGAGAAAGAGAGAATCTTCGGTAGAGCGTGAGATTCGCCGCAGCCGGGATCGAGGAAGGCATATCGCATATGGTTCAGAGAGACAGAGAATCATTAGCACGAGTTACTAATTCATGGGTAAATAAAGAAAATTCTGCATTAATTAGTATCAGCATTGTACCCGGGTGAAGCCGGGGCGGGTCGCTAGTTGTTAATAAAGGAAGTTCAATGCTAGGTTTAGTTTATCGCCCCTATGTCACTCTCTTGCTTTATATGTAACTGTCGTTTGAGCCCATCTTGAAAATGCTTCTCAAATATGGTCTCCTTGTTATGCAGTTAACAATTCAAGGACAGAAAGCATACGATGAAGATTTAATAGATTTGCTCCCAAGGGACTTCTTTGGATTGGTCCTTATGACCTTTTACGGTATGAGCACCGTATTCAAATTCTGGAGCTGCAACTCCTCGTTTTTCTTCACCAGACTATAAAAGGAAAAATTGATGTTAGTGACTTGCTCCCATGCATAGGTTTAACCACAGAGTAGATAATACAGACAGTGGCGGCTGGTAGGTTAACGAACAGGTGGTGCACTTTACTTAAATATTAAAATTAGAAAATTGAACAAAACAACAATTGAAAATTACAAAAAACAATTACGGTAATATAAACAAACAAAAATTAACGCGTCACACTTCACACAAACTACATACAGTAAAACTACACTGACAACGAGATGTCAAACATGTCTGCCGTCGCTTCATTTTATTCTCTATACTCTATAGTGCATATTTTGTGCACAATCAAACTTCAATGTGTGTACTGTGTGTGCTCTTGGCAATCTTCGTTTCTCTTTTCCCGTGCGGCGCTCGAGAACCGACTCATTACTTGGTACATTTCTATGAAATATCTTTTTTTCACGCGTCAGGCATATTACTCCTATCTCATACAAGTTATATTAGCAGTCCTCGTGCGCTTGCCGAAGCGCACGAGATTTTATGTTTGCAGGAAAATAAGTCTTAATAGTTTAGCAAAGCGCTCAAACTGTTTCACATAATTTGAAATTGAATTTCTTATACGTTTTTGTATGTTTAAAAAATAAATATTAAAATGGTAATTTAAAAAGTTGAAGTTATGTTTCGTAATTTTTTAATCTTTTGAATTGAATTGGTGGTTCAGCGCACGAACGCACTTAAGGTACAGCCGCCACTGAATACAGAGTATCCACTTCCACCCCTTCTATCAGTGAAATAATGGTCAGAATGAAAAAAAAAAGTTAATTTCTGCAACTTAAATTCATTTTTCTAAATTCTAGGCTGTATGAAAATTAAAAATTATCGATTTTTTTTGCAACCATCAAAAAAATTTTTAATTTTCAAACTCAACTGACTTTGATCTGTGGGAAGTGAAGGCCAGTGCGGTTTTCCAGATGCGGTTTTCCGGTTTGATTTAGCTTGTAGGCAAAATGGCACTACCTTGCCGGAGTTGACTCTCTGGTTATACTCTGTGGGTTTAACTATAGAAGAAGTTAATACATCTTGGGAGTTACTTTATTGTCTTTATCATAGAACTAATTATGGTTTGAATAAGCATCTTGTTATTATGATAAGAATCTTAAACTTATGCAAACTCAAATCAAGTTTAAAGTCCTTAATTCGAACCAGAGCTCCACTCTTTGTTTTATTGGTTGTTCTTTATTTATAACTATCATATTTGATAATTCATTTCATGTAGCTGTTTAATTTAGTTTTGTGTGGGTTTGTCAATAGTTTTGAAATATTTTTGTGTTCTGTTGCTAAGAGTGTGTTAGTTAGACTTATATTTTTCGCTTACTAATAACTAACACATCGCTAAATGACTGCAGTAACACATTTCTGAGTACTTAAGGGTGAAAAAACTTTTAAATTAAGGTTCATTGTTCACAAGCTTCAAAGAAGCTGTTCTGATAGCGTAAAAAAATCGTTTTCTGTATTATTTTATGGAAGAAAACACAAAGCCTGATTTAAAAACTGATTAAAAGTACATCTCAGGAGGAAGTCTTTGTAAATACACCCGGTACGCATGATAAAGCCTCCGAAATCAGACTCAGACCAATTAATTTTGTTGCGAAACTTAATCTTGCCGTTAATATTACACTCTTAGCATAAAGCATTGAAGACCAGTGGCAGCAATGCCAAGAAGCCATCAGCACCGCTACCTCTGAGGTTTTGGGTTTCACTCAGCCCTAAAAACGAAACTCACGGTTCGATGAAGAATACACGTAGGCAAATGCAGCCAAACAGAAAGCACGTCAAATGCTGATACAAACGATCGAGGATCAGTATAACGATATTTACAAGGAGAAAAGAATGGAAGAACACCGAATGCTCAAAAAGAAAAAGAGGAAGCATGGGAAGCGCTCGTTTGAGGAAATTGAGAGGTGCCATCCATGACAGGAATGAAGTTCGGAGAATTACCGAAAGGTAAAAATATCTTGCCAGGGTGGCAAAGCCCGAACTCAAGCCTGTAAAGCCCTACAGGGAAACATAGTAGTATAGTCACAGTCGCCACTGAGGATCTGGAAAGATCACTCTTGCAGACTGCTTAGCGGCGATGAAGACACTAAATCCGTTGTCAGGAAGAATGCGTAATTCAACGTGGACGATGATCGAGAATGCCCCGACCAAGAAGAAGTAAAGCTTGCCATATGCAAACTTAAATCAAATAAGTATAAAGTTGAAGATAGGCTTGAAGTCGATCTTTAAGACAACTGGAGATCAGTGGGGAAAGAGCATGCAATAGCCACTATGCATGATATGGTCGGAAGAAAGCATGCCCGATTACTTGCGATTTTGTAGGTACTATAGGCAAGTTTTGCAATGGTGCAGAAAAAAAATTTGAGATGACAATAAAGCATGACATTGTGATGATAGAGAATACGAAAAAAGTGGGTTCTGCAATTCTGTCTATCTGTATGCCTGTCTGTTCGGTGCCGGTCCAGTCCGGTCCGGATCTACAGCCTGAGCCGCTTGACCGATTCTCTTCAAATGTTGCGGTTCGGATCTATGGAGCAGCCTACAAAGGGGTTTTCAAGACTGAAACTCCAGGTTTTGGAATAACGGGATCTACCATACAAACTATATGATAATACTTATTTTTCTCGAAAACAGCTCTAACGACTTCGATTAAGTTTTGTATTAATATTAGTTCTCTATTGATGTAAAAATATTTTGGAAAAAGTTTAAGAACGGTACCCCATAACACCGTTTTTTTGTTAGTTAGTTAGTTATGTAGTTTGTTTGAGAAAAGTTGTATATTAACATGATAAAAATTAAATTTTCTAAAATTTTTATCAATTGTATAAAAGAATTTAGATTTTTTTGTCAAAACAACTACTGGCAAGATCTTAAGCTTTGCATACTTGAGTTTTAAAAAACTCGTTTTTCAAAGAAGTTCAAATTAAAAAAAAAAATTTAAAATCATTCCTCTAACGATTTTGATTAAATTTTCAGTGCTTATATGAATTAGAAACTGCTGAAAAGTGGAGTTCTTATATTTTCGCTAAAAACCTCTGGAATCTCTAATGTTGCTTCTTTTCAAGTAGTCAATTCAATTCAATTTTGCTGATTAATGTGTAGTTGGCGACCCCTTATTACCAAATATATTGTGAAGAACGAATACTAAAACCTTGTATTCAGTCTCAAGATTTTGATATCGTATTTAGCAGACAATCGCAAGTTGGTGCACCCAGTTGAGTCCATATTTTGTAATCGATTTAAAGGCTGGATATGACTGTATTTACAGAGACGAGGTATGTAGAGGCCATGTAAAGTATCGGAATCCCTGCAAAACTGGTAAGACTATGTAGAATGACTTTTGACAATCCAAGCTGCTCCGTTAAGGTCGGTAAAGAATTCACCGAGACCTTTGATGTTGAAAAATTGTGCTAAACGCAAACGTCAACAACAGAGGAACAATCTTTCAAAAATCTCACTTTGGCAAACTATGTTGACGTAATGGAGAGAAGTAAGCTTGTCGTCAGAAGGGCTTTTGCGAACATTAAAACAGAAGCGAACGAATTATATGCGTCATCAAACAAGGACACCGAACATCGACGAATTGAACAAAACTGCACACTAGACAGACATAAGCTTAAGTGGTTTAAAACTTTTTTGTGTAACAGAACCCAAAAAACTTCGGTTGGCAATACAATGTCTACTCCAGCAGTAGTGGCGACTGGAGTTCCACAAGGATCAATTCTGGGTATTCAGCTCTTCCTACTGTACATTAATGATATGGAAAAAGTGGTCAAAAACTCGAAGCTTGTACTATTTGCAGATGATGCGCTACTCTATGTAACAGGAAAAAATGTTAAAGCCATTTCAAATTTAATTCAAAGTGACATTAATGAAATCAGCAATTGGTTAAATATGAATAAATTAATATTAAATATAAATAAAACGAAATATATGACAATAAACAAATCCTCCCTTCAACAACAAGTTATTATTTAAATTAATAATATACAGATAGAAGAAGTGTCGTTCATAAAATATCATGGTGTTATTCTTGATAATAAACTCTCCCTCAAGGGGTTAGGGTTAGTCAGAAGCGTGAAAAAATGCCATTTTTTAATAATTTTTTTTTTACTAGTAATGAATTTTTTATTACAAAAGTAAAAACGTGGTATAATTTCATCATATTTTAACATTACTTCACCAAAATTTCAAAAAAAAATATTAACCATTTTACGAGTTATGGCGGTTTTAAGTTGAACAAGTTTTAAAAATGGGTCTTTGCGGTGCCAACTGTAACTCAAAAACCGCTCGATAGATTTGAATGAAATTTATACAGTTTTTAGAAAACATAAAAAGCTAGTGCTTGATCGAAGCTTTTTTATTTTACTTCAAAATTAACAAAATGGCGGCTTCTGGAATTTTTTTCTTCTGATTTTTAGGGAAAAATCAACAATTAATTATTTATGAAAAATCCAATTTTAAAGCAAAATAAAAAAGCTTCGATTAAGCAATAGTTTTTTATGTTTCCTAGAAACTGTATAAATTTCATTCAAATCTATCAAGCGGTTTTTGAGTTACAGTTGGCACCAGTTCAAAAACATAGTTTTGAGAAAAACGCATTTAAAGTTTTACAGTCGCTTTATGTACAGTACTGAAAGCTGGAAATAAAGCTGAATAACTCGAAAGATATTTGTCGGATTCACTTCAAACTTTCAAAGAATATTTTTAAGATACTATACTTTAAGAAAATGCTCAAAAAGAAAAATCGATTTTTTGATAATCCTGACTACCCCTAACACCTTAATGAACATATAGACTATATTTGTAAGAAAGTCTCAAAAAAATTGGGAGTACTAAGACGAACTCGAAACAACCTTTTCAAAAATAGTGCAATAAAAGTGTTCAATGTTACTGTCAAGCCCCATTTCGAATATTGTGCAAGTCTTTTATATGTCTGTAACAACACACAAAAAAATAGACTTCAAAAATTGCAAAATAAAGCCATGAGAACAACATTAAAGTGTAATCGTTATAACTCAATCTATGTTTGAGAATCTCGAAGCTCGAATCCCTAAATTGGCTTAACATTAATCATCAAAGACTATACATGATGGCAATGGTATTTGTATACAAAATAAAACACAACATATGCCCCGAATATCTCCAATCAAGTATACCCGAGAGAAGAAATATGCAGTACAATCTGAGAAACGTGGAAGAATTCAACATAACCCAAACCAGAACATCGAAGCTCAGGCCAGCATACTGTATATGGGACTACAACCTTTCACCAAATCACTTGAGGAATATAAACAACTTAAATCTTTTTAAAAATCAAATTAGTATTTATGCAAAATCTATATTAATTAAACTCTTAGAACAAATTGAATGTATTATAAACTTTAAATGTAAATTACCTATACACCGAAAGAAAAAACATTGGTTGATTAAAACATGTTTCGTTGTTAATCAACAATTCATCTAATGTCGTTTTCCAAAATATCACTCCCAAATGAAATCGGGAGTGATTTGGAGAGTTGGAGTGATTTTTTGACAGATAAGCTATACTAGAAATGTCAAAGCTGACACTTCAACTCTCCAATTCACTCCCGATTTGGTTTTTGGAAAACGACATAAAGTTGTGAAATTAACCAAGTTTCGTGATGAATTCAAATAAGAACGCATTTTCAAATCAAGTATGCTGCCGTGATCAATTTTTTTTTCAGGTAAGTATCATAAAAATGTTTAAATTAAGTATTTTCGTAGTTGATTTGAATATGTTCTAATTTTTAACCAACAACGTGATTGTTGATTTCATACTTGATCAACAACAAACATATTTAACTTACAATTAAAGCTGAAATTATAAAAACTATCACGTTTGTGATTGAAATACCAAATACACTGTTGAACTATCACCAATATGTTTGATCAACAATGTTTATACTTCTTTAATCAATAAAGAATAGTTAAAGTATCAGTAACATTTTGAATTCCAATATTTTTCATACTTAAGCCCACAGAAAACGTGAAGTCGCATAACGGAACTTCAGTTCAAAATGATAAGTTTCGTGACCATTTTATCTTAAGGTATAATTAATTATTCTTTATTGTTGATCAAGTATGTTCGTGAAAATTCAGCCACGTTTTAATAAAATAAAAAATTCTCACGAACATACTTGATCAAAAATGTCCATATTTTACCAACAATTCAGAATTGTTGACGAAACACCAAAGTTGTTAAAGTATCATGGACATGTATGTTTCTAGTATCACAACCGTTGTTGGTTAACAATGAAATTGAAAATGACGTTGTTGATTTGAGCTATAAAAATTGTAGCATTTAAATAAATAAAATGAAAATGTAAGCTTGTTCAATTTAAGTATTTTTGTGCTTGACGCAAAAACAAACAAGCTTCATGTTTGATTTTACCAAGGTTTTTCTTTCGGCGCATGTATAGTTTGTCATAGGTAGTTTTCAAGCACATAAAAAAAAATTATAGTCAAAAAAGTTTCGAATCAGTTCCACGTTTGTTCCTAAAGCCTTTTTTTTGTTTTCCATAAGAAATTATGAAGTAAGGCGTTGACATTATGATTGAATATACAGTACTTCAAGGCCGCTTGTCAAATTCTAAATTGACTGTCAGTTTTGCAGATGAAGTCGGTCGTACGGTTAAATGGTTTCGTGAATAATGTGTACCTACTCCTACTCGCATTTTGCATACCTGTGTCCCTTATTAGAGGGCAGATAGAAGACACAGGGATAATCGATGAACGGAGATGCGGTGATCCTGTAGATTAAAAATACCTAAGTAATTAGTGAAGTCAATGAAGAGTTCCCAGGAAATACCTTATTGCTGGGCTTGGTTAATCAAAGCACCAGCAGGTAAAAACGAAGTGAGTGTATAAAAGAGGAGTAATTTGTATTTTGCAACAACAGTATTATTTGAACGTTCCTTGCCGCTTCAGCACGCTGATACCATTTATCTCAATCTCACAAGGTGCAGTTGTCATAGACTCATTTTAAAATTAAATTAAATCAAATAAAACCAACAAACATGGCATGTCAGAGCAACTGTCAAACAACCATCAAATATCTTTGCAAAGAAATTTTCGATATAAAGAAAGAATTTATTGATATGAAGAAAGGTTTTATCGGCTTACAGGAACTTTACTTTGATATCATTAACACAAACAACGTTCAACAACAAAGAGACAACAGCGAGACCACGGTGGACAATGTTGTTCTTAACAATATCAATGTAAGGAAGAAAGTGACGGATTATAACTTAATGGAAAACTACTCAAAACCAACAACAATTGCCGCAACAGTTGAAGAACCACTTGAGGGAAAGAATACAAAGCCCACAAACAAGAATTTAGGGCATGAAGACAAACCTGAGAACGTTCTTTTCTTGCAAAAGATCCTTGAAAATCAGTTTGCGATTCAAAAAGAGATTCAAGATATTAAAACTGATCTAAAGAAACAAGAGGAAACATGCGATAAGTTGCAGGAGGATACTCAGTGTTTTCTGCAGAGTGCAGGGACCCTGCCAGAAATTGAAACAATTAAAGCTGATCTTAGGAAACTTGAGGCAACATGTGACGATAGAGAGGAAGATTCGCAGACTTTTCGAAGGAGTGTAGCGACCCTGAATGCAATGGCAAATATCAAAGCCGATCTCGAGAAACTAAATAAAACGTGCGATAAAAGGCAGGAGGACACTCAGCTCTTTCGACAGACTGCAGCGACCCTGGAAGAAAAATTTGAAAGTGTTGGAGCTGATCTAAAGAAACTTGAGGAGACATGTGACACCAGACAGAAATATACTGACACCCAAGTAAAAACGATTGATAAAAAAATAACTGAAATATCGGCAAAAACACAAACTGCGTCAAGTGATGGCAACAAAAAACCAAAAGCCTACACTGGCAAAGAAGACTTTCGAAAGATATTGTGTAGTGAAGATTTTCAATTGACTGAATCAGTTTTAAAAATCTACCCAGAAAGGTTTTTCCATTTTCATCCAAACTGCTTAAACTTTGACTATGAATATTCCCAAATGCTAATCCTGAACCCTTGGTTATATAAAGTAAAATCCCTTGATATCCCTAAAATAATCAAATATTATTCAGATTACTTAGATATTTTAGTGTATAATTTTGATAAAATAATGGCCTATTACGAAGAAAACTTTGGAAGATTTAAAAACTACAACTCAAATAGTTGCTAAAAATATTTCACGATGCTCTAGCTGTGGAGGTTCCCGACAACAATGTTTTTTAAGTGAGCAAAGAACATTCGGTCCAGTCTCCATTTTGCTGGTTTTCTACAGTGTGTTTTTAAAGGTATTCAACTATAAAATTAAATATACAGGGTGTTCCGTAATTCGTGTTACATATTTTGGAATGTGATTCTTGGCCTTTAGTCTAAGAAAAAATTTGTTCTACAGTAAAGTCCGTTTCTCAACTTTGACATCACTTTTTGACAAAAATTAAAAATTAAAATTAAAAAAAAGCCTAATTTTGGTGTACCCTGACCTGTGTTAAATTCCATTTCTTTGTCAATACTGATGGTAGAGACCTAATTTCAGACTTAATTTTTTGAAGAAATAATAATCTTCAAAACTGTATCTAAGTTGGGCTTCTATAATGCTTAGATCACAGTTTGAAACAAGAATTACGGGACACCATACACGGTTTTTAAATGGCTAGTAAGCCAAATAAATAAAATAATAATAAACATAACTTCGAGATAGTAAAAGAATTCGTCTACGTAGGATTCTCAATAGACACTAAGGCAGTGCGCAGATCAAACGGAGAAAGACACATGCCAACCGTTTATTCTTTGGGCTAAGAAGGTAGTTTAGAAAACAAAGCGTCTTCAGAAAATCCAAGGTAAACCTTTATAGAACTATAACCATGCCAGTCCTGCTTTTCAGCATGTATCCTATCAATAGTGGATGAAAAAACAGCGTCATAAATGCAAAAAATAATCTGACAAACAAGTTCAAATGAACTTGTACTTTGATGATATATTTTTATAATTCATGTCGAAGACTGAAATAGTGGAAGAATTCATTACAAAACCAGGAATTTAATGAAACCGAGTTTACAGCACACGGTTTCATTACGAAAGCTATCAAGCTTTTTCAAAGTTTTTAAAGAGATGAAGTTCTATTTAGTTTAAGGCAATTAAATTCTGTTCCAAACAAAAAAAAAAACTAACGAGCAACGAATTAAAACAAAATGAGAAATAGAATATTTCTAAAATATTTTGGTTTTAAAGTGAAAGAGAAGCGTAAATACGAATGACAAGACGAGAAAAATAAGAAGAAAATAATAACCTCTACTCGGCTGTAGGTTGCCGTGCAAAAAGAAAAAAAGACAATTGAATTTCAACATCTTCTGGTGTTCACTTGGAAAAAAATATTCACTTACATCTACCTACCTTGCACTTAAGAACAGAAAACCCTTTCATACCTTCACGCCCTTTGACACACACGTTCCTTTCTATGTATTTCCTGATTTCACGTTTGTAAAATCAACACTTACGGAACGATTCGATTGACCGTAATAATAATAATCATTTCGGTTAATGTCATTCGAATTGTAGGACCACAAAAAAAAGGACAAAAAAATAAACACCACTCAGTTGAATAATTGTGGGTGGCCATGTCCCATGCAGAATATATTCTCGTGCGTACAAAATGTCCTTCGCACTCGTACCCACACACAAAAAAAGGCAATGGGTCAGCAAACGCACGCGGCAACCGATGAATGGACCAAAAGGATTCAATTTGTTTGGCAACAGCCGAATGGCGCTCGACGGAAGGATGGGGCTTTTGTTGGTGAGGTGACGGGATTCCGGGTGGTTTTTGGTTGGATATTGTGAATTTATAAATTAATTGTTTAAATGGTCGAAATGAGTAGACATCATGTTTGAACACAAGAGCACAAGTAGGTATTGAGAGGAGCGTGTTCGATGCCATATGTCGTAGTCAGCCACCCGGCAATCGAAAACAATCTGCTTGGCCACAAATTCCGGATGATGGTTTTTACGCACTTTTCGTATTACAGACGGTGCAGGGACGTTTCATCCGGTGCGTGAGCATCATGATAGCGGCATTTAAACATGAGACAATAAACAATAATGTGTTAAATATAATTTGATTGTGCAAAATAAGTAATTATTTTACCCGCGGAAACTAACTTTTGATTGACATGTATTGGGAAATCTTTGTTTGTTTTATGAACAAATGAATGGAGATTTCAATGCCAAGCAGCTGTGCAAGGAAGATTTTTTTATTGAATAATCGGAGCACACTGCCCGACTTACGATAACGTATTGAGGCTGGTTAATTTCACAGGGACAAGAAGTGTAATGGTAAGTAAGTACGCAGGTACCACATCTCGATATCCACAAGAAGAGATGGATATTTTGTGACCACTAAACAGATTGACCACATTATCATCGATGCACTTCTCAAGTTTACAAGATTACTACTTGTAGCAAAGGTACGTCTGGGCTCTGGGAATATCCCGATAGGGGCCAACACAAGAAAATGTAAGGAGAAAATTCGAACTTAAACGGCTACAATCGCAAGAAATTTTAAGGTCTTCTCCGATCGCGTCTTAAATAATCTCTTTAAAAGTCCATTGCCGCTAGGATCAAGCATAGAATACCAGAGAAACAAAGATCTCGATCTGCACGGGATCACCACAAAAACCAACTTCTAAGAAAAAAGAACGAAGGATATGAAAAGCGCGCGATCGAGGATGTAGGACATAGGTAGATGTCACAGCATGCTCGATGAATGGAACCTCAGCATAGTATGCCCAGTCCTCAAGAAAGGAGACCTTCTGAACTGTACTGAGCACAAAGGCATTAGTTTCCAAAACATAGCCAACATGGTCTTGTCTGCCATACTATGTTAAAATCTGAAGACACGAAGCGTACGGAGTAATGTCTAGTTTGGCATCAAAGTAAAACTTACGTGTTACTATACGATGACTATAGAGAACTCCAGCATGGTCGAGACAAACCTTGCGGTTGCAATTTATACCAAAAAGAATTGTCACATGGTGACACACTTTCATTCTAATTTTTCAATAACGTTCTTAAAAAGATTACGCAAAGTTCTAAGGAAAATACCAGAGCCACAAAGTCCGAAAAATTACTCCGGAAAGGCGTTGACCTAATTTAAAGAACACGTGTTGTCAGTGGTGGGTTTGTAAGCCTTGAAATGGAAGCAAAGAGTTAAATTAATTAAGAGTTAAATGGGAGCAAGACCAAGTTAATGCTGAGTACAAGAAGGGGTAACCAACATCAACGTCTCTTGTACAGACAGTTTTAAATTTTATATTTGATGTAGTTGAGGAATTTCACGAATCGGTGAATCTGATAAGAACCTTAGAAAGAAACTTAAAAGTTAAGCAACTTCTTGTTTCAAAACCTGTGAGCACAGAAGGTGCTCTGCTTTGTAAGTTGGCGGATTTTATATGTACATTTTTTTAATCAATTGGTAACATTTACTTGTTTCTTAAATGAATGATCAATGTGTTCTCGTCGACTTGAGCAGTGCTGACGGTCGTTGAATGAACAACAATGCTCGGACCCTGAAAGTCTTTGATTCTAACGCCGCCACCGAAGCACTTTGTAAGAGAGCAAGGTCGCGACTAAGATTCACCAAAAAGTTGGAGGAGTACCTCAACCAACTTGGAGTGTGAAACGGGATACAGCTACCTATGGACTGAGCGGGTATGGCCGTTGTTAATGCTATAGATATATATGCGGAATGGGTGACACATCTACGGTTGTGCTGGACATATGTAGGTGTATACGGCATCAGTTATAAGACAGTGGAAACGGCAACATTATCTTGCAATACGTCTGCGGCTGTGGCTACGGCTGGCTACACATAAATTAAAGATAGGGCTGCGTATAAGGTTGTGGATGAGGTAGCCGATGGTTCTGTGGGTGCTGGCGCCACTATGGGTTTAAATAAGCCTGCGAACGCAGCTCATGACACGACAGGACATGGCAGCGGAAGCGGCTGTGGATATAGCTGAGAACACGATCATATTCGTAGTTATATCCGCAGGCCACAATTATACATCGGCAGTCATATCTGCAGCCGCGGTCATATTTGAAGCAGCATCAAGAGCTGTTCCCACAACTGTTCCGCAACCAAATCCACTGCCGTTCTGACAGTCGTATCCAAATCCAAAGAAGAAGGAAAGCCAAAATTGTTGGTTCTTACTTATTCATTTTCAGGTTTTCGCATCCATAGAGATACAAATTCTCACATAGGCCTGTTTGAAATGGTTGGTTGAAATGGCCTGTTGAACATGGTCAAAATCCAAAGACCTGCATGCTTTGGCTCAACCAGTGCAATGAGAACGACACCAGCTTAAGCTCTGGAAGCTTTCATGTCACTTGGTCCTTTTAATCTATTTAGCGCGCCTTTAGCGAGGATTTTGCATGTTCGCTTGTAGTAGGACTTTGTCATAAAAATCGATTAGACGTTCGGAATTGGATTAGAATTGGAAGATTCAAGGCTCACTCCATTCCCTCACAAGGCATGGGTGTGAGAAATGCACTAGTTCCAGGGTTTCCCATTCGTTTGCCCCACTCTACTTATTTTTATTTTACTTAAAAGAGATGCCAAACCAAAAGCCTATCATACCACGGCAGTATAATAAATAAATGATTCCTACCGAGATTGACATTCAAGTCGACTACACCCCTCTCAGTGCCCCTAACAAATATACAGTGAAATATCCTAATAGTCAAAAATTGATCAACAAAAACTTCGACATCTACATAGACAGCCAGGTGGCCATTACATCCACAGCATCCATAGTCATAAAATCCAAATTAGTTTAAAGCTCTCGTAGTAATGTAAATGAAAATGTTTAAGAATATCAAAAAAGGAAAAAAAATTTTTTTGTGTTATGGTTTTACCAGGAGTTGAATTGAGTTCATCAAAAAAAGTCGTAAAGACTTCGAAGATCAAAGATCTATTGACCTCAACTCCAAAAATTGGCATTTCGTCCAAGTACGACAGTGGGCTCATCAGTTAGATGCTGTCGTACCCTTCTAAGACGCGAATTTGTTAGTCGGATGTACCGACACTTAAGTAATTTAAGACTGCTCATCTCAATTAATGTCGAAACTTCAATTTGGGTACCAAGACACCATGACATAACTGCTGAAGAAATGGCTGATAAGCAGTCCAAAATTCGGTCATCAATCTAAACCAGAAAGCCCAACACCCCTGTGCTCAAGCAAAGCCACTAAAGCGAGAAAAATAAAAACGAAATGCTCTAAAAACTACCAATGAAAGGTAATCTTTAGAAATTTGACGGGTTTTCAAAAGCCTACTAGCGTACGTTTTAAAGCAAAAAAAAAAAACAAAATCTCTTCGTAGATAGTTAGCACAGTATATCAAAGTTCATTCAGGTCCCCAAGTTCAATTCCCCCAATCCAATTCCCCCCTCTCTTCCTATGTTATCACAGGAACAAAAATAATGGGGAATAGACATTACCACATTCGAAATGTGTAGAGGATGCCAAGAACAACAGGCAGATGAAGGATTCTTCCACTTTCTCTGTTGAAAGAAGGATCATTCCACTTCTTCACTGAATGCGCAGGCTTAAACCACTTAAGCATAAAAGCCTTCGGAGAATACTTCTTCAACAAACTGGACAACACCTGCAACCTTCCACTGAAAACCATTCTAAATTTCATCCAGGGCTCCAAATGATTTTAGCGAGGGTTCTCATCAGTGCCATCAGTAACCTAGTCACCAACGAGGGTTCCCAACCCAAGTAACCAAGACTCCAACTGCATCCTTCTTTATTTATCAGCTTCTCCGCCACCCCACTACATCCTCTGTTATTCCTGGGTTCACAGTGGATCTTTTGAGATCCCATAATGAGGTGTAGTAGCTTGCAACTGCACTCCCCACCCAACCTAACCAAGTCGCATTCAAACTCATATCTGCATCAGCTGTATTCTCAACCCCATTCACAGCAGTATCAGCATCTAAATTCACAGTCATATAGTAACCAAAACTCAGCAGTTGCTTTTGGTAGTTTTATCCATCGCTGTATCGGCAACATTTTCCAGCCATTTCGATGTTTTATTGAAACTCAAGATCACAGTCCTACCCGCAGCTGTATGTTTAACCGTTGTAGCAGCTCAAAGTAGCATTCGCAGTCGCATCTACAGCTGCATGCACTATACTTAAGCAGTCGGGCAGAGGAGAGTCTTGGGTATCTAAAAGCGTCCGTCCTCAAACGTCAAACCTATTTTTTCTTACATGTAATTTGTTACCGATATCACACGGTTTTTTAATTTTATGTGGGATATCTCATACCCCAGTGGGAGGGCAGGTTAAGATACCGATGACCTAATAAAAAAGTTAAAGGCAAATGCAGAGGAAGAAGCTGAAAGAGTTGATACGAGGGAAGTATCAAAGGGCAACTAACAACAGTGGTGAATGAAATAAACGCTGATGATTTCGATCTCGTTGCTATGGAGAGACCTTTACCAATTTTCATTTCAAATTTCCCACAAACAACAACTGAATCAATTATACAGTCATATATTATAAAGCAATCGCCAAATTTAGACCCATCTTGTCTTAGCATTCGTAAAATGAAACTGAATGCTGATCGTAATTACTCTTCCTTCATTATTGATGTGAAACGTAACAATGATGTTTACAAATTGTTAGTTGAGGAGAAATTCTGGCCATTAAACTCTATAGTTCATCCTTTTCGGAAACGACGTACTACAGCCAAAAAAAGATCAAATGGTCGAGAAACTCAATGAGTTATTTCTCAATGTTTTATCAAAATATTGGAGGCTTGAAGACAAAGCTAAAATCAATTTTTTCTTCAAGTCTTGGACTTAATTATGATGCTATTTTTCTAACTGAAACATGGCTAGATAAATCTATTCTAGACAATGAAATACTCTGCAGTTCGTACCAAACCTTTCGGGTGGATCGCTCTCATCTTACAAGCAGTAAAAAATCTGGTGGTGGAGTCCTAATTGCCATCAAAAATTGCTACAACTCTAAAATTATTGCATTACCCTCTACATGCGTGGAAATGGTATGTGTAACAACTTTACTCAATGGTTTTCATCTATTTACTGTCTGCATCTACATTCCACCAAAAATGAGTTCTGAACTTTACGACCAATGTACAGTAAACATTAAATATATCGTTTCTGTGATGAAGCCCAACGATCGCTTAGTACTTATTGGTGACTTTAATCTACCTGACATTGAATGGGAGGTACTTGAAGAAGACGACAAATTTTTATCAGCAACATCCGTTACCTCTGAAGAAAGTACTTCTTTCGTCGACTCAACGAGTTCTTTAGCCCTAAATCAAATAAACCCGTTTAAAAATGAAGTAGGCAACTTTCTCGACCTAGTGTTTACGGATGATGTTAACGGATTAACTGTGCAAAGGTCGTGCCCTTTATTGGGTGATGTTAGGTTCCACCCATGCTTTGAAGTTTTATTGGAAATACCTAGCAATGCTTGTGCAAGTCAATACACCCATGGATATGAATTTGACTTCAAAAAAACTGATTTTGTAAAACTGAATATGGAACTTTCTCAATTTCAATGGGATCTTGTTTTCCATGATATGGATGTCAACAAAGCAACAGATACTTTCTATGACATTTTATATAACTGCTTTTCGATAGCAGTACCTGTTCGTCGCATCAAAATTGTTGATAACTGTGTTCCATGGCTCACACCTTTCCTTAAGAGGCTTAAAAATAAAAAAAATAGACTGCACAACAAGCTAAAACTTAAGTTTACTGTTCCCATTGCTCAGGAGTTCAGCAGATTAAGAAGGGAGTTCCAAATGCAATCTGCGGCTGCATATAGAAACTATATTAGTTCCATAAAAAATGATTTGCTGCAGAATCCTTCTTCTTTTTGGAAATTTGTCAAAAATAAAAAAAAAGTTTCGGAATTTCCATCTTACATGAATTTGGATCAAAAATCTTCAAATAATAGTGTAGAAATCTGTGATATGTTTGCAGAAATGTTTAAAAGCATTTACAAATGTGATAATGGCTTGACTGCACAGCATGAAATTAGTTCTGGCATCAACATAATAAACGATTTACCATGTATTGAGGAAAGTGATGTTCTAAAGGCTATTGGGAACCTAATCAGCTCATTTTCATCTGGACCGGATAATGTCCCGTCCTGCATATTAATAAACTGCTGTCAGTACATGGTTCCTGCTTTATGTTATTTATTTAACTTATCCCTATCGTCTTCTGTTTTCCCACGAGCGTGGAAGTCTTCATTTATTACACCATTGTTCAAATCAGGAAGCCGATGTAACATGCGTGACTATAGAGGAATTGCAAAAATCAGCGTAATTCCTAAGATGATGGAATCCATAATAATCGAAGAGTTGATTCACGGATCAAAATCGCACATATCCGATCGACAACATGGATTCGTCAAGGGCAAGTCTACCATTACAAATCTTTTGGAAATTTCATCTTGCATCACAAAAGGATATATGGATGGACTTCAAACGGATGTGGTATACACTGATTTTTCGAAAGCTTTTGACCAACTTAATCACCAGCTGCTAGTTAAAAAACTTTCAAATTTCGGTTGGTCTCCAAAACTTGTTCAGTGGATTGAAAGTTACTTATCATCTCGCACTCAATATGTTAAGTTCAAATCTCAAGTTTCCTGCGCAATAGAAGTTAAATCCGGGGTTCCACAAGGAAGCCACCTGGGTCCATTATTATTTGTGATATTTATTAATGATCTACCCTCTGTGATAAGATACTGTGATATACATCTATATGCTGACGATGCGAAAATCTCGTTTTCATACAAAAATAATGCTGATCACATTCAACTGCAAGCTGATATCGATCATTTACTTCAATGGTGCAATAACAACAGTCTCACACTGAACTCTAAGAAATGCAAAGTAATGACATTTGCTAGAATAAAGAATACTTTCGAAAATGATTACTTTATAAGCAACTCGAAGCTGGAAAGAGTAAATTATTTTGTTGATTTGGGAGTCATATTTGATCCGAAACTTGACTTCAGAATGCATATCGATTCCATAACTGCAAAAGCTTCTATTCGTCTGGGAATGATTAAACGTTGGTCTAAAGAGTTCAGTGACCCATATGTCACAAAAAGCTTATTCATTGGGCTGGTTCGTTCGGTCTTGGAATATGGATGTCAAGTCTGGTGCCCGTATTATGCTTGTCACATTGCTCGAATTGAATCCGTTCAAAAACAGTTTCTCATATTTGCTCTGCGTCATCTTAACTGGGATAATCGTCTGCATCTTCCTCCATATCGCTCGAGACTTATGCTGATTGGTCTTAATACCCTTGAGGACAGGAGGTCATCACTTAACGCCACCTTTATATTCAAACTTTTGAAGGGTGAAATAAGTTCACCTCATCTGCTCTCGTTAATAAAAATAAATGTGCCACTTCGGCAAAGTCGAAATTTTAAGATTTTGCGAACGAATGAATCAACATTAAATTATTTGAATAATTAACCTTTTTCTCAATTATGTAAACAATTTAATACTTATACTTCTTTTGTGGACTTCAATCTCAGTACTTATAAATTCAAAAAGGAATTATTACTTTATAATCGCCTTAGGCATTAATTATAATCTTTTTAATTATTATTATGCAAAATAACTGTGAACAATTGTGTATCTGTAGTTATAGTTAAATAAATAAATAAATAAATAAATAAAACAGCCCTATTATGGCTATCAAATATCAATTAATTGATACTCGATATTATCTATCAATTCATCAGTGATTTGGTATTATGGCTATCGGTTGATGAATTTTTCCCCATTGTGAATACAACTGAAAATTTCACTGTGAATGAACTATTTTTGACGTTTGACATTTGAGGTTATACGATTTTTAGTTGGTGTTTTTGTTTTACTCTGCGCAGATGAAAATATTTGAAGAAAAATGTAAGTAGTTTTTATAAGAAACAAATGACAATATTTTCGAAAATACTTTTTTATTTAGGAATAGAATCGTTAGCAATAGAAAACAGCTCGAAAGATTGCTTGAGTTGATGGAGGAATCCCCAGAATGGATGGCTTGGACACAAAACTGAAAACCATTGCAAAAAGCCTAAAAAACATGGAATATTATTCGAGGAAAACTTACAATTTAAAAAAAAAAGAAAAAAGAAGTGAAGTGCTGAAAATAAAAAAAGAAAAGCTGCTTCGTTACAAAGAAAATATAAGAAACAAAGAAAGCGACAGAAAAATTAAATTAAAACTTAAAAACACAACTTTTGGAGATCGAGCAAAGAAAACAAGACCTCCTTACCCCTTATGAGTCAACATGATGTTAGATCTTTTGAAAGTGTACCTATTTTTGTGAGTTAATACGTTTTTTAAGACTGAAAATGAATGTGCTATGATTAATTTTAAGTTTTTTTTATTGTTTGTAAGTTAGAAAGAAAGACGTGAAGTACAAAATACATATATGCAGTGATTTGTTTGACAAGGTTTTTTTCATTTATTTCTTTTTCATTCGTTCAAATGTTCGTGCAAATCCAATGGATTGGAAGAATCACGTAAGGCCCTCCGAATCTTGACTTGCTCAGTAACGCGTTCTTCATCGTCATATTCGGTAAAATGCAGTTCCACCGATGACATGTTTCTACTTCAAATTTCAATTTGCAATGAATTTTTACTATACGGCACTAAAAAGCACTTCACATTACTATGCTTATACTAGTCAACCACGTACCTGTGTTTTGGCTACACTTTTGCAGTAAAATAAACCAAAAAAATGTTCATCAACGACAAATTTGCGATTGACTGAAAAATTGATAGATATCAAAAATGTTGATAACCATAATACCGAACAAGCAACCAGGAACGTTCACAATAGATCACATAAAACCATTTCGTTCACAACTGATCAAAAGTTTTGATGGTTGTTATCCGTAATACCACTTAACCAATTTTATTGATAAACGAACAAATTTATCAAGTATCGTGTTGATATTTGATAGCCATAATAGGGCTGTAAGTTCGGCGTTTTCACAGAAAAAGCGAAACAAATCAACAAAAAAATTAGTTCGCGGATAATTTTAACGAAGTTCCAAAGCAGTGATGGGAAAAGAAGAAACAGCAACGATCTTGCAATTAATATGTTTGTTGTTTCAGTTAAACGAATATTCGCTAAAAGGAATCTCTACTTAGAAGTAAGCTAAAGCTGCGAATCTTAACTAGATGCAGTTCCTCTAGGTTGAAGTTGTGAAGTTTATTGATTATACCTTTTGAGAGTTTGTTTGCGATCGAATAAAGAATTTGTACATAATATGTACATATTATGTACATAGGTCTTAAAGACTTTCACCATTAAGTTTCTCGTTGATAACCCGATAAACGAAACCTCCACTGTAAACCAAAAAAGCACGTCACAATTTAACGAAAACGAAAGATACAGGTCCTCTAAAATGAACATAGATATTGACAACAAAACTTCTCCAGCTGCAACAATCAAATGTGAGATTAATGATCTCAAAAACAGCAAAGTAGCATTGCATTATGATTCCATCTGGTCCAACTGCTTTGTTGAATTTGGACCTCAATACATCAAAGCAGATATCCCTAGATATCAAGAGATGGACTTGCACTTAAGCTGTCGCTCAATACTTAGGACATTATTCCGGAAGTTTTCCAAACCTCAAGTGCTGCCTCCACCTTTATACTTGAAATATCGTTAAAAGCGTCTATTCCGTTGGCTGATAACATGTCGACTTTTTGGGCACTTTCGAGGAACCCTTGACGCAAATCCACCAACAGGGCGAGAGCCAACCTTTTCCACCAGAGAAACTTCAGATTTAAAACTGGTGTTAAAGAGTTCTGGGTTAAATTGCGTACCTTCGTTTCCACGAAAATAAGCCCAATCTCTACTGCAAATCCAATTCCTGAAACCTTTCTAATCATCCTTCCCAAAAAAAAGAACGTCCAGTTAAATCAGCCAATTTCAAAAACATAAAATGATTTCCACTTCTACGAAAAACTAAACCGTTTCCCACAGCCACCACCTCCCATATTGACTTTTTGTTATTCCCTGTTCGTAAATTTGTTTAATCAAAACAACCACGTCGCACCACACATAGGCCGCCAAAAAGACAACACATCAAGAAAGCCCCTTTCTGCAAAACAACACCAGCAACATCCTTTTTCCCTGTGATGGGTGACAAGACTATGGGGGTCTGTTTTTTAGAAAATTAAAGAAAAACAAAGAAAAAGAAAGGAAACTAGATTGGTGGTCCACTGTGCATTTGTTGTGTGTTGGTTGTGTTCTGCCAAAGATTCCTACAACAAAAGTGCAACATTGCAAATTTTCGGGTCGTATACTCGATCGATACTCAATGCGAGATTAATTTTTCTGGACCAATCGCGCCTTGCGTGACCAAAGCAAATGATTTCGGTATATTTCACGAAAACTCTTTTTGTAGGTAGGCGGAGCTCCATTTGCCTCCTTTTCGAACGGCAATGTGGGCAATGTGTGTTACGTATACGGTGTGTACTTTCAAATTTCGTTATTATTGTTTCTTTGTATCGTTTACTCTTTTTTTACGCTTTGTTTATCGTATGCCCTTCCGAAGTTCCTTTTTTTTTAAAACTATTTTGGACTATGTATTCCGCGAAAGTTCTGTAAACGCGCCTGGTTTCCGGTATTTCTGTGTTTTTAATGTCTTCGTTTTTGAATCTACGTTCTACGAAAACCTAGGACGGCGCCCACTGTCGCCGCCGCCGCCGCCGCTCCGTGGTGCCGGAAAAAAGGCAACCTCATATACGTTGGTTGAAAATAAGCACAAGAAAACATTGTATACAGCAGGTTTGAACATAGAATTGCACAATCCTTAACCGTGCTCTGGGATAAAAGGGACATCAAGAAAGGAATGGGAACTCTGAACGAAATCGGTTACCCTTCGCCTAGCAATGGAAAATGTAAATTTCGACTGACCGCGATTCTATACTTTTTCTGGTTTTGTTTTTGGGGTTGAGGACGATTAATATGGTTGGTGACTTTTTTTTAACTTAAGGAAAGGAATGCTAGAGCGAAAAAAATACGCAAAGAAATGAGGTTTAGCAAAAAATGCTCACATGGTTAGAATAAATCGATTCCAGGTGATTTTTTGTTTCAAAATAAGGGGATATGGTGGATTACGATGATTGTCCAAGAAGACCTGTGTAGCTTCACTTTGGTTTATTTATATGAACATAGATATTAATGTTTTGTGCGGTTTGGTTTTAAATAAGGATTTGAATGCCCACAACTGATTTCACATTGCCACTCTTTAGGGAAAACCCAGACTCTTGAAGTTTCTGTTGGCATATTTACAATAAGGCGGCTTGGAAGGAAAGTTTTTTGATGCAAGCTTTGATATGCTTCGATATTTTGTAGAAGTTTTCAATTTAAAAAATTTGTTTGTGAAAATGTAATGGGTACTCACTGTTTGTTAACATCGAGTGGATATCGACGTTTTTTTTTTTCTTGACACTTCGTTGACAACGGGAAAGTCGAATGAACTTTAGCTTTTGCCATTAAACATTTACTCGTGCAACAATTTCTTTTTTCTGGAAAGAAGAAGAAAATTTGGTTACTTACGCTGAAAAATTCACTGGCTCTAAATACAAATTTTTATTTGTGTGGCTGCAACAGAAGTTTCACATTTTTAATTATGATTACATTCGGCCATATCGAGGTAACCGTCGGAGCGGAGTTTTCTCCGCAACGCATCTTTCAATTTTGCATCGAAGTAGTTGTCGTCGTAAGAAATTTTTCACAAATGCGGCAATGCATTGCCTATCGGAGAACGTCGGCGTCGGGTCGTCCGATCGGAGAAATACCACGAAGCAAAATGTCTCCGATCGGATAGAATTCCGCTCCGACGGTTACCACGACAGGGCCGATTTAGTTTTGAAGAAAATTCGACAAAAATAAATATTGAGCTACGGAAAAATTCAATGAACTAAAATTCAAAGACCCTTCGATTTTTGATTTTTTTTTTTTGTACTCAGGAGGCAATCAGGAGAGGATGAAATCGATTAGAGTACGCACTGTGATTTTCGAAGTGCTGAACGCGATATATTGACTAAATGAAATCTTTGTAAGGCCATGAGTAAACCAAAGGTACTGCAAGGACCCATTCAGATATGAACAGCAACAGACTTCCTAAAAAGAGGGAGGGAGACCAAAACACTCCTGGTGCAGATAAATGCAACGAAATCTGCATTTGGTTGGGATCAGACATGGATCAATCCATAGCCGAGAAGTTTGCCGACGCATTCTTAGGTCAGGAGTATACCGAAAGGGAACCAGTATGAAGAAGTTACGTGGAAAGTTGTTATCCCTCCCACATCACGATGGTCGTAACACCGGGAAAGAAAATAAGTCTCAATTTTTATGATTTTGTCTTCCGTTGGAGGTATTTTGAATGCTAATGGAGCCAGCCAATCAGACCCAAATATCAGTTTATTGATTTACCATACAGCAAGCTTCTTTTGTTAAAACTTCCAGGTGTTCGAAGGGGAGAAATAGAATAAGCTGTAATGATATGGAGCTCAAGTTATCAACTCTCACCATGTCTGATTCTACTATTTGTACCCTGAAGTGCTCCGCATTTTCCTTAATATAACTTAGGCGTCAAAAGAAAGAGAAGTAGCCAGTGGCAAGTCCAACGACAATCTTTTCTACTATGGCCTCTCAAAAATGTTGAAACGTTAATAAGAAAGGGGGAACAAACTCTAAGCCTATCTGCATCCAAGGAAGGCATATTATCTACCGTCATATAGGAAGGGAACTATATTATCTGTTCCCTAATTTCACGGTGCCCATGGCGTCATGGTTAGCAATGTCTGCCGGTTACCTGGGAGGTTTGTGGATCAAATCCCAACAGAAAATAAAAATTGATTTTGGTGGGGGCAAAATCCCCATTTAGTCGACTTAATACAAGCTAATTCTTAATCTAACTTAAAACTAAGAGACTTATAGCTATAACGTTAATGGTGATTTAGAAGATGAGTTTTAAAGCAAAGGGTACTGAGGTTGAAGTCAAAACAGTTAAAACTCGAATTCACATTTTACTCAGCATTCACAGGTTCATTTGAGCCGTTTGAACGTTCGGTGAGGGGGTAGGCAAAAGAGGCGTAGAGTGGTAAAGGCTTTTGCAGTCAACTGTTCCAGAAAAGATACGGTGAATGAAAAGAATATCGAATATTTCTCTACGATCTTTCAACGTACTCATGATGAGAGGCTTGATGCGATCTTGGTAAGGAGGGAGACTCAAGACTTCCAAGAAAGACCTCTCAGAGTAAATCGAAGAAAACGGCGCTGAATATTTTTAATTCTAGAATTGTGAACTTGTTGGAAAGAGGACCAGATTTGGCAGCCATGTTATCGAGTGGATATTAGAGCTTTGCAATAAGAACTCAAATTTCATACGAAATACTTTCGAATATTTTGGGTATAAGCGAAAGTTTTGCAATCGGAAGGTAATTTCTAACATTTTTTGTGGATATCGGTTATAAAAAAGTTTTCCATACTTAAAGAAATACTCCTTGAGAAAGGGATAAGGTACAGATTTTTGAAAACTGACATTCCTTTAGGAGTATGGCAGGGATACGATCGGGACCAGGTAAGAAATCATCATTAAGTTCATTTAAATTTTCTCAATAAGAGACGGTATGATATTGGGAGGAAGAAATGAACCCAACGAGAATTTTGGCAAATACTCAAAATAAGTAGATATCGTCATTACCAAAAGATTCGTTGGCCAAAGATTGTTTGAACAAGGAATCGTGAGGAACTATTGAAAAGTACTAGACCGGTAAAATTTGGCAAAAGAGAGTGCATCGCAGTTGATGTTTCGTCATTAAAAGATAAGGAGGTTGGGTAGGGTACACATTAGATTTTCTTTTTTGTAGTTGACAAATTTATAAAAGCACTTAGGGTCGTTTCTAAGCTTAATTTGCAATTCGATTAAATAGCGTTCGTAAAGGGTGTTATAAGGTTTACGAAAGAATAGGTAGGTAAGTTACCAAGGAAATTCGAATAGTCTGTTGCAGAGCGAGAGCAAAGGAAAACTGACCACAATTTGTTTCTCAAAGAGCGAAGCCTATGATTACACCAAGGAGGGAGAAACAGGCCAGGATCTACAAGTCGATAAATGAATAAACAGGGCAGAAGTAGGGTTTGAAGCTGTGTAGATTATCTGACAAATTCAACTTTTCACTTCAATCACTTCAACTTTCACCAAAAATAAGCATTTCGTCCTGAGGATCACAGAAATGTGTAGTCTATTACAAGTTCATAGGACTCCAGCGATTGGAATGGTAATATGTATATAAAACAAATAACATAAAGAAACCTATTGGGTTATGAAACATAATCAAGAATTGCGGACAAGGATACAGAAAGAAGAGTTGAGTCGATTGAGTTCTCGACAGCAAGTAGGTAAGACACCACGACAAGGAGAATCACTATGACGGTTTTGATCGTCACCGCGATAAACATTGAAAGTGGACGGAAAAATCTCCTGGTTGTTTTTATTCTGGGAATCAAGTTAGTTTTGGTAAGGGCATACATTTCAAAAGGTAAGGCATAAGATTGTCGCTAGACCACTGAACGCAGGCCTCATTCTGACAATAAAAAGTAAGAGGGAGGTTTGAAGATATTGTATAGTTAACGAAAAAAATTGTCATGGTCAGCTCTACTACGTTGAAGGTGGCATATAATATCTTTGCAACACCCTTTTTAACATTTATGAGCTCATTTCTCCAGTTTCTTATCGCAAATCCACAATGTTCCAGTTGGAAGACGGTACAGTGACTTAAAAGTGGGAATGATAGATTGATCAGAATAAGTTCAGAATGGTAGAATGTTCAATTGAGTTATTTGTCCACTGGAAGGTGACTCTGAGTAGAACCACCGTGTTTGCCACCGACTGTTTGCTGTAAATCTCGAAAGGTAAGTGGTATAGGAGTATGTCTGATCTTTGGACTTTGCTAAGTCTGTAGCGATAGTTCGTTTTTTTAAGGCTATCCAGTATCCACCATACTCGTATGTACAGGGTTTTCCATTGGGGACTATCCATTTTGTTTCTTTAATGTAAACGCGCCCTTAAGGCACGTTTACATGACATTCTGTAAGCATCAGATTGCTCATTAAGGTCTACCATTTCAGCATGGTGAGTTACACCAATCAACAACGTTTCCAAATTATTAAAGCGTATACTATCAAAATTTTGAGTCAGTCGCTGCAAACTTAAGAGCGCTAGCTCCGATTTTCGGTCGTTCTAATCGTCCCACCCGTGCCGCAATTCTTAGTTTAGTGCATGAATTTGAATCCACGTTTTCGCTGCACAATGTTCCCGTGCCAGTGAGACAAAGATTAGGACGGACAAACCACATTGTGGCGTTTTTTTGGCGTCAGTTGCGTGGAATGGATATTAGTGACATGTGGTTCCAGCAGGATGGAGCTACAGCCCATACAGCTCATGCAACCATCAACATTTTGAAGAGGAAATTTGGTCAACGTGTTATCTCAAGAAATAGACCGATCAATTGGCCGCCGCGCTCGTGTGATTTGACACCTTTGGATTTCTTTCTTTGTCAATTCGTTGGTCTACGCCAACAGGCCAGAGACTTTGGAGGAGCTTCAAGCCAATATTGAACGCGAAATTGCCGCAATACCGGTCGATATGTTCGAGAGAGTGGTCGAAAATTGGGTTCAACGTATCGATCGCTGCAAGCGCGCCCGTGGAGGACATATGAACGAAATAGAGTTCCATTCGCAATGGTATTGGGTGTACTTTAATATGAAATAAATGTTTTTTTGATATCTCAAATGGCTGGCGTTTTTATTTAAAAAATAAAATGGATAGCTCTTAATGGAAAACCCATTACCTAGGTATCGAACTAACGATCGCTGTGTATAACCAGTGGGTGTTCTGCGGAGATGTTCGAGATTTGCAGTTTTCAATTTTGTGGGGACTTACATCCAGTCCACATTATTTCGGCCATTTGAGTAGTATGTTGAGGGCGGTGCAGCGTATGCGATTACTTCGAATCCAGCTTCAGCTTCCAGGTCGAAAAGAAGTTCGTTGACAATTATTTTCCACAAAAGTGGGAATAGGAATGTACCTTGTGTTGTGCCTCTACTGACAGCTCTTGTGGTAGAGAAGTCTATAAGGATTGAATTGATTATGCTGCTATATAAAATGAATTTCATTAGTTCCACCAGTGAGCTGTCTACTTTGAGGTTCATCAGCTTCGTTGTAACTGCAGAGTTAATGATGTTATTAAAGGGTGGAGGGTCAGAGAGTCCTTCTTTATGACTACAATAGCAGATTTGCAGAGACCGTTTAGTTCCTTCAACTTTTCGGCCTTCCAGTTGTGAGTATGTAGAGCGGATAACATACTATATCATTTTAAGGACGATTGCTTCATCGGAGAGCTTGGTCTGCCTGAGATGTCCTCTCTTGCCACAACCTCGAGGTCTACACCAGGCCAGGCCCTCTAGACGGCTGAGTGCAAGCTTGTGCAGATTGTATACGATCTTTCTCCATCAAACACAATGAGTTTGACTAGCTCCTGGTACCAACCTGCATCCTCAAAGGTTCCATGTTTCTTCTCCATCATGAGAGCCCAGTGAGAAGCTTGAAGCTTGTTCAAAACCATCGTCCACTATGGACCGTGGCATCAGTCTCCAGTTTTTTATTCAACTCCATACGTTTTCCACTAAAAGATCTTTCTTGCATTAAACTTCTCAGCCTGAAGAGGAATATTTGTCATTCGTTTAATTAATCAATTTTTTCAGAAACCTTTCACTGCAAAGCGCAGCTCTATCACCCTCTTCAACACTTATTGCCACAGCATACAAAATCATAAAATACTCGTTTACTTTATGTAGAACCCCCCCACATACATTCAAAATCACATGGTTCAAATAAACCTAAGTCACGTTTGGAGGCAGGCCATATCAATCTCACGAACGCATTGATTCAACACGCCATATTAAAACTTCACCAACTGCAGGTCCAGAAACTTTTATATATCTAACTTCACCTAGATCTTGCCAGGACAAAAATGGCGACTAGAAGCAAAAAAAAACAACGTTCTGCTATAGATTTTCAAACCGACAACACCCAACCTTATATTGAATGCAACCCAGGGGCAATAACAGACATTCTCTCAAGGAAATGCTTTAAGGACAACAGGTTTATAAAGACAATTTCAATTCTACGTTTTCACAGACCCTTCTAAAAAGAACGATGGGGTCAGAAATTTTCTCAGATTAACCTCTCATAAAGAGACTGATAGAGCTAACAGACTTTTGCCGCACGTTTCCCAAGAAGAACTTCTTACATTATAGTCTGTGAAGGCACCCATAAGGACTCTATAATCCCTGAGCGAAAAATCCAAGTTGGTAGAAAGCTGCCACTAGAGCCAAAGACTGCTCAAAAGAAAGTAACAGCGTAACTTTAGTTCGATGCTTTAGGATGCCGTGACATAAACGGGAATGAAATCGCTGATACAATGGACGAAATCGGGTCATCATTCCAATCCAGATAAAGAAAAACAAACAGAATCCCACGAAATCTTTAGAAACCTTTCGGGTAACCTGGAACGAACATCTCCGAAAAGAAAACTGATTTCTAACTCTAGTTTAGCGTCGCGTCGCCTCTCTCCGTTGATTGGCATTCTCATGAGGTTTTGATAAGAATGGGCATTAGAACACTCGGTGTCTGTAGAGTGTGCCAAGACGAAAAGTCAGAGGAAGTATCATTCTAATTCTTCTGTGAATGTCCTAGCTTGACCATACCAATAAAACAACTTTCGTAGAATACTTCTTCGTCGAACTGCACTGGACGTATCAAGCCAGACATGGAACAACATACAAAAATTCACACAAAATTCCAAATAGTTAAGTGATAGCCTCACTTCAACCCCAATCATCCAACCTCTAAACTTCTTTCTCACTTTCCTACCCCCTTATACTTTGTTATCCCAGAAAGCGCAATACATTCCTTGTAACCAGAGTTAGGGGTTGCTGTTTGCGTCAGCATCCTCCATCCAACTTAATCAAATCAAGTCACAAATTAATAAGAAAACAAAAAATTGTGAGTACTTATTAACGTAGAAGTAAAACACTGATTTTAGGAAACACTTTTTATGCAGAGCTTTGTGAATTTCTTACATTTTGTTGTGTTCTCTGCACCACTTTGCACATCGAACCAGCCTACGTGATTCGTTCAAAACGCAGGGTGCCATGTGGGGTCCAAAGAACGTTTTTTCAGAAACCTCATCTAGCCCTGAAGATCAAATTTAGTGTTTTTCAGCCCTGAGTTTGCCCTTAACTCGCCCTAAAGTGGCACAAGATTTTCCCTAGGGTCAGTTCAGGAAAAAAAGAAGGTTGTCGAACGGCATAGTTTTTTTTAAGTCATTAGGTTGTCAGGAAAACTGGGCTGATTCCTAGGTAAAGTTCAACCAACGAGCCTATTCTTTAAAAACAAAAAAAAAAAAAATTAACTAGAGGAACAGAGCGGGTGTTCAAGCGCATTTCTCACAACCAAATCGAACCTCAAACTCCGGCGTAACGGGCAGACTTCCTAGCCATTGCTGATACGAGCTAAATTTTTTTCTGCTTACCCCATAAATACTAGAATTTCAAAAAATGTTTAACATAAAGCACATGACCAGAAATATGTTCATAGACTGTTGCTTTCATTTTTCATTTTAATGGAGAAAATCCAAAGGAGCCACTTAGGACTTGAGTAAATTGTTCTTTGTTCTAATTAATGGATTACTCGCTTTGAGGTTCCACTGCACAGTACTCCATATAGTGGAATTTGAAACGTTAATTAAAAAAATACTAATAATGAATTTTACAATAAAAAAAATCCACAGACAAGGACACTTGAACAATGCTAATTGCAAAAGGATGTCCACAAACACACATAACACAACGACAACCACGACGACAGAACAATGACTTAATTACCATAGAGTAATTGCAATAATATAATCATTAAGGATAAAAATGAAACAAAGCAGCAAAAAAAAAAAAAACCAACTCATTACAATTTACCATAACGCTGAGATATATGTAAAATTACATGTGCAGTGCAAGGACAAGCGGATACAAACAGCAAAGTTAAGATAAAAAAGAAGCACAAACAAAAAAATCTTAGATTGAAGGGAACTCTTTCACCGCTAGCCAAAAGCTCCGTCATGCTTCCCATTGTCACACTCACACACAATATAAAAATACACCCCACTCCAACACCAGCATCCATTCATTTGACATAATAATGCGATTTGTGCTTCCCTCTTTGTCCTTGCATTTAATTTTTTTGTTTTTTGTTTTATTAACATGATCTTTGTCCGTTGCTTCCTATTCTCATGGTATAGGTAGGTGGTCGTGGTAGTCGTCACCCAACGACGATGACGACGACGACGACAAGCGACGACGTCTTGTAAAGTTGTGTGCCCCACTTGTGCTGTTGTTATATTTCCGTCAAGTGATTTTTTCCCACATGAAAGTAAAACAACAACAAAATAATAATAAAAAAACAAGGTGGATACACTGACGAGATCCTGAGTGAAAGGACATAGAAATCACAAAGTATCAAGAAATCAAAAGAACACTCCACATCATTGTAGTGCTGAAATGAGGATACGGAATGAGGAAGGCTGGAGGTGGGGTCCACATAAGATAGACGGATTGAGTTGTATGAGCTATTCTACAAGGATGTTTTATTATTATTCCTTCTTTTTTTTTAAGTAGGTGTGTATTTGATTCCGGAACGAGAAAGGATCTACACATAGGTAGGTAGGTAGGTATTCACCGAACAGCAGCATCGATTGTTTTGCGGCTTCCTTTAAGGGAAGGTTTGATTTCTTTGTGCCAAATGTTTTGGTAGATTGCTTTAACTAACTTAAGATTCTTAACTTACTTTAGTCGAAGTTTAGGGCGAGTTGAAAGAATTGTGTTCAACTCAAAAATTCCTTTCGGTTTGTTTAAGCTGCATGTTGAGAAAAGAGTAGTGGGAAATCCAGAAATATAAAAAGATATTTAGTGATGTACAGAATTTAAATAAAACTTTTACCTCTGAAAACAAAGATGCGACTTTTGCCGCAACTGAGCAATCCTTTAATCAGCTCAGCAATGGATCTTACCTCTGAACACAAATTTGGTTTGTTATTTTTGTGTTCAGTGGTAAAGTTTATTACTGAGCTGATTATCCCATCTTCAGCAACGGATTTTACTTATAATTTAACACAACAACTAATCAATACTGAGGGCATTTCGCTCAGTTTTCATTTGATTTTGTTGAATTGCGACAAAAAGGCATCTACAAAGACAATTGAGCTACCTACCCCATTCATTCGATTTCAAAGGAGGGCTTGCGATGATAGTCAACACATTATGCACCTAGCACTATAATGCGACGGATTCGACGAGTTTCAAGGGTCGCGAATTGGGAACGTGGAAAGTGTAGCTGGTTAAAGTTTTAACTGGAAGAGATGATGAGAAGGATACGTGAAGTCATCGTGTGTGTCCAAGAAACAAAGTGACGGAATACGTAAACAAAGCCCGTTTTTGGACAAAAGTCGACAAAATGTTGGAACGGATCAAGGTAAAAACGGTTTCGGTATCATCTTTGTGGAAGAGTTACTTGGTATCTTGTTGATGTCTCTTTAACTGGTGATGCAAGGAAAAGTATGGAATATTCAGCACTAGACATCAGGTATCCTTTCGGGGAGGAAAATTCTCCGATTTAGTACGATTCAGAAATTTTTGATTCGATATATTCTTCTTGGTGGTCTTCCCGAAAAATCGAGAAATTTTTGACAGCTGAACGCTATTGTGTTTCTGATTTCTTCCGACGTTGCGGACAGTTCTCCGCTATAAACGGATACTTCGCTAGGGCTGATCGCCAGTGCATATGCTCCCAAAATTGGATGTGAGCAAATAGAAAAAGATGCAGTTTGGATAGATCTTCATAACCAAGTAGTGGATTTCCCAAAACACATAGAATTTTTTATTTTTTGTCTGAGCGGATATTCGGATATGTTGGGAAGACGAACGAGGAGGTATGTTATACGACACCAGGGACCTATTTGGCGAAGATATTTTCAGTATGTGCATGCAAATCAACTTCCATTTGATAGCCAAATTTATGGAGTCTCGAATATGGAAGGTACAAAGTGGTGCAGGAAGAAGCTGTACCCCAGCCTTCCGCTGGAAAAGTTTTGTATGGAGGCGGTGAGGGAAATGAAACAAAAAAAAGGCCTAACAACATCAATACAGTCTAGAATGCAGAGAGCACAGCACAAAGTACGTGGTATTCCCTGCAACACACTTGCCTCGAGAGAGCCAAATCTTTGCTAGAAGTTTCAAAGTGAAGCGACCAAAAAACCATAGAAACATGGTGGTGGAATGATGAAACTATTGAAGTGATGATAAGAAGAATGGTCAAAGTCCCACCGAATCACTTCGAAAAGGAATACAGAAACTGCAACCAAAAACAAAGACAGACGGCGCACAACTCTATGAAAATAGCACGGTGAGCATGTGTCGATCACAGAAAGAGTGGCGATGAGAACTTAGCTCTTCAAAAAGAACGACCAAACAACTTGAACAAGGTTCAACATACAGTTCTTAATAAAAATTTTTTTCTTTTTAAAAATGTTCTGTACTAATATAATTGAACAAGGTATCTCCAATCTTCAAAGTACTCGTTTGAAGAAGCAGAAATGCTCGCTGGAATTCAATAGCGATGCCCAAGGACAGCTTCTTGTCTTGGCTAGTGATGACAACAATTTTGCAAAACGGCGACTTTATATTGTGATGGCCTTCTGATCGAACAATTTCCTCGAAAGCACTTTCCTGAAGACAACTAACCAAACTTACAGTTCAAGAACCTAGTAAGCCAGTTAAAAACTCTAAAATAGACAAAGATAAAGAGCTTGACGAAATACTATATGAGTTCTGGAAAATTGGAGCCATCTATGGTCACGATTAAGCTTAAGGAAGGTGATTGTGTGCCTAAGCGATGGAAAAAAGTTACCTTCTTGCAATGTACAAAGGGAAAGGAGATACCCAATATTGCCATCCGATCAAACTGATGTCCCACACTTTAAAGTTCGCTGAGCGAATATTCGGTAGCCGGTTGCGGAAACTGGTGCCCGTGGCGTAATGGTAAGCATGTTTGTCATGCACCATTACGCGCCAAACCAAAAAATGTTGTTCCACGGGTCTCACATTTCGGCAGGAATTGGCAAGTCGTTCGATTGTAACATCATTGCCATGAAAAGCGCTTTTTAATTAGCCGCTTGGAATCGGCAGAAATTTAGCAGTTTCTCTCCATTCTCTCACAAGGTATGGTTGTGAGAAATGAGATAGGTCTCAGGGATCCCCGGTCTATTGTGCCACCATAATGTGTGTATGTATGTATGATTGGAAGAAATAATAAATCCTTCTGAAAAGGTAGGTTTGTCGCGGGCAAGTCAACAACTGATGCTTTCCAAAGTATAAAGATCATAAAAGGAAAACATTTTGACATTTTCGAAAATATGCATGGTGTGCTGGTTAACTTCCAAAAATTACAACTGCAAGATCTAATATTGGAGGTTCTCAGACAAAGAGCAGCTATAGAGGACAATGTGTTGACGATCAAGAATATGCTTGAAGAAGTAGTTGCAGTCACAAGCATTCCAGATCACATTAGGTATACACTTATGAAGCGTCTTAAATACAGCCCTTGTACATGTCCTTGCCAATGTACAAAAAATGTGAGAAAAAAAGGGTGGTAGCTGAGATGAAGACACTCCTCATGAAAGTAGTACCAAGATCCAGTACCAAGATCATTAGAAGCCCAAAATACAATAAAATTGAAAAATTATGGAAACCTTGAGCCCTAAAGTATTTCCAGGACCTACTACATTATACCGATTTCGAAGGGCTAGGTTAAAAAACATTTTTCATGGCTGTTTGAAATTACTTTCGGAGGACTTTCAAATTCCACGCAAAAGGTAATGCCGGTAAGCAAGCTCATAATCGTCCATCAGAGCAATTGATTCGGTTAGCCATGGATCGTTTGCGCACAACGTTTACTTTATGTGATAGTACGCATCCGCAGAGACGTCGATCAGTGCCCACCGAAGAAACTATTGCAGCTGTAGAGCAAAGTGTTCAAGAGGACCCAAATGAATCGATTCGCCGCTGTGCACAGCAATTGGAGCTTTGTCCACCAACTTAATGGAAGATTTTGCGCACAGATTTTGGCTTACGACCTTACAAGATCCAGCTTGTGCAAGAATTGAGGCCACGAGACCATGCAATGCGTCGTGATTTTGGTGTATGGGCCGAAAATGAAATTGATTTCCATGCTGATTTTCATCGCAAAATTTTGTTCAGGGATGAGGCCCATATTTGGTTGAATGGTTATGTCAACAAGCAAAATTGCCGCATTTGGAGTGAAGAGAATCCACATGAGTATGTACTTTGAGACGCAATAACATCCACAAAAACTGACTGTTAATGACATAAAATTATCTTTCCAATAAAGCCAAATAGATGGACATTGAAACTATTTTCTTATATTTTATTTCAATTCGAAATTGTATACCTAAAAAAAAAAGACCCTTTATATAAAAAAGCACGGCTGGCTGAACTGTAATTTTGAAATGAAATTCTCAAAAAGGCAATGTCATTCAGCGTTCATACAAGATCCGAAGGAACAAAAAGAAACACGCCTGGTTATACAAAAGCAACGATATCTGCATTTGGTTTGTCTTAGACCTGGAGACTTGCAAACGCATTTTGAGGTCAACTTTGCGTTCCCCCACGGGCAGATCACTAGTGTGAGGTGGAAAAAGTTGAAGAGCTGTGATCCCTTTCAGATCATAATGTAAAGAAAAATGATGAAGAAGAATATAGTTCAAGTACAGGCATTTCGGGCGAGCTTATTCGCAATTAGTAGAGCCGTTGCCTTACGCACCGCTCCTTCAGCGGCACTGGACATCATGTTTCACCTTGACATCTACAGTAAACAAACAGCTGCAAATTCGGCTATTTCCCTACAAGAAGTCTCACAATGGGCCAACAATAATATTGGCCATGCCGACATTCTGAACAAATTCAGAATCCCCAAACTTAAAACAGATTACACCACATCCAAACTCGAATTTGACACAAATTTCCGGGCGATTATTCCATCCAGACAGACTGGGAGGACCAATCATTCTTAAAAAACGTATACTTCCATTTTTATACGGACGGTTCAAAAGCAAATGAAGGTTGTGGGGTTTCTTCAGACAAACTTCTCGCTTTGTCCTCCAGATCATTGTAGCGTGTTCCAAACGGAGGTGATGGAAATCAGCGAAGCTCTGTCTTCGCTCAGAGAAAACATGATATCCAAAAAGGACATATGGATCTTCTCAGACAGTCAGGTGGCCATCAAATTGCTTCAACTCTATCTTAGCCCTTAACTGCGCCGATCATTTCTCAGGAAGATGTCAGAGCAGTTTAAAAATCACCTGTGCTGGGTGCCCGGGCATAGAGACATACCAGGAAACTGCAAGGCAGATGAACTCACCAGAAACGGAACACTTCTGCCCTTCTCACCGATAACGGAGAGTATCATACAAGAAAACTAATCTGAGAAGGTCAAGCAAACAGTGTAAGCAAAGAAACAAATCTGACCCAAGCTAGGTCAAACGGCTTGATCTCTCTCAAAAGAAGACACATCAGTGCGACGATAGGCATCATCACAGGACAGAGGACACTGTCTTATTGGACGACATGCCGTAAGTCTAGGACTAGCCTCCAACGAGGTGGAGGAAACTGTTTTTCACCTTCTCTGCTCATGCCCAGCCTTAGCTCACAAATGTAGGATACACTTAGGTTCGTATTTCTTTGATGACCCTAGTGATCTTACTCACGTCGACGCCCCGCTTCATTGTGAGCTCGAACTGGTTCCATAAGGATAAGGATACATAAGATCCATTGTCGTATCACAATAAGTGTGTTAGCCGGGCTAACAGCCTTTGTAACCTAACCTAACCTAACCTAATGAAATTCTGGGGGCATACTATGGATTATGGAACTCTATTCAAAAGAGTGCAGAAGATTTTTCAGAGTGGGTTTTTTGTTCAATTTGGTTTGCCATTTCATCGTGGAAGAATTGAAGCCGTTAGATCACTCGGCACTGCAACCGTTCGGAAAATTGTTTCGAAACGAATTTGCTGTCGAAGCCAATTTTTGCATAATTCCGAGTTTCGAACCTGTAAGTTGATTGCAAGATCGGGCGATTTAACACAACTGAACAAATTTTGGTAATGTTAAGTGAAGTCGCTTGTCTACGCAGATAAGCCCGAGACGATCGACGCCTTGGAAAGCTAACATTCGACTTCAAATGCTGCAAAAAGTGGTCGACATTTGGACTTCTCGGTTGGAAATTATTCAAGCCATCCTGTCAGTCAATTGCAAGAAATCATTTTT
Organism: Melanostoma mellinum; assembly: GCA_914767635.1. NCBI lineage: Eukaryota > Metazoa > Arthropoda > Insecta > Diptera > Syrphidae > Melanostoma > Melanostoma mellinum. Next base: position 51,094,060 of record OU612060.1, on the reverse strand, counting down.
AGAAACATAATGAACATTTCATCCTAAAAATTAAGTTAATTTTAGGTCATAACATGAAATTATATGCGTTTTATTTCTTCTTCAAAACCACACGCACGGTTGCCACTTGCCAAAAAATAATGTGTCCAAAAATGTAAATAAAAATGAACAAACGTAGCTTGAAATCACCAAAACTATGATTGATTCCGATGAAGAAAGAAGGGAAGGACACCAAGTTCTCAAACGGAAAAAGCAGTATGAGAAGCGCTTGTTTAAGGAAATATAGAAATTTCATGAAAGTAAGAGCTTCAAAGTTTGCACCAAAAGTTAATCAAAATCATGCCAGGGTGGAAAACCAAGAACCAAGCTTGTAAAGACCACCAAGCAAACATAGCTGTAGAACCACATTCATCTCTGAGGATCTTGAAAAGTTAATTTATTCAGACTCAACTTATAGACGATTTTCAAGAATGTTATACTTTAGATCAGAAGACGTTAGGGTTGCAAACTCATATGTTAGCTTAAATCAAATAAAACTGGATTTGCAGACGGTTTCGACGCCGAAACTCTCAAGGAAACTAGAGAATAGCTTGAAAGGATAGTGCAAACACGTCAACAAATTCGTACAGCACACGAAAAATCTTGGAAAAAACATGCGTATGAAATTATTGACAGAAACAAACAATGCAGCGTCATGTCTAGCTGCCAAAAAAAACCCTTGTTTTTAGTTCTTAAAACAGATTTAATCACGAGGTCAAGCACGTATCATTTGATATCAGTGTGTGCTACCTGAATTCTCCCCAGCAAAATCCTAGTTCTACTTCAGGGCGAGCGCAGAACTAAAAAAAAAAGAAAAAACAAAAAAAAAACTAGCTTGGTATTAAGGGTAAACTGAGGTTTTTCAAGAGAACTCATTGCGGCTACCTCAGAGCAATCGTTGGGCTTGAACGAACGAACTTGTTGATGCACTTTTTACATAATTCGATAAGAAAACTGCCTTACGTTTACATTTCAATTTTAAGGGCCTATAAACTGAAAGGTTTCTCTTATTTCATTTGAGTGCAGATATAATGACCAGATTTGGACATAGGTAAATGACCAAACTGGCAACCTTGACCCACACGTCCAACCAACGTCTTAAAAAAACACATTTTATTTTCAAAATCTGAAAACACAAGTTTATACAAATATTACTCGTTCAATAGAAGAAAAAACCGCAGTGTAGAGTATTGTGATGAGAAAGTGGCTCAAAAAGAGTGTCTAGCTATAAATTATGAGCACGAGTTGTCTGTCCTCATAGAGCCCATTCTTTCCATAGAACCAAAAAAAGCAACGCAGATCTTTTTTTTTTTTTTTTGTAAGAATATGCATCTAGTAACTAGTAACTACCCTCTCAAAAATATTCAAATTCCATTTCCCGACCACCACGCATTCACAATTATACATCTGCCAGGACAAACCATTCACATAATTCGTTTGTTATTCATAATTTTCAATTAAACTTATCCCGGTATTTTCGTATCTACACCCTCACATCACGGATTCTCGTCCGGTCCGAAAAACTATTGTTATCTCATAATAACGTTGGTGAACAAGATTTTGCCAGTCGAAATCCATGTCAACACTTGAATCGTTGTGCGTTCATTGAGACATTGGTTGCTTTGATGAGACAAACTATGGTCGAAATTATATGGCTGACTGACAGGGAATGGGATATTATGCTTCGTAACTATGGACATTACAAGAACAGAGCATTAAGATAAAAAAAAGAAGAAGACAATGAAAAACTAAAGCATAATCAAGGACATTTTCGTTTTTCTAATTAAAATGCAAATGAGGGCTTTTGTGTCGTCTGCAAATCAGTTATTTTATTTTTTGGTGTTTGTTATAATTTAATAGAAGAGTAACACGACGACGAAATGTAAGGTTCGTGTAATTGAACGTTAGCGAGGCTATGTGAGGGAAAAGGATTTGTGGAAGGCTAATTCAGGCACACTTTGGGTGCTATGAATTTAGATTTCCAGAACGTTTGCATTTCCTTTTTGTTGACTGTTCGTTCACTCATTTCGGTCGACTTTAAAGGAGAAGCATCCAAAAAGACTCGAGTCTTCACTTTGATAGCCTGTCGGTACAGATTCGTCAGAGTTCCAGTCCTTGACACAAATAAAACCAATGTTCAATTAAAGATACTCTCACGATCTCATTTCAGGGAAGGTATCTCCATTATCTCGCCACTGATTTCATCAGAGACCATGCAGGTAATTCTTGAAGGAAAAAGACTCCAGCATCATTGACGGATTATTTAATTAAAACTCCAAATTATGTAAGGCACATGTTTAAAAAAAGCTTCATGACAAGCAATAAAAAAAAAGAAAGAAGAAAACAGAAGGTAGGAAATCCTCCAAGGACGAATCCATTTGAAGCTTCACTGCAGCAGAGATGAACATTTTTTTTTACCTGTTTCAAAGGATGTCCTCAAGTACAGAGCATATTCCTACGTACATTTTGGAGGAAAAAATTGTCTCGTAATGAAAGGGGTTTCATTATTGTTCGCAGTGTTGTACTCCTTTAATAAGGTTTTTGTTCTGTCGTCGTTTTGTTGTTTGCATTTTTTTTTTCGTTTCGTTTCCTTTTTCTTTTTGTTGCTACATTTGTCCCAAGTGCACTTACGAATGGCTTTTAAAAAATAATTTTTAACTTTGTAACTTTTCAATTAAATTAAAAGAAGAAAATAATAAAAAGAAACATCAACACCGCACTTAGGCTTTGGACTGACTTCTAAAGTAGTTGTTGGTATTGTTGTAGGACAGCAATGAAAATGCTTTAATTTGGTGTTTTCTAACGAAGAATGAGATAACGAGTTAAGTTTCTCTAATGAGCCTTTCTTTTTTTCATTTATTTAAAGGTTGTTCTCTTTGGAATTCAAGTGCTGTAGAGGTGCACGAGAGAACAAATTAAGAAAATTTCTTAAAAAATGCTTGGGTGAGTTATGTACTTTTATTTGTTAATTTTATTGAAAGACCGATTTTATTCTAATGAACTTTTTGATTCAGTTCAACAGAATGTTTTCAGGACTCAGTGTTTTGCATCTACCTCCCGTTTTGGAGCTGAGCAGGGCCTCCGTGACTGTCGTAAAAAAGGGGCAAAGGAGAATCCACATCCAGAGAATTAAAATCAAAGTGCGTCTATTGACATTCGGCCATAACAACTAAAAACAAAACTTTCCCACAGGTGTGCATGCAGATCCCTGGGCTTCCACGAATGGAGATCACCAGTGTAGTAGAAAATATCTCTAAGAATGTCGAGTTTTATGGAGGTTTTTGCTTACATCAATGGCACAATCCCACTAGACTTCCCTGTCTAGACGCTCCTTCTCATCAATCAGGACTGTCCACGGATGGTAAGGGCGAGGCTTTGACATATACAATACTTCACGACTGGGTAAGAAGCCGAAGCCCACTACAGCGGAAGCTCAACATGGACTGCAAAACTGGAAAGAATGCTTGAATGATACGAAAAACCTCACTCCAAACACACCCTCTGTCTCAGATGCAACATGCTTACCAAAGAGGAAATCTTGCGAGACCGCACTTCAAAATCTTGTCAGCAGGACAAGAACCGTAATCGCTGAGGCGGAATGTGGACAATATGTTGCAACGGGAGTAAATAAGGGCTGTCCACAAGGTGGCGTTTTATCTCCTCTTCTGTGGTGCATGTTGATCGACTCTCTACTTGTAATGCTCAATGGTTCTAACGTTCATGCCCAAGCATATGCAGACGACGTAGCCGTGCTCTCGGTTGGTTCCAGACTCCAAGCTGTCTGTTCCCGAGCACAGCCTGCACTTTATATGATTGACACCTGGTGTGTTAGAAACGGTCTCTCCATTAATCCTCTTAAAACCGAGGTTGTCCTCGGTAGACGTAGAAAATTGACTGGTCTGACGCAACTTACACTTAAAAGCGTCAACATTCCCTTTTCAAATGAAGTCAAACATCTTGGAATAATCTTGGATAACAAACTTCTTTGGTCTATACATGTCGAGTCTAAAACTACTTAAGCACTATCAGTCTTAATGTAAGGGAACCATGGGACATCTCCTATGCATCAGATGTTTGGTGGAATAAGCTCTCGCGTAAAACGTTATTGCCTTGTTTGCCAAACTTCAAAGAACAATTTGTCTTGGCGTTACTGGGGCCTTTCCCAGCACACCGGGAGCTGCTCTCGACGCACTCTTTCTCCCCTTGATACCTACATCATGGGGTGTACTCTCAAGACCATTTCTCGTTTCAAGAGATGGGGTCTCTTGCACAATTCGCACTGGAGTTTTGAGGAACTCGCAAGCAACATATCTTTTTACATACGTCTAATGTATATGCCGATGATAACAAGGCTCAAAAAGCGTCAATGTACAGTCAACTTTCTTTGGGTTCAGGACTGGTTCACTCCAGAATCTGAGCTTGGAAAGAACTGTTATCGAATCTTCACAGATGGCTCCAAGACCGACGAGGGTTCTGGTGCTGGTGCCTTTGATGAGAACGACGATACACGACTGCACGCCTCTTTAGGATCATACGCATCCGTTTTCCAAGCGGAGACTTATGCTATCCTAATGGCTTTAAGCCACGTTACGAAGAATGTATGGACGAGGAGAAGTATCTGTGTTTGCAGCGACAGCCAAGCTGTGCTCTTCTCAACCCTCTAACTACTTCGAAAGTGATCCAGGAATGAAAGAGCTCTCTGAATGCGGTCGGAAGATTGAATTCTTTGAGTCTTATTTGGGTTCCGGGCCATCACGGCATAACTGGAAATGGGATCGCCGATTAACTTGACAGGCAATGATCTCAGCCAGCTTTCTCAGGACCTGAACCGTCGCTAGGTCTACCAGCGTCCTCAGCGAGGGCTTCAATCAACGATTGGATCTGTGAAGAGCACAACCGTAGAAGGCAGGCCTCCATCGGATCCGAACAAACCAAGCGTATGCTCCGCAACGTTACTAAGAAGACTGCAAAATTTTTTCTAGCTCGTAGCAGAAAAGACTGTAAAAAGCTTATTGCCAGCGGGCACTTCTCTTTCGCCAAGCATTTAAACGTGAGATGATGACGAGAAGATGAGGACACCGCAGAGCACTTCCTCTGTGAATGTCCTGCTTTTTCTCGCATGAGGTTACAAACACTCGGCGCATCAGAGAGCTGGTAACTTAGGCTCCTTATCATGACAGAGTCTTTTGGCTTTTCTCCGAACATCTGGAAATCAATAACAAATAGAAGGTTGCTAACTGGTAGTACAATGGACCGGCATTTAGGTCTGAATGCTCCAGCTGGTATTTTGAAAATCTCCAACAGAAAAAATGCAAATCTTCCTCTTTCACTGTCCGAAAAAAAGGAAGGGCACCGGAATTAATACGACTGCTAATGACCGGATCGAAACATTCTGCTCTGCAGCGAACAAGGACGAACCGTCCACAAGCTCATATAAAATACTCTTTGTCCTTCATAGGAAGAGGAGTCCTGATGCACAGCAGTACTCTACTCCAATGGCAGAGCAGAGTTAACTTCCAAACACCACACACTTCGGTTCAACATTGAAGGACTTAAGGTAGACCACTCAGCATAGCATGTCATAGTTGAGATGTTCAGTTCTGCTTCTGGCCAGGGTGGGACTCTCTTGTGATCACCAAAGATAATCACCCTCTCCATTGGAAATGAAACTGTGGTATAAAATCATACTCCCCACTCCCTTCTCATACCATCCTATGGATGAAGGACTGAGAGCTGGCCACTCCGGCTGGAGCAAACTCCAAGACATTCGGTAGACTTCCTTCAACCACAGACTCCCCCCTCACCAGCCCTTTTCGCAAAAAACAATTTTTTTCGCGAGACGCGGAACGCGGAATGATTGCCGACGGTCGTATGTACTAAAGCGGAACTTGACTCGAAGAAATATGAGTGAACTTTGAAAACTCTAGCCGTAAAGAAGAAAAACATCGAGATCTTAACGTCTCCAACGGTTACTCGAAGAAAACATTTGCCAAAAAACCAAAGGTACACAAAACCATCACCATCACCAGAAAAGAGATGTCGCACTTAAGGACAAGACCATTGTTGCAGTCATCGACATGAGTGACGCACATGGCGCGATCTCTTTCGATCAGTGAAGGACGATCGTTAACAAGTTATAAGATTCTTTAATGATGGAAATTGATGCAATTTTTAAGGATGCAGAGTGGTACCAGGGGTGCGTTCAGCTCGTTGACTTTGATGGAACGAGATTGTGCACCGGTATAATCTCGCTGTCAAAACATTAGAGGAACTTTGGTCTCATGCTTAACTCAGGGTCGTAACATGGTGAGGGCACACCACGCAGATCTAGGGCTCGCACCAGATCGCAATGAGCTTATTCGCAAGGATACCATCCTTGAAATGGTTGGTTCAGTTTTGTCGATTCATCCTCACCTATCCATGATCTGAAAGTCGGGAAGGTAAAAAAGCGAGATAGTCCCTATAATATAGAAAGGCCCTGGCTTTGAACCAAGGCGTGCTCTCGGTACTGTTGTTCAAACATATCCCTCAAAATATACAAAAAGATCAAGAATTATTCAAAGTAGGTCCTCCAGAACCACAAGACGGTCCTGGAATCAAGAAACCTGCTGCGTGCGTCGACCTTTGAGCCATGGCAGTAGACACACAGGCTAAGCACTCGAAAGAAGTGACGGAATGGGGTTATACCAGAAATCCATCAAAATACCACCTTAGGTAAAATAGACACTTCAAAGGCTTCCAGAAAAGGAAAGATCCCTTCAAAGTTCAAAGTATCCAACCAAGTTCAGGCCCACAAAAACAGCTAGCGGCTTTTGGATAAACTTCTGCGAAGAAGCGCTCAACGTGCTATTGGATGCTCACCTTCCAGGCAGCTCTCAACAAATATGCAGCTTTGACCAAATTGAGCCGATTAAAATTAGAATAAACAAATTCGGTCTGATAATAAGGCAAAAACTGTAATGGAACATTGAACATCTTCAACCAATACAAATCCGCTGGACTTGATGGCGTTATACCAACCGAACTTCATCATCCCGGTCCTCGACTTAATTCTAAATGGTTGCACGGGTTTTTACGATCAGTCTATCAAAATTCCTTCTAAAAACGCTAGAACGATTGAGTAATACCCTTCTGGGATACTCCGCGTTGACATAGCCTAAACAACGATAGTCACGAAATAGACCATTTATAAGTTACGAGAAAGACTTTACGAAAATGCCAGAACGATAACATCACCATCGCCAAAAGCAGTTGTAAAAGACAGCGAGTATCGCAAAACGTAATCGTAACGCAACGATAACAAGGGGGTTTTTGCGAGTATTGTTTTTGTAATAAAAGCCCAAAGAACACTCCAAAAACATAGTGCAAGTCACAGTTGCTTTGACACGAACGTCAAACGGAATCGTTTTCGAGCACTGGGTTTACCCTTAACTCGCCTTAAGAAGCACTAGTGTGTGTTTTTTTGCTCGAAATATGTTACATTGAGGCACTAGATCACTTTTTTTTTGCCCCGAAAAAGCACTTTTACGAATCTCGATTCAGCGGCAAGATTTACACGCACTTTCACCAACACAAAACATTTGACGTTTACCAGTTTGCAGTTTGATTATTTTGCATTTTTGGTTAAAGGACTGTGAAAGAGAGATAATAAAAATAAACAATAAACTATTTTGTGAAAATGGATCGCTCAATTTTAGCTGAAATTATCAAAATATTTATGAGTCGTCATCTAGTTCTGATTCCAACGAAGAAGTGTTTGAAATTCTGAAATTCCTTACACAAAAGGCATTCTGTGAATAATTTTGTTCAAAGTGTCGTGTACAATTATTCGGATGAGGAGGTTTCTTCCTAGTGCATTTATTAATAAAGTTTCGAAAACAATCTTTCTATATAAATTGCAGAACAAAACAAACGGGAAAAGTTGGCTGTCAAAAATAGCACACATACAGTGATAAAAAAAAGAATTTTGTCTTTTCTGTTCTAGTGAGCACGAAAAAAAGCACTTTTTTAGAGTGCTTTTGTTTTTGCAAAGGAAATCGACATAGGTTTTTGCTGAGGCGAGGTCAGGTAATGAATAGGGCTGTCAAATGGCATGTATTTTTCTTCGAATGACAAGGATGGGTGGTGGGTTTTTGGTTTACCGCTTTTTAGAACTGTAAACACAGGTTATTTTGACAATACTTAGGATTTTCAAAGAAACCTGGGTCAACACAAAGTTCAACGAACGAATCTATTTTGTTTCTAGAGCAAAAACTTCAGTTCCAAGACCCTACTGCATCTTACCACACAAACTTCGTGTCAAGTATGACGAAAATTTCCAAGCAAAGTTTAAAGTTCCTACAGGAATAAATTGGCAGAAAGAATTGCGAACCAAATTTTTACGACTTCTCTACAATCGTTCAGTGTAATTTTTTATTGCATAATTTGTGCTCCTACATATTTGTAATTCTAATCAAAAATATAAGACGTTTACCAATATTTTCAATAAAATTACAAAACTTCACTTTTGGAGACAGATTGATTGATTTGATTTGGAAAGAGACTCCATTCTTGATAACTTTTTTAGAAACAAATACTCACCATGAACAGAAAGCCCGCATTTCATTGCTGAATAACTTAGATCACATTAAGATGCATCCAAACAACTTTATCCGTTTTCACTTTTCACTATTTAAACAAACCACTGAAACAAATTAAATATTCGCTAATAAAAAACACGATTTTAATTTCTGACAACCGCACTCCACACTGCACAAGCAACAACTGAATATAAAAAAGAAAGAACCGTTCACAATGCACAAGGCTGAAGATTAGCTTAGCAACACGATGAACTGGTTTTAACATGTTTGGTTCATTCATTCACTATTATGACAAAAGCTGGTCAAATAAATTGACGGTAGATGGCAGTACAGAGAAAAGAAAGAAATGTTGTTTGAAATTGTGTTCAGAATTGATCGTTGAGTACTTCAAATTGTTTAATTGAATTGTTTCACAAGCAAAATAAGCGGGTTAACAATGCGCTTGATTATTTGGAGAGAGTTACAACAATAGTAAGTGCCAAAAATATGTGTGTAGGTATCAGATATGACCTATGACTTTCATTACTTCTCGAAGATAGGAAGGTCTCAGTGAAACAGCACATTTCTGATTAGATATAAAGTGTTTTTGTCGTTGGAAATTTAAGTAGTCTTTTATTTTTAAGATAAAATCATGCGAGTTGCAACATTTTTTGTAGAGTTGAGTCCGCTTTTCAGTTGTTCTTTTTTGAATTTTCTTCGATCGAAGTGCTCTTGCATATGCCGTAGTTCCTAGTAATTCAATCTATGCATTATCTCTACAAGTGTTCTGTTGACAAAAAATGTATGGCATTCTGTTTGGTCATTGCAAACATGAAATAATATACCAACTCCTTACCCTAATTTTGGAAATAAAAATTTTGTCTTAGTGCTGCCTTCACACGCCACAGATTTTTGCTTCGACTTGCGGTTTAAATTTGCACAGTAAGTCTGCACAGACTTGTATTGTAAGGTCTGAGCAACCAAAAGTTTAAACTTTGCATGAAAGTTCGTACGAAAGCTTGCACAAAAGTTGAAGAAACTGCATTTCGAGGATGCGAGTTCGGAGCTAGTGAAAAGTCTGGACATACTTCTTGTTGGCGTAGTCTTTTTAACTCAGACTTTGACGTCTGTACAAAAGTCTGTGCAAAAAAAAAAAATGTTTATAGTGTAAAACCAGTATAAGTCGAATACTTCAAAAGGAACATGTTAATTCGCTTCCCCACCATTTTGGTGTCTCCGTGACAGTTGCTTACAAAGCTCCATGTTTTGATCGCATTATAGATGATGCTAACTTAACGTAAGTATACGACATCGCAGTTAAACAAGGAAATGAGGCAGTTAAGACCTCCAAAATAGGATAAAGTAGAGTGATCTATTTACAGATAACAGTTTATTTTGGTTTGGCACTGACAGCTATTTACCGCTCAAAATCCTTACAGAAAATCAGCGCCATACCTGTGTGGAACAAAATGAATCATTGCCCTTGAACAGCTTTGGGAAACACTGAAAATTAAAAAAAAAAGAAGAAAAGAAGTTTTGATCGAAGTGTGTTGGCGAGGGCAATTGCCCGCCTTGGAGATGGAATTTGACCCATTTTAGTGGAGTCAATGAAGACATAAAACAGGCAATCTTCGGAAGTCCTCAAGAACAGCTCCGATTTTGATGATTTTTGTTTTATAAATTTTTTTTTTTATATTCTTTAAAATCAGAAACCTTTCAGAGCGGGGACGGAACTATTTACCTTGTTTGAGGGGGGAAGCTGGTCTAGAATTTTGAAAAAAACCAAAAATTTTTTTGTCTTAAAAGCTACTTTAGGGCCTTAAAATAACATACCAAAGGATGGATGCCGGCAAAAATGTCTAAATGCCCAAACTTTCCATTCTGAGGCAGTGCCTCTCAGATATGCCATACGATTTCATAGTACTTAAAACTCTAAACGCGTTTTTCTCGAAATCTTTTTTTTTGAACTGGCTGAAGACATAACTCGAGCAAATCTTCACCGATCTTTACGAAATTTTGACAGTACATTCAAAATATCTTTCTTCGGAGACGTACATTAGATTTTTTTTTTATATTGCATAGTTCTTTTTACCATAAATTTTGACGTTTCTTATAGTGAAAATTTCAATGTTTTGTTCAAACGTGCACCATTTCGCGAAAAAACAAAATATCGAAAAAATCCTTCGTACGTCTATTTGTTGTTGTTATATATATATAGAAACTAAAAATTTGTACTTGTATATTAAAACCTAAGTTATTAAACCTCATTCACAGATTTTTGATTGATTTTTTTGTTGAGTCACAAAAAATTCATAAATTATGCCCATTTTTCACGTTCTAGACCAGCGTCCTCATTCAAACAATATGTGATATTTATGCACAAAAAAAATTTGTATTGCTGTTGTTCTCAATTGGCAGTCCCCGAGTCACTTCAGTCAATTTTTCCTGAACTTGAGTTGAGGTACTTGGAACATTTATATTTTCACCTAGTTCGCAAATACAGCAAACGTTCTCTGTAGAATCTACAGCGCCTTGTTCTTGCTCCTATAAAAATAAGTATTTGAACAATTCAGAATCAAAAAAAACTTTTACTGGCATCATTAATAATTTTTAATGGATTCATCAGTAAATTACAGTAATTTTTTTAATAAATTTTTATTGAGGTTCAGTAATGCACTCGGTTCTGACGTCCTTAATTAATAGTTACTGATGTTAAGTTACTATTTACTAATTCAATTTCAGAGAGTTTAAGGGGTCGTTCAAGTATTACGTAAGCACCCCCCTTGTCAGCAAAAGTAAGCAGAGCACATACCCCCTCCCTCCCCCCATGCTTACGTAAACATTTTTCAATTAATGTTTTTTTCTTTTGAATATTATCTATATTTTACACAAATGTTTACTTGCTTTGCTATGCTTACCTACAATACGCGTCTACTCGCTAGAGTATATAAACAAGACAGTATACTGGAACTGGAAGAGCAAATTTAGACAAGTGAATAGATCGCGGGAATTCCCCTACTCGGCTCTTAAGCGAGCACTCAGAGGAGAAAATAAATAGGGGGCAAACTTGTGCATACGTCACCATTTCAACATTGCCACAAAATCTCACTACTACCACCTTGAGTTTAATTTCCACCACTGACTTTATACAAAATTCACCGATTTTCAGTTTTAAATAAAAAAAACTCCCGATGACGTAATCATCATCTTGGCCCCCCTACCCCCCATGTCATCCAAAATAAGCAAAGCAAAGCTCCCACCGCCCCCTTGTAGTGCTTACGTAATACTTGAACGGTCCGTAAATTATTAATCATATTTATATGTAGTAGCTTCTAAATAAATACCTTCTACATTATGCTGATATACACTATTCACTCCGATAAAAATTGTTTTTGCTATAAATAGTTCACACTGATAATAATGCACTGTAAAAAAAATTACTACTCAAAACTTGAGGAAGCGTGCAGTTACTCCAAAAAGTAAATGAATACTGAGTGAAGTAAGCAGTAAAAATGTAAACAACTATGTTATAACAAGATTATTATATGGAGACTTTTTTTTTACAAAAAAATAGACACCAAACTGAGTTATATTGTTTAAAAAATATAAATATTTCCGTCCCCGCTCTAAGAAATCTCTGATTTTAAATATAATATAAAATAACAAAATTAAAAAAATAAAATTCATCAAATCGGAGCTGTTCTTGAAGATATATGTACATTAAAAACTACTAAAAGTGCACATATTATTGTCTTATTCGAACAAACTTCAAAGCTAAAAATTTTTTTTTCTTTATAATGTATGAGTTTTTGAGTGCCCCTATTATTGATTTTTTTTTTATTATTGATTTGTTCATCTGTTAAAAATAAAGAAACCTTATGTTTACCGGGCGTTTTCTGAAAAAAAGACCTCAAAGTCAAAAGTTTGCTTGGGGAAGAAAACTTGCACACCATTTAAAATTGAAAATCTGGCAACCCTAAGCTTATACGAGCCCAACTTAAATACAGTTTTAAAGATTATTATTTCAACAAAAAATTAAGTCTAAAATTAGGTCTCTATCATCAGTATTGACAGAGAAATCGAATTTAGCACAGGTCAGGGTACACCAAATATCACATATATTGTTTAAACAATATAAATAGTTCTGTCCCCGCTCCAAAAGGTTTCTGATTTTAAATAATATAAGAAAACAAAATTTTTAAAACAAATATCATCAAAATCGGAGCTGTTCTTGAGGACTCCGAAGCAAAAGCTTTATTGACTCCACTACTACACAAAATGCGGACTTCATGCTTTTGCTTTATTAATTAATGGGCTAATATTTATAAAGCAGGAACATCCCGCCCATACTGAAGTTTAGAGTCAAGTAAACCATAGCAAACTAGTTTCAAAATAAGAGCACTACAATAAACAATACAATAATGAGGTGATAGATTGGAAGTGTGATCCTTCTAACTAAGCTTGGAATCCAAAGTTATGCCTAGATATTTGAAGCTGTTAACACTTTCAATTTAAAAGCAAGCATCACTATAACTTTCAAAAACCTTAAATGTTTTAGGATAATGACGACAGCTCGCCAAACAAAATCTTGAACAGCATGGGGAATGGTAAAATAAGGAAAAATCGTCACACGTTGTGTCTTTAAAGTTGAAAAACATAAATTTTGTTTTCGTACTGATTATTAACTTCGCAATACCACTAAATCATGAGTAACATCCAAAAAAAGATTGAAACTATTTTTACTACCATACGAGAGTGCAGTAAGATTACCTATAAATGTTTGGATAAAGAGTGAATTTACATAAATCAAAAACAGGACTGGTCCCAAAACAGACCCCTGCGGAACACACAAATTAATTAGTTTCTGCGAGCCAGGGTTGCGAGTTTATGAATTAAAAAATCTATAAGCTATAAGCTAGTAGTTAGCTTCAGAATTGGAAAATATTTAATTCACAAGCTACTTTGTGAATTATGAATTGAGAAATATTCAATTCATAAGCTAGCTTATGAATTGGATAATATTCAATTCATAAGCTACTTTGTGAATTATGAATTGAGAAATATTCAATTCATAAGCTAGCTTATGAATTAAAAAACATTCAATTCACAAGCTAGCTTATGAATTGAAAAACATTCAATTCACAAGCTAGCTTATGACTTATACACATTATGAATTGGAAAACATTCAATTTACAAGCTAGCTTATGATTTATCCACATTATGAATTGAAAAACATTCAATTCACAAGCTAGCTTATGAATTGGAAAACATTCAATTTATAAGTCGCCTTATGAGTTATGAGTTATCTCAACAGAGAATTGGAAAATGTTCAGTTTCATTCATAAATGAATGTTTTTCAAATCATAAGCTAGCTTGTGAATTGAATGTTTTTCAATTCATAATGTGGATAAATCATAAGCTAGCTTGTAAATTGAATGTTTTCCAATTCATAAGCTAGCTTGTGAATTGAATGTCATCCAATTCATAATTCAGTAACTAGCTTATGAATTGAATATTTTCCAATTCATAATTCGCAAATTAGCTTGTGAATTGAATATTTTTCAATTCATAATTCACAAACTAGCTTGTGAATTAAATTCACACTTAAGCTATAAATTAGCTTAAGCTTTTGCAACCCTGCTGCGAGCTATTTGATTCCTGTTTTTCAAAAAAGAAACAAGCCACTCATACATAAACAAATCCCCTAAAACCTGCGTGGTATAATTTACCTAAAAGAATGGTGTGGTCAACCATATCGAAAGCCTTGGTTATACATTTATCTATGAATAGTGCAGCTGAAACTTTAGAAGCATTCACCCCATTATAAACTTCACTAGTGAGTTTAAGTAAAGCACTTTCAGTCGATCTGCCTTTTCTGAAACCGAACTGACAATCACTGAAAAAATGCGTCCTCTCCAAAAATGAAAGCATTCTGGACTTCATACCTCTTTCGAAGATTTTTGAAAATACGGACAAGAGGGAAATAGGACGATATAGTTGTTTAAAGACGTAGGATTCCTTATTTTATGAAGTGGCAACACAACTGCTGATTTTAGGGCTCCAGGAAAAATGCCTAACTTAACACATAAATTGAAAAAAAAACTTAAAACATCAGCAACTTGAAATGATATTTTTTTTTCAGGACAAAGCTGGAGATTTGGTCAAAAAAAGACGAAATGTTTTGAGAGACATAATGATTTTATGAACCTCGAATGCGGAAAATTCTTCAAAGAAAAAAGTTTGAGATTGAACACATGCTTGTCTTACTTTTTTCTCATTACTCTTTTCTCATTCCTCTATGTTTTGTCTCGTATGTTCAATAATTTTTTGAAAAGACTTCTTTCCATTCAAATTGTTAATATGATTTTTCCCGACTACCATTCGGAGTCGACAAAAAATTTTAGGTCCCCTCCATTCCTCACAATATATAGTTGTGAGAAGTGCGCTAAGCTTCGGCTCCGCTTACCCTACTTTTTTTAGCCTTTGCCATCAGATAGTATTCAAACCATTTGAATGCAAAAGAGAACCTATTTGAAGTCAAGTTCATATTGTCTCTGTTTTTATTGGTCGCTGCATACAACCCCTTAATTGTTTTTCTTATATAATTCTCACTTTCGTGAAAAGCACGTGCACGTGCACCCTGGTTTACTTTAGTCTACACCGGCACTCTGTTTGCTCTACCATCATCATCATAAAATTATCCAACACAACCTACAGACCTAGATAATGGATGACATTATTTATAGCCTGCTGCTTGAATGGGAAAACCTTCAAAATTAATGTATTTCAATACTAAAAAGAAAAATAAAGAAAATGACATTTTATTTAATTGCTCACTTGGTAAAGTTAATTGTTTAAACTTTCCTGTGCAGATAAGGAACTGAAGCGATCCCAGTTTGAGTGAATAGTTAAGCTGGTTAACACGAATTGCGATCAGTTTGAAGTAAATTTTATCCAGAGATGGGTTTAATCGTGTATTGTTAAGTATGACTGTATACTTCCATGGTGTGGAACTTGCGTTGTTTTTGTTAAGCGGATATCAATTGAATCCTATATCGGAATATCACTGAATCTTTCGCAGACAAAGATTCGATACCACCTACATTGTGCAAATTAGTTTTTTTTAAAGACGTTCAAGAGCTCTTTTAAAAGGGAGGAAAGTCCGAAAGTTACAAGTTCTACGCTGAGCAATGATTTGGTGCATAGGTGGGTTCATTTTTAGAAAACAGTGCAACTTGGTAACTAATAATCAAGTCCATTAAGGTCTCGTCTTTTTTTTGATGACATTGTCGTTTTGCAATGCTCTATTCGAAGGATGTGATAACAAATACGCTCTCCCACGTGATACTGTTGCATATGTGCAATCACCGTACTATCCAGCAAAGTATCCATCGGGAACTTCATGCAGATACTCATTTGTTGCTCCGTTGGATTATGAAATATTTTTCGAATGCACAATTTCAATAGACAAGGTGAGTACTAACAAAACTTTAGCCGAAGAGGTTTCGACCAAGTTGTTTAAGATTTCTGTTGCCAGCTTTTACCAAAGCGGTATGCAGAATATAAAAAATATGAATTCCCGAACGTCAAGTCTTTCGATAGTCGTTTTTAGCTAAGAAAAAATATTTGGAGAAAGTTCGACTTCAGGTGGCTGGGATCAAAAGCATTGAGACCAAAGCTGTCAACGAACTACGTGCCGCCCAATTTACTAACATTTGTTGAGGTTTAACAATATTTTCTAGTGAATTCCGATTTTAAGAAATCAATTCCACTTGACCGATCCAATCACCGAAGCCTTTAACTTCAAAATGTCAACAATTTTTGGGGGTTCCTTAACATCAGCAATAATTTTGAAGCAATTTGAATGACTTGATGCAGTGATCTATGTTCTAAGGCTTTTAACTTCTTGGTTTAACATTTTTCCATTTCATGTTAAAATACCAGAACCCTGATAGCTGCAGTACCGAATTCTTTTACATATCCCGTGACGGTGATCCCAATCTATCTGGAGCCGAGCAACTATGTGGAGTGGGCAACATAACCCAAACAACCTTCTTCACCAGACTTGTATTGGCCTACGTGTCTGGTAACGCAAATGGTTCCGGAGCAGCTGGTTCTTTTAGCTGCAAACTAACAACTCGTCCGCAAGCTTGTGATTGCGGATGGTCGCAGAACACCAGAATAGTGGGAGGAACTGAAACGGCAATTGGCGAATTTCCTTCCATGGTAGCGCTTTACAACGTCCCATCTGCAACGGTTTACTGCGGTGGATCAATAAGTAAGATTCTTTTAAGCACTTCCTTACCTTACTTTTTGATATTTGCTGCTCTTTCTATAGTAAGCCATCGTGTTGTCCTGACAGTAACTCACTGTGTCCGCCTGTACCCGACTGCAGGTGAAAACGTGGTTGTGGTTGGAGACCACGATTTGTCCTCAAGTAAGTATACTTTTTTTTAGAGAAATGATCATGAAATTAGTCTTCATTTCCAGGCACCGAATCAAAATACGCAGCTGTTTATAAAATCGTAGCGTTCATTGAACATCCGAACTTCAATGCCACAAATAACGCCAATGACATTTCTCTGGCTGTTGTGAAAGGCAACATAGAATGGTCACGTGGAGTTGGACCGATTTGTCTGCCTCTCGATCAGTTGTAAGCGTTTTGTAAAATAATTCTCGAATCACCTCGTAGACAATTTCTATTTTTTTATTAGGAGCAACACTTTCGACTACACGGATGTTGATGTTGTTGGCTGGGGCACTACTTCCTTTGCTGGGCCAAAATCCAATACTCTGCAGAAGGCAGGTGTTAGTGTTTTGCCAAATCCAGAGTGCCGGAGTGTGTATGCATCATTGCAGTCTACTCAAATTTGCACCTTCTTTCCGAACAGAGACGCCTGTCAGTTTGACTCGGGTGGTCCTGTAGTTCATAAAGGGAGTTGGAGGCAATTTCTGCTGGGTGCCATAAGCTATGGGTTTGCTTGCGGGAGGAATCCAGGTGTAAATACGAGAATAACTTCATACATACAGTGGATTAAGAGCTATCCAGTGGGAACTCTATGTTCAAAGCCATATAATTAAGCTATGTAAGTCTCAGTATAAGAAAGAGTAATAAAAACATTTCGCTGCCGTTCAAAATAGGTGTTTTGCATCCGAAGATAAAACTGATTATCTGTGAGAACGTTTGCAGAGAG
The DNA here is from genome assembly GCA_914767635.1 of Melanostoma mellinum. Classification (NCBI taxonomy): domain Eukaryota; kingdom Metazoa; phylum Arthropoda; class Insecta; order Diptera; family Syrphidae; genus Melanostoma; species Melanostoma mellinum. The sequence goes on along the minus strand of OU612060.1, from coordinate 51,076,290 downwards.
AAACTACACGACTCCTCGTAGTTCCAATTATTTGGGAGATAAAAGGAGCTTGTCTTACTGAGGAAAGTTCCGTATATAAAAAAAGCATCTTTTTCTTTTTTTTTTTTTTATTGGCGCCACGGGCATCGAAGTATTGGAGCAACTCTCCCATTTACTCGTACATATATAATTCTCACTAATGATCACGAATGAGTTTGCTAGTGTAACGTCGGTCGTTCTGGCGCCGTGGTACACGTAGCGTAATGGGAAGCATGTCTGCCTTTTACGCGGAAGGTCTGTAGTTCGAGTTCCAACAGGAAAACAAAAAAAATGTTTTTTCCACGGGTACCGAGTTTAGAGAAGAATTGGAAAGCCCTCCGCGATAGTAAATTCATTGCCATGAAAAAAGCGCTTTCTCGATTAGACGTAGGCCTCTTCACCATTCTCAAAAGGCATGGTTATGAGAAATTCGCTAGATCCTCGGGCTTCCCGCTCTGCAGCGAAATCCTATGCTTATTATGTAAGGCGTGGGGTATTTCGCGTTGTAATCAGAAAGCTTCGACAAGCCTTCCGGTCTTCAAATCTTCGCATTTGTTCGTATCGGGAGTGTTTTGGCTTGCCTTTCCATTTTAAGCGGTTTTATCTAGGTATCAAACGTAAGGCAGGTAGCTCTCGATCTCTTCTTTGAGATACCAGCTGAGGCCGTGGAGCCCTATTTTTTCCGAGAGAGCTTTTTACATCAAAGCTTTCAGGGATCTTAGGACTTTCAAACGATCAGATTTTTTTTATCATACAAGGATACACGAAATCTTTACCCGGGCTGGCGTCCAATTACTCTCAAATGTGTAAGTGTATGTTAGAGCTGTATACACACAATAGCGATGAAAAGCCTTTTTTCACCCCTTGTCGTCATTACAAGTTTTTTTTAACTATTGAACATTGGGCCTAGAAAATGGACAACCTAAGTTATCAGCCTATCCAAACGTTAAGTGTTTGTAGCAGGGATGTTGTATCTTCGCTTATGATGATTTCATTGTCAGAAAAGTGTGGGACATCAGCATGATCCAACAGTAGCTATTGCAACTTCTTACATCTCCATTTCTTTTGCACTTCTTTAGTTGAAGGTAACTTTCTTTCCATTGGTTATGCAAACTATTACCTCCCATAAGTACGAGATGAAAATCGTTACCCATCGCAGCCCGACAACACACGTAACAAGTCTGGCACCCTAGCCTTATTGGTGGTTCTTAACTGCCTCACTAATTTCTACGACTGTGTCTGGTATTTAGAGCTTCCGAAAAAGTGCTCGCATGGACTCGCTACCGCACAAAAGACCATCACAAAACTGTCCCCAACCTATGCAGAATTTCGTCGTCATTCACAGTAAGCTGTTCTTGACTATCTGGCCATTGCAAACTTCGATGGCAAGGACATGTAGAGCGGATGTACCTCAAGGCTTGGTCTCGAAGGGTTTTCGGAAGTCGGAAGTTTTTGCATTGCGGAAAAACCCCGAAAGTGGAAGATCTTGGCTTCGGTGGCGCAGCACGTGGAAGAAGACCTCAACCGACCTAGTGTATAAAACGCGGATTATGTAATGTGAATGTCTTTGGCCATCATTAATGAGCTAATGTCTCTGTATCTACGAAGTATTTCCGTGAAATTATGGGCCCCGAGGCCAGTGATTTCGTATACTACTACATAGAGTTTCGATTGCTTTGACAAACTTTCGTTTCTTTTTCCATTTTGTATGTTTTCAGTGCATGAAATCAAATTATTTTGATTAGAGTGTGGTTCAACTATCTGTTCCCCTCTGGACCCTCTGTGGACCCTCTGTGGTCTAAGTGTGTTGGTCCCCGTATGCTGACAGCCACACCTAACCTTATCTAACCTTACGTATAGAAACTTGCCAGCTAAAGATCAGGCCTTTCTTAAATGGAAAGTATATATGTAAGTTAGTAAGTACCTGAACAAGGGCTTGATATGCCAGCGTACTTGGTGGAAGCTACTTTCTACCAGGAAAACGACTTTTGGTGGCATGCATACGTATTGTTAGTAGCAAAACTGCAGGTTTTAGCTTTTCAGATAATACTGCAGGAGGTTCATGCACTGGTATGCTATGAAAAAAAACAGTCTTTCTCTTTGCACCTAAATTTGTGATAAAAACCTTCTTCGGGAAGCGCTCACAGAAGATGAGCGCTCTGAAAATGGGAAAAGCCAGTGTCTTGCATTTTGTTCGCATCTGGTTTCAGGCACGCGGGGCATAAATGGTGAAACCGAGTATCTGAGGCTCCTTATCTGTTTGTTTCGGTCTTGGCGAGCCAGGAGGCCTCCACCCCTCCACTGAGACATTTGAAAAAATGTTGAAACGTCATGTTTCGTCACCCGACACAACACGTTTCAGTCGTTCTGAATCGTCATTGAATTCAATTAGTGACTCATGGACAGCTTCAATTCACCGCTCAAAACTAGAAACACAATAATTTTGGAACTAATTTTGCTACCAAGCGTTTCATTACCAAAACATTTGAAGAAATTTCATGACACGACTAAATCGATATGCAAACATCATCAACGAGTGAGTAAGTACTATTTTCCTATCAAAGTTCGTTTTTAATCACACAACATCAGTTTGCTTTTAATTCATCGACTTCAATGAGTTCAAAAACTGATGAAAGAATGTCAAATTATTTTACTCAATTGTTTTCTCGGTAACGTGAGAAGTTATGCCGAAAACACTTAGTTCAGTCACGTATTACTCGATCACGTTGTACGGTGATTCGGTCCCTGATCAAGAAAATGCAAGACACTGCCATGGGAAGTGGCTCCGCAGCGTCATCATTTTCTCTAAAGGATTCCCATATGGCAGTGTCGCCCAACGTTCTGGCTAAGGTCAACGCTAGTAAGTGAATGAGTAGGCCACGCATCGTCACCGGAAGTGAGTTCAGACAATAATTTCATCTAGTTCTGTTTGGTGCCAGTGGCGCCAAACAAATCCCAGAAATATCAAAGAAAAAAAGTGTTTCCACGGATATAGCTTTCCGCACGGCGTTGGTAATTTCTCCGGTAACCGATATTAATTTGATGCCAAAAGAACTTTCTCGATAACCCGAAATCGGGTAAGAAACTGTAGGTTCTTTCAATTCCCTCACAAGACAGGGAAATGCGCTAGGCCCCATGGCCCACCGCTCTGTTGTGCCACCTTTTTTATTTTAACTTTAGTTCGGTGCATGCTAGTTTCATTGTTCCCATTCCTACACGTTGACATTGCCTAATATAATTTTTTAAAAGCATTTCGCACTAGTTTTGGACTAGAATTGGACAAAACTTCACAATAGACAGGCATAACTTCGGGGTAGTACAAGACTTCGTCTACATAGAATCCGCTTTAGACACGAAAAAAAACATCAGTGCGGAGATCAAACGGAGAATAACTATTGCTAACCGTTGCTTTTTTAGGCTGAGAAGGCAACTGCGAAACAAAACCCTCTCCAGAAAAACCAAGGTAACCTTGTATAAGACCTTGATCATCCCTGTCCTGCTGTACGGCGCGGAGGCATGGACCTTATCGAAAGCGGATGAGGAAACCCTTGGTCGTTTCGAAAGAAAAATTCTCCGAATGGCCTTTGGTCCCGTAAGCGAAGACAATATGTGACGCAGAAGATACAACAACGAGCTGTATATGAGCAGTACCGCGACATGGGCATAGCCAGAAGAGTACGCATCGCGAGGCTACGATGTTTGGGCCATGTAGTGCGGATGGACCCAAACGCTTCTGCTCGACGAGTTGTCGAAAGCACATTGCAGGGGAGTCGCGGAAGGGGAAGACCTCGTCTTAGGTGGCGCAATCATGAGGATGAAGACCTCAACCGACTTGGAGTGTGAAACTGGAGAGAGCTCACCCGAAATCGAAGTCGATACAGAAGGATGTTGGTGGAGGCCCAGGTTCACTCCGAACTGTAAGGCCCTCCTAAGTAAGTAAGTATTTCGCACTAGTTAGCTAGTAATTTATTTGAACTTCGATTTACGCACTAGCTACCCTGTGCTCTCTTACTTTCACAAATACAACAAGTGTGGTCTATTGTCTATAGCCACATAACTGTCGCATCAAGTTTACTAGCGCACTTCGAACGACTCCCGAAAAAAATATGTTAACAAATAAAAACGAGTGTGAATAGAACAGCCAGCCAGTTAAACAAGAGAAACTTTCAGTTAACAGCCAGAGGGTGCAAAAAACCAATTTGGGCAGCCAAAAATTCTCAAACAGAGAAAAAATTTAGATTGGAACGCATCGAAATCCGAAACACAAAACACTGTTTTCCAGTCATGGGAAATAAATAAAATCTCTCTCGTGCGCTTGATTACGCTAAACAACAGATAACCATTCAAGCAGACATTATTTAATAAATTACCTCAATATCAGTATAAACTTATAAGCTCCGCACTCCAATGATAAAAGCAAATATACCCAACAACAAAAACAAAAAACAACTTCATATTCTCTGGAGTTTTAGCTGCTGGCATTAGTTTCTCAAATTTCTTTTGTGCCGTGGCCACTATAAATTAAAAACCCTCATAATAGCGCCACAACATAACATGGCTATGATGTATGTGTGTCAATGGATGACGTTGGCATTGGCATTACGCCAAAACTCCCAACATGAAACGCAAAAAAAAACTCAACTCAAATGTTAAAAAACCAAATGAAAAAAATTTAAAATAGAGAAAGAGAAAAGAGAGAGAAAGCAAAAAAAAAGGAAAAGTAAATCAATTCAAAAATGTTGCAAAGAATTAAATTAAAATATGAATTTTCCGGCTTTCAAGTTGTGAAAAATTCATTATGACCAGAAAGCTTATACTTTGGTATTAAGTTAATTTTTGGTTATTGTTGTTGTTGCTGGTGCTGTGCTGTTGTTTTATCGTGTCTACGTCTGTTATTACTTTTTTGTGGTGCCTTCAATTTCCGTCTGTTTTATATTTACCGCAAAATGAAAGCTTAATTAAAAACAATGCATTTGTGGTGACATGCACGGAATATGTTCGTATGTAGGTATATGTTGGTATCTACCCCCGTTTACGAGTACTTGCGGTATAGAATATACAATTTACGTTTACGTTCTTGTTGACGGAAAGCCAATAGGTATGTACACACTTAGAGCTTGACTATCTACAACCTGAATAAACTGTGAGAAAAAACATCATAATTATGGACGGCAGCTCAGTTGAAGACTTGCTATTTACTTATGAGAGCGAATTGAGAATGATAGTGTTGCAAATATAAATATAAAAGCTTGTTGCTGCGCAATTAGAGAAGAATTCAGAAATAAGATCAATGAGGCGTTAAATTAAAGAACATAAAACATAGAATAGTACAAATATAAGTCTGGAACTGCAAGTGGTTAGGTTAACGCAATTGTGGGATATGATCGTTTGAAGATAAAGGGTAATTTTTTGAGAATAAAGTTTTTCAGGTGATTGACAATGGCCTACAAACGTCATCTGTCATAGTGAAAAGTGTTCATCATCGGTTCAATTTTCTTCAAAGACGACTGTGGAAGAAACGTTACCGTCAACGGCGAACGATATTGAGCCACGATACGCGACTTTTGAATGCTGAATAATAAACAGTTTAATTATGATATAGGGAAAGTTGTCAAGATGCGTTACTATGTAGCCCATAAAAGATGCTGACGTCTGACGATGCACACTCGCATCGTTCGATCATTCAGGAAAACTGGGCGGCAGGATAAACCTAACCAATCGGGTCCGCAAGGGAAATGGCAGATACTGGGCAACAAAGCACTGAAGCAGCAAAATTAAAAGAAGAACAAAAATTAAAGCTGAGCGGCCGAACGATGCCGTCGAGCTTTCAATTTTGTTCTCACTTTCCAGCTCACTGTTTTGTCACTCAATACGTTGTACCCAATGTCCTAATTGGCAGCCATCGCATTACCGAACAACGAGCGACGGGCGCTGTATCGGACGATCAAAGTATCAAACAACAATAACCCTATTGTGTGTCCTTATTAACACAGGAAAGCGACCGCGCGATGGGGTAACTTCAAATCAATCAATCTGGATTTCGTCGCGTTGCTCTTAGCAAATAGCAAATAGAATTCGAAGACAATTTAACTAGTGAAATTTATGTGAATCCCATTTTATGTATGTAATGTGTATAGGTAAAAATATCTTGTTGGCTTCGCAGCCCTGGGTACAAGTGGTGGAACTTACCAAATTTCAACCGGCTTTTATACATATATTTTATTTGACGTTTTTTTTTATAATTTATAATTTTTATTATTTTATAATATAATAATAATTAATAATAAACTGGTATTAGGACACTCATTGTGGTAGAACTATCAACCAGCAACGCGACCGACCGAGTTCATCGTTCAATTGTGCGCTGCAACTCATATTAGGACATAGCCGTCCTAATAGTGTTTTAGGCAAATTTTGCAAATACGGAAGAATTTTTCTCGAGAAAGTGACTTTCTGCAGTGAAAATTCCTTCGCACCTTGTGATTTGAAAATTCAATGAAACAAAAAACGACTAAGGGCCGGTTTGTAAGAGCAATTTGGTTATCAAGAATTCTTCTTAATCCATGATTAAGAATCTGTGATCACCAAAGATTGTTTGTTCACGTGCTGCAGAAGCTGCATTGGTTGGAAAACAGCGAAGCTTCGAATAATTTGAAAAAGAAGTTCGCGAAACTTAAGTTATAATAAAAGAAGAAACTTCTTCCATACAGAACACTCTAATTACCATAATTAATATAAATGCTGCCATGCAAGCTGCTCAACAAGCCACCACATAACTGAGAACATTCATTGACTTAAGCATTGCAGAACAAAAAAAGGGTCAAGATGAGGAAATTGTAAGTTTCAAAAAAGAAATACGGCAGCAGCTGGCACGTAAGGATGCGCATTAAACAAAAAATTAAACACGCCGCTGAGGAGTTAAAACTCAAAGAAAATTCTGCTATTTATGAAAAAAATAAAATAATACTTCAGCCAAGCCTGCACTTTTTTATTAATTTTTTTAATTATTTTACTTATAAAAAAACTAAAATCACAGCGTCCACATGCCTGATTCAAGGTGATATGTCAGCCCGACATTTTTTTATTTTGAAGGGATAGCTGTGATTTGAACAAAAATCAACAAACTGAATTTCAGTTAATTGATGTTTAAATGGAGCTAACCCAGAAAAATTGACTGGTTAGCAAAATCTTTGATTAAAAGCTCTGATCAGAGATTCCTTGATTAAAAATTTCGTGAACAAACCGAATCCATGATTATCATCTGGAATAATCTTTGAATAATCAAGCTTGAACAACAGCTCCATTAATAAAAATAATTTTTCCTTTCTCTCCCACAGGAACTTTTTCGTCCAAATTGGAAGCGCTAAGTCCGTCAGTAAGAACATCAGAGCAGGAGTCGCTCAGGGATCAAAACTAGGACCATTCCTCTTCAACATCATGACGTCAGATCAACCTACCCCAAGGGACTGCGAAAACCTGCTTTACGCCGATGACTCTCTGACATATAGCACATCTATATCACCAACCAAAGTTGCCCGGAGAGTGGAAAATCACATCCTCAAACTATATTCTTATTTTAGTAAGTGGGGTATCCGCCTATCCGGATCAACTCAGCTAAGTCAGAGCTCGTCTGCTTTAGAAGGACCGGAGGAAGAGGCCGTCGTTCAGCTGGTAACTGCAGAGCCACATCCATTACTCTACCTGATGGAACCAGACTGGCTGCCCAAAGAAACGCGAAGTATCTAGGCATCAATTTCAATGAGGTGCTTAGATTCAACCCGCACTCACAAGCCGTACTGAAGAAGGCCAACTTCGCTTTCTACCGACTGTACCCTTTGCTGAGGAGAAGGACAGGACTAAGTCAGCCAACAAAACTACTGATGAACAAGCAGTTGCTGAGACCCGTCATCAACTACGGAAGCCCAGTTTGGTTCACCATCTCGAAGACCGCAATTAAGGATCTCCTAATTTTCGAAAGAAATATTCTGAGACTCTGCACCGGTCTCTCTTTCAACTACCAGCGTCAGAGACATTACAGTAACCAGCATCTGTACGAGACAGCCAAGATGACGCCCTTGGACCAATACGTCTTATCGGCTGTATTGAAAACGGCTGCAAATATCAGTCCCCTGGTCAGAAGGATAACCACTGAGGATCGACACCCTGAGCCAAGATACCTAAGCGTGATGAACACTTTGGACGAAGAAGTAATTCCAACTAACGACGAAGCCACAAACTTCTACGCTGACCCTGGGTCAGCATTCTTCCGTGGCTGATGCCAACCCCCACAACCTCCCCATAAAGAGGGACAACAGCGACAACCGGGACGGAACATCCCGAGATAACTCAAGTCAGCCGACTTATAATCAAGAATTCTCTTTCTTTTCAGCTATATATATATTATTTTTATTCTAGACAATGTATTCGGTTAGGCCCCCTATGTGCCAACATTCCTAAATTAATATCATTTCCATAATTTTTAAATTACCTAGTATAAGGATGAATATGGGGTATTCTATACCAAATCGATCACTTTTGAACCCGACCCCTTTAGATTTTGCTGAAACCTTACCATTCTTTTCTACCCTTTGAAAAACATTTTTGAGAATTTTTTCAAAATTATTTGGCCAATCTCAAAAAAGTTATGAGTTTTTGAAAAAAATTGCTCTTATTTTCAAAGAGCCATAACTTTTTTAAAAATTGACTTTTAAGAACATTTTTTTTTTCAAATTGTTTGTTTTTGAATGAACTTTTCGAAAAAATACACGAAAAAAATTTAGCATGATCAATTATATAAAATAATAGGTTTTTTTAAGTAAAATCGTCATTTTTTTTAAGTTCGCCATATTTTATTTTCTTCATTTTTTTTTCTCAAAAAAACTTCAATCAATTTGACAACTATTTTCACCAATTTCGGATTGGGCCGACTTTTTTTATATTTTTTTTTATTAATTTAAAAAAAATCAAAATTGAAAAAAAATTACTACAGGAGGGGGGTCTATCTCCCCCCGCTTAGGCGGTAGGGGCAATTTTATAAAAATTGACTTCAAAAAATATTGTTAAGGAACAGGAACATTTACAGATACAAATTATACTTTTTATGAAAGCCAGAAATCTGCACTTCATAATAAATTTTAAATGAAGTGGTTTCAATTTATAGTTTTTGAAATAACTGACTTCAAAGTCAAAATTTCCGAAAAAATGTAAAAAAAATCACTTTGAGTATTATGTTCCTCATGATTACAAATGAAAATAAAAAAATATAGATGTAGTAAGTTGCTTCAATAAATTTTTCATCAAACGCTGCAAACTACTTTTTTCTATGTCTTGTAGTTTTTGAGATAATTGAAAAATAGTAAAACTATTTCTTCTAAAACTATTATTATAAAAGTTTCTTTTAAGATTAGAGACTCTTTTAGTTTTAAAGAAGAAATATACTTTTACTATTTTTCAATTATCTCAAAAACTACAAGTCATAGAAAAAAGTAGTTTGCAGCAAAATTTAAAAAAAAAGTAAAGAGAAAATTCATCCTTTATTTTTTAAGTTCACTTAAGAATCCAATAACGAAAAAAAAAAACTTAAAAAAAACAAAAAATTTAAAAAAATCGTTTCTGTAATTTTTGGTTTTCTCAAAAACTACAGGTTATTTTGACATCCAGTTTTTTTGTGTTTGATCAAAAATAAATAAGAGCATTGAAAATAAGCCAGAAAAATACTGCTTAATTATGTAAAATTATATTTTTTACTTTGAAAATAAATATTTCAAAAACTATTCATTTGAACAACTTATTTTAAAATTTAAATAAATGTATAGGTTTTTAGCTTTTCAAAATGCTATAGCACAACTCTGTAGGTATTACCGTTCTTTTAAAATAATTTTTTTCCCCATTTTTAGTGATTTTTTTCTAAAATTGCCCCTCCCGCCTAAACGGGAGAAAATGGACCCCCCCCCTCCCATACGATTTTCTGCTTGTCTAGGTCCAACCTACACACCCTATCTTTTTGTCACACCTTATGCGAATCACCCTATATATATATATATATATATATATATATATATATAAATATATACACTTTTTGAGGAGAATGTTTTGTAAATTAGAAAAACTAGATTTCTAGTCATACTATAGTTCAACTCATCTGCATTCAAAATTCGCGTCTTAGAAGGGTACGACAGCATCTAACTGATAAGCTCACTTTCCTACCTTGGCGAAATACCAATTTTTGGAGTTGAGGCCAAAAGATCTCTTGATCTTTCAAGTCTTTACGCCTTTTTTTGATAAACTCAACTCAACTCCAGGTAAAAACCATTCTTTACTAACTTTTTTTAATTAAACAAATCATTTGCATTTGTTTTGAACGATCTACTAAACTGTTGTCACTATACCCTATGACTTAACTTTTGAAATTGATCAAATGAAAATAAAACTTAAGTTCTATTACTTCAATTAACACGAATAAAAATGAGACCGCAGTGTGTGCACAGCAATTCAAAATTTACTTTTAGTTGAAAATAGCCCCGGTCACTTATGTACCTACTTCATAACACAACAGTTTCGATGAGTTTAGTTTAATTTTGAAATGCTTATTCCTATCTTATCAAGTTACTATTATCAAAATACTAATAAGTCGACTTTGTATCTACTTCCGTGTAACTTTTTCCCTTATATTGATGTAACAGAGTTGATTAAACCAACAAACTGGCAGAGCTTTGCTTGACATTGACATTGATACTGAAGTGATTTATTTGTTTCTCTCGCAAGGTAATTTGCAAGATTTTGTATTGTTTACTAAGTGTTTTGTCCGAATTTGCTTAAAATAACAAGTGGCGTGAGTAGATTGTGTGAATAAACTCATAAAAGCTGAACAACAAAGTAAGAAGACAAGTTGGTGAAAGATAAATTAATAAAATGCGTGATTGTGTTGCTCGTATTTGTTATCCATATACAGTACGGTGCTTTTTATTCTCGACAATTTTTTTTTTTTAACTCCCATCCCGAATTTTTGTGGAAAATACCTAAAAAAATTCCCTCAAAATTTGAGCCCTTAATATTAACATTTATTAACGACGAAGGCATGTACTTCAACTTTTTCCTTCCAAATTCTACGGATCAGAGGGATAATATAGTATAGTCTAGGATATTAGTGAGTTTTCTTTAGAATTTAACGCTCTACAAAAGTTCTCATTACGGTCGCCAAACCCAGTTTTTTCGTAAATTTTTTTTTGTCCCTATCTCAAAAATGACTATACCTACAAAAAAAATGTATTCAACAAACCTGTAGGAAATTAAATTTCCTACAGGTGAAAATGTGATGTTTCGAACAACCAAATTGCTAACATCGATAATTATTGAGATATTGAGCTTCTAAGTTAAGAAAGAATTTTAATTAATAATAATAACAATAATATAATGAATGAAAATTCCATACTTCTTCAACTTAAACTATCTCACTAAATATCGATTTTAGCAATTTGGTTCTGAAAACTTTTTGCAGGAAATTGAATTTTCTACAGGTTTGTTGAATACATTTTTCTTTTTGTAGCTATTGTCATTTACAAGATAGGGGCAAAAAAAAAAATTACGAAAAAATTTGGATTGGTGACCCGTACTACCTCGACGATGTGAGTTACGACTTCACCACAATGTGCACTTTTGTAGAGCATTTAAGTTGAAGTACATGCCTTCGGCGAGTAGTACTTAATGTTAGTATTAAGGGCTCAAATTTTGAGGGAATTTTTTTTAGGTATTTTCCACAAAATTTCAGGATGGGAGTAAATAAAAAAAAAATTGTCTAGAAAAAGCACCCAAGTATACATTGTACACATCTGCATTGGGGTTCTATTAGTCGTAATTTATTATTGATCTGATCCGGATCAGATCATGGGTTTATTAGCGTTAAAACAACAAAGCGAGATCCTGCTTTTTGGTTGGATCAGTTTTTGTGATCCAAAAATTAGTTCTTCTATTTCACACAAGAGGAGATTTTCCATTGGAAACGTTGGTATCATTTCCATTATTTCCAATAAGAACAGTATTCCCACTTGAACATTTTTATCTGTGCGAAATGAAATATATTTTAGATAGATAGCAAGAAGCTTCACATTTATTTCTTTTTGTATAATTCATGAGACATAATGAAAAAGTTTTACAAAACAAAACATATATTCGTGAAATTAATAAGAATAAGTGCAAGAAAATGTACATTGACAAAATGCATGAGTATCATTTTTCCCCGGAAAAAAGAATAAAAAATTAACCATTGAAAAAAAAGTTCGTGGGGTATCTCTGCCACTCTTTTGAAATGTCATTTGAAAGAACGAATTTACAAAGTTTCCAACTGGAAATAATAAAAAACATGATGATCTAAAGTTGTTTTACTATCAAGATCCGATCCGGATTGGATCATTGTGATAAAATAATTAAATTTTTTTTTTTTAATTTAAGTGAAGTAATATTAAAGTACATATAATGAAATGATACTATGTTTTTACTTATGTGAAATAAACTTAATTACTAGTTTACTTTTTTTTAAATGGCATTTTTTTCCGCTCCTTACTACACCTAACCCCTTAAGTCACATTAAGATACATATATAATAAAGTCAAGTTTAATATATATACAAAAGGACTTTGGCGCTTGGCGTCATGTCATCCCAAAAAAGGTTGAAGTTTTCTGTGTTTAGTCAAACACGCGTACTAAAGGATTCGTTTTAGACACACTGACGGCATTTAAGTTCACATTTGAGGAAATTGTAAAGGACACTTCACTTCACGCCATTTAGTGTATATTAGGAAACTGCACTCCTTAAACTAAAACGACAAATCCGTGGGAATGAAAGGAATACGGGGAATCAAAACGTTTTCTCTTTTCGCGGTTCCAGTTATTATTAAAATTTTTTATGGTGCCGCAACCCAGATGTATAATTTGTAGCTGTGTACAATTCTAGAATTGAGAAACTCTAATCAACTGATATTAGATTTAGATTTATTGTTTGCTTTCTTCTTTTAAATACAGACTTAAGTTACAAAAATCTGTAAGCATGGCTTTGCCGTCTGCCTAATTAACATAAAATTAATCATTTAATAACAAGTTTGTTTTAATGTATACGTGTACATTATATTCAATTCTAGAATTTAAAAATATTCACAAAGTTAAAAGCTTTAAGTAATAATTTTACTACGGTAGTTGATAGCTGTTTCATTGAACTAAAAAAATTGTTTATTTTCGCTTACACAGTTTAAGGCTATAACTTCTTCATTAGATTTTGTGTCGGTTGCTAGAAAATATCTCCTTATTTCTTTAATGGGACATCTTCCGATAAAATGTATAACATCTTCTCTCTCAGATAAAATGCAAAGACTACAATAAATTGGTAGACCGGGATGATGTGGGATATAATTAAGGCGTATTAGCTCTGCTCTTATTTTAAAAACGGCCGAAATTAGTTCCTTGCTGTTGTCATTGCGGAAGTAATTTTTTTCACACAAATTGTGTGTTAATAACCAATCTCTGTAAATTGTGTAATTGAATTAAGAAGTAATAATTTTGCTAAAATAAATAAAAGTTCAAAGTTCAAATTGTGATTTCAAATGCTCTTTGTAGCTCGGTGTACCGACGATGAAGCCATATTAAAGTAATCCGCTCTGTATTGATCATATAATTTGGCAATAATATTGACAAGCACATCCTTACGGTATCTTTCGTTTCCAAAAGCCAAATTGCCTTCTAATCCGCAGTACGTTGCTAGCTCTTTGAGTTTCTTATACCAGAGCATATTCCTTTCAACTACCATGTTCGCAATTATTTTCCAAAGTCTATTGTCCGGCATATCTAAGACTTTCACTACATAATATACATGCAATTTTAATGATCAAATGTGAATCGGTGACATCCTGTTTCAATATGGATCATATAGTTTGGTGTTGTGCTTGGTAAGCTAAAGCAACGTTTTATGTAGTATCTAAAGAGTTTCTCTTCGCTTTCATATTTGCAATATCCCCAAGATTGAGCTGCGTACATCATAACAGATTCTACAACAGCTTGGAAAACCTTCTATTTTATGCTGTGGTTGATCAATTGTTTTGAAAAACATTTTTTCCATGTAGCCGATATGGCACTTCTCGCTTTTATCAGCCTTTCGTTTGAATGAGGTTCCATTCTGAGATTACTACCTAATAGCTATTATTACCCCGAGATATTTATATGTTTTCACAACTTCAATGGCCTTTCCATTGAGATGTCATTTTTCATTTCTGCACTCAATACCAGCTCCATATCATAATTTTTGATTTTGTAAGGTTAACCGTAAGATTCCGTAATCGGCAGTACCAATCAAGACGGTTAGTCATTAGTTGTAAGGACTCTGGTGAATAGGCAAATAGAACCACAATGTCTGCAAATAAAAGTGACTTAATTAAATGCCCTGCAGTCTCTATTCTTCCAGATAAAAATTCGATGAGGTCATCGATGTACAAAGCAAAGAGATATGGTCTTAGTGTACATCCCTGTCTTACTCCCATATTTGTTTCAAAACACTCTGATGCTTCGGTCACGCTCCACACACTCGATTGGTTATCCTCGTTCCTCGTATATGTTATCGATAACTCTCCCCAACTTGGCTCGTTCCAAAGTTATAAAGTTTGAATATTAAAGCTTTTCGATCGACAATATCGAAGGCTGCCTTGAAATCAACGAAAAAGGTGAATAATATCTTTTTTGGTTCGAGGAATTTTCCAGCAATGTTTTGCAGTACGAAAATGTTGTCTGCGGTTGAATAACCATTTCGAAAACCTGCTTAAAATTCTTTGACTAGATTGTTGTTCTTGATCCAAATTGAAATACGCTCCATTAAAAGTTTTTTGAAAATCTTTTAAGTTGAGGAATGATATTCCACGATAGTTTGCGGGATCATCTATATTACCTTTCTGTGGATCGGATATATTATGGCTTGTTTAAACTGTGGCGGTATTTTGTCTGCTTCCAGCATTCCATTGAAAATCTCCGCTAATTTGATAATCAAATTGATTGTCACATACTTAAAAAAATTCAATTGGTATCCGATCGGCTCCAGGTGCCTTCCCATCTTGAAGTTTTTTCAAAACATTACATATTTATTCCTCCGTAGATGCACCTAATCTAATATTTCATTTTGAATTAATGGCTTTGCGTAGTGAAACGGCAGTATACTACTTTGTGGGTTTAATATTGATTGAAAGTGGTACCGAAATGTCCTTGTGTCGAGCTGAGTGCTAATTTCTGGTGCCCTACAGTTGAATTTTTAAACAGCACCAGAACTCTTTTGTACTTTTGCAGTTCAAACATTTGTGAGCTTCGTTCTTCGTACATATTTGCTTAAAAGCCGCGTTCGTTTGGTAATACAGGTCAACTGTGTTTTCGACAGTTTGACAGAAATCACCTCATGGTGAAAGAACTTTAATAGATTCAGAAGTTTCAAGGCTCCCGTTTACGGTGTCGTTCCCGTAGAAATATAGGGATTACTTATATAGTCTATGTCCTTCTTCAGTCTCTAGGCTATCTCGGAACAAAATTTCATTTAAATCAGATCAGTAGTTTGGTCTTGAGATGGTAACAAGGGACCCCGAACAAACAGAGTTAATTTCGGATTTGTAATATTAGTAAAGTCTTCCGTTCCCGCGGGAATATGAGGGCCGTTTCCGGAGTATGACTTAAATTTTATTTTACTTCAGAATAGTGCAGCATTCTAACGGTGGAAGAATTTTTGAAATCGGTGCTGTAGTTTCCAAGTTCCCGTTCTCATGAGAATATAAAGGGGGGAAAAATATGGCCTACGTCCATCCTCGAGATCTAGAATAATTCTGTACCGAAATTCATATAAATAGGTCTGTAGCTTGGGCGGTTGATGGTAGAAAAATAAAAAAATACAGACAAAATGTTTTTGAAACATTTATGTTTTTTTTTTTGTTTTTTTTTTTTTTTTTTTTTTTTTTTTCACTATCAGAACAGCTTATTTCAAGCTTGTGAAACAATGTATCTTTTCTTCAAGAGTTTTTTCACCCTTAAGTACTCAGAAATATGTATCACTGTCATCATTTAGCGAGGTGTTAGTAGTTAGTAAGCAAAAATTAAGTCTAACACACTCAAGACAACAGAGCTAAAAAATATTACAAAATTATTGATAAACATATACAAAAACAAATTAGATAGCTATATATAAACATAAAATTAATTATTAAATATGACAATTACAAAGATATAAGAAACATAAAAAAAAAAACATAGTCAAGAGAGTGGAGCTCTGGTTCTAATCAAGGACTTTAACGTAGTTTTATTCATGTGAAAATCTAATAAATTTGAGTTTAGGTTGAAAACTTTTATCATACGAGTAATAGGCTCATTCAATCCATAATTAGTTCTATGATAAGGACAGTGAAGTAACTCCAAGTTGCGCATTTGGTATGAGCCTCCCCGGTAGTTAAAACTTATGCAAGCGAGCAAGTCGGGAGCATCAATTTCTCCTGTTATGAGCTGGTGAATAAAGACTAAATCATTATTTATTCGCCGATGCGAAAGCAGTTGCATATGCAAAAGTTGGATACGATGCTCATACGGTGGAAGGTCATAAGGATCAGTCCAAGGAAGTCCCTTGAGAGCAAATCTAATAAATCTTCGCTGTATACTTTCTATTCTTGAATTGTGGACTGCATAATAAGGAGACCATACTTGAGAAGCATATTCTAGATGGGGTCGAACATGACAGTTATACAGCGAAAGAGTGACGTAGGGGTCCGTAAACTCCTTAGCCCATCTTTTAATAAAGCCTAGCATTGAGTTTCCTTTACTAACAATGTAATTGATATGCGATGTAAATTCTAAATTGGAACTAAAGTAAACACCAAGGTCCTTAATACTGGACACCTTGCATAACATTTGATGAGAAATCGAGTAATTATGCAAAGCCGGTGTACGTTTCTTCGAAAAAGTTATACTTTGACATTTGCTTGGATTGAGAATCAATCCATTTTTATCGCACCATGTGGCAAAATTTTCAACATCAGATTGTAAAATAAGACGATCGGCTGCGCAGTCTATTTTCTTGAAAATTTTCATATCATCCGCGAAGATCAAAATTTCACTCGATGACAAGCTAAAAGTAACATTATTAATGGCTAGAATAAAGAGGATAGGGCCAAGGTGACTACCTTGTGGTACTCCTGAATGCGCCATAAAGGAGTCTGAAAGAATGCTTCTAAATTTTACCACATATGATCTATCAGTTAGGTACGACCTGATCCAATCGACGAAGGTCGAAGGGAATCCATATGCATTTAGTTTAAACAATATAATATCATGAGATAGTTTATCGAAAGCCTTTGAAAAGTCAGTATATATACAATCTAACTCTTGCCCGCTTTCAAGTGCGTTTGAACATTTATGAAGGAAGTATACAAGGTTTGTTACTGTTGATCTTTTCTGTACAAAACCATGCTGCTGTTTGCAAATTATTTTTTTAATATCGAAAGTTAAGCTTTCACAAACAAGCTGTTCAAATAATTTGGGGATACACGAAAGCTTAGATATGGGTCTGTAGTTAAGGATATCTGATTTAATACCTTTTTTAAATACAGGTGTAATAAAAGATCTTTTCCACAGTAAAGGGAATCGACCAGAATCTAACGATAATGAAAACAAGTAATGAAGGGGAAATGCAATTTGGGACTTACACTTTTTTAAAATTATTGGAGGGATGCCATCAGGGCCAGCAGAGTAATCATCGTTCAAAGATGAAATATTGTGAAGGACTCTTTCTAGGTTAATTGGAACATTATTAAAATTAACTTGAGGACATTTACGTAGAAACTCGAAATAATTACGATCTATATCAACAGTAGAATCAGAGAAGGAATTACAAAAATGGTGAGCAAAAGCGTTGCAAATGTCGGATGTTTTTGTCAAAGTGACATTACCATATGTAAAGTTATCTGGGTATCCATCCGAATCTTTCTTTGAATTTACAAAGTTCCAGAAACTTTTTGGATCATCCCTTAATGAGTTGCCCATTGTATGAACATAACTTGAGTACAGAGTTTTTGATAGTGATTTAAATTCCTCAAAAAAATAGATGTAAGAAAGGTGATCAGATTCAGAACGCGTCATAATGTAGGTCCGCCAAGCACTATTTCTTTTGTTGCGAAGCTTTTTTAGTTCCTTAGTGTACCATGGGTGATTAGAGCTCATATTCTTTGAAATTTTGAGGGGTATAGCTTCGTTCATGCAGTCTTTAAGAATAAAATAAAAGTAACTAACTGCTTCGTCAATATTAGTGAGAGCTGATGTATTATTAATATTAGATCTACTTAGTTCATCAGAAAGCATTTGAAAGTTAGTCTTTCGATAGTCGAATATATGCGAGCAATCATATGAATTACTATAACTATGAATATGACCGCTTCGGTCAAAGAAAATGTCAAGAGGAGGGTGATAGTCATCTACATTAGTAATGCCGGAATTAGATTTAAGAACGACAGTACTAACAGCGTCAGAGGTAAAGACTAAATCGAGATTTCGATTTAAAAAGTTTTTAATACAGCTCACTTGTTGTAAGTCAGTAGAAATTAGATAATCCAATAAGATAAGCTCTTGTTGAGAGGATGTCAAGGAAGCTTTCTGAAATGAACAGTCAATTGAAGGAGACCAATCTATATAAGATAGATTAAAGTCACCCAGCAGTAAAATATTTATATCTAAAGAAGAAAGATTGTTTAAATAATCTAACACTAAAGCCACTTCATTGTAGGCAGGGGCAGAACTTTTTGGGGGAATGTATGTGCCAATTACATAGACTGTCTTTGACTCAAAAGTAACTTTAATGCAAATTAAATCTATTGTTAAAATAAAAGGAAAAGTGATACTAGACGACAAAAAACTATTGCGACAAGATATGAGAACACCCCCTCCTACGTCTGCGTCTACATGAGAATGGCGGTCTTTTCTAAATACTTGAAATTCTGAGTTAAAAAGTTCTGTATCCAGAATGCCTGAATGAAGCCAGGTTTCTGTAAGAACAAAAATATCATGTGCAAAAGCTTGAGAATAAATAAAAAAATCAGTAGTTTTACTACGAAGCCCCCTTACATTCTGGTAAAATAGTGAGAGTCTTATTAGTTTTTTGAAACATTATTGACGGCACTATTTTCAACACGTTTCTTCTTGGAAGAGCCAACAAATTCTTTTAAAAGAGTACCTGAAGGCCAGAAATTCGGGCTGCAAAGATAATCAAATTGTGACGGAGGGACAAAAATTTTAAAGGACGAAACAAAACTGTTAGGTTTACTTATTTTCGTACATCTAATAATTAAGTCATTAGATATGTTGTGATTCAAAGTTAGATGGGATATAATATCATTGGATGTTAAATCAGGCTTAAGGCGGGATACAAAAATTTGTTTAGGCTTGGGAACTGATTCTACTTGTTTGGGAATTGGAAATGGTTCAATAGGAGGATAATTCACATTAATGGTTTCGGGAACTGATTCGACTTGTTTGGGGATATGAGGTAGTTCGGTAATTTGATTATCAACACTAGAAGGCCTACTAGAAACAACAGCTAAATCGACAGTTGTCGTTTCATTGTTATTATTTGTAGGACCAACACAGCTCCTAAGACCTAACCGTTTTTCAGAAGAGTGAGTATCTTGCTTTTTCTTTTTAGACTTATTAGGCTTAGAAATATCTAAAGTAGACTGCACTAATATGTCGCTTGTTTTTGATGAGACTTTAGGCAGAGGAGTATGCGGCTCTTCCAAATCATTGGTTGAGGTTGATATGTCAACCGAAAATTTGGGGGCTGAAAAGTTATTAAGGTTTGAAACCGCATCATTAAAATTATTACAGAGTTCATCTAATCCTTTCTTGATTTTGGTAATATCAGTCTTAAATGACGACATTTTAAATGCAAGTTGGGATAGAGAGATTTTCCTGCAATCAGGACAGAACCCTACTGCAATTTTTGATGCGTCAACCTTTTCTATAAATAAGGTGGTTGACCCAACGCATTTAGCATGGTAAAACTTCCCACAAGGGCCGTAACATGCAAAAAGGCATGCATTAGGAGAAGGGTCCAGACATTTCACCGCTGAGCATTCCATTTTAATTAAAGAATTAGAAAAAAGTAAAGTAAAAAAAAAAAAAGAAAAACGGAGAGATTGAAAATAAAAGTTTAGTTTTAATTAAAGAAAAAAAAAAATGTTTGCTTGGATAGTACGAGATTTGAACCTGAGACGCTTGACACAACTATCTTCGCCCTAACCAACTACGCCGTGGAGCAATTTAAAATTTGCAATACAAAAATAATAATTTAAACACAAAAACTAGGATTATAAAACACAAAAAAAAAAGCTTTCATGCAGTAATTATGATAATTCAAGCAACGTAAAGTGCTCAAGAGACTTGCACTTGAATTATCACTCAATTAAGGTTACGGATTTTTTTTTTTTTTTTTTTTTAACGAGAGACTACACCGCTCACCAAAGCACAATTAATTGGCAAAAATTAGGATATTTAACACAATTTCACTGTATACACTGTTGTCAACTAAGAATATGGACTTCAAAGCACACAAATAAACTATGAGACACAAATAAATCACAGTAGAAATCGTAAAAAATAGAGAAAATTAAAGGAGTATTATGACACACAACCAACACTATGGTAACCAGAGCTGCCACTAAGCTTTAGCTGTCTAAAATATCGATGTATGCCATCGATGTTTCGAATCCGAAAACATCAATGTACCGTTATTTGGAGCGATGTTTTTTCCTTTTTTTGTCACACAGAATTTTTGAAATTGTCTGGTTTCCAGTTGCTTGGCTTGTGATTACAGCCAAAAACTTGTTTTTGCAACGAATGCGCCCATTTATTCTTCCACAAGATAGTTGACTATGACAGCTGACGAAGTAATTTAGAAAGCGGGAAAGAAAAGACCAAGAACCAAAACTTAAGAAATAATTGCTTTTCTAATTCAAATTGAAAGTTGTATTTTGTTGATTGTGGTATAATTTTGTTTGATGTAAATAAATTATGTGCGAATTTGTGTTGCGTTTTTACATATTGTCTTTTAATCTCTTTTAAGGTTTTGAAAATGCCACCTATAAGGGTTTTGAAGTACTTTGATGTATCCGCCACTTGTAGTTTGTGTAATGAAGTATTAAAAACTTCAACTACAGCTAACCTTCGCAAACATATTAAGAAGTTACATCCGGAGTTGTTGAATAATGAACTTAACGTTGAAAGTACTCTACATCAAAACATATTTAAGGAATTCTTTAATTTTAATTTAAAGCCTGGAACGTCATCTTCTCAGAATGATGGCGATGCATCTATGAGAACAGAACAAGAACAAGATATACTAACATCACAGCCTGGAACGTCATCTTCTCATAATGATGCCGATGTATATATTCTATCACAACCAGAACAAGATATTGCTGATATCACTCATAGTGATTCACCACAACCTCTGACACGTGCTCCATCATCTGCGTCAACATCAACTATTCAATTAAAATCAGATAGTACTCTGCTTCAGCCAAACATAAAAAAAGTAAGAAAAATTGTTCGTAAACATGTTCCTAACTCACAAAAAATAACAGAAGCAATAGTCAAATTTATTGTAATGGACAACATCACATTCTCTACTGTAGAAGGCAGTGGGTTTCTTCAGCTGATGAAAGAACTTGTTCCACTATATAAAGTTCCAAGCAGAGAGACCATAAATTTACGTGTGGATGAAAAATACGAAACTCTGTCTCGTGTTTTTAAATCACGCATAAGTAAAGCTGACAGTTATTGTCTTACCTACGAGACAAAGGAAAATAAATCATCTGTAGAAGTAACGATCCATTTTTTGGACAAGTTCAAACTATTGAATGGGACATTAGGCGTCCTTGAACTGCAGGAGAGTCACACAACTGATTACCTACAAGAACTAGACCAATTGTTGGGACTTCTCAGCGAGTGGAATGTCGCCATAGAAAAGATTTCTGCATGCGTTACGGATATCGATAGCACAATTATGAATCTTAATCGTAAACTGTTTGGCGAAAAAAAGATAATTCTTTGTTTCGCACATACCATTAATTTGATTGTCACCCAGGCGATAGATAACGCGACGGAAGTATCCTCATTAATCAGCAAAGTGCGTGACATAGTGAAATTCGTCAAAAGAAGCGTGAACGCTAGCGATGAACTACGCAAGAAACAGATAGATGCCGGGATTTCCGAAGGAGAAACTAAGAAAATGATTCTAAGAACGCGAAACTCCACTTGTTTTTTTATGTTGGAGAGATTCCTCCAGTTAGCTTCTGTTTTAAGCGACATATTGCTTACGCTTACAGAAGCTCCCTCTATGATCACTGACTCTGAGCTGAATAGTGTTAAGGAGGTGACAGAACTATTACAGGCGTTCGAATTAGTCACAAAGGAGATTTCCGCGGACTCCTATGTCACTGTTAGCAATGTTATACCGTTGGTAGGTTTCTTAAATGAAGCTTTGTTAAAATGTTCACCGCAAGACCCTACTGTGGTCCAACTAAAACATGAATTACAAAAGAATATAAACCAGCACTTTGAAAAAATTGAGTTCAATTCAATTCTGGCAATGGCAACCACATTAGATCCAAGATTCAAATTACTCCATTTTAAAGATCAGTTGGCTAAAAGTAGAATAATTTCCAATTTGAATGATCTCATAAGACATGGAGGGAATGTGGTTAGTATTTCAGATTCTTCTGAAGAGTCCGAAAAAGAAGAAGGGCCTTTTGATATTTCGAAATATCACAATCATTTGGTGCATCGAAACACCAAGTCCAAACAGTCCTCTTGCACGACCATCACAAAAGCAGAGTCTGAAGTGCAGATGTATCTGGGGTCAGATGTAGCAACTATGACTCAAAATCCGGTAGAAAAGTGGAATGATATGAAAAATATGTTTCCAGGACTTTACAAACAGGCTACCAAATATTTCCCTATTGTGGCTACGTCTGTTCCAAGTGAACGGTTTTTTTCTAAAACTGAAGCAACTTTTACTCAACAGCGAAACCGTGTGACATTGTCCAAGTTGTTATTTTTAAATTCTGTTTTGAATAAATAAAGCACATATTTCCTTATTTGTAAGTGTCTGCTTATTTCTTTCATTTTTGGGAAGAGCTTATAGCACTTTGAGGCGCACCCCACAGGCTGATCACTAGTGTGAAGCAGAAAAGTGGGAGAGTTGTGATCGCTTCAAGATCGTAGCGCCGGAAATGGAAAAGAAGAAGAAGAAGAAGCTTATAGCACTTTATTGCTACTTTTTAGATGACGATAAAAAATTACATAAAAGAAAGATGAATAGTCCTTAGCTTTACTTTTATAACTTTTAAAAAAACATCGATGTTTCGAAATATCGATGTTTTTGAGGTCGATGATTCTTTTTTTGGAAGCATCGATGCGTCGAGCCATCGGTGTTTGCTTACGAAGTTTGCATCCCTATGAGGACGCACTATTAACACCTTACCACTGGTGGGGAGTTAGTAATACTATGAACTCAATATATTGAATTCAACACAATTTAACTTTATTGTTCGCCAGTTGCAACCTCAATAGTAAGGCGCTTGAGTTTATAATTTAATAGTTGTTTAAAAGCTGCTTTGTTTTATGCACAGCAAAATCGGCCTCTTGATTACGTCCTAAATGAACCCTACGTATTAATTTTTATATCATTTTTCTAAAAATGGAGATAATTGCTGAAGGAAAGAATTTTCGTTTAGTGACAGAATCCGAGCTCGCAGAACTGTTAAAATGCTTGGAAAGCTTTTGGTTTGGTATTTATGAATATTCAAACCGTTCATGAACTACTTGAATGAATGAATGAATGAAAATTGGGGTTTTCTATTGTACCTCGACCTGTTTAGATCTATTGTACGCACTACTTCTTAAGTGGTAGTCCTTAATTAAAGTACTTCATCCAGATTAGTTCCTCTGATGAAACTTAGTATCTGGGTTACGCTTAGGAGTTTTAGCACCTTCTCCTCTACATAGTAGGATCCTAGGTACTTCTTTCTTTGGTGTATTAGAGCTTCGCAGTCACCTAAGAGGTGGTCAGGAGACTCTTCCTGTTCGCTGCAATATCTGCATTGATCGTCGCTCTCTATGCCTAGTACTTTTAGGTGTTTTTATGGTCTGCAGTGTCCGGTTAAAAACCCGGCTAGCATTCTTACGTTATTTCTATTAAGTTTTATTACTTCTTTGTAACGTTTTTTGTTAAAAGTGCCAAGTACAAGTTTGGCTTGGCGCATCTTGGGGAGGTCATTCCAGTGTTTAGCTCTGTTGTCTTCCTCCGACTTTTTGATTTCTTTCTTGATGTGGCTTTCTGTTATTCCACAGAAAGTTTCCGGTCCAATGAGTGGTGATCCGGCTCCTGTCTTTGCCAGTTTGTCTGCATGTTCATTGCCTATGATTCCTACATGTCCTGGTACCCAGTAGAATGTAACCTTGTTGTTACTGCCCAGTTTGTTCAATTTTTCAATACATTCGCTTACAAGATTTGAGGTAATTGTGTAGGATCGTAGGGCCTCAATTGCAGCTTGACTGTCTGTCATTATTGCAATGTGTTTGTTTTTATATATTTTCTGTCAATGTTTTACTCCGCGCATTTGTGTATTGCATAGACTTCTGCTTGGAATATACTCGACATTCTTCCCATATTTACTCAAATTTTTGCTCTTGGCCCAAAAATTCCTGCTCCAGTTCCCTCTGTTTTTTTGTGAGCCTGATCTGTATACCATTTTATTGCATGGGTCTTATTTGAGCAGGTCTTTTTCTCACTTTGCCCTACCTTTTTGTTACTTAGCTCAATGTTGAAGAGCTTATCGAATTTGACTATCTGGGTCTTGCTATCCCGAGGGAAGTCAATGAGTGGTAACTCGTTCAACATTATACTCTTTTCGCTAGATTTCACGACACTCAGTCCCTTTGGCAAATCTAGCTATCGTTGCATTTGAGATGCTTCTCATTACCAGGTGCATAGGTGTCAGGTTTAACAATACTTTCAAAGCCGCAGTTGCACAGCTTCTCATTATATTGGTTATGATTCATCCCCATATTTCCTCATGAACGAAAACGGGAACGTAAACGAGAACAAATGTCGATTTATTTACTTGGTGACATCTACCGACGGACGTCTTAACAATACAAACTCAATGCCCTTAGTTAACTTTTTTGTATAAATGGGTTTGAGCCTCTGCTTTACACGTAAACAAAAACAAGAAGCTATCAGGACACAGTTATTGAAAGCATCATATCTCATTCTCTCGCCGATTTAATTCTTTACATTTATGTACATATTTCTTTCTTTATCGTGGCGCTTTTTCGTTTCATGGAGTTTAAAATCACGTTCTAGGAAGTTTCACTTCATAAACGCTTTCATTTCATTGTAACAGTTAAGTTACAATAAACTCTTTTGTAGCAAACAATTTCAACTGCTAACATAGCAGATTCGAATACAACTACTTGGCAACTAGAATTTAGATTTTTTGCGCTTTTTTGGTTACAGAGAAGTTGTAGTGACATAATTGTTAGCTAAGAGCAACCGTCACTTTGCAGCAGAGAAGCCAAAATTACTTCATAGTAACGTGACACTTGGGTAATGCTAATAACATTAACATTTGTAAGTATAATGCAAGAAATTTAGCAAGTTTCACAAAATTTTAAAGCAGGCGCATGGTTTATATTCGGAGTTAACTACACCGGTGATCTCCAGGCGCGTAAGCCCTAGGATCTGCATACGTACACTTGTAAGAAAGTTTTAAGGTAGCTAGGACAATTTGGATTTTAATTGTATAGATATGATTTCTAATTTAGTTGCTTAACTTATGACAAGCTGGGAGGAGTGGCGATAATATTCTAACCCATCACTGCAAAGCACTCGATTCCGCGAACTTCAACGAAGATATTTAGCTTTCGAAAAACTTCTACTTATAGCGTAAGTGAACAAAAATAACTCACTTACCTAAGTGAACAACAGGAATGGTTGGTAAACGGAGTTTGTGAAAGTGAACTTGGTAATTGAATATAGCCAATTAGCCATGTAAAGCGTTTCATTAATACTCGCAAGTTAAGTGAATATAAGTGAATATAGAAATTCCCAATAAAACTCGGCTAATGCTAGGTTTCCACTTGCTATTTTTTAAGTGATGAATGACCTAGTTTTCTGTCATCGAGAAAAATGCCAAGTGGAAATTGCAAAAATTGACAGTCATTGAACTGACGAACAGCGTCGGTCATTTTTTGGCAGTACATTCAAATGACAAGTGGAAATTGGCTGATTGGCAAACGTAATGTCATTCCATCATACACTGACATCGATATTTTTTTTGCATCGTGTTGAATCTTTTGTCAATGAAGTGACGAGTAATAACACGAGAAAACATAAATAAATAATGCTATGGTATGGAAAACATTCAAAAGCAAAAAAAATTGAAGGCAGAGGAAATCATATATTTTATTTTTCGATTAATATTTTTACAAAGGTTTGTCACCGCACATTTTACAATAAAGAGATATGATAGCTGTTATATTTCTTCTTAAATATTATCTTTTACTATTTTTAAATTAACGAGTTAGATATTTAATACAATCTTGAAGGAAACACGAGCAAAACCTTCATACAAAAAAAAGGAGTTATATGAGCTTACACATATATAAATATGGAATATGTCTATATATTCAGTTAAATGAACACATAGAGATGAATTTAATAATCACAAAATTGTCCTACTGTTATATGAACCAAAGTATAAGAATAAATGATTACAAATGAAAATAAGTTACAAAGAATTCAAGTAAAATGGATTGAATTATCACAGATCAGTTGATAATAATAAATAAAAATAAATAATAATTAATAATTAATAAATAATCTTCTTTTTCATTTCCGGCGTTACGAGTAGTGATCTTGAAGCGATCACAACTCTCTCACTTTTCCGCTTCACACTAGTGATCCGCCTGTAGGGTACGCCGCGTTGACCTCAGAAAGCGTCGGCAAGCCTCCCGGTTTTGGATTGTTCCATATCTGAGGCCAACCAAATGCTGCTGTTTTTGCATTTGCTTGTACCAGGAGTGTTTTGGTCTGCCTTTTCTTTTTCGTCGCGAATTTGTTGAAACGTTGTACGATATTAATTGATATATAATAAATAATAAATAATAAATAATGAATAATAAATAATAAATAATAAATAATAAATAATAAATAATAAAAAATAAATAGTAAATAATAAATAATAAATAATAAATAATAATAATAAATAATAAATAATAAATAATAAATAATAAATAATAAATAATAAATAACAAATAACAAATAACAAAAAACAATTAATAAATAATATGTTTTAAACAATATTTGTATCACAGATCAAGAATATAGATTTTTAATAAGTGAGTTATCGGAAGTTTCACAGTTTTGAATGAATTTTGAGTTCAGTTTTAGAATTCGTTCAGCAATTAATTCAACATTCGCTCTAATGTGGAGGTCAGAAGTAGAATGATGCCAAGGAAGTCTTAACATCATTTTTAGCAGTTTATTTTGAGAAATTTGAAGTTTTTTCAAATGACATTTAGCAGCGCTACCCCATACGGTACATCCGTATAAAAGTATAGTTTGAAACACAACTTTGTGGATAATGATTTTATTATCGTTACTTAAGTGCGAGTTGCGGCAGATGAAGGGGTAAAGCATTTTTATTGCAATTCCTATCTTCTTCAGGGTTTGATTTATATGCTCGTTAAAGGTTAGTTTCGAGTCGAGATAAATACCGAGGTATTTCACAGTGGTAGCCCACGGTATATTGGTTCCACTAACTTGGAGCTGATTGGCTGGAAGATAACAAGGTTTTCTTTTCCTCGAGAAAAAGATGGCTTGAGTTTTTCCAGTGTTTAGTTTAATTTTCCATCTGTGATAATATGCGTTCAATATATCTAAAGCATTTTTAAGGTTACTCTCAATGTTGAGAGCGAACTTATGCGACGATATTACTGCTGTATCATCAGCAAAGATGGCTGACTCACAGCCTGGAAGACTACGAAAGTCTGAAGTGTATATATTGTACAAGTGTAGTCCCAAGACTGACCCTTGGGGAACACCAAAACTAAAAAATACTATTTTCGAACATTCACTATTTACGTGCACTTTAAAACAACGACCGGTCAAGAAACTTTGGACTATTTTACATAAATACAACGGAAATTGAAATTGTATCATTTTATAAATCAGACCATTATGCCAAACAAAATCAAAAGCCTTTTCGATGTCCAGAAAAACCATTCCACTTGATCTTCCTTGAACCCGATTTTACTTGATAGTATTACACAATCTTTGAACTTGGTGCGAGGTATTGTGAAATTGCCTAAAGCCGAATTGCTCGTTCGGCAGAATGGATTTTTGAATTAGTATTTTAGAGATTTTCTCCTTCAAAACCTTTTCGTATATTTTACTTACGTTGCTCAGTAAGCTGATAGGTCTGTAACTACTAGCACTAACAGGAGGCTTACCAGCTTTGAGTATCGGAATAATTTTTGCTTCTTTCCAAACATCTGGAAAATATTGAATTTTAAGGCAAGCGTTAATTAAAAACGTTATAAAAACGATTCCAGTTTTGGGAAGGTTCTTCAAATAAGCGTTCTTTATTTTGTCTTGTCCTCCTGTTTTCTTGACTTGTAGACTGTTTATAATGTTTTTAATGTCTTTCTCTTTAACGAATTCATTAACTGGTGTGCATTGTCTAAGACAATCAAACTCAGTTATGGATTGGTTTACCTTATTGTTTGTTATGTTATCGTTCAAGTGAACTGAAATTTCGTGATTTTTTCTAAAAACACAACTGAGTTCAGTTGCTTTCTCAATGTCTGTGAAGAAAGTTTTTGAAGAAGTTTTTAAGAAAGGGATACTTCTATTTTTGTTTTTTATAATCCTGACTATATTCCAAAATGGCTTTGCATTTTTATCAAGAACACTTAATTTGTTATTCCATTCTTCATTTCTTTGTTCAGACAGGATTTTTGAAATCATATTATTAAAATGAGAAACCATATTTCGGGAAAAAGGTTGCCTATATCGTTGCCAATTCCTCCTATGAATGTTTCTGAGTTTAATTAATTCCTTGATTTGTGGCGATGTTTTATATAACGTATTTTTAATCTCTATTTTAGGGACGGAATCTTCTATGGAGCTTGTAATACAGTCCTGAAAATTTTGTACTATGGAGTCAATATCGGCTTTGTTGTTAATATTATTTAGGTTTGTGCAATAATTTCGCAGTTTTGTTTTGACTTTGTTTTGAAAGCGTGGCCAATTTGTATTTTTTATATCATGTATATATTGCACTTTACGTTCCCCTGAAGAGAGGAGGTTACAAAGCACGGGGTTATGGTCGGAACAAAGCGCATTAACAGATATAGGTGACGTAAACTGACAAGCTACATTGGTAATAAATAAATCGAGGACGGACGGAATACCACGAGAGCCAGCGGGGAAATAAGTAGGACTAGGAGGAAACATAAGTGAAACAGGTGATGTAAGTAGGAGATCAGAGAGTATATTACCCCAAGCATTGGTCCTAATACAGCCCCAATCCCTATGACGACAGTTAAGATCGCCTCCGATCACAAAATCATTATTTATAGTGAATAGTTTCAACAAATCCCTTTTTAAAAGTTTTCTTTTAAGTTCGGATGATGAGCCTCCTGGGAAATAGCAAAAAAAATTGAAGGCAGAGGAAATCAATGACGGAGTGGAATGGTGAATCCTCCATTGAAATTGTAAGTCCTAATAGACTTACAGCAAGTCCTATAAGAACTGGGACATGAATAATAATTCATGGGAAAGCATTTCTCTGGCTGTTGGAGTTCCAAAGTCTGAAGCCATCTTGAGATGGAACTCTCTAATCGAGCTTGCGTTTGATGCTATACGGCACCATAAATCAGCGCACTCTTTTGCAATAGGACCAGTGATAGCTGAACCTTTTATTTTGCCTTTGTTGTTGACTGTTCACCCCGGCACTATCCTCATAAAGTATATAAACACCCCGTCCCTCCTCCTGAAAGGTTTTCCTTGTCTTATAACCACAGCAGGCATAACATAAATTAATTTTCATTTTATTTTCATTTCACACAATTTAATTTATTAATTAAAAAAGATGAAAACCTTGCAACACAAAACAAAAATTCGATGAAGCAAGCAGGCAAATAATTTTCAGTGACAATCCACTAGCAGTTCAGAAATGTCAACACAAGTTTAAATAGCGCTCATTGAGTTGACAAAACATTTTGTCAAAATTTCTTTATCAATGGAATAACAACAAATTTTTTGACTAAATAACACAAGTGGAAATGAACTGGCCATTGTATCAATTGCTGACTAGATTTTGATCTGTCAAACTATGTCATTTTAGTGACATGTGGAAACCCAGCATAATGCTGTTATAAAAAGCCAATGGTGGATCCACACGGTTAAGACTTCAAGTTTGTACAAATATCTGCGTACATCATAATTTGCATTCATAATGCAGACTGTTGCTTGCATTGATTTGATTCGCAGACAAAATTCGCTAGAAGTCTGTTTAAATTAGCAGCGCGTGGACCTACCATAACAATGAAGAAAACTTAATGAGATTAAAAATAAAAGAGTTGTGCTACGTACATTGATTGAACTTTAGTGACCCCAGCGGATTTTTTTTATTTAAAATAATCTTTTTCTTCTATTGAACACATAATATCTACTTATGTATGTGCTGACAAAAATGCAAGAAAAAAACAAAACTCAAATATCATCCTAACTGGCCTACTGTCTTACCGACAAGGTTGGTTAAGAAGATGCCCTTGAATAGCTGTTGTTTCCTCGATTAGATTCTAGCCCAGTTTTAAATAATTTCCCTGCACCGACGGATTTTAACAACGACCTACATTTTCATTTCATATTCCAAGTTCGAATTTATTTGCGAATCAAGTGTGGAAGTATAGTGTCAGGGTATTTGAGTTGATGATGTTAGCATAAAAAAAAACAACAATAATAATAAATCACTTTTCTGAGAAAGTTATTTTGTATTTCGTTCTCAAACGACAAAGCTTTAAAAGCTGAGGAGTTATTATCATTTATTAACCAGAACCATTCACTTAATGTTCTTGTCGATATTCTATGCATTTAGATTGCTGAATAATAAACAGTTTAATTATGATATAGGGTAAGTTGTCAAGATGCGTTACTATGTAGCCCATAAAAGATGCTGACGGTGCACACTCGTTTCGTTCGTTCATCAAAACTGAGCGGCAGAATAAACGTAACCAATCAGGTTCGCATGGGAAGAGCAAATGGTACCTCGGTAATGCATACATATTTGTTTTTATGTAAACTAAACCGTTATCAAAAATTGTATTTAATGAATATAGAAAATTCTCTAAGAGCTC
Source organism: Melanostoma mellinum (assembly GCA_914767635.1). Taxonomy (NCBI): domain Eukaryota; kingdom Metazoa; phylum Arthropoda; class Insecta; order Diptera; family Syrphidae; genus Melanostoma; species Melanostoma mellinum. The sequence continues at coordinate 51,044,796 of OU612060.1, read as the reverse complement.
AAATAAGAACAAAATTGAAAGCTGAGCTGCAGGACAATGTCGTAACTGAAATTAGCTGTCAAAATCTTGGTTAAAGTTAGATTAAGAAGCAAAAAATCTAATGGACACTATCAATATCAAAGAAGCAAATCATTTTCATTAATTTGTCAAGAAACCAGCTGAGACAAGGCAGGCGCGGCGTAGAAGAGTCTTACGGTTTATAGAATCAACTTACGGCGCTATTATTATACGCAGGTATGTGAAACAATGCAAACATTTTTGAAAGTAGTATTTTCTAAATTCTCGATTACGTTCCCGATGCAATATGGGGATGAAGTATAGCCTATATCTAAAATTAAAAAGATATTGAGAAATAAATGTGATTGCCACGAATAAAAATCCAGTAGATTCTCACGGTCCAACTTTATTCTCGTTCCACATACAATCCTTCAAAACACTTTGTTCACATAAGTGCATGTCAAAATTACTCAATATTCGAATACATCGTTGACGCCACCGTTCAATTTTTCAACAAAAGTTGACAAAATACAAATTCGCCTGTAAGTATTTGAGGACTCATTTTAACTATGTTGAGTACGTAGCTGGGTAAGGCTTGTTAAACCTTAAAACACCGCCCAACTGTCTAAGGAAACTGTCACACACTGGGCAGCAAAGCACTGAAGTAGCAAAGTAAGAAGAAAAACAAAGAATGAAAGCTGAGCGGCAGAACGATGCCGTCGAGCTTTCAAATATGTTCTCATTTTCCAGCTCATCGCTTTGTCACTGAAGTCCTAAGAGTGTTTTAGAACAAATTTTGCAAATACAGATGAATTTTTCTCGAGAAAGTGACTTTCTGCGAAGTGAAAATTCCTTCGCACCTTGTGATTTGAAAATTCAATGAAATGAAAAACGACTTAGTTTACGGGATGATGAGGTAAAATAAAAATACTTCGTAGAATCTTCGTCTTCGTTTCGTTCTGGCTTTTGTAGTCGCCTTGTCTTTTCGGTATTTTAAATTCTGTGGTGTTTGAATTGCACACACTTTTTGAGGAGAAAGTTTTGTAAATTAGAAAAAAGTAAATTTCTTGTCATACTATAGTTTAACTCATCTGCATTCAAAATTCACGTCTTAGAAGGGTACGACAGCATCAAACTGATGAGCCCCACAGTCGTACCTGTGGGAAACCCCAATTTTTGGAGTTGAGGTCAATAGATCTCTTGATCTTTCATGTCTTTACGCCTTTTTTTTTTTTTGATAAATTCAACTCAACTTTATGTAAAAAAAAATTTGTTTGTTATTCTTTACTAACTTTTTGTATTTACACAAATTATCTGTATTTGTTTTTAAAGATATGCCAAACTGTTGTCATTATACCCTATGACTTAACGATAGCAGACAACTTTTGAAATTGATCAAATGAAAATAAAACTTAAGTTCTATTACTTCAATTAACAGGAATAAAAATGAGACCGCAGAGTGTGGACATCAATTCAAAATTTACTTTTAGTTGAAAATAGCCCCGGTCACTTATGTACCTACTTCATAACACAACAATTTCGATGAGTTTAGTTTAATTTTGAAATGCTTGTTCCTATCTTATCAAGTTAATCTTATCAAAATACTAAATTAGTCGACTTTGTGTCTACTTTCGTGCTGTTTAGTTATTTTGATGTAACAGAGTTGATTGAACCAACAAACTGTCAGAGCTTTGTTTGATATTGACATTGATAGTGAAGTGATTTTGTTTCTCTCGCAAGGTAATCTGCAAGTTTCTGAATTGTTTGTTAAGTGTTTTATCTGAATTCGCGGTGTGAGTAGATTGTGTGAATAAACGCAGAAAAGCTGAACAACAGAGAAAGAAGATAAGTGGGTTAAAGATAAACTTATAAAAATGCACGATTGTGTCGCTCGTGTTCGCTCTCCATATATACACATCTGCATTGCGGTTCTAAAGTTGAAATGAAAATGTTGTATGGATAATTGATTAAGAGGCTATTTTTAAAAAAAGCGGTTTTTTGAAGCTTTAAGTTGCTGTTGCTGAGGAAAATAAACTAATTTTTATCGGAAGTGAAGTTGAATATTAATAAACAAAGAACTTCCTTGCATTAAGTCACATTAAGATGTATCTTTTCTTAATATAATAAAGTCAAGTTTACAATTATTACAAAATGACTTTGACGACTTCCGTCATCCAAAAAAAAGGCTGAAGTTTTCTCTTTTCAGTAAAATACGTGTACATTAGGATTCATTTTAGACGCACTGACGGGTATTTTAGTTCACATTTGAGGAATTTGTAAAGGACATTTCAGTTTTCGCCATTTAGTGTATACAGCTGTTCCCGTGTTCGACGTGCTATTAATACCTTACCACTGGTGGGGAGTTAGTAATAGGATGAACTCAATATATTAAATTCAACACAAAGTAACTTTATTGTTCGAAAGTCGCAACCTCATTAGTAAGGCGACCTGACCAGACCTGTTGTCTGCCTGTTCGAGGTTCGAATCTCAGAAACATCAAGGAAAAAACACATCTCTTACCACTAATATCTTTTTTTTTTTTCATTTTTAATCCATTTTTTATTCATTTTCACTTACAACTACTTACATGCTAACAAAAATGTATAAAACTAGCTTATATAATATCTTGACTAACTTACTGATCCTAATCAGGTACTCTAAATTAAACAATATCTTAATTCTAATGCCTTTCGGCCTAAGGATAACTTATTAATTTACAACTTATAGATATGGTTAAGACTAAGAAAAATTGAAAAACTTAGTTGTCTAGATCATTTTTTGTATGTTCTTAAAAATTACTTATATCTAATTAAAACTACTTAAAACTACTTAAAACTAGAGCAGCCACAGCAGCTTTTTTGTTTTTTTTTTTTGTAATATATATATTTTTTTTTTTTAGTTTTTATGTTTTGTAATTTTTTTTTTTTTTTATTTCTTATGATTTTTTTTTGGTTTTAATTTTTTTATATATTTTTTTTGGTATTTTTTTTTTGTATTTTTTTTTTTTTGCCACTGTGTCTACCCCCTTCCCTAAGACTTACACGCTAAACCTTTGTAAGCCAGCCATTGGCGACTGACTATCATCATCAATAACAATTTGTTGCTCGGACAACCACCAGAACATATCTGGCATTTTAACAACGTCACGACGATCGCGATCTGAGACCGCCCTACTAAACCGGAGGAGCTCTTCAACTTCTCCGCCTACTGCGGCGACGTCACGGTTGTAAAGGAGCCGTCGTTCTACGGACTTACGGCAGACGTGGTAGATTAACGGAACCGCCAATCTGTCCTGAATCAAACCAATCATGTCAAAATAGAGGAAAGCCACCGGTGGGACAAATCCACTGAAACGTGTACTCTCCAAATATTCTATGTTGGGGTAGTAGGCCCCAAATATCAGGCCATTGTTCGAAGACATCGCCCTTGCAGTGTGACCCCGAGTCAGTTTTATCATGAAATTGTCGATACTGTTTATTTGAGCCCCGTTGTAAAGGACCCCATTAGGATAATATCTTCTGTACTCCAACTCTGGTGTTCTGTGTAATCCAAGACAGGTACGCAGACACTGTCTCTCAAACACCCTAATCTTTTCCATCTGAGACGCTGTAACATTGAACCACACAGGGCACCCATAGACAATCATTGGCCTTATGAGGGCCATGTAGCAAATCACCTTCGCTCTGCTATCAAGTTGACTGCTGTGAAACAGTCGCCTCGTCAGAGCAAAAGCTCCTCTAGCCCTGGCCAGAGCCGCATCCATATGTTTGTTAAAATATAGATACTGATCTAGCCAGATGCCGAGATACTTGACTACTACTTTGTTTGGCAGTGGGTGGCCATGTAGATCAACGATCACCAGCTTTCGCCAGTTCTTTCTCGTATCTCATGAGGCTCGAGCCAACGCCAACGGGGTTCTAAACACAATTGTTTCCGATTTCTGAAAGTTGATTTTCAACTTCCAGTCATCGCAATATTGCTGAATCTTATCGAAGTCACGCTGCAAGAGTGTTCTGATGACCTCGATCTTTGGACCTGTTCTGTACGCGATTAGGTCGTCTGCGTACGCTATAGCATGGTGAAGGGAACCAATTAGATCGCCGGTGAAAATGCTAAACAAAATAGGCGAATTCACCGCCCCCTGTTGTAGACCGTTCTGTATTTTAAAAGTTCTGGTAGAAGTTATATTGCAACTTTTCACAACAAACGTTCTACCATGAAGCATGTCATTCAGAATATATAGTAGTGGTTTACTCATGCCATACCTGATCAACTTATAGAAAAGACCGTCTAACCAAACGGTGTCGAAAGCCTTCTGCAAGTCAACCAGACATGCACCCGTACACTGCTTTTTAGCTTTGTTCCATTGAATATCAGATAATAGTTTAGACGCGGCATGAATGGTATCATGACCCGCCTTGAAACCGAACTGATTTTCTGGAATAATATTTTTGTCCTCAGCCCATGTGGACAGTGCTCTATTGAGAACCTTCTCGAATACTTTGCTGATACTCGGAAGAAGACTAATTGACCGAAGATTTGCTGGATTGGAACCATCCTTTCCTTTTTTAAATAGAGGATGGACCACTGCCGTCTTCCAACGCACTGGATAATATGCATTATTCAGCGCATTGTTGAACAACGTGGTGTTATATGTCCACCGCTTCCGCAGGAAGGTTTCGCAACACAACATTGGGTATGCCGTCGACTCCTGCTGACTTCTTTTTCTTTATTTTGTGAAAGATGTTCTCGAGGTCCATCTTAGAAACGAACAGGGTGTTATCCCCGTTTCGCTGGGCGATGACTGCATTTGCAAGTCGGTCGTCATTGAGCCTAGTGAAACCAGGATCGCCAATACGAGATCTCTTCTCTAAGATAGAAGTGTCCAACGAAGGCTCTATTCTCTAGGTCGTAATTCGGGCGAATGCACTCATTCACCTTATATACTCGCTCGAAAACAGCACCCACCGTCTCTACTTTCTCTTGAGCATCTTCCACTATAAAGTGGTCATCATCCAATATGGCGTCATCTGGATCTATTCCTAATGTCAGAAGTAAGTTTTTGTTCATGAAAATAGAAATATTGAAACCGCTTCTTTTCTTCTTGGTTTATATGCAATTTCTGCAGAAGTCACTTGATGGGATAGTCAACCTTGTGAAAAGGGTACATTTGAGGCGGTTTCTTTTTAGTTCACCGATAAAGTCTGCAAATCAGAAAGCATCTGCTGCGTTTTGGATCCAGATTTGGCCAAATCCTTTTGGTAGCCAGACAGATAGTGTTGATTATCCACCTAGAGCTTGATTTTGCTCATGACATCTTGTTTCAGCACAAGTTTACACGTAGCGATTGAATTACCAATGTTAATTAGTTGGGTGACATTGATGTGGCAGGATTCTTTCATTGACATCGAAGTTACTCGGAATGTTTCCGTCACCAGTAAAGGTAAATGTTTTACTAATTTGCTGCGATCCATCATCTCTCATGGGGATCATGAGAGATGATCGATCGCTGCGGGCCTTAATATAGTTCTCTTTAATAATTTAATAGCTGGTTGACAGTTCGAGGATGTGTATGTTGGCAGATATTTCATGAGGATATTTCGTTTTCTTACGATTTCCCGTTTGGAAAACGTTACAGCGGGAGACGAAATGAAAAAACAAATATCGGATTTTTCAATAAGAGCGCTACAAAAGTTTTTTAAATAAAAAAAGGGTTTTGGATATCAATTCTTTATTCCTGTTCGACGCCATTATGTATAGATAAATTTTTTTTTGCATGGCCACAACGAGCTCGCTTGCAGAAGTCCAGACGCTGAACTAAATTTTCGGTGGTTTTCACGCACAAATCGGCCGATACTACTGCAATTTCACGTTCGATATTCGTACGAAGCTCATCAATTGTCCCCGGCTTGTTGGCATAGACCATATACTTGACGTAGCCACACATGAAATAGTCTAACGGCGTCAAATCGCACGACCAAGGCAGCCAAGCGACTGGACCATTTCGTGAGATAACACGTTCTACAAACTTGGTTTCCAATAAATTGATTGTGACATTTGCTGTGTGGCTTGTGGCGCCGTCCTGTCGGAACCACCAAAAATATCCGGTTATCATTGAACGGTGGCGATCCCCATTCACAGTAACGTTCCGGTCCTGATCATCACGGAAGAAGTACGGCCCAATGACGCCGCCGGCCAGTAAACCACATCAAACCGTAATTTTTTCGGGATGCAATGATGACTCATGGACTACGTGTGGATTCCTGCTTGACGAATATCGCATATTTTTTTTTTTATTGATGAAGCCATTCAGCCAGAAATAAGCCTCACCATAAATTGGACGTGGCGCTCTTAACGTTGAGGCCACTGACTCCAAACATCGGTAGTAGATTTTAATGATTTCGACTCTTTGATGGCTCGTAAATCTTTCCATCATAAAATGGTAAGCCTTACTGAAGAGAAATATCAAAAGAGCAGCAAGAAATATGGCGTCGTTTGCTGTCACTGTTGCTCTACTTTTGTAGCGTCCCTTTTGAAAAACCTTTTATTTCGGTCACCTAGGCACACTCCGCCACCCACACCATTGCTGAGATACTATTAATCTCTTGAAACGATTTACTTTGTAGACTTCTTTTGACCTGTTTCAAAAACTTTAGGCTTTAAAATTTCTTAATATAAAATATAGACGCATTTTGCCCGGAGAATACAAAGTTTTGTTTTTCTTCGATATATTTCAAAATTCATAGATAAGCCGGGTTTGATATTTTTAGCTTTGCTCCTCAAACGTTAGCAGTCGAATCTTCTAATTTTTCTTATGAGCTAAAAGTTTTCGCCTAATTTCCTCCATTTATGTTTTCTTTCTAAATCATTTTCAAGGTGATTGGGTTGACCCATCCTGAATGAATGCCTCCAAGCAGGAAGGAATAGTGAGGTCACTCAAGACGTTTGAGAAGAGCAAATGGCTCAAAAGACATCCTTGTTTTATGCCGAGCACAATCGGTCTCTTGCCTACGTTTACGTGACCCCTCCGTATTAATTTATTTTACTTCGTTTTTCTAGAAATGGAAATAATTGCTGAAGGAAAGAATTTCCGTTTGGTGGCAGAGTCGGAGCTCCCAGAATTGATAAAATGCTTGGAAAGTTTTCTACCAGAATCACTTAAGGTAAGGTAAGGTTTGAAATTTACGAACATCCAAACCACTCTTGAACTACTTCAAGTATGTTGAGTTTTTGAAATTTTCACATGGTTTTATGCCACAAAACTGAATTGTGAAGGTATTTTGCGAAAAAAAGAAGGAAAAATAGTTTTTGAAAACCGACACAAAACCTTGTTTAGGTAAGACAAAAGAAGTACTCCTATTGGAATGCGTTTCTACTCTCAATGTAGTGTTGTCAACAATAGAAACAACTCTAAAATTCAGTGGAACATATCAAAAATAGCTTGAAACTCTAAAGGATTTCGATCCCAAAATTAATTCAATTTCAAAAGTTTAGATTCGAAAAACTCTTCAAAAATAGTTTCTACGCTGAAATGATGTCATCAATAGCCCCACTAATTAAAAAACACCTTTCTAGTTTCAGCAAACAATCAAAACATACCTCAAGGACCGAGTGTGGGATTTCCATTTCTATATTGCAAAAGAATGGCCAAGGCAACCGGTAGCCATGCACTTCCCCGGATGTACATGGACGGTAATTCAAGCAATAACTTCAAAGCTAAATTATATTTAATTTATTTGCAGCCTGACAACAATATTTATCAAAGCCTGACAATTTTTTGCCCACTTAGTCACAAAGAATGCATAGAACTGATTCAGACAGAAGACATCTTAATAAATTGGAAAAAACCAATGTATATGCATTTCGCTCACAAGGATATTGTTGATCGATTCGAACTTTTTTACAAGGATTTTGGCAAAATGGAACCATTAGTATGCGACATTCTAATCTACAAAGACATTACGTCCCTGGAACAGTGGAAAGAGTTAGTGTTCAGCTTATTAATTTTTTTGCAAGGTTACTTCCATCTTTCTCTTTTACTTACTTACTTACTCACTTTTCTCTATTTAAAAACTCAACTAATTACTTTTTCAGTTACGTATTTAATTATTTTCTCACTTGTTTACTCATCTTCTGAGTTACTTACTCACTGACTTACTTCCCTACTCACATACTTGCTTGATTGCTTAGTTGCTCGATGGCTAACTCAACTACTTACTCACTTCCTAACTTACTTGATAATTCAAATTACTTATTCACTTCCTATTTTACTTGCTTACTCACTTACTAACTTTATCACTTACTTGCTTACTTACTCATTTGCTTATTCATCTGCTTTCATAATTACTTACAGATTTGCTTACTTACTTTACTTACTTACTTTAGGTGGCTCAACTAGAGCGTGGTGCTCCTAGGCCTTGTCCAATATGCCTCTCCTGCCGCAGCCGGCTCGATCTCTAGCCTGCCGTCTCCAATTTTTTTTCTGGCTAAGCTTATGTCGCTGTACAGCTCGTATAGTTCGCCGTTGTATCTTCTTCGCCAATCGTTGTCTTCTCGATTAACGCAAACAGGACCATAAATCGTACGCAGAACTTTTCTCTCAAAGACTCCAAGTGACTTTTCATTCGATTTGGAGAGGGTCCATGCTTCTGCACCGTATAACAGGGACGGGATGATGAGTGTTTTGTATAGTGTCTCCTTGGTTCTTCTCGATAGGGTTTTATTCCTCAATTGCTTATTTAACCCAAAAAAACAGCGATTAGCAAGAGTTAGTCTGCGTTTGATTTCAGCGCTGATGTTGTTGGCTGTTTACAGCAGTGCCCAGGTAGACAAATTCACTGACTACCTCGAAGTTATACCTGTCAATGGTGACATTTTGACCAAGTCGGTGGTGGGATTGGATGATTCGTTGATGATAGCATATACTTCGTCTTTTCCTCGTTTATTTTCAGCCCCATTTGGCTTGCTACTGACTCCATAGTAGTAAATGCACCAGTTACTGCTCGCTTTGTTCTTCCTATCACGTCTATGTCGTCTGCAAACCCAAGTAATTGTGTTAATTTATTGAAAATGGTGCCCGATGTACTGGCATGTGTGCTACGTATTACATTTTCAAGCACAATGTTAAAACAGCTGCATGACAGTGCGTCGCCTTGTCTAAACCCTCTGGTGGTTTCGAAGGTTTCAGTAGTATCTACCAACTTTGACGGAACAGCTAGCGTTCTCCAACGTCATCCTGATAAGGCGTATCTAGCAGGGATTCTAAAGTTAGACATAGCACGATACGTTTCAACTCTGTTAACACTATCGTACGCTGCTTTAAAGTCGACGAACAGGTGGTGGGTGTCGATGTTGTACTCTTGGGTTTTCTCCAGGATTTGGCGCAATGTGAATATTTGGTCGGTGGTAGATTTTCCAGGTCTGAAGCCGCATTGATAAGGACCTATTAAATCATCAGCGAACGGCTTGAGACGTTCACATAATACGCTCGAAAGGATCTTATAGGCGATGTTTAGAAGACTAATGCCTCTATAGTTGGCGCAGAGTAGGTGGTCTCCTTTTTTGTGGATCGGGCAGATGGTACTGAGGTTCCACTCATCGGGCATACTTTCCTCCGACCATATTTTGCAGATGAGTTGGTGTATGCTCCTGACCAGGTCATCTCCAGCGTGTTTAAAAAGCTCCGCTTGTAGACCATCACATCCAGCTGCTTTGTTCATCTTTAGTCTGGTGATGGCTACTTTGATCTCATTTTGGTCGGGCGGCTGCAGATCGTGGTCGTCATCTAGAATAACTGGTACAAGTTGATCTTGGGCGGGATTTTGGCTGTCATCGCCATTTAGCAACTGGTTAAAGTAGTCTCTCCAGATGGTTAACATCGCCTGCGTTTCCACTATGGTATTTCCATCCTGATCTTTGCAGGGTCCAGGGCGACTTGTGAAACCCGATGTTGATTGTCTCACTCTTCTATAGAAGTTTCGCACCTCTTTCCTTCTAAAACATCTCTGCATCTCCTCGACTTCGCGTTTTTGTGTTCCTTTTTCTTCCCCCTGAGTAAGCGTTTTTCCTCTTTCCTTCGCTCAACTTAGAGATTTTTGGACGCTCTAGTATCTCTCTGGAGCCATGACTTGTATACCTCCGTTTTTGCTTTGTTTGCCTGAGCACATTCGGAGTCGAACCAAGGGTTTCTAGGGGGTGGCTGTGAGAAACCTAATACCTCTGACGCAGCACTTCTTATGGCTTGTTGACATAGCTGCCATTGGTCTTCCGGGTTCATGTCATCAGTCGAAGGATTCCTCGCAAGCTCAAGGGATACGCGGTCGGCATAGGCAGCGGCAGTCTCTATCGATTGAAGTCGTCAACGTTTTCGGTTTGGTCATCCGAGGCATATCTTTTATTTTTCATCACTTTTATTTTCCCTTTCATGACCGGCTTGTGAGGCCTGTGCACGACGTGTAGATCGTGTTTGGTTTGGTTTCCTAGTTCCTGAAAAGAGAGCTTAGATATCAACAACCAATGGATCCGATGGATCCAACGCTCGTCGTTAGTTCACTTTTCGGCTATCCAGCGGGCACCGCGGGGAGGTAACGATACGATTTTGTCCACGGATTTGCTTACTCACTTACCTACACTCTTACTTACTCATTAACTAACTTACAATTTTTACTTAAATACTTATTTTACTTCGATATTTTTTATAGTCTTTGCACTGAAAGTGAATAAGGTCCAATTTTTATTACAGGGCGCCACTTCCTAAATTATTTGCTTATGTATTTGGTTATCTACTTAAATGCTTACTCACTTTAATCTAATATTCTTAATAATATTCTTACTAATTTTCTTACTTACTTGATTGCATATTCACTTGCTTAATCGAAAACTTATTCAAATACTTAATTGCTAACTCAATTACTTTCTCACTTCCTAACTTACTTGTTTGCTCACTTACTTCACAGTCCGCGTTTCATTATAGGGCGCTACTCACTACATTATTTGCTCAAATATTTGGTCATTTACTTAAATGCTTACTGACTTACTTGTTTAGTTACTTACCTACTACTCAATTTCTTTATTCATTTACTTGCTTATTTATTGCTTATTCAATAGCTTACTCAATTACTTACTGACTTGCTTGCACACTGACCTAAACACTTACACACTCTCTAACTCATTTTGTTTACTAAATTACTCCGTTTACTTAAGTCTATAGTTTTTGCACTGAAAGCTAGTAAAGTCCCTTTTTCTTTATAACGCGCCAGTTAAGGTTGTCCTCAATTATTCAAATTTTATTTTTCGCATCTAGTGAACCATCGGATGACGCCGAAATTCGTCCGCTTACCATAAACGATATCCAAACAGTTTACAATCTTTATCCTGGAAATCAAGTAGAATGTATGGATTTGTTTGTGGCTCTAGTGGAAAAGCTTCCCGCACTAGGAATCTTTGACAAGGAAACAAATGAACTTGCTTCATGGATGATGACTTCGTATTATGGAGCAATGATTGCCATGCAAACGCTTCCGAAATATCGACGAAAAGGGTAAGTAGATGAAGTCGAATTTTATGAAACACCAAGTCGTGAAGACTATCATTTGTCTCGTTCCAGCTACGGAGTTCGTGTTGCTAAGGCACTTACAAAATTGGTTGCCGAACGCGATTACATCCCATTTGTGGCTATTCTCCCTCACAATGCTGCTTCACGAAATCTTTATACAAAGCTTGGCTTTGAATTTTGTTACCAAATGAGTCGTGTGAAACTGACTCCTCACAGTAAATGAGAAAGTTGATGTAATAAGGATAATATTTGAGCCTAAGCAACTTTGTCTGTTTAAATTGATATAAAGTGAAATGATTTTCCATGTCCTGGTTTCCTATTGGCATAAAAGAATTTACGTGTGATTGTATGCGAGCTAAGAGGGAGTAAAACTAGGTAAATATTAATAAAAAGAAAAGAATTTTTCAAGCAGTTAATCGTATAATAATACCCGACTTAGTTAAAAAAAATTCGTCGAAAATGCTCGCCTATCAAATTGGTACAACCAGATCAACCTCCGTTTTCGCTAGAAGACTTGAGATAGCGCATGCTTACGCTAGCTTCTTCAGTAATCCATTTCAAACAGAATGTATTGGCTTCCAGGCGTGTCGTCTGTAAAAGGAACCACCAGCCGCCACAAAATTCACGTTCACTGTTAACGACAGTTCTTTCAAAGATAAGCCAACATTATGCTGTCGCATTTTGCCCTGAAGCTTACAAGAAGACCGACTCTTTGCTTGCATTGCACAAAACGTTTCAGAATTTTGGAACAACTTTTCTACGTCGCTTCTCGACCGAAGCCAGTAGAACCATTGTCACAGTCATTTCAGTGTCTTGATGGCTCCCAGATGACATTCTAAAGGTATACCGTTCATTTTTGATAGAACCTCCTTGAGTTTGATTTGGTTTTCAATTTCTGCATCACAAAAGATTAACTGTCATTACACTCCGATTTGAGAGGGACTTCATCTATTATTGAGCGACATTGCGCGGGGGATAAAAATGATCCTATTCCTCAGTCGAGATCAACCAAAGAAAAACAAACTACCCTCTCTGAGTAGAGAGAGAGAGAGTGGCCACTGGCCAGCTACAGTGTATCGTGTGGTTTAGAGTGGAAGGATCATTCACCATTGAGTCAGTCATCTTTGATCAGTTTTCACTGTATTGTCGTTTGGTGCGCATGTCAAAGAGACTTTGATATCCAAAATGAATTGCTCAGTTTGCTTACAAAAAATTGATAGATCTATTTCAAATAAAATTGACTGTGTCGATTGTAAAAACTTTTTTCATTATAAGTGTGTAAATATAAATGAACAAGACGGCGATTTCCTTAAATCAAGTGGCAATCCATTCCGCTGTTATAAGTGTGCAGTTCTAAGACGACGCTCAATGCATTTGTCAAACACAAGTTCACCTACACTAAACAACAACAAGGTACAGCAAGTTGTGCGCTGCTAAGAATGTGCAAAACACAACAAAACGCGCAATCGGCAATATCTGCTTCTTCATCGTTTGCATGTGAAAAATTTTTGTTTGATTTTAAGATCACTGATCACTGTATGACAGGAGTCGTAGTGAAAACTTCTTGCTTAAAACCTTAAAAATGACACTGAATTACCCAGCAAAATTGCAAAAATAGATATTGTTAAGCTCAAAAATGAACTGCTTTATGAGTTTTGGGATGGTGTGTATCTGTGTAGTGATGCTTCAGTTGCTTTCACAACATTTCTTGAATGTCTCTAAATGCATGTTACCAATTGTTCGTCATTTGTGATTAGTAAAAAACGAAAAAAAAGACTTAAACCGTGGATAACTAATGAACTCTTAAAAAAGATAAACGTTAAAAATAAGCTTAGAATAAAACTTAACCGTAATCCCAACAAAACAGGCTTTAAAATATGTGCAGGGAATTAAAAAGGGAGATACCTGTCTACCGTGATACTTACTACCGTAACCGTTTCAATAGTGTTAAAGGAAATCTGAGAAGTGAATGGGAAATTGTTAATAGTATGTTGAACAAAAACTCTTCCTCTAAAACACCTAGATCTCTGGAAGTAGATAATTGTTGTGAGGCTTCTTTGTCCGTGGCTGGGGTAGAACTCAGCGGACCCAGGGTCTTTCCCCGAGGAAGCTCGAAGACTCGGCTGCTTTAATCCAACTTCTTAATAAAATAGGCGACACACGGTGAATACGATTTATAATTTGTTTTTAATAACTGGTTAATTTACAAAATGTTTACAAGAGCGTTCTAAGTCTGTTGTCTGGCGGAAAAATGCGTTAGCTCTGCTGCTAGCACGGTAGGGCGGCAAATACTCGGAATCCGGCTGCTGGCGTCCCTGCTATGCGAGGGAGGTCGGTGCAGTCGCCTTGGGCTGATATGACCTGGTTTAGCTTATTTACGACTGAATCTGCTCCTGGAAATAAATAAGTTTACAAGTTAGGAAACCAACGAGGCCGGTATGCTGGCCACCGTTGATGTATTCAAAGTAAAAAAAATGGAATTTAACCAATGAGGCCGGTATGCTGGCCACCACTGGCAAATTCAAAGTCGACGAGGAGAAAAGTTGGAATTTACCAACGAGGCCGGTATGCTGGCCACCGTTGATGAATTCAAAGTTGACGGCGAGAAAATATGGAATTTAACCAATGAGGCCGGTATGCTGGCCACCACTGACAAATTCAAAGTCGACAAGGCGGAAAGTTGGAATTTTACCAACGAGGCCGGTATGCTGGCCACCGCTGATAAATTCAAAGTTGACGGCGAGATAATATGAAATTTAACCAATGAGGCCGGTATGCTGGCCACCACTGACAAATTCAAAGTCGACAAGGAGGAAAGTTGGAATTTTACCAACGAGGCCGGTATGCTGGCCACCGCTGATAAATTCAAAGTTGACGGCGAGATAATATGAAATTTAACCAATGAGGCCGGTATGCTGGCCACCACTGACAAATTCAAAGTCGACAAGGAAGAAAGTTGGAATTTTACCAACGAGGCCGGTATGCTGGCCACCGCTGATAAATTCAAAGTTAACGGCGAGATAATATGAAATTTAACCAATGAGGCCGGTATGCTGGCCACCACTGACAAATTCCAAAGTCGACGAGGATTGGAGAAACGAAGGTATTATTAAAGAGGTATTCCCCCAATTAATAATGCTGGTAGCTTCTCTGCTTTTTTCGGCAAATTTCACTTGCCCTTATAAAGTTTTGCCCCACAAGTGAGTGTGAGGTATACGAACAAGCGAAATCTTTCCATTGGTTTACCCAACCCCACGCTTACCTATCGTTGGTTGCCTGCCACTACACATGAAAACAAAGTTTATCCCATCGCAGATGGCAGAGTGCTGGTCGCTGTTGAGTCGAATTAATTTTTGCATAGAGCCGCAGTTGTGATGTTTACCAACCACATAATGCATATGCACACACAATGGGTTTTCGGTGTTGGTTGTGATGCGGTGTATGAATTCACTCGGCTGCGTGATTTATTTCTATGCGCTCATGTCTTACGTGTGGCCTTCGTGGTTATCTGGTCGTAGGGTGAGGTTTCGGCAATTCGGCAGTTCGGCGGTGGAAGAAGAGAAGAAAAAAAATAAAAATGTGACGCATCGTCACAGATCCCCCTCGCTTTACGAGACGAGAACCCTCTCGTCTCAGACCTCCTACGTGAAAAGATGAACTCGTTTACTCCTCCTTTTTCTTTCTTTTTATTAACAATAACAAACTTAAAACACTCCTTGTGCAACTATAATAAAAAAAACAAGCAACGCAAAAGCGCAAAAAAAATAATAATCTAATTCAAAATAATTCGTATTCCCGTGAGTCACCCTTTATGGGTTTGCGTCGCGATTCGCTAATGCGCGACCGTGCTTGCTTCGCTGGCGTCGAAGGAAGGAGGCGCAGTGCACGACTCTTGTTGGCTCGGTCGCCAGGCGGTGGTCCAGGTTGGGCGACGCTAGCGGCCTTTCGTCTGTTGGTGATCTGGGGCTACTCAGGGAGGGCTCCCTTAACGATGGCATATCGCAGACCCTGGGGTCGTATCCGTGAGCGTACCTGGCCGTCCGGGGATCGCGTCGCGCTTGCACTGGGGCCATGCGGCTGGCGGCGAGCTGGGTATGAGCTCGGCGAGCGTCTTCTACCGGCGGCATAAGTAGCTTATGCAACTCCCATTTTGGTGGTTGGGCCCTGGATGCGACTTGGGCCTCTTGCGGGCGGTTGAGGGCGGTTGCGCCACCCGTTGAGAGCCGCGCGGTCCACAACTCGTTGGCTCGGCGCCTTGCCGCGCGTATCTGGGTCATGAGGCGTTGAGGAGGTATCGGCGGGTGGATGGGCGCGGCGCCGGTGCTGGATATCCTCCTCACTGTTACCCGACGAGCCGTCGCGGGCGGGGTTGAGGTGGTGGTTCCTCCCAAAGAGACCGTCATCGAGGCGTCGGTTCGTGGTGGTGGCCGGAGTCGCAATGGGGCGGTGCGTACTTGCTGGCACGGATCAAGTATGGCTGGTGGTGGCATTTTGCCGAGCGTCGCTGTTATTGTGGATATATCCTTTTTGTTTGCTGGCTGCGCTGCGAAATTCGTCCTGACTTTGGGAAATGATCGTTTAATTATTTTATTTTGTTCAAGGTGCACACCACTTACCTCTCGAACGGTCGGTCCTAAACTGCAAAATATTTCCGCTGCCGGCGAAGACTGTGATTCGGGCTGACTGCTCCTGGTCCGACTGATCGTGACGGTGGTTGACGACTGACTGGTTAAACTAGAAATAATATTTGATGATACATCATTTCCAGGGATATAATCTTTAATATCTCTTACGTGAGCTCGGACGTCAGTGAAGTTCCCTTTGGCATCTCTCTTTCGCAAAACAACAATGACTGGGGAAATGATTTTAATGACCTCATACGGCCCCTCGTAACGGGGTGCTAATTTCTCCGCGAAATAGTTCACTCCTGAAGAGAGGACCCGGAGACGTCTGTATACTTGGTCGCCAACAAGGGGGCGCCAGGGGCGATGCCTGAGGTTGTAATGCTTGGCTTGCGTTTGAGAGGCTAAATGTAGATTCTGTTTCACGAGTTCAAATAAGGATTTCATGCGTTCCGCTCGCTCATTAATATCTCCTACGGGACCATTGTTGTCGGTTTCGTTCCCCATAGTGCTGGGCATTCTTAATTCACGACCGAAATTTAGAAATGCCGGGGAGTAACCAGTGGAATCGTGACGGCTCGTATTCATCGCAAAGGTCAGCTCGGGTATGTGGTCATCCCAATGTCGTTGGTTGCCTTGAATGTATTGGGCAATCATCGTTTTCAACACACGGTTTACTCGTTCGGTTGGATTCTCCTGCGGGGTGTACGGTGCAGTGAGACGATGAGCTATGCCTAGATCGGCAAGTAGTTCTCGAAAAGAATGGCTAATGAATTGGCTCCCATTATCAGACAGTACCATCCTCGGGATTCTGAACCGAGTAAAAATCCTCTCGCGGACGGCTTTCGTCAGGCTTGCAGCAGTAGCGGCGGGGAGGGGAACAGCTTCTACCCACTTGGTGAACTTATCAGTGAACACCAGAATCACCGTGTTGCCTTTCATTGAGCGGGGTAGGGGTCCTATGAAATCCATACACACTACGTCCCATGGTCCTTCAGTTTGTGTCGTGTGCATAAGGCCGCTTGGTTTTTGCTGAGAAGGTTTATACTGGTTGCATGTTTTACATTGGCGGACATATTTAGCGATGTCGAGGCACATTCCCGGCCAGTGATACTTTATCATAATTCTAGCTGTCGTTTTGGCGATGCCTAAATGACCAGCCGTTACCACGTCATGGTTTTCGTACAGCACCTGTCGACGGTCCGCTAAGGGTACACACAATTTCCATTCGTCGGCACCAGGATCGGATAAGGGGTTAGTACTCGCGAATCGACGGTAAAGCCTCTCGTCTGAAATTCGGAAGTCCGGGAACTTTTCGGGCGATTGTCTCACTTGCTCACGTTTGATCTGGACCCATTCTGGATTTGCGTCTCGCATTACGGCTAGTCGGTCTATTTCGGATATTTCCAAAGGGTCTCGCGACAGTGTGTCAGCCACCACATTCAACGTTCCTTTTCGGTATTGGATGTTGAAGTCATATTGCTGCAGTTCCAATGCCCATCGCGCCAACCTCCCCGACGGGTTTTCAAGGGAATGTAGCCATTTGAGAGAATGGTGATCGGTGATAACGTTAAAATGGTACCCTTCCAAGTAAGGGCGCATTTTACGTATCCCCCACAAAATGGCCAAGCATTCTTTTTCCGTGGCGGCATACTTTACTTCGAGGTCGGTCAGCGTTCGGCTGGCGTACGCAATCACCTTTTCGTGCCCCTCTAACTTCTGTGTCAATACTACACCCAGGCCGTTTTGACTGGCGTCCGTCTGCAAGGTGAACGGTTGCGTGAAGTCGGGACACGCCAGAACTGGTGCTTCGGTCAACCTGGTTTTAAGAGTGTTGAATGCGGCCTGTTGCTCGTCGGCCCATACCCACTTAGATGTCTTCTTTAAGAGGGACGTGAGGGGAGTGGCGATGGTGGAGTAATCTTGAATAAAACGGCGATACCAGGAACAAATGCCTAAAATGCGTCTAAGTTCCCGTACGCTCGTAGGCGCTTTCAAATCCCGCACGGCTGCAACCTTATCAGGGTCGGTACTGATTCCGTCTTTGCATACGACGTGGCCTAAGTACTTCAGACTTGGTCGGCAAAAATGGCATTTGTCTGGGTTTATTTTCAAATTTGCGGCGCGCAACCTCCGGAATACTTCTCCCAAATGCTGCAGATGGTCCTCGAACGTTTTACTGATGATGATTATATCATCCAAATATACCAGGACGTGTTCTTCCATGTCATGCCCAAATATTTCGTCCATGGCCCTCTGGAATGTGGCTCCAGCCGAGTGCAATCCGCACGGCATCACGTTCCATTCAAACAACCCACGGCCGGGGACGGTGAAAGCGGTATATGGCCGGCACTCTGCCTTCAACGCGATCTGCCAATACCCTTGCTTGAGATCGATGGTTGATAGGTATCGAGCCCCTCGCAACTTGTCTAGGATGGACGAAATGTAGGGCAATGGGTAGGCGTCTTTATACGAAATTTCGTTGAGCTGGCGGAAGTCAACGCATACCCTCCAGGACCCTTCCTTCTTGCGCACAAGTACCACGGGGGAACTGTACGGGCTTTTGGAGGGACTTATTTTTCCTGTCGCCAGCAAGTCATCGATCTCCTCATTGATGATTTGCTGCATGGCCGGATTGCGCGGGTAATAGCGCTGTTTAAAAGGCTCGGGGTTCTTTAGGCGTATGACGTGGGGTTTTACGGTTGATATGCCCTTCGTCTCGCTAAACCGAGGCAATTCTGCGTCTAGGAATTCCTTTAAGCGTTGGGCCTGATTCGGCTCATGTACTTCCCTTGTACCTTCGCTACCCAGCGCTTCTCCGTTGAGCGCACATAGTATGTCCGACGAACGAGGTCCCCTACACCTTCCGCTAGAGACTTCTTGACCACCCAAAGTTACTTTGCAGCCTGCTTGGCCCAGGAAATCCATTCCCAGAATGGCGTCTTCCGCTAGGGTGGGCATGTATAACGCTTCCCCTGTCACTGTTTGCCCATTGACGTGTAAACTGATGCAATAGTGCTCTGATGTTTGCATTGAGTGCCCGTCGGCTAGCTCGATAACGTGCGCTTGGTCTCGCGCTGGGATACCTAACCGTCTACACTCTTCTCTTAATTCCCTCCCGATAAAGGATCGGGTAGCGCCAGTATCGACCAGCGCGTAATAAGTTTGGTTGGCGGTTGGTATCCTGATAAAAAGTCGGGGGTCATCTCCGACCGATAATCGTGCTACGGCGACTGGGTTACTGTGGCAAGGGCAATCTTTCGTAAGGCGGCCATCAGTACCACAATGCGAACAGAACAGTCTGAACGGTCAGCGGCAATCTTTTTTCGTATGACCCCTTTGTTTACAATGCCAGCAATGGGTGTTTCTGTCGTAATCGGGAGTTGGGGCGAAGGGTGATGGGCCGTGCGGTACCATAGCACTAGTCTCCGGAAAGCGGGCAGGTGGTGGTATTCTTACGCGAGGGACGGCGTTTGAATTATAAGTCGGTTGAGCGGTGGCATGGGCGCTAGGTCGGTCCTCCTTTTGAATGAACTCAAACTCGTCCGTTAGCTCCATTAGCTCCTCTAAGCTTCGGAAATCCTTCCGCTTAATGTACAGGCGGTACTCCGGTCTGAGATTGTCGTAAATTCTCTCTAGATGATCAGCGGTCGTCATACGTGGATGTTGGCGGATTAAGTATAGGAACGATCGGATGTAATCCTTAGCCTTCTCGCGCACTCCTTGTCGTTTCCGCAAAATCTCATCTTCCAATTTGACGTAATACCGCGCCGGTAGGAAGTAACTAATGAAAGCGTGACGGAAGTCGCGCCAATCCCTGAAGTCGTCTCGGTTGATACGTAACCATTCAAGGGCTGAACCCTTGAAAATGTCTGGTAGGGCGCGTACCATTTGGTCGAGGGGGATTTCATAACACTGCGCGAGTTCCTCGACCCGCTCCAAAAACTCCAGGGGCTGGCCAGATGAATCGAACCGCAGACCCCACTTGCGCACGACGTTCATTAGTTCGGCTTCGTAACTCAGCGGGAATCGGTGTTGCACCTGAGGGCTAGGCGGTTGCCTGCCGGTCGTCCCTATGTCGACAGGTTGGCTAATCGGAGGTGCGGACGTAGCACGTTCGACGCGTTGGTGGCGGTACGTTAGCTGTGACGTAGACGGAGGAGAGGTCGGGTTAGCCGCTTGGAGTAGAGGAACTTGGAGGCTAGTCTGGTACACGGATGGCTTGACTTTGCGTGATATGTTGAGATTGGGGTCCTCCTCTTCAGCATCGTTCCGAGCCTCAATCTTCCTTTCCCACTCCATGCATAAGTTTTGAGTTGACTTATGCGCTCGCAATTCCTTCAAGTGCTGGCTCAGTCTCTGTCGTAAGTCACGTACGGTGCCGGCGGTGTTCAACCCTCGCAGACCGAGCGTCTCGATGAGCTCTGGCTTTTTTAGAAAGTAAATGAATCCTAGGTTCTCGTACGGGTTGAATTCCTCGGAGTGTTCGGAAGTTTGGTCGGACATTTCGGGTTGGTCTTCGTGATTCGCCATGTTGGACGTCGGTCGGTCGGCAGCGGTCGGATGCGGTCGGTGGACAATGCTGTAGTTCCGGGTCGCGGGCGGTCGGTAGTTGAGCTTTCAGCAAAGTCCCTGCTCGGGCGCCAATTTGTGAGGCTTCTTTGTCCGTGGCTGGGGTAGAACTCAGCGGACCCAGGGTCTTTCCCCGAGGAAGCTCGAAGACTCGGCTGCTTTAATCCAACTTCTTAATAAAATAGGCGACACACGGTGAATACGATTTATAATTTGTTTTTAATAACTGGTTAATTTACAAAATGTTTACAAGAGCGTTCTAAGTCTGTTGTCTGGCGGAAAAATGCGTTAGCTCTGCTGCTAGCACGGTAGGGCGGCAAATACTCGGAATCCGGCTGCTGGCGTCCCTGCTATGCGAGGGAGGTCGGTGTAGTCGCCTTGGGCTGATATGACCTGGTTTAGCTTATTTACGACTGAATCTGCTCCTGGAAATAAATAAGTTTACAAGTTAGGAAACCAACGAGGCCGGTATGCTGGCCACCGTTGATGTATTCAAAGTAAAAAAAATGGAATTTAACCAATGAGGCCGGTATGCTGGCCACCACTGGCAAATTCAAAGTCGAATTTTACCAACGAGGCCGGTATGCTGGCCACCGCTGATAAATTCAAAGTTAACGGCGAGATAATATGAAATTTAACCAATGAGGCCGGTATGCTGGCCACCACTGACAAATTCCAAAGTCGACGAGGATTGGAGAAACGAAGGTATTATTAAAGAGGTATTCCCCCAATTAATAATGCTGGTAGCTTCTCTGCTTTTTTCGGCAAATTTCACTTGCCCTTATAAAGTTTTGCCCCACAAGTGAGTGTGAGGTATACGAACAAGCGAAATCTTTCCATTGGTTTACCCAACCCCACGCTTACCTATCGTTGGTTGCCTGCCACTACACATGAAAACAAAGTTTATCCCATCGCAGATGGCAGAGTGCTGGTCGCTGTTGAGTCGAATTAATTTTTGCATAGAGCCGCAGTTGTGATGTTTACCAACCACATAATGCATATGCACACACAATGGGTTTTCGGTGTTGGTTGTGATGCGGTGTATGAATTCACTCGGCTGCGTGATTTATTTCTATGCGCTCATGTCTTACGTGTGGCCTTCGTGGTTATCTGGTCGTAGGGTGAGGTTTCGGCAATTCGGCAGTTCGGCGGTGGAAGAAGAGAAGAAAAAAAATAAAAATGTGACGCATCGTCACATTGTATAGTTTCCGAACCTGTTGATGTTGCTAATGCATTTAATGATTACTATGTGAATGCAGTCAGCTGCTTGCAACCTTCTGTTGTCAATGCAGTCTGTACCTCCTGTTCGTCCAGTCCCATGTTTGTTGAGCCATTACAGAGAAACAGTTTCGTTTTCAAACCCATAACTCCTCTCGAAACGTTAAAAGCTATTCATGGTTTAAAAAATACAGACTCTAGCGGTATTGATGGTTTATCTGACCTCCTTAAAGAAAATATCTTATCTTATAGTTGACGTCTTAACAGCTGTCTTTAACAATTGTGTTTTTTCTGGAGTGTTTCCTGCAGAACTTAAAAGTGCCGATGTGATACCTTTGTTTAAAAAAGGTTCTGTGTGGGTAAACTACAGGCCTATTTCACTTCTTCCTGTGCTAAGCAAAGTTTTTGAAAAACTTTTAAAGGACAGAGCTGTAAGTTTCTTAAACAAAACAAATTTTTTTAGTAGTAAACAATTTGGATTTCGGAAGGAAAGATCCACTGAAGATGCTCTCCTACAGTTTTGCTCAAATATTATGTCAAACCTTGATGGCAAGAATTGTACAGCCGGTATCTTCATTGATATAACCAAGGCCTTTGATATGGTCAACCATGCAATTTTACTAAAGAAATTAGAAAAAGCGGGGTCTCGTGGTTTTGTTCTAGATTGGTTTGAGTCGTATCTTAAAGATAGGTCTCAAAGAGTAAAGATTGGAGAGTCTAGAAGTGATGAAAGAACATCAAGGTTCTGTCCTTGGACCTCTTCTCTTTCTTATCTATATCAACTCTGTATTAGAATTTAACTTTAAGGGTTTTCCAACTGCTTTCGCGGATGACATAGGTTTCTCGTATGGTGCAAAAAGTACTTTGGACCATATTGCTGATATAAATAGGGATCTGAGTCTATTGAGGGTATGGTTTGCTAAGCACAAATTGGTTATAAGCAGAAAAACAAAAATAATGTTTTTCAGTTTGACTTCCCCGGCTATAGATAGATAGATATTTTATTTCTTTCTTCAAATAGTATTAGGTTGCTACCGCTCAGTTTACACAGAGATTTGATAATTATATTATATCTTTCTACTGAATAGGTTATTTTTACAACATTATGATTATAAAATTAAAAGGAAAATCTATGTCTCGAAGGAAAATATGACAAAAACCTTCATTTAAGCATAATAAATATTTCTGTTAAGAAATATATTCAGATTGAATATCTTAAACATATATGTATGTAGCTTGTAGCTGTATAAAAAGTTATATTAAAATGAAAGTGAAGTTTGCAAGTAAGTTTAGTATAAAGTAATAACAAATAGATATATATTAAAAGTAAACAAAACAAGTAGAATCAGTCAACTATTCAACAAATAAGAGAGATAAATAAATGAATAAACAAAATTAACTGACTAGTTAACAATTAGGTGATAAATAACAATAATAAGTAGACTAATACATAAATAAATAAATTAATTAATTCAACAATAACTACATAAGTAAATAAATAAGTTGGTATATAAATAAATAAAATAGAATAAATAAATAAGTATATAAATTAATAAATAAATAAATAAATAAATAAATAAATAAATAAATAAGTTAATAAATAAATAAATAAATAAGTAAATAAATAAATAAATTTATTCATCGGAAATAGAACTTAATGCACGAAAAGAAAACAAATACAATAATTAACTATTGCTGTGCTAATTGTACTACCAAAGGGTTGTCAGAAATATCACAGTTCATTAAAAAGTTATCAGTTAATTTTTGAATTCTTCTGCAAATCAATTCAACACCTGCTTGACTATGAATATCATTAGTGGAATGATGCCAGGGTAAATTAAGCATCATTTTTAATATTTTATTTTGGCATACTTGGAGTTTTTTAATATGGCTAATTGCACATCTACCCCATACCTGACATCCATATAACAAAATCGCTTGGAACACAACCTTGTGTATAATAATTTTGTTTTCTATGCTTAAAAGAGATTTTCTATTTATAAGCGGATATAGCCATTTTATTGCGATATTGACTTTTTTACTGTTTTATTAATGTGCTCTTTAAAGATAAGCCGCTTGTCAAGGTTCATTCCCAAGTATTGCACATTTGACTCCCATTTTATAGACGCTCCATTTGCTTCCAGCTCGTTACTCGGCAAATACAATCGCTTTCTTTTTCTAGTGAAAAAGATTGATTTTATCTTCCCAGCATTTACTTTAATTTTCCATTTGTGGTAATATCTCATTAAAATTTCAAGTGCATTTTGAAGATTGGTCTCTATATTTAGACCAAACTCATGCGAGGAGAGTATGCATGTGTCATCTGCATAAATCCCTGATTCACAATACGGAAGTTGTGGAAAATCGGACGTATAGACATTATATAAAACAGGACCAAGGACTGAACCTTGAGGGACACCATACTGTGCGTTAACCATGATGGATTCACATTTATTAACACATACTTGAAAACATCTTCCTGAAAGGAAACTTTGAACTATTTTTAAAAGAAAAATAGGCATTTCAAATGTTTCCATTTTGTAAATTAGCGCATTATGCCAAACAGAATCGAAAGCTTTTTCGATATCCAAGAGGACCATACCCGTGGATTTACCTTCAGAACGATTTGCTTTGATTATGTTACAGATCCTGAGAACTTGATGTGAAGTACTGTGGCCACTCCTAAATCCAAATTGTTGGTCAGGAAAAATATGTTTTTCTGCAATCAACGAAAGTAGTTTTCCCTTTAGGACTCTTTCGTAAACCTTGCTTAGACTACTGAGAAGACTAATCGGCCTATAACTACCAGGAATTTCCCTATCTTTACCAGCTTTCAATATTGGGATTACCTTTGCCATTTTCCAGCTCTCTGGAAAGTATTGAATCTTTAAACAAGCGTTGATAATAAATGTAAGATACTTTGTTCCTAATTTGGGTAGATTTTTGAGATATAAATTTTTTATCTTATCAAGACCATCGGTTTTCTTTACCCGTAAATCATTAATTATATCTGAGATGTCATCATTCGAAACGTACTCATCTTGAGGTGTTTCGGTTGTAGTAGATAAGATTCTGATGGCTAATTTTGTAAATGGTATCTACTTCCATGCACCAGAATGTCACAAATTCGATATATGTAACTGTAGTTGTAATTTGAGTTCTTATTCTGCTTACACTTTTTTTAGCCATCTTAGTTGTAGTAATAACTGTTTTGAAATTTAGACAGTGAATGAATTTAAATATATAGGGCTAATCATTGACTCTAAAATGAACTTTTCAAATCACACTACATTTTTGAGTCTGTATTTCCGTTCTACTCTTCGTCTTTTTTATTACTTGCAAAATGTGTGCTCTGTCTTGCTCTTGAAACAGATCTATTACGGTATATTTCATTCCAAATTGCAATATGGTATCGCCTGCTGGGGTGGATCGTACTTAAACAAAATACAACCTCTCTTGGTACTACAAAAACATGTGTTGAGTTTTCCTTTGTTTTGTAACCTCAGTATCCTTCCAGTTCGTCACCTGTACTGTTTTAAAGTGTTGAAGACTTTTTTTTATGAAAACTGGAAATAGAAACTTTCGGCTTATTTCTACTCATAGTTTACGTGTTAACGTGTCTAATTTTGTATCTGTTTCTTTCTTCCGTACAACTGCATTTTGTATTTTTCATTCTGTATCTTCTGCTCGCCTTCTTCTGGTACCCGTAATGTTCGAATGATTGAAATTCCTCTTACGTAATTCTTGAGAACGAATGAGTAAACGGCAGACTTCATCGAAACTTGGTAGTTTATGTCGAAAGCAATTGGAAGAATTCAAATTCGATTTCACTTCCATTCTTATTGCCACTTAAAAGTAGATCCAAAACTAACTTCCGAATGATTCGAAGTAGAGTTACATAGTTAAGCCCTTGGACTCCTGTCAGAAATTTCACAAAATTCGGGTCTCTCTTCGTTGCTCTTTTGATGTGTAAATCACTTCCATATATGGATTCTCTTGCAGAGCAGACCACAATTCCTCATTGCGTCATTCGCGTATTGGATTTGCCTTTTCCTACTGAGTCATAATCCTTCTCTTTGTTTCGCCAGTAATGCTTACAGTGATCTTGCATTCCTTTACGGTTTTAAATCGAGTATAGACAAAAGTTTGTGGCCTTTTTCTCCAACTTGCGGCTTGATTGCTGATAAAATGTTGAGAAGCAGCTCCGTTTGGAGGATATCGACATTGGCGCTAAGTCTGTTTCCTTCGTTTCTTTAAAAACCTGTTGTTTGGGATGAACATTTTCCGACAATAATTCTCCTTAGTCGATTTTATCAATATACTCTCTGAGGAGCCTGCTCTTTTGCTTCTATTATCAGAACGAACACTAATAACCCAGTCAACGTTCGGTTTTCGGCAGTTCATAGGTTCATACGACGATATTTTTAATGTGCATATAGAAAAAACCGCAAACAGTTTCCTAAACAGCAAAATCTTACTTACTTACTTAGGTGGGCATTACAGTTCGGGGTGAACCTGGGCCTCAACTAACATCCTTCTATAAAGACTTCGATTTCGGGCGAGCTCTCTCCGGTTTCGCACTCCAAGTCGGTTGAGGTCTTCATCCACTTGATTGCGCCACCTAAGACGAGGTCTTCCCCTTCCGCGATTTTCCTGCAATGTGCTTTCGAAAACCCGTCGAGCCGGAGCGTTTGGGTCCATCCGCTCTACATGGCCCAGCCATTGTAGCCTCGCGATGCGTACTCTTCTGGCTATGCCCATGTCGCGGTACAGCTCATACAGCTCGTTTTTGTATCTTCGTCTCCACACATTGTCTTCGCTTACCGGACCAAAGATCATTCGAAGAATTTTTCTTTCGAAACGACCAAGAGTTTCTTCATTCGCTTTCGATAAGGTCCATGCTTCCGCGCCGTAAAACAGGACTGGGATAATCAAGGTCTTATACAAGTTTACCTTGGTTTTTCTGGAGAGGGTTTTGTTTCTCAATTGCCTTCTTAACCCAAAGAAGCAACGGTTGACAAGAGTTATTCTCCGTTTGATCTCCGCACTGATGTTGTTTTCCGTGTCTACAGCGGATCCTAGGTAGACGAAGTCCTGTACTATCTCGAAGTTATGTCTGTCTATTGTGACGTTTTGTCCAATTAGTCGACGTTTGGTTTAATTGTTTGATGACAACATATACTTCGTTTTGCCCTCATTAACCATCAAACCCATTTTTGCCGCTTCAGTTTTAATGCTCGCAAAAGCACCTATGACATCACGCTTCCTTCTTCCCATTACGTCAATATCGTCTGCATATGCGAGTAATTGCACAGACTTTTGAAAGATTGTTCCTCTGGTGTTGACGTTTGAGTTTCTTATAATCTGTTCAAGTATGATGTTGAAGAAATCACATGACAGTTTGTCGCCTTGCCTAAAACCTTTTTCGACATCAAAGGTCTCGGTGAGTTCTTTACCGACCTTGACGGAGCAGCGTGAATTCTCCAAAGTCATCCTGCATAGTCGTACGAGTTTTGCAGGGATGCCGAAACTAGACATGGCTCTGTACAGCTCGTCTCTGTAGATACTGTCATACGCGGCCTTGAAATCGATAAAGAGATGGTGAATATCGATATTACTTTCTCGGGTTTTTTCCAAGATCTGCCGTAATGTGAAAATTTGGAAAAACAGCAGACAAGATCTTGTAAGCGACGTTAAGGAGGCTTATCCCTCTGTAATTGGCGCAATTGTGAGGGTCTCCCTTCTTTAGGATCGGGCATACGATACTGAGGTTCCATTCAACGGGCATGCTTTCTTCCGACCATATCATGCAGATCAGCTGGTGCATGCTCCTTTCCAACTGGTCTCCAGCTGCCTTGAAAAGTTCGACATCAATTCCATCTGCAGCTGCAGTCTTATTTGATTCAAGTTTGCATATGGCAAGCTTAACTTCTTCTAGGTCGGGATAATGGCATTCTTTATCATCGTCCAAGCTGAATGGGGCAATCTACCTGACAGCAGAATTTGTGTCCTCATCGCCGTTAAGCAGTCTGCAGAAATGATCTTTCCAGATCCTCAGTAGCGACTGTGACTATATAACTATGTTTCCCTGCTGGTCTTTACAGGCTTGAGTTCGGTGCTTGTCACCCTGGCAGGATCTTTTTACCTTTTGATAAAACTTCCGGATATCGTTCCTGTCATGGCATCTCTATATTTCCTCAAACGAGCGCTTCTCATGCTGCTTCTTTTTCTTTTTGAGAAGTCGGTGTTCTTTCCTCCTTCTCTCCTTGTAAATCTCGTTATACCGATCGTAAGCAGCCCTCGTTCGTGTTTGCAAAAGCATTTGTCGTGCTCTTTGCTTGGCTGCATTTGCCTGCCTACATTCTTCATCGAACCATGGGTTTCGTTTTGGTGGCCGAGTGAAACCCAGAACCTCAGAGGCAGCGGTTCTGATGGCTTCTTGGCATTGCTGCCAACAGCAAAATCAATAACATTTATTTTCCAAAAATTCAGATATGCTAAGTGCGACAGTCTCCCGATCTGCTTGGACATACTAAAGAGTTTCACATATTTTCTGAATTCAGTTAGTGAGCTGAGTTCGGAAGACTTCTTTCAAGTGGTTATCACCAAAGTTTTTGTCTATAGATTACACGAAATTCCTGAAATCGCCACTCTTATCCGCTGATATGGTCAAACTGTCCACAGTACTTTTACAGCCGGTCGTCTAAACAAAGAGTTGGTGCTATGAGCTTATCTTTGTAGTCTCAGCCTTGATGTGTCTCTTATAATTAATCCCATAAGTTTCCACAAGAAAAGAATTCTTTTTTCAAGTGATGAAACGGTCTTTACGTCCATCCTCTTAAAACCGAGATTGATGTCCTCTGCACGAAACGTAGAAAATTGACTGGTCTGATGCAACATACACTTAATAGTGTCAACATCACTTTTTCAAACGAGGTCAAATATCTTGGAGTGATCCTGGATAACAAGCTTCTTTGGTCTAAACAAATCGAGTCTAAAACTACTAAAGCACTGTCAATCTTCTGGCAATGTAAAGGAGCCTTTGGCAAGACATGGAGTCATTCACACTGAAAAGCGTCATTTGGATCTATATGGCTATGATAAGACCAATCATCTCCTATGCGTCAGTTGTTTGGTGGAATAAGCTCTCGCGTAAATACGTTATTGCCTCGTTTGCCAAATTTCAAAGAACAGTTTGTCTTGGTGTTACTGGGGCCTTCCCCAGCACACCGGGAGCTGCTCTCGACGTACTGCTGAATCTTTCTCCCCTTGTTACCTACATCATGGGGTGTACTCTCAAGACCATTTCTCGTTTAAAGAGATGTGGTCTCTGGCACAGTTCGCACTGGAGCTTTGAGGAACTCGCAAGCAGCATATCTTTTGACTCACGTGTAATGGATATGCCGTCTGACACGATGATCCCAAGGCTCTAACTGCGTCAAAATTACTCAGTCAACTTTCCTTCGGTTCAGGACTGGTTCACTCCAGAATCTGAGCCTGGAAAGAACTGTTAACGTATCTTCACAGATGGCTCCAAAATCGACGAGGGTTCTGGTGCTGGTGCCTTTGTTGAGAACGACGACATACGACTGCACTCATCTTTGGGATCATACGCACCCGTTTTCCAAGCGGAGGCTTATGCTATTCTAATGGCCTTGAGCCACGTTACGAATAATGGCTGGACGGGGAGAAGTATCTTTGTTTGCAGCGACTGCGAAGCTGTGCTTAAGGCCCTTCTCAACCTTCCAACCACTTCGAAAGTGATCGAGGAATGCAAGAGCTCTCTGAATGTGTCCGGAAGATTAAATTCCTTGAGTCTCATTTGGGTTCCGGGCCATCACGGCATAACTGGAAATGAGATCGCCGATGAACTTGCTAGGCAAGGCAGGGATCTCAGGACCTGAACCGTCGCTAGGTCTGCCAGCGTCCTCAGTAAAGGCTTCAATCAACGATTGGATCTGTGAAGAGCACAAACGTAGATGGCATGCCTCCATTGGATGCAAACAGACCAAACGTAGAAAGAAACGTTTGTAGAAAGCTTATTAGCGTTGCCAGCGAGCACTTCTCTTTTGTCAAACACTAAAATGTGTTAGGATTGAGTGATATCACACTCTGTGAATCTTGTGGAGAAGATGGGGACACCGCAGAGCACTTCCTCTGTGAATGTCCTGCTTTTTCTCGCATGAGGTTACAGATACTCGGGGCAGACATGGTGAGAGCTGGTAGTTTAGGCTCCTTATCATGGCGGCGTCTTTTGGCTTTTCTCCGAACATCTGGAAAGCTATAACAAATAGAAGGTTGCTAACTGGTAATATCATGAACCGGTATTTAAGTCTGAAGGCTCCAGCTGGTATCTTAAAAACCTCCAACAGAAAAAAAAATCAAAAGAGAAAAAAACTTCAAGAGAAATTACACTACACACTGCCAGAAAAAGACTTTCTTAATTCGCCGTTCGCAATCAACATAAGTTTGCAGGTCCTTGAAATGCGTTAGGCCACGAAGGTTTCGATAGCTTTGCTGCGTCACTCTATTTATTAATTTCAAAATGTTTCTGTTGCAATTTAAGCTTTTTAGGAACGTTTAGCTGTTATTTCTTTTGCTAATTTTTGCTGAGAACATTTCGCTGTTTTTTTTTTTGTACTCTTCGTTCGTTCACTCAAAGGCTTAAAATGGCTCAGGTCTTTTTTTATTTTAGTTTCCGCGCACACGAGTTCTTTTCACTAAAAATTTAAGTCTGCACCTTATTTTTATGCAGGCGCAAATTTAACGTTCGTTCAGGTTGGAAAGAATAATGTCGCTTTCCATTGGTTTCACTCGGGAAAGCACTCATTTTTAAAACCCATGAAACACCCAAAATTGTTTCTATTCAATTTAACGTAATTTCCTTTGTGTGAGTGAAACACCTATCGCTCTTAAAAAATATTCCTTCAAGAAAATTTTCTTTTTAACATTTGAGAAACATGTGTTAGTGCTTCTTGAGTCGATTCTCACTCCAAATCGAGAAGCGGCTGTCACTCCTCAGAATCATGTGAAGCGTTGTTTTTGCACCAATGGAACGGTTTGAGAATGCTTGTGGACGCTCCTGGACGGTTCGTTTTGTCCAATGGAAATTGACATTAGAAAACTTGTTTTTATTTATTCCACTTCCAAATAGAATCTTACGATTTACTATTCACTAACCCTTTCTTCACGA
Source organism: Melanostoma mellinum (assembly GCA_914767635.1). Taxonomy (NCBI): domain Eukaryota; kingdom Metazoa; phylum Arthropoda; class Insecta; order Diptera; family Syrphidae; genus Melanostoma; species Melanostoma mellinum. The sequence goes on along the minus strand of OU612060.1, from coordinate 51,013,640 downwards.
GTTGACAAACGAAACTTCTTACCACAGCGAAATGAACTTTCGAATATTCTGGACACAAACCATTCGGAAACCATAACAAGAGAAAAATCTTGCAAACGCATCAGCATCTTTCCAAAAGCTGATTTACGAACATAGCTTCATATACGGATTTCTAAACCAGCATAGCGCCGAGACTTAGCTAATTACACTTTTAAGGAAGTAGGTGAGTAAAGTCAACGATGAAATGATATGGGAATAATGAACTCACTCACTGAGTTCCACTACCTAAATCGATTTCATATGAAAAGTGACTAAATTTACTCATTTCCTAAAAATTGAAATTAGCTAGGTCTTAGCACAATTTTAAAGTTCGAGAATAAGGAGTGTTAACGATTTTTTAAGAAGATATTCAGCAAGAAATGAAAAATGTTGGGATTACAGAAGCATGAAGCGAAAGGAGATTGCAACCCAACAGAAGTAAAATTCTGACCTTTCTAATTTTTATTTTATGGTTAGAAAGAAACCTCGATCCAAAACTAATATCCCGAAAACATTGAGATCATTGGAATTACTCCAAAAACGTATTCGAACGTCTTTACGGTGTTTCAAAGCTTGCTTTTTGGCTAGAATAATATCTGTTTTGATTAAATATAAATACCATATGTTCGCCTAAATATCAAAGACACAACCCGAAACAAGAACATATAAACTGAACTTACCTGGCTCTTTGGTGGATGTCTTTACTTTAAAATCTTCCAGTCAGTGCTTGCGTTCCCCAGCACATACCAGATCAATGCTGAGAAGTGGAATTAAAGAAGACTTCATCTTGTCGAAGTTTCGGGATCCAACGAGTATGTTCCTTTGAAAGTGGTTCACAAGAATCTGTTTGTATTTTTCGTTTACGAAAACATTGCAGATTGTATGGCAAAATTGTAATGAAATCAGCAACATCAGCGAAGACGACATCCGATAACCATAGACTAATATGAGATGCGAGAATTACTTCATGGCTTTCTTCATGAAATATTTTTACATACACAAAATTAAAACGCAAGTAATTTCAAAGTAGGTATTCGAAAACACAACGTATCAGTAGAGATTTATTTCGTTTGAAGTAGGTTTCTTTTCCTATTGTCGACAAATTCGACTAAATTTTCTTAGAGCAAAAACCGCCTTTAGCGTTTTGAGTTATCCAAGGCATGAACCAAGTTATTCTTGTGTTTACTGCTGGAGTAGAACCGCCACAATTTCTACCAAAGCTGATGGAACAGATCAAGAACTGCTTTCCCGCACTACCATAAAACACACATGGGCCACCCGAATCGTATTGACATGAGTCTCTAGACGGGAAGAAAGTGCATACTTGTGACGATTGGAGGTTAGAATAATATGGGGCACAATCCGAATTAGCTGTAACACTAACAGTAGCTTTCAAAAGAATATCTGATCTGGGACCAGCATTTCGAATTGTTCCCCAGCCAAGGACATCAACGCTGTCATATACGAAAAGGTTTGATCTGCAATGATAAGAAAGCAAAGTTTGCTTGAAAATATAATAATGACTACAATTGAAAAAAAAAAAAAAAAATAGATTTTATCAAAATACTTGGAGCAAATTTTTTTCAAATCTGCTTCTAATTTTTCACATTTTACTAAAATACTTTTCTTTGCCCCGTGCAGTGTCGGGTTAGAATAGCACTGCAGCGCCTCCCCGCTTGTCGTAAAAGGCGACTAAAGGAACAATCATATCTAGACAACTAACATCAAAGTGAGTCTAGCGACACACATACCACCTAAAAACTCTCCCAAAGTATGCAAGCAGATCCCGGGGTTTACACGACTGGAGATCACCGGTGTAGTAAAAGGGAAATCAAACTCATTAAATGGAGCGTGCATGTGTCGAAAAGGATCATTATTGAAGTGCTTGCGAACAAGAGAAGCACTACCCCGCCAGGCAGTTCCATTGCTATGCATGGAGCTGATCCTGGACCGAGCAGCAATGTTCGGGTCAGAGCTATACGGATTCCGGGGGCTATCAAAGTAATGCGACGAGTTGGACGAAAATTTAGAGTCGCGAGTTGGGACGTTGGAAGTATGACTGGTAGAAGTCTCGAACTCGAAGAGATGATGAGAAGGAGGCGAGTGGACATCTTGTGTGTTCAGGAAACGACATGGCGAAACACAGCAAACAAAGCCCTTTTCTTAGATGCGAAGACCAAGGCTTACAAGATGTTCTACTATGGAACGGAACAAGGTAGGAACAGAGTCGGTATCATCCTTGACCAAAGTTTATGTAACAGCGTGTTGACCATTTTGAAGTCCAGTGACCGTTTGATGTCTCTTAAATTGGTGATGGAAGGAAAGGTCTGGAATATAATCAGTGCATATGCTCCCCAAATAGGGTGTGAGCAGGAGGAAAAAGATGCATTCCGGCTTGATTTTCATAACCTACTTAAGAACATCCCAAAAGAAGAGTATTTGTTTGTTGGAGGAGATTTGAATGGACATGTCGGGAAGACAAACGAGGATTATGAAGACTGCCACGGAGGTTTGGGATTCGGTACCAGGAACACTCCAGGTCAAGATATTTTAATTATGTGCAAGTCATACGGTCTAATCGTACTAAATTCCATGTTCATCAAACAAGACTGACACCTTACCCTTACAGCAGTGGAGGAAATGAAACCCAGATTGATTACCATTTGGTAACCAATTACATGAAATCTCGGTTCTCGGGTGAAAGACTGTAAAGTGATACTAGGAGAAGCTGCCGCTCAACAACACCGTCTTCTTTTAACAGAATTATTTACGGATGCGGTGAAGGAAGTCAAACAAGCAAAGGCTCTCAGGAGAATCAAGTGGTACAATCTGGAGAAAACCAAAGGACAGCAATTTATTTCGTATATGCAAGGTCAGCTGTGTAATACCATCGACGCAGTTTCAAATGCAATCACGGCACAAAATATGTGGGATCGCCTACAACAATCCTGCTTAGAGAGAGCCAAATCACTGTTAGGAGTCTCAAAAGGACACCACCAACAAGCTAAAGAAACCTGGTGGTGGGATGATGAAGCTAAAGCAGTGATTAGAAAGAAGAAAGCAGCTTTCCAAGCTTGGTCGAAGTGCCCCTCAAGAAATATAAATGAAAAAGCGCGTTTCAAAATAGAATACAAGAGCTGCAGAAAAGAAGCGAAGAAAAAGTGCGCCCAACTTCAAGCAAAAAGCAAAAGGAGGGCCTGTGTCGAGAGCTGGAAGAGATTTCTGCCCCAGCTGCTGAAGCAAATCAGGCAATCCAAGAGCTAAGACAAAGCAACTTGAATAAGGGAGCAACCATTTTCAAAATAGCCGCTCAGAGAAGGAGAAATGCGCAGCAGATTCGTTCGCCGAAGCTCATCAATGATGCTCAAGGACTGCTACTTGTGGACGACGACAAAATTCTTCACAGGTGGCGACAGTATTGTGATGATCTTTTGAATTAACAGTTTTCTCGGCGCCACTTTCCAACAGCTGCACTTAACTTTACGGAAGTATCCGACGTTACAGTCGAAGAAGTTAGGGAGGCAGTTAAGAACTCCAAAAAAGGCAAAGCGATTGGGCCAGACGACGTACCATATGAGTTTTGGAAAAATATGGGAGACATCGGGTTAAGATGGCTCACGATTCTCATCTCCAAACTTATAAGGTGATAGTTTGCCTAATCAATGGAGGGAAAGTTTTCTTCTTCCAATGTACAAGGGAAAGGGAGATACCAGAAGCTGTGACAACTATCGTTCGATCAAGATGATGTCCCACACTATGAAGATCGTTGAGCGGGTTTTAGATAGTCGACTGCGGAAAATAATAAGGCTGTACGAAGATTTCCAAATAACAGTAGGTGTAAATCAGGGAAGTGTCTTGAGTCCACTGCTCTTTAATGCTGTTCTGGATTATTTGCTCGAAGGAAAAGTAACGGACAATAAAGTACAACAATTATTCTTTGCTGACAATGAAGCCATCATAAGCGAGGATCCTACATCCCTGCAACGAGCACTTGACGTTTGGATTGATGTTCAGGAAGGAAATGGGTACCGTATTAGCGCTAAAAAGATGGAATACCTGTGCTGCCCTTTTTCAGATCCAGACAAGCCTATTCCAGACATTTATTTGAATGGAAATGTGCTTCCCAAGTGTGAAAAGTTTAAATATCTGGGATCTATGATCAATAGTGAAGCATCTTGTGATGACGACATCAATCATCGAGTAAGCGTAGGGTGGATGAAGTGGCGAGAAAACTCCGCTATCTTCTGTGATCGAAAAATGCCCCCTAAGTTGAAGGGAAGACTCTACACAGCAGTTGTCCGTCCAGCTCTGACATACGGTTCACAATGTTGGACAATGTACAAAAAGTATGAGAGCAAATTGACGGCAGCCGAAATGAAGATGCTTCGGATGACAGCAGGAGTAACAAAGCTTGATCGAATGAGAAGTACTAAGATCCGTGGAAGCCTTCATGTCAAAAGTACCATCTTGGACGAAATTCAGCACGACCGACTCAGTTGGTATTGTCATGTTCAAAGGAGAGATCCGCAGAACCCCGTCCAAAAGGCAATATCGTACAACGTTTCAACAAATTCGCGACGAAAAAGAAAAGGCAGGCCAAAACACACCTGGTACAAGCAAATGCAAAAACAGCAGCATTTGGTTGGCCTCAGACATATAACAATCCAAAACCGGGAGGCTTGCCGACGATTTCTGAGGTCAACGCGGCGTACCCCACAGGCGGATCACTAGTGTGAAGCGGAAAAGTGGGAGAGCTGTGATCGCTTCAAGATCACTACTCGTAACGACGGAAATGAAAAAGAAGAAGATGCACTCTACAAGGTTTTATTATAATCTTTGAGCCGTTTTCAAAAACATTAGTCTCATTATATCGGGTACTGTAATTTTAAGACCGGGAAAATAATTTCTGAAAATGCGTTTGAAAGTTGACCGAAAAACCATCTGAGTTGAAGAGATTTACTTACTTCTTCTTCTTCTTCTTCTTCTTAGGTGGGCATTACAATTCGGGGTGAACCTGGGCCTCAACCAACATCCTTCTGTAACGACTTCGATTTCGGGCGAGTTCTCTCCAGTTTTGCACTCCAAGTCGGTTGAGGTCTTTATCCACTTGATTGCGCCACCTAAGACAATCTTCCCCTTCGGGGATTTTCCTGCAATGTGCTTTCGAAAACCCGTCGAGCCGGAGCGTTTGGGTCCATCTGCTCTACATGGCCCAACCATTGCAGCCTCGCGATGCGTACTCCTCTGGCTATGCCCATGTCGCGTTACAGCTCGTTTTTGTATCTTCGTCTCCACACATTGTCTTCGCATACGGGACCAAAGATCATTCGGAGAATTTTTCTTTCGAAACGACCAAGGGTTTCCTCATCCGCTTTCGATAAGGTCCATGCTTCCGCGCCGTAAAGCAGGACTGGGATGATCAAGGTATTATACAAGGTTACCTTGGTTTTTCTGGAGAGGGTTTTGTTTCTCAATTGACTTCTTAACCCAAAGAAGCAACGGTTGGCAAGAGTTATTCTCCGTTTGATCTCCGCACTGATGTTGTTGTCCGTGTCTACAGCGGATCCTAGGTAGACGAAGTCCTGTACTACCTCGAAGTTATGTGTGTCTATTGTGACGTTTTGTCCAATTCGTCGATGTTCTGTGTCCTTGTTTGATGACAACAAATACTTCGTTTTGCCCTCATTAACCATCAAACCCATTTTTGCCGCTTCTGTTTCAATACTGGCAAAAGCACCTACATCACGCTTTTTTCTTCCCATTACGTCCATATCGTCTGCGTAGGCGAGTAATTGTACAGACTTTTGAAAGATTGTTCCTCTGGTGTTGACGTTTGAGTTTCTTACAATCTGTTCAAGTATGATGTTGAAGAAATCGCATGACAATTTGTCTCCTTGCCTTAGGCCTTTTTCGACATTAAAGGTCTCGGTGAGTTCTTTACCGACCTTGACGGAGCAGCGCGAATTCTCCAAAGTCATCCTGCATAGTCGTACGAGTTTTGCAGGGATGCCGAAACTAGACATGGCTCTGTACAGCTCGTCTCTGTAAATACTGTCATACGCGGCCTTGAAATCGATAAAGAGATGGTGAATATCGATATTATGTTCTCGGGTCTTTTCCAAGATCTGCCGTAATGTGAATATTTTGTCTATTGTGGACTTCTCTGGTCTAAAACAACATTGATAAGGACCTATCAAGTTGTTGACGTGGGGTTTCAGACGTTCACATATTACAACAGACAAGATCTTGTAAGCGACGTTAAGGAGGCTTATCCCTCTGTAATTGGCGCAATTGTGAGGGTCTCCCTTCTTTAGGATCGGGCATACGATACTGAGGTTCCATTCATCGGGCATGCTGTCTTCCAACCATATCATGAAGATCAGTTGGTGCATGCTCCTTTCCAACTGATCTCCAGCTGCCTTGAAAAATTCGGCATCAAGGCCAGCGGAATTTTTGTCTTCATCGCCGTTAAGCAGTCTGCAAAAATGATCTTTCCAGATCCTCAGTAGCGACTGTGACTCTATGACTATGTTTCCCTGCTGGTCTTTACAGGCTTGAGTTCGGGGTTTGCCACCCTGGCAGGATCTTTTTACCTTTTGGTAAAACTTCCGAATCTCGTTCCTGTCATGGCACTTCTATATTTCCTCAAACGAGCGCTTCTCATGCTGCTTCTTTTTCTTTTTGAGAAGTCGGTGTTCTTCCCTTCTTCTCTCCTTGTAAATCTCGTTATACTGATCGTAAGCAGCCCTTGTTCGTTTTTGCATCAGCATTTGTCGTCTTTGGAAAAAGAAAGTACGTAAATGAGAAGAACAACTAATTCCCGAAAGACCAGGGCAATACTATATGAAGACTCTGGTCATAGTAGTCAGGCTTTGTGGCTTAGAAGTAAGTGGACTTTATCTAAAGGGTATGAGGAAGCTATTGCTTTCTTTTGTATTAAAACGAAACTCATAAGTTTCTTTATGGCCTAAACTTGTGTCTATTAAGTGGGAGGGGCGGCCGTGGTGCAGTGGTAAAGTGTTTAGTAGATAGGCCAGACGAGTGGTTCAAATCCCGCTCTGGGCATCTACTTTTCTTTCAGCCTCTTAGTGACATTTGAACGCCGCCCTTTAGGTTATGTATGAAATGACTAACACCTTATTTCCATCTACTGCACCACAAAAAAAGGGAAGGCTGCTACTCTGGTAGTACAATGGACCAAATTAGGTCTGAGTGCTCCAGATCACCATAAGCCTCCTCTTTTTTTATTAAAAAAAAAAAAAAGCGGGAGTTCGAGGTTCGAATTCAAGAAACATGGAAATGTTTTCCACGGGTATCGCCCTTCGCGAGGAATGGGCAAATCATACTGCCCTGAAAAGAGCTTTCTCAACTACCCTTTTCGAATTGGTAAAAAATTGTGGTTTTTCTCCGTTCCTCAGAAGGTATGGTTGAAAGAAATGTCTCCCCGCTCTGTTGCGCCACCCAAAAATGATCCTCCTCGACTTTGACATTCAGACTTGACAATAAAACAATAGCAGAGATGACCACAGTCTTGTTGTAGTACACGCTTCCCGCATCTCAAAATTCATAAAGGTACATGGCGATCCCCAGATCAATTAACCGTCAACCAAATTGACCATGTTGCGATCGACGCAAGGCACTCTTCCAGTGTGCTAGATGTCCGAACTTTCCAATGGGGCCAACTTTGACTAGGACCACTACCTTGTTGTAGCCAAGGTACGAATGAGGATATCTTGTGCCCGACCAGCACGAACTAACGCTGTGAAGAGACATGACGTCGGAAAGCTACAATCGCAAGAGATTGCCAATGCCTTTTCCAATCGAGTGTCCCTTCAATTATCCTTGAATCCCATGCCGCCAGCATTAAACATTGAAGACCAGTGGCAGCAATGCCAAGAAGCCATCAGAACCGCTGCCTCTGAGGTTCTGGGCTTCACTCGGCCACCAAAACGAAACCCATGGTTCGATGAAGAATGTAGGCAGGCAAATGCAGCCAAGCAAAGAGCACGACAAATGCTTTTGCAAACACGAACGAGGGCTGCTTACGATCGGTATAACGAGATTTACAAGGAGAGAAGGAGGAAAGAACACCGACTTCTCAAAAAGAAAAAGAAGCAGCATGAGAAGCGCTCGTTTGAGGAAATATAGAGATGCCATGACAGGAACGATATCCGGAAGTTTTATCAAAAGGTAAAAAGATCCTGCCAGGGTGACAAGCACCGAACTCAAGCCTGTAAAGACCAGCAGGGAAACATAGTTATATAGTCACAGTCGCTACTGAGGATCTGGAAAGATCATTTCTGCAGACTGCTTAACGGCGATGAGGACACAAATTCTGCTGTCAGGTAGATTGCCCCATTCAGCTTGGACGATGATAAAGAATGCCATTATCCCGACCTAGAAGAAGTTAAGCTTGCCATATGCAAACTTGAATCAAATAAGACTGCAGCTGCAGATGGCCTTGATGCCGAACTTTTCAAGGCAGCTGGAGATCAGTTGGAAAGGAGCATGCACCAACTGATCTTCATGATATGGTTGGAAGACAGCATGCCCGATGAATGGAACCTCAGTATCGTATGCCCGATCCTAAAGAAGGGAGACCCTCACAATTGCGCCAATTACAGAGGGATAAGCCTCCTTAACGTCGCTTACAAGATCTTGTCTGTTGTAATATGTGAACGTCTGAAACCCCACGTCAACAACTTGATAGGTCCTTATCAATGTTGTTTTAGACCAGAGAAGTCCACAATAGACAAAATATTCACATTACGGCAGATCTTGGAAAAGACCCGAGAACATAATATCGATATTCACCATCTCTTTATCGATTTCAAGGCCGCGTATGACAGTATTTTCAGAGATAGGCTGTACAGAGCCATGTCTAATTTCGGCATCCCTGCAAAACTCGTACGACTATGCAGGATGACTTTGGAGAATTCACGCTGCTCCGTCAAGGTCAGTAAAGAACTCACCGAGACCTTTGATGTCGAAAAAGGTTTTAGGTAAGGCGACAAACTGTCATGCGATTTCTTCAACATCATACTTGAAAAGATTGTAAGAAACTCAAACGTCAACACCAGAGGAACAATCTTTCAAAAGTCTGTGCAATTACTCGCATATGCAGACGATATTGACGTAATGGGAAGAAGGAAGCGTGATGTCATAGGTGCTTTTGCGAGTATTGAAACAGAAGCGGCAAAAATGGGTGACGTAATGGGAAGAAGGAAGCGTGATGTCATAGGTGCTTTTGCGAGTATTGAAACAGAAGCGGCAAAAATGGGTTTGATGGTTAATGAGGGCAAAACGAAGTATATGTTGTCATCAAACAAGGAAACCAAACCTCGACTAATTGGACAAAACGTCACAATAGACAGACATAACTTCGAGGTAGTACAGGACTTCGTCTATCTAGGATCCGCTGTAGACGCGGACAACAACATCAGTGCGCAGATCAAACGGAGAATAACTCTTGTCAACCGTTGCTTCTTTGGGTTAAGAAGGCAATGAGAAACAAAACACCCTTGGTCGTTTCGAAAGAAAAATTCTCCGAATGATCTTTGGTCCCGTATGCGTAGACAGGAGACGAAGATACAACAACGAGCTGTATGAGCTGTACCGCGACATGGGCATAGCCAGAAGAGTACGCATCGCGAGGCTACGATGGTTGGAGCATGTTGAGCGGATGGACCCAAACGCTCCGGCTCGTCGGGTGTTCGAAAGCACATTGCAGGGAAATCGCGGAAGGGAAAGACCTTGTCTTAGGTGGCGCAATCAAGTGGATGAAGACCTCAACCGACTTGGAGTGCGAAACTGGAGAGAGCTCGCCCGAAATAGAAGTCGTTATCGAAGGATGTTGGTTGAGGCCCAGGTTCACCCCGAACTGTAATGCCCACCTAAGTAATTAAGTAAGCTTGAGACTGCAAGGAATTGGTTTTCCATTCTCTTACTTTGTCTGAATGTGTCAAATAATCGGAAAAATTTTCGAACAATATATCTTTTCTGTCTCTTGTCAAAGAGGCTGCAGATAATATATTTACCTTGTTCATTTTGATGTCCATGCAGTACAACGTTCAACAATATTGTGAAAAAACTGTTATAAATAACAAGTCATTCTTGATACCGGTGAAACAGGAATTTTGAGCACTTGTGGCCTAAAATTCATTTTTCTACAACTTTATTAGAATCGATCACAAGTTTGTGAAATAAGATCTTGCAATTGGTGAAACAAAAAATGGGTTTATAAATTTGTAGTTGTAGATTACAAGTACAAATTTGTGGGTGTAAAGGCGAATTCACATGAGCACGACCAACGAACGACGAATAAATAAAGAAATGTGATTTTGAGTGCCTTACAAGCATAAATTCCTCACGAATTTTTTAGGAAACGATGGAAATATAGTTCATACTTAGTTTTAGGTGGACAAACTGTTGTGTTTGTACCTAAGCTTTTGGGAACAGAAAAAATAAATTTATTCGTTACGAATAAAATTTATTCGTAACGAATAAATTTCTTTTCTCTATTGCTTTAATTGTAGGCACACAAACAAGAGTTTATACACCTAAAAATTAGTATGAACTATTTTTCCATCGTTTCCTAAAAAATTCGTGAAGAATTTATGCTTGTAAGGCACTCAAAATCACATTTCTTTATTTATTCGTCGTTCGTTGGTCGTGCTCATGTGAATTCGCCTTCACTATCATTTTGGTGAAATAGGGCACAGGGGCCAATACAAAACTACAAGTATTTGCAATACAGGTGAATTATGACAAGTGCAAGAAATTTCTGTAGTGCAAAGCTACAAGTTTCCTTGCTCTTCTACAAGTGTATAGTGGACGTAGTCCTACAAGTGACTCTTGACTTCAAGTTTTCTTGAGCTTTGTGTTAAAGGTCTCAGGCCATAATTTGCTCACTTACGTGAAAAAGGACATCAACAAACTTAGTTTAAAACCATTCGCAGGAATTAAACTCTTTGGCGGTTAATTTTTGTTGAGACTTAGGTAGGCCCTGATCTTATTAAAAGTAATAATGACCACCTTAGCTAACACACTTTTTTGAGAATTGTTGGAAATTTCTCAGAGAGTTGCATAGATTTCAACGACTCAGTTAAAGACCTACTCTCCTTATACCTTAAGAATGGGTTTTTACATGTATTCAGAATTATGACTATCAAAACTTACGAATCTGATAATGGCAGGCAAGTTGGTCCAACTCCTCGTGACCACTCGATTGGATAGTCTGTTATCAAGAGCGCTATATCATTAGCTTCGCTACCAGTACCAGGGTTATAGCTGGGATGGGGTATAATTTTGGCTATGGAGTAGGCTGCAGTGTATTTCGACTCCGTATCTAAAAATTGATTTAGTTATGAATTTTATTCAAAAGCTTTACAATCAAAATACTTGTAGACAAATCGTAGTCTCCTACCACTGCTAAGATGTCAGAATAAATTGGATACTCCTTCATGCAATGGGCTGCTGTTAGAATCGTCTGATGATTGACTGAAAAGTAAGAATTTCTGATCAGGATAAATTTACACTTAGAGTTTTTCAAAGCATTTCTCACTAATAGTGGCACCGCAAAAGTATTTTTGCCCTGATTTACTGTACAAGGCTACCATGCCAGGGAATTCGCCTATCGTAGTTCTGGTACCATTAACAATTCTTGTTCTCGTTGACCATCCACAATCGCAAGCTTGAGGACGGGCAGTTATTGTGCAGGTAAATGTGCCTCCCGGAGCTGAATTTTTAGGCGCATTTGAAACATAAGCAAATACAAGAGTTCGGAATTGAGAGACTCGTGATATAGTTCCTGAGCCACAAAATTGTTCAGCCCCATTCAACGATTTATCACCATCTGTAGACATATAAAAGTACTCTGTGCTGCATGCTGAAGGCCCCTGAAAAAAAGGATTTAAAAATCATAACATAGTCACATAGAGCATTCATAAGTGAGGATCCACATTGACGTATGAGAAGGCATTTGGGAAGGAAGTGGGTACCGTTTCTGTCCAAAAAAGACTGTTAATTCGTTTTTCTGATCCGATCCTACTCCGGGTATGTATTTGAATGGAAATGTGCTTCTCGTGTCTGAAAAGTTTAGATATTTGGGAGCTATGACCTATGACGATATCATTCATCGAGTAAGCGTAAGGTGGATGAAGTGAAGAGAAGACTCCTGCATCTGTGATATAAAATCAAACAGAAAATAAGGCAATGCTTGGTTCGAATCTCAAGTGAGAAACAAAGAGAAAACCTCGTCAAAAAGGCAATATCATAAAACGTTCAGACACAATCGCGAAAAAAAAAATGAGGCAAGCCAGAACACTAATGTTACCAACAAATTCAACAACATCAACTATTCCTAGGTCTCAGCCATGAAACATTCCAAAACCGAGAGATTTGCCGAAACCTTTTAAGGTCAGCCTAATAGCGGATTATAGTTCTGATCCCTTCGAGCTCACAATGCTCGTAACGCCCAAAAGGAAGAAGAGGAAATAAATAGGATTGTTTCAATTTTCATTTTTGCACACATTTTTCAAAACCGAAACAATCTTTTTCCGACCGAATAAGAATTGATCAGAGCATTGCTAAGGTCACTGCAATTCTCGACGACAAACTAACTGAATAGCGTCACAAACAAAGAAGATACTACATCTTCTCTGCCATTTTCCTACACAAACACTGCTTGATATTATTAAAATTGCAACAATTTAATCTAAAATCACATCATTTTCAATCAATTTCGAAAGTAATTGTTCAAGTCACGAAAATGTATCAATTAACACTCATTTGTTTAGACAAGGTGTGCTTGTGTATCTTTTTGTGTAACTTGGGTTTTGAGACTGTTTATTTGTAGCTTAAAGTTTTTTGAAACTGTAGTTCTTTTGGCACAAACACATTTCCAAAAATTTATTCGAGAGAGGTGTTAATGAAGTGTGCGAGTGCATCGACAGCCAAAAAGCGACATGATGACGACATGTAAGTTTGATTTGAAATTTTTAATGAGTGTTTGTAAATGTTTGAATTTATACTTCTTTTGGAAAGTTTTCTTTTTTCTTTATTAGAATGTAAAATCATCGCTAAGTAAATTCAAGAAAATTGGATGACGTAACAAAGCTATGCAAACCTCAGGGCCAAGAACATTTCCACGACCTACAATTTTATGCCGATACCTAGATTAGATTAGATGAGATTAAGGAGACGAGTAGAGCTTGCTCAGCTCTGGGCACTGCGGTGTCTGAATGAAACCTATTGTTCCAGCCCATGTGAGGTTTCAGTGCAATCCTCCTGCTCCTGAATTGAACCAGAAGTTAGCAATCTTCTGTGGGTGAATGAGTTTGAGTTTATCTAAGAGGATGATCTCATATAGTCAAGTATTTGCTTTCGAAGGCGGAAAAGTGCTGGACATTCTGTAATGATGTGCAGAGATGTTTCTTCATTTTCGAGGCATAATCTACAGATGGGGTCCGCTACCAGCCTCATTTGGTGAAGATGTTTGTTTAAAGAACAGTGACCGGTTAGTAGCCCTGTGCAAATTTTTAGGGTTTCCCTATTGAGGTTCAGTAGGAATTTTGATGTTTTTTCAGTATATTCTGACAAAAAGAGTTTTGGACAGATTTGAACAGATGAGCTTTATTTGATTCCTCCAGTAGGATGTTCTTGGCAGTGTTTTTGAAGGTGCTTTTATTTACACCGCAGAAGGCTTCAGGTCCGACGAATGGTTTAGATGCGCCGTCTTTAGCTAAGATGTCTACCTTCTTGTTAACATCATAGCATTTGTGTGTTGGGATCTAGTGGAGGATTACAGTGATTTTCCTTGCTAGTTCAGAGAGTGACATGGCTGTCTCTTGGACTAATTTGGATCTTATGACAGGTGAGCTTAACGCCTTTAGTGCAGCTTGGCTGTCTGAAAAAATGAATATTGTTTTATTTTTCGTGTTCGATGAACATATTATTCTCGAACATTTGTAATGGTAAAGACTTCAGCTTGGAAAATGGACGAGTGACTGCCCAGACTTACTGAGAAATTCGTTATAGGACAGTCGCTGAAAATGCCGGAACCTGTAAAAGTTTCCATTTTTGAGCCGTCCGTATACCAGACCATATCTTGACTTGAAGGATGAGGTTTTGTGTTCTGCCAGTCTTCCCTATTTGGTCTTACTACCAGCGTATATAGGTCGTAAATCATTTTAGGTTTTAGACCCCAGTTTTTCCTGCATACGCTTCGACATGTGCATAGGGACTTGGTTGCTCTGCTGGAAATGCGTTCTAGTTGAGGGTTCCATGACATTTTGCTGTCTAGGATGATCCCAAGGTATTTTGATTCCTTGGAAAATGGTATTGTTTCCCCATAGAGATTAGGGGGTATTAGAAGATTTAGTTTTCTTCTTTTTGTAAATGGGACAATAACTGTCTTACGGGGATTGACAGAGAGACCTTCATCTGAGCACCAGCTTTGTACTGAGTTCAGAGCTGTCTGACGTCTTCTTGATATTAGAGTTTCTGATGAGCCTTGTATGACAATTGCTATATCATCTGCAAAGCCCACTGCATACATGCCCTGGGTTGCAAGTGATCTTAGAAGGCTGTCTACAACTATTCACCAGATGAGTGGTGAGAGGACTCCACCTTGTGGGCAGCCTCTTGTTGTTAGTGCTGAAATTTCCACATCTTTGATAATGCTGTGGATAATTCTGCTGATTAGCATGGACATTATCCAATTTTCATTTGTGGAACGTTGTGGTGCCTTAGAGCACGGTCTGTGCACACAAAGGAAGTGTTATTGAAGGCTCCTTCTATGTCGAGAAATGCCACTACGCAAATGCCGATACCTACGACGCGACGGTTAGAAGCTAAAAAGCGTTTTTCATGACAGTGTTCAATTACTCCCAGAAGACTTGGCAATTCCTCGCGAAAGGTGACATCCGTGAAAAACAATTTTCGTTTTGATATTGATGTTTCTGGGATTCGAACATCAATCGCAACCCGTGACAGGCAGACATCCTTACCATTACTCCACAGGTGGTAAATGAGTGACAGGTGCTACTTTTTACCCAAATTACTACGAAAACGGAAACTTCAAAACGACCAACAAGTGGATACTTTCCTCTGAAGTACTGGGTTTCGCTCGGCCCCTCAAACGATACCCATGTTTCGATGACGAATGCAGGCAGGCAAATGCAGCTAAACAAAAAGCACGACAAATGCTGATGCAAAAACGAACAAAGGCTACTTACGACCAGTATAACGAGATTTCCAAGGAAAAAGAAGGGAAGAACACCGAATACTCAAAAAGAAAAAGAAGCAGCATGAGAAGCGCTCGTTTGAGGAAATTGGTGATGCCATGACGGGAATGAGATTCAGAAGTTTTACCAAGGTGAAAATATCCTGCCAGGGTAGCAAGCCCCGAACTCAAGCCTGTAAAGATCACCAGGGAAACATAGTTGTAGAATCATAGTCGCTACTGAGGATCTAGAAAGATCACTTCTGCAGACTGGTTAACGGCGATGAGCACACAAATTCCGCTATCAGGCAGATTGCCCAATTCAGCTTGGACGATGATCAAGACTGCCGTTCTCCCGACCTAGAGGAAGTTAAGCTTGCCATATGCAAACTTCAATCAAATAAGACTGCAGGTGCAGATAGCCTTGATGCCGAACTCTTCAAGGCGTCTGGAGACCAGTTGGAAAGGAGCATGCACCAGCTGATCTGCATGTTATGGTCGGAAGAAAGCATGCCCGATGAATGGAACCTCAGTATCGTATGTCCGATTCTAAAGAAGGGAGACCCTCACAATTGCGCCAATTACAGCGGGATAAGCCTCCTTATCCCATGCACCAGCTGATCTGCATGTTATGGTCGGAAGAAAGCATGTCCGATGAATGGAACCTCAGTATCGTATGTCCGATTCTAAAGAAGGGAGACCCTCACAATTGCGCCAATTACAGCGGGATAAGCCTCCTTAACGTCGCTTACAAGATCTTGTCTGCTGTAATATGTGAACGTCTGAAACCCCACGTCAACAACTTGATAGGTCCTTATCAATGTGGTTTTAGACCAGAGAAGTCCACAATAGACCAAATTTTTACATTACGGCAGATCTTGGAAAAAACCCGAGAACGTAATATCGATTTCAAGGCCGCGTATGAAAGTATCTACAGAGACGAGATGTACAGAACCATATCTAGTTTCTGCAAAACTCGTACGACTATGCAGGATGACTTTGGAGAATTCACGCTGCCCCGTCAAGGTCGGAAAAGAACTCGCCGAGACCTTTGATGTCGAAAAAGGTTTTAGGCAAGGCGACAAACTGTCATGCGATTTCTTCAAAATCATACTTGAACAGATTGTAAGAAACTCAAACGTCAACACCAGAGGAACAATCTTTCAAAAGTCTGTACAATTACTAGGCTTCGCAGACGATATTGACGTAATGGGAAGAAGGAAGTGCGATGTCAAAGGTGCTTTTGCGAGTATTGAAACGGAAGCGGAAAAAATGGGTTTGATGGTTAATGATGGCAAAACGAAGTATATGTTGTCATCAAACAAGGAAACCAAACGTCGACTAATTGGACAAAACGTCACAATAGACAGACATACCTTCGAGATAGTACAGGACTTTGTCTACCTAGGATCCGCTGTAGACACGGAAACCAACATCAGTGCGCAGATCAAACGGAGAATAACTCTTGCCAACCGATGCTTCTTTGGGTTAAGAAGGCAATCGAGAAACAAACCCCTTCCCAGAAAAACCAAGGTAACCAAGTATAAGACTTTGATCATCCCAATCCTGCTTTACGGCGTGGAAGCATGGACCTTATCGAAAACGGATAAGGAAACCCTTGGTCGTTTCGAAAGAAGATACAACAACGAGCTGTACCGCGACATGGGCATAGCCAGAAAAGTACGCATCGCGAGGGTACGATGCTTGGGCCTTGAGCCATCTAAAGCGGATGGACCCAAACGCTCCGGCTCGACGGGTTGTCGAAAGCACATTGCAGGGAATTCGCGGAAGGGGAAGACTTCCACTTAGGTGGCGCAATTAAGGAAGGAGACCCCAATTGACTTACATAGAATGCAAAACTGGAGATAGCTGGCCCGAAATCGAAATTAAAAGCAATATCTAAAAACGTTTTGACACTGTCGTAAAAAATAAAAAAAACAAAGAGAAAAGGGTTCGGGAAGAAGTGTTTGTTTGGGCATTGACACTAGCGTCCGAGCAATAATCACTTCTTGTCAAATGAATACCTGATATTAAAAAGAAATTAGTTTTAAAACTCCTCTCTGAATGCGTTGTTAACGTTTGAAATTTGAACTTCAAAATATTTGTTTTTATTTTTTCGGGCAGGAAATTATAACAGAAAGGTAATTTTTCGCAATATTTTAACTACCCCCACACGGTCTCACTAGCAAGTTGACGAGTGAACAAAAAAAATATGTCAGATTTGTTTGGGTTGAAGGGTTTTAACAGGCTTTCTAGTTGAAGTTTTAAGGCTGTGTCAAATAGATCGCGATCTATCAACAAGGGCAGAGTGTGTAGTTTACCGTTCATGTTTTTTTTTTTTTTATGTTCATAAATTGAGAAAAACTGCGGCGTACCCCACAGGCGGATCACTAGTGTGAAGCGGAAAAGTGGGACAGTTGTGATCGCTTCAAGATCACTACTCGTAACGCCGGAAATGAAAAAGAAGAAGAAGAAGAAGAAGAATAAATTGAGAAAAACTAACTCAAAGCTCCCTCAAAGCAAATGAACGCTGATGCCAAATAGTCCAGGCGCTAGAGGTAGTTGAGTATGCAAAATCCGAGTGCCGAATTTCGCCAACGGATTTAAGTGAAGAAAAGGTCAAAGAATAATAATGTGAATCTTGCCGGTCGATTTTTTGGTCCATATTTTTTTAACCCCTCTGAGCCATTCCATATGAAAACGGTCAATCCGAAATGTTGCTATACCTCCGATTTTGCTCAAATTTTGTAGGAATGTTCCTTTGCTATCGAAAAACCAAATAGTCAAAGGATTTTTTTTTTGTAATTTTCTTCTCCCCTCCAGCCTTACACAAAGAACCGAACAAAGTGATTTTATGGGCTTCAGACTTTGCACTCTAAAATTGTCTGTATTCAAGCGATTAGGACGATTAAGGTGTCATTTAAAAGCTGATAAAATATTCTTTTCAAATCAATCAAAATGTTTAAGATATTTGAGTTGCTTTAGAAACCATATCCTTTTGAAATCAACACATTTTATATACATTTTTGCCATTTTTGAGGCAGTCCTGTGCCTAAAATATCAATAGTAAGTCCCTAAAAATTTACCTGATTAGACCTTACAATAAGTGCAAAATAAAAAATCCAAAGTTGATTAAAAACAATTTTTTTTATGTACTTTACATTCCTTTCAAATTTTGAGTTTTTGAAAAAAGCCAATCTTTGGGCACATTTTTGGGAATGTTGACTACCAGATATCAAAACAAAAGTAGGCAGGATTTAAAGGTCTATTCTTCAACTTTAAATCCTGAAAATTTCATTTTGTTATTCGCATGCACACTGAAGTTACAGCCGATTAAAAACAAGCTTATTGCAAGCTATGAAAAAAGCCAATTTTTGTGCCCTATTTTGGGGATGTTGACTTCCAGATATCAAAAATTTAAAGGTCTATTCTTATACTTTAAGTCCTTAAAATTTCATTTAGTTATTCGCATGCACACTGAAGTAACAGCCGATTAAAAACAAGCTTACAAAAAAATTTTTTTTAATTTTGGATAAGATCGATATTAAAAAAAGTCTTTAAAAATAAGAATTGTGTTCTATTAAAAAAATAAGCTTGTTTTTAATCGGCTGTTACTTCAGTGTGCATGCGAATAACTAAATGAAATTTTCAGGATTTAAAGTTGAAGAATAGACCTTTAAATCCTGCCTACTTTTGTTTTGATATCTGGTAGTCAACATTCCCAAAAATGTGCCCAAAGATTGGCTTTTTTCAAAAACTCAAAATTTGAAAGGAATGTAAAGTACATAAAAAAAATTGTTTTTAATCAACTTTGGATTTTTTATTTTGCATCAGGTAAATTTTTAGGGACTTACTATTGATATTTTAGGCACAGGACTGCTTCAAAAATGGCAAAAATGTATATAAAATGTGTTGATTTCAAAAGAATATGGTTTCTAAAGCAACTCAAATATCTTAAACATTTTGATTGATTTGAAAAGAATATTTTATCAGCTTTTAAATGACACCTTAATCGTCCTAATCGCTTGAATACAGACAATTTTAGAGTGCAAAGTCTGAAGCCCATAAAATCACTATGTTCGGTTCTTTGTGTAAGGCTGGAGGGGAGAAGAAAATTACAAAAAAAAAATCCTTTGACTATTTGGTTTTTCGATAGCAAAGGAACATTCCTACAAAATTTGAGCAAAATCGGAGGTATAGCAACATTTCGGATTGACCGTTTTCATATGGAATGGCTCAGAGGGGATAAAAAAAATATGGACCAAAAAATCGACCGGCAAGATTCACATTATTATTCTTTGACCTTTTCTTCACTTAAATCCGTTGGCGAAATTCGGCACTCGGATTTTGCATACTCAACTACCTCTAGCGCCCGGTCTAAAAGACTTATTGCGTCTTAACTAATTTCCTTAAATACGAAACTGTCCCAAAAAAATCTATTACTTCTTCTTCAATAATTTCAGATGTTTGCAGATGTGCAAATGTAAAAGTGATATCATATTTTCATGTTTTGTTTTTACATTTCATAGCCTTTCATACTACGTCGACCCTGAAAAGAATTATCAGATTTTGTGTGTAAAATTGTGCCAAAAAAAGGGTTTATGGTCTTTCCGTGTTTGATGTTCAACCAAAAACACTTCTGATAAGAGCTATTGTCTCTCATATTTACACGACATGAATTTATGATAATAAAACCAATGCTCGTTACTGAAGTGTCTACTTTAAATTTTGCAAATTTTTGTTTAAGCTAAAAATATTTACAATACGAGAACCTGTTCTTAAGATAACCCAGAGTAACAGAAGCAAATGTGATGAGTAAAACAACTCAAAAACATGATAAGCTGCACTTGAGTAAACAGCATAACGATAAGTAGCACGCGAAACGACTAATTATCATTATTTTTTTGTAAGTTTGCCTAAACTTATTAGAAAAACTTCAAAAATTCTTATGGTCGCTCTGTAGCCAGGCGGTGCTGCGTGCCTGGTTGAATTTTAAGAAAGCAAAAAACAAAAGTGTTTTTTAACAAAATAAAGTTCTGATTTTTTTTTTTTCTGATGTTGTTTCAGTTGACGTTGCTTTTTTTTATAATTTTAAAGTTGTGTTTTACCTAATTTCAAACGGCGGATCGAGAAAGCGCTTTTCATGGCAATGAATTTGCTATCGGAGTATTTGCCAATTACTCGCGAAAGGTGATACCCGGAAATGGTCTCTCAACATTACTCTAATTACCCATAGTGAATTTGCGCGAACAGAAAGTTCCCTAATTTACGCTTGATAAGAGAAGTGCGAAATGAAATCCAGTTAAGATGCATATGAAAATTTTTCAAAAGAAAGGTAATAACCTTTTGTAACAAGACAAAGATCGATGATTTATGTCGTCATCAAAAGTTGCTTTACTATTCATCATAGATCCCAGATATGTATTTTAACTTTTCACACAGAAGCACTTCCACATTCAAATAAATGTCCGAACTAGGCAAGTTAGGATTAGGAAAAGAACAACACAAGTCATATGTCTTTTTGGTACCCGTAGCATGACAATTAGCATGTGTGACGGTTAACCCAGAGGTTCATGGTTCGAATCCCAAAAGAGGCAAAAATGGTTTTCCACGGGCATCGCCTTTCGCAAAGAATTGGTGGTCATGAAAGGGCTTTCTCGGAACCGGCAGAAAATTGTAGGTCCCTTCCATTCCCTCACAAAGGCAGTGGTTGTGAGAAATGTGCTAGGTACCGATTCTCCTCGCTCTGTTGGGCCACTATTTTTATTTAATTTGTTTATTTTCCTCTCAAACACCTTCACATACGTCAAGTACTTTGTATCAGAGATATGATGATTAGTTGGTGCTCTGTAATTTATCTTCGTAAAGGTTTGTAAAAAAGAACGAAGGTCGCAACACAATTCTTCGGTGTACACCTACTGTGCCTGGAAATTCTTCTGTGTCTCCAGCTGGACCTCTTTTCCTGTCACTGCTCCTTAATGCATGTCCTTGATTATCTCTACATAGGCCCCTGGACATCCTCGCTGTCGGAGGGCTGCTCAAATAATATCTGGTGGTTGTCGACCGAATGCTTTTTCGAAGTCAACCAAACCAACATACAAGTCGTTAAAGGAATCACAAAATTTTTCAGTTGGGATCCTTATACTTTGGATTGCATCAGTTGCTGACTTTCTCGCGACAAACCTGCATTGGTAATCGCATAGCTTTATTATTTTTCACATACCTCTACACAATACCCGTTCGAGCACTTTGAATGGACATCAGCTTGATCGAACAGGTATCATCGCAACTAGGGGCATCTCCCTTCCTTTTGTAGATTAGTAGAAGGTACCTTTTCTTCAATTGCTTAAAGCAGGCACCTCCTTTTAGCTTAGAGATAACAATCTCGAGCCACCTACGCCCAATGTCTCCCATATTGTACCAAAACTAGAACGTTTGCTTTTTTTGGAAAGTTCTTGATTTTTCACAACTTCCTATGACTGTGGTGTCGGGTATCCGTAAATTTAGGTTCAGCTTTTGAAAAGTGCTCACAAAAAGATTGTTCGTTCAGAAGGCCACTTATGTCGTCATCCAGAAGAAGTATTGATTTGTATCAGCAGCCGAAGCGGAAACTCTCGATACATCACCTCTGAACTCTTTGCTTTGAATTGAGTAGTGCACTTCCTCTTCGCTTCATTCTCGCAGCTCCTGTATTCCTTTTCAAGACAAGCCTTTTCTTCTCTAGGTTTACTTTGACCATTCTTTGGAAGCCGCTTTCTTCTTACCGATAATTGTTATGGCTTTATTATTCCACCACCACATTTAGTTGTCTTGCTGGATCCCTTGGATATCCCTGGCAATGATTTGGCTTTCTTTAGGCAAGTTTGTTGCAGGAAATCCCACATACTTTGTGCTTCCTGCATTCTGAATTGTGTTGATTGGTGTTTACAGACGTCTCCGAGCATTCAAATAGCTTTTACCACTTCCAAATTATATCACTTGATTCTCCCAGTAACCGTTGTTTCTTTAGTTGCCTTCACCTCCACAAAAAATGCTGTTATCAAAAGACAGTGTTGCTGGGCGACAGCTTATATCAAGTAAGCATGGCAGTCTTTGAACCTAGGCCTGGGTAGATTTGGCTGCCAATGGCTTCGTTTTCACCACCACTGTAAGTGACAAGGTGTTGGTCCTGTTTAGTGAACTTGGTGTTCAACACGATAAGTCTGTGAGACTTGCACATACTAAGGATATTTCCACCAGGACAGTTCCTGGGTGTAAGTAGCGTACCCCGAACTTTCATGGTAGTCGTCGAATTCGCCGTTTGTCTTCCAAACATATTCGTTTAAATCTTCGCAAACAAACTGAAACTTTTCTTTTCCCACATGGTCACATATTCATTGACATTATTTCATATCATCTCTTCAATCAATAAACTTCGAAATGAACAACGCACTGCCAAGTAGTCCTTTCGGGAGGATGATACGGATTCCGTTTTACCTTGGACCTTTCTATAGTGGAACAACTTGTAGGGTTTTATCCTTACCTAAAAAAGGGCCCTGTTTCATATATTCCGCTATTTTGTTTCTTCGACACACAAAATGTCTGTTCGCCTTTTTTTTTAACTGGAAGAGATAATGAGAAATCTCTTCCAGTTCTAAATTTGGGACCAGTTTCCTGTGTCCCGCCATTCAACATCTAGGCCACACGAGATGTCTACTCTCGTCCTTCTCATAAACTCTTCCATTTAAAAATTTCGATTACATTTGGATGGGCTTACAAAAGAGAGTGTAAAATGGGCTTTTTTAAGAAACGAAGTCGACTACACATACTCGTAATTCTCATAAAATAGAAATTTTGAAGATTAAGTCGATATCATATCGAAAATCAAGTGAAGTTCTAAAGAACTCTGTAGTACATTATGAACCTATGTTTATGTGTATACAGTTTTCCAAGTTT
This sequence comes from Melanostoma mellinum, assembly GCA_914767635.1. Lineage (NCBI taxonomy): Eukaryota > Metazoa > Arthropoda > Insecta > Diptera > Syrphidae > Melanostoma > Melanostoma mellinum. The sequence continues at coordinate 50,990,464 of OU612060.1, read as the reverse complement.
ACTCTCGAGACAGGTCGCACTTTCGATCTGTCTCGAGGTTTGGTTTACTTAACCAAAAGTCACCGAAAACTGAACGAAAGTTAGTGAATGCCTATTGCCAATTGCACACTGCACACTGCAGTCGCTTACTAACGTAGGCCGCCTACGGTATAGTGCGCCTTTTCAAAAAATAAATTAATAAAATGCATAAAAATGCTTACTTTGTCCAAATTCATTGTGCAAACAACTGACCCTTCGTAGTCCATTGGAACAGTTATCATGTATCGACATGAAGTTCCCGATGGATATCTATTACCATAGTAGGGTGAGTTCACAGTCAATTTCTGATTCTCTCCGATGTTATAAGACATGTCACATCCTTCGTAAAGAGCTTCTGAATAAATCACTGACTGCAGCAACAGTAAAATACCTCAGGAAAAAAAAGAATCACAAAAATACACCGTCACAATTTGAACTAAAATTAAAACAAGAATTTAAAATTTTCGCACCAACCTAAGGAGTACCACATCTTTGCTCTAACACTGACAACTTGCAAATGAGATCTACTTGGAATTGTTAGGAGCGTTTTATTTGATTAATTGGCCATAAGTCTATTTTTTAGTCTAAGAATATTTCAAAACAAATATTTACACTGACACACACACACATGTGACTTAACAAAGTGTTCATCAGTATATAGTTGATAAAATGCGAGTAATTTCGTCAAGATGCTGCTGTTATCAGTCGCCGCTCGAGGCAAGTTTTGTTTTATGCCAGGTTAATAAGCTTGGTCTTGACAATAAAAGAATTAAGAACCCGCTATAATCGGAAATAGTTGAAGTTCCTTGTGTGAGTTCAAATCAATGATAACATTGAAATGTTCTTAAATGTCTTACGGATTAGCACACCTCAGTGCTCTGTATCTTATCTAAACTTATTTCTACGTGCATAGACTGAGCGGAAGCTAAGATATTTTGTTTTTGTTTTTTTTTTAATGAGATAATTTTAAATAAGAGTTTACACAAGTGTCAAGAGAAAGGAACTCATTTAATATTGTTGCTTGTGGCGAATTACGGTAATTGCTTTTGGCAACAACTTGTTGTTGAAAAAGATATGTGTGTGACAGACTGTCTAAATTTTTATCAAAGCTTTGAATAAACATTAAGAAAGAAAGTGAATTTGTGGCTTGAATTACCATGTCTTCCTTTAATTCTGGAAAAGTTTGGAAAGGCTTAAGTCAAAGTACTAGACAGATATGAGTCACGAAGCCCAAGTAACGCCGTTGAATTGCGCTGTTGTCATATCATAAGACGATTGTACATCAACGTCATTCCCACCATTAAGCGATCGATGTCTGTCCTCAAAAGGGATTTTAGGTACATGATCATAAACGAAAGACTTGAGAAGCTCCAATACAACGATATTCACCACTACCTCATCATAAACGGCGGATTTTTGAAGGTAAAAATTTCGTGCATAGCGGGGACTATATGATATGAACCAAGTCGTTACGTAATCAATTTTTTTATTGAAGGTACTTTACGTCGTATAGTTGAGAGCGAACAACATCAAACATATCTTTAGCGTAGATCTTTTCATTAATATTGTTGGAGCGAGCCTGACGAGGTTTAGAGCCTATTTTTGGTTAATGCAGAGCATTGCCAGCGAGGCGGATGTTGCAGCTAAATTGTTTATTTATTTTATTTATTGAAATAAATTATAAAATTAATTTATAAATTTATTTTATTTTCAAGGCATCAATGTAGCCAGACCATATGATACCTACCGTTTTTTAGTTTGACAAGAATTAAGCAAAAATTTAAGAATCATGTTAGTTTTGTACATATTGAAAGAAGGTAAAAAGTAAAATAAAAATTATGATGAGCAAATGAAATTGAGTTAAATCTCTTCAAACTTCTGGTGGGCGGAGATAGCAGCTGCGACGCGACGGATGGAGTTGACATCAAATGGATTCAGGATGTTGGCAAAAGTGTCAGGTATATTATCTGCGAATGTATTTATTTGGCGAGAAACAGGACACTCCACGAAAATATGCCAAATTGTAAGAGCTATCCCGCAATTTGAGCATTGCTCTGGGGCTTCGCGAGTGTAATAGTGTTTGCTTGTAAACAAAAAGTTTTTCCTACTCTCACTTGTAATATTTTTATGCATACTACTCTACTAAATGATTGGTTGTACCGGATACGGGTATTCACGGGCTGAAGCTTTCGAAGAAATGTTTCTGCTGTTTTCTATTTTTCTATGACTTCATTCTTTTCAATATGAATAAAAACTCTTTTCGAAAGTTGATGTAATTTCGGATACTATAAGATAAGTGGATATCGAATAGTGTTTTTTGCTGCCGAGTCAGCGGCTTCATTACCTTTAATGCCACAGTGTCCGGGTATCCAAGCTATTATGATATTTCTGAGGTAGAACAAGCAGTTTCTTAAAATACCAAGCGATGGACATTTATTTGTGGCATTTCTTAAGCCACCTCGAGTATGCCGAGGTTGTCTGTTAGAATGAATTAACGTTCAGAGCTTTGTATGGCGACAGATATGGGTTTGTAAATTGCAGTCAGAGTTTATAAAGTGAGTATCAGGCTTAAAACCATCCAGCCAGAGTTTGTATTGAACGGTCGGAAAGGTAGTTTCTAATCCACCGAAGAAGAGACTCGTCGATACCAAAAGCTCGCATTTTCGGTAATACACCTTGATGCCAAACTATATCAAACGCTTTAGAAATATAAAACGCAATAATCTTGCTTTCTCCAAAACAGAGTACCTAAAGATTGGTTCCACTTTTCAATGAAATATGCCATCAACTCACCGGTGGACACATGAAAGCCATACTGCCTGTCATTACCAAGCATTCATTCTTCAACATATTTTATCAGTAGACAGTTTATTAGCCATTGCATGACCTTGGAAAGAAGGGTTGTTGGTGAAAATGGACGGTAGTTGGAAGGGGAGGAAAATTCGCAGCTTTTAGGGACGATCTAGACAAATGCAGTTTTCCATCTACTCGAGAAAAGCCCAGAAGAATAAGATAAATAAAAAAGCTTACGCAGTGGTTTTGCCAGCGTTTTATTTCATTTCATTTATTAAGCATTTAGATTACCATGATACTTCAAGGTTGATATCATTAATAAGCATCGAAAATAAGTTACAGACTTATTTTTTGAAATATAAATTAATTTAGTATATAAATAATATAATTAAATTTAATAACATTGAAAAGTATAGCAAAAGAAAAGTATAGAGAAATAATGGTTACAAAGATAGGCAATATAAAAAGCAAATTTGATTGATTTCTTCAAATATGTTGTGAAATATGTAAAAAAAAAGTTTATTAATAAAAACGGTTGATGAGTTTAGTCTTTGCAGTTGATGTGAAAGATTATTCCACAACTATCCCTGACAAAGTAAGATCGTTGTCCCACCGTATATGTGAACCGAGGAATATTAAGTGTAAGTCCTTTTGGTAATCGAGCAAACATAAGATGGTCAAATAAATACTGTGGACAATTATTATCTATAATGTTGTGGAGTTTGATCATGATTTTGTCATAATATTCATCGAGACTCATTCCTAACACCAATCTTTTTTAGTGAGATACGCTGACATATATTGGTATATTATTATAAATGTATCGTAAGCAATCATCAAAAGCAACATTTATCTAAAACTTACATCCAGCATCTAAGCATGGATACAAATTGCAATTGTATAGGGAAAATGAAAGAAGTAGGCTTTTGACAAGACGCATTTTTGTGTTTAGGAAGAGCATGTGTGAAGAGGCTCTTAGATTTCGAAGTCCAGCGTAAACTTTTTTGATGGTGTCAGAAGTAGCATCACAACAACTCATCTTCTAGTTTATTTTGAACCCTAAGTATTTAACACAGTCCACGTAAGGTATTGTGGTACCCGTGGTGTGATGGATAGCATGTCCGCCTGTTAATCCAGAGGTCCGAGTTCGAATACCAACATAGTCAAAAATGTTTTTTCCACGGGTATTGCCTTTCGCGAGGAACTTGCAAGTTCACCGTTAGTATTCATTGCCATGAAAAGCGCTTTCTCGATTAGCAGTTCGGAACCGGCAGAAAATTGTAGGCCCCTTCCATTCCCTCACAAGGCATTGTTGTGAGAAATGCGCTAGACCCAGGGGCTCCTCGCTCTGTTGCGCCACCCTATTTATATTTATTTACGTAAGGTATTGTTACATCGTTTACAACAAGGGGAGGACACGATTCCCAGAGATTTAGCAGGGTTTAAATATAGTTGGTTTTCATCAGACCACCTTTTAATATTTAACAAATCTACATTTACTCTCATCGCACAATCTTCAATCAATCCTATGTTTTTATCAAAATGAATAATGGCATCATCCGCATAAAGATGCACACAACAATTTTCAAGAATATCTGGACGATAATTAATAAATATTGAAAATATAAGTGGTCCTAACACAGATCCTTGAGGTACACCTTTATTGATCAAATATGGCGTAGAACTGCCAAGTTTTGTGTGCACTGTCTGATAACGGTTGCTTAGGTACCGATGAATAAGCTTAATAGAAGAGTCAGAAAACTGAAATTGTTTTTTTAATTTATGAAAAAGAATGGAGTGATTAATGGAATCAAAGGCTTTAGAGTCTAACAGTGCCATTATACAAATTTCATCCTGATCTAAAACTCTTCTTATATCGGTTGTTACTTTCAATACTGCTGATTCACAACTATTCTTTCTCCGAAGCCCAGATTGCTACTTAGAGAGCAAATTGGAAGTGTCTAGGTGCTCTTGATTCTGCTGAGCCAATATTTTTTCGAAGACTTTTGATAATTAGGGCAATATACTTATGGGTCGAAAGTCTGCACTGTTGGTTGGATTAGGCTTTTTTGTGATGGGTTCAATTTTTGCAAACTTCCAGGCTTCCGGGAAACGACAACTGTATATGCAGTAATTGAAAAGGTGGACAAAACATGAAATCAGAAACGGAAGGATTAGTTTATTGAATTTTGGTGACATATCGTATATACCAGTTGCGTTTGATTTAACTGAACGAATCGCTCATTCAACATTAATGTTGGTTACGCATCTGAATGAAAGTCCAGAACCAATAAAGTTAGGGCCCCGTAAGTCCAATGGGGACGAGTTAGTGAAGCTGGAAACAAAACTGCAGCCATTTCCGAGGGTCCAAAGGAACAATCAGAGTTTTCATTTAAAACCACTCCTACATTTTTTAAATTTTTCAATAAAACTTTTGGATTCAGTTCGGATCAAGAAGTCTCAAGAAATAAGAACGTTTAACTGAATGAATAGTGCAGTAACATTATTACGAGCATGTACGAACTGAGATTCGTTGAAATCTTTAGGTGTTCTTTTAAACCTCCTGAAGAAACGTTCCTTTTCCGGGTATACTATCTGGCCCAGTGGGTTTGAGTATATTGAGATCTTTGAGGACTCTCGCAGCCGCAACGAGTAATTGAAGACGAGCGTTGGGACCGATGTCGTGGTGGAGTTCTTAACAAAAGACCAAAAGTTTTTGCTTTCTTTTGGACACAACAGTATTTTTTTCATTACTTTTTGGTCATGCAAAAACTTAGCCTTTTGTAATTGAGCATTACACATATTTCTGGTCCGTTTGAACAAATTTCGGTTTTCTGCAGTAGGGTTGTCTTCAAATATTCGAAAATTTCTTTCTCTATTTCTAATCGCGCCTCTTTGCAGCTTGAATCAAACCACGAATTCTCTTTGGGGGATGATACTTTTTGTTCTGTGAGGAACAACATTTCTCTTGCCGGTAAGAATTACGTTAGATATCATATCAGCTGATACGTCAACGTTTCTGTCGGGAAAGCACAATGACCAATTAAAATTTCGAAAGAAATCAATCAAGTCGTTCCAATTGGCTTTCTCATATGTCCACACAGTTCTTTTAAGAACTCTTTTTTTACCGTGACAGAAAACGAAAAATCTACCGATATGACACAATGGTCCGATTTGCCTAGAGGAGACGATACTATAACCCTGTATTTTTCGGGATGAGACGTGAGAAATAGGTCAAGAGTGTTGGCCGCATGGCCTTCAATATCTGGAACCTGAGTGGGCTCATCAACAAGTTGAGTTAAATGATAAAACTCAGCGAAGATCTCAACGTATATTCATTCGGGTGTTGTCTGGCCATTCATAATGGGCCCTTGCGGCCTAAATGTGTCAGGCAATGTACTCATTGTCTGACAGCCACTTCCACCTGTCTGGCCATCGTCAAAAACACGAACGAAATTCAGGCGCAAAAGAAGACGACCCCCTTAAAAAACAAAAACATTATAGTGCAAGGAAACTTTGTTGATTTTTACTTATTTCTTTAGAAAATTAAGTCAGTTTCTCATAACATTGCCGGAGTAAAACGAAGTAACATAGGTCATATATACATACATATAGGACAAGAAAAGAAAAATCGTATGTGAGGGGGTCACATACGATTTTTTTCTTGTTCTGACCCAGCCTATCCGTACTAAGCTTTTGTCGCATCCTATGCAAAATATCTTGTATACAAGCCTTCCCTTTAAAGGGTGCCCTGTTTTCGCCAAATTTTAATTGAATGTGACACTCTCGCAATATTTACTAGAACCATCAATTATTAAGTATTTTAAAAATTAATTGATGGTTTTTTTTTCATCAAAGCAGGTATAATTAAAAAAATCTTATATAAATCAATTATTTTACTTTTAATGTTCTTATTAACAAACTAATTACTGAGCTGTCGTAACAAAATGCTTAACTGATAGAATATATGAACTGTGTTTTTATAACAAAAATGATTTGCCTTACACCATATACCCTACGTCACGAAATAGTAATAAACTCTCAACTACGGCCGTATATGGTTTCAGTTTTAGTTAGTTGTGTTCCAGTTCCAGAGATGTGCTAGACATTTCAAATTGTATCCCGGATTCAAACTAAGTGAAGATGTATTTGAATAGCCATTTTGGTAGGTTAAGTGAAAAACAAAAACAAGGAGTAAAATTAAAAATAGATTGATGGCAAAATCCACTTGGTTGATTTCAGTTACAATTTTAGTGTTGCAGATTGTTGATTTTTCAAATGCGCTTTTCGAAGGCTGTGACGATACGTACGAGACTACACCAATCAGACAGACTTTGCTATATTCACCATACTACCCCGATAAGTATCCTGCGGGAACGTCATGTTTGTATACTTTTGTAGCTCCGATGGACTATGAAATTGTCGCCAATTGTAGCATTGACATACCCAAGGTAAGTTTTAGAAACGACTTAGTTAGGCTTTAACTTAATAAATTTTAATATGAATATAACGAGTGGTCCCCGTGGCATGATGGTTAGCATGTCTGACTGTAAACTGGAAGGTTCGTAGATCGAATTAAAATAGAAGCAAGAATATTTTTCCACGGACATGGCCCTTCGTGAGGAATTTACAAGTTTTCCGTTAGTAGATTCATTGCCACGAAAAACGCTTTCTCAACTAGGCGTCCGGAATCGGCAGAAAATTGTAGGTCCCCTCCATTCCTTCAGAAAAGCAATGGTTGTGAGAAATGCGCTAGGCCCCGGGGCTTCTCGCTGTGTTGCGCCACCCTATTTGTTTAGTTTATTTATTAATATCGGGTTTTTCAATAAGAGCGCTACAAAAGTTTTTTTTAAATAAAACAAAAACGGTTTTGGATATCAATGAAATTCTTTATTCCTGTGAAAGAACGTTCGATGCCATTTTGTATGAAACTCGATTTCTTTTGCATGGCCACCACGGGCACGCTTGCAGAAATCCAGACGCGGAACCCAATTTTCGACGGTTTTCAAGTATAAATCGCCCGATACTGCTGCAATTTTACGTTCGATATTCGTACGAAGTTCATCAATCGTCGCTGGCTTGTTGGCATAGACCATAGACTTGACGTAGAGACACAGGAAATAGTCTAACGGCGTCAGATCGCACGACCGAGATGGCCAAGCGACTGGACCATTTCGTAAGTTAACACGTTCTCCAATATATTGATTGTGACTTTCGCAGTGTGGCTTGTGGCGCTCGCCGTCCTGTCCTCCAAGTCTATATCATCCAATTGGGGCCAAAAATACTCGGTTATCATTGAACGTTAGCGATCCCTATTCACAGTAACGTGCCGGTCATGATCATGACGGTAGAAGTAGATCATGACGCCGCCGCCGGCCCATAAACCACACCAAACCGTAACTTTTCGGGATGCAATGATGACTCATGGAGTACGTGTGGATTGCTGCCTGCCCAATACCGCATGTTTTGATTATTGACGCAGCCATTCAGCTAGAAATAAGCCTCTTCTCTGCAGATGGTTTTGATTTGACTTCTTTGTCTCGCTGGCACGGCAACATTTTGTACTGTGCCTGAAGATTCAAATTTTCCTCTAGATGCGCAATTGTTGATCTGTTAGGACGATTGTGACGACCATAAATTGGAAGTAGCGTTCTTAACGTTGAGGCCACTGACTCCGAATTTCGGTAGCAAATTGTAATAATTTCCACTCGTTGTTGGCTAGTTTATCTTTCCATCATGAAATGAAATCTCAAACCTTACTGAAGAGAAATAGTACAGTCATTTGGTAGTTTTGCCTGGAAAGTTTTCCGGGAGTTTTGAAAATTGGCAATTTTATAGATTTTGATGTGCTCTATCTGAATTTCAACTTTGCCACCTCGTACTATTGCCGCTCGTGCCGCCATATTGGAAAAATGGCGCCCAAAATTGGATTTTAGGGAATATCTCCCTCCCGACTCAGTTTGCGATAAAAACATTTATGAACAAAATAAAACTAGAGAAAATTTCCTACAATTTATGTGTTTACATTTTTTTTCATAAAGTCAATACTTTTGGCACACGAGCGCCACAAGTGCACTCCAACACGTGTTTTGCAAAAAAAAACTCATTTCCACACCACCTTGAGTAAGAGGAAGCGGCGTGTTTTATCGTGGTATCCCCAATACCCCAATAGGCCTAATCCACATGCAATTTAATTTCCAAAATCATTTTAATTTAAAAACTACGAAGCATTTGCCGCTGGAGCTCAATAGAAATATTTAGTCTGAGCCATCAGTACAAGTTTATCGTTTCACAGAGTCATTTACAATTATCAATTAGAGTCAATTACAATTATCGCAATTTATTTTGACAACGCGAATTTCAACACACAGACGTTAGATGGTCACAATACTCTTCATGCTAAAAAAGTTGTAGGTAGTTTTGGTACCATTGCATTTAAATCATTTACGAAGAGAAATGATGCGAGCTTGAAAACAATAAAGATTCAAAACCTCACTAGCATTCGTGCGGTTTCGACAGTGATTACTCCACTGTTATCTCAGTAGCGCACAAAAAAGCAATGATTTTTGAATGAGAATGTTAGGCGCGTAGATCGCAGTTGTGGTTGAGGAGTCGTGACGACGCTCTTTTTACGCACAGACGCAACGATTAACTTGTCATTATTATATCGTTTCCGACATGCATCGTGAACCACTATCAAACTCAGTCCCACCAAAATTCGATTCTTGTCGTCCATTCTTTTAGTACTCGGCTTACGAAAAGTCTCCAATACTTTTTCTTTTACTTCTATCACTTCCCTTTCTTGCAATGGATTATTACAAACAAAACAGTTTATTTCATTGGAAGCCATGGCTGTATAATTGTAAATGACTCTGTGAAACGATAACGATAAAAAAACGCGCCACTTCCTCTAACTCAAGGTGGTGTGGAAATGAGTTTTTTTGGCAATAACGCATGTTGGAGTGCACTTTGTGGCGCTCGTGCGCCAAAACTATTGACTTTATGAAAAAAAATGTTATCACATAAATTGTAGGAAATTTTCTCTTGTTTTATTGTGTTCATAAATGTTTTTATCGGAAACTGAGTCGGGAGGGAGATATTCCCTAAAATCCAATTTTGGGCGCCATTTTTCCAATATGGCGGCGCGAGCGGCAAAAGTACGAGGTGGCAAAGTTGAAATTTGGATAGAGCACAACAAAATCTTTAAAATTGCCAATTTTCAAAACTCCCGGAAAACTTTCCAGGTAACCGGTATTTTTCCTACCAAATGACTGTACTAAAATGTCTTTTGTCTAATAAAAAGGATTGTTTACTTTGATAAATTAAATCATAACATGAAGTTTTTGATTTTTTCAAAATATTTGGATTTGGGTATGTAATTTTTAGTTTTTCAATGAACTGCGAAATGTAGGATAGGGAAAAAGCTTTTCTGATAAAAATTTTTTTCTGCTTGTAAATAAATAACTCGCACTAAGCTTAGAATAAGTAATGTTCTGCAATAGAAGATGGCGGAGTTCCTACCATTTTTTATAATTATAGCGCACTTAAAAGGGATTGTGACTACTAACTACCCTTATAATAGAACACAGCTCAAGTGTTAGGAAACAAGGAGAGGATAAGAAAGGAGATACCGTTGCACAATATAATTGAATTTCTGTACATTATATTGCGTGGGGAAAATTGAGTTGGGTAAGACATTCCACATAAATCTCTATTCTTAACTGTACGACCCTCGATTTGGGGCTGAAGGGAGAACTGATGTGCATTCCTTGCGAGGCGGGTTTCGCGGCTAAATTGTTTCAGGGGAGGAATGCAACCGGCTTATTTTACTATAACACTTCTTTATTCGATTATTGATGTCGTGATCACAATCTTCTTTAATATTGATCATAGATCCCATGTATTTAAGCTCTTCACACACTGGGGATGCAGATTTCCATTAAAATAAATGAATTTTAATAAAGAGTAGAGGACTCAGGACGCTTCCTTGGTGTACACCAACTGTGACTTCGAATACTTTGATGATACCGCTCTCTTTCCCAATCATCCGAACTTAGGTCGGTCTTTAGAACTCCTCTTTGTCTAAGTGCCACCCACCCATGTAAGATGCCTCGTGGTTGTCGATCGAATGCTTTAGCCGAAGTCACATAGCACAGGATGTATTTCCATTAGGATTACTATAATTTCAATTGATTTGACATGGCCGCATTGATTACCATATCAGATAGCATTATCAATGTAAAAGAGGCTTAACGTTCTTTAAACTGTAAGACATCAACGGTAGTTACTGCAACATCGTGTATCTCTCTTTTCTTTGTACAATGGTAGAAGGTAGCTTTTCCTAAATTGCTTTGGATGACCATCACCACCTCTATAAGCTTGATATTCTCATGAGCCATTCAAGACAAGACCGATGTTCCTCACCTCAAAACTTATATATGGTACCTCAACTTCTATTTATTTATTTTACTTATTTCATTGAGTTAAAAAAAGGAAATCATAATACTGTTGCCACCTATGTAGAACTTTGTCATCATCCACAAGTAACTGTGTTACAGCATCGATAATAAACTTTGACGAACAAATCTTCGGAACATATCTCCTTCCCTGAGCGGCTACATTGAAGATTGTTGTACCATATATGTGAAGACAATATGTGGAGAAGAAGATTGAAAGGGAACTGTATGAGCTGATCCGCGATATTGGGACATAGCTAGCAGAGTTCCTACGATGGGCTGGACATGAAGACAACGCTCTGGCTTGACGGGTTTTTGAAATCACATTGCAGATAAATCGGGGAAGGCGGAAGGGAAGAACTCGTCTTAAGTGGTGAAATTAAGAGAAAAAGTACCTCACCTGACTTAGAAATCTCAATTAGTTGTTTTGTGTTATTTCTCAATTAATTAATTTGCATGAGCAGCCGTGGCAGACATTTTTTCCAGCACACGATGTATGTCAGCCTGCAAGACAAAACCTCCGATAACGGATTCAGGCTGATCGATTTCGTTCTGGTAGCTACTCGTAGTACGCGGTTCCAGCACCTCAATTTCGACAAAAAATTTCAAGTATAGAGGATGTCCGAACATTCCGAGGGGCCAACAATGACTCGGACCACTACCTTGTTGTAGCCAGGTACGGCTGCGGATATCCCGATCTAAGCCAAAACAAGGAAATACTGTGAGAAAATTCGACGTTGGACGACTACAGTCGCAAGAGATCGCCAAGTCCTTTTCCGCTCTAGAGTCTTACAACCTCTTAAGGAGTCCTATGCCGCCAGCATCAAGTGTAGAGAACCAGTGGCAGCACTGCCAATCAGCCATCAGAGATGCCGCGTCTGAAGTGCTGGGTTTCACACGGCCACCACAACAAAATCTCTAGTTTGACGACGAATGCCGACAAGCACATGCAGCTAAACAAGAAGGATACAAAGCGGCAGTGCACAAAAAGACTAGAACTGCTCACGAGCTCTACAAGTAGAAGAAGAGAGACGAGCACCGTCTTCTTAGGCGGAAAAAGAGAGGCGATCGAGAAGACAGAAAGGTGCCACAGCAGGAAGAGGTTCGGAAGTCTTACCAAAAGGTAAAAGCAACAGCCTAGGGATATAAGCTCCGAGCCGAAGCCTGCAAAGACGAACCAGCTCATTTGTAAAATATGGAAAGCATGCCCGATGAATGCAACCTCAGCATTGTTTCCCCGGTCCTCCGAACTGCGCCAACTACAGATGTATCAATCTTCTTAATATCGCATACAAGATCCTCTCTGCCGTATTGTGTGAGCGTCTGAAGCTTTTCGTCAACAACCTGATAGGTCCTTATCAGTGCGGCTTTAACCAGGAAAGTTCACCATAGACCAAATCTTCACACTACGGCAGATCTTGGAAAAAACCCAGGAGCTTCAAATCGATACCTACCACCTTTTTATCAATTTTAAGGCCGCGTAAGACAGCATCTATAGAGAGGAGTTATATAGAGCCATGTCTAGTTTTGGTATCCCTACCAAACTTGTCCTATTATGTAGGTGTAGGACGCTCCGGCTCAGAAGGTTTTTGACTCCAATTACGAGGGATGGCACAGTAGAGGAAGACCGCGACTAAGGTGGTGCACGCTAGTAGGAGATGACCTCAACCAACTTGGCGTGCAAAACTAGGGGCAGCTAGCTAGAAATCGAGCTGGCTGAAGAAGCATGTTGGTTGAAGCCATGGTCCGACCCGAACTGTAGCGTCACCTTAAGTAAGTAAGTAAGATGTACTCGTATGTCTCCTTTGCTCTCTGCTTGGAGTTGGGCGCACTTCTTTTTAGATTCTGTCTTGCAACTTTTGCAATTCTTTTCGAGGCGCGTCTTCTCATCTTCATTATTTGAGGGTCACTTTCTACCATGCTTCTTCGTACTTATAACCCCGTCAGCTTAATCATTATACCGTCATGTTTCCTTAGCGAGTATAAAGTGTTGCTTTGATTTGGCTCTGTCGATAAGTAAGCTTCTGTAGGCCAATAACCGGTGCTGTGTTTATTGATGGTGTGAACACAGTAGCACTGATATGTATACCTCGCCTCAGTATCATCTTGCAATCCTACACTCGAGACATCAATCTCGGTTTCACTTCCAACAGTGCTTTAAGTGACAACGTGTCGATCTTGTTCGATGACCTTGGTATTTGGTACGACAAAACCGTGTGACTTGCATATTTTTTTTTTTTTTTTTTTTTTTTTTATAATTTACGCGCACATAAAGGGGTTATGACTACCCTTATAATGTTATAAAACACAGTGCGAGCATTTAGGAAAATAGGAGAGGATTTGAAAGGAGACACCGATGCACGTTGCTTTTGAATTTTTGTGAATCGTAATGTAGGGGAAATACAAAGCCAGGTACAGCATTCCACATTCGGGTGGTGCGACTGAAGTACGAATCTCTATACTTGACTGTACGTCCGAAGTTGGGCTCAAGGTAAAACTGATGAGCATTCCTAGCGAGGCGGGTATTGCGGCTAAATTGTTTCAGGGGGGAATGCAACTGGCTATTTCACTAGAGCACTGTTTGTACTCCTTGGAAAGAAGGGACGTTACTGCAATTGGACGGTAATTGGAAGGGGAGGAAGATTCGCCTTTTTTAGGGACCGGCTGGACAAATGCAGTTTTCCATCTGCTCGGAAAAATCCCAGCAGAATAGGAAAGATGGAAAAGTTTACGCAGTGGTTTTGCCAGCGTAGAAGAACACCTCTTCAGAATAACGGCGGGGATACCATCTGGACCAGCGGATTTATGTATATTGAGATCTTTGAGGACTCTCGCAACCGAGCGAGTTCGAAAAAATATCTGCTTCATCACAGAATCTACAGACTCGAGCTCAGGTGGAGCCAATATGCTATCAGGTAGTGTTGAGTTTGCAGCAAATTGAGCTGCAAGCAAATTGGCTTTATCGATGGAACTGACATACGGAGAGTCATTGAAAACGAGCGTAGGCACCGATGACGTGGTCGAGTTCTTAACGTTCTTAACAAAAGACCAAAAATTTTTGCTTCCTTTTGGACACAACAGTATTTTTTGCCTTACTTTTTGGTCATGCAAAAACGGGGTCTTCTGTATATGAGCATTACAGATATTTCTGGTCCGTTTGAACAAATTTCGGTTTTCTACAGTAGGGTTATCTTTAAATTTTCGAAAACTACTTTCTCTATCCCTAATCGCCTCCTTACAGCTTGAATCAAACCACGAATTCTCTTTGGGGATGATACTTTTTGTTCTGTGAGGAACAAAATTTCTCATGCCGTTAAGAATTACGTTAGATATCATATCAGCTGATGCATCAACGTTTCCGTCGAGAAAGCACAATGACCAATTAAAATTACGAAAGAAATTATTCAGGCCGTCCCAATTGGCTTTCTCATATTGCCACACAGTTCTTTTGGGGACTTTCTCTTTTTTTACCGTGACAGAAAACGAAAAATCTACCGATATGACACAATGGTCCGATTTGCCTAAAGGAGATGATACTACAACCCTATATTTTTCGGGATGAGAAGTTAGAAATAGGTCAAGAGTGTTGGCCGCATGGCCTTCAATATCTGGAACCCGAGTGGGCTCATCAACAAGTTGAGTTAATTGGTTTAACTCAGCAAAGATCTCAACATATTCTCCTTCGGGTGTTGTCTGGCCAGAATGTCGAAGCCAATGAGAATTGTGTACATTGAAATCGCCCGCAATTGCGATTTCAGTGTGAGGATATAGGGAAATAATTCTTACTATGGAGTCAGATAGCGCATCAAACTCGTTAGAGGTTGAATTGCTATCTAAATTGGGGCTTCTATAGATAAAACAGTTATGAATGATTTGCTTACGGACGGTGAATTTTAACCACATGAAATTAAAGTTCGTGCATATAATTATGATATCTGCAAAATGAGAGTTCCTGGGTTATTCCCGTATCCCATATTTCCATGGCAGTCCTCATAGTCTTCGTTTGTCTTCCCAACAAGTCCGGTTGGAACTTCAGTTAGTTGCAAATTATGTATTTTGTCAGTAATTTTTCAACAAAGAGTTTTTGTAAAGTTATCAAAATTTGCAATATAATTCTTTAGGGTCCGAACTCATGCACCACGGACAAATTCCTTATCAACCGAGATGGTGATCGGAGTTTAAAAGGATCTAATGAGTACTGTGGGCGTGGCAACCTGACACGAATTTCATCATTTAACAAAATTACTTTTGCTTACATATCATCAAGCGATTCTAGTGGTGGACTTTTCTCATGTACCTTGACAACTCGTCCACAGTCTTGTGATTGCGGCTGGTCTCAATCCACTAGAATCGTTGGAGGCCATGCGGCTTCTAGGTTTGAATTTCCTTCTATGGTTGGACTTCGTCAAAAATCCAATAGGAATCTCTTTTGCGGTGGAGTCATAAGTAAGAAGATACAGAGCATTATTTATGATCAATTATCTCAAATATTTTTTTTTTTTGTTTGTTTTAAGTCAGCCATCGGTATGTTCTGACTGCCGCGCATTGTGTCCTGGTGGTGTCAGGACCACAAGATGTACTTATTTACGCTGGATACGATGTCACTGCAGGTAAATAATGAACTGAGTTTAATTTCTTGTGCCATTTCCAATTAGACTATTTTTTTAGAGAACGGTTTGCAATACGCGAAAATCTTTGAAGCTGAAGAGTTTATTGTTCACGAACAATACTCTTACTATACTAATCAAAACGACATTTGCCTCATAAGGACGACTATCGATGTAGAATGGTCTAAAAGCGTGGGACCAATTTGCTTACCGTTTGACCAAAGGTGAGTATCAACTTTGCAATAAAAAAATAAATATTTTGGCTTAACACTGCAGCTATTATGAGGCTATTTCGAGCAAGCCCAATTATTTCAGTAAGTGTGCTATAAATAAACGCAGAAGGCCAATCTACTTATCTAGCTTTTCGTCATTAAGATTGCCTTAAACTTGTTGATTTGCGTTATTCCATACACGGCAAACAGATTTGGAGAAAATTCATTTTGTGTTGATTCTTCAGAGAGTAAACATGTGCGATTATGAAACTCAAGTGATTAGGCTCATTGCTGTTTATTTCCGTAAAATAAAACAAAACAAAATAAATAAAAAGGAAAGTGGATGAAGGAGCGGGTGTATAAACGAAAAATTCGTTCGCATGTTCATAAAACAAAAAGAGATAACATCTCGAGAAGATTTAATCATTTTATGGCCAATGGATGCCACAATAGATGTAGCATCCTTTTCCGCCATCAATACAAAAACCCAAATATGGAGAAGTAATAACGCCAAATGAAAGACCGTCAGCAGCATAGCAATTCCTTGCATTTTCTGTACCATTTTCACAGGTGTTAGTATCTTCGCATTGAGTTTCTTGGTCTCTCTCTCTTAATAATGCTGAATCACAGCACCAATGACTTGGAACGTATACATCAGCAACAATAGGAACTGATATTTTAATTTTGTAGTAAAAATTCATTAGAATCGCCTCGATGAAACGAAAATGCGTCACGATAAAAAACAGACACGAATGTACTGGATTAAGTTGGCGCGAGAATGAGATAGAATACATTTATATATATTTCTCGGTCTCCTATTTTCGCGATGCATCGAAGCATTTCTACTTTCGTCTACTAAGCATTGTCCATTCTATGCGCCTTGTATAGTGGCATTGTATCTACAATCAAACCTTTTCATAAGTTCCTCTCTCAAGATATCACGACGCTTGGTTTATTAAAAATAAAAGAAGCAAAAAGTCTATGTGTTCGGCTGCATATTACAATGCAAACTATTACTACCACAGGGCTCACAGAGTGTGGTATCAGTAGCATTCCATGTATTCCTGGATCACTCTCAAACTAGTTAAAGGGTTGAGAAGGGCCTTAAGCATAGCTTGGCTGTCGCTGCAAATATAGATAACTCTTCCAATCCAGCCATTCTTCGTAGCATAGCTCATATCCATTTGGATAGCTTATGCCTCCGCTTGGAAGACGGATGCGTTTGTGCCTAATGAGACGTGCAGTCGTTTGTCATCACTCTCTACAAAGGCACCAGCGCCAGATCCATCATCGGTTTTGGAAACATCTGTGAAGATTCGATGAAAATCCTTTCCTGGCTAGGATTCTAGAATGATACAGACCTGAGCTGAAAGGTGGTTGACTATATATTTTTAAAAAAGCGTGAGCCTTGGGATCATCGTGTCAAAAAGCATATCCATTAGACTTGTGTCAAAAGATATATCGGTTGCAAGTTTTTCAAAGCTCTTGATGCGAATTTTGACAAAGACCACATCTCTTTAAATGAGAAATCGACTTGAGAGTACACCTTATGAGTCGGTATCAAGGGACGAAGATTCAACAGGGCGTTGGAACCAGCACTATCAAAGCCGTATAGATCCATCAAAGGAAGCTTTTCGGTGACAGACCCAGGTCTTACCAAAGACTCCTTTCATTGTCAGAAAACTGACAGTGCTTTAGCAGCCCTTGACTTGACACGTTTTGATCAAAGAACTCCGAGAAGTTTTACTTCGTTTGATGAAAATGTGATGTTAACGCCTTTAAGTATAAGTTGGTTCAGACCAGTCAATTTGCGTCTCGTAAAAACTAGCCTCAGTTTAAAAGAAAGAATGAACTCCATTATTTTTCAATAAATTTGGAATTTCAATATTTTTGGAATTTGACTTCTGCCGTGAGTTAAGATACACTTCATTTTTCTACAATGGCGCTTTCATATATTTCCTTACATTTTCCGAATAATTTTTTTTTTACTTAAGTTTAGTTCATAAATTTTTAGCAGAAATTTCTTATAAGAACTTCCGCAATAATTCGATGAGCTCGTAACTAACTATTGACGTTGTGTTTTATTTGTGATATGTAGTCTATTGATTATACTCGAAAGAGGGCGGGTTTTTATTGCATGAATCAACGTTTTTGATAGAAAACTTTATTTTACAATTATGTATTCAAAAAGTGCTTTTTGATGGTAAATTTTTTTTTCTTTCTCTACAAAAAACGTCCTTGGAACTGAATCGAAATTTTGCGTCGTTTTCGAGTTATATTGAAAAAAAGAATGAAGGTAGTTAAGAACCCATATCTCCGATTTGCACCCTATAGTTTAATATCACTTTCGGTTTTTTCCAAAATTAGATCATTAATTGATTTATGTAATAAAAATCCGCCTTTTTTCGAGTTCTTTTATGTATATGCTCTTTTATACGACATAATCAATAGACTAATGGACTTGGCAAGGTTCACAGCATAAATCAGAGGATAAATTTACATAATACGTTATCGAGCAATACGTGACGGAACTATGTGAGTTTAGAACTATAGAATACAGAGCAATCAAATTCCATAATTTAACATTCTCCCATTATTAACTAATCGGAATTTGATTGGATAGGTGGGCAGCGGACTGATATTTTATAATTTAGTGTGGATTTCGAAAGAACAACGCCACTAACTAATTCAATCACTGATGCGGTAATTCGGCTACAGGTTTGCTTGCGATCATGGCCCAACATGTTGAAAATCAGAGAGAAAGGACAAAACTGTGAATGGTTCGCAAACCATCCTTTAGAAGAGCAAAACATAGCGGAAACGAACAGTGGTTGAAGGTCGGCAAACATGCTCGTCGAACTTGTTAATTTTCCCTTTTAGGAGCTCGCTCGCTCGCTATTCAGAATTCATAGAAAAATGGCGCCTCCAGCCATTGTACTGACTTTGTCTATCTCTCACTCGCAACTGTTGCACCAAAATATTTATTTATCGTAACATATATAATTGAATATTATTTTTTATCTTTTCATCGTTGCAGGAATAACCAATTTGTACTGACAAATGTAACTCTGGTTGGTTGGGGTTCTACGCTCTTTTCTGGTTCGGAGTCTACTGTTCTACAAGAAACTAGTGTTAACGTTGTGGATAACGCAATATGCCAAAACTATATAAGAGGCTTACAGCCTTCACAACTATGTACGTTCTATCCTGGAAGGGATTCGTGTCAAAAGGATTCGGGTGGGCCGGTCGTTTACAAAGGACCGGTAAGGCAGTACTCGCTGGGAATAATAAGTTATGGAACTTATTGTTCATTCGGTCCAGGCGTCAATCTAAGATTAACGTCTTACATTGACTGGATTTATCAAAATGCTAACGATTCATTTTGCCAAAAACCATTCACCTAAACGATGATGGTGACGGGATGCAAAAGTTGGCTGGATACCTTTGAACTGTGCTTGTAACATTTTTGTATAAAAAAAATAAATTGATCGAATTTGAATACTGTGGGAAAGAGTTATCAGAGTTTTTGCTTTATTTTTTTTAGTAAGCATAATGGTGTTATTTTTTCAATTGTTTTTTGAATGACCATAGCCGGTGAGTTTGATAATGGGATTGGTAATAATATTTTTGAAAAATAAAACTCATGTAGAAAGTACTACTCATTGTTTAATGCTTAGTTTTTACATTTCGGCACAATAGATTTCATTCACCGCAGTGCCCAGAGCTTTTGCTTATGTGCTAAATACAATATCAAAATCTTAAGGTACAATGTTTTAATATTTGTTCCTGATTTGTTGCCAATCACACATCAATCACGAAATTTGAAAAAAAGAGTAAAATAAGGAAAAAAGTTAAATATTCCGACGCTTTTTAGTGAAAATGAAAAAAGGCCATAGTACATAAAAACGGTAAAAAGATCCTGCCAGGGTGGCAAGCCCCGAACTCAAGCCTGTAAAGACCAGCAGGGAAACATAGTTATAGAGTCACAGTCGCTACTGAGGATCTGGAAAGATCATTTCTGCAGACTGCTTAACGGCGATGAGGACACAAATTCCGCTGTCAGGCAGATTGCCCCATTCAGCTTTGACGATGATCAAGAATGCCGTCCTCCCGACCTAGAAGAAGTTAGGCTTGCCATATGCAAACTTAAATCAAATAATACTGCAGGTGCAGATGGCCTTGATGCCGAACTTTTCAAGGCAGCTGGAGATCAGTTGGAAAGGAGCATGCACCAGCTGATCTGCATGATATGGTCGGAAGAAAGCATGCCCGATGAATGGAACCTCAGTATCGTATGCCCGATCCTAAAGGAAAGGAGACCCTCACAATTGCGCCAATTATAGAGGGATAAGCCTCCTAAACGTCGCTTATCAATGTGGTCTTAGACCAGAGAAGTCCACAATAGACCAAATTTTCACATTACGGCAGATCTTGGAAAAAACCCGAGAACATAATATCGTTATTCACCATCTTTATATCGATTTCAAGGCCGCGTATGACAGTATCTACAGAGACGAGCTGTACAGAGCCATGTCTAGTGTCGGCATCCCTGCAAAACTCGTACGACTATGTAGGATTACTTTGGAGAATTCACGCTGCTCCGTCAAGGTCGGTAAAGAACTCACCGAGACCTTTGATGTCGAAAAAGGTTTTAGGCAAGGCGATAAACTGTCATGCGATTTCTTCAACATCATACTTGAACAGATTGTAAGAAACTCAAACGTCAACACCAGAGGAACAATCTTTCAAAAGTCTGTACAATTACTAGCCTACGCAGACGATATTGACGTAATGGGAAGAAGGAAGTGCGATGTCAAAGGTGCTTTTGCGAGTATTGAAACGGAAGCGGCAAAAATGGGTTTGATGGTTAATGAGGGCAAAACGAAGTATATGTTGTCATCAAACAAGGACACAGAACATCGACGAATTGGACAAAACGTCAAAATAGACAGACATAACTTCGAGGTAGTACAGGACTTCGTCTACCTAGGATCCGCTGTAGACACGGAAAACAACATCAGTGCGGAGATCAAACGGAGAATAACTCTTGCCAACCGTTGCTTCTTTGGGCTAAGAAAGCAATTGAGAAACAAAATCCTCTCCAGAAAAACCAAGGTAACCTTATATAAGACCTTAATCATCCCAGTCCTGCTTTACGGCGCGGAAGCATGGACCTTATCGAAAGCGGATGAGGAAACCCTTGGTCGTTTCGAAAGAAAAATTCTCCGAATGAAAGGTTTGCATAGATACATACACCATCCTACTACACAAGGCGAATACGTTAGGACAATGCTTAGTATGCACCCGTGAGGCAGCTACGAAGCACCGCACAAAGATGAGATCGAAAAATTAAATAAATTGTAGTGCTTGCTTACACCTATACATTTGCAATGTTTGTTTCCTTAACGTGACACATTTTCGTTTCATTGAGTTACAAAAACGAACAATTCCAGTTTCTGCTAACTTGACCGTCAGCACTACACACGGTTTTTTTTAAACGAAGAGCGACAAATTTTTGTTGTCACGACAAATTAACGACAAATTTACCACAATTAATCCAATTAACAAACTGTGAAAATTTTGAAGTGGTAGTGCTAACTTGATGGGCATTGTAAACTAAAGACTTTACAAGCCACCACCGAAAAAAGTCTAGCAGTGTTAAATGAAGGAAAGCTCATAAGTTCAAAATTAAGTATATACATATACAAAAGGATTGAGAAATTACTTTTTTAGTAACATTTTCCTGTATTAAATAGCAATAACAAAAAGGGTTTAAACTTCGACAAGTTATTATCTTTTAAATTCATAACAAACACAGAGCTCGAATATTTCTCCCACAAGCTTTTTTAGACCGGAAGCAACCGAGAAATGGTTCCACCAACGGTTGAAATTGGTAAAAAAAACAGTTGAAATTCAAAAAATTAAGGATTTTCGTTAGTTACAGTAAAGTCTATAAATCTTTTTCATGGATGGAAACTTCACAAAAGTTTTTGTCAATATTCCATTTAAAAAGTGGGAACAAGGAAGCTTCATTGCTACCCAGTCCATAACAACGCAATTCAGGCACTCTTTGCTCTCGTAGTCTAAGATTTACAAGAATGCTTTTAGAGTGCAGCAAATGCAGCCTCAAATAAAGCAGTTTGAGAGTGTATCGGGAAAAGGGGATTGTTTCTCTGGTTGCACTTTGTGCCAAAAACTACTCGCACTACTCTAAATAGGTACGAACTATTGCTGTATTAAGATCTATTTCCCTTTTTTGCTATGGAGTAACAAAGGGTTTTCAAATAAGGGCTGTTATTTTGACACTCCAAGAAATATGCCATTTTTTGAGATAAATTATCGTATGTTTGTTCAATGTTAAGAGTAAGGAATATCAATAATATTGGAATTGGAACATAATTCCAGCCAAATGGCTGCTACGCTTTCAGGGCAATATCTTTTTTATGAAATTTTCCATCATCAAATCGCAAAGTGGCTGCTGTGTGCCCTTATTGCCTCTTCGAGAGATAACACGGCCCGAAAACTTTTCCCGGAAAAGATCAATGCTTTGCTTGTGTTGCATGTAGCGCGATCTTGTTAAAAGTTGTCTAGATCAATATCATCCACTCCGGCCATAAAAAACTTATTAACCATCTCCAGATGGCGCAATCCATTCACCACAACTGCTGCTTCAGTCTCATTTTCGAAAAAGTAAGGTCAAATGACCCCGCCCGACCATAAAACAGTTAAGCGTTGAGAATGGAGAGGCTTTTCAACAGTAAATTTTGGTTTTTTCGAGCCCCATGATCGATGTGGATTTCCAGCTGGGCCTCATCGGTCAAGATTTTTCGATGGACTTCCGGATCATTTTCATTTCAAGGACCAAATCAGCAAAGACACGACTTTTTTGATGATCGGCCAGCTTGAGTTCGTGCGTTTTATTTTAAGAGTCTTAAAACGCAAGTCTTTATCCAAAATATGCAAAATGTAAATGTCCACTACGAAGAATGAACAAACCTGGGTTTTCTTTAACACTTTGAGCTACACCAGCAATTGTCGCAATTGTTCTTGAGCTCGAATTTTTCCATCAATTTGCGGTCCAACAAGTTATTTCATGACGACCTAAAAACGTTTTAATTTTACGAACCGTCTCTGCCGAATTTTTACAACTTTTACAGTGAATTTTAATAGTTTCAATGCATTGTTGAAGCGTATATCGTTGCAATTTTATCAAGCGTAGTTTCTACTCGTCAAATGTCAAAAAATTTCAGCTCAAAAGTGACAGCTACCGAAGAAGCAGTAATTTAATTGTAAAAACCTTTATTTTGTGAGTTTTAAGACCATAGACTTCTTGGAATTAGCAAAACTTAGCTTTGGTTTCATGTTCTTATGCTGTAGGAATGGGATTTCTACACAAAATAAACGTAGTAGAAAAGGGAACAACGTGAAAAAGATGCTGGTAACACAAATAATCTGATCCAAAATGCTCAAATATATGAACATCGGAATAAAAAGATATTTCTTGGCAAACCAAATTAAATCACATGGCAGACGACAAAATGGCTCTCAATGAAAACAGTGCTGTCAAAAGTTTTGTGCCGCTAAAAAATTATTTAAAAAAATGGGTTGGCGCAACAGAACGGAGAGCCTTAGCGCATTTCTCACAACCATTGTCTTTCTGAAGAAATGGAGGGAACCTAAAATTTTTCCTGATTAAGAACGGCTAATCGAGAAAACGATTTTAACATTAATGAATTTACTATCGGAGGACTTGTCAATCCCTCGCGAAAGGCGATATCCGTTGAAAAATACTTTTGCCTCTTGAAACAGGTACAAATAACTCAGCTCGAAACCTGAATATTAACTTCCAATAAAAGAAACACAGGAGTTTCTAAATATCTACCTGCCTCAACCTATGATTACTTGGCAAGCCCTTTCATTGAGGCTTCAATTTGAAGCTCGATCTCCCTCCACGACCCAAACCCAAATGATCACAGTCAAAATGAAGCAGCCTAAAATTATGCAATGCTCCATCAAGTGTGTCATTCCGCTTGTTTATCCTTCAAATACTTTTCCCAAACCCTCGGAAATAACAATTATTGCAAAACAATAACCATTGACCTAAATCTAAATCACACAGTCCTCTTTTACTTTATTCAATAAAAAAAAAAAATATGAGCAGCTTCATTTTCTAAATCAAAAAACAACAAAAAAAACTTGTAAAGGCACAATGAAAGCAGCATTATCTAGAACAGCCCCTAAATGTGTAGTTACAACTACCTGCCCTCCCAAACTACCTTCAATAATAGGAAAAATTGCGCACACTACCAACCCGAACTAAATTACACACATTCTCTTCTACAATCATAAAATGATGTCAACCAATCAACGTAACGCATTTTTCACGATATTTTTTTTCCATAATAAACATACTAACACGCATACATATACGGAGAGCAAAAATATAAGAGAATCCTACTAAGAAAAATTTTCTCCGCATCCCATTGAATGGAAAACACATCTCTGGCATAGCATCACATTAAGGGAAGAAGAAAGCAATTCTCTCGCCATGAGAAGACACAAAAAAAGAAGAAAATTATAAAATAGTGTACATGGTCCTACCTCCCATTCTCCTATACTACAGCTTCACTTGGCGTTATCAGTGCCAGAACCTACTACAATCATCGGGCATTGAGGGGGTTGAGATTTAAACACACCCCTAAAATACCACCACACCACCAGGCAGAGCCACTAAAAAGGTGGATAACTGCTGCATTGCCTATAAATATGCAATTAATCAGTTCTTATAAAAACTCTAAAGTATGCAGCAGTGTTTTGACATTAATTTCTATTCACACAACGAAAAGAAACAAAAAGCTCTGAATGCAAAACCAAGGCAACACCTTCCCGCCAACATCTTTTCTATGCTTCCAGCCCACATCGGAATGCGCACGTGTATGGAGGAAGGTGACTTTCTTAAAACCATCGTCTTTGTAGTAGTGGAAGTGGTGCCTTGCCTATTATGCCTAATTTTCAGAAAGAAAAAATAATAATAATTGTCTACGCATAATCAGTGACGGAAATGACGGAAACGGAATCAGCAAAAAACTATGCACACACAGTGAGAGTAGAGATATGTTTGGCTCTATTTTTGTTTTAATTTGCTGCTTACTGCTTTCACCTACGCTATGGGTTTTGGCTGATTTCAAATCACATTTGCCATTCGAACCAATCAGAGACTCTGTTTACAATATCGTCACCACAGCGCACATACAGCATCGCGCTCGCTAAAGAAAAATACCCACCACGGTGAGGGTGCAAAAAAATGAAAAGAAGAAAATTCTACCAAAAAACTCCCACGGAATTTCACTAAAGAAAAATCACTACCCCCATCCTATGACCACCATCCGACGGACTCATTCCACTTTTGCTCTAAGCTTTCGACAAAAGTTCACCACAATTTTTTTTCTAATTAAGTTCGTAGAATGAAAGAGCGAGAGAGGGTGAAAGTCATCTCATCTCTTTCACGTTCCTCACCTTTTCTAATGAGGAGGAATGATGTTTTTACCCACCCCCCATTCAAATAGGTTAAACTTTTTCTTGCCCTTTCAAGAGAGACAGAGAGTGTCACCGGTATAATTTGTTGTTCCAAAAAAAGCTCGCATTTCGCGCAGTCTCTTTGGTCTTTGAACAAAAATGTATCTCAAAAGTTTTTCTCTTTTTATTTTGACTTTTTTTTCTACAAAACGTTGCAGTGCTTTGTGTGTGTCGTCTCTTCGGCGGGGAAAGCATTTTTCTTTGTTTTGTTTTTATCGTGAAATTCCATTTTTTTGCGGATTTTCCAACATGCTTCCATGGAGTTGTTGTTATGTAGGTAGATTCTCGTATGCACATAGATATGTGGGGATTAAGAAAAAGGGAATAAAAACAAAACAGAAGAATTCACGCTGCGAGTGGAGTCGACGGCTATCTGTCGTTGCCGTCGTACTGTGTTGCCTATACTCTGAACTGAAACAGGTGACTGAGTGTTATACAGAGATGACGGTGATGACGATGATGATCATAATCATCCATGACGATGAACAACAACACGTGTAAGCATTTGTTCAATTTTGGGGGGTGGGGGAGGGAGTTCCTCAAAAATTGTCATTCATTGGAATTTTGTTATTTTGTTTGATTTGCTTCTCTATGGTGTTGGTTGGTAGTGAATCGTGATGTTTAATATCACGTGCTTTGGTATTTGGTTAGAGTTCTACAGTGAGGGTCATTGAGTGTGGAAAAGAAGTTGCAATCTTTTGCAGGGTGTAGCATGTGAAAACTTTATAAACGTTAACATGTTCGTAAGATTAACATAAATAAATAGTCAAGCTTCAGTTTAAGCCAAGAAATTCTGTCTCAGCTTCGGGAAAAGTTTCAGATAAGCATAATAAGGAACTACCTTGGCCGTTTATGGATTTGGTGTTTGTAGTTTCATCTCAGAATCTTGCCGATTGCAGAAAACTGGCGTTATGTTAGAAAACTAGCTTAGGCTTTACGGAATCTGCGCAGGTAAATAAAGTTTGCAAAACACCTTTTTTTAAAACAGCCATTTTAAAAACCATTTTTTTAAAACAGATAATTGCAGGCGAATTCAGTGTATTCAAATCCTTGCTGTTAACCTGTTTGCAGAACATCTTGCGAATGTTTTTAAGCCATTCCCAGCAAATACATCTGAAAACAGCTTACAGTTTATTGATAAAGTCGATGAAGTTGACATACCAATTGTCACACTCAAAGAAATAAAAAGTGTGTGTCGAAATCAACTATCGAACAAAAAATCACCTGGGTACGATCTAATAACTGCTCAGGTTATGAAAGAAATGCCATCAAAAGCCTTCATAAAACTCCAATTCATAATAAATGCATGCCTAAAGACCCAATATGTCCCACATCATTGGAAAATTGCTGAAGTAATTGTTATACCAAAGCAAGGTAAGCCACCAACAGAAGTGACGTCTTACAGACCAATATCGCTTATACCAATAATGGCAAAAGTCTTGGAGAAATTGCTACTGAAAAGACTGAGCAAAGTCATAGAAGAAAGAAATCTAATCTCAAATCATCAGTTTGGATTTAGAAATAAACATTCCACGATAGACCAAGTTCATAGAATAACGGATACAGTTGAAAAAGCATTAGAAGAAAAACAAGTATGTTCGGCTATATTTTTAGATGTTGCTCAAGCATTCGACAAGGTATGGCATGAGGGGCTAGCGTACAAACTGCAAAGGGACCTACCCAGGCAGTACTACGAAATACTAAAATCTTATATCTCAAACCGGCCTTTCAGAGTACGGTATGATCAAGAATATTCAAAGCTATGTAATATACAAGCCGGTGTTCCACAAGGAAGCGTCCTAGGACCTACCCTGTATTTGCTATATACAAGGGATATTCCAGTGGATAACAACACCATTATGGCTACTTTTGCAGATGATACCGCAATTTTGGCATCCAGTAAGTGCGTCGTCAAGGCTGCTGAGAAATTGCAAAATGCCGTCGACACCGTTAGTGATTGGCCCAAAAAATGGCGTATCAAGCTCAATGAAGCTAAATCTGCACATATAAACTTTACAATTAAAAAGTTAAGCTACGTTAAAATATTCATCAACAATCAAGCTGTACCTTACGCCAATGCGGCCAAATACCTTGCGATGAATTTGGATGCAAAGCTAAAATGGAAAGAGCATATCAAAAAGAAAAGGGAAGAAAAGAAAAATGTACTGGTTACTCGGTAGAAATTCGGACTTATCTGTCGAAAATAAAATAATGCTTTATAAACAAGTATGTACTTAGACCTGT
Source organism: Melanostoma mellinum (assembly GCA_914767635.1). Classification (NCBI taxonomy): domain Eukaryota; kingdom Metazoa; phylum Arthropoda; class Insecta; order Diptera; family Syrphidae; genus Melanostoma; species Melanostoma mellinum. Next base: position 50,962,558 of record OU612060.1, on the reverse strand, counting down.
TTGGACCTATGGAATCCAATTATGGGGCTGTTCAAAGAAAACAAATACTGAAATCATCCAAAAGTTCCAAAACAAAGTCCTTCGTGGAATAGTAAATGCACAATGGTATAAGAAATAGCGATTTACATCGTGACCTACAAATAGAAACGGTTACAGAAGTTGTAAGAAAACATGCTGTATCACACAATCAGCAACTGCATAGTCATATCAACTCTGAAATGGAGTCCGTATTAAATACGAGAGGCAATGTTCGGAGATTAAGAAGAACCAAGCCACACGAGCTAATGGCCTAAAAGTCATGGGAAGCATTAAAAGTTTAAGCTTCCCTTAAAGAGATAATATTATTGAGAAAGAAAAATCTGTTGTCGATCGTTTATAGATTGGTTATGATTATGAGGAGTTTTTAGTGGGTAAGAATCCCACACTACTTGGTATCGAATAATACTAAGTGTCTTTTGAAGATTTACTCCTGACAAAAAAAAAAAAAAATCCTTGCTGGGTTAGCTACTCTATAGACGGAATGGAATAAAGGTATGTGGCGGTTCACATACTGTAGGGCGTAAGCCAAGCGGTCAACGACCTTGGTTCATTTCTCAGTTCTAGTAACGAATAAAACAGCGTTAAAGTTATAATTTCCTCTAGACAAATTTCAATTTTATGTCCAATCGGTACATTTTAGCGAAAGATAGAAAAAAAATTCCCTAAGCAAATTGTGTGGCAGTATGAGGAAGCCAATGACGACGGCCTTGGGAGTTTGTTTAAACATTTTAGCTGTCTTTGTGCTTTCTTTGCGTAAATGTTAAGGTATCTGCTGTGTGAAATATTCGGGCACATGAAAAACTTAATTGCTTACAAAACAAAGAGTAAACCTACCTATCATTCTAACAAGGATCGTGGTTCGATTCCAGCTGCATAGAGGAGATTATGAATAGACAATTAATTTTTCCTCAATACCATAAACAGTGGGAAATAGAAATTTGTTCAGACGAGCCATACATGTCCAAAAAGTTAAGCAAAAATGCTGTTGTGTTCAAAATGAAGCGTGGTTTTTGTAAAGAACATTCAGAGGTTCCCTACAATAAACTTGGAAGAGTATCAAACAATTGCTATGGTTCTCAAAAGGACACTAGGTACCAATAAGCAAAAGACGCATGGCATTGGAATATGGTGAAGCTAAGGCAGTGATAAGTAAGAATAAAACGTATTTCAAAGCAAAATCAAAGCTTTCCTCAAATAATAGACTAATGGATCATTCCAACGAAACCGACACCGTACGCAGAAAAAATAAATAGCTTAATTTATATTTTAATTATAAAGATTACTTAAATAACATTTAAAAAATTCATTAAAGAGCTGATTTAAAGTAAATTAAAAAAAAAAAAAACTTTAAAGGTACACTTGTATGGCCAAATGTTACTCGTCTCACCCGTCACAAAAGTACTGTCCCACCCGTCACAAGCATTGAGAAGCATATTATTTCTGTTTTACGAGATATTTGCGTAAATTATACCGATACTTTATCTGTACAGTATCAGGAACCATATATAAAATTAGGTTCTTTAACAAAAGTTTCAAAGTTTCTTGCCTATTTCGAATAATGTAAGTCTACTCGAAAAGGAGAAATAATTTGATGTCCCATCCGTCACACTTTTTATACCATCGATTGCTCATAATAATAATAATGATATTTTCATACCTTTTTCGATAAATAAAATAAAAAAAATAAATAGGGTGGCGCAACAGAGCGAGGAGCCCCTGGGCCTAGCGCATTTCTCACAACCATACCTTGTGAGGGAATGGAGGGGACCTACAATTTTTCGCCGGTTCCGAACGGCTAATTGAGAATGCGCTTTTCATGGCAATGAATTTACTAACGGAGGACTTGCCAATTCCTCGCGAAAGGCGATACCCGTGGAAAAACATTATTTCATTTTGCCTCTGCTGGGATTCGAACCTCGAACCTCTGGGTTAGCAGGTGGACATGTTAACCATTGCGCCACGGGTACCACCTTTTTCGATGGTACAGTGTAAAATGACTATTCAAGTATGTGAAAAGTCATATTCAGTACGTAAATCGTTGCCGTTTGACAGAAATGAAGCAAAGTGTATGCAAAAAATGAGTATAAATGTCCCACCCGTCACAATAGAATGACCGTAATATCAAAAGAAATACAAAGCTGCAAAAAAGAAGCGAAGAAGAAAAATAAATAAATTAGTATGGTAGCGCAACGAAGCGAGGAGCCTGGTGAATAGCGCATTTCTCACAACTATTCACTCAGAAGAAGGAGTGGAGGTGACCTACAGTTTTTTGCTGTTTAAGAACGGCTAATTGAGAAAGCGCTTTTCATGGCAGTGAATATATTATCGGAGGAATTGGCAATTCCTCGCTAAAGACGATACGCATGAAAAACGTTTTTACTTCTCTTAGGATTCAAACCAGGAACCTGTCGGTTAACAGGCAGACATGCTCACCATCATGACACGGGTACCACAAAGAAGTATGTCCAACTTCAAGCAAAGAGCTCAGAAAGTGTGTTTCAAGAGCGGAAAGACATTTTCGCCCGGTTTATGATGCAAACCAAGCTATTCAAGAAATGTGACAAAATATATAATAAAATAGCTGCTCAAGTAAGGAAAAATGCTCACAAGATTCTTTAATCGAGGTACACTTACGATGTTCAAGGACATTTTCTTGCGGATGATGACAAATGTCTGCACATAATTCTGCGACAACGGATTGTGAATTCTGCGGCGACTGTATTATGATGGCCTATTCAACAAAGCCCTTCCTCGAAAACACTTTCCAGAAGCTGAAGCTTACTTCAAGAAGTAAGTGAGCCAGTTAAGACCCTATGGCCATCTGACAGACTCGTTCCACTTTTGCTAAGCTTTCGGAAAAAGTTCACCCCAATTTTTTTTTTTCTAATTAAGTTCGTAGAATGAAAAAGCGAGAGAGGGTGAAAGTCATCTCATCTCTCAAAAAGGGGACCGAGAAGATAGTGATTAAGTGATTAAGACATCCAAAGTGGAAAGGTCGTGAGAGATACCATATGAGCTTCGGAAAAAAAGCGAGTATTAAATGGTTAAAGACTCTTATCTCCAACTCTATAAGAAGTGCCATAGCAATGGAGGGTACCTACATTTTACCAATATACACAAAGTTGCGATAGCTTGCAATCGATCAAGCTGATTTCAAACACTTTGAAGGTCATTGAGTGTTAGAGAAAGATAGTAAATCATAACTAATACGGGCTTGTCGCGTGTAGGTCAACAACAGATGCAATAAAAAGTAAAGGGTATTTTTTTTACCCTAAAGTTTTGAAAATTGTCGTCTCTGGTTTAACAAGTTCAAATGTCTAACTGTGCTTAAAATTTCTGTTCAGGCTAGGAAATTCATCATGAATCGTCTTTCGCAAGAAGAACGCATCCCAATTGCAGAAATTTTCATTAAAAAAAAAAACAAGTCTATTCACATAGTTCTATAGAACTTCAGAAATATACAATTCCTGGGGGCTCAACAGCTCCACGCTGGAATTTCTGAAAATCTATGGCGTCAATTCCGAAGAAGTCTTAAAAAAATGGAACTAGACGACGTGGACAAACTTTTTTCCAATGTGAACATCGTTGGATGCTATGGGGAAAGGGAGGGCCTAAAAATGTGGAGACAAGAAACGGTAAGTATTAGTTATATTTTCTATTTGCAATAAAGCAGCATTTATAGCAATCAATGAAATATAAACCAAGTTTGCTTGTATGATCTTTGCTGATATGTTGTCTAAGAAAACTGGGTACGCTTTTCTTTTTCAGAATATACCCTTACATTATGACCAGACCAACCAACTCAATCATCACCATCGACACAAAAGGTCTTGGAATGGTTGGAAAAAATATCAAACGATATTGAGCAATGACTTCAACAAGCTCACAAACTAAAGAGTTTAAAGAAGAGGAAGCAGTTGATCTGAACAATCTTTTATAATCTAGTGTAAGAGGGAACTCGAAGTAGTTTATGTAATGGATTTTGTTGTTTTATTTCTATTTTGTTATACTTTTTTATAAAATAAAATATTTACATTAAAATAAACATAAATTTTTTTCAATGTAATAGGTAGAGGTGAGAACCTCCTGGAAACAAGTGGAAGATCTAGTTGAAAGTAAGTATAAAACTTATTAAGATAATACGAAAAACTAGTAAAAATTAAGGGAATATCTTGTGAAAACAATAAGAAAACAAATTTAAAAAATGCGAAATACTTTTTGGGAAAATAGGGAAAACTGTTGAAATAATATGAATTTCTTCTAAATCCAATCAAAAAACGTATTGAAATAATAAGAAAAACTTCCAAGGGACGATAGGGATTTTTATTAAAATAATTTAGAAATCACCTGAAAAGATAGAGAAACATGATTGTGAACATGAGGAAATCCATTCAAAACCATGTCCAAAAACAATTGTTTCAATATGTTTTCCATTTTGCTTTAGATAGTAATTCAAATATTAATAATAAGATTCTCATCTACATTATTTTACATATGTACTAGATATCTTCTTACTTTAATGTGATAATCCTCTTGAATAACAACGAAAGCTTTTGATAGGATTTTCTTCATTATTTTTATCTGAATTTCTCCTTGGATGAAAACCATAGAGAAATCTGATTATTTTTGTTCTATTTTATGTGGTAAATTTTTCTCTGTGTAAGAGCATTTGTTCATTTTACAATCGGCCTAATAAACGAAGACGGCGTAATTTGCCCTACAGCGCGCTTTAACATCAATTTATTGCAAATTCAATTTGCTCATGCGAATTAACGCCTCTCGACTACTTTTGATGAGGTTATAATAAGTCATTCTCTTATACCGGCAAATCAGCAATTCTTAAAGCCAAAAAAAAAAAAAAGTGGTTAAAAAAGGAACTGATCGTACGGACTATGCAGCCGTGGCGGCCATCTGTCAGAAATCGTATTTACAAAACAATTGACCTCAAATTATCTACCGGATTGCAATAATAATAAATGTATTCCAATTATATTCCCGTTTTGTAGTGTCCACGATTGTCTCTTGACAAAAAAAGAAGAAGAACACGTGTCCAAAGATGAAAACAAAAATGGCCAAAGTACTGGTTATTTTGAAAACAAAGAAAAAGTCAAAAAGAGAAGAGCTTTGTTTGAGGAAATAGAGAGATTTTATGAAGGAAATATAGGGGTAGCACCGCAGGCACTTCCGAGAATTCAGTCGGAATAAAGCATGCCCGATGAATGGCATCTCTGTACCGTACGATCTTGAAAGAGTGTAAACCTTACAGTTGCATCAGTTGTAAGGAAGTAAGCCTCCATAAGCGTCGCATCTCCTGTCTTGTCCGCTTCACTATGAAAACATCACAAAACGAGCACAGGAAATCTTGGAAAAAATAAGCGTGTGACAAGAAAGAGCTGTACAAAACCGGCTTGTCTATTATTGGCTTCCTTGCAAAACTTGTTAGTCGTGCGGGATGACTTTAGAGAAATCAAGCAATTCAGCCATTATCGGTAACGAAGTCACCGAGAGCTTTGATGTGGAAAAATGTTTTCAGCAAGGTGATAAACTGTCATGCGATTTCTGCAACATCATACTTGAAAAGATTGTACAAGACTCAAACGTCAACAGCTAAGAAATATCTAAATTCAAAAGTCTGTACAAGTGTATTACCAGCAAGGTTGCTTTTGGGAGCATAGAAACAGATGCGGCAAAACTGGGTTTAATGGATATTGAAAACAAATAAAAATGCATTCAGTTACTTTTGTGTATTCAGTGAAAATTAGGTTCGTTCTTATGACCTGGGTTTTCGGTTATTAAAAAGAACTCAACCACACATGCCGGTTATTTGAAGAAAAACATTTGTTATTTGACATCAAACCCGGGGTCAACCTGAACCTCAACCAACATCTTTCGATAAATACTTCGATTTCGGGCGAGCTCTCTCCTTTTTTGCCCTCTAAGTCTAAGGTTGGGGTCTTCTTACACCTGATTACGCCACCAAAGTAGAGGTCGTCTCCTTCTGCGATTTCCCTACAATGAAAAAAACCTTATGGCCGGAGTTTTGATATTCATCCGCTGTTCATGGCCCACCCATCGTAACCTCGCGGTGAGAACTCTTCTAGTTGTGCCCATGTCGTTGTTGATTCTTTGCCTCTATACTTCGTTCCATATCCAAAGATCATTCGGAGTACTTTTTTTTGGAAACGATCAAGGGTTTCGCCGCAATGAAGGAGTGGCATGATTAAGGTCTTATAAAGGGTTACCTTGGTTTTTCTAGATAGAGTTTTGTTTCTCAATTGCCTTCTGAATCCAAAGAAGCAAAGGTTGGCAAAAGTTATTCTCCGTTTGATCTCAGCAAGAATCCAGGACCACGGAGTTAATAATGCAGAGAGTCAACTCGTAGCCCCTTTGCCAGTAACACCCTCAATCTTTTTTCTGTGGTGAAATCAAAAGTAGCGTCTTATTTGAATTAAGGGCGCTTTGGTGCAGAGGTAAATTTTGATGTCGTAAGAAAAAGCAATCAATATTTTTACCACCCATTTTCGAAATGAATTATTTCATGATTACAGAAAAAATAAGAAAAGCTAAAAATGGAAATAATTAGCGGTTGAATGAGCGGAGAGTCTTGGCACGTGACCATGCCCCCTACTTCTCGAGTTTTACTGCTCCGATTTACGGATTTAAATTTTCATCAAAATGGACAGCAAAAAAATTTACGCAGCAATTGAGTTTTGGTATTTTCACTTTGATGGTAGCTAATGCTTACTACGGCAGTTTTGACTCAAGCTTTTAACATGCAATACTGTTACAAAACGAAAAACACTGAAAACAAATAAACTCTAACTTAAATTGATTTCAAATCAACAAAAAAAAAAAAAATAAATGGGGATTCCCAGTCAAATTTAGCTTGTGGACAAAATAGTACTTCCTTGCCACTTTCTGCTCCAATTAGATGTTCAGAACTCAAAAATTACATCCAAGGTTTTAGTTAAGGTTTTTTAAAAACTTTTTGTTGCTGAAATAATGGTTTAAAAAAAATGGCCCGATTTGGTTGCAAATTACCAAACTTAAAACCGAGTCTGTGGTCTAGTGGTTAGATAAATGTCTGTCCCCCAGAAACACAGAACTGTTTTCCCACGCTTCTTGCGAGGAGAGGAATTGGCAGGCGGTCCAAGAGTAATTTTACTACCATGAATAGTGCTTTCTCACTTATCCGATCGGGATCGGCATAAAATGAAGGTCCTACCAAAACGTTAGACCCCAGAGTTTCTATAGTTTTGATGCCCCACCTTATTCGGGAACTCCGGGGCCTAACAAATTTTAAGGGCCTACATATTTGTGCCGATTTCGAAGGCCTACGTTAGAAAGCGCTTATTTTAAGTGCTCTCGGAGGGTTTGCCAGTTCCTCACGAAAGGTTGCAGCATTTTGTGCTTCTAAGATGCGACAGAGATGCTACCGATTACGCTAGAGACACCGCACACTGGGCACAACATTAATCCAAAAAAGACTTAGCACTTGTGTTTCCCGTTTTCTAATCCAGACATTCCTACTTCAGGCATTTATTTTAATGGAAATGCGACCTTCAAGTGTAAAAAGTTCTAGATATACAGAATCTATGATCAAAAGGAAAGTGGTTAAAGCAAGTGTAGAGTTGCTGGGGTGGCGAGACAACTCAGCTGATACCTAGCACTTCTGTCGTTATGACAACTACAAACTTATAGAAACGCGATGTCTTTTTTGTAGCGTCTCATACGAGGTGTGTTTAGAAAATAATATTGGAAGAAGCGTCAGATTTTCACGTTTTTCCCGAGTTTACCAGAAACCAAACAGGTAAGACTCATCACAAAATAGTAAACATCGCAGTTAACTTTTCAGGTTTTGAATCAAATCTACGCACCCTTTTTTCAGACTAAGGTTGGTCTTACTCACATAATTACAACCCTAAACTCTACACACGGTACAACTCGTCGAGAACGCCTCTTACGCAACGCACATAAGCCCCATAAAGAAGTAATTGCGACATTCGAGAAGAGACTTTTTTTATTCGATTATCGTTTTGAAATTCCCAATTTTTGTTTTTCCTTGCATTCGGGTGCGTTATTAAAATTAATGAAATCTCATTTCGCATACACATTAAGTATAAACTGATTTGTAATGCTCATGTTCATCCCTAGTAATTATAATTTTGAAAGGGCGGAATGGAGCAAAGAATGGAAATGCTTTTGCAAATGTGTTTGAATAGCCGGATATTAGGAAATTTTAAGTTTCGTTTAAGGGGTGACATTCGAATGATGATTGTGATTTGACAAAAATGAACGAAGTCAAAAGGTTTTGAAATTGAGAGTGGAAAATGTTTTGGGGTAAAACGTGCATCAATGCAGCAAAGGTAGCTTATTATTATTTCATTAATATTTTTATTAGGTAATATGTGCGTTTGTTTGTTAAAGGAAATCTCATTGTATTGTGTGTAAGTGCAAGTCTAGAAATTGAATTTTCTCGGGGCAATCGGAATCAACTCTATGGTTGAATGTCTGTTTCATGTTTTTTATTTCTAGTTTCTTTTAAAACAAAAATATTTTCATATGAGCCCTCACTTTCGATTGAATTGACGTAATAAACTTTAACAGCTTTGTAATAGGTGCGAAGTACAAATTTTTCTGGTAGAAAACCAGATGCAAAAAAAGTTGTGTATCCATATCCTGAAACAAATTCTTAAATATACGCAGGACACATTGTAACTCATTCAATTGACAGACGCTACATCAACAACCTGGACTTAAGATTTGACCCCCATTACATTGAGAAAGTAAAGAATAATAATTAAATCAATTTTAAAAATGAATCTCCTTCAGAATCGAATGATTTAAATTTTGATGAAACGAAAATGCGTCACGATAAAGAAACAAAAACACATAAATATATATTTGCAACTAAGCCAGCGATAGATCCAGATAGAATACAATACACAATATTTCAAATTCTCTGTCTCCTCTTTGGACGATGCATCGTAGCATTCGCAATGGCGACTCCTAGGCATGAGCCAATGGCCATGCTTTGAGCACCGGGATAGTGGTTGAGGGTATTGTTTTGGTTTACAATAACGATTTCACAACTTTTTTTGAAAACGCAAACGATTTGAGTAATTTCAAAAACTTTGTTACGGACTCGAAGTAAATTCAAAACATTTATGAATGGAACTCGACTTCGTTCATATGGCCACCGCGGTCAGGTTTGCAGCGATCGATACGTTGGAAATAATTGGACACCGTGGAATTGACTGATTTGGATCGTTTGCTAAAGACGTCTGAACGGAAGCGATATTTTTGACACTTCGACTGACCCTTTATCTCATTGACACGGCAACATCACACAACGAATACGTAGACTCAAATTGTTGCACTAAACATGTCATTGCCTGTCTACTAGGGCGAGAAATACGACCCAAAATAAAAGTCAAACCTAAAAAAAAAAACACAAGAAAGAATAACAGACATGTACTTAAGATAGAAACCCTAACACTGTCTGAACTCCACAGCACAACCCGCTTACACAAAGGGTAAATCCGTGGAAACAGCACTGCATTATCTGACTTGCAGGATTGAATACTCCCTACACTATAAAAAGTGCAATCTTGTTGCCTTTTTAGACATAATGGTTTTGATAATATAAACATAGAAATCAAAAACATGATTAATTCAAAGAAGGGTGATCACGAAATAAGGAGAACAACCGTAATAGAAGGACTCCACAAGGAAGATTTTGACTAAGATGTTGTGGCAATTGTCTCAGGCATACACCCACAAACTCTAGAAAAACTCTTGCTCTTAAATCTAAATAAACGCAATCATTGGGCTGAAGTTCGGGGACTGAATGTCAACCCTCTAAAAACGGAGCTTGTTCTCTTTAAGGGAAAATAAAAGATCCCCAGTTTCAGACTTTCTACCATAAAAGGTGTAACACTAATCCTAGTGAATCAGGCTAAATAACTATTAGGACAACTAATAAAGAGAAAAGAGAAAATAAAGCAAACGTTGCACTTTTCTCATGTAAGAAGGCTAAGGGTTTACCCCTCAATATTGCTGGATGGCTGTACATATCGGTCATAAAACCTATACTAACCTGCAGGGTAATAACATGGTAGACCGCGCACTTGAAAAACAGGTAAAATATAACAACCTTGTTAAAATTTAGCGAGCGGATGGTAAATGCAACAGGGTGCACAAAGGACAACTCCTTCGGATGCCCTAGGCATACTACTAAGCCTTGTACGACCCCTAGACATTTTCGGCAAACAGTCAGAAGCAAGCTCAGCTACTCGACTAAAAGCTAATTTACAGAGAGTCAACAAAAAAATTGGTCACACTAACAATTTAAACAACTTAAGATTCATCCCGGATCGATTAGATTACACCTCCTCTAAGTTGGTGTTTGATAATAATTTCCAAAACCATACCCTTAGAAGGAGCTTAGGAAAATGGTACTTTCTTGGATAATGAAGCCTCACATTTTTACACAGACAAATCCAAGGCATTTGATGATGTAGGAAGTGCAATTTTCTCGAAAGGGCTAAATGTAAGTCTTTAAAAGCAGTTCGATCTTGGCTCAGAGAAAAAGTTGTATCCTCCACGGATATTCGTATCTTCTCGGACAGTCAGGCTACTATACTATCAAAGCTCTTGGCCTTGCCTCTACAAAATTTGCTACGGTTCAAAACTGTCCCGCGTTTCTAAAAGAGATTTCAGAACAGTTAAACATTCACCTTTCATGGCTGCCAGGACATAGAGACATACCAGGCAACTGAATGGCAGACGAACTCGCAGAAAAAGGAACGACTTCGACCTGAAAGGGGCAACAAAAGTATACCTATCGCTATATGTAAACTTTTGCTATAACAGGAAACCTCAGAGAAGATGACCACTAGCTGGACGCAGAGTAATGCGTGCCTTATGACATAACAAAAATTCGGACATGTGTAGACTCAAAACGTTCAAAGAGCTTATTAAATCAAAATCGTCTGCATATTAGCTCCACTATAGTTGTCCTAACAGGACACTGCCCAATAGATAGATACGCCAAAAGACTTGGTGTCTACTCCGATGATTTTGTTGAAGCTACATGGACGAGGAGGAAGAGGAGGAAACAGTTCAACACCTCCTTTGCTCATGCCCTGCGCTCGTTTGACAAAGATCCAAAAAGCATCTCCCTTTTCAAATGAAGTTCTACATGGATTTACAAACAGGTGATTAACATTTTAGTTCAACTTCGATTAGAGGGTGATCAACTCTCTTATCCTCTAGATGGGAAACAGAGAATGAACAACCTTTTGGTCTCAATGATATCACAATGGACACTTTGTGGCTTAAGTGTTTTAGACCCCGTACCCTGGCAGCCACATCTTACCTAAACTAACCTAACCCAACCTAAAACTTAACCTAACCTAACAAAGATTTTTTTCGTTCGGTTTTCTGTGTTTGATTCAAAACTAATAAGCATTAATTATTAATTATTTAAAAAAAAAGTGATTTAAAAAAAAATTTGAATTTGAAGTTTTAGTTAGAACAAAGTGTGTATACCTATAAGTTTCAAAAACACAATAGTACGTGGTAGGAAGTGGCTAAATTTTTTTTTTTTTTGAAAATTAGGTTATTTTTTTTTTAAATTATCCCTCCCGCCTAAACGGAGGGAGATAACCCATATCGGTCCCCCAACCTATCCGTTCTGAGCTTTTATCGTATCTTATGTAAAACATTCTGGAGATACATGCACTATCCCAATACACAAGGCGTATAAGAAAGACACTGAGAACGCTACGAAGCATCACACAAAGAGGAGACAGAGAATAAGACTTAATGTGTACCTTGTACACTCTATCTCATTCTTTCGCAGACTGAGTCGTATATATTAATAGGTTTGTTTCTTTATCGTGATGCATTTTCGTTTCATCAAGTTTCAAATCACAACGATTCTAAAGAAGTTTTTATTCAAAAAGGAAAAGTGCTTGGGACAGAAAAGATATTTGGAATTCATTTTCGGAAAATCATAAAGATTGGGCTTAAAAAATGTTCAACGTTCTCATTTCTATGGCAACTGTCAAGGATGTGACAAGTTGCGTAACCAATCGGATAAAAGTTAGCTCCTCTTTGCAAGTAAAAGGGAATTAGAATACGTAAAGCTGTCAAACTTACTGTTCGCTCCAGCTAGTGCTTAACTATTTGAAGACCACTGATCTAGTATTGATTCTACAGCTAAAAATGTCGAAGCTGTCCGATTACACAATGTTGGTTTGACGTTAGTCAAGAAACAAGAGGACGGCATGCTTTGAAGAGTGGAAAATGTAAGCCAGTACAAATATTTCCACTTGTATATATACAATTTGAAATTGTAATTCTAGAAACACGAAATTACTTTTCCACTAGTATCACCTTCATAGCCAAAACTAAGCTGTTCAGGATCCACATAAATTGAAGGTCCTTAAAATACGGTAGGGGCTTTGAGTGCTTTTGGTCTACCTTTTTTTATATTTGTTTTATTCAATAGCAAGTCCTCCAAGAGTAATTACATTGCCACGAAAAGCGATTCTCGTTTGGCCGTTCCCAATCAGAAAAACACAGTAGGTCCGGTCCATTTCTAACAAGTTATGATTGAGAGAGATCGGCACACTACATCTTGTGGTGTTCGTATATTTATTTATTTAATTGGTTCAGCCTTGAAAATTCGTTCCCAAGAAGACCCAAAAGTGACTTTGGCTAGACTCCAAAGAAGATCATTTTATCATCGTGATCAAAATGCTCAAAATAAGCTCACCAGTCTGAGTCTTCCGGGCTCCAACTTATTAAGCATCAATTTTTAAGCATAATTATTACGAAATCGATTAAGGTTAACTTAGACTTCGAACAAACGTGTCCAAATAGTGCTCATGCGAAGATTTTCCTTCCCTTTAACTACACTTATTTGTCGAAACCGTTCACCCGCTGACATTACATGATACAGTTGCCAGCTCAAGTTGCCTTAAGGTGCATCGATCGGATCCAATAGACAAAAAGTCAATGATCTTACCAGTGCCCTTAACTGTTCTTATAAAAATAAGAGGAAAACAGAAACCACTGTAATGGAGCTCGGGGCTAGAACCGCTTAGGAAGTAATGTAGAAAACTTTTCAGTCGAGCTTAACAATCCAAAGTCTCAATAGACTGGGACTCCTACAAGGAATCCCTCAATACTTATAAATATCAATCGAGGAAAAATAAAAGAATTTCCTGGAAAAGCTTCTGTGGGAAAATAGAAGCTTCTAGATTAGGAAGAAATCCTCTCAAAGAGCCCAACCATGCCTAGCAGTTTGAAAAAAGCTGACGGCTGCACAGAATGCTGAGAAGAAACGCTCAATTTGTTCTTGGCCACACACTTTCCAGGCAGCTCTTAGAACTTATGCAACTATGATTCCATTCATGTCTACACTAATTCAGGATTGCCGATCGACATCTGCCGATAGGTGCCGTTCGTCATAGCGTAGACACACCTTGAAGGTGACCATCGTGATCTCAATAAGACCACAGCTCTCCCATACCTATCTCCTCTTTACTAGTGATCCGCCAAACGAGTTGATCACCCTACAAGCTATTAAATTGCAACATGCTCCGGGATATATTTTCTACCATAATCTAAGACATGAATCTAAGTAATGACACATTGCCAAAACTTCTTCGTCCATGCAGTTTCGTTCACAAGAAGCTCTCATATTCATCATTCTTCTATAATCGTAGAAGTGCGTCGGCAAGTTCGCAATCACCCTACTCCTCCGTCTGCTGCTCTGTGGCAATGTACATAAGACGCACTACATGAACTTCGCAATGCTCTTGGAAGCTTGGTTGTAAGAACTGAAAATATCAGTGAAACCAAACATTTTTTGTTCGACCAGTAATAATTACTTCGATAGACAGACGTCTCCTTAGGAAAGACAAGTTGATTCATCCGTCGGAAAAGGATAACTTTCACGTGTGGTTTCCGATAGAATTATTCACAACTTGTGAGTCACATTCTTAAAAAAAAGATCGAATTAGAACTTGTTCAATACAAGGCCGAATTGCAAAATTTTCAAAAAACTTCCCAAAAAAAGCAACCAGAACAAGAAAAAAAAAAATTAGAAAACGAATTGAGATGCAATCATGTGCACACATAGAAATTTCAAGTACACTCAAAGCTAGGCAGGCAACCAACAACCCCATGCGACAGAGTGTCTAAAAAAAAAGAAGATGCGAATAATCACATGTGCCCTCTTCCTATGGCAAAATATAGGATAAGTCCCCCTCCTGCGATAGAAATAGTCAACGTCGACGAAAACGACAATTTTCCATGGATGACAGTGACGTTAGTAAGGTAGGCAAAGAAAGGTAGGCCAAAATATCCCCCATCATGGCCACACATACACATTCAAACAGCAATGCCACCCATTCCTCGCGCCAAATTCAAGCATCGCGCTTAAGTTTCCGGCAGCAGGCTGTGGCTCCACAAGCACCAGCAGCAGCAGCATCAATTCAGCTTTTGCTGCGGCCATCGGCATCGGTGGACCTCATCAAGCATAAAACAGAGGCAAACATTCACACATTCGAATAAAAAAAAAATAAAAAGAAAAGAAAGGAAATTACAGAAAAAAGAAAAGAAGCACACATAAAAAATCCACAAAAAAGCCGCCACCGCATCCACCACCACCACCATCATCATTGGTTCTACTGCTACGCGATGTGTGCTTGCTTTTGCTGGCCCTGGTTCCAAACAGAAGCAAACGGAACTGAACTGGACCCGACCGAGAGTCTGACGCTCAGAAAATCAGCATCAACAGCAACATCGGCAAACAGCAGCAGAAGCATCAGCATCAGCAGCAACAGCAAAATCAGCAGCAGCAACACAGCATCAGCGGCCGTGGTGTCCAGCTGCGATTGGTTTAGAATCGAAAGAAAGCCAGGCCTCCCCGGTCCCTGTTTTCTTTTTTTCCAGCCGCATTCTTTACTTTTCGTTTTTATGGCCCACAGTATTCATTCGTATCACATGTGTCACTTGTGTGACTTGGCTCTGGCCGGGCCGAGCCGAGAACAGTCCACATATCACTGTGTGTGCGAAAAATAAAAATGGGTGCAGTGTGTGGGGGGTTTTTTTCTGTGCATTTTTCGCTCATTTTCTTTTTACCGGTATTTTCGCTGGTCCCTACTTACTGGTACGAGCTACGAGGCTACCACTTATGTGCCAGAGCATTTTCTTTCTTCGTGATCCTTTTTGTGCGATGCGTTTAGTGCGCGGCGCGAAATAAGAAGAAAAACAAAGGAGCAGCAAGAGCAAAGAGTGAGAAACAAATTGGAAAACTTGATCGTTAAGGGTTTTCTTTTTTGTTGTTGTGGACTTTTCTTTGCATGCTCTTGTTTTGTTTTTTGTTGTTGGTGTCGTCCTTTTGGACGAGTGGGTGGCTGGTGTAGAAGATAGCGAAGCCGTTATATTTACACATGTACGCGGATAGGGTAAAATAACAGAAGTGTGTGGCTGTGCCTGTGTGATGTCCTGACGATGCATGGCCACGGAGAAGGAATGGTTTTCTTCTTATTTTTTGTGTGACGAATGTACAGTTTGTGTTTGTACGTATGTAGTGTGTGTTTTATGATTATTTATCTTTTTATTATTCTACTCTTTTTTATTCCAGAACGAACGATTCGCTTGCCGACCCTACTTCACTCCTTTCGAGGATACTATTTGATCGGACTTTGCATAGCCGTCCCTATAGATAAATGAGTTAGAGAAGGCGTTCGATTGGTGGCGGTCATGGGGGTTGGGTTGAATATAGTATGCCGTTACAGTCGTTATGGTTGATTTGACTCCGTTTGATTCTATGAAATCGAAGCGATTTAATGGTGTTGTAATCGTGGGTGGTAAATTGGCCTTTGCTCTGGGGGTTACTTTGAATATCCGGCTACAGCAGTTAAAACACAATACTTATGCAACAGGGATGAGTTATAAAAAAAGAATTTAGTTTACTAAGATTTAGTGAGAGGTGCAGGTACATAGAGGAAGTATTCGGGTAGAAAAATAAAAAGAAAGTAAAAAAGGAAAATAAAAATAAGGTTTAGTATATTTGTACACCCAGGAAAATGAGAAGAGCTTCGAAATTGTCAAATTGTATAAGAAGGCATTTATAACGAGTACCGTGAGAAAGTTGGACTCAGAGTTTCCAGACAAGAAGAGTAAGGCTTAAGCTTGGAGTGGTGCAGGATCAGATAAGAGTTGATTGGTACAATCTCGGCTAGTAAGGCATTTTGTGGGTTTTCTTCTTTTCCTCTGGAACAAAACATGATAAGAGGTTTCGGTGTTGATGTCCCTGAAAAAACTCTGCTGACGACTTGAGCGAAGCTTAACAGGTCGTTGATAAGTTTGTAAAAAGGAATGAAAAATGGAGAACAATATCAGTGTCCTTCAACTCCTTGTATAAATTCCGTGAAGCTTCTTAACTAGTCCGTTCGATGTCGAATGAAAAGGAGCTATTCTGTCACTAAGAAAGAAGTCCCTTCTTCTTCTTCATTTTCGGCGTTACGAGTAGTGATCTTGAAGCGATCACAACTCTCCCACTTTGCTGCTTCACACTAGTGATCCGCCTGTGGGGTACGCCGCGTTGACCTCAGAAATCGTCGGCAAGCCTCCCGGTTTTGGATTGTTCCATGTCTGAGGCCAACCAAATGCTGCTGTTTTTGCATTTGCTTGTACCAGGAGTGTTTTGGCCTGCCTTTTCTTTTTCGTCGCGAATTTGTTGAAACGTTGTACGATATTGCCTTTTTGACGGGGTTCTGCGGATCTCTCCTTTGAACATGACAATACCAACTGAGCCGGTCGTGCTGAATTTTGTCCAAGATGGTACTTTTGACATGAAGGCTTCCACGGATCTTAGTACTTCTAATTCGATCAAGCTTTGTTACTCCTGCTGTCATCCGAAGCATCTTCATTTCGGCTGCCGTCAATTTGCTCTCATACTTTTTGTACATTGTCCAACATTGTGAACCGTATGTCAGAGCTGGACGGACAACTGCTGTGTAGAGTCTTCCCTTCAACTTAGGGGGCATTTTTCGATCACAGAAGATAGCGGAGTTTTCTCGCCACTTCATCCACCCTACGCTTACTCGATGATTGATGTCGTCATCACAAGATGCTTCACTATTGATCATAGATCCCAGATATTTAAACTTTTCACACTTGGGAAGCACATTTCCATTCAAATAAATGTCTGGAATAGGCTTAGCTGGATCTGAAAAAGGGCAGCACAGGTATTCCGTCTTTTTAGCGCTAATACGGTACCCATTTCCTTCCAGAACATCAATCCAAACGTCAAGTGCTCGTTGCAGGGATGTAGGATCCTCGCTTATGATGGCTCCATCGTCAGCAAAGAATAATTGTTGTACTTTATTGTCCGTTACTTTTCCTTCGAGCAAATAATCCAGAACAGCAATAAAGAGCAGTGGACTCAAGACACTTCCCTGATGTACACCTACTGTTATTTGGAATTCTTCGGTGACTCCAGCTGGGCATCTCACTTTTGTAACTGCTCCCTCGTACATGTCCATAATTATTCGCACATAGGCTTCAAGAACTCCTCGGTGTCTGAGGGCCACCCATATCAGATCTCGTGGTTGTCGATCGAATGCCTTTTCGAAGTCAACCAACACAATATGCAAATCTTCTAAGGCATCTCGGTGTTTTTCCATAATGATCCTTATGCTTTGGATAGCGTCTGTAGTTGACTTACCCGCGACAAACCCGCATTGGTCATCAGACAGCCTTATTATTTTCCGCAGTCGGCTATCCAAAACCCGCTCAACGATCTTCATAGTGTGGGACATCAACTTGATCGAACGATAGTTGTCACAGCTTCTGGTATCTCCCTTTCCCTTGTACATTGGAAGAAGAAAACTTTCCCTCCATTGATTAGGCAAACTGTCACCTCTTACAAGTTTGGAGATGAGAATCGTGAGCCATCTTAACCCGATGTCTCCCATATTTTTCCAAAACTCATATGGTACCTCGTCTGGCCCAATCGCTTTGCCTTTTTTGGAGTTCTTAACTGCCTCCCTAACTTCTTCGACTGTGACGTCGGATACTTCCGTAAAGTTAGGTGCAGCTGTTGGAAAGTGGCGCCGAGGAAACTGTTCATTCAAAAGATCATCACAATACTGTCGCCACCTATGAAGAATTTTGTCGTCATCCACAAGTAGCACTCCTTGAGCATCATTGATGAACTTCGGCGAACGAATCTCCTGCGCATTTCTCCTTCTCTGAGCGGCTATTTTGAAAATGGTTGCTCCCTTATTCAAGCTGCTTTGTCTTAGCTCTTGGATTGCCTGATTTGCTTCAGCAGCTGGGGCAGAAATCTCTTCCAGCTCTCGATACAGGCCCTCCGTGCTTTTTGCTTGAAATTGGGCGCACTTTTTCTTCGCTTCTTTTCTGCAGCTCTTGTATTCCATTTTGAAACGCGCTTTTTCATTTGTATTTCTTGAGGGGCACTTCGACCAAGCTTGGAAAGCTGCTTTCTTCTTTCTAATCACTGCTTTAGCTTCATCATCCCACCACCAGGTTTCTTTAACTTGTTGGTGGTGTCCTTTTGAGACTCCTAACAGTGATTTGGCTCTCTCTAAGCAGGTTCGTTGTAGGCGATCCCACATATTTTGTGCCGTGATTGCATTTGAAACTGCGTCGATGGTATTACACAGCTGACTTTGCATATACGAAATGAATTGAATTGAAAATGACTAAGAAAGAAGTCCCAAAGTGCTAAATCGCAAGATCTCAGTGGCCAATTGTGATCACCTCTTCGAGAGATAACACGGTTTGAAAACTATTGCCGGAAAACCTCGAAGGTTTCGTTGCTAGTGTGGCACGTAGCGCCGCACCGCCTTGTCAAAAGTAAACGTTGATCAGATCAATACCATCCCACATTCCGTTCATGAAAAACCATTGATCACCTCTCGATAGCGCAATATGTTCACCGTGACTGTTGCTTCAGTCTTATTTTCGAAAAAAATGAGGTCCACCAACCACACCGGAGAATAAACGCACCAAACAGTAACACTTTAAAGATGGAGAGGTTTTTAGACAGTAAATCTTGTGTTTTTCGAGCCGCAGATGTAACAATTTTGATTTTTGGCCGAGGTGGAAATGGGCCTTATCAGTCAAATTTCGGATCATTTTCATGCTATTCAAGGACCCACCGCGCGAAAACACGATGTTTTTTGATGAACTGCCGGTTTGAGTTCTTGTGTGAACTGAACAGCTCGAATTTTTAACCAATTTCTGTATTGCGTTCCGAAGATGCTTCGCGACGAACCAAAAATGTTTTAGTTTTACGAAAAATCTTTGCCAAATTTTCACCATTTTTGTATTGAATTTCAATCATTGCAAATCATTATTTAAGCGTGCATCGTTCCAGTTTTACTTGCGATTCTAAGGCAAGTTTTGCAATTGTGCAGGAACAAAAAATTACATTACGATGATAGACAATACGAAAAAATTGGGTCCTGCAATGCTGCCTGTCTGTCTTTCTGTATGTCTGTCCATCAACAGCTTGAACCGCTGATTGATTTTTTTCAAAATTTAGAGTTAGGATCTGCTAGGGTAGAGGGGTTATTGGAGTTGGGTCTCTAGGCCTTGAAATAACGGTACATGCAATACAACCGATATGATAATACTTATAAATTTTTTGCCAAAAGAATTTCTGGCAAGATCTTAAACTTTGCATCCTAGACTTTCAAAAACCTGATCTTTAAAAAAAGTGAGGAATAAAAAAACTTTTAATCTTGTAAGGTCGTAAGCCAAAGTCTTTGCGCAAAATCTTAAATTAAGTTGATGGACAAAGCTCTAATTGCTGTGCACAGTGGCGAATCGATTCATTCGGGTTCTCTTTAGCGGGTGCCTATTGATTCGCACATTTTATTACGCATTCCATTATTTTGTTTTTGACACAATAATTTTTGTTTACTTCGCATTGCGTGTTTTGTTTTTCTGTTACTTAGATTTTCAATCATTTCGCTACACGGTTACTTTGCATTTATTATCCTGCTAACCATGTGTTTCGCATATCCATTGAACTTACAAATGATTATTTGGACTTTATTTATCTCGATAACTGTTTTTTCGCATTTTGTCTCGAGGCTTATCTATTGCTTTGGCATTCAATTACTTCGCTCATTATCAGATTAATATTATGGATATGTTCAGTTTTGGTGTTCAACTGAATGTTTTTGTTAATAAAACAATGCACACAATATGTATTTCGAAATTTGATACTATTTCTGACTAATTGGTTCTGAAAATGCTTCTAAAATATGATATATCTTTGATGATTCTAATCAATTTTCAATAAAGTTTGATGAAAAGCTTAGAACACTGTTAAAATAACCGGTAAAGTTCAATTTTTGGTTATTTCGCCATCGTTTGATTGGCATTTTGCATTTTGTGGATGAAAAAATAGGCTAGAGGTGTAAAAATTCGCGCGCCTATTTGTTCATGATCAAATGGCAAACGAAACTGAACATAAACGACATTTAAGTTGGCCGATTTGACCACAAGATGTCAGCTTTATCCCTATTCGAAAAACCATTCTCTAAGAAAACACCAAATATTTTGTAAGCTTTTGTCATTACATTTAAAAAACCGGCCTTATTTCCAGTATCCCGCCGTTTCGTTTCAGGGAGTAGCCAAATTTTATTTCAAACAGCGTTCAATTACGTGCAGTTCTGCTCGGTAAATGATCAGCATCACAAGATGCAGTTATAGTGGTTTTAAGTTCTATCATGAGATGTTCCAAAGTGCTCCGCTATGTCATTACTACCAAATTTCTCTATGCTCGTCTCCTACTTGAGTATGCATCGCAAGTGTGGGCCCCATATCAAGTAGTTAGCATCGTTTTCTGCTCTTTGCCCTTCGGGATCTCTACGACCTTAGAAACTTTCTCACCCCACCGTCCTCCGCGAACGTGCGTCAATTATTCATCCATATCCCCTAGTACCCCAAAGCGATGTTTTTGCCATCACTTTCATTCACCGGCCTCCTACCTTTCAGGACCTATATCCTTCAACACTAGTCCCCGTAAGCCCCACTTAAATTACTATACGGAAGTATTTTCATAACGTACAGAATTCAAGTCTTCGTCACTAACATGCTTCCGTGTTTCGTATTTAGTCTTTCTTTTACTACTACACGAAACCCCAAAGACCTAAAGACATGTGATGTAAGCCCAGGGATCTGAATGCACACTTGAGAGAGGGAGGGAGAAATAAAAGAGAGAGAGAGAGAGAGAGAGAGCGAGAGAGAGAGAGAGAGCGAGAGAGAGAGAGAGAGAGAGAGAGAGAGAGAGAGAGAGAGAGAGAGAGAGAGAGAGACAGAGAAATTATCTGGTATTTTTCAGCCCACGAACGGATCGATTTTCACTAGTCTAATGTAGTTAAGATGGAGAGCTGCGTTCCCTTTGAGATCACGATGCTCGTAACACCGACAAAAGGAAGAAGAAGTAGAAGCCATTGTTCTTGTTAATATGTAAAAAGTGAGTAAGAGAATACATGTGCAGTATCAAAACAGTAACTTTGCCTTGCCAAATAGAACTGAGTACAAGACAATGAGAGCAATACAGCCTTGTGGGACCCCATAGTTTCTCTCATTCTTTAAGTTCTGGCATGTATCTTGTTTGTTTTTCAATTATAGGTCAGTGATGTTGTTGTGTTTTTCTCCACATGTTTTTTTCCAGGAAAGCTGAACCTCCTTTGCAAATCAACAGAAATAACTTTTTTGTTGGTTACAAAGTTGGCCACCAATCAAAGATTCCAGAAAGAAAATTGAGTTTAAAATTTTTGGGAGATATTTTGAAATACATTTACGTTTAGTTCTTCCTGCTCTATGGGTTCTCCAATAATACTTTAGCAAATTATCTTACTGCTTAAGTCTAAAACGGCTGAATAAAACCAAATCCAAAAACGTAGACAACCTTCCTTGATTCTCGGAAGTGTTTCGTTTCTCTTAAACTGAATCCAAGAAGAACAAGTTGTAAAAAGGAGAAAAGAACAAAACAGAAGTGTTTACTCGTAATCAATGACCGATCATTCTCAATTCATCCGATAATATTGACTCTGAGAGCGCTAAGCCACACAAATGTCATTACTGTGTATTTTTAATTCAATCAGAACTGCAGAGCGCGGAAGCTGGAAATGGCACTATAAGCAACTGACATCCACTTAATCCATCCCCGTGTCAATTTCCTTACTTTAAAATTTATTCCCGATAGCATCCGACAGCTTAGTTTCCCAACAAAAACATACACTATGGCCCCTAAATGTCTCCCCCCGTCCCGCAGGAGCGAATGCATCTTTACCATTCATTCATGCGAATCACAACTATTAACATGTTTTCGTAACTTGCTAAATGTAAGTGCCACTGTTCTCGCTACTGCTCATTTGCATAGCTGTTTGGTTAGTTAGTAGTATCCTTCGTTGCGAACCCATGTTCTGAAGGCGAAAATTTTAAGTCAATAAGAGAGCACATCAACCTCATTACATCGCACACCATCTATTGGTGTCCGCGTCGCACAAGCTCGTCACATGGCAGATACTTGTAAAGAATGCGCGTTTATGGGTGGCATCAAAATATCAGATTTACGAGTGGCTACACTCCTACCTCCTCCTGCACATATTTTTTGGTCTCAAACTACTTATTTATACTGTGATGTCGGTCGTCCGTGGATTTTCTTTTTTTTGTTCATCTTCTTCCTTTTTTGTTGGCTGTAGCATAACTCGAAAACTCGTATATGAGGCTGAGAGTGTTTTATTCTTTGCTGCTGTTGGCATCTCCTGTTCCTTGGAATGGGCGAGGTGAGGCATCCTAACCTTATTCGCTGAATTCGTAATCTCATTAAATTTACATATTAATCAAGGGATTTTAATTACTCTTGCACTAGGGTGCTACAATGAGAGATTCCTTTGGACGAACGAGGTATAGTTGAGATATACTCCATACACCATACACATTGTTAGCCTCCCAGCCACAAAAACAGATCCTCATTGTGTTTTTCCTTCTGGACTTTACTCGTGTTTTCGTTTTTATTTATTTTTTGTATTTTTTTTTTTGTTTTTTCTTTACTGGATTGAAGCTTCGAATGAGGACTGTTGCCGGATACGCTGCCAAGGTCGTTGAAATTAGCTCCTGATTTTAGATTTAAATTTGAATTTAACTAGAAACGGGAGGAGAAGATGGTTGCTGGATGCACCTGGAGTGATGTCCTCGATGTTTTTTAGTGGAATTGCTGTTGAAGATAGTTTATGGCGTTTCGTTGCAACGATGAAGAGGAGTGTATCTCAAATTTAAATAAGCTTACTCGTGCATCCACAGGGACAGCACTTATTTGGGAAAATATAATAATAACTCATGTGGTCTTCATTTTTAAAACTTAACCTTCCGATGATAGTACATTTGAAATATATATATATATATATTTACATGACAACAGTGTTAATAGAGCACCCCAGCCAAGATTAATTAAAGATTCAAGGATTAAGGATACCTAACAAAAAAAATTTGGTTCAAACAAAACAATTTTTAGCAATTCACAATAGAAAAAAACGAAGTTCATAAGAAAAAAAAAATATAATTGAAGACGAAAACTGCCCAATGTTATCATCAAAAAGTAAACTGTGACATTCCTTAAAATGCCATTGATGAATTTCGTGGTGATCTTTTTGGGGGTAAGACTAGTTTTCATAAAGAATTCACTCCGGCAGCTTTCCTCGACATAGAGAATAAAAAATAAATAGGGTGGCGCAACAGAGCGAGGAGGCCCTGAGCCTAGCGCATTTCTCACAACCATGCCTTGTGAGCGAACGGAGTGGACCTACATATTTCTGCCGGTTCCGAACGGCTAATTGAGAAAGAGCTTTTCATGGCAATGAATATACTAGCGGAGGACTTACTAGTTACTCGCGAAAGGCGATACTCGTGAAAAAACATTTTTGCCTCTGCTTGGATTCAAACTCTGAGTAAGCAGGTGGACATGCCTACCATCACGCCACGGGTACCTCCTCGACATAGAGGGTGCCTTCAATAACGTCAGAAACTCTGCAATTACAAAGGCACTGACGAAGCTCAAAGTATATAGTTCCATAGTGGGGTTGATAAATCTAATGCTAGAAAGTAGGAGGATCAACTCAACTCTAGGAAACTTCACTGCAAAGAGATCTGTCAGAAGAGGAACACCGCAAGGCGGAATCTTATCCCCTCTTCTATGGACTCTAGTCGTCAATGAACTTCTAGTTGACTTAGAATCTGAGGGATTCAAAGTGATTGCATATGCAGATGACGTCTCCATTTCGGTATCTGGCAACTCATTCTGAACTCTTTCTCTTCACCAGAAAATACAAAATTCCTCAACTAACAACTCAATCAATAAATGGAATCTCATTTCAACTTTCCAACGAAGCCAAATATCTAGGTATAATCCTACGACAAAAAGCTGAGCTGGAAAGCCAATATACAGGAAAGAATCAGGAAATCCATCGTAGCCCTATTTTCTTGTAAAAAAGCCATGGCACTAAATGGGGTTTCTCCCCCGAAATCACCCAACGGCTCTGCACCGGCGGCGGCGTCTGCAGACCAATTCTCACATACGAAGTAGTGGTATGGTGGACCGCTCTTGATAGAAGGTCCTACTGTGATAATCTAAGCAAGGTCCAACGTACAGCCTGTTTGTGTATAAGCGGAGCACTGTGTGATCAACACCCTCAGCTGCCCTTAACATACTCCTTAATCTCATACCACTAGATACAATGGACCGTTAACAACATCGGTCAAACTACAATCCTGAATTTATTCAGATCAATCCCTTGCCACTCCACATACACCATCCCCCAACTGGTTTTTGATAAATAATAAGTTCCAAATCTCAATCCCACCGAGAACGATTTGGGAAGGCAGACAATTTTTGAGAGATGATTCAATTCATGTCTATACAGATGGTTCAAAAATCGAAGAGGGGGTCGGCTGCGGGGTGTACTCAAGCCGACTTAGTGTAAGTCTCTCATTCCGCCTTCCAAACCATTGTAGCGGTTCCAAGCGGAAATTCTGGCGATCAAAGAGTTCCTATCATGGTTAAAAGAAAACATGACATCCTCAGCAAATATCCGGATTTTCTCAGACAGTCAAGCTGCTCTCAAATCACTCGGCGCTGTTCCTACGAACTCATTAACCGCCCTTAACTGTCGCCTATCTCTTAGGGAGATGGCTGAACAGTTCAATATTCACCTTATTTGGGTGCCGGGGCACAGAGATATCGTGGGTAACTGCAAAGCCGATAAACTCGCCAGAGAAGGAACCGTTCTACCGATCTAAACCAGCAGGTTGAATATTGGTATACCAATCGCTACATGTAAACTTATGCTAAAGCAAGAGGCAATGGATAGAATATATCATAGGTGGAACAATATCACCACGTGCGTGGCAACAAAACGAATTTGGCCAGGACTAGATCCAAAACGCACAAGACATTTGTTATCCATTACCAGACTACAAGTTAGCTCCGTAATCAATGTCATCACCAGACATTGTCTAATAGGAAGACACGCCATAAAACTCGGCGTTTCCTCTAACGACTTCCGCAGAAGTTGTTTAGATGAGGAGGAGGAGGAGACAATTCCACACCTCCTCTGCTTATGTCCCGCACTCTCCTTTAAAAGAAAACAGCATCTAGGAAAATATTTTCTTGGTGATCCAGCGATCTGATGAGCACAGATCCCCTACATCTCCTCCGCTTTATCAAAAGCTCCAAATGGTTTTGTTAAGTGAGGTACTCCCTCGCATAATTTTTATGGTATCACAATGGACCTAATATTGGTCTAAGTGTCAGTTGTATTCCTGACAGCCATTCAAACCTAACCTTACCTAAGACTCATTTCATTCGGCGAAAAGTTTACTCTATTTCTTTCACCTTTTTTTTCATTTCTCTTTACTCTTTTGTCATTCATCATTCATCATTCATCATTCATCATTCATCATTCATCATTCATCATTCATCATTCATCATTCATCATTCATCATTCATCATTCATCATTCATCATTCATCATTCATCAGTCATCATTCATCATTCATCATTCATCATTCATCATTCATCATTCATCATTCATCATTCATCATTCATCAGTCATCATTCATCATTCATCATTCATCATTCATCATTCATCATTCATCATTCATCATTCATCATTCATCATTCATCATTCATCATTCATCATTCATCATTCATCATTCATCAGTCATCATTCATCATTCATCATCCCTCATTCATCATTCATCATTCATCATTCATCATTGATCATTCATCATTCATCATTCATCATTCATCAATCATCATTTATCATTCCTTATTCTTCAGCCCTAATTCTCTTTTTCCTATTCGCAATTTCCTCATTTCTTGTTCTTCATTTCTCATTTCTCACTACTCACTCATCATTCCACATTCCACATTGCTCATTCCTCATTCATTTCTTATTCCATATTTTCCATTGCTAATTTCTTATTTCTTGTTTCTTATTTTTATTTATCATTTCTCATTTCTTATTTCTTATTTCTTATTTATGAATTTTTTCAAAGCAAAGACAGTGATTCTCGTCGTTCGCTTGAAACATTTTTGTGCAAGGCTTTACTACTTCACGAAGTTTCGAAACATCTGGAAGCAGAAGTAAATAAATGCTACATGACTCCTCGTCCCACCAACTAACAACTGCAACTCAAGCAAGAAACTAAGGTCTTAAGATGTTACATCGGGGTTAATGCTACTTCCACTCTAACATAACCTTTAGTTTAAGAAACACTGCCCATTGGATCGGAGACTAGTGTAGAAAAAAAAAAAACTTCTTCCTTCTGAGGCATTCCAAGAGCCTAATTTTAATAGCCAGAGTGTAGGAGGAACGTCCTTTCCAAAATAATGGTTATTTAACTTTCACGCACCACCGTACCAACGCAACGTTCAATATTGATTAAAACCGTGTTCGTGTCACACATTATACAAACATCAAAACCAACAATAAAACACAAAATTCATTAACTTATTACCAATTATTCTAATTACCAATCTATAAAACTGTCTAGTCACGAAAGTTTTCCTTTGCTCCGTTCGCCAAATGGATAATAATAATGAACGCTAGTTTATAATTCCAACATATATACATAATTAAGCACACATCAATTGTGCGTCGAAATAGAAGGCGACTAGTTGTATTGTAATTAAGTATCAATGGCCGCATTTAATTTTTGTTTACCGACACAGTGTTCAAGCCAAATACAAGAAAAATAGACAACACGGTTATGTCATAATGACAATTACAAACAGTTACATTAAGGGTTTCTCTTTCATGAAGAATTTTGGTCAATATTGGAACTTATGTTTTATTAAACTTGTTTACTTAGTTGTCTGTTCGTGTTGAATAAACTGCTTTGGGGAATTCTTCGATTAAACTGCGGTTTTGACTGCACTGTGGGTCTGGCGGTAAGGGGGGTTAGAATTTTTTCTTGTGAGATGAGATAGGTGTTGAAGCTGACGCAATGTCCAGTTTCCAAGAGATTCGAGGAATTAGTTTCTGAATTGTTTTTCAGGCAATCGCTTTGATATTTCATTTTCATCAATTGAGAGTCGTAATTTTATATTTATGGTCGACATCGCTAAATGTTCTTCGATTTATTTTAGCTTCAAACTACTTCGTGATTATTTTTTCGGAAGAGAGATGTTAAAGAGATTCTTTTGAAGCCTGTAAAATAGTGGGCGAAATTCATATTGATGGCGATTTTAAACAGTCTCTTGTGAACACTGTAAGGAGGGGCCTTGTACAAATTCCAGCTCTTCTCTAACATTTTTAAAGCTTCCTGTCCTTTCGAAAAATATCTTTGTTAATGGCTTTTTTTTCAAAGAACATCTTTCGTCAACAATTTCGATTTCGGGCGAGCTCTCTCCAGCTTTGCATTCTAAGTCTGTTTAAGTCATCTTCCACTTGATTGGACCTCCGAAGACGAGCAGTGGTATTTTCGTGACTTCTCTGCTCTCGCAAAACCAATCGATCCAGAGCGTTGATGTCCACTCGCTTTTTGCGTTCCAGCCATCGCGACTTCGCGATGCATTCCCTTCTAGCTATGCCCAATGCCTATGTTGCAGTACAGCTCATACAGCTCGCTGTTGCATCTTCTTCTCCACAAAAGCACCGATGACATAACGCTTCCTTCTTCCTTTTAGTCAATATCGTCTACGTAAGTGAGCAATTGTATACACTTTCAAAAGATTTTGCTTCCGTTTGAGTTTTGTACAATCTTTTGAAGTTGGATGATTAAGAAATCGCATGACAGTTTGTTGCTTTATCGAAAGTCATTTTCGACATCAAAAGTCTCGGTGAGTTCTTTACCAACCTTGACGGAGCAGCGTGAATTCTCCAAAGTCACCCTGCAGGAACTTTGCATTAATACCGACAGTGACATGGCTCTGTACAGCTCGTCCCTTTAAATACTGCCATACACGGCCTTGAAATCTATAAAAATATGGTGTTTATCGATATTATATTCTCGGGTTTTTTCAGGATCTGCCGTGATGTGAAAATTTGGTCGATTGTGTACTTTTCTGGTCTAAAATTCCATTGATAAGGACCATTCAAATTGTTGAACTGAGGCATCAGACGTTCACATATTACAGCAGACAAGATCTTATAGGCGACGTTCAGGAGGCTTATCCCTCTATAATTGGCGCAATTGTGAAAGTCTCCTTTCTTTAGGATCGGGCATACGATACTGAGGTTCCATTCATCGGGTATATTTTTCTCCGACTATATCATGCAGATCAGTCGGTGCATGCTCCTTTTCAACTGATCTCCAGCTGCCTTGAAAAGTTCGGCATCAATGCCATCTGCACCTGCAGTCTTATTTGATTTAAGTTTGCATATAGCAAGCTTAACTTCCTCTAGGTCGTGAGGGCGGCATTCTTGATCATCGTCCAAGCTGAATGGGGCAATCTGCCTGACTGCGGAATTTGTGCCCTCATCGCCGCTAAGCAGTCTGCAGAAGTGATCTTTCCAGATCCTCAGTAGCGACTGTGGCTCTACAACCATGTTTCCGTGTGGGTTTTTACAGGCTTTGTCATGGCATCTCTCAATTCGTAATTTCCTTAAACTGGCATTTCTCATGCCACTGCTTCTTTTTCTTTTTGAGAATTCGGTGTTCTTCCCTTCTTTTCTCCTTGTTAATCTCGTTATACTGATCGTAAGCAGCCCTCGTTCGTTTTTGCATCAGCATTTGACGTGCTTTTAGTTTGGCTGCATTTGCCTGCCTGCATTCTTCATCGAACCATTGGTTTCGTTTTGGTGGCCGAGTGAAACCCAGAACCTCAGAAGCAGCATTTCTGATGGCTCCTTGGCATTGCTACACTGGTCTTCAATGCTTATTGCTGGCGGCAAAAGATTCAAGGACAACTGAAGAGACCCTCTTGCGATTGTAGCTTTCCGACGTCATATTTTTTCATAGCATTGGTTCGCATGAGTATTGAACATGATACGGAAAGTTCAGGTATCTAACACACAGGAAGAGTGCCTTGCGTCGATCGCAACATGGTCAGTTTGGTTGACGGTTGATTGATCTGACGATCGCAGTGTAACTTTAAGAATTTTGAGGTTCGAAAAACGTATACTACTAAAAACAAGATTCAGCCCCGCTGCATGTTCCCGGATGTTTTGTCATGAAGGCTTTGCTTACTTCCAGACATGACCTCCTCCCCTAGTTTTGCGTTCAAATCGCCAAAAACAATTTATGTCGTGTCTAAGGCACTGCTCACTGTTTTTTCGAGGAGATCGTAGAAACACTCTTTGTCGTCTTTCTCTTCTGGGTACGCATATTAGGCTTATTTTGGCGAACAAAGCCCTGATGCGGATGGTCATTCTCATTATGCCCGGTCCACTCCATCGCACTTCTTGGGAGGCAGTTTTGTCAGCATTGCAGCAGTCCAGGGCGTCTGCTAGTTTGCTAGCTACACGTAATTCGTTTATGAATCTTAGGTTCCACGTTTAGATCCGGAGGTCTTTGTCCTTTCTCGTTTGATTGGGTTTTCAACGTTTAAATCATAATTGCTATCCGAGGTTGTTTCGGAACCATGAAGTTTTTTAAGTGGTTGGGTAGTTAACTTGACGCACAACCCCCAACCTGGATGGCGAGGTCCTTTTGGACATAAAGGCCGGAAAATCCGGATGCAGTACCCTGCTGCAGTGGTATGAGAGCTGTCGTTAGTTTGCCAGGAGCTCATCCGCCACCATCTCTACTTCAATACCCTGTCCTAGTATTGAAAGACCCTGAAAGACCTTTAAGCCAAATATGTCGAAGTAGCTCATTCAGGGATTTCTGCTTTCTTGACTGCTTAAGTCCACTCCTGATTCCGTAAGTCGAATTCATCCGCTGAGACATTCCCAAAAAGGTCCCTTTACCAGCTAATATCAGCAGCGAATACAAAGTATAGAGCAAAATGTTTAAATGACGCGGAAAGATCTCTTTACAGACAATTTTACTGTCAGTTGAACCACAACTTGGGAGAGAAAAACTATTTTAAAGATGTCAATAGCGTAGACGAAATATCGATGATGATTAAGTTGCGGGGCGAACTTCTTCAGTTAAACTTCGAACCACATAGAGAGGACCTACCGATCATATGCTCTTTGTGCAACTTGAACGAACGAGAAGATATTTTGCACTTCATGGGAAAATGTCCAATTTTAACAGAAATTAGAAGACAAGTTTTCGGAAGCAATATTTTAACAGAAAAAGAAATGATAACACTGCTTAATACTATGGATGTAAAAAAATTATACCAATACTGCAAACTAGCTCTACTTTATAGAAATCAAATTATTAATGAGACTTTTTAAGTAATTTAAACGAACGCTAATGATGGTTTTCAATTTAAAATTTAATTTGTTCAACGGTTATAGTAACTATTATTGAATTTGTTATGAATAATCTTATTTCAAAGTTAAATTTATTATGTTTTGTCAACGAGGCAGACGGCAGAAAAGCCATGTTTTTTGTTTTTTGTAAACTATGTAATCAAGAATTATAAATGTTATCAAATAAAAAACAACTATCTATCTATCATTCCCAAAAAGTTGTGGTAGACCACTGAGGTTGGTGCAGTCAGCCATTAATGGCAGAGCAGAATGGTGTTTATCTATTTCTTCTTCGGCCCTTTGTCAACACTCGCACTTACTAGTTTAGCAGGTCCTCTCCGAGTGGAGCATCCCAGTTCCCAGTGGAGGTATAGAAAGCAAAATTGATGTGTATACTACATATAAGTTGCAACATCTGGGCGCCCGCCGCCAAGTTGACACTAATCAGAGCCATCCCGAATGGTACACGCCTAACCATCAGTCATGTTAGTGCCACCTGAGTCAGATTTATCGGTTGAAAACTCTGTCAGAAGATGGACAGTACCGCAAACCCTATTTTCCGCAATGTCCCAATCATATTACCCACTGTTTACAGAAAAAAAGGGAACCCTCACATAGCGCTAATTATGAAGGGGAAAGTATCCCTAACTTCACGTCAGATTCTTATCTGCTTTAATATTTGAACGACTGAAACTCCACGTTAACGTCCTTATCAATGTGAAACCATCGACATCGACGGCATATTACAAAAATAACCCGAGAACATGATATCCATATGCATAATCTTTTATCAATTTAAGAATGCGTATTGCAATTTTACACACAGACAGTCTGTACGTGGCCATATCTGTCATTTGTCATTCTTGCTAAGCTCATTCTACTGGAGCCCTGTATTGCTACCCTATTTACTTAAATATTCAGACCTTCAGTCGAAATCCATCTTTGTATTACGTATACCAATTTGAGAAAAGCTAAAGCCGGTAACACAAATCTCTTGAAAAAATGATTAAGAATCTTTTCAGCTAAATCCTTAATTTTTTTACACCTACCTTGTCTATTGAAATTGAACAATTGGCAAATATTTCATAATCCAACGGAGCACTAAATGAATATCTGCATGCAGTTCCCGATGGATACTTTTTGGGAAAGTACGGTGATTGCAGGATTGTGACTTTGTCACGCTGCAGAGTGTAATTGTAATCACAGTTTTCGTATTGGGCATTGCAAAAAGACAACGCTTTCAAAATATAGAGGAGACCTTCAACGACAGTTAAAATTATTAAATTGTTTTTATTATCCCAAATAATCGACCCACCCATCTGCAGAATCATTGTTTCGCTTGCTCAACGAAAAACTTATTACTCTTGAACCTTTTTCTATTAAAAAGCGACTTGCACAATGTATGGTATGATTGATCATCAACACTAAATTGATATTTTCAAACAAAAACAGCGCAAGCAGAACATTTCCGTCAGAATGTTCTGGGCAATAACTTTAAACTGAAAGCGTTTCGTTTTGAACAACTCGCACTACTTCAATTCCTTATCAGCATAGAAAAGTTAAAACAATTAACTTTACCTCTGAGTAATTAAATAAAAAAGCCATTACTGCAAATTTTCTTACGTAAGTATTGAAATCGCTTAGCCTAAAAATGCATCTTTAGTAAACCATGGTGCACGTGCCTCCCACAAAAGTTCTAATAAGAAAGTGTAAGAGGGTTGAACAATGATTTACTTTACGCAATAGTTTAGGTTGTAGTTATAAAGCATGGACTAGACTTCGCTGTAGAATATACAGCCTTATAGGGAATTCCTTGGGAAATATTTTTCCCAAAAGATTTTCCCTTCCCGTGAACAAGTTCCTACTATCGGGAATTCCCCACGGAATTGTTTCCCACGGGAACAAGTTTTTTGCAAGGAAAAACACAATATTTCCCATAATAAATGAGTTCCCGATAGGTATTTTTTTTCCCTAGGAATTTTTAATCCCAATTTCGAAAAGAAGTTCCCGATACCAATTTTTGGAATTTGGGAAAAAATCCATGGGGAAAAAAGCTCCCGATAACTCTAATAATGTAGTTCAAATCAAAAGGGAAGGCGAAACAACTTATATGTGGGCTATAGTCTTGTCGAAAAGTACCTGATAGCGATCTAGATGATTTAGAGACGTAGTTGAGAAACGTGACAAGGTCAGATATTACCTTCGAGCATGGAACATTCTCATTGATTATTATTTTTATCAGGAAGTTGAAGCAATTTGTGCAATTGGAATGTGGTCAGCATTTGGTACACGGTTGTTACCAAAGTTAAAAATTCCTTCTCTGTGATTCTTTTTTTATGCAGAGTTGATTAAATATATTAAAAAAAAGTCAAAGGAATATGGAGAACTAAGAGATCCATAGTGACCTCAAATTTAAAAACTCACGTTTCACGAGTTCCATTCGGGAGACTCTACCGAAACTCGGAAGTTTTTGCGGAAGTTGGGCCTCACAACTGCCCGTGAGTTCTGCAATATTAAAGAGCATGGCGTAGATAAGTGCGTACATATGAGCCTGCTCTAAGCTCAGTACCATTTAAGTCTCTGAGACAAAAAAAAAAAAAAAATTGTCACCATTAAAAGAAAAAGCATAAAGGCGATTCTTTGAAAAGAAAACGGAGAGATGTTATCATAAATATTACGCTATTCGTAGGTTTTACTTCACCAAAAGGTAAAACGATCACGCCCGCCAGAGCGAGAAGCCACGAAAACCAGTTTGGAAAGACCAAGAACGAAGCGTATTCACTACGGAGGATCTTGAATGAACACGACAGCAGACAATAAATACCGATGAAAGGTTGGTTCCCACAAGAGCTTAAACTATCAGCTCTTTGGCAGGAGCGTGCGCACTACCACCTGGCTTTACCACGCATCCTCCTTGCAATTGAATCATAGTGTGGGCTGTTACTGTAAGAACCGTATGACAAAAACTCCACTAGAGTATGTTCAGTTGAGGATGGATGATGATCAAAAAGACAGTCTTCACGAACTGGGAAAGTGTAAACAGCCCCCTATGCAATAATAATCCATTAAAACTGCAGGCCTGTACTATTTTTATGATATGTGATGATGGAGAACTCATCCTACAGAGACCCTTGATGTCCATAGAAATTATTCTATTATTCGGTTTTCTGGGCTCAATGGTTTACGAGTAAAACAAAGTTTTTGCTGTCATTAAACCAGAACGGAAAAAATCGAACAGACGGGTAAAATAATAGTAGAAGTCATAACTTCGAGGCAGTCCAACCAGCAGCTTGTTAGAAATCGTTTTAAAATTGGATTAGGCACAGCGTTCACCCAGAATTGATTGACAGTTTTAGGAAGCAATGAGTCTAAATGTTTCCTTCCTAAAGGTGAAAGACTTTCTACAGAGATGTAGACCTCTCAATACGTGGCATATAATGAGATTTGAGTAGAAGGAAGTGGCATCGACCACTTAAAGTGCTGAAAAAAGCGTTGAGTAGAAACTCAGCAAAAAAACTGCGGCTTTCTTCATAGCTTCTGATTTGCTGATTTTGTCCAAAAAAGAAAACATAGTGAAGTCCTTGAGCTTCTCCTTCAAGACTTAATGTCCAGGATCAACATTCATAGCAGAAATAATTTAAGCTGAGCGAGTGATTAACATGAATAACATAAACCAAAAATGCCATCATTCTAAAATGTCCAATGTTCTTTTCTCGTCTGTACCTCTTTCTTTTTTTCTCTCTCTTTCCCTATTTCCTCCTCTTTTTCTATCTCTTTCCTCTATCTCTATCTCTATCTCTACCGCTATCATTATCTCCCTCTTCATCTCCATCTCCATCTCCATCTCCATCTCCATCTCCATCTCCGCCTCTACATCTATTTCTATCTCTATCTTCATCTTCATCTTCATCTCCATCTCCATCTCCATCTCCATCTCCATCTCCATCTCCATCTCCATCTCCATCTCCATCTCCATCTCCATCTCCATCTCCATCTCCATCTCCATCTCCATCTCCATCTCCATCTCCATCTCCATCTCCATCTCCATCTCCATCTCCATCTCCATCTCCATCTCCATCTCCATCTCCATCTCCATCTCCATCTCCATCTCCATCTCCATCTCCATCTCCATCTCCATCTCCATCTCCATCTCCATCTCCATCTCCATCTCCATCTCCATCTCCATCTCCATCTCCATCTCCATCTCCATCTCCATCTCCATCTCCATCTCCATCTCCATCTCCATCTCCATCTCAATCTCAATCTCAATCTCTATCTCCATCTTCTTCCGTACATCTTCATTTCCATTTCTATTTCTGTCCTTATCTCTATCTCCATTTAAATCCCTATTTCTATCTCTATTTCAATGCTACTCCGTATATCTTTTTATTTTATTTGTATTTCCTATCTCTGTCCTTACCTCTCTGCCTTTATCTCTATCTCTATCCCTATCTTCAGCTCTAGTTTTAGTTCTAGCTTTTGAATAAACTTATCAACTGATGGAACACGGATAATGCCTGTTTTTGATCTACTTAGCACTGAGCTGGCAATAGTTTTCAAATTTGCAAGTGAAAAACCCCTGATTAGAATTTTTTAGTTAAGCTCAATCACTTTGACTTAAGTCAATGCTTAATTACTTTACTTACCTGTAGTTCTAAAAAAAAGGAAACTCGTCTCATTAACTCCAACGAACAAACCTACCGTAATCCCTCATAATAAAAATTATTTAAAAATAAAAAATGCACGCAGCGCTTAACAATGCGAGTCCTTAATGTGAGCTGATTTCTCCTTCGTTCCTTCTGCTCAGAGTTTTGCCACCTCATTGGCTTACTAATCGAACTAACTTGCGGCAACTTAATTGTTTTCCAACACGCATTTCAAATTAATAAACGTTGCTTCAAACTCTTTTGTTTGGGTCGCCATCGCCATTACTGACCCATTCGCTCACGGTTATCGAATCTATGCGATCGAACGTTGGCTTCTAATATAAATGAGCCAACTAAGGGGCAACGTGAGAGAGCATAAATAATATTACGATTTATACTCATCGCCATCATCGTCGTCGTCGTCGTACTCGGTATACCATAAATGAGTACACGCCTGACTCGCCCTTCAAATAATTTTCAATAATTAATCGAGTAATACGGCATTGTTAATGTTAAATACCCCGATATACGTACGAATGTTAAACGATCATCCACTCAACAGCGCATTATTCACATTAAGCAAAAGTAGGCTGGAGATTAAAAAAAAAAAGGTGAAAAAAAACTCAGAGAACTCGCCTGATTGACCAAACTGAATGAATAGAGAATTGTGTTTCGAATTTCGCTTCAAAAATCCAGCAGCAATTAAATACGAATACTCTTGAATTGACGGAGAGGGCACATTATATCTGTAAGTAGGTATTCAAATTGTTCTCGAAGGAGAAGTTATATTACGATGGCATATGAAAGGACTAAATTCAACAATGAAGACGTCTGCAAAACTCTTTTAGAAACATGTGTTTTTAACTTAAAATCTGACTGACAAATTAACACTGCCGACAAAAGGTACGTCGTTCCTCATTGCAGGACGATGCATCTGAATGCTTTGCTTGCGCAGGGTTTTATTTCCTGGTGGCAAAGCGAACGAATTTAAAATTGAATTATTAAAACAGCAACCTTGAAATCAATGAACTTTCACACCACAAATTGTCTATAAAATGCAATCGAAATTAAACACATCAACAACATATTTAAGTCAATGTTCCATTCCACCAAAAAGGCTCTAGGACTCAGCAATCATTTTGATACTACAAACTTTTTATGCACAGTAAAACCACCACTTGTTTTTACTATGATATTTTTCGATAGCAAAAAACATGTTTGTTCTTCGCCAAGGGAATTTTAGCTACACCAACTACAGGCTTAATAAAAAACAAGGTTATGTATAGCAGAAAAAAACTATGAACGATTTGGTTTCTTCTGTGAGCTTTTCAACACCCTTTAACAACGATATTTAATCGAAATGAAATCTAACATTACTAATGACCCTATAAGTCTTTTTATGAATTTGTCAACCACAAAAGAAAATCTGCGGGGTAACCTTCCTCCCTTTCCTTCAATAACGAAACCTCATCCGACACATTATCCGTGGCGTAATGGTTAGCATGTCCACCTGCTAACCCAGAGGTTCGAGGTTCGAATCCCAGCAGAGGCAAAACTGTTTTTCCACGGGTATCGCCTTTCGCGAGGAATTGGCAAGTCCTCCGTTAGTAAATTCATTGCCATGAAAAGCGCTCTCTCAATTAGCCGTTCGGAACCGGCAGAAATATGTACGTCCACTCCGTTCGCTCACAAGGCATGGTTGTGAGAAATGCGCTAGGCTCAAGGGCTGCTCGCTCTGTTGCGCCACCCTATTTATTTTCTATTTTATCCGGCGCACTCACGTAGCAAACTATTTCGCAAATTACTTTCAACAGTCTTTCACGGATCATTCTTTTGTTCCTGACTCAGATTATTTCTTTTGATCCATTCCTTCCACGTTTACTTGAATCCTGTCTAACTGAAGAAAAGTTAAATCATCTTAATGATGAGTATCCCGATGGTAAACCTGGCACATTTCTTAAGAAATGCTCCTCCACTCTTTTCCTTCCCCTCTCAAAAATCTTTAGCTTGTCCATATCCCCAAGAGTTTTCCCCCAAGCTTGGAAAACGGCGTTTATAACCCCTATACACAAAATAGGTCCTAAGTGCGACGTGAAAAATTATCGTTCCATCGCTAAACTATCGCATATACCAAAAATTTTCGAAAGCATTTTGTATGAAAACTTTAGTTTTCGTTGCAAATCTCTCATTTCCCCTAGACAACACGGGTTCCTCAAAGGCAGGTCAACAACAACAAACCTCGTTGACTTTGTCTCATTTACCCTCTCAGCCTTGGAGAATGGAAAGTAGGTCGATGTAATGTAAAAAAATCTCCAACAAACTTATTCTTTTTAAACTTTTTACCCTTAGCTTGAACCCATTCTGTTGAGGTAGATTTCTTCTTATTAAGAAAACCGTTTTTACAGCGTTCAGTTCAGATCCGCCTTATCCAGTCGCTTC
Source organism: Melanostoma mellinum (assembly GCA_914767635.1). Classification (NCBI taxonomy): domain Eukaryota; kingdom Metazoa; phylum Arthropoda; class Insecta; order Diptera; family Syrphidae; genus Melanostoma; species Melanostoma mellinum. The sequence continues at coordinate 50,924,494 of OU612060.1, read as the reverse complement.
TTAACTACATCCGGTGTTCCCCAAGGCAGCCATTTAGGCCCTCTCCTCTTCATTCTCAGTATTAACGACATTGAAATGATCATCAAACACTCGTCTATCCCTCGCCATGCGGACGATATTAAGTTTCACCGAGTCATTTCTTCTTTTGAAGACTTTTCCCATCTCCAACATGGCAACATGACCTCGACAATTTTTCAATATGGTTCTCAAAAAACTGCTTGGAGCTAGATGTTTCCAAGTTCCAATCAATAACCTTCTCACGTAAACGCATCAAATCTCCTCCCCGTCTCTATCTTCTAAACAGTCAAATCATTTCCCCCGTTAAGGTGATCCGCGACCTTGGCATTATTTGCGACCGTGAGCTGAATTTCCTCAAGGATATCGACGATATAATCCTTAAGGCAAATTCAGCACTTGGCTTTGTGAACGTTGGTCCAAAGAATTTGCAGACCTCTACGTAAACCGATCCCTTTACATTTAATTTCTTCGTCCGCTTCTTGAATACGCTTGTCAAGTCTGGTCGCCTTTCCAACAAGTGTACATTACCAGAATTGAGAGCATACAACGCCGTTTCCTCCGATTTGCTCTTCGAGGTCTTAATTGGAGTAATCCTTTGATATTTCCTCCTTATCAAGACCAAATCAAACTCCTCAACCTCAATACACTGAAAGATCGAAGAGAAATATTTGACAATCTCTTCATTCACCGAATGTTTACAGGTACCATTGACTGTCCAGCCCTTAACTAAACCATTTTTCTGAATACTAACCCTCGTAACACCCGGAATCCCCGTCTCTTCTATCTTCCCACCCATCGAACCTCTTACGGCTCCAATGAACCCATCTCCCGAATGCTGAGGAATGTTAATTTTCACTCTTCTTGCTTTGACTTCAATATGAGTACTCCCTGCCTAAAACTTCGTCTCATAAGCCCTCCAACTAGCTTGTTTAAGTCTTAAGTTTGTTTAGTTTAGTTTCTTAGCTTGTAAGTTAATAGCTTGTATTAAGCCTAAAAAATGGGGGTTTTGCCCCCACCGAAATTAAAAATACAAGGAACTGCCCTGCAGAGTACAGTATTCAAGACTATGCATGGTAGGTTTTCTATCAATTTTTTGATAGTCACAACACCGTTTGATAAATTGATAGATAAATTCTAGTACATAATTCATTGGCACATCACAATACGCTTGAAAGTGTGGCTCGAAAAGAATAGTTTGAGTTGACACAAATGAGTACCCACTTCAAAAAGTTTCCGTCCTGTTGGTGTCCTGTGAATATTGTTTAAGGAAAATATTAATTAAATCAACATCGATCCCAACTTTTCTCAACTTCAATTCATTCCCTCCTCTTAATTAGCAGACGCAAGTGTTACACCTTTCTTTATCAACACCATGCTTATACAAAAATCGATTACCTTGCTACCGTGCCCATCTAATACCTCTGCCTTAAATATCACACCAAATAAGTAGGAAGGTACCTTTCCTTCCTATTTCCTACCCAACAAGAGTAATTTCAAATAACCACCAAGGACATTCCAATAGGGTTTATCATTAAGGTAATTACATTGCCTCATTAAAATAAGCCATTTACCTATCCCTACAAACGACATGCTTTTCAGTGCCTCCGCACAAGCTGGAGAAAAGCAACCTGGTCAGATGGAGGACTACGGCGACGGCGACAACGACTACGACGAAGAAGCAACACCAGCCGATTGATAATTATAAAATGCAAAAGAAATAAAAAACAAAAAAGGAAGAAAAAAAAAATAAGACTAATACCCGGTTTCGTCTGCTGCTAGCGTAATTGCGGACTACGATAACGCCAAACCCAAGACCAGCTGTAGACCAACCGAAAGTTTACCACAAAGTACCAAAAAATACCTTTGGTGTTGGTGTTGGCCAGCAAAAAAAAAGGTTTTGTTTTTGAACTCTCCTAAGAGAAAAAAAAGAGTCGAAAGAATAAGGTGTAGGAGTGTAGGTAGCACTGGGGCACATTTCTATATCGGGTGAGACAATTTATCGACGGCTTATCCTCTCGACCAAACAGTTGCGCGAACAGCCCCAAGAAGTATGAGGGACTTAAGTTATTAAAGAATTCTTTCCTGTAGCATTATTGAATGAATTTGTTGACATTTGTCATTTGCCTATCCGACCCGGGTGATGAAATATTGGCTTGTCTCGCCATGTGGCAAATATCGGATATTTCTCATATATCGGTCAATGTGGGGTCGCAGTTTTTGGAGAAAGAGAAATAAAAAATAAATGTGAAATGTGAGGAGAAGACGAATCGAAAAGGTGCATCGCCTTCACATTGTTCTAATTGAAATTCAACAATGAAACGATATTGCCCGGCTAGACTGTGAAGAGGATGAAGTGAATCAATAAAATTGTGGAACATACTCCCTACCTTGTCTACTACAAATCATTCAAGTCGTCTTTTATGTTGACATTTGAAACGGTATTGTGGAACTTAAGGCGGAAGGTATATCCTTCTTCACTTCAACATTTCACGTTTAAAAAAAAGCAATGCATGCCAAGAGGAGGCAGGGGAATGGTGTTTCCATTGACTGAAAAATTTCATTCATGGATTGCTGGTCCAGAATAAAGAAGGTATCAAAGCAAAGACAACAAAAAAGCTGTGTGCACAAAGCACAAAGGTTAACAACCAGATGGAACTTCAGAAGAAGGGGACTTCTTTTGGTGTGCAAAATAAAAAAACAAGGTGAAGGTGCATGAGCTTGGAAGTTTGCTTTTAGCACAGTTATGTATATGGTTTGTCGAAACGTTCATTGATTTGGAATGAAAGAAGGGATCGGTTTATTCGCTTCAAAATTCACCCCGACCGACTATGAACATGGAAATGTGTTTTCTTCGGTGTAAAGAAATAGCCGTAGAAATAACCAGAATGCACTGGAGCTGGGAGAGTCTCTACCAGTTTCAAAAATATCAATAATTTTTCATAACCTTCAGATAAATGTGGCGATTGCATAACTTAACAATCTTAATCTCTTTTGTCTTCGTTATTATCACTCCGTTTGGCATTTTTTAAATATAATAATCCCTGAATGTAAAGCGACATTCTACATTGCGACATCGGTACAGTACGATAATTGTATCGTGTATTTCCCGCTTAAAACCTGAAATGTGTATAAATTCACTAAAGGAAATGGCAAGTTTATACTGCGTCTGTGTCTGTTTGACAATAGCCTTTCGGTGTAGAAACTCAGGCATACGGTCGTCACTGAAGTGAAAAAAGGAAGCTCAAGACAATCTTTTAAAGTTGAAACGGAAGACGCATTGCTTTACTGATCACAAACAAAAACAATTTATGAAAATAAGGAACCTCCTTACTTTTCTCACACGTGATATGTGGGAGTGATTGAGTTAACCTAGGCTTCAATCAAGGAAAAATTTATCTGAAGTACGAATGTAGACTAAAAAAAATCACTGAACGGACACGGTGGTTAGCAGTGTACTGTGCGGGAAGGCTCTGATTGGAGCGGACTTGTCGTCGCCAATATGTTGCAACAAGTACCTGCATGCTTCAATTGTGCTTGACCAAACTTGACCCAAACTAGTCAGTGCGAGTGCTAGCAAAAGGACGAAGAACAATAGAGGAACACTATAGTACTCGGCAAAAAACTAAGTAGTCTGGTAGAGTTTATGGGGAATTTCACATCAGATGAATTTAACTTACAAAATCAACGGCGGACTTCAGCACCCAAAAAGCAGATACCCCTGGATGATCTACTCATTCATATTTGGTGAAAGGATCTTTCAGGCCCCTATAATACCAGGAAAAGGTATCAAAATAAGGTTGGGGAAGGTTGATCTTCTAATAAACGGAAGATCTGTACACTGTGCAGCAGGAAACTGAAATTCTGTTTTACGGCCATTCTGTCCTGCAAGGAAAATCTAAAAAGATCTGGCCCCAAAGGGTAAGGTTTGTGCGTGTTGCAAACTTTCGAGCCACTTAAAAAATTACATTATTTCGAAATAACCAATGGCTTCGAATGACAGTAATGATTTCATTGCTGACAACCCTACCAAGCGAAGAAAGGACAAATGCCTCGGGATATGATCGTGAAACTTAAGATCCTTTTACAAACTGCATCCAACTGGAGAACTAGCAGAAGCCTTAGACTGCTGCAGAGCATCCGTCATCTAAAAACTGCGATGCAACGGGCATAAAGAAGATGAAAAACTGTAATATCAACTGCGACGAGTGCTGCGGACAACAGAAACAACGGTTATCTGGTTGCGGATTTGTCGTTAGAGGTAGACTCATGCAAATGGTTATCAGCCAAAATTCAGTTAATGAGCGCATAATGACCATCTGCATCAGGTCTAGATTCGCCAAAATTAGCCTAATATGCACCCATGCTATTACAGAAGAGAAAAACGAGAACACCAAAGATTGTTTCTACGAGCTCCTCGAAGAAACATATGAGCAGTGCCCTAGAGTTTTTGGTGATTGTAACGCAAAATTAGGGAAGGAGGATTTCTTAGGAAATACAATTGGAAACTAGCGCGTTTGCTAAATGGTATCTCTTTTGGAAAGAAAACCAAAATAAACACGAATTTGCTTGCCGAGCATTTCAAACATCAGCTATGTATCCCAGAAAGCCAAACCCGAATTTTGTATGCTAGCCCGCTTGTGGAAAATGATTTGCTCGACCGTTCAATTTCAATACAAGAAGTAGCTCCACAGATGTAACCTCAAAAAAGCACCAGGGGACGATCGAATCCCGTATGAATTTTATAAGTACGCATCGGAAAGCTTTTTAAATAAGCTTACAGAGGCCTATAACTACATTTATAATAGTGGAGAAGTCCCATTGAGCTTTAGAAAAAATATAATCTTCCCCCTTTTTAAGAAAGGCGATGAAAACGACCCAAGGAACTACCGAGGTATCTCTTTCCTGAACTCTGTGATGAAAATCTACACTGGAATTATATTGGACAGGCTGACAGAGACAACATCTTTTCTCTCACTTCCATTGCTAGATCGTTCCTGGACAAGGGAAAGAAGTTATACGCTTTTTTTTTATAGATTTCAAAGCCGCCTTCGACTCAATCGACAGAAGTGCTCTCTTCTACAAGCTAAGTTGCTTAGGCTTATCATCCAAGAAGCTCAACACACTGCAAATGATGTATGAACATAATCTGACTATGGTTTGGGATGGAGTTGAGTCCTCAGAATGGTTTCAGACGACAAGTGGGGTAAAGCAAGGCTGTCTTCTGAGCCCACTAATCTTTTCACTGTTCTTAGATGACCTTACGGCAGCTCTACCAGGTGGTATTCTTTTTGCTGGTGTAACAATTAAAGCATTAATGTATGCAGATGAAATCGTCATATTCGCCGAGACTCCAAACATGATGCAGATTATGATAAACAAATTGCAACAATACTGCCGTCTCTGGAGTCTTACGGTCAACACAAGTAAATCCAAAGTAATGGTGTTCCGAAACGGCACAGGAAGATATGCAAGAGAAGAGAAATGGACATGGGGAAATGCAGACCTCGAGTTGGTGAGAGAATATAGATATCTTGGAGTCATCACCACAGCTCTCTTTCAAAAAACATCTCCAGAAGAAACTAGTGGAAGCAAAAAAAGCCATCAACTGTAACTGGGCAGGAGTCCTTGGAAGTAAACATACAGCTCCAAGCGCTAAATATAAGCTCTTTGAAGCTGTGATGAGGATGAGGTCTGTGATGTGCTATGCTGGTCAGGTATGGGGTTATCTGCAGTATGATGAAGTGGAAAAACTGCTGAGATATTTTATCAAAAGGATGTTCTGGTTACCAGAAAATACTCCCACATATATGCTACACTTGGAGACCGGTATATCACCACTCTACATTTTTACACTTAAATTACACTTAAGCTATGTGAAGAAAACGATGGCTCTACCAAACCACAGGCTACCCAAAATCATTGCAAGCTACCTGCTGCAACGAAAATCCCAGTTCTTCGCGGAGTGGTCACTACTGGAACGACAACATGGCATCGAGTTGATGGAAAGAAACATCGAAGTATGGAATGATGCTATACCTGCACTTTTGGGGAGAGTTGAACGTTGAAGACAGTATATTCTCCAATTTCACGGAAGCAGCGCAGCGGAGCGAGACGCGTAATATGTATAGGGTCCTTCAACACAACCTTGGTGCAAGTAACTATTTCAACGATCTATACTCTCTTAATACGATATCTCTAATTTTCAAAACCAGAGGAGAGTTACTACGTTTAAATTACCAGCCATATGGACCTGACGGAAACACACAATGCACTTTATGTAATCATCGTGCCACAGAAAATATTTTTCACTTTTTAGCAACATGCCCCATCCTGCAGACAATACGACATGCGCATTGGGGAAAAAATTACTTAACTATCGATGAAGCGAAAGAAGTTCTAAATGGTCAAGATTGGATGATTTTAGCCAGTTATGTTAAGTCTGCATTTGATTATCGAAATAAAATTTTAAACGAGGCTTTTTAAAACAAAAAACAAAAAAAAAAAATATGAATTATGTAAAATAACTTTTTGATTTATACAATTAATCTTATAAATACTTTTTTTTTCTGGCTGACGGCAAAAGCCAATGCTATATTAGTGAAATTGTAAACATGTTTATAAATCAATTCCATTTTTTGATCAAATAAAAATCACAATACTACTACTACTACTACTACTACTACAATCGGTAACCATAGCCTGCATGACAAAACATCCAAAAATGAACTCAGGTTAATCAATTTTGATGCGGGGCTAAATTTTGTACGCTTTTCCCGCAACTCAAAATTCATAAAAGTACATGGCGATCCCCAGATCAATCTACCGTCAACAAAATTGACCATGTTCCCAAGCACTCTTCCAGTATGTTAGATGTTCGAACCGAGGCTTCAACTATTACTCGAACCATTACCTCGTTGTATCCAATGTACGAATGAGGATATCATGTTCACGACTCGTGCGAACAAAGGCTGTGAAACAATATGACGTTTTAAAACTACAATCGCAAGAGGTTGCCTATGCTTTCTTAATTCAACTATCCTTGCAACTTATGCCGCCAATATCAAGCACTGCAGAACAGTGGCAGCAATGCCAACAAGCCATTAGATCCGCTGACCCTGAGGTTTTGGGTTCCACTTGACCTCGGCCCTTAAAACGAAACCTTTGGCTCAATGATGAATGTAGGCCACAAAAGCAGCCGAACAAAAAACACAACAATTGCTGATTCAAAACAGAACAAGGGCTGCTTCGACCAGTATTAAGACACTAACATAGAGAAAAAAAGGGAAAAACACCGAGTTCTTGAAAAGAAAAAGGGAGCAACATGAAAAATGCCCATTGAAGGAAATTGGGGGATGCCATGGGAGGAATTATATTGGAAAGTTTTACCAAAAGGTAAGATCGTGGCAACACCCAAACTCAAGCCATGGAGATCAGTAGGAAAGAACCATGCACCAGCTGATCTATATGATATGGCCCTCAGTATTTTATGTTCTATCTTCAAAAAAGGAGGTATTCACAACTTCTCCAATTGTATAGGAATAAGCATAACTAACGTCGCTGCTATGATATGTGAACGTCTGAAACCCCTCATCAACCTTATCAATCAAGGCCTTATCAATTTGGCTTAAGGCCAGAAAAGTTCACTCTCGACCAAAATTTCACATTAACGTAGGCCTTTGAGAAACCATGGAGTACTATATCAGTATACATATGGGTAAAAGGTTGAGAAGGTTTTGAGTACCCGCATCAGTCTAAAAAAGACTGAACAGGTACTTGTCCTGACTGTTTTCTTATTCCGAGTTGCCTTACCTATATTTCAGACATTTATTTGAAGGGAAATCTGCTTCTCTAGTGTTAAAAGTTTAAGGTCTGGTACTTATTACTCGTAAAATAACCCTGGCAGTGAGGAAAATTATTTTTTGGCATTTCTCACCAGTACACACTTGTGAATTTGCTGTGAACGTTGGACGTTTGAGCACCAAAATATTTTTAAACAGAACGCACTGCTATTGTTTTTCTTTTGTAATCAAACTGCCAGAGCTTCACGTCGTGACTTCAAGATTCCCGTCCATTTTGCATGTGATTGAGGTTCACAGGAACAAAATTTCCACACTTTGGTCTCCACACGGCTTCACGAGTAAGTTCACTAGTGAACGAAAAAGACAAATTTGTATGGATTTATATAAATATTTGAAAGCAGTGAAGCTACTTGTGGTGACGACATCAATCATCGAGTAAGCGTGATTTGGATAAAGTGGCAAGAGAAATGCGCCGCCTTGCATCCTCAACAGAAGGAAGGCCTCTATAACGCGGCTGTGTGTCCAACACAAATTCGATTCATAATGTTGATCAATGTACAAAAAGTTTGAGAGTCAACCAGACGGCTGTTTCGTATGATAGCAGAAGTAATAAGTCCTGCTTGCTTCAGAAGTACAAAGATCCGTGAAGGCTCAGCTGTGTTGCATGTTCAAAAGAAATATCCAGAAATTTCCGACAAATGGCGGTAATACAAAAAAGCTGGCTTCTCAGACATGGAATAATCCAAGACCTAGTCAACGCATTCATAGGTCAGCCCGGAGTACCCCACAAGCTTATCACTAGTGTGAAGCAAACGAGTGGGAGATATGTGATGCATTTATGATCACGATATGTGTAGCACCGTCTAAAAGAAGAAAAATTGAAGAGCGTTGTTATTGAAAAGCGAGTCCCAAAACCCCCAAAAAGAAAAGTCCACAAGCCCTTGACATCAGATCTTCTTCCTTTACAACACGACAAGCTTCGGTAAGGAATGTAAGGAATTATATCTCTACCATTTGTCTGCTTCATCCTAGTCCGACCATTTGATACGTCTTAGACATCATACATTCTTTTTAAGACCAAAATACTAATCTGTTTTTACTCACATTCTCACACTCAAAATTTGTAGTCATTTTTGTCAGTAATCAGTTAAATTTAGAATTAAATTTTGGTTAAAAGGAAAGAAACGGGTATTTCAACATCGAAAATAAATCAAAGAGCCCCTCAACATTTAGTGGCTCAGGACCTGCTTTAAATTTGGTTATGAGATTCGATGAGAAAACATTTTACAAATATTTGATTGGATTTATAGAAAAAAGTTAGAAGTGACCTTAAACAAAACTCACCATTATTCCACTTTAAGCTCGTTGATGACATTTCTTCTCGTCTGATTTCACAAAACAGCCTCCATATTCGTTCATCCACTCATAAATTGGAGGCAAAATTAGGACTACCTCGCTTTTCAAACAAGACAAATAGAACCATCGAGCGGTTAAAACTAAACACTTTTTCGCTATTTTCTTTCTTTGCTTTCAAAATCTTTTGACTCGCGAAAACACTTGAACTCGAACAAGACACAGCAAAAAAAAAGGACTTTCAATACAAAATAACATCAGAAGGTTTTTGAGAGAAACACACTTTTCTTTACCACAGTACGAAATATTAAGAAGAGTTTGTAAACTGAGCTGACCGACCGACGAAAAGCATTTACAACTACATAATTTCACGAAGATAACAACATTCACCAAAGCACAAAATATTTAGAGGAGAGAAGACTAACCAACCGACCGACCAACGCGACGCGACGGCGACGATCCCGACTACAAGGATTTACGATTCTTCAGATTTTGAAGAAACTGCGCAATTAGAAAACTAAGCCACAAGCACGAGCCACACGAATAACGGTACCAACAACAACACAACGAAAACCGGTTATAAAATGTTGCACGATAAAAACAAAGCTTGAACCTTCAATGAGAATTATTTAAAAGAATAAATGTAAGTGGAAGCATTTGGAAACTTGAATTTTGAATTTTTTTTAACAAAAATGGGAATTAATTGAATATATTTTCTTTCACTGATGAAGAAACCAAAACTCTTCACTTTCACTGCTCTGCACTACACTACTGAAACTTTCGCTGTTGAACTGACATCTGAAGGTGACAGGAATGCGTGCAGGGATGGCACAAGAAATGAAACGAATATCGAAAATCGATGTCAAATAATACCGAGTGAGACTTGAAATAACAATCTTCGAAGTGCTCTTTAATTCGTTCGATTTAATTTCGTTGCAAGAACTGTGTTCAAAATATTTAAGAAATTATTATTTTAAATATGGAAACACAATCTCCATTATTTTGCCAGCTGCTAATAATTATTCAAACAGACTTTCTCTTAGAATTTTAAAGAACACATGTACACAAATTGAAGTATCATATTAAAATTATCGCTATCTTGTAAATTTATAATGTCGGCACGTTTTGACCAATTCGTCAGCCGTCCTTTAATCAGTTCTGCCAAGAACTTTAGCATTGAACACAAAAACTGCTGACTTGTGACAAAACCGCACCCTATAGATATCGCTTGACACTTTTAAATGCAAAGGAAGAGACTGCATCACAGAGTCTACTCATAACTCAAATATTTCTGAGATAAAAGCAAAGATGGGGAATTGACGCCTATATGCACCTATACATCTAAATTTCATAATATCTCTCTTTTTTAGCTTTATATATGAATTTTTTTTTGTCGGACACAGTGACAAATTCAGCTGTCAAATTATGTGTTGGGGTCTCTTAGGCTTGCTATGTGTAAGCTTAAAACAATATTGCAGGTGCAGATCGCCTTTACTCCGAGCTTTTTAAGGCAGCAGATGGAGATCAATTGGAAAGGAAAGGAAGCATACACCAGTTGATCTGCATGATATGGTATAGTATGCGAAATCTTTAAAAAGGAAGGCCTTCAGAATTGCACCAACTAAAGGGTCCGCCATTTAAGGTTTTTTTTTTCAACTAGTGCTTATTTCGTGAATGGTAACACTTAGCTCATGTCTGATTTGACAGATATTTAGTTTTATCTTTCCGCTGAACGAATATGGTTGTGTATACGCTTGAGCAACGCTGGGAAATATTGCGACATTACTTTGAAAGTCATGGTAATGTTGCAGAATGTGTGCGAAAATTGCGAACGGAATTTAGAAGAAGAGAAGCACCGTCAGCTCCGTATCTTCGTTATCTTGTGAAAAAAGTGAAAGAAACTGGCATCCTCATCGATAAACCAAAGCAGGAAAAGCCAAAAACACTGCGTACACTCGAGAATATTGCTGCTGTGGCAGAAAGTGTGCGTGAAGCGCAATCAACATCAATTCACCGTCACGTCGTTCTCAACAATTGAACATTTCGGAGACATCATTGAGACGAATTTTGCATAAAGATCTTAGTATGACGCCATACAAAGTTCAATTGGTTCAGGAGTTGAAACCAACCGACCATCCAATGCATTTTCGCTCCGATAGGAGGGCCTGCGATCGACTTAGAGAAGATGCCGATTTTGCCAAATAAATCATCTTTTCAGATGAAGCTCATTTTGATCTTGGCGAGTATGTAAACAAGCAAAATTGTCGCATTTGGGGGAACAAAAAATCCGCACGCATACATTGAAAAGCCGATACACCCAAAACGAGTCACTATTGGTGCGGATTAGAGGCATAATTGGGCCATTTTTCTTCGAAATTGAGCAAGGAGTGGCCACTACAGTCAATGGCGATCGTTATCGGGCCATTTTTGTTCACAAAATATTCACAAAGAATATTGGCAACATTTGGTTTCAACAGGACGGCGCTACATGCCACACAGCCGAAGCTACACTCGATGTTTTGCACCCTGTTTTTGAAAAAAAAGTTATTTGGCAGACCCAGAAAAGAAAAGATTATTTGTAACAATTTTGTTTTATTTAATACAATAAACTTAAGAGCCTAAAAGAAACCAAGGGCCCCTTGACAGAATTTGCTACATGCCCTGCGCTGGCCTAATTCGACACTGATCAATTCGAAGATCAAACGAAAAAATAACTCTCGAACCTCGCTGCTACCTTTCCTTAAGAAGACAAGTCAAAAATAAAAGCCTAGACAATGTTACCCTTCATAAGATGGTAGAGAACGCTCGCCTGAAATTGAAATTATAGTATAAAGATGTTGGCAGTTCAATCTTCTCACCAGACTTATTTATTTCACATATTATTATCAGCACCAACTCATCAATTTCAGAGAAACTCTTCATGCGATTGCATTTCAAGTCTTTTTCGATTTTGGATGCACATTTGTCAGCATTCCTTTCATTCGGACTAATATTTATTTTGCTTAGGTAATCGACACAACAATCAATCCTTGAACAATACTTACAGAAGAACCCATCATCAAACTCTCAAGCAACTTAGTCTCATTTTCATAGCATTTCTTGTTTCTATTTTGAGTAGTTTGTGTTTGCATCCTGAGAAATGCAGCAGTTTGTCTTGAGACTACAGAAATATGGTCTTTGAGATTCTTAACTTTTATTAATTGAAAACTTAGTAGAAAGATACAATGGGTGGGTACTATACCTACCATGAAGTTCATACAAAGCAGCTGATAGAAAAACACAAGCTTAATACGTTTCTGCTACTATTGAATAACTCACCTCCACCTCTCTCGTTAATTAACCTTAACTGTTGTTTTTAATTCCTAAACACAAAAAATTATATTCATCGCAGAATACCAAAAATCTACTGAAAAATACATTTCTGTTGTTGTGCTTTCATTATAATTTCGTTTAGTTGTTTAATTGGAGGCTACTAGAAAATTTAGATTTGCATCAGCAGCGCACTATAGGCTTAAGCAAATAACTACAAAACAATAGAAATAAGCAACCCCCTGCATTAAGTAGTTGCACATGATGGGGTAAAATAGCATACAAGAGAACATAGTTATGTAGTGTTCATTTGAACTACTCGTATATTTTGAATAACAGCGTCTAAGGATGCGTGTCTGCATATGGTACTACGAACGTGTCTCGAAGTCGAAGTATTCCATCTGCTTCCACTATATGCGCTCTCTTTGTCTGTGTATTGGTAATTTTAATACGAAATATGCAATTTAATTTGCAATTCGGACGTCTGTATTAACTCTAATTTGCATAACATTGAAACAACTCACCCTTGAGGCGTCCTAAACCTAACCCTTATTCAAACCGGAGAGACATAAGCATTTCAATGCAATTTCCACACCCTGGCTCAATGACCATTTCTAGAGGGCCAGCGTCGTCGTCGTCGTCGTCGCAAGGTGGGACAGGAGCAGGAGTGTTGTCCTCATTCTAACTTTGCATCGTCTTACAGATAATTCACCATCGAACTGTTTTACTAGACGACTGTCCGTGTGATGATTATGGTGTCGGGTGGAAGAGTTGTGTAGTACGTGTGCCTCTGCCCCCTTTCGTTCGCCTTCAGATCACAACAAGGCCCAAGCATTTCCCAAAAATAAATAAAATAAGGATTTGGCAGTTGAGACTGAGAGTTCAACATTGCGGGCTGAAGAACGCATACTATGGGCTCTAGTCATGAACTGCATCCCCATCCAGCCCACCGCACACCATCATCGGAGAAATGAAATGATTTTTGGCATAAGGGGTTGCAAAATCACCACCAGTTAGGTATACTGCAAGAACAGTATAGATATCATCGTCATCGTCATCGTTTCACCAAAAATATCTGGGACAGCAACTGCATGAAATTATGTAAAATGAAGATCTGGACAAGACGAGGGATGGCGGATGGGCGCCATCATGGGGATACACGCACTGGGAGTTGCGTTAAGGATTGGTATTTAACAGACTTAAGGGGTCTGCAATGCAACTATGCAACTTTGAGAGTTTCATATTAGCACTCACCCTCATAAAGGCTAAAGATTCTGGAATAATGCAAAAAGTGCTTTATACCGTTATAGTATGTGCCTTAGTGATTTAAACACATGAGACTTAGATAGGCTGGGTGTAGGTATATGAGAAAATATGAGATACGGTTCTCTGGGCACGGTCACTTGGTGTCACCCACAGCATAGGCATCCTTTAGCAAGAGAAGGATTTTCTTCAACTGTACGATCCTCAGTATTGGGATGTGGTGGCTTTATATGTAGGTACAGGTGAAAATATAAATAAAATTGCTACAGGGATGAGGTGAGGAAGAGAAGAGCTTCATGATGTGACTTTTCTTGGAAATATTTACATGCGTGAATAAATAAAGTGTCAGACGAACCAAACCATTCCAGATGAATATGAAAGAGTATTAGGTTTTAGATAAATGGGCTCGTTCGGGATGAGATGCAATATGGTCTTTGGGGCTGGGGAATCTATCTTGCTCAAGGCTCGTTTCAGATGTATTAAATGCTTAATGTATGGGTGCTGTGCATATCCTTTGCTGCTTTGTGCGGTTGGAAATATACTTAAGAAGCAATTTCGACAAGTACCTTTTCGGAGAAGCGAGTATTGAACCAAAAATTTTCTTGTGAACTGATGAAGTAGGAGGATAGTCTCTTATATAGTTCGTTTTAAAATGTATGTCCTTTTGGTGTATGTATAACAAAAGCCTATATTGTCGCAAGGATGTAATGAACAGTAAAAAGAAAACTTCCACAAAATCAATCGGCAAAAAGCGATATTTTGTGACTACGATCAATCAATTCATTGAAAATTGAAAAGATGTAATGAATTGGTTTCAGAATTCGACCACTATAAACAGGGTGTCCCGTAATTCATCTTACATACTTTGGGATGATATTTTTGGTCATATTCTTAGAAAAAAATTGTTCTCAAAATACCACTTCATTCTCATCTCGCAACTCTCACAAAGCAAGCCAAGTAAAAAACGGTTTTCTTCTGGCCAGAAGATCTCAACCCCGTTTGCGAATGCGCAAAAGAAGTTCTTTCTAAAATAACGCTACTAGCGCACACAATGCAAAACGGCATCACAACGGATGCATCTGATACAGCCGTGGGTGTAGTGTTACAACAACACATTTCGAGTTCTTGGCAACCTCTAGCATTTTTCTCAAAGAAACTCAACGACGCAGAAGTAAAATACTCACAGCCATATTATGGTTGTCAAATATCAATCAATTGATACACGATAAGTGCTATCAATTAATTGATAAATCGGTATTATGCATGCCAATTGATAAATTTACTTTCATTGTGAACAGTGTTCTCATTGTATTGTCGTGGGGTGCGCATCTATACCTAAGAACTATAACTTTCTCTTTTAAAATGAACTGCTCAGTGTGTAATCAAAGAATCGAACGCAATTGCTTAGCTAAAATTAAATGTAGTGATTGCTCCAGTTTTTTCCATTTTTTTTGTGCTAATATCACACAAGATGATGCTGATTTCTTTAATGCGAGTGGAAACCCTTTTCGTTGTGACAAGTGTGCAGTACTTAGACGTCGCTCGTTACATTTACCGCAGCAGATTGCCACTACGAATACTCGAACAGCAAACAGTGGTGCAAAGGTCACAGCGAACAACAAAAACAACAAAGTATTAGCTGCAGTGGACAACACCAAAAGTCATGCACCTACACCATCTGCGCCTATGACTGCACTTCTTGAAGGTAATGAATGCACTCTACAAATGGTTTACCAAAAATTGACAAACTTGGAAGAAACAAACCATCGTTTTTTGCAACAAATATCTTTGCTACAAACTGAGAACACGGATCTTAAGAAGAGAATTGAATTTTTGGAAAGCACGTTGAATTGGCAGCAACAACTGCATCTCACCAACTGCATTGATATTGTTGGTGTGCCTAACGTCGATGAGAAAAATACTGTTTTGATGGCGAAACAAATTTTTAACAAAGCTCTGTCCGTTGACGTACCTCATAACAAAATAGATGAGTGCTATGTAAAAAGAATACAGCCGAAAAATTCTTCTGTATGCAAAAAAGTAATATGCGTTAAATTTACTGATAAACAAACCAAGCAGATGATCATGAACGCGAAGAAGTCAAAAAAAAAATAATCTCAACACACGAGTGATAAACACCGATGACGGCGGCGAGGGAGATGGAAGCAATAACACCAACAAGAGCAGCAACAACGGCAAGGGAACGGGTATTTTTATTAATGATTCACTTACTAAGTACACACAGGCTCTTTATATGAAGGCGAACGACAAAAGAAAGAATCAAAGTGTTAAATATGTGTGGATCAAAAATAACAAGATTCTCGTTAGAAAGATTGAAGGAGGAAAAGTCATGTCAATCAGAACGTTTAATGATCTTGCACTTATTTAGTGCTGTTCTTTTTTTTTTTTTGTAACGTTAAACTGATATGTTAAACACAAATAATTCCTTTTTCTGTGATGACTTTTCTTCAATTGATTTTCCTAAACCTAATTGTGATCAATTTATTGTCGATAGCTCTTATTGTAAAAACAAATTTTTAGTTTTACACCAGAATTCAAGAAGCCTTCGGGAAAATTTTCCATGCCTTGTTACTCATGTTGACTCTTTTAAATGCATTCCAGACATAGTATTTGTATCCGAAATTTGGATCTATGACTTTGAAATAGAAGATTATGTTATGCCTGGTTTCAAGTTTTATGCTAATACTAACGAAAACTATGCTGCAGGTGGTGTTGGTTGTTTTATAAAAGACAATTATGCACATTTGATTCGCGAAGTTGTATGCGTTGATTTCTCTAGTGCCGATGTGATTAAGGTTGCCATTGAAATTAATTTTGAAATCTTTACTTTTTTCTGTGTTTATAGATTACATATGTTTCATATTGAAGCGTTTATGGAAGAATTTTTTTGTCTATTAGATAATGAGAAGTCAAAAAATGTCATTGTACTGGGTGATTTAAATATCAATATTTTAGATAATTGTGAAATAGTCTCAAACTATTTGGCTGTTTTAGCGTCGTATGGCTTCGAAAGTTTGGTAAATGAACCTACTAGACCTGTCTCTGGCACATGTTTAGACCATATATACGTTCGTCTTAGGAATAGTTTAAACGAAAACTGTGAGAAATGTGTTTTGGACTTGCAAATAACAGATCACTGTATGACTGGACTATTGTTTGCCATCCCTACTATGAAGAATACTCATAGCACAATATCTTCAATTCAAAGAACGGAGACTGATTATAGGCAGCTTAAACATATTCTCTCTTACGAATTTTGGGAAGATGTGTATAACAGCACCGATGCGTGTACTGCTTTTTCAAAGTTTCACGATACACTTATGAAGCATATAGCAACTTGTAGTCTTGCTATAAATTTTAAAAGTTCTAATAAAAGGCTTAAGCCTTGGATTTCCAAGTCCATACTAAAAAAAGTTAATACGAAAAATAAGTTGAGAGTTAAATGTCGTAAGAATCCTTTAAATCTGTCCTTAAAAACTAAGTATAATAAATTGTGTAAGGAACTTAAGAAAGATATCCCAATTTGTCGAGATAACTATTACCGTTCTAAATTCACATCTGCTAGGGGTAATTCAAAGGACGAATGGAAAACAGTCAATAGTATTCTAAACAAATCATCTGTTGTTAAAAAACCAACCAGTATTCTTGTAAATAACTACGTTGTTTCAGATAAACAGGTTATTAGTAATGAGTTTAACAACTACTTTACTAACATTGCTACCAATCTTCAATCATGTCCTATGCCATATCTGTGTCCCAGCTGTTTGACAACAATGTCTTTTGATGAGCCGACAGTCTGTAGCAGTTTTGTGTTTAAACCTTTTTCTGCGTTTGAAGTCCTGAAAACTATTGGATCTCTTAAAAATACACAGTCATGTGGAATAGATGGTATTGCTAGCAAATGTCTAAAGGAAGTAGCTTGCTTTTTGGTTGACATATTGTCATATACTTTTAATCGTTGCGTCTTTGAAGGAGTATTTCCTGAAGTCTTGAAATGCGCGGATGTTGTTCCTTTATTCAAAAAAGGTTCAACTACAGAAATCTCCAATTACAGACCAATCTCCCTTCTTCCTGTAATAAGCAAGATTTTCGAAAAGCTTGTTAAAAATAGAGTATTGGGTTATCTAATGAGAAATGAATTTTTTCATCCCTCTCAGTTTGGTTTCCAAAGTGGTAAATCTACTGAAGATGCACTTTTAAAGTTTTGTGGTGAAGTAATGTTTAACCTTGATAATAAAAAGTGTACTGCTGGATTGTTCATTGACATTACTAAAGCATTTGACATGGTTAACCATATCATCCTTCTGAAAAAACTTGAAAAGGCAGGGTTCCGTGGTTTTATGCTGGAATGGTTTAGATCCTTTTTGTCAAACAGGTCTCAAAAGGTAAAATTGGATGATATCAGGAGTGATAAAATGATACTAAACTTAGGGGTACCTCAAGGCTCTGTGCTTGGTCCAATTCTGTTTCTTATTTATATAAATTCCTTGTTTGAACTTAATTTCAAAGGTACACCTACTGCTTTCGCTGATGACGTAGGTTTCTCATATGGTTCAGATAGTCGTCTTGATTTGATCGCTAACATAAATTGGGATCTTAATCTTTTGCGGATCTGGTTCTTAGTTCATAACTTAGTTATGAGCCCAAAGACTAAAGTAATGTATTTTAGTTTGTCCCCTAGACTGGATCTGGATGTCAATATTCATTTCCATAGTCCTAAATGCGAAAGGTTCAAATTGTGTACATGTTTTTGCTCATCAGTTACATCATCTAACACATTTGATTGTGATGAAATCTGTGATGATAAATGTTTCTTAATCGAGAAAGTTAAAGAATTTAAGTATCTAGGTCTTACTATAGACTCAAGAATGAATTTTGGGTCTCATATAGAAACTTTAAGAAAATATTTACGTTGCACACTGAGACATTTTTATTTCCTAAGTAATGTTTGTTCTTCTACGTTACTTAAAGCTATTTATTACGGGATCTTTCATTCAAAATTACAATATGGCATTACTTGCTGGGGAGGCACGTATAAGAACAAAATGCAAACGTTGTTAGTTCTACAGAAAAATATTATACGGAAAATATGTGGCAAACGTGGCAGACATCCTAGTTACTCATTGTTTCGTGACTTAAAAATTCTTCCTGTTCGACATTTATATTGTTTTAAAGTGCTCAAAAACTTTTTTATGAAGTCTGGGAATCGCAACTTTCGCTTGATTTCAAATTATAATTTGCGTGGAAACTTTTCTTACTCTGTATCTATTCCAATCTTCCATACTTCTACTTATCGTAACTTTTATAATGTTTCTTCACATCGTCTATTTAATAAACTTCCTTTATCCTTGAAGATGATCACTATACCTGGAATGTTTCTTAAGTTGGTTAAAAACTGGCTTTTCAATTTCAATTTCGTCTCTATTGAACGTCTGTTTTCTGGCTTTCTGGCTTAAAAATTGTTTACTTTATAAAAAATTTATCTTTCGCTTTAAGATGTTTTTCAAAATGTTAATGTAAATTTTTACAAATTTCTGAATTTTAAAAATTAATCTTTTGCTTTAAGGTGTTTTCAAAATGTTAATGTTAATTTTTACGAACTTCTGAATTATATTTCTGGGTCACCCCACCCAATTTAAAATACTTATATTAGAATTATATAATCTATAGTGTGGCATTCAATACTTTTTTTATTATTATCTCATAATACGAAAATCGAATGTCATTTAAATTTCTAGTTATAATAATAATAATAATAATAATAATAATAGTGTGCTCGTACTAAGCGTTGACACACCCCACATCTAGGTACAAAGGGACCATTTTAATTTCCTGCATTCAATGAACACTAAACACATTTAACTTCAAAATTCAATTTGGAATGAATTTTTTCTATACGGCACAGAAAAAACACTTCACGATATAGCCCTTATACTAGTCAACCACGTACCTGTGTTTTGGCTACACATTTCCAGTAAAATAAACCAAAAAAATGTTCATCAACGAGGAATTTGCGATTGACTGAAAAATTGATAGCTATCAATAAAGTTGATAACCATAATACCGAATAAGCAACCAGAGACGTTCACAATGGATCGCAAAAAAGCATTTCATTCACAACTGATCAAAAGTTCTGGTGGTTGTTATCTGTAATACCACTTAACCAATTTCATTGATAGACGAGCAAATTTATCAAGTATCGTATTGATATTTGAAAACCATAATAGGGCTGTCAGCTTTCGATCGCAAGTTGCTAGCGATATACTTTGCTATCAAGCACTTTCATCGAAGAGCGAGAATGTACAGTCTTCACAGACCACGAGCCACTCACGTTTGCTCTGATAAGCAAAACAGAAAGAAATCCACGTCTAAAACGCCACCTTGACTTCGTGTCATAATTCACTTCAGACATATAACACGTGAAAGGCAAAGACAATGTGGTCGCCGACACACTTTCTCGCAGCGACGAAATCGACAAAAACAACAATCAAGCTTGATCTAGAAACCATCGCTAAACTTCAGTCCACTGATAAGGAATTGCAAGAACTTTTGTCGTCAAACAATAACAAAAAAAAACTTCAAAATTTGTGCTCAAACTTTTCAAGTTATAAATGTCAGAATCTACTGTGAAACTTCAAACAACAAAAATAGACCTTTCGTGCCAGTCGCTTTACGCTCAAATGTTTTTGCTACTCTTCGTGGTATTTCGCATCCAAGCATACAATAAACCAGAAAGCTTAGCTCAGAGCGATACTTCTGAACAAACATGAATAAAGACATTAATAAATTGGACACACTATTGTATCCTATACAATAGTCAAAAAGCCAAGGTACAGAGACACACCAAATCAGAACATGGTAAATTCGGCATACCAGCTGGTTGATTCGATCACATACACATCGACTTGGTAGGACCTTCTCCGTCGACCACATCCATTTCGCACATCCTCACAGCCGTCTAAAGATTCGCAAGATGGCCATAAGCATATCCTCTGATCGCTACATCTGCCAGTTCCTAAATCCTAATCCTATATATGTGTCGACAAACATCGACCAAACATTGCGTCTTAGAAAGGTACAAACAACATCTAACTGATGAGCCCATTGTTTGTACCTGGGCGAAACGCATAAGGAGTGAAGGTCACTTGAACTTTTCATTTTGGTTTTTTCTAAATCCTAAACTTCATTGCCCGTTTTGGTACTCCTTTAAAAATCACTACGGGCCAAGGAAGTTAATTCGAATCGAAACTCTTTAGCGAACTGTCTAGATTGCTGGGTGTACACAAGATGCACACAACACCATATCATCCACAAGCCACTGAAATGGTTGAGAGGTTTCACAGACAACTCAAGTGTTCATTGAAAGCTAGGTGTAAAACTACCAATTGGAGCTCAGAACTCTCAACTATTCTACTCAGAATTCGCTGCGCCGTGAAAGAAGACCAAAATGCTTCGGCAGCAGAAATGGTATACGGGCAAAATCTGAGAATTCCCGTTGAGATTTTCATTGGCAGCGAAAATCAAGCGATTTCTCCCGACACCTTAATAGAAAAGCTTCAAAACACCATGAGAAATCTCATTCCAGCCGAAACAAGACAAGCGAAATGAGAAATTTTCAGACCAAAGAGCTTAAACGAATGCAAACAGGTTTTCGCCAGAATCGACAAGGTAAGGACTGGCCTAATGCCGTAATACGAAGGTCCTTACGACGTGATTTGACGACTTCGAAAATGTTTCCTAATAAAAATTAAAAACAAAAGTGTATCAAATCTCTATTGACCGACTAGACTCAAGCCAGCGCACTGTATTGGGTACACCCACAATGAAATCCAAAAACGGGCTCTGCCATGCATTCAAAACGAAGGAGTTCACTTTGAGCACTTGTTATAATTGTATTTGTTTAAAACACATAAACAAACTACTAAAAAAGCCCATATTATTGTTTTATTCAAACAAACCTCAAAAGTAAAAATTTTAATTTTACCCGTTTTGCATTTTTTTAAAGTATCATAAAATGTATGGGTTTTTGAGTACACTTATTACTGAGTTTTTTTCATTATTTTTTTGTTCATCTATAAAAAATAAAGAAACTCTATTTTATGCAAAAAAATGACCTCAAAGTCAAAACTTTGTTTCGGGAAGAAAATTTGAACACCACTTAAAATGAAAATCTGGCATCCCTAAGCCTATAGGAGCTCGACTTAAATACAGTTTTAAGGACTATTATTTCTACAAAAAAATAAGTTTCAGATTAGATCTCTATCATCAGTATTGACAGAGATATCAGTTTAATATAGATCAGGGTACACCAAAGTTAGCCTTTGTTTAAAATGTCAAAAAGTGATGTCAAAGTTGAGAAACAAAATTTTTTTTCTTAGAATATGACAAAGAATCACACCCCAAAGGATAATACACGAAGTACGGGGCACCCTGTATAACAGGTTATAAGATCATCGTTTGTCAAATGAAACCCGCGTTCGGCACCCTGCTTAATGCATGCGGACGATTTAAAAGTCTTTCGCTGCATAAAATCTGAAAATGATTCTTCGCTTTTACAAAAAGATTTTGATCGGTTGTCGAGGTGGTAAACAACTAACTCTCTTTATCTAAACATTTCTAAATGCCAAAGTTTAACATTTTGTCGAAACCGATCACCAGTTAATTTTACTTTTTTATCAAGAAAGAACTGCCCGTGATACATTTAAAAAAGATCTTGGTGTAATTTTTGACGAGAAGCTGAACTTTATGCCACACATAGATAGTTACTAACATACATCCACATACTTTAAAATGTAAAAAAAATATTTTTTGCCTTTGTGAGGCCTAATTTGGAGTACTTTAATTGCAACACAATTTGGAATCCCTCATATGCACTTCGTTCATTCAATCTTCACTGGAAAAATCCTAAAACGATTTACGAGAGTTGTTGTGAAAAGACTTAATTGAAAGGTAGATATGCCTTCTTATGAAACAAGATGTAAATTACTGTAATCGGATGAAGTTCACTGCAATCGGCTAAACCTTCGGCTTAGGCCAAAGTTTTGGCCGAAGCCGAAGATTTAGTTTCTGGTTGTCATTCGTCGTGGTAGGCGCTGAAAAGAATTAATTTCGTCTTTTTTTTTTTTGCATCCCAGAGACTAAGTCGCACAGAGTTTAGAGCAAACTCATTTGTACGTACTTATCTACGCTCTTCATCATAAATGCAAGTGTTAGAGATTAGTAAACACCAACACCAGCACAAAGAGAACGTATAGAAAATATATTATATATATAAAAAAAAAAATACAAATAGTGACATACAATATGGAACACCTAACATGAATTACAATAATAATTAAATAAACTACTAGAAATAAAATAAAACAAGCTACAAATACTTTCATGGACATATAAACTAAGAAACATTGAACAAAAATCATGCATGTGGAGCACTGGTTTTAAATTTTTGTTTTAGACAATTTCTATTAACATTGGAATCTATAAGTAGGGAATTAGAATTGTATAGCCTACTCATGCGCGATAGCGGCTCATGCATGCCGTAGTTGGTTCTATGATGGTGGATATGAATCAACTCTAAATTACGCAAGTGGTGAGATCCTCCGCGGTAGTTAAAACTTATGGACGAGAGCAAGTAGGGAGCATCAATAAAGCCAGTCATAAGCTGATGGAAAAATATTAGGTCATTGTTGATACGTCTTTGACTAAGGGTTTGCAATTGCAAAAGTTGAATTCGATGTTCATAAGGAGGTAGATTGAATGGATCTTCCCAGGGAAGACCCTTCAAAGCAAAACGTATAAATTTGTGTTGTACTGCCTCAATACGATGTTTATGAATTTCATATAAGGGAGACCAAACTTGTGAGGCGTACTCGAGATGAGGGCGAACGTAGCAGTTATACAAAGATAGTGTTACATAAGGATCATCAAATTCTTTTGACCACCTCTTTATGAAACCAGAATTTGCTTTCCTAACAATTGAAGTAATTAATTCAAGTTAAATTCAAGGTTAATATTGAAGTAAACACCTAAGTCACGAAAACTTGAGACAACGTCAACAGCAAAGGCCCAAGGTGACTGCCTTGTGGTACACCCGACAGAGCATTGAAGGGATTCGAAAATCTGTTACGAAATTTTACTTGGTACGTTCTATTTTCGAGATAAGAGCATATCCATACAATAAATACTGTAGGAAATCCGAAAGCCTTGAGCTTATATAATATAACATCATGAGAGAGTTGATCAAATGCTTTGGAAAAATCAGTGTAAATACAGTCGAGCTCATACCCATTTTCAAGCGCATTGGAACATTTGTGAAGAAAAGAAAGAAGGTTTGTTACCGTTGATCTTTTCTGCATAAAGCCATGCTGCTGCCTGCAAATAATATTTTTTGTAAAGAATGAGAGGCTGTCACAAACAACTTGCTCAAAGAGTTTGGGGATGCAAGACAGTTTGGATATAGGCCTGTAGTTTTTTATTTCTATTTTATTACCCTTTTTAAAAACCGGAGTGATAAAGGACTTTTTCCAAAGACTTGGGAAAACACCTGTTTTGATTGAAAGCTGAAAAAGATATTGAAGTGGGAACATTATTATGGAACGGCATTTCTTTAAAAGAATTGGCGGGATTCCATCCGGACCGGACGAAAAGTCATCTTGCAAAAGTGATAAATATTTTAAAATTAAAAGACATCAAAATCACCACACATTCCTATAATTTGAATAAAAATACATACCAATTCACAGCCCTCAACTCACCCCAGCAAAATCCTAGTGCGAGTTGAGGCAAACCCAGGTCAACCCCCGGGATCGAAAACCCCCGGGACATTCAGGGCGGTTTTTAGTTTTTGTTCAAAAAACGCTTTGTGGTGTGATGGATAGTATGTTTGCCTTTTACGCGGGAGGTTCGTGGTTCGAACTACAACAGAAACAAAAATGTTTTTTCACTGGTATCACCCTTCGCGAGGAATTGGCAAGTCCTCCGATAGTCAAATTCACTGCCATGAAAAGCGATTTCTCGATTAGCTGTTCGGAACCGGCATAAAATTATAATAATTCCCTCACAAGGCACGGTTGTAAGTATAATGCGCTAGACCCTGAAGCTCCTCTCTGTTGCGCTACCCTATTTGTTTTTTAAGTTACATAAGCATCCTTTTTCCCTTGAGCATGGATCAGGTCGCGCTATCTCTAAATCCACTGCCCATAAGAACCTCAACAATCAAAAAGTTATGATAATGTTACCAGAGATTTAATTTAAATCGACTCAGCGCAATACAGTGAAACTTTTACAAAACTCTCAAATTCAAAACTATTTAATGGCCGAATTGCGATAGCTAATTGTATGATTCTCTTGCACATCAAAAGCAATTCAGTGACACATGAACAGAAGCATGATTGTAGCTTGTCTTAATATGTTTTATACTCCAACCCCTCCAACCGTAAAAGATGTAAGAAAACAGAATACAAATAAAATAGCCTTGTAATGCCCACTTATCCATCTGCTCACTCTCCAATGGAATTATAATCATTGATGTACAATCAAATGATTATGCTCCCCCCCTATCCCAGATCGGAGAGCCAACAGGGGAGAAGTGTTAAACTGGATATCTATCTACAAAGTCATTCATAATCGTTTTGCTCGTTAAATTGTACCTACATAATCCTATGCCAACCCGACACACATACCAATAATAATAATTGAACCGAATCAAACACAGCGAGTTAAGAAAGACCACTAACTTGTAACTTCAAAACTAAAACTCGACCCGGACTGTACGCAGGCGCAAGCTTCACAGTACAAACCGAGACCATAGCTTGTTGTTGCACTCGCAAATAACAATTATTGTTATACTCTTCGTCTTCAACCTTTCCATGGATGAAAACGATATACAGAACGAGTTGTTGTTTGTTGTACTGTGCGGATAGGTACATAGTATACAATATGCTGTGGGATATTATGCCTAGTCCTGTAATTAACCAGAGTGACACTGAACACGAATTTATTCGTATATGAACAAGGCGCACTCGCATTTAAGCGCATAGTAGACCGAGACCCGCGCATGCCCGCGCGAGTTCATTAGCCATAATCTCAAGCCAATTGAAATTGGTGAACTACTTTTGAAGAAAAATGTGTGTCTTGCTTCTTTGACTGTTTTCCAGATTGAGGCTAACAGTGAGTGTAAAGCGTGGTAATGAATTCGAATCGCTCACACAGGCAGCGTTAAATTTTATATCGACTGGAGCGGGACGCAATTCGGCTCCCATAAACCGGACAATTATGATTTATCTTTGAAAATTCAGCAGCGCTATTGTATGGCGTTCCCCTGCAGTTGCAGTTCACCTATCTATTTCATTTTGCAATTAATAATTTTAATTAGCCACATTCACGCATGCGAATTGCACATTAGCTTCTATGACGGCATACAAATCCACACGCACACTGTTAAACAAGAGCTACTTAGTCATATTCCTTTTCGAATACGTGAATTGCTGCCGTACACACACAAACACAACAAAAGCTGTTTGAGCAGTCGAAAGAAGTCAAGGAAGAAAATTCGTCCTGCCTGAGGCGATGACCAACATGGCGTTGGTAATTTAGCAGTTAGCCATATGACTCAGGATAAGACATTTTGAATAGCAATTATAGACTGACAACACACGCCATTGCAGCAAGCACTCATTTATTTTTATTTTTATTTTTTATTTTGCCTTTCTTGCTCTTCGATTACAACAGTTAAATTGTTAGAAAGCCAAAAGCGGATTCGGTTCGTTGGCATTAACTCGGAAACGAAAAATTTCTCCACGAGGTGAATAATTAGCGAACAAAATAAATTGAGTTCATATGGTCGTCCACTTCCTATAACAACACTGAGAAGTGTGTGTTTGTGTCGCTTTGCTGTAGCTTGCAGGTACGGCCTCGTCAAGTGATCATTTCGGTTGATTTGCAGTATCGCATTATTTCTAGTTTTAAACGGCCTTTCTTTAAAGATTCAATAATAACAGTGGCTGCAGCAAGCCAAGGTGATGTTCTTTGAGAGGCATTTGATTATGGTTTGAACCAATGGCAATAGACTTGAAGGGATTCATATGCGTTTGTTTCGATAATTTTCTCAGAAGACGTAAGTGGTTTTCTATTTAAGTTTGTATGTTTCGGATCATAACAGGCTTGACAATGCCAATTGCGAAACTGCTCACTCAGCACATCAAATGAACGACGAAATGGACAAATATTTTGAAGCTTGAGTTCCGTATTCTCAACTCAAGAAATGAGCATAGTAAGATTCTAAAATGGAAATAAAACGAAAAAGAAAGCAAACCTAGGACGGACATTTACATGTCTATTGAGGTTTAGTCTTCAAAATTCAGAGGTTCAAGTAAAATCACGAGCCCTATAAAACCAAGCACTGCGCTCTTCAAAAAAAGTTCGGACAACGTCTATAAATTGGTGGCAGGCGTGTTCGGAAAGGCTTTGACTGGTTCAACTTGGTGGCGCGGCGCGGCGGTCGGACGTTGCAATTTAAAATACACGCAAATTGTACTTACTATACCTAAAAGTGGAAGCCACTGGGTACTGGTCCAGCCGGAGGTCACTTGTCAAACAAATAAATGCAAGAGTGGACAAAAGGTACGAAGAACAGTAGAGTAACATTTAAATTCCACAGCTTATTGGAAATGCACAGCGAATTGAATTGAACTTAGAGAACTTCAGCAGTCATAACGCAGTAGCTCTTGAATGAGCCATCCCGACATATTTTGTTCAAAGGTCTTTCAGGGCATTTCAATAACAAGATAGGATATTGTAATAGAGATGGTTGCAGATGCCTTCCCGACGAGCCAACGGGGGCTCTCCAACCCCTGCATCAGGAAACTGACACCAGATTATCAAGTTCCTCGTTTCCAAGGCGATCAGCCGTTGACCAAATTGACCATGTTGTGATCGACACAAGTATGATAGATATCCGAAGTTTCCGAGGGACTAACTTTTACTCGGACCACTACCATGTTGTAGCCAAGGTACGATTGAGGATATCCTGTTTACGACTCGTGTGAACCAACGCTGTGAAGAGATATGATTGGAAAGCTATACAATTGCAAGACATTGCCAGTGCCTTCTCCAATCGATCCTTGAATCCTATGCCGCCAGCATCAAGCAATGAAAACAGATGGAAGTGTTGGTTAAAGTTTCCAAAACGCCAATTCGAAGAAGAATGCTTGCAGGCAAATGCAGGCAAATAAAAAGCACCACAAATGTTGACACAAAAGTGAACAGGGGCTACTTTCGATCAGTATAACGAGATTTACAAGGATAAAAGAAAGGAAAACCAAAGGCTTCTCAAAAGACAAAAGAAGCAGCATGAGAAACGCCCGTTCGAAGAAATTGAGAAATGCCAAGACCAGGAGTGAGGCTTGGAAAATTTACCAAAAGGTTAAAAGATCATTGCAGGGTGGGAAACCCTGAGCTCAAGCCAGCTTGAGATCGGTTGGAAAGGACCATGCACCAGCTGATCTACAAGACATAGCCCGCTGCCCGCAGTATCATATGTTCCATCCTCAAAAAAGGAGAGCTTCAATATTGCGCCATTTATAACCTTGGCCAAATGTATTAGGCACTTGAAACTTTTGTTCCTATTCTCCGAAGTTAAGTACAGCTTCCTGCAACATCTTAAGAGATGGTAAAAAATCTTTTCGAACAGAAAGTGAAGAGAAGTTTGTTCAGACTTTAAGATGCAACTGGTTAGACTAATGTCCAAAAACAACAAAAGTTATGGGAATTAAAGATGACAGCAGTAAAAAACTAATGCTTCTAATATAAAAATAAGTTTCTTACCTTCGTTTCTTTTTATCTTACTTCATTTTAAGACTTTGGTCAGTTTTTACTTTTTTCCACGACTGTATAAATAGAAAAACGTATAACTAACGTCGCTGCTGTGATATGTGATCGTTAGAAACACCACGTCAACAATTTGATAAGCCCCCGTCATATTAATTTTAGACCTGAAAAGTCCACTTTCAACCAAATTTTCACTCTAAAGCAGGCCTTTGAAAAAACCATCAAGCACAATATCGATATAACGTACCTATGGGTAAAAGGTTAAGAAGGTTGTGAGTACCCGTATTAGCCTAAAAAAGACTGAATAGGTACTTGTGCTGACTGTTTTGCCTTACCTATTCCAGACATTTATTTGAAGGGAAATCTGCTTCTCCAGCGTTAAAAGTTTAAGGCCAAGTACTCACTTCCTCGTAAAATAAGCCCGACAGTGGGGAAAATGACTTTTTGGGATTTGCCATTGCACACTTGTGAATGCGCTGTGAACGTTACCTACTTCACTTTTCAAACAAGACAAATACAACTAGCGATTTACACTAAACACTATTTTGCTATTTTCTTTCTTTACTTTCTCTTTTGGCTCGCAAAAACACTTCAACTTCTATTTACGAACAAGACACAGCAAAAATAATGGATTCAATACAAAATAACATCGGAAGGTTTTTGAGGGAAAAACACACTTTTCTTTACCACAGTACGAAATATTTAGAAGAGTTTTTAAACTGACCGACCGACGAAAAGCATTTACAACTAATTTCACGAAGGGAATAACATTCACCAAAGCACAAATATTTAGAAGAGAGAAAACTAACCAACCGACCGACGACGACGGTGACGCTCCACGCTCCCGAGTTCCGAAGACAAGGATTTACGATTTTCTTTTGATTTTGCGAGAAGAAACTGCGTAGTTAGAAATCTAAGCCACAAGCACGAGCCACACGAATAACAGTACCAACAACAACTCAGCGAGAACGGGTTATAACATGTTGCCCGATAAAAACAAAGCTTGAAACTTCAATGAGAATTACTTAAACGAAAAAATGTAAATGGAAGCATTTAGAAACATGAATTTTTAATTTTTTATCAACAAAAATGGGAAACAATCTAATTTTTTTCTTTCACTGATCAAGAAACCAAAACTCTTGACTTTCACTGCTCTCGCTCTGCTCTCCACTACACTAATAAAGCTTGCGTTAGTGAACTGACAACTGAAGGTGACAGCAATGCGTGCAGGGATGGCACAAGAAATCAAACGAATTATTATTTTCGATGTCAAATAACAAGTTGGACTTGGAGGCAATCTTCTGGGTGATTTCTTAAATTTAATTTCATTGTGAAAATTGCGTTTACAATATTTAAGAAAAGATTCTTAATATAAATATTGAAACGAAGTTTTCAGTTTTTTATCGCCAACTGACAATTTTTACTCACATAGATTTCTTCTTAGAATTTTGAAGAATAGTTCTTTGTTTTTCAAAATTCTGAGACCGACAATGTTTGCGCCTTGTAATCCACCCGACGAAGAAATCTGACAAACATTCGTATCGTATTGATAATTCAAAATTTAGAAATATGCTGAACAGGTTTAACAAGCATGTTCGTCGCCCAAAGTAGCCCTAAACGACGAACATGTTAGCCAAACTTGTTGGGCTTATTTCGTGAATTTTAAAACTGAGCTCATGTCTGATTTGACAGATAAAATTTGCTTTATCCGTAAGCTGAACAAATATGGTTGTGTATACGCTTGAACAGCGCTGGGAAATATTGCGACATTACTTTAAAAATCATGGTATGTTGCAGAAATCATTTTTTCAGATGAAGCTCATTTTGATCTTGGCGGGTATGCAAATAAACAAGCAAAATTGTCGCATTTGAGGCACATGAAACCCGCACGCATACATTGAAAAGCCGATACACCCAAATTTTGGTCCAGAGGCATAATTGGGCAATTTTTCTTCGAAAATGAGCAAGGAGTGGCCGTTGCAATCAATGGCGATCGTTATCAAGCTATGTAGAACGAATTTTTGTTCACAAAATAATCACAAAGGATATTGGCAACATATGGTTCAAACAGGACGGCGCGGTGCGGCGCAGCGCTACGGGCCACACAGCCGAAGCTACAATCGATGTTTAGCGCTTTGTTTTTGAAGATCGCATTATCAGTCGCAGAGCCAATGTCGTTTGGAAACCTCGGAGCTGCGATTTGATATCTTTGGACTATTATTTGTGGGGTGCCGTAAAAGAAAAGTGTTACACCGACAAGCCAGAGCCAATTGACGCTTTAACGGACAATATTCGTGAAGCCATTGAAGCCGGGGCAGCCATTTGAATGAAATTATTTTCCATTACTTACCGAAAGCATTGTACTTTCAAATAGAAAAAGAAATTTGAGAAAATATTCAGTAGTTTTTTTATAGCATTTTCAAATAATAAAAGTTATTTGGCGAATTTGTTGAAACGTTGTACGATATTGCCTTTTGGACGGGGTTCTGCGGATCTCTCCTTTGAACATGACAATACCAACTGAGCCGGTCGTGCTGAGTTTTGTCCAAGATGGTACTTTTGACATGAAGGCTTCCACGGATCTTAGTACTTCTAATTCGATCAACCTTTGTTACTCCTGCTGTCATCCGAAGCATCTTCATTTCGGCTGCCGTCAATTTGCTCTCATATTTTTTGTACATTGTACAACATTGTGAACTTCAGCTTAGGGGGCATTTTTCGATCACAGAAGATAGCGGAGTTTTCTCGCCACTTCATCCACCCTACGCTTACTCGATGATTGATGTCGTCATCACAAGATGCTTCACTATTGATCATAGATCCCAGATATTTAAACTTTTTACACTTGGGAAGCACATTTCCATTCAAATAAATGTCTTGAATAGGTTTGCTTGGATCAGACAAAGGGCAGCACAGGTATTGGGTCTTTTTAGGGCTAATACAGTACCCATTTCCTTCCAGAACATCAATCCAAACGTCAAGTGCTCGTTGCAGGGATGTAGGATCCTCGCTTATGATGGCTCCATCGTCAGCAAAGAATAATTGTTGTACTTTATCGTCCGTTACTTTTCCTTCGAGCAAATAATCCAGAACAGCAATAAAGAGCAGTGGACTCAAGACACTTCCCTGATGTACACCTGCTGTTATTTGGAGTTCTTCGGTGACTCCAGCTGGGCATCTCACTTTTGTAACTGCACCCTCGTACATGTCCATAATTATTCGCACATAGGCTTCAGGAACTCCTCGGTGTCTGAGGGCCACCCATATCAGATCTCGTGGTTATCGATCGAATGCTTTTTCGAAGTCAACCAACACAATATGCAAATCCTCTAAGGCATATCGGTGTTTGTCCATAATGATCCTTATACTTTGGATTGCGTCTGTAGTTGACTTACCCGCGACAAACCCGCATTGGTCATCAGACAGCCTAATTATTTTCCGCAGTCGGCTATCCAAAACCCGCTCAACGATGTTCATGGTGTGGGACATCAACTTGATCGAACGATAGTTGTCACAACTTCTGGTAAAACCACTGTACTGTTCACATTCAATTTTACCAAGTCTATTTCAAGGTTTTAACTAGTTAGTGTGGTGTTATAAAGCGTTTGACCTCATTTTAGAGTTATAGTGACGTTAACAAGAGCCAGAGCCTTCTTTTAAAAACGCGCTGACTCTAAATTTGCGCTAATAGCTCTTAACTTGGTAAAATGATCCCTTGTTTCCATGTTTCCAAACTCACAGTCAGACATTTTGTAATCTACTTTCACTGTGTTACCTTTCTTGTAGACAATACTGTGGGCCACCTTCGCAGAGGCTAAAGAGTTAAGTTGCTGTTGCTGGTATTCGTATATTAAAAATGAAATGAATGGTAATGATAATTACTAATGACCCCATACGGCAGTTATGCTTACATTCTTACATCCCACCACTCTACGATTTCTCTCGTCCTGCGTTCCGTTCCTTCTTCTTCTCCTTTTTTTTATAATTTGTCCAAGAATTAATAATTCTTGCGATCATTTCACGTGCAAGTAACAACATTACCGCCGAGCGACCGAACAGTTTGTATAGAGCTCTCTTTCTTATTCAACCATTTGTTGTATGCATACACACATAGGTACCATCGCGATGTCGTTTGGGGCTCATTAATATAAATCGTGATTATGAGCAAGTCGTGCCTTGGGGCCTTTTCTACGGATGGACTGGACATTTACTCGTATATGCATAGTGTACAACAGTTTTGTTTTGGTTTTAATAATAATTGCTGGACGTGTGTTATGTTGTCATGTTGGTGTGTAGTGTGTAGTGTGCTCTATTCGTCGTCGATTCGAGTTGAGGTCTCTCTGGGTGCTCCATTTGCCTATTACACTTTTATGCAATTGCATGTGAATCAGTTTTAGTGCTAGATGAACGCCTCGAGGGCAGCATTTTTAGGTGTGCGTTTCGTATAAGTGATTGGGTGGTTTTACAGATCATGCACATTATTTAAAAATCGAAATGCATGGTAATTTTTAATGGCGGGATATTAAAAATACCTACTAAATTGCACAGGGTGTCTTTGGCTTGGATTAAATATTAAATAGCTTTTCGCTTTTGAGGGGTGCAGACAAAAATAGTTTTTGATTATTTTTAATATGATTTGCTTTCTTTTTTTTTTATTTCAGAAGAAATTGTTGCGTTAAAGACTAAAGAAACTCTAAAACGCGCATAAACAAGTATAGGTTCAATAAGCTTTGTTATAACAATTTAATGACAGTCAATGACAATTGAAAATCTACAAGTCCAATTCTAAAATCCAAACCGTAGGCGGCCCCACAAATGTTTAGTATGAAATTGGAAGAAAATCGGCCACAGCTGTCACTATTGTAAGTGGCGCGGTAGATGAAGACACATATAGACAGACAAACGCACAGACTGACAAACAGAAGTTCGGGAACCATTTCTTTGACTCCATTATCATTGTTATGTAAGATTTTGTAATGAACCAATATAAATCCGCTCCCAACAACATATCACTTGTTGCCCAGAGAATCACACAGCAAAAACAACAAAACAGGCACTACAGTGCACACAAAGCAAAAGCCGTTTAAAGGAAGGCCACCCGGGACTTCAGCTTTGGAGAGGCCCCAGCCCCAACAATAAAGGCTTCTGAAAAAAAATCCGACTAGTCTAAAACTACAGATCGACGCCGAAGAAAAGATTTCTCCCCATTTCACCAAAGGGTGCGACGACGGCGGGCGGCCATACAGAAAAAGCTCTACTCAGATTTTTAGAATAGGGATTATCAAATAGAGACAATAGATTGACGCGGCCAATCGTGTGACAATTTTGTAAACATGAGAGGCAGTTAGAGAAGAAGGTCGTGCTTAATTTGAGAAAAATTATCTAACGGCGCGTTGGTACCTTGTTGTGGGCATTTTCTTGACGGCAGCTGTATTCCATCAACTGCTTAGTTCTTTGTCTTTATAAGAAACGTTTTCCTCAGTTTTCAAATGGAATAAATAGTGACCATGTGACCAGTGGCGTACCTAAAAAATTAAGCCGGGGCAAAAAATGATTTGCCCTCCCCTCCCTTCTTTTCGTTTTATATGATTCTCATACATACAAACTCTGTAGATGACGTCCTCTCATAATTTTCCAGGTAATTTTTTTCAATTTTGATTATCTATTTATTATTCACGCAAATTGTGATCCACGCAAAGCGTGATAAACTTCAAAATATTAATGCGGAATTCGCACAGGATGATACTGAACGATCTTTAACCAAAACTTGGTTTGAGAAAACTTTGAAAAATGGCGAACGGATCGCTCGCACCTGGATGTCTTTTTTCCTGATCAATGCTTTGTTTTGTTTTTGTTGCATCTTATTCCCACAAAAAAGTTGTCAGAGCAGTCAGAGTCACTTTACCAATGCTTTGGGGTTTTCATCTTGGCGTAAATTAAATCCACGTGTCCAAGATCATGAAAATAGTCCTGCTCACCGCTTAGCTTTCTAAGAATGTAAGGAATTAGAACGAACTCTGAATCAAGGTGGAGGTATCGATGATAATTTACAACGCCAAGTTGCTGAAGAGGAAAAATATTGGAGGAATATACTCGAAAGAATCATCGCAACTATTCAAACGCTTGAACAACAAAATTTGCCTCTGAGAGGACATCGCGAGTCAGTCAATAATCTTAATCCTGGGAATTTTTAGGGTCTTCTAAGATATTTGGCCAAATTTGATCATGTCATGAAATCTCACTTCGAACACATTTCTTCACAATCAGGATGCTTATCGTATTTTTCTCACAGAATTCAAAACGAATTCATTACTATGATGGGGGAAAAAGTGCGTAAGTTTCTCATTTCTGAGTGCAAAGATGCGAAGTATTACAGTCTAATGTTCGATTCAACTCCGGATTCCGCCCATGAGGAACAGATGTCTCAAATTATCAGATTCGTCGAAGTTAAACCAAATTCAGTAAAAATCAGAGAAGTCTTCATTGATTTCATACCTCTGAAAGTCAAAACAGCAAAAGGAGATACTGAAGCTATTACGAACAAACTGGACGAAGATGAATTAATCCTGAAAGATTGTAGGGGTCATTCGTAAGACATTGCACCAACAATGGCCGGTATCCATACAGGAGTCCACCAGAGAATCATCGACCTGAATGAACAAGCTGTTTTCGTTCCTTGCGATAATCATTCTCTCAATTTGGCAGGAATACACACAGCCCACGTCAATGTCCGAGCGGTAACATTTTTTGGAACAATACAGCGTCTTTTCACTTATTTCTCCTCCTCTACCCACAGATGGGACGCTCTCAAAAAATACGTGAATATAACGGCATTGCGAAACTAGGTGGAGCTCATAAGCTGGAGCTGTGAGACCAGTATCAACACAATTGGAAGAAGTCATTTCAGTGCTAGAACACTTGAGAGATACGGTCAAAGAAAATATTGATACCAGACAAGAGGCAGCGTTGGTTGGTTATCAATGCTATAGAAACATTTGATTTCTTCGCTCTTTTGTTTTTTTGGCCAGAAATTCTCGTACCATTTGAAAGAGTTCAGAAACGTTTACAAGAAAAAGGAATCAGTTTCACTTATGTACTTGGACAATTGCAAA
Source organism: Melanostoma mellinum (assembly GCA_914767635.1). NCBI lineage: Eukaryota > Metazoa > Arthropoda > Insecta > Diptera > Syrphidae > Melanostoma > Melanostoma mellinum. The sequence continues at coordinate 50,888,793 of OU612060.1, read as the reverse complement.
TGTTGATAGACAAACAGAATGATTGGAGAATCGACTTGTGCGACCGTGCCATTTGTAAAGCTACAGCAAAATGTAACGAGTTGGGTGTGAGCACCGTCAAAAGAATTCGAAAAAAGCGAAATATGCCAGGAGAAACATCTGAAGATTCTGAATTGAATTCGGAAGAAGAAATGCGACGATCTCTGATTGAAGTTTTGGATAAACTTTCAATGGAAATATCTACACGTTTCACAAATTTAAAGAAGCTCGATGAACGTTTCCTTTGTAACTTTGAAAAAATAATACAACTTCCCAGAGTTTCTAACAAAGATGAGCTTCTCAAAATAGAAGGAAAATGCAAGAAACTTGCCGAGCTTTATCCAGATGACTTGCACACCAAAGACTTGTTCAATGATATTCAAGACGTCCTACTTTTATAAAAAAGAGCGAAGAAAAACGAAGAGGAAATTGGATTTTCGCCTGAACAACTTCTTATACATTTCATCAATGGGACGAGAAGCTTACAAGACATTAGCGACAGCTTTGCAAATTTTACTAACCATACCTGTTTCAGTTGCTTCTTGTGAAAGATCATTCAGCAAACTTAAATTTATCAAATCTTACTTGAGATCAATCATGAGTTAAAGTAGATTATCAAACCTTGCAATTCTTTCAATCGAAAGTGAAACTGCTGCAATGTTAGATTACGAGGATATAATACGTGAATTTGCAGCAATGAAATCGAGAAAAGTTAACTTTTGAGTTCTCTCATTGTTATGAAGAAAAAGTTTGAGGTTTCAATGTTTCGAGAATATGAAAACAAGATCAAAGTTTAATTTTTCATCAAAAATTCATATGAAATGTCAACGTCATCTTTTTCATAGATGTAAAACGCAATTTGATTGTGATTAAAAAAAATTTTTATGAGAAAAATTTTTTGTGTATTACTTCTCAATTTTGAGGAACAGCGGAGCTCATTTTGCCACCTCCAAATCGTTGCGCCCCCCGCCCCCTTGGTACGCCACAGCATGTGACCAAGTGAAAAAATAATGACCACATTTGGATATAAATGACCAAACTAGCAACCGTGATTGGAGGTACACTTCTTCCCTCTCTTTCTCTCTCTTTCTCTCTCTTTCTATCTATCTATCTTTCTCTCTCTCTCTCTCTCTCTCTCTCTCTCTTTCTACCTCGGACGGAGGTTTACCCAAGACTGGCTTTCGAAATGATCAATATGCTTCCAAATACGAGTATTTAACTGTTTTCCAAGTATGCTTTCTACCGGTTTTATTCTCAGAATATGACGGCCTGTAGTAGAATGACAAATAATAAAATTAACATCACATCAAATTTTAAATTGACAGTATAGGTCTGTGACAGTTTCAACATCCTGTTTTCTAAAAAAAAATATTCAACTGAATACTTTCAAGCCACTCACCAGTGTACGCATTAGGAATTTCGAACCCTTTTCAAAAATCATAGCTACAGTTTCAATCAAAAAAATTAAAAAAAGAAAAGTAGAAACAATTGTTCGGTTGATCATAGATGCTTCTTGTCAATTTACAATTCTTCACTTTTCTTGAAGAACTCTTGAATATCTTAAAAAACATACATTCCCTTGCAAATAAGTACAGACCTTCACAAGGCGAACATAACTTCATGTAAAAATGCATGAGAAAAGAATAAATCAAATTAAAATATTAGCAAAGTTTGCAGAATACAATAATTTGCTACCCTCCCCAATTTCAACATCCTCGATAGTATAGTGGTCAGTATCCCCGCCTGTCACGCGGGAGACCGGGGTTCAATTCCCCGTCGGGGAGATTCAAAGATTACTTTTTTGATTTACACAAAGAAGAAGGATCACGGGGAGATTAGGGTTCAAGCACTGATCGGGGATATCACAGATGATTTTTTTTTTTAAATTTACACAAAGCAGAAGTATCATTAAAAATATCGGGTTACGATGGAAATAATTCTCTTCTCCAACAAAGGTCACCTGCAGTTATCTAATAAGACTGAATTCAGGAGTTGAATTTTTCTCACTGGCAGTGAAGTCAACTCATAACTTTAATTTGATGAGCCTTGATGGTCAGTAGTTGGACTTCCTCTTACAGTCAACGAAGCCAACCTGTGACCTGATTTTGGTGAACCTTGGTGGAAAGATAGCTTATGAGTAGACTTCAATTCTTGACATCCATCACCCAAGTTTTCGGAAAAAAACAATGAAACTTACCAATACCCAAGCCCCATAATAATTAGATTGAAGCTTACCTGAAAAGAGATAAAAAAACAGATTGACTTAGTTCAAGTATTCAAAACTTAAATTTAAAAAACGACTTCAAGTTGTAGGTCAGGGAAAAGCTGACAATTCAAAATGGGACGTATATAAGATTAAAGACAGAAGAAATGGTTTTGTTGTGAACACAGAAAATACGCAATTCAGATCCAAAGATTAGCGGAGATAAGAAACTGACAGTCTTGCGTCGTTAAAAAAACTCGTTGGCCTTGCCGAGTTCATGATACGAAAACCATAGCCGACAGCTATTCCAAAATTGAAGGAGCTCTAATCAGCATATCCTTTGATAAAGAGCAAAAAGACATCGCGAGGCACCTTCTTCTCTGCAGGAGGTGTCTCAAAATCAGTTTATTCACAATCTTTTGGGACGATATTTTGGAGCTATTCAACACTACAAAGAATATGTTGCAAAACGAGAAAAAAGTTTTTTAATTGGCAATGCACGCTCAGAATCATTGAAACCATTCATAGAATCGCTGCGGATTTGGAATTTTACAAATCACAAGATGCTGATTGGTGAAAATTCATTACAATGATTTAGAATCCAGTCTTGGTAATGATTTGGTTAAATGTGTGTCTTTGATGGTCTCATACAAAAAAGACTGCGGAAAGACCAATCTCCGGAGTTACTTTACTGACAAATTTTCGAAGATCAAAATTTCAGAGCCTGAGAGAATGTAGGTATTTGGTTTGGACTTGTATCCAATTGCTCATTTTCAAAAATTCAATACGTAAAAAATAGACTTCGAACCACGGTAGGGCAAAGCCGTCTTTCAAGTCTTTCTCTCCTGAGCATGACTCCGGCAACTGCATTTCTGCGAAATCATCAACGAATTTGCGACGAAAAAAGCTCGGAGGGTTCTTATTGTTGATCCAAAAACTGAAATTTAGATAATTCCAAATTTTAATAAATAAATAAATTACTTATTAAAGAATTCAAATAAACTGTTAATTAAGTTTGGAAAATAATTTGGGGCCAGAGGGTTTCAAATCCTTTATTGAACCGAAACCATCAAACCTCTAAGCCGACTCAACACATAGCACCAATGGTCAAATGGAATTTTCCACTCGTTTCAAAATCAAAGAAAATCAGTCTCAAGGCTCAGAAATCAAGGCTTTCGAACCCATAAAAGAAACCTTCTGTTATGAAGGACACAGCCAACAGACTGAGGATAGTGAAAGGAAGATAATGGACAAAACCGTAGTTTTCTTTTTTAATAAAGAAAAAGTTGAGTACCGAACAAAAAAACCATCCGAAGAAGCTACAATAGTCAAATTTCGAGTGTTGCATTACGGTCAGCATCCCGGTAACACGCCTAGTAGCAGTTGGAGGACAAGCCGTGGCGTCGGTGGATACTAAACATGCGTAGTCCTAGCTTTTCAGGAAAGTCGATGATGCTTGGAACGGATTGTGGGAGCAGCACTTACAAATTATTATTTGTTAGTTATTTCACAAACTATAAACTGAAACAACTTCATTTAAAATTAATTACAAAGTGCAGAATTCTGCCCCGTGCAGTGTCGGGTTAGAATAGCACTGCAGCGCCTCCCCGCTTGTCGTAAAAGGCGACTAAAGGAACAATCATATCTAGACGACTAACATCAAAGTGAGTCTAGCGACACACATACCACCTTAAAACTCTCCCCAAGTATGCATGCAGATCCCGGGGTTTACACGACTGGAGATCACCGGTGTAGTAAAAGGGAAATCAAACTCATTAAATGGAGCATGCATGTGTCGAAAAGGATGAAAGAAAATTTTTGAAAAATTTTGAGCATTATGGAAGTACTTGCGAACATAAGAAGCACTACCCCGCCAGGCAGTTCCATTGCTATGCATGGAGCTGATCCTGGACCGAGCAGCAATGTTCGGGTCAGAGCTATACGGATTCCGGGGGCTAGCAAAGTAATGCGACGAGTTCGACGAAAATTTAGAGTCGCGAGTTGGAACGTTGGAAGTATGACTGGTAGAAGTCTTGAACTCGAAGAGATGATGAGAAGGAGGCGAGTGGACATCTTGTGTGTTCAGGAAACGAAATGGCGAAACACAGCAAACAAAGCCCGTTTCTTAGATGCAAAGACCAAGGCTTACAAGATGTTCTACTATGGAACGGAACAAGGTAGGAACGGAGTCGGTATCATCCTTGACCAAAGTTTATGCAACAGCGTGTTGACCATTTTGAAGTCCAGTGACCGTTTGATGTCTCTTAAATTGGTGATGGAAGGAAAGGTCTGGAATATAATCAGTGCATATGCTCCCCAAATAGGGTGTGAGCAGGAGGAAAAAGATGCATTCTGGCTTGATTTTCATAACCTACTTAAGAACATCCCAAAAGAAGAGTATTTGTTTGTTGGAGGAGATTTGAATGGACATGTCGGGAAGACAAACGAGGATTATGAAGACTGCCATGGAGGTTTGGGATTCGGCACCAGGAACACTCCTGGTGAAGATATTCTAAGTATGTGCAAGTCATACGGTCTAATCGTACTAAATACCATGTTCATCAAACAAGACCGACACCTTATCACTTACAGCAGTGGAGGAAATGAAACCCAGATTGATTACCATTTGGTAACCAATTACATGAAATCTCGGGTGAAAGACTGCAAAGTGATACTAGGAGAAGCTGCCGCTCAACAACACCGTCTTCTTTTAACAGAATTTTTTACGGATGTGGTAAAGGAAGTCAAAAAAGTAAAGGCTCCTAGGAGAATCAAGTGGTACAATCTGGAGAAAACCAAAGGACAGCAATTCATTTCGTATATGCAAAGTCAGCTGTGTAATACCATCGACGCAGTTTCAAATGCAATCACGGCACAAAATATGTGGGATCGCCTACAACGAACCTGCTTAGAGAGAGCCAAATCACTGTTAGGAGTCTCAAAAGGACACCACCAACAAGCTAAAGAAACCTGGTGGTGGGATGATGAAGCTAAAGCAGTGATTAGAAAGAAAAAAGCAGCTTTCCAAGCTTGGTCGAAGTGCCCCTCAAGAAATACAAATGAAAAAGCGCGTTTCAAAATGGAATACAAGAGCTGCAGAAAAGAAGCGAAGAAAAAGTGCGCCCAACTTCAAGCAAAAAGCACGGAGGGCCTGTATCGAGAGCTGGAAGAGATTTCTGCCCCAGCTGCTGAAGCAAATCAGGCAATCCAAGAGCTAAGACAAAGCAACTTGAATAAGGGAGCAACCATTTTCAAAATAGCCGCTCAGAGAAGGAGAAATGCGCAGGAGATTCGTTCGCCGAAGTTCATCAATGATGCTCAAGGAGTGCTACTTGTGGATGACGACAAAATTCTTCACAGGTGGCGACAGTATTGTGATGATCTTTTGAATGAACAGTTTCCTCGGCGCCACTTTCCAACAGCTGCACCTAACTTTACGGAAGTATCCGACGTTACAGTCGAAGAAGTTAGGGAGGCAGTTAAGAACTCCAAAAAAGGCAAAGCGATTGGGCCAGACGAGGTACCATATGAGTTTTGGAAAAATATGGGATACATCGGGTTAAGATGGCTCACGATTCTCATCTCCAAACTTGTAAGAGGTGACAGTTTGCCTAATCAATGGAGGGAAAGTTTTCTTCTTCCAATGTACAAGGGAAAGGGAGATACCAGAAGCTGTGACAACTATCGTTCGATCAAGTTGATGTCCCACACTATGAAGATCGTTGAGCGGGTTTTGGATAGCCGACTGCGGAAAATAATAAGGCTGTCTGATGACCAATGCGGGTTTGTCGCGGGTAAGTCAACTACAGACGCAATCCAAAGCATAAGGATCATTATGGAAAAACACCGAGATGCCTTAGAGGATTTGCACATTGTGTTGGTTGACTTCGAAAAGGCATTCGATCGACAACCACGAGATCTGATATGGGTGGCCCTCAGACACCGAGGAGTTCCTGAAGCCTATGTGCGAATAATTATGGACATGTACGAGGGAGCAGTTACAAAAGTGAGATGCCCAGCTGGAGTCACCGAAGAATTCCAAATAACAGTAGGTGTACATCAGGGAAGTGTCTTGAGTCCACTGCTCTTTATTGCTGTTCTGGATTATTTGCTCGAAGGAAAAGTAACGGACAATAAAGTAAAACAATTATTCTTTGCTGACGATGGAGCCATCATAAGCGAGGATCCTACATCCCTGCAACGAGCACTTGACGTTTGGATTGATGTTCTGGAAGGAAATGGGTACCGTATTAGCGCTAAAAAGACTGAATACCTGTGCTGCCCTTTTTCTGATCCAGACAAGCCTATTCCAGACATTTATTTGAATGGAAATGTGCTTCCCAAGTGTGAAAAGTTTAAATATCTGGGATCTATGATCAATAGTGAAGCATCTTGTGATGACGACATCAATCATCGAGTAAGCGTAGGGTGGATGAAGTGGCGAGAAAACTCCGCTATCTTCTGTGATCGAAAAATGCCCCCTAAGCTGAAGGGAAGACTCTACACAGCAGTTGTCCGTCCAGCTCTGACATACGGTTCACAATGTTGGACAATGTACAAAAAGTATGAGAGCAAATTGACGGCAGCCGAAATGAAGATGCTTCGGATGACAGCAGGAGTAACAAAGCTTGATCGAATTAGAAGTACTAAGATCCGTGGAAGCCTTCATGTCAAAAGTACCATCTTGGACAAAATTCAGCACGACCGGCTCAGTTGGTATTGTCATGTTCAAAGGAGAGATCCGCAGAACCCCGTCAAAAAGGCAATATCGTACAACGTTTCAACAAATTCGCGACGAAAAAGAAAAGGCAGGCCAAAACACTCCTGGTACAAGCAAATGCAAAAACAGCAGCATTTGGTTGGCCTCAGACATGGAACAATCCAAAACCGGGAGGCTTGCCGACGATTTCTGAGGTCAACGCGGCGTACCCCACAGGCGGATCACTAGTGTGAAGCAGAAAAGTGGGAGAGTTGTGATCGCTTCAAGATCACTACTCGTAACGCCGAAAATGAAAAAGAAGAAGAAGAAGACAAAGTGCAGAATTCTGACTTTTTATAAAAAGTACAATTTGTATCTGTAAACATTCCCGTTCTTATAAAATATTTTTTTTAGATTCTAAGTCAACTTTTATAAAATTGCCCCTACCTCCTATAAACGGGAAGAGATAGATCCCCCTCCCGTACTTAAATATGCTTGTATTGAACCCCTCTACCAAAAACCGTTATTATTTCTTGTCGCCAAAGTTATCGTATTCGTGCCCAAATTATGCAATACGAATAAATTTTATTTTTCATCTAAGCGGGATTGTATGATCCTGGATACCCATTTCAACTCAAGTTACGGACAATTTTACTATAATTTTAAGGCATTTCTACGGAGCTTTCCCACATAACCAGAGGTGCCGCTATACTGTATGCGCATGACGCTACGTGGTTTAATACAAGACAAATTCATTCAAGCAACAGACGAAAATATAAAGTTATTTATTGCAAAATATTAAATATGGTCGCTCCTATACTGAATTTGTCCAATTACAAACGATATAAAGACACTGACATTTTGAAGCGACGCTTAGGCACGCACACGTATGGGCCTACACGTTGATTTTTCAAAAATTGAACTCAACACTTTGTTAAAATAAGGGCGAGCTCTCTCCAGTTTCTAACTCGGTTGAGGTCTTCTTCCATTTGATTGCGCCACCTAAGACGAGGTCTTCCCCTTCACCAATTTCCCTGCAATGTGCTTTCAAAGACCCGTCGAGCCGGAGCGTTTGGGTTCATCCGCTCTACATTGCCCAACCATCGTAGCCCCGCGATGCGTACTCCTCTGGCTATGCCCATGTCGCGGTACAGCTCATACAGCTCGTTGCTGTATCTTCTTCTCCACACATTGTCTTCACATTCGAGACCAAAGATCATTCGGTGTATTTTTCACTCGAAACGACTAAGGACTTCCTCATCCGTTTTCGATAAGGTCCATGCTTCCACGCCACAAAGCAAGACCGGCTTGATTAAGGTCTGATAAAGGGTTACCTTGGTCTTTCTAGAGAGGGTTTTGTTTCTCAACTGCGCTAACCCAAAGAAACAACGGTGTCCAAGTGTTTTTCTCCGTTTGATCTCCGCGCTGATGTTGTTTTTGGTGTCTATATCGGATCCTAGCTAGATGAAGTCCTGTGCTACCTCGATGATATATCTGTCTATTGAGACGTTTTGTCCAATTCGTCGATGTTCAAAAACTATCACCCCTGTTCTGATTTTCGTTCGGATACCATATCCTCCCGTTTTAGAATTTTTGCGGTTCTCAATTCCGAATCCGTACGTTTTCAATTCGCTTATCATTTTGTTAGCGGAATTGAATCCGGTTAATGAATTCTGTAGAGCATTATTTATTGCTAGAAATGAAAAATAATAAACTATATTAGCACTAACATGCAATAAAGCTGTAAATAGTTCCAATAAACACAAAAATTTAATTTCCAACACGACAAAAAATCAGTAGTGAATCCGTTCGGAAATAAGAAGACACTTTTTAAATCCATACGGATTCAATTTCGGTTTCCGTTTTGAATCCGTACGAAAATCAGAACAGCCATGTATCTTTGAGTGATGTAAAATCAAAGGTGGATCTAGGATCTAAAATCAATAGCTTGGAAGCTTATAATCGTTAGGGTGGAAAAAACTTCTTGTCATAGAGAAAGGCCTCTAAACTGAAGGGAGAACTAAAGTTAAGGTGGCGGTGGTGATTAGATCAGCATGTTGACGTCTGCCCATTTTATTAAAGAGATCCGCTGACGATGTTCTGTTTACAACTCAATTCAGCCCCGCACTGTAAAATTGATAAAGTTGAGTTAGTCATCAAGGCTTTTGTCGTGAAGACTATGTTTTCTGGTTGTGTTTGCAAAGACCTGCTTCCTTTGCTTTGTCAATGACGATTTATGAAAATAAGTTTTAAGATCATTGCTCTAGATTCTAGAGTTTCTATTGCTTTTTCGAAGAGGTCGTAGAAATAAATCTAAGAGTTCGGTCACAGCTGCTGTGGGGCAAAATAACTAGAAAATTGAAAGCTAAGCAACTTTGCAAATCCAGATCCTCTTTTATCCTGTGAAGAAATGACAAATAGACTGATGTTCACAGATTTACCGCATCCGAATAAGAACTGTCTTTGATTTCTGTAGACCTGGATCTACGTTCCACATTTAAGGAAAACTACAAGTGGTATTAAACAATGAAAAGCAAGAAAAAACCTGAACTTCAATTTGTATTTTAACACAAATAAGTTTGAAGATTCGTTTTTTTAAAAGCGTTCAAGTGAAACGCTTATACATATATTAGTAAGAGTGCATATCACAGTTTTCTACTTCGCTTATTGCCGGCCTATTTCATGGAACTTCATCGATGGGAACTACGTCTCCTTGGCAGCAATTTAAAGCATACTCTTGCTCTTCTTCTTCATACGGTCAGTCAAAGGACTTAACATTCAACACCCCTTTGAGAGCAGTCTATGGCCGCCTATCTCTTTTTCTTCTGTTAAAGGGCTTAAGCCAAACATCTCTTTGACAGCAGTCTACGGTATCGTCTAAAGCTCTTCTGCTTCAAGCGGTCAAAGATTCTAAAGTACATATAACAAACCACTTACAGATGGCAACATCGTCTCTTTCAACTGCGGTTCAAAGGAGCTTCCACTACATTTGAATCATTTTCATGTTTTAAAGGCTCTTAATAGTTTTAAATATTCCGAATTCCGAATTTGGAGCTTTCTTTGGAACAAGGGCTTGATATTTCGAGGGCCTTACCCCGGCTCAAAAATAGTCCTTCGAGCCGGATCATGTTCCAGCCATGTTGTGGCTAGGAATTTTTCATCAAAGAATACACTCTTCAAACTGTCTTGACATTTATCTTCGAAATGCAATTTGCATATAGCAACTTCAAAACCTACAATGGTTATTGAAAGGGCATGTATGTAATTTGGATTGCAATGCTGGTTTTTTTGGACACCATAACAAGATATACGTTTGCACAGTCAACTGGCATTTTTATCGCTGAAATTTTCGCCCAAAGTTGGCGAAACTCATGTATCCCAGCTCTTTTCTGATCTTCTTTTATTGTGAAATGAAGAATCGTTTGATTGTTTTGAAAATTTCTGCCAAAATCGGAAAGAGTCAGTCCCTCAATTCCAAAGCTAAGGACTGCACAAATTCACTACCGAAATCAAAAAAGAATACATCGAGAAAGTTGTGTGTTGCAATGTCCAAAGAACTTGCTGTCAAAGATCAATTGAACCAAGACACCAAATATGGCTCTCCTTGAAATGCATCGATGTCAGTTTGTGATTTAAACATTTGTTGTGTGTCCAAAGCCCCTAATGAGGTTGTTTTTAATTGTTCTTCGTATAAACACGCCAAGAAAGACCTTTAATAACTCCGCACAAAAGACATGCTGCTACACATATCTCGCCTCGAGCATATCAAATTCAACCCGCACAGATCGGTTAAACAAAACAAAAACAAGAAGAAAAAAAAATCCAATAAATTCAACTCCCATCATGAACGCAGCCAAAAATTAAATTTCCATTCACTTCGCAAGACTTTGCTTTGCCCCTCTGCTGCCACCGCACCGCACGTACCTACACCAAGCCAATACGCCATAAGAACTATCAAAGAAGTGTAATTAAATCCTCCTCTGCACCGTTCAAGCCGCCAGAGAATAATTAGTTGAAGCCAATGCATTATTTTAAATTAATACTTAAACATATGTTGATACACATAGTGCCAAAGCAGTTGTTGTTGATTGTATCCAAACAAACACACACACAAACCAACGAACATAATACTAGTTCATTCATATGTTCACTTATTTGCGGATTGCGGCTCTCTTGAACGATAGTCGTTCGTCGCGTCGCGTCACCGTCACCGTCCGGCCCGGCCGTCGGTCGTCGTTTTAGTCATCATCGTTGGTCGAATGTGTGTTTTTTAATTGCACGTCCATTTGGTTTGGTTTCTTCTGTCGCCCTGGAAAATTTATGAGGGTTCGAAATTTTCTACACCATAATTTGCAAAGACTTGGCTTACCTAGTCTACAAACTCGCTCACCGTTCTTATGAGTGTCGATGTTAAGTGCACAGAATGAAGCAAGAAATAATTTTGCAACTCTTTTTTTTTTTGAAATTTGTTCCAGAGGAATTTTCACTGGTTTATTGATTTCAAGTCTTTCAAAAGTAACGTTCATTCTTGAGACTCATAAGACAATCAGCCTATGTTGTAATGTCAATTGTATCTTTATGAGCTTATATTTCTCAATGCCTTGGAAACGGAGCTGCAAGTGTATGTTAGTGCTATATGCCAATAGTTTTCCGCTAAAGGCGTCAAAAGTAGTATGTCGTATCTATTTAACGACATGAAGTATAGAACCAGTAGATGAGAGTGTGGATACTACTTACGAGTACCAATCTCGTCTTCTTGAAGGACAGAAAAATGCGACGACATCTGTTAGATTCAACCATGGATCAATCCAAAATGAGAGGGGGACCATTACAAAGTTAAGGTCGAAACAGGGTCAGGCATCATCTCAGATTATCCTACCATAAATAGATCAATAAAACTCCCCGACTTTTGTAGTGTCTTTCAAGCAGGAGTACGTACTAGCAGTCTAGAGTCTGTGAAGCCGCAAAATATCTATGAGTCAGCAAAAATTGATGAACAAAATCATTGATATCTTCATAGACAGCAGGCGGCCATTAGAGCCAACATATCCATTGTAACAAAATCCAAATCAATAAAAAGAATTCCCAGTTATATAAGACTGCTCGGCTCACAGAACGCCGCCACCGTCACTTTAATTTGGGTTCCAGAACATCGTGACTTAAGCGGTAATAAAATGGCGGACGCTACCCAAAATTTCGTCAGCGCTCGAATCCAGCAAAGCTCATACCTCTGTATTCAAGCCACTAGATAAAAAAATGGAATCTATCGAAATTTTCTAAAAACCGTCAACGACAGCTGGTCATCTTCTGAAACATTACAACTCATTGGGTAGCCACATAATTCGACTAATGAAGTGGTTCACTCTAGGAAAAAACGCTCAGAGAATACTTCTTCGACTTCTCAAACCTCCCACTGAAAAGCATTCTAAAGTTCTTCCAGGGCTCCAAATTGTTCAGTGAGGGTTCTAAACCCCAATAACCTAATCACCAATCCCATCCTCAGCTATTCTTCACCTCCTACCCCTCCTTTTACCTCCTCGTCATCTGCTCTCCCCTGGGAGCACAATGGAACCTTAAAATCCAGATGGGTCCCTCCATCCAACCCTACCAAGGTCCCAGCAATTCTCCTCACTCTCAAAAACCTGTTGGTCTCATTATGCGGAGTAGTTCTTACTGAAGTAAGACTTTTCCCAGAGCAGAAAGCTCAGTGGTAAATTTCTCTGTAAGAACTTATGTAAAAATCTCCAAAGACGAATTTCAGGTGACGTCTGGACCTCTGGACTAGAGCAGTTCTCATATGTTTTTTGAGATCTCTTAGAAACAGTCTTTGGTATTATCGCTTTTCTCTTCGGTGGGGCGTTGGCGGATATTAGACTAATGCCATCAACGGGAAAACCAATCATTACTGTTATCCAAGGCTGTTGATTGTTTGGGAACCATGGAATTTTTACCTGCTTAGGTTAACCACACAAACAACCCCCAAACTAAACGACTATACCCAGCTTTGCGCTAAATAAGAAAGTTGCCTTATGTTTTAGTAACTTGGGTTCTGAGTAAGTAATAAGTATTCAAGCATTCCCTCTATTTCATGTTAATGGCTGCCATAGCTCTAAAGCTCGAGAGGCAAAAAAAATTTTTTTTGCCTCTCGACTTGATCCTTCTAGCTCAGAGGCAAAAAAAAATTTTTTTGCCTCTCGACTTGATCCTTCTCGCTCAGCCAGTAAACTTTGAAAAAATTTAAGAGATATTGGTGTCGGTAAGCATACGAGCAATCATACTAACAATTTTGATTGTGATGAGTTGAATACACACTTTGCAAATCATTCACCATCAACAAACGATAGCTTTTATCTTTTGACTTCCTGGAAACACCACGCGATTTATCTCAAGAAGGCTGTAGCTTCGCTACTGTTGAAGAAGCTGACGTCTTGTCAAACTGTTTAGTCATAAAATCTAATGCAATGGCATTTGACGAAATTTATCCTGCCTTTCTGAAAGCAAATCTCCCTTTTACCTTAAAATACATAACCCATATTTTTAATAGAATGTTAAAGACCGGAATTCTTCCCACTGTTTGGAAATAGGCTAAAATCATTCCTATACCAAAAAATAAAAATGAGTATCGACCAATAGCCATCTTGCCTTTCCTGTCAAAAGTATTCGAAAGCATTATAAACTCACAGATGCGAGATTATCTGAATAGGAAAAATCTTAACTGTCCAACCAATCCGGTTTCCGTTCCAAACATAGCGTAAATATAGTGGATGAAATAAGACAAACTGTAGATAAGGACCATGTAACTTTCCTCACTCTCCAGGGTTTTTCTTAAGATTTTGACACGGTCAACCATCATAATATGTAGTAAGCTTAAATTTGAATCGTCGGCTGTAAGACTATAATTTTTTCGTATCTTAGCTCTACATTCCAAGCTTCGACCTTGGTACCAATAAGCAGAGGGGTTCCGCAGGTATCTATTTTGCGTCCATTACTGTTTTCTTTGTATATCAATGAATTTCCGCTGTTAAGCTCCAATTCCTCTATTCATATGTATGCTGATGATATACAACTTCGTTATAGCTGCCCATTGGGCTTAATTGAAAATTGAGTTTAGGCTGTCAACGAAGATCTTAGTAAAATTCTGGATTGGTCATTGTCGAACGAACTCTGCTTAAATCCCTCAAAATCCAAACATCCAGAAAATCCTTAGACACTGCTTAATTTCCAAAAGTACTGCTCAACAACACGTTTATTCAGTTTGTCGATTCAATGAGGAATCTGAAAATAGCTTTTAACAAGATACTTACTTGGACAAACCACATACGATTGTCAATAAGAAGAGTCTACGACGGACTACGTTTGCTATGTGCCACTCAAAGCATTACTCAAAGAATTACTCCCATTAAAACAAGGATGATTCTTGCAAAATCGTTGCTTATACCATTACTGACATTTGCATGTGAAATTTTCAGCAATTGTGATTTCGAGTATATGAGAAAACAAAATGTTGTTTACAACAGTGTGGCAGGATACATTTTGGGTTAAAGAGATATAATCATATATCTAGGTAAGTACTCCAGATCAATACATGCCCTCAATCTTGAGAATCTTTTTACACATAGAACAACAATCGATCATAAGCTGTGACCTAGTACCTACCTTATATCCAGTCGGCAGTTCTTTATTAACGTTATCCGGTTGTGGAATAACCATCCCCGAGCAATAACGTTGACAAGCTGTACTAATCGGTTTTTCCTTAAACTAAGGCCATATTTTGAAGGGCACCAAAGACAAAATTTAACATAAACAATTCGTAAAAAAGTTGTACATTATAGTGTGTTCATAACTTTTTTCTATTATTATTATTTCTTTATTTTCTATCTTGAATTACTCTCTCAATTTTAATTTTAGTTATTGTAATACTGAAGATTACACTATTTATAAAGATATTGTATCATACTGTGTAGGTCTATATATGAATCAATAAATACTAAATACTAAATTAAACTAAATTAAAAGCTAGTAAATGCATTTGAATCACTTTCCTTTCCATTGATCCATTTCGGTATCATCATCAGGTTGATAGGCAAACAGAAGTAAGACTATGCAGGGTTAAGGTCTGAGTTTATCAATGATTGAAGGCACTGGCAGAAGTTTCTCGTGTTCGAATCGGTTTTGTTAAACATTTTACATTTCGGCAATAAAAAAGGTTTTCAGTTATTTTTTGCTAGTAAATGTGAATTTTCGATCATTGTCACTCCTGCCTCGGTGATCATCCATGTTCGTTTTTTATTGATTTTTTATTTTTCTTCAATACTATTCAGTATTTTTGTGACACTAGCAGAGTAAGCGTCTATATGCCAACAAGTTAGATATGTTTGAGTATTTACACGGCCATGAAAAGGGTTTTCTCACTCGCTGTTCGGAATAAGAAAAATTTATAGGGCCCTCCATAACTATAAAGGTTGCGTTGTGAGAAATACGCTTGGCCGCGAGGTTTACTGATGTGGTGGCTCTAGTGTGCCACCATACTTATTTTTTTTATCTCTATTCCGGATCTTTCTTTTAATAATAAGTATTAGTACATTCCTTTTGTCAGAATTAAATCACGTCTTTGAAATCTAGACTCTCAACATCTCCTCATTTCTTAGAGCTACTCCCAGCTTTTTGTGCCTTTTCGTTTGGTTTTTTATTGGATCCAAAAAGTTATTATCGATGCACTCTTACAGATCAAGGATAGTCGGGAGAAATAAAAACACTAGTGTTCCAGTGATGCTTGATTTAAAAAAAAAAACAAGTTGGACGGTAGACTTTTTGTGAAAAGGAAGTATCTAAACGCACCCTGAGTGTGGGTGTATTGATTGACTCGTTTAAAAAGAAATCATTCAGTCATTTCTGATGACTACGAATTTGGGTATTGACAAAATGACAGTTCGATGATACACGGAAGGAAGTGAAAAATTGCTAATTGCGAATATATAGCTTTGAATTTGAGTAAAACCATTGTTTGTAATCTACAACGCTTTGATTATAAGTTGATCGAAAAAGTGGTAGGTTAGGTTAGGTAAAATGGGCTGACGGTTGGTCTTATTTCCGTCACACTAAGATCAATGTAGATCCTTTGTGATACCCTGACGTATTGTAACGTCCTAGAAACCTATGATTTTATGTCTGTTCGGTATTTAACCATTTTGTGGCCTTGGTGAAGTTTAACAGGCTGCTTTTTGGAGCGTCTGATAATTCTTCTAGTTCATTTAAAAAGTAATTTCCTAGAAATTTTTTCCTAGTATGACAGAGTGCTGGGCATTGACAAAGGAAGTGACTTGTGTCTTCGTGTTCGTCTTCGTCATTGCATCCTCTGCATAGGTCATCGGTGCAAAGACCCATTTTCTTTTTGTGATAACCTAGTAGGTTATGTCCAGTTATGATACTGACAAGTATTCGCAGTGAAGGTCTATTCAATGATAGCAGCTTTCCAGATTCTTTCTTATCATATTTCGGCCATAGTTTCCTGGAAGTAACACAGGAGTCTAGGCATTCCCATCTTTCATTGGATTTTTGCTTTATTTTGTTACCAATGATCTGTTTCATTTCACAGGGTGGAATCCTGATCGATTTATCAATGAGAGAAGGATCAAGTGTTGATCCTTTTCTCCCTAGTTCGTCCGCTTTTTCGTTTCCCGGTATACCACTATGACCGGGGACCCAGCAGAGTCTAACGTTATGCTGCGTGCCAAGAACCTTTAGCTCTTCGTGACAGCAAGAGACAAGCTTCGATTTGACAAGAGTGGCAGAAATCGCTTTTATTGCTGCTTGGCTATCAATGAAAAAAGTGATATCAGCATGTGATAGCACCATCATGGACACCTGTTTTGCAGCGTTTGTAACTGCCAAGATCTCGGCTTGGAAGACGCTGCTGTGATATGAACTGGCAAGTTTTAGGCTTTCTGAGAAGAAACCTGCCCCTGTTCCAGCTTCCATTTTTGAACCGTCGGTATAGATTGATATAGACGTCTCGTTCAAGTAAGGTGTTTCATTCTCCCAATCCTGTCTATTGGGGAAGCTATTTGTGAAGGATTTTATAAAGTCCATATATGGAGTTATGTAATCCGTGCAGATGTTGTTTTCTGCGTATCGCGATAAGATCTGTGCGTGTCCTGTTTGGCTAGTTTTCCAGACATTACACTGGTTTAGTCTAAGTGCACTGTTTGCTGCCGCTTCTTGAACATAGAGATCAAGAGGTGTGAGATTGAGGATTACTTCCAAGCTCGCGGTTGGTGTAGTTCTCATTGCACCAGTTACGCAAATACAGGCTGATCTTTGTACTTTGGTTAGGGTTTTTAAATGCGTGGATTTTTCCAGCGCTTTCCACCAGACCAAGTTGCCATAAGAAAGGATAGGTCTTACAATGGCAGTATACATCCACAGGATGATTTTGGGATTTGGTCCCCATTTTTGCCAAAAATCCTGTTGCACGAATACAGCGCTATCATAGATTTATTGTATCTTTCTTGTATATTGGGACCCCAATTTAGTTTTTTGTCTAAGATCACTCCCAGGTATCTGGCTTGATCAGAGATCTTAAGGGGGATCTTGTTTAGTCTTGGTAGCTCAAAAGTAGGTATTTTTCTTCTATTTGTAAAGAGTACCAGCTCTGTTTTCAGGGGGTTAACTGCAAGGCCGCATCTTTTTGTCCAAGCGCTTACCTTGGTTATTGTGCGCTAATAGTGGAAGGGAATTTCCCTGTTGCCAGAAGAGCTAAATCATCGGCATAGGCAACCACTTTCACGCCGTCATGCTTGAGAGCTACGAGGATCTCATTCATGACTAGGATCCAGAGCAGGGGTGAGAGAATACCTCCTTGTGGGGTTCCTCGTGACACACACTTTTTCAAGCTTGCACCTCCCAGTTCGCTGTGGATCTGACGTTTTGTTAGCATGAACATGATCCAATTTGTGATTGTTTCTTCTACTTCTAGATCATTTAGGGCTTTCTCAATTGCACTGTTTTGTACATTGTTGAAGGCTCCCTCAATGTCCAGGAAAGCTGCCAGTGTGTATTCTTTGTCTAGCAGCGTTTTTTCTATGGTTCTTACTACACAGTGAAGTGCTGTTTCCACACTTCGTCCTTTTGTGTAGGCATGTTGAAAGGTAGATATTACCTCCGGTTTCAGGAAACTACGGATGTGTAAATCAAGTAGCCTTTCAAACGTTTTCAGTATAAAAGAGGTCAGACTTATAGGTCTGAAGTCTTTTGCTTCTATATGGCTGGGTTTGCCGGCTTTCGGTATGAAAACGACTTTAACTTCCCGCCATATTTTGGGAATGTAGCCCCATATGAGGCTATTTTCAAAAATGTTCTTTAGATGTGGGATGACTTTCCTGCTGCTTTTTTGCAGCATCATAGGGAAAATGCCATCGTGACCCGGAGATTTAAAAGGTGAAAAGGAGTTGATAGCCCATTCCAACTTCTCTTCCGTTACGATATCTGCCGGGATTTCGTGTCTAGGAAACCTAGTGTTTTCTATTTCACTGTTCTCTATAGGGCTGCATCCAGGGAAGTGCGAATCGAACAGATGTTCCAGACTCTCGACCGGGGATTCAGTCCAGTGGTTATCCGGTTTTCTCAGAGAACCAAGTGGTAAGCTCTCCTTGGAGAGGATTTTCCGTAGTCTGGCCGATTTGTTCGTACACTCGATTTCACTGCAAAAATTTCTCCATGAGCAGCGTTTTGCTCGTTGAGTTTCATTTTTGAATTTCCTTTGGCTGGATTTGTAATGTTCCCAGTCAATTTCGGAGCCGGTCCGTTTGGCAGCATTGAAAAGTCTTCTAGTTTCTTTCCTAATGTTGCTCAGCTCATTATTCCACCAAATTGGTTTTTTGTTCTTTTTTACCGTTGTGATCAGAGGACAGCTTTTATCCAGGGCATTTCTCAGAATCCCTGTGAGTTCTGCAGTCAACTTATCAAGGCTTTGCGGTTCAAGGTTCCTATTTGTATTAAGGGAATCTATGTTATCGTCCACCTCCCTACTAAAGGTAGCCCAATCAGTACGTCTATTATTACGAAATGGTTTGATTGGGCGATCTGTAGTGGGAGTGATAAAATTTATCAGACGATGGTCTGAGAAAGAGAGTTCTTCTAGTACTTTCCACTGTTCTACTGGACAAGTGTCCGAGTTATTAGTGAGGGTAATGTCAAGTACTTCTTTACGGTTTTTTGTAACAAAGGTAGGTGAGTTACCTCTATTGATAACCAAAAGATTGTTTCTTAAAATAAATTCAAATAAGAGTTCCCCCCTAGAATTTGTGTCAGTGCTTCCCCATTGCACATGGTGTGCGTTGGCGTCGCAGCCCATAATAATATCTAGTCTACTCTTACTTGTGTATTCTACCAGTTGGTAAGTGATCTCCGCTGGTGGTCCTTCAATTCCATCATGTGGCATGTAGATGGAAGCCAAAATTAGTGATGGAAGTCCTACGCGTTCCATCTTTACCGCGGTCTGGTCTATTGTGCTATAAGTAGTTAGAAGAAAGAGATTTAACTGTTTTCTAGCTACTATGCATGTTCTATGGTTACTGTCTGGGCTGACAAAATTGGATTTGTACAGCGTGAGTTCTTTGGAGTGTAGGCCCTTAATTTTTCCTCTTGCGATCCAAAGTTCTTGTATAAGGGCTACATCAATTTGTCTACTCTCCATGAGGTAGACCAGGTTGGCGGAGGCGGCTTTACTGTGTTGGAGATTTATTTGTATTATTTTCAAATCCATGACATATTTTGTTTTATATACAACGCCTTACTAACCTGTTTTTTGCTTCTAGCTATCAGCTTGAGCTTGCATCGGGTAATGCCAACGCGAACTTTAAAGCTGACTCGTCTTAGAAGTGGTATGGAGTTGTGGTTCAATCTCACAATCACTTCAGTTTCTGTCTCCGTTTTCTCCACCTTCATGATCTTCCATTGGTCGCTCAGAAGTTCGGCATTTAATGAAAGGATGTACCTTTCCAGCCGATCGCGGGGAATAGCGGGACCTCTGACCAACAGTTTACCTATTGGTCGGTTTAGGTCTTTTATCTCACTGGCAGTCACAAGCCGTAAATCGGCATTCTGCCAGGGAGCTGCCGTCTTTTTCACAAATTCCTGGAGCCATTGAAGGGTCCATTCATTCTCGCAGTTCATCATCTTGAAACCATGGACGGTAAGGAGGTCCCCGAAGAGAGGCGGTTGCCTACTCTTAACGATCGACTCGTTTACCTCTTCCAGGATTCTTAGTTCAAGTAACTGCCATTCGTCTTCACTCAGTTTGCGGTCGGGTTTCCAAAAGTCGGCGATAGCGACCTGGGGGTCAATTCCCGATCTGTGAAGCTGTGAAGTGAAAAAAAATATATCATTTCAGTTTTCATACAGTTTTTTCATTTTATCACTTCACGAATCCATTCTATGCGATTCCGGATCTAAAAAGTACTAAAATGTTCTAAATGATAAATTCTGACAGTATTCTCTCATTTTCTCTCTCATTTCAATTGGATTCCAATTGGATTTTTCATCGTTTGAGTTTTGTGGCCATTTTTCATAATTGAATTTTTCACCGACTCATACGGCAATGAAAAGTAATTTATCATATGAAAAAAAATTTACATTTGAGGTTGTATTTTCACTAATGGAGAATCGAATTTTCGGTGAAGCTGTGATAAATGTTTTCACTTCACAGCTTCACAGATCGGGAATTGACTCCCTGGTGGCTCTTTGTAGCAGGGACTGAGGAGGTCTTCATCCTCTTAGATATTCTGTTGGGTGAGGAGTTATTTTGGGAGGAGCTGGCATTTCTTGCTCTTTTTGAGCAGCTCGGTATACCGGTCTTGACAAGGGGCAGGGAGGCCACCTCGCCAGTCCCAGTATTTGCTTCGCAGCCAGCTTGTTTTTTGTCTGTTGGGTATTGTCCAGTTCGTTTTGTTATGTCTGTTGGTGTCACTGTCCGTAGTCTTTGTTCGGACCTGACCAGCGCCCTTTTTGCCTTTACCGTCAAAGATTCGGGATTCTTCTTCGATAGGCGTCTGACGGTCCTTTCCGCGTTGCGTCTTTGTCTCCGTAGTAATTCGTTGTTGCTGACGACCCTAGCTCGTCGTTGTACGGCATTTCTGTCGATTACAGTTGCCAGACTGTCCGTCGTTTTGTTTAGTGCCGGGTTTTCGGGGTTGGATTCCCCGGTCACGTTCAGGTCTTGCGGAGGGCTATGGCCTTCTACACTACCTTCACGCATCCGTTCTTCCTTCCCCTCAGCAAAGACTTCGTTACCCATCACTGGGTTAGAAGTTCCGCTGTGCTTCCGTACTTTAGGGTCTGTCTGTCTGTCCTTCGTGTTGTGTCCTGTAAACGTTTTAGTGTCCGCATCAGCCGTCGATGGGGTTGGCCTTTTCTTCGGCTGAATTTTATCAACGTAGGGAGCAGGCGGACCCATCGAAGTCTTAACACTCTTACCAAGAAGGGGGAGAGGGTTCGGTGCTGGATTAGCAGTTGGCCCATCCTTTCCCAAGCCCTCCCTATCCAAAAAGGCTCGTGTGTCGTGTGTTTTGTCAGTTTTGTCGGTCATGCCTTGCAGGGGGCTTGGTGATAGACTAGCAGTAGGCCCGTCTTTTCCCAAGTTCTCCCTGTCCGAAAAGGCTCGTGTGTCGTGCGTCTTATCAGTTTTGTCGGTCATACCTTGCAGGGGGCTTGGTGCTAGACTAGCAGTAGGCCCGTCTTTTCCCAAGTTCTCCCTGTCTAAAAAGGCTTGTGCGTTGTGGAGTCTTTTCCGTTCAATGTCAGTCATGTCGTTCCAGTCAACTTTCCCCAGCCTTTTGACCGTGCGCTTGCAGTTGGAGATTTTACTCCGCCTGGACACGCACGATAGGTTTGAGGTGTCGGAGTCCGCTATGGAGCTGGCATCACTGATGTCATCAACAATGATTGCCTCACCACTGGCTCCATCTTCCATACCTAAGCTGGAGAATGGGTCGAGGAGGAGATTTTCCTCTTCCTCGGTCATCTTGGAAACATTATCGTTCTTCTGGTTGTTCATTTTAGAATCAGCTTTTTCTTTTTTGTTGTGTTGAACTTCGATAACTTTATAAGTTGGATCTATAAGAAAATGGGAAAAGAAAAAGAAAAAGAAAAGAACGAAAAAAGAAAAAGAAAAAAGAAAAAGATCCAAAATTATAAGTAAGATCGTCAAACAAACCAAAGAAAAAAGGAAAAAAGAAAAGTTAGTCACTGGCGACTTCTCCTTACGATATTGAGATCGTAAGGCAAAGCCCAAGCCAGCAGCCGTGACATCTGCTGACACTTTAGCGTATATCCCCGCTATTTTTTTGTTGCTTTTTTGTGTTCTTTCCATAAATTTTCATAGGGGTGGGTCTCACTTAGTTTGCCCGAAACCCTCGCTGGTAGCTGATTTTCCGCTCAAGAGCATCTAACCGTAGCCGTCCTGCTTGAGGTTTCCAGCGTAAGCCTCCTCACCACGGCAAGGTGGAGACCCGTTGAGGAGGTCGAAAAAGTGGTAACTCAACCATCAACTTAAAAAATTTTTAAATTTGTGATTTTAACAATTAAGGCTCTTAGCTTATGCCTTTCGTGGTTTAAGTTGTTTACAAGCTTTGAGCCGCAATTTACTACTCTAGGAGCACAACTTTATTTTACAATTTAATTATCTTTCCATCGTTATTTACAAAATACATGTGCCGATTTGTTTGCTTGAAATGCTTAACCAAAAAATTGAAAGGAATTTCTAGATATTTACCCAAGAAAATCGTAATTTACGAAAATACTGGACTGGTTCGCATTTCTTATATCCCTAAAATACTCTTCCTTCCGATTTAACTGAAATTCTCTCTGTGTTCACATTTTAAGGAATCGTAATTCAGTTGCATACCCTCGCAGCTCAAGGCTATCAACGCCGACTCACAGTCTCAAGAAGTCTGGTTCAAATCCACACATCGCCTTAGCCAACATTGTTTTACTTCTCATCCCGATACAGAATCACAACAAAACAATCCACCCACCCCATGTCGCGCCCTATAAAACTGCCTACCACTGGCTTGCTGTTTGAATTAGGGGCTGTAAGTTGACTTTTGTTTTTCCTGCAAATTACATCAACAACAAAAAATTGATAAAAAATGGTTTTAGATTGCGATTCGCAAGTCACAATTAAGCATTTTCATATTTTCTGACTGTATAATTTTTCATGATTTGATCATGGAATTCTTTCCGTATAAGTGGCAATCACAAATAAAGTTCAAAATTGTCAGGTCTGTTTTTAAAAACCCTTCAAATACTTAGAATAACTGACATCTGCCTAGTTGACGAGTAGAACAAATCACCCAAATCTAAAAATGTATTCATGGTAGGTGCTTAGTTTTTCTTTCATTCGATGAATCAAGTAAGTTGGTGCGGCCAAAAAATAATCCAATCACAGCCATTGTCATTCTTTCAGTTGCAAAGGCTCAAACCTATTTGACTTGCCCACCATTGGCAACGAAGGCGTTGTTGATAAGCTTTAACTTTTTCGGTTTTTTCAGATCATTTCTTCAGTACATAGATTTCGGATGATTGTCGTCATAAGAGTTACGCGATCTGCACTCTCGCCTTTCGCATTACTCCTGTCTTTCACTATGCATCTAAACGCTAATTTCGGCATTTCGAAAATCAATAACAACATATCCTATGTCTAAGTCTCAGTCCACAAACGACAATAAATCTTTCAAACTTCAAATATGAATTGGTTGCTATAAAATCGTCAAATAAGACTTGACTTAAACTAACTGATGCTCGAGTGTTGTGCCATTGTTTTTCACACACCAACTCCATGGTTAAGAGGAAGAGAATAGTCAAACAAAAACAACAATAAAAAAGGGAAAGAAATAAACAACAACAAATAAACAACAAAGATATGCATTCTTGAAAGGAGTATAGGAAGGATAACCCCATTGACCATTCGGTTTGCTCGAACATCAAATGTGAATTAGTGCATTTCAGTGTGCATGCATAATTCAAGTTCATCGTCGTAATCATAGTAGTAAATATGTATATATGTATGGTATACATATACATAAATGAAGGAGTGCAGTACAGAGATTTTCTCCATCTTCCGCAAGACGATGACGAAGGGCTTTGGATGAATTTTAATTGCCCCCAGACAGAGTAACAACATCGCCTACGACGATGACTATACCAACTTTTGTAGGGAACATATATTTGTAGTTAGTATTCATCGAAGCACTGGTCCAATTTTACCGATAACCGACTAGCCACCATCTCCGTTGTTGTATCTTTCGTTGTCGTATAGTCATCTCTAGTGCCCTAGGTTGATGAACGAGTAGCTTAGAGGTACTACCATCTTATACCAAAATTGCTACTATTGCATTATGGCCCAATGCACACATATGTCGAGTAGTGTGACCAGACATTGTATATATAATATTGTGTTACACAGGTTGTGCTTTGTGGGCCAGAAAAAGTGTAACGGTTTAGAGCTGAATAAAACATTGTAATTAGATTTGTTCCTACAGCTGCTCAAATTATCACCAAAACGGTAAGGAGCATGCGCATTAAAATTTTGGCATTTCAACATAAAACAAGTAAGAAATCAAACTGCCAGTTATCTGTTACAGCGCACTCTAAAGCTATGAGCTAACTGGCTTTTGATTGTCAAACAATACAGAGACCTTTTTCAAACTTAAAATCAGAGTCACAGAGATACGAACAGTTGGATTGATTATTCCACATTTTGGTTTGAAGTTAGATTTATAAAAGTGAATTTCAGAATAAAAAATCTGATATTTGTCAGAGACCGAGCACGGGTAGTAAAAAATTATAAACCAGTCAGGGTTTAGTTCATGAGTCGAGTGAGTTGGAACAAACCAATCAATAACAGTAGAGGAGCACATGTTCGCTTTCTTAAACATTAATTTTGAATCCATTCGCTATCTTCTATACCATGTGTTTCACTCAACAATCACAGAATCATATTCACACCAAGGTTTCAACAAGTAAAAGTTCTGATGTGAAGGGATCACACTAGCGACCAGGTCATTATACATTAAATTCCGGTCATTGACGTTAATCCACATTACGCTTCACGATAGCCAACCTTGAACTCATATTTCATTCATGGTCATAAGTATCAACCTCATGCACTAAATTATTAAGTAATCATTTCAATGCCACTGACGATGACGGGACGCGACGCTTCAGATTACTTTTGTCAAGTGTATCTACCTACTCACTAAGGTTCAATGTACTGCATACTGTGTAGTGCATATGGCTGGACGTATTTGGATACATTTGTGCATTGTATTAGACGGGCTATGCATATTGGCATGTGCTATTAATTTGATGACATAGCAAGTATGCTACCGGGTTCCGTTGTTCGTTTATTTCCCACAGAGTTCGGAATCCCAAATATTTCTATGTGTTAGTTATAATATGTATATTTGATATTGGTTTAAGATGTTAGTGTGTAAGTTGATTATTTTGTATAAATAGCTTAAGTTCAGTGTAATAAATTCACTTTTAAGTTTGAAGTAGAACGGAACACTTTGGCTCTTCAGCCTCTCTTCTTATTTCCAACAGATCGGCTCTCTAGCCATCAACACAATTCGGCTTGGGGAAGCCATCTAATATCCCCCATAGCTTTAGTAGGTGAGGTAGTACTAGGCCCATCGTTACACTGACGTCAGCTCTTTTGTTTTTACTCAACTTGGGCAACGAACTAGCTACAGAACTTTTGATAAGTATTCTTTGATACAATCTTGTCGATTTTGTTGTCAAACTTCTAAATAAGAGAGAATCTCAGATTTTTCTGTCGATTCTGAAAGACAAGCTCGACTCAAGGTCAATAATCGGACCAGTACCAACAGCACCGTCCACAAGTGAGTGAATATCTGAGTTTCATACTATGAATCTATAATTCTATATCATAACAGCATGCTTGTTTCCTTCAAATGTCGACCCCCTTCGGTGAATAGAGTAGTTCGTAAGAACCTGATTCAATTTTCCTTAAAAATTTTATTTATGAGTTTTTAAAAAAACAACCTAAGTTGGCCACCCTAATCCCAGATACTTGTAAAACGCAATTTCACTCCACCTCTCACACTTTGCTACACACTCAAAGGTTTACTCTATATAGTCGCGTGTTGGATAGGAAGTTAGTGGAAAAACAGTGGACAGAGATTCAAGCAGAGCAGAGGAGAGTTGATGAGATAGGTGGTGACCACCTTGGCACACACTTGAGTGCCAATTGATGCTTTATGGAAAGTGCGAGGCGGTAATTAGTCAGCCGGTGAACTATATCTGTTAGATACTAGATAAATGTTCTGCTGCTGTTGTAGATTTTATTTTCTGTACTCTTAAGTATATTTGCTGATTTATGCTAGTCGAGGTGATACGTTAGGTTGAAACTTGCAACAATAGAGTATACAGGGACGATGATGGTGGTCTGTATTTGGATATGTTGTGGGTGAGTGTGTGGCCTTATTTGGCAATTGACGATAAGGTGTTGCTGTATGTGATAGATGAATAAAATTGATTAAATATTCAATTTCTTTTGAGAGCCAATTGTTTAATAAATAAGGATACCTACTCAACGAATAAACATAAAATTGCTTTCAATTGGTTAACCTCCAGATTGAAAGGTTAGAAACCTTGAGAACATGAGGAAGTGTGATGCTGAAGGTTTGGATGGAGACGGAGCAAAATGGCTGTTTTAAAATTTAAAATAAGAATAAACAGCGAAAGCATATTGTGATGGAAACGAAAAGGACTATAAAAAAGTCTAAAAATGATTAATTCAAATTTTTGTTTTTTCGATAAATTGCAAAGGACTATTTTGTAAGCTGTCAATGGTGGAAATGGGGTGGAGACTATAGAGTTCTGCAAATTATCATAAAAAATGAAACATTAGAGATTTTGTGACCAATTCAAAGACAACATTAAATTCTTTCTCCAATTCCCAGCTTACTCGTATGTTGTAATATGAACAAGTCTACAGCCCGTAATTACTTATGTTGATTAACCTTTTTTCAACGTCAACAATGCGTATCAGCAAATGGCGTGGAGCAGTGGTAGAAGTGTATTTAGTCGACAACCAGGAATCATAGGTTCGAATCACAACTTGTTTAGTATCTGGACGCGGACTCTTTTGTTTTGAATATTCTTTTTTTTTTTCAATATTTACTTCCTTTAAGTAAAATAAATGAGTTCGACAATTTTTTTTCACTGTGTAAAGAATCGCCAGTGGAAGTTTAAAAAAAGTTAGAAAATCTTCCACAAAAGGAGAAAAAAAGTTGATGGTCCTGTGTGAAAATTAAAAAAAAATGTAAATAAATGAGTCTAGACGGACACTCATGTCAGCCAATAGAAATCATTTTACATAATTTTAAACAGCTATCTGTGTATCACTTGGGGACGGCTTGACCGATTAAAATAATTTTTTAGTCTAGTCTATCGACATAGTTGGCCTAAATGTTATTCAAGGGTGAGCCCATGCAGCAGAGACCTGTTGAGTTATAATATGGAATAAGTCAGCAAATTTTTCAATGCTTTGTATCGTGGATATAAAAATTATAGTTTGAAAAGTGTGTTTTCAAATTTTGAATATAAAAGAAGATTGAAAAAATAAATTTGATTGATTACGATACGATTGTGGTCACGAAAATAAATTCTCTGTGTTTTTATTAAATTAAGCTCATGCTATTGATATCCCTCCACGAGTGTAAAGGTGTAAATAGTACGTCCTCAAAATATGGTCCTTCGAGCCGGAAGTTAAGGGTTGTGCGTGGGGTTAACAGCCTAGTTTAACAAAAATGATTTTAATGTTGACAACACAAGCAAATGAGAAAAGGAAAACAAACTTCGTATCTGTACGTGAATCTTCAGAACCCTTAACGGATTGCATGCAGCTGGAGAATAGCGGATGCCCTAAACATTTGCAAAGTAATGCAAAACAGATAACTGAAAGATAAAAAAGATGAAAAACAGCGAAATCTACTATGGCGACTACAACAGAACACAGATACAATGCTTATCCACATTCAACTATTTGTCGTTAGAGGTAGGTTCAAAGATAAGGATTTAAGCCAAAATCCAGTTAATGAGTGTGAAATGACAATTCGCTTTCGGGCTAAATTCGACTAATATTTTCAATCGAGAGTCTCTTCAAATATCTTTGAATCCAGCCTTGAACATTGAAGATCAACGGCACCAAGTCCAACCCAGCCAAACTATTCGCTCTCCGGTTCTGTGGTTCTGGGTTTCATTCTGCCTCTAAAAGGAAGCCCCTGGTGCAGGCAGACAAATGCACTAAAAAAAACAACATATAATGATTCAAAAGAAAACCAAAGAGGCTTCTGACACGTAAAAGAAATTCTAAAAGGAAAAAACGCCGAGCTTTTAAGAAAAAGAAGAGCTCATTCGAGGAAATTGAAGGATGTCATGATAAGAATGAGATATGAAACTTTACCAAAAGGCGAAATAACCACCAAGAAAACAAATGTTGGATTCTAAAAAAAAGAAACCCTCACAATTCACAAAAAGCTCAGAATCGAACAAATTTTCACATTGCGACAGATCTTGGAAAAAATCCTGGGAATATGATACCTATAAACCATCTTTTTATCGATTTCAAGGCTGTGTATGAAAGTATTTGAAGAGACGAGCTGTACAGAGACATGTCTAGTTTTGGCATATCTGCAAAACTCGTACGACTGTGCAGGATGACTTAGAGAATTCATCTTACTCCGCCAAGGTCGGTAAAGAACTCATTGAAACATTTTATGACGAAAAAGGCTTTCAACAAGGCGACACATTGTCTTGCTAATTTTACAACGTAAACGCCAGAGAAATGATTTTACTCGTACTACCAGTATATACAATATACATATTAACGTAATGGAAAGCGGGAAGCGTGATACCATAACTGCTTTTTGCGAACACTGAAACAGAAGCGTCAAATATTAATGACGGAATTGAAATTCATATAAAATTCATAAATTAAATTGAAATTTTTCGAATATCTCATCAAAAACTTTAAAAATCCGTAAACATGAAAGTTTGATGATGAATAACTTTTGAACGGTTAATTTTAGCGCTAAAACATAAAACACCATTTTTAAAGCAGTCAATTTCCATTAAAAATTTCTATTGCGCATTTTGTAAAAGTCATTTATTGTCGAGTTATAAAATTCATAAACAAAAATGAAATTTATCTTAAAATAATCAAAATTAAATCCTTAATATCTTTCAAATGGTGAGGTTTACGAAAAAAATACAAGATACCTTTTTTGAAGAGCGTTAAATTTCCAAAAATATTCTCCTGAAACACTTTTCTGTTCAATCGCAAAAGGATGAGGTATGAATTTTTTTCTATTGGACTGAGAAAAATATACAAAACTGCGATGCTACGATGCGGATCTAAATACTAAAATTAAGAGCTCATACTTTTTGAGAATTTTTTCAAGGTGTCTAGCAACCCATTTTCCCTAGCATTTGTAAAAAAGCATAATCGACTTTTTTGACCCACTCTAATGTGCATGCAGACTGCTTAACGGCGATGAGGACACAAATTCCGCTGTCAGGCAGATTGCCCCATTCAGCCTGGACGATGATCAAGAATGCCGTCCTCCCGACCTAGAAGAAGTTAAGCTTGCTATATGCAAACTTAAATCAAATAAGACTGCAGGTGCAGATGGAATTGATGTCGAACTTTTCAAGGCAGCTTGAGATCAGTTGGAAAGGAGCATGCACCAACTGATCTGCATGTTATGGTTGAAAGAAAGCATGCCCGATGAATGGAACCTCAGTATCGTATGTCCGATCCTAAAGAAAGGAGACCCTCACAACTGCGCCAATTATAGAGGGATAAGCCTCCTTAACGTCGCTTATAAGATCTTGTCTGCTGTAATATGTGAACGTCTGAAACCCCACGTCAACAACTTGATAGGTCCTTATCAATGTGGTTTTAGACCGGAGAAGTCCACAATAGACCAAATTTTCACATTACGGCAGATTTTGGAAAAAACCCGAGAACATAATATCGATATTCACCATCTCTTTATCGATTTCAAGGCCGCGTATGACAGTATCTACAGAGACGAGCTGTACAGAGCCATGTCTAGTTTCGGCATCCCTGCAAAACTCGTACGACTATGTAGGATGACTTTGGAGAATTCACGCTGCTCCGTCAAGGTCGGTAAAGAACTCACCGAGACCTTTAATGTCGAAAAAGGTTTTAGGCAAGGCGATAAACTGTCATGCGATTTCTTCAACATCATACTTGAACAGATTGTAAGAAACTCAAACGTCAACACCAGAGGAACAATCTTTCAAAAGTCTGTGCAATTGCTCGCATATGCAGACGATATTGACGTAATGGGAAGAAAAAAGCGTGATGTCATAGGTGCTTTTGCGAGTATTGAAACAGAAGCGGCAAAAATGTTTTGAAATGGTTTGATGGTTAATGAGGGCAAAACAAAGTATATGCTGTCATCAAACAAGGACACAGAACATCGACGAATTGGACAAAACGTCACAATAGACAGACATAACTTCGAGGTAGTACAGGACTTCGTCTACCTAGGATCCGCTGTAGACACGGACAACAACATCAGTGCGGAGATCAAACGGAGAATAACCCTTGCCAACCGTTGCTTCTTTGGGTTAAGAAGGCAATTGAGAAACAAAACCCTCTCTAGAAAAACCAAGGTAACCTTATATAAGACCTTAATCATCCCAGTCCTGCTTTACGGCGCGGAAGCATGGACCTTATCGAAAGCGGATGAGGAAACCCTTGGTCGTTTAGAAAGAAAAATTCTCCGAATGATCTTTGGTCCCGTATGCGAAGGCAATGTGTGGAGAAGAAGATACAACAACGAGCTGTATGAGCTGTACCGCGACATGGGCATAGCCAGAAGAGTACGCATCGCGAGGCTACGATGGTTGGGCCATGTTGAGCGGATGGACCCAAACGCTCCGGCTCATCGGGTGTTCGAAAGCACATTGCAGGGAAATCGCGGAAGGGGAAGACCTCGTCTTAGGTGGCGCAATCAAGTGGAGGATGACCTCAACCGACTTGGAGTGCGAAACTGGAGAGAGCTCGCCCGAAATAGAAGTCGTTATCGAAGGATGTTGGTTGAGGCCCAGGTTCACCCCGAACTGTAATGCCCACCTAAGTAAGTAAGTAAGTAATGTGCATGGTGTGAGGAATAAATGTTTCACTCGACCGGTATACCTCACATTTGCTCCCTACCAGAAAATCTATAAGTAGAAGTGAGATTTTTGAAAAAAAAGGAGAGAAGAATCGTCAGCTAATAATTGTCTGTGGCAATACCACTACAGTTTTTGATATTCATCTTCTCTGCTCCCCTGCCGCCCTTGTGAACTTGCTGGAAAGAAGCCTCCTATCAGAGGCCGCCAGAAAAATTCTCAACACATTTGGAATTAACAGGAAAGGTGCCTCCTAACAGAGGCCGCCAGTCAATTCCACCGCATTTGCAAAGCATTATTAAGCATTGAGACTATTAAGGTAGTCCAAGCAGTTTTTGCAAAATCGCCAAACATTCGAATTAACCGAAAAAGCGCCTCCAAACAGAGGCCGTCGGTTAATTCCTCCGATGTGGTCCTACTATAGCCACTCCTCCCCCCCCCCCCCCCGGTTGATCATACAAGCGTCACTTCTTACTTTGGACGACGTTCCTAATTATACGTATTTTACTTCATTACAGGAGCGCATCTAATACTAGGCCCGCCCCGGTCAAACGAACCACTGACGATATCAAATTCCCGTGCCGCCCGAAAGCGAAATAGAGAACCTTCATTATTTCCGCCGAAGGAGAAACGGCATCCGCCCGAAGCGCCCCGCCTGTATCAGGCCAGCGAGCCTGCACCGCGATCCGCTCACTCATATTGTGTTGAAGCCAAAACCAATTAATTCAAATATTGTAAAGACTCATCTCTTGTCTATTTTGAAAAGTAATAAATCAGATTGTAATTCGTATTTGGCGTGTCTCGCCTCGTTATTTTAGAAGTTGGAGTGACTCTGCCCAAGTTTTGGAGCTTCCTCGGGAAAAAGCCCTGGACCCGCTGAGTTCTGCCCCGGATGGGAACAAAGAAGCCTCACAAACGAAGTACATATATCTTTTGCCAACCGTTGTTTCTTTAGGTTAAGAAGGCAGTTGAGAAACAAAACTCAGTCCTGCTTTACTTGGTCGCTTCGAAAGAAAAATTCTCCGAATGATCTTTGGTCTCGAATGCGAAAACAATGTGCGCGAGCCAGATCAGAAGGGGACATTCCCACGAAAGTCGTCGTTTACGATTCGCATTCGTTGATGGGATCACCATTTATGAATAATGTAAATGGGGGGATGTTAAGCTTTAGCGACAAAAGACAGCATTGAGTTTTTGAATTATTAAATTCTGCTCAATTTTTATTTACTCATGTAACAATAGTGTAAAGGTCGGAATTCAATTAGCTAATCGTACGCAACCGTTCCAGTTCCACATTCAAAGATCTTGGACATGAATTAGGAACGAGTGTGAAAAACTGAGGGTCGAATCGTCAGCAAAACAATTGAGAGGATGAAAGGTTTCAGACAAGCGATTATTTCTGTGAAGAGAGTCGGAGACAAAACGGAGCCCTGGGGTACGCCAGCGTTTATAAGGTGAGTATCTGAGTTAAAACCGTCCAAAACAAGTTGTATTGAGCAGTCGGAAAGTTTCTAATCCAACGAAAAAGAGACTCAGCAATATCAAAAGCATGCATTTTCGATAAGAAAGCTTGATGCCAAACTCTATCAAATGATCTTAATTTCCACTTTTCGGTGAGATAAGTCATCAAATCACCAGTAGACCTTTTGCAACGGAAACGGTACCTACTGATGGCCATTAAGAAAGTGATGCTCTTCCATGACCATGTAAAGAAGAAATTTTAGTACAATTGGACGGTCATTGGAAGGGGAGGAATAGTCGCCTCTTTTAGGGACAGTCTCGACAAATGCAGTTCTCCATCTGCTCGCGAATAACCCAGAAGAATACGATAGAAAGAAAAGCTTACGCAATAGTTTTGCCAGCGATGAAGAACACCTCTTTGGAATAACGGCGGGGCAACCATCTGGACCAGCGGAATTACGTATGTATATTGAAGTCTTTGAGGACTATCGCAACTAATCGAGCTAGAAAAAAAACTGCTTCATTGCAAAATCTACATGTGAAGTCTTATCCACATCTGCATGAAGTCTTATGAACACTTGGTAGTCAGTCAGTCAGAGAAAAAGTGGTTTAATAGTTCCAAGCCTGGTTCCTTTTATTTCGCAGAACCTTTTCTTTGTCAAACCACTCTCATACCCTCTTTTAAGATAGAGAGGAAGCAACTAGCAGCTTGAGTTGATACATTTTCAATACTAATTTCAATTCAAACGAAAGAAAATCGAAGTTCGCGCTTCGTCAAAGGTGTGTGCTCAGTCATACTTCTCTCGTCAATCGCCAAATTAAAAAAAGATATCCAAAGGAGGCCTGAGTTCATCTACTTTTGTGATAGCTGGGTTTGAATTTGAGCAAAACAAAATTGAGATTAATGTTACAAAAGGTATAATTCAAAACTTCACTTGGAAAATCTTGAGAACATTGTTGATGAATTGAAATACCTGGGAAAAAACAAAAGCAGCGTTTCTTCAACGCTCAAATTGAATTCAATTCTATTAATTCAATAAAGACCTCAAAATGTTAGGAAAAAAATGGAAGTGTTCGAAAACAAAAAAAAAACAAAAAAAATTCATGAAAAACAAAACAATTCAGACAAAATGTGGAGAAAATTATGTTGCTGTGCGGATTTTTCAAAACAGGAAAAAAAGAGTGAACAATTCAACCACAGTTTCGCAAAAAAGAATAAAACTGCTTCAGCCGTCACCCTTGCGAAAGAAATGTTGGAAGCTATGAGGATGTCTGTCGGGGCTTCCAAAATTTGACTTGGAATAATCCATGCGTCATTACTAAAAAGAAGAAAAATACCCACCAACAGCTACAACAACCTACCAACACCCAGCACTTACTCCGACTTCACATACATTTTGTAGGAAAACCAAAAGAAAACCAAACAAAATGTAGAATGTCCTCAAATTTATTTTTTTTAGACTCCTTGTCTACAGGATCGTATGTACATATAAAAGCCCATACTATGAAACTTTTGCCAGTAAGTATATACAGGAAAAATTCGCGGGACATCTAGCGGGCGTCTGGTCATTTTATCCTCACGCGCGTATAGGCTTGAGTATCCCCATTCACGGTTTGGGGGGGAATGGAGTGCCATCATCATCGTAGCCCGAATTAAACAGAAAAAAAAACTAAGTAAAAATGTCATCTCTCACCCGTAAGTGAAGTTATGTGAACATGGGAGAAAAAATGTTCATCTAGGTATAGGTGCATTTCATATAAATTGTATTCCCAAACCAACAGTCCAAGTGTTCGAATATAAATCCAGCTTCGACCCCTACTCCTGTTGGTTGCCACATTCAACGTGGTAAAATACAATTTTTATTCGGGTGGATAACAAAAATGTTTGCTTTTTATTTTGCCGCAGTCGCGAATTGGTCTTTGTTTTGCACAAGTAGGAGGTGGATACATGACGTGGAAGTTTAGGGGTTGAGTCTCATGGGGGTATGTTTGCTACGGGAATAAGGGGATTTTATGAAATTATTATCGTACAAGTATTTCAAGGCAATAAGTCATTTGAAGACAACAAAACATTGACTTGATTCTGGTTTTTCTTTTTTCTAAAATCTGAAACTGCATGTGTTCGTATGCGGCTATAAACTTAGTTTACATTGCTCACTAAATCGTTGTAAAGTGTAAGGAACTGGATTGATAGTGAGAGATGTTGAAAAGACTTAAGCTGTGGCTGTGGGCTTTGAAAATTTTGAGATATCTGTCAGTGGTCCCCGGTAGCCAAATAGAGCGAACGAGTGAGTGTCAATGAACTGACGGAAGTGAAAGAATTGTCGGATCTTAAATTTTCGAATATTGTCAACACAGTGCCTAAATTCTTGGCCAACTAAGGTACTAACTCACTTAGATCGACGAAAGTAGATAGCATTCACCTCATTTTGAGTTGAGGAGCAGAACTTTGGAGATACTGAAACAAGAACGTACCCGTAACATAGCAGAAAACTACTTGCTGTTTTCACATGGTGGCACAAATCAAGGAGGAGCTTAAGCCTAAGCTCTCGATCTAGAAGGAGAACGTCTTTGACAAAACTCTTTCCGTTCCTCATTCGTAACGCTACATTTGGTCCAGCTATGATCCCACTCAAATAAATAAACACAGTGGCACGACCGAACGGGAAGCCCTGTGGCCTTACGCCTCACGCATTTCTCACGTTCTTGCCTTCTGAGATCTTGAGTTTCAACTATGTGAACGAGCGCATAGCAACAATCCGCATCAAGGCTAAATTCGTCAACATAAGCCTCATTTGCGCACACGCCCCCACAGTGGAAAAGGATGAAGACACCAAAGACGTATTCTGCGAGCTCCTGCACAAAACATATGAGCAGTGCCCTGGCTATGACATTAAGATTGTTCTAGGAGATTTTAATGCCAAGCTAGGAAGAGAGGATATCTTTGGTGGAATAATCGGAAGATACAGCCTCCACGACAACACCTCCGATAACGGATTCAGGCTGATCGATTTCGCTGCGGGGCGAGATGTTCTGGTAGCTAGTACCTCAATATCTACAAACGGACATGGAAAAATCCTGATCAATCAACCGTCAACCAGATTGACCATATTGCGATCGACGCACGACACTTCTCCAGTATAGAGGATGTCCGAACATTTCGAGGGGCCAACATTGACTCGGACCACTACCTTGTTGTAGCCAAGGTACGACTGCGGATATCCCGATCCAAGCCAACACAAGGAAATATTGTGAGAAAATTCGACGTTGAACGACTACAATCGCAAGAGATCGCCAAGTCCTTTTCCGATCGAGTCTCTTACAACCTCTTAAGAAGTCCTATGCCGCCAGCATCAAGTATAGAAAACCAGTGGCAGCACTGCCAATCAGCCATCAAAAATGCCGCGTCTGAAGTGCTGGGTTTCACACGGCCATCACAACGAAACACCTGGTTTGACGACGAATGCCGGCAAGCACATGCAGCTAAACAGGAAGCATACAAAGCGGCGCTGCACAAAAAGACTAGAACTGCTTATGAGCTCTACAAGCAGAAGAGGAGAGACGAATACCGGCTTCTCAGACGGAAAAAGAGAGAGCATGAGAAGCGCGCGATCGAGGAGATAGAAGGGTGCCACAGCAGGAATGAGGTTCGGAAGTTTTACCAGAAGGTAAAAACAACAGCCTCGGGCTACAAGCCCCGAGCCGAAGCCTGCAAAGACGATCAAGGGAACATCGTGGTGGAACCGCAGTCTATGCTGAGGATATGGAAAGACCACTTTTCCAAGCTCTATAAAGGCGATGATGGACCCAATTCCGCTGTTAGAGAGATAGAACCATTCGAGTTAGGCGACGTAGACCAAGAATTCCGCCAACCCGACCTGAACGAAGTGAAGACAGCAGTGTCCAAGCTAAAGTCCAACAAAGCTGCTGGAGCTGATGGCCTCACTGCCGAATTGTTTAAATCGGCCGGCGATGACCTGGTCAGGAGTATGCACCAGCTCATTTGCAAAATATGGTCGGAAGAAAGCATGCCCGATGAATGGAACCTCAGCATCGTTTCCCCGGTCCTCAAGAAAGGAGACCCTCTGAACTGCGCCAACTACAGACGTATCAGTCTTCTTAACATCGCGTTCAAGATCCTCTCTGCCGTATTGTGTGAGCGTCTGAAGCTATTCGTCAACAACCTGATAGGTCCTTATCAGTGCGGCTTTAGACCAGGAAAGTCCACCATAGACCAAATCTTCACACTACGGCAGATCTTGGAAAAAACCCAGCAGCTTCAAATCGATACCCACCACCTTTTTATCGATTTTAAGGCCGCATATGACAACATCTATAGAGAGGAGTTATATAGAGCCATGTCTAGTTTTGGCATCCCTACCATACTTGTCCGATTGTGTAGGATGACGATGGAGAACGCACGCTGCTCCATCAGGGTCGGAAAAGATCTCACCGATACATTCGACGTCAAAAAAGGTTTTAGGCAAGGCGATGCACTGTCATGCGACTTCTTCAACATCGTTCTTGAAAGAATAGTGCAAGACTCCCAAATTCAACACAAGAGGCACAATCTTTCAAAGATCCGTCCAATTAATCGGATATGCCGACGATATTGACATAATTGGAAGAACTCAGCGTGATGTCAATGGCGCGTTGGTGAGCATTGAGACGGAAGCGAAGAAGATGGGTTTAGTGGTCAATGAGGGCAAGACCAAGTATATGCTGTCATCAAGAAAGGACACCCAACACCGACGTCTTGGACAGAACGTCACGATTGACAGCTATAACTTTGAGGTAGCTAAGGACTTTGTCTACCCAGGCGCTGCTATTAGTTCAGACAACGACATCAGCGCTGAAATCAAACGAAGATTAACTCTTGCCAATCGCTGTTTCTTCGGACTAAGAAGGCATTTTACATCCCGTATGTTTTCAAGTGAACTCACTCCCTAACTGGTCATCAAACTATCATTGTCAGTTTTTTCAGTAAGCTCAACATATTCATTATATTAGAGTACACGAACGAGCAACTTTTGCAAATTATAAAAATAATTCTACCAAAATTCGAAGTCCCTATTCTTGCCCTAGTAGGCAGGAAATTAAAGTTCAAAAACTTGAGTCTATATATTCGTTGTTTGATGTTGCTCTATCAGTAAGAAAACGGGTTGGTCTAAGAGTCGAAATTATGAGTGCTATTCCGGCGTGTGGTACCCGTGGCGTAATGGTTAGCATGTCCACCTGCTAACCCAGAGGTTCAAGGTTCGAATCACAGCAGAGGCAAAATGCAAAAATGTTTTTCCACGGGTATCGCCTTTCGCGAGGAATTGGCAAGTCCTCCGTTAGTAAATTCATTGCCATGAAAAGTGCATTCTCAATTAGCCGTTCGGAACCGGCGAAAAATTGTAGGTCTCCTCCATTCCCTCACAAGGCATGGTTGTGAGAAATGCGCTAGGCCCAGGGGCTCCTCGCTCTGTTACGCCACCCTATTTTTTTTTTTTTATTCCGGCGTCTGAAAGGTATACTAATTTTTTCCTAGTTTTAGGATTCAACATTATTTACGGGACACCCTGTTTTGTGTTTATGCGAAAATTTAGACTCAAAAACTTCAAAGTTCATACAGCTTTGGACACACATCTGAAATCCTTCATGCATCAAACACAAAGCTTAACTTGTGAGGTTTGGCGTCAGACCAACAGAAAGAGACGCACTGACAAGACATGCCCCAAATAAAAAACATTCCTAATTAGTCCAATACAAACTGGTACCACTTATGTACCTCGGTCGAATTCTTGTTATACAACCTAAAACCTCTAAGATGCTCCAAATCAATTAAAATCATAAATCAAATTATTGATTTATTATTATAATTTCCAAGAGGATGTTTTCTCCTTCTTATAAGTTCCTACATTCGAGTATATAGAAATATATCTTTTTTTTTTTGCAAATAATTGCCCACAGACACTAATTCCACCACATCTATTCAACATGATAACAAAAAACCAGAAAAAAACCGAGAGAGAGACAGAATGAAATCAAAAGGAATACGATTAAAAACACTAATTCGCTGGTGCATATAAATAATGTTCTCATTTCCCTGCTACAATCTCTTCGCAGGGAAATAAATTAAATATGAAATTCCACATTATAATTGCATGTGGGCGTGAACGCCATGATCTCCCTTTTTTTCCAGCTCGAACAGCCAGCAGATACTTGGCCTCGTGAACTGCCAATGAAATAGAGAACTCCGAAGACCTTGATGAGGTAGTCCATTATAATTTTGTTATAATCAAGTATTTTCATGTATTTATCGTGTTATTTTAGTCTTGTTGTTGTTGTTGTTGCTCTCTTGTTTTTATTTTATTTCTCATGGAACTTCTTTATGAGATGAGCATGTATTCATTATACAGGATAAGAGTAATAGCAGCATTCAGACGGGATTTGTAATTTTGCAATTAAGATCAATAAATCAGGACAGTCGAAGTTTTAGCGATTAGACTTTTTTTTGCCTGGAGGCGTTAAGTGATGGTTTATAAGAATTTTAATTGTATTAAACAGAAGGCAATTTGGTTAGGTTTTGGGTTTTTTTAGTGAGCCTCAGCTTAACAAAAAAAAAAAAAACATCTATTTGTAAAAGGACCAAAAATTAAAGGATTTTCAATTCAAAAGAAGGATCTCAGTATTTAGTAGAAGTTTAAACAAAAATTATTGTGTTTCAGTTAAAATCGAAGATTTGGTAATAAGTGTAAAGTCAATAATTTAAACCTGAAAACAAAAGTTTTCCAAAAGGAAACAAGCGTTGCATTTTTACAAAAAATGTCACATTTTTCGAGGCTTACTTAAACTGAAAGATACTCATCGAATGTGAGTGTTTAAAAAATAAAGAGCAAATTTGTTAAGACGCTAGCTCTTGAGCCAATGACGACCTTTTTTCAAGACTCAACAAGCCCATAAAAGTCTTAAGCGATGACTGCTAAACAAGCCTTTCCCTCATATATCCCGGCCGCCATTTTTCCTACACTTACAGAAACCTGCTCAGAAAGTGAGTTCCTTCTGGAATCTAGCGAAGCACCTTCTTGGACAGCAATTGTGGAACTGGTGGAGATGTTAGTACACGTTAGTTTCATAGTTTCATAGTTTCATAGTAGTAGAGAGTATTGCTGTTGTAGTTCATGGGGTCGGGAAAGCTCAACTTTGTACACTTTTTGTTGTTTTTTGGAACTAGGCTTTCCACAAAAATACAAAAGTTGTTTTTAGAGCTCAGTGGAAGAACTCAACTCTACTGACCGTAAACAACGTCGTGTATTTGATGTTTCGAACATTCAAATGATTCAAAAAGATCTGGAATTTAATCCAAAAATCATCTATTGTGATGAGGTGAACTTTCATCTTTCGAGACAACATCAACAAGCAAAATTAGCGCTGGACGAAACGTCAATTTTTGCAGTTGAGATCACTGGTTCTCTTGATCCTCCATGTCTTTTTGACTGTTTTCAAAAATTATCGCTTTTGAGGCTCGAAAAACCTAGGTATTACTGAAGGAAAGCTCTTTTATTCTCAACGTGGGACTGTTGGGTTGGTCTGAAGAGGTTTTGTATTTACCTTTATTTTTTGAAAATGAGTCTGCAACAGCTATTGTAATGGATTGCGCATTCGAAAGATTATCAATGATTTCTTACGCCCAGAGTTGAAAGATTTACGTAGATGACGATTATTTTCTATAAGATAGCCATCTTATGTGCCACACAAGCACCGATAATATAGGTCTTTTGTGGGAAAAGTTACCTGATAGTGTCGTTTCTAAAGAAGACCACCACAATTTGCCCAAGAGATTCCGAGTTTCAAAACTCTTTAAGCTATATTGAGCTACGTGACAGATAAGGTCTATGCAAATGAACCAAAAACGATTCAACATCTTAATTCTCTAGGATATGCAAATGGGAGAAGTGGTAAGAGATTTTAAATTTCGAGAAAAGAATTGGGCCCTATGAGCACAGCCTTGACGTCAATTTGTCTGATATTATTTTCGAAATGTAACTTCTTAAGAAAAGCTGATTCCAATCTTGATGAAACGAAAATGCGTCACGATAAAGAAACAATCACATAAATGATTCGTATTTTGTAAGCCACAGAATGAGAAACATAGCACATTATCATATATTGCCGGTCTCTTTGTTGTACAATGCTAAGTAGCTTCGCCAAACCGTCTACCAAGCATTGTACTTACCTATGAGCCCTGTGTATGTTGATAGTTAGTAGGTTGATCTATATCTACAGCCGAACCTTGTTAAACTCTCCAAATGTAACAAAGTTAATTTAAAAACAAAGATTGCAAATAATTGTGTTTCCGCCTGTATAGAACAAAGCTTTTTTAGATGTTTGTGTCTCAATCTGACAATTCTTTTATCGGAATTGGTTTTTTTTTTTGACAAACATTTCATCGTGGAAGAATCGGAGCCGCAAAAATAATGGGCACTGTTTACGTTCGGTAAATTGTGTCGAATCGAAATTGCTGTTGACTCCGATTTCAACATAATTGCGAGTTTTGAACCGGTAAATTACCGCCAAGAATGGACGATTTTATTCTGTTGGAGCAGATAAGCTCGAGATGATTGACGCTTTGGAAGAGAAAGTTGGGATTCTGGCTGGAATTTATTCGAGCCGGGCCGTCACTTGCCCGTCACACGACCAAAAACCCCGACACCCCAACCGTACTTTACAGCGAAGTCTCGTAACCTCACTGGCGAATATCTAAACGAACGTTAGATGTTAGACTCCATAGAAATAATAACACAACTTTTGTGAGTATGCAAAAAAGCATCGAGTAAGCCCGAGGACCGTTTATGAATTTTTTGTGACTCAACAAAAAGATCATTCAAAAATCTGTGAAAATGTTTTGTAATTTAGTTTTTAATATACAAATACAAACTTTTTCGTGTCAATTAAATTCAAAATGCTGTCCAGCATTTCTTCGCAGGCACCTCATGTTTTTAGACGGGTCCATCGCCGAAGATGGAACTTCCTTAATTGTGATCCTGACACAAAATCCTGAGAATATTTAGTTTCTATATAACAACACCAAGAGCCGTACTTAGACTAACGGCATAGGATTGCTTAATGTCTGGGATACTGTTCGAATTGTCTGGCACAAAGTTTTTGACTGATTTTCTTGCGATCTTGTCTGAACGTTTTATGAAATTGCTATTCTGACTGGGTTTTTTGGATATTTTACAACAAGTCCTGGATTCCGAAACGTCAAGTGTAGGATTCTGGCTTATAATGCAATCACCGTCCGTACATAGACCTAAGGAGTAATCATGTTTTTCCATTCGAAGCCTTATACTTTAATTATTTAATTAACATCTGTGATCCTGTTATAGGTTATGATGTTTCCTACCTCTTTTCTAAACATATATGGTATCTTTTTTGGCCCAGCATCTTTGCCTTATTTACCTCACAAGTTTCTTCCACTGCTTCTGTTAAGTTAGGATCAGCCGAGGAGTAGGCCATAGCTTAAATTTCATTTGGAAAGCTTTCGAAACTTCTAAACTAATTTTATACTCGTACAAACAAATATAAGCCAAATAAAACAATTTCCTGTTATTGTTTATCTTCCTTTTTTGGATAAAAAGTGGCCAAGGAAAACCTGAGAAATATTAGGACGAAAACGGTTCGTTAGTGCAATTATCTTCACCAAGAAGATTTATCCCGTCTAACCTGCTTTTCGCCATATACATACACATATAAAAAGAGAAGCTTACTTTAAAGTAAAATGCAGAATGCAAAATCCTACGATTGTTACAAACAGATGCCATCTTGGATTCAAAAAAGTCAGTAATTAAGAATAGATTGACGAGAAAACGGTAAGTCTGTTTACAATTTTTCTATTCCATAACCAGATGATTTTTTTATGTCTTGGACATTTCAAATTCGTTTTTTTCAATTCATAGTTTTGTTGGTTGATGAACAAAGAGGGAAATGAACAAATCGTAACAAAGTTTTGAGTTCAGTTATTGTAAGAATCAACGTGCCGTTCTACATTGTGCCTGCCTAAACGTTGCGTCGTTTTGTAAATGACAAAAAATCGTTCGCTGCTTGTGAATTTCACGGTAGAAGCGATCAGATTTTTCTATCAACGACGATATTATATTGTTCATTCAAATTCGGCCACTTCCTCACTGAATTTGACTTTTGACAAACAACATGTGAATAACGTCGTCTTGTGGGGTGCTCGTCCACTAGGAATATCATAAAATTATAGTGGTTCTTGTATACGTAAACTGTGTTTAACTTGAATTTAGATGGGTATCCACGATTACACTCTGTTGTTGAAGAGAAATGAAAACTATTTGAATTTCATAATTTTTACAATCCGCTCCATCCATCAGCTTTCCAGAGAAGCCAGGAGT
The DNA here is from genome assembly GCA_914767635.1 of Melanostoma mellinum. Classification (NCBI taxonomy): domain Eukaryota; kingdom Metazoa; phylum Arthropoda; class Insecta; order Diptera; family Syrphidae; genus Melanostoma; species Melanostoma mellinum. Next base: position 50,845,781 of record OU612060.1, on the reverse strand, counting down.
ATGCTCGCTTAGTATCCGCCTGCGAGTTGTCCTCTGTTTTATTACAAACTTTTTTTTTATTTGGAATCAATAAAGCGTTTTGGAGGCTGCCTAGTGTTCCGCTTGTGCCTAGACCTCCTATAGCAAGATGATGACCACAATACAATTCACCAAATTCGGAAAATTTTTGTTGATCGGTATTCAAATTTTCACAGTTTTGTCCATCTTGCTTTGACTACCTTGTCTATTGGCGTTCTTCTTTTTGATTCATTACAGCATGACTTTTATAAGAAAATGATCGAGAAACAATATTCGGCAGTAGCTTGTAGCCAAGGACAAAAGGCTTAATTGAGTCCTTGAGACTCATAAATGAAAAAAGTGTGCTCGTATATAGCACTTGGTAGAAGTTTGAAAAATTTTTGTTCTCTCAAGTCCTTGCCATTTTCAGTTAGCTCAAATCTTCAAGGCATTTGCAGCCTCCTTTCAAACCCACATAGGCACACACACACACGTACAAAAGCGAGCACTGGTTTCTTCCTTGAATTATGATTTAAGCTAGGTATAGCCAGGCACATTACCATACATAGATCTGTGTTTCACTATAAGAAAGTTCAATAATAACCATTGATGCCTACCTACCATCATCGAAGGATGCATTCATGTTTGAGGAAATTTGTAAAGTGTAACAATATACAAACGTAGAGTTGTAGCTTTTGAACTCTGGTCACAAGACTCGTGTCCTCCTGATGTCTGTATAATGTATTTACAAGGATTTCTTGGAAGTTCATTATAATTTTGGAAAATATTTTCTCAAATTTAAAGAAACAATTTTCTGAAGGAAAACTTAAACATCCTCAGAGGATATTGCTGGCCATATGTACATTGTACATTTCTTGGGCAATATCACAATACCAATACCCAAACCATTGCCATGTTTGGTTTTTCATATTTTTTTATATACATATATATGTATATGTATTCTGCCCTTTCATATAGCCATGGTGATGGGATACTTGTTGTTGATTGAACACTAATTAAGTTCCAGCAAAAGTTTCCTTCATCTTCTTATACTTTCTTGAAGCAGATAGATAGAAGACCCTCCCTCCACTACCTACGCCTTTCCGTCTTGTGTTTTTGTTCCTCAATAAACTCTAAGTGGATGTGTCCATTCATTCAGATGTCCAAAGTCCGTCCGAACCCAACGACGAAGAGCTCGATAGTAACGAACGAACGAAACGATATACCGATGAAAGAGGATGCATAAAATAACTTTGAAAGTTAAAAAACATTTTTCTGAATAATAACCATCAAAAGTTTGCTTCCAAAGACTGACAGGCAGTCCTAAATTAGTGGGTTCGATCAAAATGGGGTAAAATATTAGATTCTTGTGAAATATTGTGTTTAAGTTACTTGAGTTGAAAGTTTTTTGTTTTCTATTTTGAAATGAAGACTTTTCATCTATGCCTTGATCGAACATTTGTACATATGTATACCAATAGGTAAATACAAATCTAAAGACTGACGTAAAAGTCTTCCAACAACGTTCGTTGGTTGCAGCTGCATCAATTAATAAGAAAATATTCATGTATCGGCCTTAACGGTATGGAGCTTTGACTTGCATATAAATCCAACGGAATAAAATGTCTATTTAAGACTTACTATGCTCGCGGATCTGATTACATGAGTCTCAGACGGAAAAGTGGCGAATCCAAAAAAGGAAACGTTATTGACATTGATGGTGGAAACTGGAGACAGGGCTGGAAATTCACATCCAAGCACTTACAGAGAGCTGCCAAAATCATTTACTTGTGATAAGTGAATCGTTACTTTTAGATTTTGGGGTTTGAAGAAAAAATGTCCTTGCGGTGAAAGAGACGGCGAATGTCTAGCCTTGCTTCCATAAATTGGTTGTAGTCCTAAAATAAGGTTTAAAGCAACCATAGGTGTGGAGCGCAATCATTTAGGTTTAGTTATGCTTGTTGTTGAATTATTATAAAAAGGGTGACACAACAAAGTTAAATGAGGGTCGGGGCCTAACGCAATCGAGAGATCCACTCGATTCCGAGCCGCTGTTAGAAAAAGTGCTTTTCATTGCAGTGTAATTACACTCCAAGGACTCGTCAATTCCTCGCGAAGAATGAAACTCGTAGAAAAATAATTTTATGCTTCTGGAATTATAGCCTCGAACTACCACCTAATTTATCTATACTAAGGTTAGATTAGCTAAAATGACTCTATCAGGGTACAGAGTTTGACACACTTAGACCACGGAGGGTCCACTGCGATACCACTTAGACCAGAAAGTTGTTCACCCTCTGGATTCCATCTAGAGGATTAGAGTTGTTTACCCTCTAATAGAAGCTGGACTAACAAGTTAATCACATATTAGTCAAACCATGCATAATTTCGAAAGCGAAATAGAACTAAAGAGGTCTTTATTTATTTAAAATGGAGAATAAGGCATTTACGAAGGGTTGATTTCGACGTATGGAAGTCAAACAGATTCGAGGAGTCATTAGCATTACGTTACATAAGTGACATAAGGTTGTGAAAGCTGTAGTTTGTACGGTGATAGAGAATGCGGAAAAGAGGAACAGACCAAAGCTTCCGGAGATTTTTGAGAGATAGAGACAGACAATCGATGTCTCTGCATGGATTACAGGACATGCAGGTATTGAAGTTTAGGAAACTGCAGCTAAGGAAGTTACTAGTCATCATTTAATAACAGAACTTCCAGGCTTTCCAAAACTTATAAAAAGAACTCTGGATGCTTACGATGGCTTATACTGTATTTTCACCTGGCACTTAAACTAGGTAAACGCGAAACTATTTCAAACCGCAAAAATACGCCAAATTGTGACGTCCTAGTCGTGTGTGTTAGTCGAGTTAGTCGGCGAAAATAAAAGGTAATAATTGAAATAGTTCCTTACCGAGTCTATGGCTGCTTTTTTTAAGTTGACGGCGGCGGGAACAAAAAGCAACCATTTCAGTTGCTAGGTTTCAATAAAACCTACTCGTATCCTAGTGGCAAATATCGTGCTGAACGCACTTTTTCCAATATTCCAGCCGCTATTTCGAAAAGGAACGACCCCAAGATTGGGGAAATTGTTGTGAACCTTTAACAATTAGGCATATTTTTACTGAATGTCCTGTCTTCCTTCAAATACATGACCTAACCTTTGTTAAAGAAATTCAAAATAAGGTTTCAATCATCCTCAACCAACTATTAAATTCACTTTGTATTTTATTTTTTTGTAAGTAAATAAACAAATAGATCTTGAACAAGTACTCTGTCTGCGATTTCACCTCTCCTTTGTAGAGATTGAAGAGTTAATAAGTTTTGAACGATCAGCATATGGAAGCCAGTTGTAACTATCATCCCAAGGAAGCTTGCGCAAAGTCAAAAGGAGAAATATGCGCTCGACAGCTCCAATCCGTCGTGTCCACGTAGACTATATTCTCAAGGTATTAGAGATCGTATCAACGAGAAAAGCAGCTCTTCTAGCTGTTGGGAGAAAAGGCAGTTGGTATCCTGAGTGGATAGAACTACCACAGTACCGCGTTGAATTTGGATAACCTTAATGAACAGACAAACTAATAGAGGCAGTGGACACCAAATGCAGGAAACTGTCAGTTCTGTACATAGACTACGTCACAATTTGGGCCATAAAAAAATTTTCGAGAAGAGATCAGTGTGGAACTAATTTCAATGATTTTAAGGCCTCGGCCACGCAGTAAGCGGCAGAGCGGCAGAGCGGCAAAAAAAAATTAAAACATATGAAATCATACAGGAGTGGCCACGCAATGAGCGGGCGGCAAAACAAAATTCTGAGCGGCAAAGCGGCGCCGCTCAGCAACCAAACATGTTTTAATTTTCTGAGCGGCAAACAGCATTTTATATAATTATATCAGTGACGAAGCGTCCATATATTGAGTGGAATGAGTGCTTCCGTTAACGAATTTAAAAAGATCTTAGGTAATGGAAAAACAATTATAATGGCAAATGTGGATGCTGCAAATGAGCTCAACCTCACTGATATTTTGGATGATTTGCTGGGCGATGAAGAGGAAGTTTTAAAAAAACAATCCGATAGCCAACGCCCATCCGCCACATTAGCCAAAAAAAAAAGGAAGAGCTCAGCCATGGATGTGGATTCCATACGTCGCTTAGAGTTGCCGCTCAGCCGCTCGCCGTTCAGCCGCTTATTGCCTGGCCATACGCCGCTTAGAGTTGCCGCTCAGCCGCTTAGCCGCTCTGCCGCTTACTGCGTGGCCCAGGCCTAAGACTGTGTGGTGAACTTTTGCATCTCAACAATGTTCCTTATACGGATGGACTGCAACTTGTATGCAATCCCCTTAATCTTAGGGGGAGAGAGAAGATTTGCTTCATTTTCTTGGATGATGTCCGGTCCAGATGGAAACAAGAAGATCCTTCTTTGATTGCAATTTTCCAGGAGGAGGAGATGATTCTAATCTAAATCAAAGTGAAAGTACCGAAGCTGTTTAACTACTGTCAACTTGCGTTGATTTATAGTGGAAGAATAATTAACGAAGCCTTTTTGTTCAATTTCGAGGGAATTTGGACGTCTATGCCATGCAATATTAAATTTGTATTATTTATTTTGTATAACTGAAAATACTATAATAAACTACATAAATCAAGTAGCTAACAAAGTAGGTCGGGAAGTACTGTTAGCTTTCCTTTTTATAAATTCAGCGTAGGAGTGAAAGCTGAGCTCTTAGTCACAAATGACACCTAAGTCATGAGCGTTCTAAAATTGGATTCCCCAAACCCCAACAGCCAACACCTTGTTTACTTAAGAACTAACGATCTCTCCTCATTCAGGACTATTTTGGGGACGGATTTGTACGGAGGTAGGTTGCTCTTTGTATCAGATTTAATACATGTTGTCTGTATGGCTCCGCATTGATTGCTCTAGCATTATGTACATTCGTCAGGATTTTAAGCAGGAAGTCAAAAACTGTAACAAAAAGGTTCCATCGCTTCGGGTGTAAAAACATATTTATCCCATAGATAGAGATAGATAGATAGATTCTTTATTTTATATTAAATTACAATATTTTTGTCTTATGAATACGAACATGGCAATTTTGCCGTCTGCCGGAGAGACATTCCATAAAAAAAGATAAAAATGTTAAAGTATAAAATAGAATTACTAACTTTTATACTATTTATCCCATAGCCTTTTGGATTCGACATACAATTGTAGGTCTTTGAAACGCGTTAGTTTTCACAACTCCTTGTTGTCGATCGATCATATCACTACATGGACATCTCCTAAGGAATGACGATGTTTTTCCATGAGGATCCCTAAAAATTTTTTTTTTGCTTATATTACAAACCTGCGACCAACCAGCTTTCTGCCGTTCAACGTTCGTCAAAGTGTGGATCAGCACAGTGAGTTTCTTTACCTTTTTAATTTTTTGCATTCCTAATCCCTCTATTGTCGTGTACTTTTGAGGAAACGTTACGTTCAAAACGCCAAGGGTGAATTGTAAATCTCTATAAAGTGTATAAGTAAAAAAATAAAATAAATAAATAGAGTGGCGCAACAGAGCGAGGAGCCTTAGGGCCTTGCACTTTTCTCACAACCATACCGAACTTCTAATCGAGAACGCACTTTTCGTAGCAATGAATTTATTAACGGAGGACTTGCCAACTCCTCGCGAAAGACGATACCCGTGGAGGAACACTTTTGTCTCTATTGGGATTCGAACCACGAACCTCTGGGTTAACAGACGGACATGCTAAACATCACACCACGGGTGTATAAGTTACTCGACAAAATCATATTTCTTCTTAAGTTTGATTGAGTAATTGAAAGTCTGCATTAAGACTGTAGTGGTCAACAAAATAATTACCACTCAAAATAACAATCACTCAAAGAAACGCCACCTATCGCCCAGACTCTGAAAGAGAACAATTCGTATCAACCAGGAACGCAGTTCCGAATGTTTAGAATTTTGATTTGTCAGTTGTCACCCACGGAGTATAAAACGAAACGTCATTTTTGTTCTAGAATTATTACTGACGCCAACGAGTTAACATCTCGTCTTTTATTTTCTATTGTAACTTAAAATAAGGAAATTGCAAAATCTCTTAAACTAAAAGTGTAGTAAATTGTAACAAATTAAATAAAGTTGTTTTGGTTTGTTCGAAATCATTTGCTGGATATTCTCATTGAATCATCGGTGCGGGCAAAATCGAAATAGAAAGTGGCAATCGTCTGAGCGACGAAACCCACAAGACACACGAGCACTTGTGGATAAAATCTAACTGGTTTCAACTTTAATCAGACGTTCGGCAAGGATTCTCACTCGGTCTAGGAAAGCATATTTGCACTTTTCATTGAAGATTTGATTGAATGGTTGCTTGACACAATGTTTATGCGAGAACTATTATAAAAGCTTTGAAATTTTGTCGACAATATCGACTAGCTCTTGCATACAGCAGAGTCACCTCAACGATTGATAAATCGTCGACATGAATATTGTGGGGATTGAATAATTTGGTTGACATGGGAAATTCAAAAATTGTTATTTTAGAAATCCACTGATAATGAAATTGTTCGAATGAAATCGGGAAATAATTGGTGACTAGATTAAGATGATAAAAGAGTTTAAATAATTAATTACTTAAATAGGAGGACATTACAGTTCTGGGTGAACTTCAGCCTTTGGTCTTTCGGCAACGAATTCGATTTTGCGTTAGCTCTCTCCAGTTTTGCAATCTGAGTGGGTTCAGGTCTTCTTAAACTTGATTGCGCCACCGTATACGAGGTTTCCCCTTCATCGATTTTCCTGAAATGTGCTGTCGAAAACTCGTCTCCAGTTTTGCATCCAAAGTTGGTTGAGGTCCTCTTCCAATTGATTACCCCACCTTAGAAGAGATTTCCTCCTTCTGCAAAGTCCTTGCAGTGTACTGGGGATTTAAAAGGATCAAACGAAAGCAATCAAAACGAAAAGCAAATCTTAGAAGCCTTTGTTGAACATCTTCAATTCGACAAGATTCAGTTACCTTGTAGTAAGAGACCTGACGACTCTCTAACATACTGCACATCCTTGCCGCCATCCATAGCTGCCAGGAGAGTGTAAACTCACATCCACAGACTATATGCCTATTATAGCAAGTGGGGTATACGGGTCAACTCAGCCAAATCAGAGCTCGTCTGCTTCAGAAGGCGTGGAGTCTATAGAGGCTGCCGTACTGCTGGAAGATGCAGAGCAACATCACTATCGCTACCAGATGGAACCAGACTGACTGCCCAACTGAACGCGAAGAATCTAGGCATCAACTTTAACGGGGTGCTTAGATTCACCCCACACTCACGCGCTGTACTGATGAAGGTTAATTTCGCTTTCCACCGACTTTACCCTTTGATGAGAAGGAAAACAGGGCTAAGCAAGTCAACCAAGCTTTTGATGTACAAGCAACTGCTGAGAGCCTTCATCAACTACGGCAGCCCAGTCTGTTTTACCATCTCCAAGACAGCGATGAAGGAACTCAGGAACTCCTACTTTTCGAAAGAAAATTCTGAGACTCTGCACCGGCCACACTTTTCAAAACCAGCGCCAAAGACAATACAGCAAACAGCTTGTTTACGAGAAAGCCAAATAGATGCTATTGAACCAATACGTGCTGCAGATATCAACAACAACTGGAATCATTTGGTGAGAAGAATGACCAGTGAGGACCAACAAGCAACAACCCGAGCCAAGATACCTACGCGAACACTTTGAACGAATAAATAATACCAGCCAACGACGAAGCCACCAACTTCTACGCTGACCCTGGGTCAGCATATTTCCGTGGCTAATGCCACCTCCTACCACCTCCCCATGCAGAGGTATGCCAGCGGTAACCGTGAAAGAAGCAAAGGGGTGAAATTACTTCCATTATTTCACACTTAGACAGACTAAAAAAAAGTTCAGTACACAAATAACGTTATTTATGGCAAGCACAAACAGAAGTGGACCGAACTGGCTACCCTGTGGAACGCTAGAAAAGGCAAATATTGGGTCAAAAAGGGGTTTTCTGGAACCAATTCTATATACACAGTTGTCGATATAAAATTTGAACCCTTCTATAATCAAATACAAAATAAATAAATTATTTAAGAAGCGAAACCATAATTTGTGAGGAATGGAGGAGACCTACAGGTTTTTGCCGATTCTGCTCCTTTACAATTAAAATAAATCTCACAGAGATTTTCTGCGATTCCTAGAGAAAAGCGATGCCGACTTCCACTTAACAGGGAGAAATCCTGCCCTCATGCAGGGTACCATTCGGTAATTTATGATGCGAAACCAAAGATTTTAAGTTGTGGTATATTAACGGGAGCTTGTTTTGTGGAATGCGTCACTAAAAATCAGTCGTATTATGTACATGGAAACTCAAAGTTAGAATCTCTGAACCATCAAATGCTTTTCAAAGGTCTCACGCTTCGCATTTCAAACACACGTTTGAAAGTAGACTTATGGTCGTTTTCAATACAATTCGGTTCGAAGATGTGCCTTTTCCTTAAACAAAATAGCACCTTGTATTGCAAAACCATTCAGCTTGAAGCTATATTTTTCGTTTTCAGTGCCAGTCTTTTCCAAGAACGGTCTTTTGGTTAAATAAATAAATAAATGGCCCCCAAAAAGCTTTGGCAAGCCCCAGAGTTCTACGCATTTCAGTGACAGGGAATTTTTTGTGCGACTTGCAAATACTCCAAGACTGCGGCATTGGAAAAAATTTTGGGTCACCAAGTTTTTGGGCGCCACTTTATTTATTTATTTGAATAGAGGACAAACCTTCGAATAGATTGGCACTAAAAACAACCATGAATCTAGCTTTAAAGTAGCTGAACGAAGTATTCCACATTGAATATTTGTCATTTTGTTCTCACTTCATCACCTCTCTACCATCGTTACTATATTTTCGCTATAAAATAATATAATTAAGTTATTAGTTGCTGTCCAACAAAGAACAAACTCCTGTGTTAAGAGAACAGCACGAAAACAGTTATTTTTGTGAAGAGATAAAAACATAACAGTTTCTCTGCCTCTTTCATGTGATTTCTTTTAATTTATTTCTCTTCGAGCTTCAATTGGCCAACAACACACACAGACGACCGATTTGACAGATAAACTTCCATCGTTCGCATAGTCGAATTCGTATTTCGTAGAAGAAACTCAACTAACTGCAAACAAGCCATGTGAGAGCACACAGCCAACTCTTCAGAAGAGAGCTGTGCAATAAAACGCCGGTAACCCAAAGAGCACCAAAACCTAACCCACCCCAATATTGAAACCAGTTTAACATAAAATTTAACACCAAAATAAAACAAAACTAATAACACTAAGAGTAAGTGCACACGCAATTTCTCTTTAATAAGTCTTTGCGCTTTAGTTAGGGGAATGCGAGAAACAAAAATAAAAATAGAGAAACCTTTAGCACATGCTTGGTCATAAAACCCTTTTATTAAACCTGTATAGAAACGTAACCCACTCCCTCAAGGGGATGGATTGGATGTGTCATGTGTGCAACATGAGCATGGCCCACCAGCCACCACACACAGCAGCAGTAATTTTCTCTTTGCAATTTGCTTGCTATTGCCAGTTGCCACAATGCTTGTCCATTCCGTTTCTGTTGGATTCTTCTGGGAGCTCTGGAATACTGTGTGTGGTGCTGCTTTGCTGCCTGGTGCGCTTTTGCCTTGGCTTGCTTGGTTGTGCTGCACAAGCACAAGTCGGCCGAACCACTTTCTGCGTCGCATACACACAAAAGTTGTGTTATTATTTCTGTGGGGTCTAACGTTCGTTTGGATATCATCCGCCAGTCAGTTTACGAGGCTTCGCCATAAAGTACGGTTGGGGTGTCGGGTTTTTTGGTCGTCTATAATTGCGGTTTAATTATCGTCTTTTTTAATAAATAATTACACTTAATACATAATTGAGTTGACGTATTTGGATTCAGTTATTTTAACAGTAAACGGAAATAGTGAATCAAGTGAACTAAACAACGATATAAATTAAACTACAAATACGATTGTTTGACAAAGTGACAAAGTGGCTTCGCAAAAGAGCAAAAAATTAAATTAAATAAATACAAAAAAAATATTGAAAATTTTGAATATTTAATTTTGACAAGTGAAAATAGCAAAATTTATGGTAAATGTTTAATTTTGTTTATTTACAAATATCCAAGTGGTTATTTTGTTGTCAAATGACAACAAAAGTGATCTTTTCTGTACTTCGCTGTGACTTCGCTTTGAGAAAACTAAATTAATTGGTTTGGATACTGTTGGCGATAAGTAATATTTGTTTATTTGTAAAAGGATCACTACCTGAAGAATTTGTTTATTTTATTATAAAGTCCCCATGTCATCAAGAAAGAAATCTCATGAAGTCTCTTTAACGATCATAAAATTCATTTCTTGAAAATCCCGCAGGTCAAAAGGTTTTTCAATTTTTTACCAGTCAGCTAGTTACAATTTGTATCAGGCGGTTTGTTTTAGTTCGAGCAAATCCAAGAGAGGACATACCTAAGCCATCAAAGATTCGGACAAGCTGGACATAAAATGATAACTAGGTTCAAATCAAATCCAACCAGTGTACAAAAGTGAAGGTTTTGCGATGTTTTTATTGGTCACTGAGTAAAGAGGACTTGTTTCACTTGAAATTTTTACCAATTACGATCTCTGGACTCCAAACTTTTTCAGTGAGCACTTTTTTTTTAACTTCATTTTAGTAAAATTTTTGGTTCAAGAAGAAAATATTAGCGAGATCTTGTTTTCGGTACACTTTGGCGATCTTAAACTGCTGAGCGCTAACAGAATTCATAACAGAGTACATAATTTTCTGCCTTTTATGCCTATCTCAACAATTTAAAAATTTGTAGGTACGAGCGCCTTTTTACCTAGCTAATCATCCTTTTCAGTAATGTTGCACCACTATACGGAGTTGATTACAATTCTATTGTATGGTGATTACTGTAATCTCTGATTGATGCAAAAAAAAAAAACAAACAACAAACCATCAACAATAAAAAAAGAAAAAAACTCCTTTTAGAAAGGGAAATTAATGCTAAAATTTCCTTTTCTGTTTCACCAACACAAAATTTGTAATTCGTAAGTAAAAAACTTGTAAGAAAAACAAATTATTTAGTGAATTGTTATTTCACTAAAGAAAATGGATTCACAACATTTGTTGAGTTTGTCGGAATATTTTACACGTGAACGTTTTACGTGCGATTTTTCTGACAAGTTTGTTTCTTCTTTCCTTTTACCTCAAAAATTTGAGCCGAAGGCAATAAACAGCCAAGGAGATGATATTTTAACAATGTCTTGTTTCTCCATGTTAATGTTTCTATTCAGCACAACATTCAAAAATATTATGAAAAAACAATTGTAAGTTACAAGTTGTGCTAGATCCCGGTGCAATAGGAATTTTGAACACTTGTGGTGTATATGTAGTACTTTAACCTACAGTTTGTCCGCCTGTGTCACAAGTATGTGAATTATAGAAACTTAGAGTTGGTGAAATAAAAAATAAATGGATTAAAAACTTGTAACTTTAAATTACAAGTGGAAAACTTGATCAAACACTTGTAACTGTAAATTAAAAACTTATATCTTTAAATTACAAATCGGTAACAGTCAATTACAAGCCCAAATTCGTGGTTTTAGCTTTCATTTTAGTGAAATAGACCACTGATTATAAATTCCTGAATTTCAGTTTTAAAAACATGATTATTTAAAGGAAAAAGAAATATTGTTGTGCCCAAAAACAAAAGTATTTCTGCAGTTAGTAGACAAAATCTGTGTTGGAAAACCATGGGGATAAGCTGCTGGAAAAAGACGTTTCGTTCCATTAAAAGTAGCTTTCACATTCGGAGTAAAGATCTAGTTTAACAAATTGGTAAGCATAAAAGACACTGTGTAAATGAAATAATTTGAGAAGCCATTCTTCTTCATAATCACGTCAGATGACACAATATTTTGTTGAAATTATGTCTTAAAGGAACCTTCATAATGAGGCTGGTTCCGTAACATTTTAGAAGATTATCTTCTAAATTTTATGTAGAAACGTCTCATAAGAACCCTTAAACGATAACTTTTTGTAAGACGATTGTAATATAACTTTCCAAACGTCGCGCCAAATTACACGAAACAATTGCCTATAGACGATTTAACAATAATCGTCTTAAAAGTAACGGAATATGGGCCCTGATTTTTCTACGTCATTTAAATATAAAGGCATTTTTTGTGGTACCAGCGCAGCGGCGTAATGGTTCTCATGTCTGCTGGTTACGCGAGAGATTCGTGGTTCCAATCCCAACAGAAACCAAACATTTTATTCCACGGGTATCACATTGTGCGAAAAAAATTGGCAAGTCCTCCGTTGATAAATTCATTGCCATGAAAAGTGCTTTCTCGATTAGTCATTTGGAACCAGCAGAAAGTTGTAGATCCCCTCCATTCCCTTACAAATTATAAGGAATGGTTGTAAGAAATGCGCTCGAACCCGGGACTTACCGCACTGCTGCCTCACCCTAAGTGTGTAAAGTGTAAGTGCATTTTTTAATCTTGAAAACCCAAAGTAACTCTGTCTGTCTGTGTGTTGCGTAATCACGTCGAAACTACTATATCAATTTAAATGAAATTTAGTACAAACCCGAAAAAGAACAAAGGCTAGTTTTGTTGAAAAAAACGGCGGCAAGGAATTGAAGATCATGATGGAAGTTTGTACAGAAATTACGTCATTTAGTTAGTTTATTAGTTTATTTCTTTGATAATTTCTTGAATATAAATTATTTACAATAAACTCTCTTTAAGAATAAGGACATGGCAATGTTGTTGTCTGCCTGAAATTACGTCATTTACAAAGCTAAAAGCTTGAAACATATTTCTTTGGCTTTTTCATTACATATAAGAAAGTGCGACACTATTTTATGTGTTGGGTAAATCATATACTCAGAAACTGCAGGAACCGGTTATACAAATATTTCACCAATCGGAAGCTATATTATCAGGGAGTAAGAATTGCTATATTTTTTCCCATATTGCTATCAGAACGGTGAATTCTCTGGCGAGCTGAACCAGCGACTGCTAAAAAAAACCAGTGGTCAATAACAGATGAACAAAAATATCAAAGCTCGGGAAAGGGACTCACAAATAACGAAATCATAGTAAATAAGTGGGAATTATAATACCATAATAACAAAGTAGTTTCTTGTGAAAAACTAATTTTTTTTTAACCTCCAAAACCATAAAGAGTACGTCCTTGCCTCTTCAAAACATAGACTACATCCATAGCAGTACCTGTTTTACGCTTAGTATGTTCGGTGTAAGTAACATTATCTTAGAAATTTAAGGTATTGTGTACAGAGGACATGTTCATCGGACCTATATAATACTTTTTGTATCTGGAAAGCTCTTGACTAAGGAACGCATTTGGCCTTAAAGATATAAACACTAGCCATAAGAACCGTCTAGTGCTTCACTGATTACAAAATTGTTATCACTTTTACAACTTACCAAAAATAAAAACTTTTGAATTTACTCCCAACTCCAAAACAAAGTTAAGTAAAAAAGCAGTGTTTCCGAAGATGATCAATTTTGACATCACTGTGAGTTGGTCGATTTTACTATGAGAAAATTATCGGAATCGATATCGCAGTTGTCAATTTCGTTTGACAAAAAAAATTTAAGACACACTAGTTTTTGTATAAATATAACGCTGATCAACTATATACTATTTGATTCTGCAAGTATCCTCTGTACTTTTTGAGGACTTAAGAAATGAGTAGTTGAAAATTTTTGCCAACTCAAAATTTCTTCTTATCCAAGTGTACCTGATGGATCTATATTAGGTCTACTCTTTTTCACTCTATTTAACAACGACTTTCCATCCACACTCAAGCACAGAAAAATTCATATGCACGCTGATGATGTACAAATTCACTTGAGTTATCCACTTGGTATTATAGAAGATACAACGATCCGAATCTCAGAATAAATGAAGATCTTAAGAGAAGAAAAGTAAAGCGGCCCAGTGGAAATTGTCATTAGCAACATTGTTCTTGGTGTAACTAAGTTATCAAATGTAAAACTTAAAGGGACATTATTAAATTACGTTCCAACAGTGATAAATCTGGGTGTTTTAAAAAAGTATCTGGACTTTGTCCCTTTTTGAACTTATTTATGTGAAAGCCCCAAACAATTTCCATGAAAACTGTCACAATGAAGCCACGTTCTTATTATACCAGCTTTTAAGCATAGGATTTTCAAACAACAGTTCTTGGTTCATGCTGCTGGTTTTTGAAAGTCCTTGCCTAGCAACCTGAAGGGAATAGACAACTATAAGTTATTTGAAAACTCACTAAGAAATTTATATAAATTCATCTTTTTTCATTCTTATTGGCATTTAAAAATTAGAATCATATAGAACTTTCGAATGATTGGAAAATAGAACAGAACAGAGTTGGTTTTATGAAATAGCAAAGTGTTGAGTAAACTCGCTATGCTATTTCAGGCGAAATTGGTTCCAATAGTTAAGTTTACTGAACTGAGTGTAGCGATGGGATTGATTAAAAAAAAATCTTCTCTCTAGTTGTACTCTCCAAAAAGGTGAATTTTATAACTAGCTGATCACGCGGCCAGGAGTTGCTCGGATTAAGTTCATTCAAAGAGTTCTTAACATAGGATTCCCAAGATAAGCAAAATGTGTCAGCAACACCAGTTGGGCTAGATAGAGAATTGGATTATAATATCATCAGAATCGATCAAATTTGTATGCAGCCGATGCGGAACAGTATGATGAAATACTTCAATTAAAAAATTCAGAAAATCATTTTTTTTAAGGAGGGATTTTAGCGTTTTGGATAAAGAATCCTTGTTGATACTAATAAAAAAAATATAAATAAATAAATAGCTACATAATTGGAAAATTCAACTCTTTATAAAAAGTTTCTCTAGATATTGATCGATGTGTTTTTCGTTCGCGAGATATAATAAAAAAAAAAACTGGAAAATAGGAGAAAATTGAATAAGAGACACCGAACCACAATGCTTTCTATGAATCTTAATGTCGGGGAAAAAAAGAGTTTGCCAAAACATTCCTCATTCGGGTGCTGCGACTTTCTGATTTCCAATCTCTAACTTAAAAGCACTCCTCGGTATTTCTAAACCAAAACTGTACGAAAAATCAGCGTTTTTCATAGTTTTTTATATTTTTTTTATAACACTAACGGTCTTATTAAAATTTGAACTAAAACTGAATATTCAAAATTACGAGTGCAACAATCTCATCTCATTGATCCATTCTAAACATATCATTCGCGAAAATATTTGCATTTTCGTATAATATTTTTAAAACCATCCAACCGAATGAATATAAAGTTAAGTCATACCTACAACAAACGCAGATTTCTCTAAACGCTGATCCACCATATATATATCGATATCGCACCACAAGAACTTATTTTTACATGCCTTCACACCAGAAGACGGCTATCTCAATGTGAAGAGAACAACTAGGACCTCTAAACGCCCTGATCAATCAAATCGGAGTTCTACAAATCGATGCAAAATAAGCAACTTAAAGGGTTTCTCAAGAAAGACGGTTTTGTAGTTACAATAGCGACAGAAACTCTGTCGCCGCGAAAACTACAAATGTATGAAAACACACTCATTGTCTTGTCAGTTTGGGCTATCTTCTACATCGCTTTGTAAACCTAATTTGATAGCTTCATTTGATGGTGTCGCGAATGGCCACTACAAAATCGCTTTGAGTTGAGTAAGTCTAAAAAATTTTTAAAAAAAGTAGCAATTCTAACACGGCAGAATTAAAAATTCAGTATAGGCAATGTGAATACGAAGGGACGAATAATAATATATGAAATACATCAGCTCCTCACAGATTGAATAAAGTTTATGATTAATTTTTTTTTTGTGTCGCTTTTTCGTTTCATCGAAATTTCAAATTATACGGTTACGCATGAATTTTATGAATTCGAGAGTGGCACCCATGGCATAATGGTAAGCATTTCTGTCTGTTACGGCTTTGTCAAGTTAAGGCTTTGTCAAGTTCTCTGATCGTATATTGTTAGCCATGAAAAGCGTTTTCTCAATTAGCCGTTCGGAATTAGCAGAAAATTGTAGGTCCCTTCCAGCCTCTTACAAGACATGACTGTGTGAGAAATGCAATAGGTCCTGGGCTACCCGCTCTGTTACGCCATCCTTTTTAATGCTTTTGAGTATAGGAAACCAGCTTTGACTTCGAAGTTGTATTGGTTCATGTACAAGACAACATAACGTGACTCTAACCCAAAGCAAAAAGCTTGGTTTGGTTGAACTTTTGCTTTGATAGTAAGAAACAACTGCTAAATCATAACATTCAATTCATAGCTATGACTTAATACTGTACACTATGTTGGTGACGCATTTTCGTTTCATAGAGTTTCAACTTTCAACGATTCTAAGAAGAAGTTTCATTTGAAAAAGACTGCTCAGCTTAATTTAAGAATGAAAGGCAGTCGAACTAGCAGTTAAACTCTTAACAATAAGGAACTTGTTCTTTATAAACAATTCTGAAAAAATCTTAATTTAAGAATGAAAGGCAGTCGAACTAGCAGTTAAACTCTTAACAATAAGGAACTTGTTCTTTATAAACAATTCTGAAAAAATCATTCTTTCCGTTTAACATAAGAGCTTTCTAAAAATCCTAGAATCCAGCGAAAGTATGCAATGTGTCCTTTTCCGTACCTGAATCTTTCAATATTTCCCCAGATATATCGAAATGGTTAATAGTTACTTGTTCATTTGAGCTTTAGAGAAAAAAAAAAATTAAATCGTTAAACCAAATGAAGCCATCCCACAAGCTGTACACTCATGTGGTAGGTATAAGTACGTCAGAAAAGCTACATAATTACTACTTATTTCAAAACATGTCTTCCAATTAACATTAATAATATTGTTCACTTAAGTGTGTTCGATTCATTAATTCCGTTAAATGTTTCGCATACTCTTGTATTCCAGTTCACCACTACAAAACTAAAAAACAAAACAACAGCAACAAAAATGAAGAATGTTATATGGTGTTGTTGTATCTTTTGAGAGAGTATATTCAATTCTGCTTATGGTTTGTCCACGAATGTGTATTTGTATTTGAAGACAGAGAAACAAGTTGCCAGTTGATAATTTCTTCAATTAATATGATCACACTTCGTGCCAAACCTTAATTGCTAATTAAAGATTAATTTCTTTACATTTGGACTTAACGTAGTCGTAAAGAGTAGTCCGACTGTACGAGGTTCTTCTCTCGATAATTTCATTTTTATTACTCAAAAAAAAAAAAAAAAGGAATAAAGTAAAATCATCGAAGTGTTGGTACTGGTTAAGTAAGTTGGAATCGAAATGTCAAGAGCGGTCACACTACTTAGTCTAGGACACGAAACATAATTTCGTTTCTTCTTTTTTATTGTCTTTGAAGAGTTTGACTTGTATCGAATTGAAGATTCCTTGAATAAAAAATAAATAAGATAAATCTGCTTTGCGAGAGATTTTTCATAGAACTAGATTGCTTGTACTTCATTGAGTGTCCATGATCAATTCTTTTAATCCTTATCATTGTCGTAACTGGAAATTTTGCAAGCATGATAATTTTTTATTAATGTTATTTTTTTAATAATCTGCAAAAGAAGTTTATTTGCTTCCTTAGATTATTTTTCTTAAGCCATACCTTGAGAGGAATGGAGATGACCTACAAGTTTGTGTCGACTATAAACGGATAAATGAGCCAATGTACTTTCTCTCTGAGGTATTCTCAATTGTGAAATGCTCTACCTGACTCTGTGTTTCACTTGCAATACGATTCCCAAAAGTTAAATAGCAACGTGCATTGATGTCCCCTCTTCTGTTGTCCTAAATCCTCTCACTGTGTTTTAAACATTATTAGGGTATTCATAATTTCTTGACGTGCGCGCCAATTACGAAAAAAAAATTCTATATGTTTCAACTGTTTTTGTTATTTCACTTTAAACTTCGCGGCGTACCCTTCGAGGGTGGGAGTTATGTGATCTTTTTGAGAGCGTAAGATGCTTGTAACGACGTAAAAAAAAAAATCAAAACTTACAGGGCCTAGTGAGGTACGATTTCCTTCGGGGTGAGAAAGGCTAAGCTGAGAAACCACATTTTATTGAAGTCAGACTATCGTAGAACTTGACAATTCCTAATACGACCCATCATAGCAAATTGTTCATTTATTAAGCTTTAATAAGATGTGTAGTTACACTGCCGGCGCGGCGTAGCTTACGAGCGGATCAGCAATGTGAAGCAGAAAAGTTGGAGAGCTGTGATCCCTTCGTTATCACGATGCTTGTAAGATGTAAGGTTGGAAAAAGGAAAGAGAAGACGATAAATGTATTGTGATTATATGTATGAGATATGATACTCAAAGAAAATATTAGTAGAAAATGAACCACGTAGTGCTGTTCGTTTTTTTATCAAATCAAAGAGATCGTTGTCCTGACCTTAGGTAAATACAGGTAGAAAAAGCCATAAAAATATATTTTATATTTATTAATAACTAGGTGTGCCAGCGACTTCGTCCGCAAGAATTGGCATAACTTTTTTATTTATCAACCGATTGACATGAAATAAAAACTAAATGTTAAGTGAAGCTTATTAAATTATATTACTGAAACCCCCATCTAGATAGGATGAGCCGTTTCTGAACTTAGCGTGCACAAACAGACAAACTGTTAAATTTTTATTATATGTTTAGATTAGATAAAAAAAAATTTTTTACATTAAGGTGTTTTCTACCCCCAAATGGTGGAATTTTAAGTGGAAAATAACAATTGACCACCAAAATTTTCAAATAAAAAAAAAAAACAAATTTATCAGAGAACGTTGGGGAGAAGATTTGATCATAAATTGACAATTTTTTTTTGGTTTTCTATTTTCAAATAATTTCTAGCCGAGTTATGGTGAACACCGCAAATTGTTTTTTTCTCAAGATGTTCTGGGGGAAGCTCTGTTACCGGCTTATGCTTCAATATTTCAACATGAAAAAATTACCCTATATTATCGAAAGTATGCTCAATAATGTACGAAAGGTCCAAATGAAATTACTCAGTCCATATTTAAAAGAAAAAAATTCACAAAAAAGTCTTTTTTTTACCTTGAAACCCTAATTCAGGAATACTCAGTTTCAATTTGAAGTCGATCGGTCCATTTGTCTTTGAGCTAAAATGTCAACAATTTTGAAAAATGTCGTTTCAAGAAAACGCGCTTAAAGTTTCACAACTGCCAACTACTATACCTGCAAGCGGTCGTTCTATAGAACGATGCCATTCAAAAACTATTCAAGAAAGAACCTTGCCGCTTTCACGGGATATTTGGGAAAGTATAAACTATCTAATGAGTCAAAATCCATTATTTAAAGTGTCACATTGGTACAGCCCTTTGAGGAATTCATCAACAAGAATCTTAGAAATTGGCAATAGTTTTGAATATTTTCCTTTGAAATTCCATTGATGTGAAAAAAATCCTTTCCTGAAAAAGATAAGTGTTATATGGACAGATCCTAAAGCGTTTTCCGCAATATGATTTTAGAATTTCTTTTGGCATCTGTGAGGTTTTTAAAAATGCAAATGAGAACAACCATAGCAAAATCTCTTTTTTCTGCAACAGTCGATTAATAAGTTATTGTTTCTGAATATTAAGAGGTATAGCAATAGGTGGAACTTCACCTTGGCCGTCATTTGAAAAACACAATCTTTTAAATATTTTCAGAATACTCAGCTCTGTAGAGAAATGATGAAAAAATGAACAAAACAAAAATTTGTACTTATGAGCCCACATAAAAAATATTCCTTCTTTTGTTAGCTCTTTGCCAAACTATATGGTTGCAAAAGGAATGTTATATTGATAACTATAAATAAAGCTTTTAATGGTGAAAATTTTTTGAAATCTGTTTAGTAGTTTTAGAGTTAGAAAATGGGAATAAAATAAAGCCCCTGTTAGTCAGGAATCAAGCATTCCAATGATGAAAGAACTTTTGAAATTGGTCCGATAGTTTTTGAATTATGTTGCTTTTTGGCTGTCAAATTTGTGCCGGTATTGTTAAAGCTTTACTTTCATAATTTTTTCCCAAACACCGAGAGCAGATTTAGAGGCGTTAAGTCGTCAGTAAATACCACCATTGAATAAATAAAACAACACGTTGATATTAAATAAAATTGGGCCTAACACTGATCGTTGTGGCACTCCAGATTATATTTCTAAATTAAATAAAAATAAATAGAGTAGCGCAATAGAGCGAGCGAGGAGCTCTGTTGCGGCACCTGACTGGGATTCGAGTCACGAACCTCTCGCGTAACAGGTACATGCTTGCAATTACTTTTTTTTTTACTAGAGAAAGCTTTTACTTAATTTAATGGTTTGGGGAATGGGATTTTGCAGTGGCATGTAAAGGGTTCTTTAACCCTAGGAAGACAATCCTGTGAAAACTTAAAGAAAAGGCAATTATTCGTCAATTCTACATATACGCATTTGTATGCACATTATTTTTTGAGCAAATCCTCAGATATGGCAATGAACCGGACTAAACAGAGAAGATAAACCTTTTTTTAAACATAAGGGAGGAAGTACATGTAAACGCCTCGAAATCTGTCAATTTTAATACCATTTTCAGCAGTGATAAAATAATTTGATTGTTTTTGAATTTTAACACAACTTTATTTAATATTTTAGAATACAAGCAATTTTTTTAAATTTTTCAATCAAAAATGGCGGCTCAGTATGAGTTTATAGGCTTTTTCCGACACGGGGTCCCAGACTGCTGCAGTTGTCACTCATTAACCGTTGATTTGAAACACAAAAATTAAATTTTATTTTTTTAGGACATAATATAAAGGGAAAGGATAAGCCTTTAAAAAAATTGAATTCAATATAATATAAGCCTTCAAGTAGAAGTCATAATTCTGGGTTATTTTTTGGACATTTTTGACCCAAAAAAAAAAAAATAAAATAAATTTCTTTCCTTCTTCTTGGCAATCTTTTTTTTTCCTTTACATTGAAATCTACCCCCAATTCACTTTAAAATCATAATACTGACATGGGACTCCGTATTTCCTTAACTAAACTAACTTTAATTATATTGGTTGTAATTTTGTAAATATTCGAGATTTTTTCTCTCGTCTCGTCAGTACATACTCAACATAGCGTACTTTCAGAATTTCTAAAAAAAATCGATTTTTTGAAAATTTTACATAGACTTCCCCCTTTAAGAAACAAAAACACAAACAAACAATTTCTTCTTAAAATTGAATCGACATAAGTTGTCGCTCTAGGGTTAAAAGTATACAAATTTAAAATGAATTAAAAAACGATAAAATAAGTTTTATTGTCATGGTATTGGTTTATATAAAATACCTTATGCCATTAGCGCTTTTAGAAGATTTTCGTTAACATGCGCCCAACGCTGGTGCTGATTTGAATGAAGTGTAATCAGGAAGTAGAATTTGAAAACCACTTTTTTAGCAACTTCATAGGGTCGTATAATGACAGTAACCATTTGCAAGCGTAGTTCTGAAGTAAGTTTATTTATTGTAAAGTGACAAAACGTACTGACTGTCTGATGTCAAGCTGATAAGCAGTAGAAATGGTGTTGCCAATTTAAGAACAAAACCCACAAAAAAATCCTTTACTTCAAAAATGACTAAAGGTATTGATGTACGTTGATCGAACAGTTTCTCGCTTTTAACAACACACATCGACAGACAACCTGTAGCTAGTTCTCGCAAATTCTTAATAATTTTCTTCGAGCGCAAAATAAACGAATTTCTAAACCTGGAAAGCAGCCAATTCAAACAATGATTGAAAAATTTCATTAGTAATTGAAGCATGTAAAATAGACAAATTACAGAAAAATGCAATGCCCTTTTAAAAGCCCATTATGAAATCCTACGTCCACTAACATACAAATAACTGAAATCTGAAATACTTTCATTTCCAAACGAACAAGATATCCCCTTTCCAAACGTAAGGATTTTTCATTTCAATTTGAAAAAATAAAAAAAAAATCAAGGAAACATAAAATTACCTACCCTTTTTGAGAGAAGTGAAAAAAAAAACAAACACCTTTCAAAAAAGAAACAAAAACCAATAATTTACCCTGACTAATTTAAAGGCTTTGCACATGGCTCGACACTTAATTTCTGCTATGACGCGCAACAAACTGGAACAAGCTAGGTAGGTACGTGAAATAAAAGGACACATTTCTTCCCCCTCACTTGAAGAAGAAAAATCACATAATTTCCACAAAAACACACAACGACGAAAAATGAAACCGACAACGTACTTAATTTTGCCTACCAAAACACACCGTTTAGATAGAGAGAAGTAAAAAAAAAAATGTCCACAAACCCCCAACCCTTATTAGAACTTGTGTACTTTGCTCCTAATAACGACCCTTTTCATATAAAATTTCTTATTATTATTGTCGGCTTTAGTCTCTGTACTCCGTGTAAATACCTGCCATTCCTTCGTCTGTTCTATCAAGCGGAACTCCAACAACAGTTGGTTTTTGCCAAGAAGGAAACACCGTCGCGTAGGTCGTTTTCATTTGCGGTTCGACATGAGGAAGTTTTATGCAGTAGAAAGTGCCTGCACGTCTCTTGAAAAGTATTTACCCTTACCTTTTTGTGTGCTTCAGGCGTTGCAAAAATTGAAGGAGTTCGTTTATTGCAAGTCAATGCTCGATGGTCGGCAGTAGAGTTATATAATTCGACAAAGTAGATTTAGATTTGAGACTATCTATCATCTTCGATTTTTTTAATACCGAAAAGCTGACTTGATTTGTATATGGAAAGCCTTCAAGTTGAATCGAAGGAATTCCAAAATATGTAAGTGTTTGGGGCAACAGTTTAGTCTTCCTACAACATGCCACAATCACAATGCAGCGTGAAAGCTTGGAGTGAGTAGCTATGTATGTAACGAAGTCACAACCTCAAACTATAATAAGTGATTAGATTAGATTAGATTAAGTGATTTTTATTCAATATTTTATAAGAACAATAATTAATAATATATACAATATCAGATATAGCATGGCATTGCCGTCTGCCAGATTGACAAATAATTATATAAGTTTGGTTACATTTAACCGATTGAAAAATACAAGTATAATAAGTGTGTCCATCTTGTTTGTGATCTGAAAAAGTAAACAACTCAACCCCGAACGTGTTTATCTTTCTAATTATAAAATAAAGTCCTTTAACAGCTGTTCGTTTCGCCGTTTTCCTGCGAGAGATTTTAAATTTTTATTCGTTCACTATGGCTGTATCAAAGCTGACTAATCTGGTACCAAATTTAGGTACATAATAAACGAAACCATTAATGCAGGAAGATTCGGCTGAAAGGCATTAGGTCCAGTTTCCAGTAACACTTATTCCTTCGCGCGGTATGGGTTCCAAGAATTTCCATAATAGAAAAGTTTGCATTCAAACTGTAATTGTCAAAAATTTTATTTTTCTTAATTTTGTAGATTGACATTTGAGCATTGATTGTAAAAATAAACTGACAAGCTATTTAGACATACATAGGTTAAGTAAGGCTGTTTGTATTGTTACTTCCTTCTGATGAAAATTAGTTATATTTTCAACTTTGAGTTTGAATATCTTCATAACGGCTCACTCTATGAAAAAAATAAATAACAGCTTTTTTGTAAAGCATACAATTCTACTAAAAATAACTTGTCAATTTATTTTTATAATGCGCAAATGTCGAGCTACAAAAATAAGAAAAAATAAAAAAATTGTTTTCTATGTTATTTAAATGGTAAACTGAAAGTTAAGACACTTAATGTTAACCAATTAATGTTAATTTTAAGGACTCAAATTTTAAGAGGCTTCATTTTATATCTTCATGAAAATATTTAGCCTGTTTTTTGTTGAAATAAAAAAAGTTGTCCAAAAATGACACACCCTAGTATACATACATATGCAGATGTTTTACAATTTTCGAACATTCCTAAGCTTTTATTCTTAAAAAATAGATAAAAACATGAAACGATATTTGCAGCTATGCAACATAACAAACAGCTACAAAAAATTTCCAAAAAAAAATTATTGTTGTTGTTAAAGGCATAGCCAGCGTATTTGTAGTTGATATGCCTGTAGTTAATTTTTTTGTAGCTGATTTTTAAGGTAAGTAACAATTATTTATCAGCTAAAAAATTAAGTCAAAGAAATTTATTATTCTTGAGAAGGATTTACGTTTTCTGTTCTTTTGTTTTTACTCCTAAATGTGTTTCCTCATTAGAGATATTAGACGGTTTCAAAATTTTATAGAAAATACCAAAAAAAAAAAAAGAATTCCCTAAAAATTTGAGCTCCACACAAGGCATTCAAAGATAAACGAAAACTTTGACAATTTTTTCTTCAGAATTCTACAGTTAAGAGGCATTTATGGTGCAATTTGCACTTACACTTAGTAAATTCAATTTCATACAAAAAAGTTCGAAGTACTTAATTACTAACAGCGATAAACGAGTATCTGAATGTTCATTGCATGGGGCACTAATGTCACTAAGTGGTGTGTTAGCCTAATTATCCTCAAAAAATCTGCTAGTTTGAGTTGGAAACACATTTTAAAATTTGATTTTAGACAAGTATTTATCTTAAATTTAAAATTAAGGACACGAATAATAAGAAAAAATAAAAAAAAAATAAGAAGTGGAATCACTTTAAGAATATTTAAAGTAAACAAGAAAAGATTTGAACTGGAAAATAGAAGATACATAAGTGCTGAGTTAGTCCCTTTTTGAAAAAACTAAGTGCTAAGACTTTGCTTTCCCTGTTGTATTGTTGTATTGTTTTTGATAAAGAAGAAAAAAAAAAATTCTACCAAGTCAAAAGAGGTCAGAAATAAAAATTTTATATTGGATCAAATTGATATTTAATAAATCGCAATCAAAAGCGAGCGTGCGATAACCCTTCGCATGCTCATTGGAAGTGTCATGACACAGCCACGCACTGGAGAGTAAAGCAACAGAGCATCAAAATAAGAACAAAATTTAAAGTGAATTTTTTAATAAGGCAATAAAATTCAAAATTCACAATTTTGGTACGGACGATAACCAAGAGTGAAGAGAAGAACATATATAATGTGTTTTGCATAAGATGCGAAAAAAGCTCAGAGCGGACAGGTTGGGTCGATACAAGAAAACAATCGTAAGGGAGTGGTCTATCTCCCTCTATTTAGCCAGGGGAGGCAAATTTATAAGAAATATATATACTTACTATAACGTTTGTTAATTAAAACTTAGTTCAAGTTCTTTTAGTTTTTGAGTAGTCAAGCCATAAAGCCAAATTTTACAAAATTTTGCCCTACTAAGAGTTTAATACCTAATAAAAGCATTGATTAAAGAAAAATTTACCCTCAATAAGGAAAATTTTGGAAAAATTTTATCTAACCCTTTGACACACAAAACTAATACACTTTAGATTTACAGTTGTATTAATGTTATCTAGTGTCTATTTTTTCGTTTTCGCGTTTTTTTGGTTTTAAGCGTTTTCATTTGCACGACTCTCTCCTCGTTTGACGAAAAAATATCTTAGGTTCGAAATCAATCGATATTCGTTAAATTTATTTCTAAATAATGATTTAAGGCAAAAAAAAAGACTTTTTTGCGAATTTTCTTCTTAAATGTGGATTGAGTAATTTTATTCGGACCTTTCTTACATTATTTCGAAAACATAGGGTAATTTTTTCATGCTGTAACATTTAAGCATAAGCCAGTAACAGAGCTTCCCCCAGAACGTCATCAGAAAAAAACAATTTGCGGTGTTCACCATAACTCGGATGGAAATTATTTGAAAATAAAAAACCAAGAAAAATTAGCCAAATTATGATAAAATCTTCCCCCCAACGTTCTCTGATATTTTTTTTTATTTATAAATTTTTGGCGACCATTTAAAGTGTAAACTGTTGTTTTCCACTAAAAAGTCTGCCACTTTGGGGGTAGAAAACACCCTTAATGTAAAAAAAAAAAAATTTTACTAAACTTTGGGGGCGGTATTTTTTTGTGTCAAATCAAAAATGTGTACAGAGTATGAAATGAATCGGTCAATTAGTTTTGAAATGACAATGAACACGGACTTTGAAAAAGTAGTTTTCAGAAAAACGGATCTTAAGTTTATGAACTAAAAAACTGAAAAAAAAAATTTTTATGGCTTTTTCTACCTGAATTTACCCACGGTCACGTAGGTAACAACGTCACAACGTTCATCAAAGACCTCTTATCGACTGGTTGAATTCTTTTTTTCTAAGTACAAAAATGATAATCTACACTAAAATATTAGTTTCTCAATCAATATCAATCGGTCATGTGTAACTCAACTTAAAAGTGTAATCAAAGTTTTTATTAAGGTCTACCTCTTTATTTGCTTAATTAAAATACGTTCAAAACAAGAGGTCGATATCGACCACTTTAGAAGTTCTTGCTCTACATATTACTTTTATTACTTATTACTATTGTTAATACTTATTACTACTATTAATACTGCTGTAACTAAGTGCAACTTATTGGTTTTTTTGTCCTTCCTTTCATCACTTCTCCTCATTTTTTTTTTTTTTTTTAATATTTGTTTATTGCAAAATTCTGACCACATTCATTTTCAAATATTCTATGTCGAATGTTTTCAACACAATACAACTCACAATACAGAACTAACAGATCAAAAAAGATTTCAAAAATAGATTTAAAATAAAAAAGGTAGCCCTATGAACTGTTTTTAAAATTTAAATTGTTAACCACTGCACTCAATTTTCAAGCTAATCATTTTTGGTTTGTGGAATCAAAAAGTGTTCAAGTTTTTCTCACACAAAAACTATATTGTTAATATATAATCGTGGGACTTAAAGCCAAAGAATTTACAACAAAGCTTTTTGTATTTTTAATGGAAAAATTAAAACCAAAACATAAGAGTGTCAGCCTTACCATATCAAAGTTTTCATTTTTTTTAATAATGGGCCGACTACAAAAAAAAGGCAATTTTATTCAATGGTATCTTTCCTTGATCAAAAGTCTTTGTAAAAATTATATTTTAACATTTTGAAAATTTCGAAACAGAAAATTTTTCAAGTTCTTATGTTCGACGAACTCGACTGACTGACCGATAAATTTGTTGTGGTAAGACTTATTACAAGAAGATCTGATATGTGCTCTCTGAGACAGAAACGCAAGGAAAGATCGTGTTGTATTGAAATAATTAATTGGAAATATAAAAGAGAAAAAAGAAAACAAAAAAATGCATAAAAACATAAATTTGACTTAGTATGAGGTAGAGGGATAAATATCCTGTTTTCTCCCCGTTTCTGTTTTTAATAAACACAAAAACAGAAGACATCATATAGCGTCCTTACAGCGTGTTAAGCAACACTTGCTCAACTCAATCCAGATCCCATATGTCGGTTTCATTTCTTCCTGATTCACTTTGTTTTTTTAATTTGTTTAAATCATTCTTCCTTACATTCTTACTAATTCGTCACTTAAATAAGCCGTTCACACTTCAAAAACTCAAATTCGTAATCCTTATCACAATTCAATCTTTCATAGTGCAGTCTTTTCACTCTTTAATCCTCTTTTCTTCAATAAAATAAACACACGGACAAAAACCAAAAGTCAAAAAAAGACTCAATGTGTATGGTGAATTTATGTGTTAGTCCATGAAGATTATTTTTTTTTATATATGTATATATTTTAATCATTTAGCCCTTAAAGTGATATTCATCCAAGAGTACCCTTGGAAGCGCTTGTTAGCTGATGTTGATAGACTGAAGATGACTGTCACGTTTCTTCTTCCACCCACACCTTCGTCTTTTTATATTTTATATACTGCGGGCGAATAGAAGGATTCCCAGAGACTATCTTCGTACGAACATTTAAAATGCACAAAAAAAAAAAGATAAACTTAGTGTTACCCACACTAATCGCCGCACCACTTGGATGGAGACTCGAAAATGAAATAATAAAAAAAAATCAAGGGAATGAAGACGAGAACAGAAAGTGAATATATCCCGGCACGCTTATAAAAGCTTATGTTGCCGGTATGAGGAGTGTTCTCTTTTCAATCTGCCATAAGCAAACAGGTTGTTGTTGAGGTTGAGGTTTGCGGAAGGTGGCTGTCCCTTTTCTTTTTTTTTTTTTTGCTTGTGGCTCTGGAGGATAATGTTGGGTGTCTGAAACTGTTGATCCTTTTTTGTCTCAAAGTGTTAAAAGAAACAAATTAAAAATATACCCTCATCATTTTTGTACTTCGTCCTTATAACCATCACCAGGAGAGTAAAGGTGGTAGCCACGCAACTGAGTGTAGTGAGCTGAGTTTTTTTCTGGATTTTCTGTAATAAAAGTCAGTAAAATGAGTTGCACTTTCATTACCTTTATTTTTTGTTTAAAATCAATTGTTTGATACCCGCTTTTGTTTGTTGTTCTATTTTGCCCCTTTGAAGTCAGTCACTGCTCTATTCGAAGGTCTCCGCTGAATGACTGAGGAACTCTTGTGGGAAGATTGTTGTCTGGGAGAAAGTTAGCTTTTTGCAAACTCCCCTATATGCACAACATCGAAAACAAACACCCATTGGCTTCAACGATATGCTCCCTCCTTCGAGGACTTCCTTACTTTCCTAGATTACTTCCTTCTATGTTTTTAATTTTTTTATTTTTTTTAAAAAACAACTTTATTTTACTTTTGTATGACTTCTTCTTTTTGGTGTGCAAAGGTAGTGTACAGTACAGACTGTAAAGTCTGGAATGGCAATCGACGTAGCGTCGCTTTACTTCGTGCTGACCTTCATTTTTTAGTTTATTTTCCTTGATACACTCCAAAACATTATCAAGTGTAGCGCCTCTAGTTATTTTGCGGTCTTTTGAATGCGAAGAATGCAAGTGGAGGCGCTTTGAGAGAATGTTGTGTATCCTCTCCTTGGTGGTGTTAGGTTGGAGTTGGAGTTTTCAATACTTTAAGTACTTTGAGGGTTGATTTAGCTATTTATTTTTATTTCACAGGCAATTTCACACCCGAACTTGGAAAAGTTTTGGTTAAAGTTTTCTATTTGCAAGAGAAATGTTATTTTATGCTCTTGAAGTTCACTGAATGCGAGGGGTTACTTTTGGCGGAATGTGACGGTTGGAAAGGCTTTTGCTGTTTTGAACCTACTGCTGCTAAACCATTTAAGACGGAAAAAAATGGAGGTGTTTCTTCCCTCAAAGACAGTTTTTAAAAGGTGATCTTTTCCAAAAGGTATGAAAAATTGAATTGTGTTGAATAGCAGAGGATTGGGCTGGCGATTGGGGTTCAGAAACCCGCGTAAACCATTTGGAGCAATAAATTAATTTTAAGATGTTTTTCAGTGGGCGGTTAGAGATCGTAGAAGAAGTATTCTCCGAGGGCTTTTTTCTTAGTGTGGGCCAAGCTAGGACACTCAAGAAGGAAGTGGAATGATCCTTGGAATCTTGAATGCCCATTCTCATCATGTGGGCAAAAGAATGCTAGTCAAGAGAAAGAATCGAGGCCTACAATGCTGGAGCAGAAATTTTGTTTTTTTCTTATAAATATCTGGCCATAGGTTTCTGGAAACCCGGCAGCATGTTTCTAAAGATGACCACCTGTAATGTAATTTTCGGTTTATAGAAAAATTCGTTCGATTCTTTTTGTTTCTTGAACTAGTGGCTTGAGAGCTGAGGTATTCGTTTCGCTGGATTCGAGTGCTGGTCCGATGTTGGCCAGCTTGTCCGTCATTTCACTGCCGGTTATGTCACGACTCACGATGTCCTAGAACCTAAATTAAAGTTACGGCGTTTGTTGAGCTGAGTAGTCTACAAATTTGGATTTTGTGCCAATGAATGAGATAGCTTTTATGGCCGCCTGGCTGTCTATGAAGATGTCAATATTTTCGTTGACCAATTTTTGCGGGTTCTCGCAGATTCCAAGTAATTCTGCCTGGAAGCCACAGCAAAAGTCGGGCGGAAGTTTCATTGATCTATTCATAGGAGGGTAATCAGAGTAAATGCCTGACTCTTCATCCATTTTGGAACCGTCTGTGAAGACAGACACATGATTTGCTTTTATAACCCTGTTTTCCTCTCATCATTCTCTTGTCGGTTCGGTTGTTAATTTAACTCGATTGAAATCGCTATGGGGGAGGAGGGGGGGGATTCTGTAGTCTGTTTAAAACTCTATATTGCCCTTTTGGCCGCTTTCTCCTTAGTGAAAATGTCGAGGAGAGCAAGTGGCAGGATATTTTGTACAGCTTCCGTTCGTATGTCATTCTTGACACATCTATGGCACTGCTTGAGCCAATGCATGCAAGCCTTTGGATTTTGATCATGGTCTTGATTCTTGAGGCTTGACACCGTCTCTTATGAAGGTCTTATAATAGATGTTTACATCCAGTGAATAGTTTTGGGATCAGGTCCCCATTTTTTTTTTTCTAAAAATTCTACTGCAAGTATAGAAGAGCGATTTGAGCCTTTCCTCCTCTTTCTTTTAAATCCTCTTTCCAGTTAGGTATACGATCAAGTACAATTTCGAGATATTTCGACGTACCAGATAAGTGCATTGGTATACCATTTACCATAATCCATTTTGCTTAAGAAATGTTGCTCCAGTTTAGCCCTTCCCATCACTAAATAAAAATAAAAAAAATAAAAAAATAGGACGGCGCAACAGAGCGATTGACAACCGCCAATTTAGAGTTCGTTTCAGTTCTACTCTTTCAGTTCCATTCAGGGCTACCTTCTCCGGTGTGCCGCAAGGCAGCCATCTGCGACCCCTCTTTTTCATCCTTGCCATTAATGATGTCGAAAAGATCATCCAATATTCTTCTATCTCACTTTACGCGGATGACGCTAAAATTTTCAAAGTCATCACCTCCGATCGAGATTCTCTCTAGCTTCAAAATAACCTCGATTCATTCGTCTTTTGGTGTTCCAGAAACTTCCTTGAATTAAACATTCCTAAATGCGACCCAATAACTTTTTCTCGTAAAAATAATAAACCTCCCTCAAGATCCTATCATCTTCTGAACCTTCCTATAAACCGTGTGCAACTTATCCAAGATTTAGGAGTTCTTTGCGACGGCGCGGCGAAATAAATGTTCGTTCTCATATTGACGAAGTAATATCCAGAGCTAATTCCGCCCTTGGCTTTATCAAGAGATGGTCCAAAGAGTTCCGCAACCCCCTTGTAACAAAATCTCTCTATATTATCTATGTTCGCCCTCTCCTTGACAACGTCTTACAATCAATAACCTCCACTCCCTAAATAACAGAAGGAGTGTCTTTGACATCGCATATTCATTCACCGACTTCTCACTGGTAACACTAACTGCTCCCCCATTTTAGACCTTATGTTTTTCAACACTAATCCTCGAAACGTAAGATCATCCCGATTTTTTCCCTCCCTGCTCATCGTACATCCTATTGTCTCAACGAACTTTTAACCCGCATGATGAGTAAGATTAATTCTGTCCCTTTTCATTTCGACCTCAATCTTCCAAGTCCCTGCCTGAAAGTCCTCCTGTTAAACCATTTCTCATCCTTGTACATAGTTTAATTTAGTTTTAATTAGTTTTAATTATTATTTTAAGTTAAGTGTTTAAGTTATTTTAAGCCCCACCAAAATACCAAAAAACTACCGTTTAAGGTAGGTCACTCAGGTCTAAGTTTTAAGAGGATAAGGCTAACTATACTAGGAGCCAGATTAATTGGGATAAGGCTCCTCCTTGTGGTGTTCCTCTTCAAGTTTTGACAGTTAAGGTGTTTGCACCCGTTTCTACTTTTTTTGTATTCCTGTTGTCTATCCAATTTGACAATTTGAGTCGATATTTAAGGAGCTTGGTGCCTGGAAAGTGTCACAGTATTCAACATTGTTGAAGACCTCCTTTACATTGAGAAATGCAACCAGTGTGTGTTCTTTTTATTAGTTTGACTGTTCAAAGTTCCGACTACTTCATGAAGTGGAGTCTCAACTGATTTGCTCATTATATATACAGACTGGACTGTAGGGATCACATTATTGTCTTGAGCAGAAAGGAGGATAGGCTTATTGGTCCTAATATTTTTTGGTTCAGAGTGTGAGGGCTCCCCGGTCTGGGGAATGAGTGTGAGTTGAGCCAACCGGTAGGAATAAAGGCGAGGTTTAGACAACCCCTGAATATTTCCGCAAAAAAGAGGAGGCATATATGCTAATCCGGAAAACTCAAACCTAATTTCTGGTCCATTGTACTACCAGTGTAGCAATCCCTTTTTTTGTGTTGCAGTAGTTGGAAATAAAGTGTAAGTAATTCGACATATACATAACCTCAAGGGCGTCGTCCTTATGAAACTGGGGGGCTTAAAGAAAGGTAGATGTCCTGAGCGGGATTCGAGCGCACGCAGAACACTCTACCACTGCACCACGACCGCCCTCCACAAGGATCAGTGCAATCAATTCTTTAGGGCTTTGGACCATCATTGGGACAGTCCCGTCAGGGTCTACAGATTTGCATGCCCCGAAAACTTAGAAAAGACTTTATTTTCTTGTGTCACAAGCTAACATTGCTCTTTGGTTTGACAACTAAAGCGTCCGTCACAGAGTGAATCATAAAATTTTTTTCTCTGCTCAAAAGAGCTTAAGTAAACACATACCCAAATGGATTAAAAAAAAAAAAATAAGAAGGAACATAAAATTCAAATAGCTTTTGCTTTTCCCAAGACCATGCCATTAAGAAAAATGTTCATTTCATTCCAACCAACCAACGAATCCAAACTGTCAAAGAAATCACAAACAAACCAATACGAGTACAATACACTCGGAACAAATCAACAATCGATTGTCTTAATTAATATTTATGATTGCTTCACATTAAACGGGCTTCAATTTCTTTGAAACCTCATTACGTTCACTTAAGGAGCGTTCTCGCTGAGTATTATTTCGAACTCAGCGTTCTATTAGGGTAAAATGAACATAAAAAAAAAACACAAAATAAATAAAAACAAGAATTTGGTCAACAAGATCATAATAATTGCG
The DNA here is from genome assembly GCA_914767635.1 of Melanostoma mellinum. Taxonomy (NCBI): domain Eukaryota; kingdom Metazoa; phylum Arthropoda; class Insecta; order Diptera; family Syrphidae; genus Melanostoma; species Melanostoma mellinum. The sequence goes on along the minus strand of OU612060.1, from coordinate 50,812,717 downwards.
TCATTAAAAAAAAGTATCGCTAAGTGGCGTTGTGCGCAATACCACTAACCTTAACGCACATTGAACGCCACTCTCTATGCCAAGTAAGCCCCAGCATCATAGAATAATAAACTCTGAAAGCATAGAACATACACTCATTCGTTTAAATGGGTTCTCACAACCTCGTAGTTTTTTTTTTCCTTTTTTGATTATGCATCCAAATAAAATTATATCATTAGACATCGACGTCGATTGTCAACTCGTATTAATTTAGCCCTGATTTTTGATTATTAATAATTAAGTCTTATTTTCTTGTTTGTCATTGTCGCGTCGTCGTCGTCGTTGTTGTCCCTTTAGCGTTTCGTTTCATTCTAGTGCTCGATCTTTTGTCTCTATTCTTCGGTATTCAGATCATATTGCTTATTTATTGCTATTTTTGTGTGTTTATTTGTTTGAGTGTGACCAGAGTAGAATGATTTTTTGTTTGAATAAGCTTTTGGAATAACTCTTTGGTATGTTGTGATGTTAACGAAGGCCTTAAAAATGGCGGTACATATTTCCAAAAACAACATTCAACCCCTATTTCAACACCTTGTAGGCCTGTTAAAAATACTTTTGAGACCGTAGTTTTTGCATTCCCATTTCCGTTCCCGTGGGAATATAAATATATACAATACGCATATAATGTATAGCCTTTATCCTTCCGCATGTTCTAGACATCTCTGTAGCTAACTTAATAAAATCTGTTTAGCAGTTTGAACGGGAGACATACGAAAAACAAACCGACATAGCTACATTCGCATTTTCAATATTAGTTAAGACTCCCGTTCCCGTGGGAATATGGTGACCGTTTTCGTGGGAATATGTGGATGAGTTAAAGTTAATGTTACTCCGGGATAATGGAGCATTCCAACGGTGGAAGAATTTTTGAAATCGGTGCTGTAATCTCAAAGTTCCCGTATACGTTCCTGCTCCCGTGGGAATATAGGGAAAAAATATATAGTATATGTCCTTCCTCAGGTTCTGAACAATCTTTGTACAAAATTTCAGATAAATCGGTTTATTAGTTTGGGCGGGAGATGGCAACATAGAACGATGGACAGACAGAGCTCTTTTCACACTTATTATATTAGTAAGGACTCTCGTTCCCGTAGGAATATGTGGATGAATTAAAGTTAATGTTACACAGGATTAGTGTAGCATTCTAACGGTGGAAGAATTTTCGAAATCGGTGTTGTAGTGTTTCCGTATACGTTCCTGCTCCCGTGGGAATATAGGGAACCGTAGAAATATGGGGATGAATTAGTTTTTATGTTGCTCGGGGATAATGAAGCATTCTAACAGTGGAAAAATTTTTGAAATCGGTGTTGCAGTTTCTAAGTTCCCGTATACGTTCCCGTTCCCGAGGGAATTTAGGGATAAATTGTAGCCTATGTGTTATTCTGATGTATAAGCTATATTAATATAAAGTTTAATTGAAATCCATTCAGCAGTTTTTGCGTGAAAGAGTAACAAACATACATCCACACATACAAACTTTCACGTTTATAATATTAGTAGGATAACTCGCCACTTACTACCACCTTTTTGAAAATTAAAACTTTGTTCTTTAATGAACGTTTCGGTTCAAATTAATTTACTGTATGGTTTTCGAGTAAACAAGCCTCAAAGACAAACTTTTGAAAAAAAAAATCAGATTTTTTGGTATTTCGCTTTACGAACAAAAAATTGGTTTTCTGGGCCTTCAAACTTTCAATTTCTCAAAAAATATGAAAAATTTTCACGTTCGGTTTTTTGACTAAAAACTACTTGATTTTACCTACCTTTATTAAGACAAAATTTTGTTAAAATTTTATTTGAAGAATAAAACAAAAAATAGGAATGGTAATGGAAACTTCATCCGGAACCTGAAAGCTACTGGAATGATATCATAAATTCTTTCAGCATTAGGATGCTAAATTATTCCTCACTAACACAGATTATATTTCATCCCGACATTGCCACGGGAACAGAAATGGAAAACTTAGGGCTTTCAAGAAATCTTTAGTTCAGCCCAGCGAAATTGTGTTTTTTTTTTAGCAATTTTGTAACAACAATAATAAATTAGGCCCCACCGGGCAGGTCAGACAGTAACAATACATTTAATGTTTTATTGTGACAACGCGGAGAAACCTTTTGCCAGCAAAACAAAAATGCATTTGAAATAAAATAATAAACTAGGTGACTCTCCAGTCTCTAACTCCCCAGCGAGACTTTTGACGCCTTGAAAGAGCCCCCAAATGCTACAAAAAGTGGTCGAAAATTTGGCTTCTCTGCAAACCCTTATCTTTATAATAAAGGTTAATTCTAGGGCTACAACATTGCATTTTATTTCTTTAAGGTTTGGGTCGATAGTGAGACTAGAATCGAAATAGTACTATTTCTTTTGGCTTTTTTGATTGAGTACTAACTTGAGCACCCAAACCAAAATATAGGTCCATTGCTCTACCAAGCAGCAACTTTTTTTATTTCTTTACCTTCGTAGCTTCGGAGAAAAACTGGAAGACGCTTCTAATAAAAGGAGCTGAAGTTACGTGCTCTCACCAAGTCTGCAGGGTGTCTAAAACCTGCATCAGAAAATGCAGGACAGTTGCAAATGAAAAACTCTTCAATGTGCTCGTTTAGCATATTTTTAGTAGTCTGATGTCGGCATACGGTCTAAAGTTACACTCTTGACAGAGACCCAATCGTTGTCTGTAACCGTTACAGAGAACCGTATTTCACCAAGCGATGGTACATACCTTAAGTGCTTGATCTGACGTATAAAGGCAATGGTAGGCCTGATCAAAGCCTGAGAGATCTAAAAGGTTCTTTTCGGACACAGGGCTGCTGTTTCTTATTAATTTTAATCGTTTATCTTTATACCATATCTGATCTCATTTTACGAGACGTCAAAACGTCCACTTGCCAATTCCTAGCGAAATGCAATATCCGTGGACAAACATTGTTGCCTGTGTTGGGATTCGAAGCACAAACCTCTGGGTTAACAGTTAAAATGCTAACAAAACGTCAAAACACCCGCTTTTAAAAGTATCGGTTGTCGATAAAAATGACCACATGTAAAATTCTTCTTGAACAGTCCACATTAATTTCTGATGTAAATAAGTTACATAGGTATAGTCTAAAAGGATTTTCTGCTTTGATAAGCATTTTCTGTCTGAGATAGAGGATAATTTCGCAAGACTGTTTTGCGTATGCGATCCTTGACAGAGTGTTACAGCCGTTGCAAGACTGATGATGCTAAAAGCCTTGACAAAAAAATATTGTTTTAGTCATCTATTTTTGAATTGAAAATTACTCTGATAGTTTGCCAGGAGATAAAATGTTGGGGAAACTGCCAATGAAAGAAAAGTAGCAAAAGGCTTGTACATTCTCACAATACAGCTGTATAAATTAATACTTTAGTTCCAAGTTCTTAAAAAAGAAGGAATACACTACGAAATTACGCAAATTCCGATTTTTTGCAAACGCTTAAATTTTAAAACTTCAACGTAGAAACCCAAGTGTGTTACTCTATTTTACTTTCAAATCAATCGAAATATCGATTAGTGAACGTCGGTGAGAATTAAACAGAATAGGATTTGAATTCTTTTAACTGTTTTCTACAAAAATCTTCGAGTTTAGTTTAATAAATAAGAAAATAAAGTAGCGCAACAGAGCGAAGAGCCACAGGGTCTAGCGCATTTCTCACAACCTTGTGCCTTGTGAGGAAACTGGGGGCACCTACAATTTTTCGCCGGTTCTGAACGGCTAACCGAGAAAGCACTTTTCATGGCACTGAATTTACTATCGCAGGACTTGCCAATTCCTCGCGAAAGGCAATACTCGTGGAAAAACATTTTTACCTCTGTTGGGATTCGAACCACGAACCCCTGGGTTAACAGGCGGATAAGCTAACCATCACACGAGTTTGGTTCAAGTCTGTCATTTACTTCTAAGTCCTTAGCAATTACGTAAGAGGCACTTTGGGTATTCGGAGAGTTTTATTGTAGAATAGAGTTACATAGTAGACCCCAGTATGTGTAAGTACCCAACTGCTTACTAAAAGTGTTTTAAATTCTGATATGTAATAGGAAAATATTTTGAAAAGCACGGGTCACACAGGGCTGGTTGCAGGCTGATTCTAATCAACGTCTAGCAGCCCGGTTACACTATTGGCTCCTACTCACCAGCTTTAATCAGCAAATAGCTACCAAAAACATTAAAAACATTTTGAATAACTATGGTTTCTCGAGGAGACCGTCAAAATGAGCATTTGTTCCAGTGATTCACTCGGACCAATTTTCTTACCTCTGAGTCTTTTCATCGTGTTTCAAAAGAAGAAATGGTTCAAGGGGGCTTAATCTGAAAAAGAATGAGGTAGGAGTTCTTCAACTAAATCGCGATTTCACCATTGCGACTGCGGGCTAGATTTTTCTTTTCTTTCGGCGGTTTTCGCTTTGAATATAATTGGATTTGATTCAACAGCTGCACTTAGGTGCATACTACGCAGAGATCATTCTATCCTTTTGGAGATAATTGATACCAAGAATAACACCACCTGTATCTGACAAGCCAACGTTAGCGTTCTTCGGCTTCAATTCACCAGAAGAAGTATATTTTTGACTGTTCCTGTTCTGCTGGAGTCTTAAAATGAATCAAATTTTCATCAACGGCCATAGTCCAAAAACTCGATCGAATTTTTTTGAAACATTGCCAAATATACCTTTGAAGTAGTCAAACAAATTCTTCCATCTGGCGGAATTCTTTTTCATGACCAAATATTTTCGAAAAAATCTAAATTCTTCAATATCAAATCATGGATTTTATCGTCCGTTTTCGGTGTGAAGACCTAAATTGGGCGACTTATTTGTTATGGAAATGCTTAAAAAGTTAAACTAACATGTTTAATCGAAAATGCTTACTTTATTTTGTGTGATTTAAAATTCTTTTTCTACTAAAAAAAAAAACTTCACTAGGCTGGTCACCCTGCTCGCAGTGTATCTTTCCAGGAAGATCATAAATGTGGGTATGTAATTTCGAACGAGATGAAGAGCAAAAGATGAAGGCGCCTTACGATCTGATTTGTTCTTCGCATTATATACGTAAGTATCCCATCCACGCTTTGGTTTTTCTGCTCTTTTCAACTGCTTAAAATGCATATACAATGAGCCAGATATTTGACCTTAGAAGTCAATGAGTTTGGTTTTGCTTTCAGACTTCAACGGATTGACGTATGTATTTATTGAAGTTAAGTGATGTGAATGTCACATGATTGGTAACTAATTAGATAGTTTCAACATTTTATTTTATTATTTTCCTTTGGTTCTCTCCAACTTTGTGTTCAAAAATAATAACCATTTTAATCGAGTATAAAAACGATGATATTAAAACGCAATAACAATTGATGCCAATAAACGCAAGTTACCAACAGCAAAAGCAGATACAGATAGGCCGTATATATAGAGGTAAGGCGTAAAGTAATATTGAATTACAGATACAAATCTTTGCAGCCATATAGAGAAATAAATCGGGCTTATTTCGTATATCCGTTCAAAGACACATCCCTCTACAATTCGTTCATTGGATATCTCCAACCAATGCACTGCTTTCCATAAACATGTAGTCGTTTTATTGCAGACGTAGAACCCATGCTGCTACCGAGCCGCTGGCAAAAACCTTAATTCATTTATAGTGTTGTGTCTAATTGCATTATTAATAATAATAGACTTCTATAGGTTTGCAGTGTGAGTTGGTATGAATTGCATATCACAATACCGTCAACGTCTTGTATCAAAACGGATTAAATGCATTACCCCCTTGGAACACATACACATGAATAGAGTTATATCTGACTTATGGTTCGTTTTCTAGGTATGTTTTCTGGGTCTGATTGATACTTTGTTGACTGCTAAAAGTGAACGACTGAAACAACTAAAACATGACGTTATATTTATAAAACTTAATCTATTATTGGCTCAATGCCGAAACAAAAAGAGTATAGTTTTTCTAAAAATACTGGCCCAATTTCGTGGAAGCCATTTTTAAGTGCACCAGTGGATTGCAATTATCAGGATATCCTTTCTTACTATAATTTCTACACCACCAACATTGGAGGAAGGGGAAGCTGTTAAATAGATCAATAGACGAAAGTTGTGAACACTGTCCAGATTGAATTGAAAAGCACAAAGGATGTACATTCTTGGTATACGAAACTAAGAACTCGTATGGTGCATTTAATATTCTTCTTCTTCCTATTTCACCGTAAACCGAGCATGATATCCAAGAGATCACAGTTTTCCCACTTGTCTGGAAAAAGACCTTTCACTTTTCGACACGTATCTATATATACCCTCTGAGTTTGATCTCTTTTTAACTGGTGATCTCTAGTCGAAAGTTGTACGTAATTGGGGTTCTCTGCTGGAACTTATCAGCCCAGTTGCCCGAAATAATTGTTAAATGGCAAAATCTTATCTTTGAGATAAAGCTGAATTCTTAGCCATAACGTTGAATTATATGCACGTTATTTCACCTTGAATGTCACACTTCTAAGAAAAACGCCCTTAGAGCTCACACTTGAGGCTTTAAGGTAGCACTAAATAATACTCAAAATCAAAAACTGAACACATCATTAACTGTCGAAATTTCATAAAATGTCGTTCATAAAATACGCACAAAAATCCATTTTGAAACTCTTTTTTAATGTTCAGAGTTTAAAAAAAAATACTTCTCAATATTCCATACAGACTCTTTTGTCACATTTTTATGTAAAACACCCCGTTGTAAAAAAAAAATTCTGGTGCTTTACTATCTGGGCCTGTTTTCCATAATTTTAGTTTTTTTAGTACTAAAGAAACTAAAGAACGTACTTAAAACCCTGACATAGTTCCCGATATTTATAAGACGATAATGAAATAGCTTTCCATCACTCGCTGAAAGCTGAAAGCGAAGTTAAATGAATCGTTCATTGGACGATGTAAGTTTGGACGATGATGCCCTAGAAAGTTACGGGATCCAGACCCTGTACTGTTTGAGTACAGTTCAAGCCATAAATAAATTTAGGCAAAAAACTCAATTTTCCATTCTTACTTAGGTACTTACTTAATTTTCCATTCATAAAGTCAAAACGCAGAGGCGTAAAAGAACTCACTCGATTACACTGAACTCAAACTTACAGTGTATGGAGTTGCAGTAATAATATGTTTCAGTATTCGATCGAGCTAAAGGATCAGTATTAGTTGTTTTGGTGTCAGTAGTTGCATAGGTAACAGGTAAATGGAGCCAACCAGTACATCCTTAAATCAAGAGTGAAACCCTCATATATGTACGTAATACGTATTCCTACTTGTTTGGTTCTTCATTTTTTCAAAAACTGTGGTGGTCCAGTATAACGAACGATATAATGTTCAGAGTCAATTCGTTATATCGAAACCTTTTTGTCATACAAATCTTTAAATAAATAAAACGTGCAATGGTGTGTATGTATCTTCCAATATTATCACGACCATACATGTAAGTAGACACATTAATACACTTACAGTAATTTTTTTTTCATTTTCTGAAATTCGTTATTTGTTCGTTATATAGAGTACGAAATTTCCATTTCGTCTGAAATTCATTATTTTGTTCGTTATATAGAATACCTAATGGACTTGAAAAAAGTGTTCGTAATATCGATCATTCGTTATATCGGTATTCGTTATATTGTACCTCCACTGTACTTGTTTGACATAAAGATTGATAAAAATTAAATAATTTCATTCCGTTGAAAATTTGTCTGTTGATTACTTGGTTAATGTTTGCTTATAATTTTGTTTGTTTGTCTCGTATTTTTTACTCGGAAACTGTGTAACCTCTTCATTATTTTCTCAATCGGACATTAGTTTGCATCAATCAATTTGTGAAAATAAAATACAAACATACATACATGAAATTTTTTTGTTTTCAGGATCTGCGTCAGATACATGCTTATTCCCCTCCTCTCCTCGTCTTTCAGCATCTTCTGGATGATATTATTCGGGCTGAGCTCTCAGATAACTCTATTTATTTCCTGACTGGGAGATTATCATCTACTACACTCGAACACTATGATAAGTGTCGTCTGTCAGCGAATCTCCACCACGCAGGACTTCTTCTTTTTCCAATTTTGTGCTGGAGAACGTTGAAATACCAGTGTCCAGTGAGGAAATGTGTGATGTAGTAGTTCACTTCACCGTTTTTCCGGTTACTCCATTCAATTGTATCTCCGACCAGCCCAGCAGTCCAGCGTCCCCTGCTTTCCGACTCCCAGCGTTCTTGCCACTCCTGCCGTGTGATCTTTTTCGCTTCTACACCGATTTCTGCTTTCTTTTTACAAGAACTGCTAGCTGAGACACTGTGCGGTACGCGCTCGCTATTCGCAAGGCACAGCGCCTCTGTACCGATGCTAGTTGCTTCCAGTACTTTTCCTGTTTTAGTGCTTCAGCCCAAATCTCGCTTTCGTACAGCTCAATTGAATGTGTTGTTGCCAGAAGAGGTCTCCGTTTGCCAGCCGATGGTCCACCTACATTTGCCATTAACCTAGATAGGTGGCTTGTAACCTTGGATGTGCGTTCAGCAGCCGTTCGTATCAGGTCCCAAAAACTCAGTTTCGTGTCGAGTTTTTTTCTCAAATATTTTACCACGTTTTTGCTTTTTATAAGTTCGGTTTCGATGTGGAAGTCTATAACCGTGAAAATTTGTTTTTTTTTTTGTAAGAATTACTACTTCAATCTTCTCAATAGCCATCAAAAACACAAGTTCCCCCATCAAGAAATTTGTCCTTCACATCACTTGGTTCAACTTTCTCTTTGCGCTTTCGGTGTCTCTTGCAGTTATCACCGCAGCATTTCGGGCATTTCCATACAGAGAATGCCATCGTAGGAGATGTTCCAGAGTTCTGGTCCAATGATAGATCCCTGTTCTGCTACAGCTGTGATATCTTTTCGTATCATTCCTTCAGTGGTTTGGTAGATAAGTTCTCTTTTTTTGAGATAGTCTTTTATAATCCGTAAGAGATACTCTGGCACTTGGAATCTTCTTTCAAGTGCATCAATCATGTTCGCCCATCGGGCTGAATTAAAAGCGTTTCGGACATCAAGTGTAACCAGCAGCACGATTATTTTGGTGTTTTGGCTCCCTTGTTGAGCAATTTCGACAGCCCTTACTACTTCTTCTATTGCTCCTATTGTAGAGCGCCCCTTCCTAAAACCATATTGTCTTTCAGGCAAGCCTCTCATTCCTTGAATCGCGGCTATAAGTCGTGGTTGCAATAGCTTTTCTAGAAGCTTGCCTGCTGTGTCCAGCATGCACAGAGGTCTGTATGCGGATGGAGACTCCGGGTTACCCTTATTTTTGCTAATAAGTACAAGCCGTTGCTTTTTCCAACACTTAGGGAAAACTCCTCCAGCTAGACAGCTGTTGTATATTTTTAAAAGTGGGGAGAGCATTGCGCGATTTATTTCAATGCTCCCACCGGTATGCCATCTGGTCCGTGAGCTTTTTTGATTTTCAGCGCGTTAGATGCAATTCTGAGTTCTTCTTCGTTGAACGGTGGTATTTCTTGTCGCTGCAGCCTAGGGGTGTCGGGTTTGCGTGATGGGATGTATTGGGAACAGTGTGTCCACAATTTGATTCATCTTTTCTGGGCTGAAATCTTCAGCGGGCTTTTGAACTACAAACTTTTTCATAACGATAAACGGTCGAATGGTCAAACACGTTTATAAAGGCATACTGGAGAATGTCATAGAGCCTTTTTCATTCCCACACATGTCCATCTTTTATATTTTCCAACAACACATTGTGTACTCTTATTCATAAGCTACAAATTAAACCTCTTTTCAACCTGAAGAAATGTCTTTTAAGAAAGTTATGCATACTTATATTACTATATGGGTGCCGTTTCTAATTGTGTGGCCACCACTGTATGTAAAAATATGTGTCTTGTTTTAGTTCTTTTAGACATGTGCATGACATGATTTTTGAGATTAACGGCATTCGTACCATTTTTTCAATTTCCTTATATCTTTCTATTCTGTTTCTTCTTTTTCACTTAGCGGTACGAGCATTGTGACCTCGAAGGAATCGAAACTCCTCTTGTTTGCACCAGAATATCTTTTGACCTCAGAAAGGGTTCCCATTTTGGATTGCTCGATAAGGTCTAACGCCAACCAAATGTTGAAGTCGCTACATTTGTGAGTGTTTACATTGGCCGCTATCACATGGCCCATCTTAACAGTTTCAGACTACGAAAGCCAAAAAAGAACCATCATAGACGAGTTCATAGTGAATGTTTTTTCTGTTTGCGTTAGTAGTCTGTAGGGCTTGTGATAGGGGTGATTGGATTAGCAAATGGTTCAAATCAAAAAGGAAGGTCTTTTTGGGCTGTGCAGTGTGCATATCTTTATATGTTATTGATACATCGCAACTCGAAACGCGAAAACATAACCCACTACCACTATATGAAAACTTACTAGCGTAGTTAACTATTGAAGTGTTAATGTAGATTTTTATTCAATTTTACGCATTAGGTTGATCGGATTGACTTCACGAAGCACTGCGTTAATTTTAATTTTAACATGCGATTATTATAGGAGACTACAAAGAATAGTGGGTCCTGCAATTCTGTCTGTATGTCTGTCTGACCGTACATGAATCTGCTAGATCAGATAAATTTTCTTCAAATTTTGCAGTTAATGGCTTTGGAGCAGCCTACAGAGGTGTTTTTGGAATTGAGTCTCTAGGTCTTAAAATAACCGTACCTGCAAATTTTATAATATGTAATTGTTTTTTTTTATCGAAAACGTCTCTTACAATTTTGATAAAATTTTATGTGAAGGATTATTTCTTAAAGGTCTTTCTTATGATGTAAAAATTTTTTTTGTAAAAAGTCTCAGGATGGTCTTCCTCCCCCCCCCCCCCCTCTCCCTCGGCAATGACTTACACGATTTTGATGAAATGTTATATTAAAGTGGTTTAGAAAAGATTGCGTATCAACAATTTGTTTTTAATTTAAATTTATAGCTTAATTAAGAAAAAAAAAGTTTATTTTTTTTGAATATTTCAAAATTTGTGTTCCCTATTTTTTTCAAAATTTATACTTAAATACTTTTTGAAAAACTAGTCTTTTTAAAAGTGAAAAGTAAAAACCAGTTTAAAAAAAAACTGCTCTAACGATTTTCATTAAATTTGCAGTGTTCGTATTTATAAAAAACTGCTGGGGCCGGATTCTAAAACGTTATAGACAACTATCGTCTGAGTCTTAGGCTGTTGAAAGACGTGTTTTCAAGACCCTGAAAAAGTTGCCAAAATTTGTAAAATGATAGTAAAATAGCTTTCCATCAACCACTGAAAGTAAGATTATATGAAACATTCTTTTGACGGACGATGCGACGCAATCAACGATAGACGATTGAACGATAAATCGTCTGAATAGCTACGGAATCTGGACCCTGGCGTTTTAAGATTTTGACTAGAGACCTCTGGAATATTTAATTAAATTTTTTTCATTATAGATTGTTTATATTGAGAAAATAAATTCAACAAAAAAAAAAAAAACAAAATAAGTTTTTTTTAGACTGCGGTTTTCAAAAGAAAACATAATGCATAATTCATTCATGTTATAGCCAGGAATTAAAATTTATAACAAAGATAAGGGTTTTCCACTATGTTTTGAAAATGATTTGGGACAGAAAGCCGTTTCGCCGCGGCTGGTTCGAATCAATTCCGGCAGAGAGGCCAAATTTTCGACCGCTTTTTGTAGCATTTGGGGCCGTATGTCGGCAATAATGCGCCGAATATTCTCTTCCAATGGCTTGCAGATTGTCATTACTTTAAATGAAACATTTATTTTATTAACGTATACCCATTCAACCGAAAGTGAGTTTCACCGGTGGACTAAATTTTTTGTAAAAACCGGGATCGGTTCCGACTTGACGCGCTCAATGGTCCTTCGTCTTCAATTCTGGCACGAGTTGGATTTTGTAAGGATCCAAGCTTAGATCCTTCCGCAAAACCTTCCATAAAGTGAATAAGAACAGCAGCTCCAATTGTTGCGCTCGATGCCGGATGAACTCATCCGGGTCTTCTTCGATACTCTGCTCCATAGCAGCAATAGTGCCCTATATACACACTGTACAGCGCCAGCGTCCCTGAGGTTGTCCATTATTCACTAGAGTAAACGTGGTGCAAAACCGATCCCTGATTTCTAGAACTAACCTCTCTGATTAAGTTCACCCAATATTGAACGCAGGGCACGCGAACCGAACGCAGGCGCGCGAACAGAACCATTATTCTTATTAAATTTGCAAGATTTGCAATTGCTGTTTCAGAGTAATTATTAGAAAATGGCAAACTAAACTAAGCGAGACTCAAATAACAGCTGTAATAAAAAAACTATGAAATAGTTTCACATTTGCTTATGTTGCGACACAGACATCTTCAGATCCCATATCATCATATGATTTGATACCGATGTAAAAAATTTTAGACTATTCTTCTACGAAATGGTCAGAACAAAATATTTTTTTTTTAATAAAGAATAGTTTTGTCGAAGTTTTGGACTTACGGGCTCCAGCACTTCAACTGACGATATGACATTTCTTTTGTCTCGACCCAACCTGTCCGACCTGGGCTTTCGTCGCATCTTATGCAAAACACCCTGTATAAAAAAAGCTTTTTTTAAGATGCATAATGACAAAAGATGTATAAACAGTAAATCTTATTCGCTATAACATATTCATAGCAACCAGAATCACATACCTTTTTTTTAAACTTTTCCTGCCAGAGCTCACAAGCAGTCACACATTGTTGTTGAATAATAAGGATCCTTTATGATTCCGTCTTTTTTGTCTAGTCCAAAATTACCCAGCATAAGAAGCTTTGCCTTTGAACCTTTCGGTGCCAATCGGTCTAGATCACCCATATTTTCGCTATCCATGCCGAAGATATAATCAAAGTCTAAGTCTTTTTTGCTGATTTGTCGAGCGTGATTACTGATTAGAATACTTGAGCCCGTGATTCTTCATTACGTTAAGGACTCTAACATCAGGTGAGTTTCCAACATGCCAGTCTTCGATTGCAGCACTGTCTACGTGCCAATCTTTTTCCACGCCGGCTTTCTCAATTGTGTCTTGCATTACCGCCTAAGCAATAGAAGACCGACAAATATTTCCTCAACAAATCACTAGCGACTAGTCACTAGTGTATGAGATTAGAAACCTACTATGTAGTTGTATGCACCATACTGACATTTTTGGAAAAGATGTCCACTGAAAGCAAAAAGGGGGGACCCTTCAGTATCAGGTGTATCAATCAATCGGGTTCAAGGTAATGGCTGAATTAGATTCAAAACGTCCACGTAAAAAATGAACAACACATTGGATTCGGAATCAAAAAATATCAAACAATCCTCAGTAAATAGAATGAGAGTGTGCTCGGCTGATGCCCCCGAATCGCATAGCTAAAGTGAATAGTGAACCATAAAACCATAATGACTGCAACTACAATCTTTTTTTACTCTCCGCATCACTTTTGACTTATAAACGCGTATCCACACTATACCAGCTACTCAAGTTCTCAGTGGCATAATGAGATGTATCAATGACCAGAATATACTACTGCGATTCGATTATCCAACTGCAACATACTTTAGGTACACAGCTCACACAACCTCATAATAAATTTGCAAACAGAAGAACTAGTCATGCAACACCCGACCGCACAAAACCTCCTACTCGCACACACATTCTCCTATTCTCCTTTGACTATGCTCCACACTCCGTCAAAACAGATTGGATCACCAGCCAGCGTCAGTTAATTCAAATCACACCAAGAGTATGCTATTAGTGTAGTGTAAAATAATTGGGGTCTTATGAATAAATCTGATCAGTGTTGTACAGTGATTCCATAAGACTCGCTTGATGCTACACATAAGTGCAGTTCAGAGAATTTTTTTTATTTTTTTTTTTTTTCGTTTGCATGTGCAGAGTGCAATAAATAAATGCGAGTCTACTATGCCCCCAAACAAAATTGATTATTAGATAACGAGTTTTAGTGCATTAAAAAAGTTCACCTATAATGTGTCTTGGATTCGTCTAAAGAAACCCCGTCCAGTCAATGAGTAAGTTGCTTAGCTATTCAACCTTTTCTTTGAAAACATTTGGCCAAACATAATCTTGGTGGCTATTGATTGAGTTGAGGGGAGAAAAACAGAGTACCAAAAATTTTATGGTTTGAGTGTATGGTGAGCGAAAAGTTAAAATATCATTGCATCGACATAATTTTAATTAAATATAATTTTTTTCTTATTACTTCGTTTTTTTAAGTCTGGATTGGCCATGCTACTTTGACTACTTTGTTGTAGGTTAGTTTATAGTCGTTGTTGTTGTCAGGCAGCAGAAAACACTCCTGGCGATGCGAACGACGACGCCGACAACGTACAGAATGACTCATTGCCCTGCCGCAGCGGCAGCAGAGTAATCTTTGCCTCTTCGTGTAAACCAGATTTTCAAATTAATGAAACTCCTTCACCTTCTGCCCGTTGTCGAGCGAGGAAAACTGGCTTATTATTATTTTGTTTTTATTTTTGTTTTTATTTTTTTCTCGTTGTAGGCTATTTTCTTATTGAAGATAATTTGTTGCACAAACGCTGGTCATAACTGCACAACGAAAATCCGGTGCTGTTTACTACCATTTAAGGAATGTGGTACACAGTGTTAAATTAGTTTTGTTTTTTGTCTTCAAGAAATGCACCGTTAATAGACTTATTAGGTGGAAGAGCATTCATGCAGATTATTATTGGTTTAAGGATAGAAGGGGCCACTCTATACGATTGTTTATATAAAAGTTTCTTTAATTAAAATTATTTTACAGTCGAGTGATTGATAGCTGGTTAGAAATGAATAATTACCGAATGTTTGACTGTGATGTGGTATTTTGCTTGTGGAAAATTGACTCGTTTTTCTAACTTTAGACTTCTTGGGGGTTTAGAAAGAGAGAAAGGCAGAGGTTTGGTAAATCTTGACCACACCGTGTTTCATAATTTTTGTTATGCAAATAAGATCTAGATGGTACCCGTGGCGTAATGGTTAGCATGTCCACCTGCTAACCCAGATGTTCGAGGTTCGAATCCCAGCAGAGGCAAAATGCAAAAATGTTTTTCCACGGGTATCGCCTTTCGCGAGGAATTGGCAAGTCCTCCGTTAGTAAATTCATTGCCATGAAAAGCGCATTATCAATAAGCCGTTCGGAACCGACCAAAAATTGTAGGTCCCTCCATTCCCTCACAAGGCATGGTTGTGAGAAATGCGCTAGGCCCAGGGGCTCCTCGCTCTGTTGCGCCACACTATTTATTTGTATTTTTTTTTTAAATAAGATCAATTTTATCGCTACATACTCAAGCTGATACTCTTCTCTAAAATTGCAATCGTAGGTAAAGGAATGTTTGAACTCCTCTAAGACGGCTGGCTATAGAAGGTATTCCAATACGGTGAATGCTTCTATAGCCTACTCGTATTTTTTGATTAAAAAACCTTTATCGTGTAGAACGAACTTGAAAATGTTTTCTGGGCATCCATCTCTGAAATAGACTAGAGAAGTGTTGGAAAAAATCTTCAATTTGAGAAAAATGTCGATGTCAACTGAACGTTTAGTTCCTTCGGCGACCCGAAGCCAGCTCAAGGTTGCTACACAAGTTTCTTTCAAAGCTGCCTAGCTAAGTTGCATGTCTCATCACAAGTGGGTAGTAGGGTGTTGACTTAAACGCTAATTTGAAAAAAAAACTAGTCGTAAATTGAGGATTCCGGTTTAAATAACATCCAAGTCGATGAGATGGTCGAATTCTTTTCAAGTTTGAAAGATTTGGCTTTGAATTTCGAACCAGATAATGTTACATCGGTGTTGTCGTCTTCGGTAATGACAAGATGATCAAGAATTTGATGTTATCAAGCGGGTCAGTGCTATTGTCGACGTTACAGCCGGTGTTGAGCTTTTGGGTCGTGTCGTTGATGCTTATCGCATTTAATGGTAAGGGAGCAATCAATACTAATAATTGTTTCCGTGTCGAAATAATAGACAACTGTCATTCTCAATGCGTGAACCTAAGCAAACTAGTATCAAAGCCGTCGCTTCGATTCATTGGTGCTCTACGGTCGTGGTCAATGTGAATTGGTCATTGCTGACCGGCAAAGAGGAAAAACCAATTTAGCCATTGACACCATTATCATCCAAAAGCGCTGCAACGACCGTCAAGATGACAGGAAGAAAAGGCTCCGCATCTAGGCGGTCCCCGTGGCGGGATATGGTTAGCATGTTTGCCTCTTACGCGGGAGGTACGAAGTTTGAATACCAACTGAAGCCAAAAATGTTCTTCCACGGGTATTGCCATTTGCGAAAAATTGAAAAGTCCGCCGACAGTAAATACACTGCCATGAAAAGCGCTTTCTCGATATCAGTTGGGAATCGGCAGAAAATTATAGGTCTCCTCCATTTCCTCACATGGCATGGCTGAAAAATGTGCTTGGCCCCGGGACACCCCACTCTGTTGCGCAACCTTATTTATTTATTTACTCTACGTGGCTATTGGTCAGAAGCGCTACACTGTCGCTCTGATTGTGAAACTTTTGACAGACTGGAGCCATGGAATAATCCGTTATTGATTCAGCGACTGCCTCATGTAGTGCCTTTTGAAGTTCACGGCCCCATAGTCTTGTAGCGCCAAGGGCGAGTATTTTTATGACAAGAGCAAGCATTCCTTGATCTTCTTTGACGATTTTTTCAAAAGCAGGTTGTGGCCTACCGTCAAATGTCTCATTTGCTCCCTAGTCGCCCAGATCTTGACTCCTACGCTGTTGCTGTACTCCATTTGCATTCACATTCGTTTTGGAGCGTGCCACTAAAATCTCTCGGTTGTTCATTTACAGCTCTCCCTGTCATTGAGACTCAAGTCGGTGATGTGTCGGCTTACATTCCAACCAAAGTTATCTCTATCACAGACGATAAAATCTTCTCTGAAAACCGAGTTGTTCTACAAGGGTATCCGAGTAAGCGTCGGTTTTTCTATTTGTAGGGGAGTCAGTTCAGCTTCCCAGAGGAAGGCCGTGAAGCAGGATTATGGTTCCATGAAATTGAATACCGCGAAGCAACTGCCTTTGCCCAATTTGGTTTTAATTTGGATGCTGCCACCCAACAATTGTTGAACCGTGGTATTCGTCGTACTGAATTGCTGAAATAAAGAAATGATGTGCCAATGTCCATTGAAGACCAAGTTGCTGCACTATCTTCGGTCATTTAAATTGATGGACCCCCTTCGAAATAAATAAAGTTCAAAAACGATTCTTGCAACACAATAAGACCAAACAGTAAATATTTCTGAAGCACTACTGTGAACGTCCCGATCGGCCTTCCTTCTCACCGAAAACCGACCCGAACGAAATGCATCCGATTGCCACCCGAAATTTTTCCCGTATTAGGCATACGCCTTTTTTTCGCATGGTGAAATTTAAAACCTACTTTTGGTACTTTGGCATTTGAAACTAAGGTCAACTGCTGTCGATTTCAGATTTTTGTTAAACGGTCGATCTTTTCACCGACCAATTCATTTGGGAAAATGCCCTCATCAAGCTAGCTTACTTAGGAAGGCATTACCGTTGGGGATGAACCAGACCTTCGACCAACACCTTTCGCCAATAATTTCGGTTTCTCTTGAGTTTTGCACTCTTAGTAATTAGCACAATTGATCTCCAGGTCCCTTGAAAAAATCGGCGTCAAAGACTGCAGGTTTAGTTCAATTTAAGCTTTTATATGATAGACTTTACTTCTTTTCAAACGAAAAGAAAGGCAGACAAAAAACTCCTAGTATAGACAAATTCAACGACATCTGCATTTGATTTGCTTCAGATATAGAAACATCCCATATCGGGAAGTTTGCCGATACATTCCGAATCAACGCGGCGTATACCCCACAGGTGGATCACTAGTGTAAAGCTGAGAATTGGGAAAGCTGTGGACTCTTCGAAATCACGATGTTCGTTACGCCGAAAATGAAGAAAAACAAGGCGGCATTCTTCATTCTTGAAAATGTTCCAAGTTGAATAAGGCATTCTACCTGAAATCAAAATTTGCGTCTTCATCGCGTGCCGCTAAGCTCTTTGCAGAATTGGTCTTTCCAGACACTTAGTATAGCGACTGCGATCCTATTATACTATTTATCTATACAGGTCTTTAAAATCTCGAGCCGGAGGTTTGCCACCACGACATGATTTTTTTACCTTTTGGTGACTTCTTTCCGATGGTGGTACCCGTAGCTTAATGGCTAGCATTTGCGCCTCTTACGTAGAGTTCGTGGTTCAAATTCCAAAAGAAGCAAAAATGTTTTTTTTTTTTTTTTGAGGGTATCTCCTTTCGCAAGGCATTGGCAAGGCCTCCGTTGGTAAATTCATTGCCATGAGGAGACCTTTCTGATCGGAATCCGTAGAAAATTGAAGGTCCCCTCCATTCTCTCACGAGGCATGGTTGTGAAAAATAAGCTAGGAATGGAACTATTCGCTCTTTTGCCTCCCTATTTATTTATTTAAGACTTTCAAATATCATTTCTATTAAGGCATCTCCCAACTTCCTAAAACTACCGCTCTCATTATGCTCCTTTCTGTTTTTGAAAATACGTTCTTCTTCCTGTTTTTCTCTTTGTAAATCTCTTTGTACCCGTCACCTACAGCCCTGGTCTTTTTTTTTTGCATCAACATTTATGGTGCTTTTTGTTTGTCATAAGCTTCAGGTTGGAGGCAGAGTGAAATTTGAACACCAGAGGCTCCGGTTCTGATGGCCTGTTAACGTTGCTGCCACAGGTCTCCAATGTTCAAAAGGGGTGGGCGCTTCTAAGTCAATGTTAGCCCTCATGCGGATTGTCATGAGATGCTAATTAATCCAATTTTAGCCTGTTACCAAATTTCTGAGTCTACCTCTTCAAGTCTAGATGACGAATTCGTACTCAAATGTTGTCATTAGCAGTCGATACAAAGAAGTTGTCATAGTTTATCATCTTTACGTCTTCTTTGCAGCAGTCTAAGTCTTCCGCCGATTCTGTGGCTATACGTAGTCCACTAAGGGATCTTGCAGTCCACGTTCAGATCCGGATCTCACTATTGTTTTAAAAGGCTGTCATAATTGTTTGGAACTTTGGCCTTTTGAAGTCCTCTTTGATATAAAGGGTTGGATAATACGGTTTCAGTGCCATGCTGCAGGTTTTTGAGAGCTGCTTTTGCGTTGGTTTGTCAGGTGCTCATCTGCCACCATATCTCTATTTTCATACCCTGTCCTAGTGTCGAAAGTCCCTGAAAGACCGTTAAACCGAATACTATGTCGGAGTTGTTCATTTAGGCAGGGGATTCTGCTATTTGACTGCTGAGGTTCACCGTTGGTTCTGTAAAGTCAAATTCAACTGCTGTGTCATTCCCCATAATCTCTGTCAGAACAGTGAGATTCGGGCAGTCAGCCATTAATCGCAGGACAGTTCTGTTTTAATGCTCTTCTGCTCAACAATTGCACTTACTAGTTTAGCAAGTCATCTCCGGTTGTGCGAGACCAGTGCCCAGATGTAACCGCTAGAAATAGTAGGCAAAAGTGACGTGTACTATAAGTTTTATCATATGGACTCCGCGTCACCAAGTTGACATCAGTATCAAAACCTTCGCGAATAGTACACCCCAAGAAAAGTTTAAAAACAAAATATGTAGTTCGTAGGTATTGAAAAGTCTCAATTTAAAAATGTTTCTATAATAAACATAGATTCGGCTCTGCCTGTTAATCATGAACCAGCTTCTCTTATCATTGATTGAACCAAAGCTCTGGCATTCAAAACTATAAAAGTTTTATGAATCCACTTGCCACCCCTTTAATAATGACCACATTTTCCAAAGACTCTAGGACCTACGTCCATCGAAAGAAGCATTTTAAAAACAAATAGAGTCAAACAACAAATCAAACTTTGTCTACAAAAAAAAAACACTTTTCCGGTCAATAAATGAATAAAATATTACCTTCAACTTGATTCCACTTTTTCAATAAGTAGGTAGGTAATCATCAACTAATTATAAGATTTTTATGACACTCTGTACATCAACCTCTCAGTACATTCATCATGTGATTATAATATATGCGTTTTTTTTTTCATATAAATAGGTGAACAATTAAAATGTGCAATGCTTTTTATTTAACAACTTCATTGTTGTCTTATGTGTTCGTAGAAATACTTCAACGTAATAAAAAAAACTCTGGGAGAGCAAAAAACTAATGTCGGTGACACTAATAATCTTAAGGTCGTAGGTTCTAAACTTTAACTACAAATTTAGCAAAAACTCACCGACATTAAGAGCAAAATAAGTGAGAAGCTCTATAAATATTTCATCGATTTATTTCTATAATTTGTTGATTTAAAACTCACCCAAACCAAAGCGATCTTTTAGTTAAGGCGATTGCAGCTGTTGAATTATATTAGCATAGAGATTTGCTGGAATACCCACATTGAAGTGATAAGAACGACGAGAAATCTTGTCAACAGCGATTTCGCAGCTGTCGCAACTGACAGATCGCTTTGGTTTGACACAACCTCTATGAGTCGAGAACATTTAGTTGAAGAGGTTTTGACTTTATTTCTGATAAGCATTGTTGGTTTTGCGAATTGAAAATCCAACTACTTTCTACAGTCACTATAAGCAATCAGTATTTAGAAAGATTGTTTAAGGTACGGGAATTCTGTCATTAGTTCGTTGTTCTTATCGCTGCTTGCTGAACCTCATGCAACTTGGTTCTTGAAATATTTCAAGACTTATTACGAGTCCTCCAATAGTAATTTCACTGCCATGAAAAGCACTTTCTTTACAAGCCATTCGGAATCGGCAAAAGAATTAAGGTCCCCTCCATTCCTCACCTTAATATGGTTGAAAGAAATGCGCACGACTACTTTTGTGCCACGCATTCAATGAAAAGCACAGAAAATGTCAGAAGATATCCTTCTCAGCACCTCGTCCTTATCGTCAAAACCAAACTCTCGACAGTGTTGCATTTTTGTATTGTTGTTTTAGACTAAATTATTTTTGAAAAACGATTACCCGAAGCCTGGGTTTAATGTTCGTATCAAACACACCAATTCACATTATGGATGGGTGGTTTAGTTAGGTTGTGCTTTATTCCAAAATCTCTGCAGATCAAAATTTTCCTTAACAAGGACATTCAAACAGCAAAGCATATGTGTTGCTTTTAAACTTCCCACATGCTACGAGCAAATATGGATTGTGAGCTAAAGGAACTCTCATACATGTTTGGGAACAAGCTCTTGTATTTTCAATCCTCCATATCAAAGCTACATTACCTTCTTCGACTTTGCTTTTGTACAAATTTGGAAAATTTCACTCCTCATTTGCCTGACCATTCAAAATATCTACAACACCGACAGTACTTTTCTCCAAGAGCAGCAGCAAGGGAATATCAAGCGTTCTCTGGATTTTCTTCAAACTCCATTAGTGTTTCCTTTTTTGGAAGAAGGGTGGTGTGTGGTTTAATGTGGTTGTTGGTATAAAGTCCTTTCCCAATGTTTTTTAGTTGTTGTTGTTCTTGTTGTGCTTGGTTGTTAAAGCGGCAAATAAATGAATGGACACCCAAAGAGTATGGGTATTTGCTATCGCATGCAATAAGTGAAATTAATTATGGGCCTTCTGGCTCGCACATTTGAGAAAGGGGGCTTTGCTGCACACAAACATGCACCCGCACGTTCTTCATAGAGAGGGCGGAGGTGGGTGTAAGGCCACCTAATATCCTGTTGGATGGTCAATTGCACTAAGTTATACACACAAACACGAATAATTATTTTTGAGGACTTGTGCTGTAGACTCTGTAAATGCAAAACACACTCATGAGTATGAATGAAATGGTGTGTGCAAGTATTCCAACTCACACACACGCACATCAGCACAAACATCGATGCAAAATTAACGTTTATAGGTTTGGTCATAAGAAAGGATAATAAGGACGCATAGGCTGGCATACGACGCAAATGACGACGTTGTTGACGAAGACTACTCGAAACGGGCCTACGACCAACGACAACGATGCACGATGATGGTGGCGATTTTGATGACCATGATGACCATGGTAGACGAAGCAATCGATATAGAGACATTCGCCCTTGTTTCTGCAAGCTTAAGCATGGATAGCAGGAAGCACCTATTAAACCCCTTCAGGACGATGACTGTTTGTAAAAAAAGGGACGCTTTGCTGGTATTGTATGCTGGCTTTGGTCTGAATCTGAATGCACTTCGTTGCGTCGCTCTACCGTTATGTTTTCTTGGTATATGTATGTGTTCTTTCCTGTTTCTTGGCCTTTCTATATGATTATACACAGCTCTCTCCTATTTTTTTGCTTCTTTATTATTTCATACATACTTCTCTGTGCAAGTAAACGATAATTAACGAAATTACTGTTGAGTGGAATGAAAGTGATGTGAATGGTTTTTGTATGTTACCACCAGCTAATGTCATAGGTTATGGGGTATAATGCAGAGGTGCAGGGTGGAAGAAAATACAAAATAGATTAATGTTGGTGGATAGCATGCCCCATGTTGCAACAAGACTCAATTAGTATATTATTTTTAATTAGACAGGACACTCGCTCGATGTATGGAAAATTGTGAATACTTACTTGCTTACTTTACTACCACAATGGCATTTCAGTATATGCAACTTATCCCTGGAGGTGTGGAAGTCTTGTCCTTGTTACAAGAAAACAACAAATAAATTGACCGTTTTTGGAATTGGTATAAAAAAATTCTCGCAATGTGGGTATCTACTTATTGATCCATAAGGGAAAGATTCTCACAAATATACTCTCCTATAATTTTGCGCTGTGTTGTTACCCTGCAGCATACATATAAACCCAAACAAACTAGAACCACCAGAAAAGCTTCAATATATCTCCGAACATTCTCAAGCCAATTCTGATTCTAGCCATTCTAACGCAGTGAAAAACAACAGAGCGACAAAGCGGAACGTCGACAGATTTAAGCTTTTGCGACTAGGCATAATTCATTCAGCAATATATTCTTAAATTCCTTTGCTTTATTGGGATGAGACATGAGACCTATTTAGAAGGTTATTAAAAGAGGTTGTTGAATAGGTCTCGGGAGCCATTAAGATCTTTATGAAACAAGTAAGGCCTCTTTTTCGGAAAACTCTGAGCTAGGGACCTATTGAGAACTAGTTCGAAGATTTAACATTCGCTATATATGCGTATTGAGTAATTTAGAAGGTTTTTGTGAGCTGCCCATTATTTTTTTTTGTCATCTTTTCGAAAGCCATTGAAAACGGACATTTCCATATGCACCAAACACGATCTTGCACCAGGAATTTGACTGCAAAAGAGATTCGTGCAGTTCGTGTTCCTTCGTTTGACACGATTTTCTAACTAATTTGAGGCCGAAACCATTGTCATATTTGGTTGAAAAGGCAAAAATTGGTTAAAAAATGAGTCTATGCAGTCTTTGGAGTTAAAGACCACAAGATGTTGCTCGAGTTCGCGTTGCTTTTTTCTACCAGATATGAGTGATTTCGCTTAAAAATAAACGAAAACCGAAAACTGAATTCATTTAAATCAATTTATGTAAATTTAATTATAAAAATGTACAAATGTATAAACTTTGCCAACTGAGCTGACGGCTACGCCAAAGCTTTAAAATTCGTTATGTTTATTCAAACTGTATTTAAATATTGTTAAATAAAATGAATTACTTACTTATTACTTACTTACTTACTTAAACGAAAACCAGTCACACCGTTTTTTTTTATCACAAAGGACTCGGTTGAGGTCTGTTACCCCTCCCAACACCACCCACACTACGGGTTCTTAAAGGCACCTTCATTGAATACCATAAAAATTCTTAAGAAAGAGCTTCAAGAGGAAACACGTTAAGAGCTGGTGGAAACCAGCCGAAGGATTGTAAAACACGACATGGAAATGAGGAACCTTTTTTGAAATCTTTTGGATATCAGAAGGATTCAGACTGCTGTTGGGTACCAATTTGAGGAGGGCTTACTGAGTTCTCAAATCCTGGTCTTCAAATAAGTCTGGCGAACAATTGGTTCTAGTAAGAGAGCTGTTGACAACTAAAGAGCGGAAAAACCTCTCTTCGATCTCAATGCATCCATTGTATTCCCATGATAACGAAAAATGAAGGTGTAGGGAATTTAGTAAGTGAGGAAGGTGGTTGTCGATTTCTGGACTGGACCAGATTTCAACCAGTTTATTGGCCATTACCAGTTACGTCACGGTGTCCAAGTTAAGAACTTTTAATGAAGAATGGGAATCAGTAGGACGGAGGACTTTCAGGAGTATCACAAAAATTTTTAATATTTTGAGAACTAATGATCCTTTACGTGACGAACTTCCTAGCTATCGTCAAAATAGTTAGTGGTAGAAAAAGTTCGAAAATTCGTCCTTTCTTATACTACGACGCGACGCTTTGCCGTACATCGCTTTGGGATATGATGTCGACTTCTAATAGCAGTAATTTCGAGCTAGTTAAGGAGTCACCTTGCTTTTAGTACTCGTTAACATTTTATCATCTGACTATACGCTGGCAATGATTCTTGGGTGATTTATCACTACTGGTTTGGCTAAACACATTCGTTGAAGAGTCCCTACTCCAACGGCTCCAGAAATCCTAAACTGAATCAGTCACCTTATACTTTTTCATTGACGCGACAAAGGATTACGTAAAACTCACTAGTACTAAAAACGATCGTAGGATTACGTTGACTTTTATTTTAATTTTGGGACGAAACGAGTGAATAAGAGGTAGAAAGAGCACCGATCCTTCGTGCTGTGCTAAGAGACAACTTTGGTCTTCTAAAGAAGATCACAGAATGTCAGCTCCATAGTTTGAGATGACAAGGAGAAACAATACTCTTCCTTTAAATGAACATTACCAGAAGCTTCACCGTTTGACATGAACAATTGACAACATGATAAGGAACAACCGGATGCAGTGAGGTGACATAGACGCACAAGCCAAAGGACGTTGTAAGGATAGCTTCTCTATTTGGTCACTATGCCAATACTTGTGCTTTTGACCATGAAAAGTGATAGAACTAACCACTAAAGTTTTGAATTCTCTTGTTTGATTAGTTTTTCTTTTTATCTAAGTTCTTATATGTATCAATTGACAAAAAACATTTGAAACGTTTACAATGGGTGGCGCAATAGAGCCCCGATTTCTAGCGCATTTTTTGCAAACATACCCTGTGAGGGAATGACCGGAACTTTCAAAATTCTGCCAGCTGCGAACGGCTATTCGATAAAGCGCCTTTTTTGGAAGTTTACACAGCATAAGTGTAAAACACATGAACCAAGCTGGTTATTTTAAATTGATTCTTCTATACTAGCTAGTTAAGTTATTTATAAAGGATTGTGACCTTGAACAACATCTCTTATAGAGAAAACGTCAAATTAATGAGTCAATCATTTTTATTATTCGTTCCATGAGCCGTTCACTGTCCTATAATTGAATTAATGCACACAATTAAGTTGGAACTCTCTCTTTGAATTGTTATAAGAACAACACCACAACTCTTTGTATTTGTGTTGGTTTATCTGTTTGTTTTTCTATAAGATCTAATTTTTTGGCGCCTTAGATACTCAACTAATTATAAAAATGTACTGAACTCATATCGAACATACATATAAAGGAAATAAAACAACATTGTATTGCCATAATAAAAAATACAATGCAAACATCAGACTCTAGAGACCTTTAAGTAGACTGGTTATGGTTTATTTTTCATGATATTGTCCGATGTTAACCATTCAAAGCTAATTTCATTTTTTTTTTGTTCTCATTTTAATTATTGATTAAATCGCATTACCGTGACAATTAGCATAATAAACAGCTTGTAAGCTCTCTCCTCTACTCTTCCAATAAAATTACACGAAAGAAAACTGGGAAAGTACAGTTGGTCACACATTTTTTTTGTAGACGTTAATTATTCTACTATTGTGGAGTGGAGGTTTGAATTATGTTGACAATCCATTGAAACAACTTTTTTTTCACTAAGCACCCCTTCAGTTTAAGGAAGTAAAAAGCAATGGCATAGATTTCTCAAAATAAAATTAAAATGGAATGCAACGTTTGTTTGACTCCATCAATTTCGACCTTGCATTGAAAACGGGGCTCCATAAAACTCTTGACAACTAGGAACTCTGGCTCCAAACTGTTAAGAAGACATAATCATTAGCTCCCGAATTTTAACATCTTTTTCAAATATTCTGCTAAAATTCAAGCTAGGGCATAGCCATTCTTGAAAGTATTGTTAATGCACATATTTTCTATAATTTATAAAAGTTTTAACTAAGTTTATCAATAATAAAATACTTTGCAACAATTTCAAAACACAATTTTGTTTTTATATGACATTTACAACGCGTCAAAATGAGATGCATTAAAGTAAACGTGTTCAGTCACTCACACCAAATATCACAAGTTTTGGTCTTACATCTCAACCACTTCTAAAAACTTTTTAGGTATGACGAATTATAGAAACATTAAATAATTTCTGCCCTTGAATATGGAATGGATGGAATAATGGTGGCATCAGTATGAAATTATCTGAATGCAAAATAAGTAGAAATAGTTGAGGGGAAGGGGGCACATCATAGCTCGGGGAACACTTTGGCCTAGGTAATTTCTCTCAATCACACATCTTGTGAGGAATGGATAAGGCCTACAAATTTTTCCGACGCCTGTATGAGAAAGCAATTTTCATAGCAGTAGAATTACTTTCGGATACCTTGCCAATTTTAAGCGAATGGCGAGGTTTGTATTCGTTGAAAAAGCCAAATATTTAATGAAGCCAAAAACGTTGCGAAATGCTCGAGTATTCCCTACCAGTTCGAAAATCTGTGCTTTTTAAACTCTTATATGATCTACACTTGCCCTGAATTTGACTGCAATACAATCGTAGGTACTTGATTATGGATGCACTCAAAACTATCTCAAAGATGATGGGTAAGCCAAGAACGGAGATAAAACTGATAGGTGACTGAAATAAAAATACTGTACTGCTTTGACATTTATACGTTCCAAGGAATGCTTCCATTCCTATGGAATTGAAGAAAAACCCAATTAAAATAAAATCGGGAAATACAATTTGGTGATGAAGTTTCACATCTTTTATTGCTATCCAATTATGTCATTAGATAGCTCAAGAATCAAAGATAAGCGCCATAAATGGATGGTCATACATCACGTGGAGTAGAAGAGAAAAACCGCCATTTTGATTTCATTTTGGTACGTATCGAGACTACTATTCAGTAAACTTTTGATTCGGAGAAGCTTCAACATAAGATTGGGCAACAATCGCAAGCTTTCAACAGCAGGTGCATTTTTGTCACAACTCAGCAATCTTCTAAATAACTCAGCAATGTACTTTACGACTGTATGCAAAAGCAAATCAAAACTGAGCTAAGAGCAATAATTTGTTTTCAATGATAAAGTGCATTGCTGAATTGAAAATAGGATTGATGAGTTACGATAAAAACGCACTTACTGTTTGAGAATAGTGACATTGACAATATAAGATAAAAACAGTAGGTAATGTCAAAAATTCAAGAAGTTGGTTTATACTCGCCAAAAATCCAACGTCTACGTATTGAAAGAACTTCTCAAAATCAGTTGAAAAGCACAAGTAAAGCACCTCTCTGCACTTATTTTCTACTTTCTTAAAATCGTCACTTTTCCGTTACACAAGAAGAAAATTTTTGATTTTCAACTTCAAAATCATATCTAAAATAAGGTAGATGACGAAACTGGGCATCATATTCTGCTCCCCTAATTCTAAAGAAAATCATCCATTCTATTTCGTCAATTGACTTTTCTTATTCATCCTTGTAACCAGGTCGTAGTAATATTTACATCAGAAATGGTCAGCCGAAGTAGCTGGTTGCCTTAAGTTCCTTATAATTTTTCCAACAATACTTCAATCATTTTTGGATGCCCGACCAAATTTGGAGAGCCTTAAGTAATAAACCGCACCGCACGCATGTGGAATACCTGACCTTACACTACTTTCTCCCACTGCTTTGACTAAATAAATACTTTGAGAACCTTCAAGTTCTTTTTCCTTCCCCACGTTATGAGCCTCGTGAATCTCAAATCTTCTTTATGCTTTGGGATACCTTGACTTTCACACTAAGTCAGTTTACTTTTCCTTATGTTACTCAAGGCAGCCAAAATGGTTTGGCTCAATTCCTAATTAAATTGCTCGGTTTTTGATCTAGTGCCTAAAAAATACTTTTGACTTAAATGTTGGAGGTTCGAGGTTCGAGTCGCAGAAAACATCAAAGAAAAAAATTGTTTTCCAAGTATATTGCCATTCGTGAGGAATTGGACACTCCTCCGAGAGCAGAACACTGCCATGAATAGCACTTTCTCAGTTAGCCGTTTGGATTTGGCATAAAATTATTTATTGGTACTGGAAATGCATTAAGCCCCAAGATTGCCATAGCTTATTCTTATATTCTATTTTTGTGTTTATTGATTTATTTTAGTAGAACATTTTTCCGGCCTTCTTTTTTTTTCTTTCGTTTCTTGATCGATGCTAACAATGCCATAGTAACAAAACAAAGGTAGAAAAATCAAACTGACTGGTTAAATGTGCCATAGACTTCAAAAATACTCACAATTTTATCAACATCAAACCAGGCAATTAAAAAGCAACTCCTGCTGCATCATTCCGACCTCACTAAGTTCGGTATTTTTAAGTTCCCGTTCAAACAACAATTTCATATCTGAGGATAACCCTTTAACGATTTTCTCTGATTCCCTGTACAATCATAGCACAGCCTGTGATCATCGAACAAGTCATACTTGTCCTCTTCATACATTGTTGCTTTGAGGTCTGACTTGTGTTTGCGAACGAGTATGATATTGCTTAGGTGCACAAGTAAAGGCTACAAACTAACAAACCTGTCCAACGGATATATTTTCAATTTGTTATGGACTTATAATGCATAAAGTAATTATGTCTGATACGCTAATTAATAATAAAAATGGCAAAACTGGAGAGGGGAAAACAGAGACGGTTCGAGATAATTGCGATGAATTATATATGCAATCTTAACTTTAATAGCCAATGCAGAAAATGATCAATTGATCGAGAGAAGTTTGTGAATTGCAAAATGCATTAACTGTGTTGTTATAAACTTTCTCTCTCCCAATTATGTGGAAATGCAAATGCGCCTGTGTGGTGTGGATAGGTCGCTACAGAGATACAATGTTAGCTCAAGTTGTTTTGTTTCATATAATGTGGTTTGACACATTTGTCCGTAGGTGTTTTAATGCAAAAGCCAGTGGGGATTCATTTCCAGAATGTTCTTCTCAATTAAATTTCTTTCTTACGAAATTTTCTTTTTTTGATATTCCAGACGAATCGAGATGCTGATATAATATGGCGGAGGGTGTCGAAGAAACCGAGAGCAGTAGTCACCAAAGCAAAGCTGATACACCAACTATGTTAGGAACTGTTCTCCCTTGTGAAGCAACTATAACCGCATCGTTAGGCGGTATTAAACGTGAATTTGACACAACACCAACACCACTTGGAGGTATCAGTTCCGGAGGCGGAATCGCTCCAGTTTCACGCTTGCCTACCCCTTCACCATCATCTCCGCCAGCACAACTAACACCCACCTCGACTGTGGTTAATTCAATTGCGGCAACTATACGTCCAGCAGCAAATCTATCATCTGCCTCATCGACATCATCTACATCGTCGTCCTTATCCTCATCATCATCATCATCGTCGTCCTCGTCATCGTCATCTTCTTCGTCGATTTCTTCATCGGCAGCTACAACAGCAACTACTGCGGCTATATCTTCAGTTACTGGGGTTACGGTTAACAAATCGCCATCACCGTTTCCGTCGTTGTCATCATCTCCGACAGGGGCCAGCAACAATCAGCATCATCCTCCTCACCTGCAGTCTCAACAACAACAACAACAACAACAGCAAGGTCAACAGCAACAACTACAACAGTCACAACAACAATTCCATTCTATCAATATAAAACCAGAGGTAAGTCGTAGTTTCTTTTTTTTTTAAATCATACAGATTTTCTTTATAAGCTTCAAACGCATGTGAACAATGCGTATTTAGACAAATTCTGCATATGCGACCTTCACATCCCTTCATAGTTTTTAAAACAAAATGAAAAGAGTTTGACTATTATTGTTTCACTGTCAGATTTTGAGACCCTTAAGAAACTGCAAATTATTATACCTTTTTCTATTGTTACTCTCTCTTCTTACTCTTAGCTTTCGGTAGGGAAGGAGACTATCATGAGTCATCAGCTCTCAACAAGTCAGCATCACGTGCTATCTACCATTTGAAATATTGTTTAAGAATGCCGAAGACATAGTCTGTTGTTTTTCATCTTTTCCACAAGCTTTGCTAAGCTTTGCTCAAGGGTTTTTCAGCACAAGCCCAAAACATTTTAATGGTTAAAAGAAAATGAAGTAAACTTGTTGTAAGAAGACTGCGGTAGTGTCGTTCAAGCTCAGACGCAGGAAGAATGTGAGCTCTCGCGTGCAATGACTTCAGATTGTCAATAGCGGTTTCTTTTTGAAGACGCGAGTTCTATTGGAAAACACAAGTTCTTTTAGAAAACGAGGTTTCTTTTAGAAAACGAGGTTTCTTTTAGAAAACGAGGTTTCTTTTAGAAAACGAGGTTTCTTTTAGAAAACGAGGTTTCTTTTAGAAAACGAGGTTTCTTTTAGAAAACGAGGTTTCTTTTAGAAAACGAGGTTTCTTTTAGAAAACGAGGTTTCTTTTAGAAAACGAGGTTTCTTTTAGAAAACGAGGTTTCTTTTAGAAAACGAGGTTTCTTTTAGAAAACGAGGTTTCTTTTAGAAAACGAGGTTTCTTTATTTATTTATTTTGTGGGTTTCAGATTTATAGCCGTCCAAAACGACGACGTTAGAAAGGTAGCTACTAGTCCAGCCAAGAAAAAACTCATCGAAACCAAAAACACGCACTTTAGATAAAAGAGCTTGATGCCAAACTCTACCAAATGCTTTTGAAATATCAAGCGCAATAATCTTACTTTCTCCAAATCGATGTAAAGACTTGTGCCTCTGTTCGGTAAGATATACCATCAAATCACCAGTGGACCTATTGCAACGAAAGTCATACTGTCGGTCATTAAGAAGCTTTCGTTCTTCGAGATATTTCTTAAGCTGATAATTGATCAGCTTTTCCATGACCTTAGAAAGAAAAGAAGTAAGTGCAATTAGACGGTAGTTCGAGTGTGAAGAAGATTCGCCTTTTTTAGGGACTGGCTGGACAAATGCTGTTTTCCATCCACTCGCGAGGAGACCTGTAGAGTAGGACAGATGGAAAAGCTAACGCAGTGGTTTTGACAGCGAGGAAAAACACCTCTTCAGAACTATAGCAGGGATACTATCCGGGTCAGCGGATTTCTGAATGTCGAGATCTTTCAAGACTCTTGCCATTGCATAATTGCGAAAGTAGATTGGTCCCATGGAATCATTCACTTGCTCAAGTACTGGAGGAGCCATAACACTTTCTGGAAGCGTTAAATTGGCGCCGAACTGCTTCAAAAAAAGGTTAGCTTTTTCAAGAGAGCTAACAAAGGGTGTGTCGTTTGAAACGAGCGTTGGAACCGAAGATGTTGTTGTTTCTGAATGTTCTTAACAAACGACCAATAATTTTAACTATCTTCAGGACATTGTAGTATTTTTTGTCTTAATTTCTGATCATCCAAAAATTTCGTTCGTCGAATATGGACGTTGCTGGCTTTCCTGACTTGATTAAACTTTTTCCGATTTTCCTTAGTTGGGTTGGCTTTGTATCGTCGGAAGCTTACTTATGAGTTTTCCTTGGGTCTGATACTTTTCACTTTCAATGAGAAATTTCTCATTCCCAAAAGGAATAATTTGAGCCCATATCTGCACTGGAATCAACGTTACTAACGAGGAAACATAGTGACCAGTTAAAGTTCTTAAAGAAACAATTTAACATCTTAATCAGATTTTTTGCCACAACGTTTTAGTATTTTTTATTGACAGGCATCGGCTTACTATTTCCTCTCAAAGCATTTTTAACTCTTCCTTTATTACATCCACAGCCGAAGAGGATGATTCGTTCATTGTTGACAAATGCCATACCTCAAACCAGGTCATATAATTAACCTTTCCTTCCCACACAAAAAAAGAAAACAAAGAAAAACTGCAACCTTAACAGTCATTTTCTTCCATGCCATCCTTTGACGAAACAAAAAGAATTCATAAGAACAAGTAAGCCCACAAAAATTATGAATCAACAATAAGTGTTTGCGATAAAGAAGTAATCCTAAACGCCATTATAACCAACTACACACGATACTCATGCACTCCTCATGTAAATACATAAATAAAAATATAATTTCGTGATCGAGGTCGTAATTATATTGAGGTGATATCCCACAAAAGAAAATAAGAAAAATAACTACAACTCAGACTCCTGCTAGGCCCAATAAAATATAATTCGCTCTATACAAATGCACAACGTGCAAGTCGCTTCATAATTTTACATTTCGTTCAAACCGTGCAATTATGCGCCATCAAAACCCGCCACTCCCCAAAAACTAAAAATAAAAAGAATTAACAACAAGACGACCATAAGGTTGTACTAAATGCGACGTGACAATCAACTGGTTGAGTATGAAGAAAGAAGGGCAAAAGAGGCATTAAGCAGCAGCAGCACCCAGCTCTGTTAAGGATCCCCATTCTCAATGCAATGCAGTTGTGAGCAAAAGAAGGTATAAGCAACAACAAATTAATGCGTTAGAGTTAGAGGATTGGTTTCAAGTTTCAGTTTTTGCGCGGATATACCTATTTATTGAAGGCGAGAGATCATGTCTTGTGCGTCCAGTGTAAGTCAACTCTTTGCAAAAGTGGGTCTTTCTCTATCGTATCCTATCCTATCCTATGCATCCAAGAATAGGAATTATACCCACACCTGAAATACGACCAATTAAGTAGAAAATATTAATTTTATTTAGATCTCCTTTGGCTGTTGAATCGTAATTTTCAATTGTCACTCGCTGTATAGTAAACTTGAACATGGGTTCTTGTGTCTTGTGTCTTGTATATGTATGGATGTGTATCGTATCGTTGTTGCGTGCGTGGGCGTTCATAATTTGTAATTATAATAACTAATGAGATGCATGTGATGTTGCGAGTGGAACAGTGATCGTGACATGAAAAGAAGGCACGGAAAAATTGATTTGAACATGAAAAGGAAAAGGGACAATGAAGGTTTGAATGGTTGGACGTTGAATTGATTACCTACTTGATTAATGTAGGCTTATGTTCTTTGCAAAATAAAAAGTACGATGCAAGGTTGGATGAAGAGTGTTCATAATTGAGTTTTTTTCTTTATTTTTCTTCCTGGTGTGTGGTATTTATTGCACAACTTAGACCACTTTGAGTACAAAGATGGTTCAGTGGAAGAGACAAGGAGAACGCATCAAATGGAACAAAACTACTCAATGTAAGTTCCCATTTTTTAAATTCTAAAAACATATTTGCATAAGAGGAGAGTTTAGGTATATGCATTAATAATGACAAATATAAAAGCGTTTCAATTTCTTACCCTTGTTAGAATACTCATGCAGCCGGAAGTGGAACTATAAATAGAAGAGAAATAGAAAATTGAAAGAGATATTTTCTGTGTCTTGAGTTAGTAAATAAAATAAATGAAATTAACAAAATAAACAAAATAAATAAATAAAATAAAACAAATAAAATAAATAAAATAAATAAAACTAATAAATAAGAATGTGCTTGGAGCCTCAGGACCTAGCGCAGGGGAATGGAAAAGACCTAACATTGTTTGCCGATTCAGATCAGCTAATCGGGACGCGATTTTTATGGTATCAAAAGCAAAACCAGTGTTTCTGAGATTCGAAGCTAGAAACTACAACGTAACAGGCAGACATGCTATACTACGTCACAGCACTACGTTCCTAGAGTTAAAAGTATGAAAAATATTTCAATTTTTGAAATCGCTTGAAAAAAAACTTAAAGACAAAAAAAGAAGGATGTTTTGGCGTAAGTTAAGTAAGTAATAAATGCTGAGTGCAAAACGTACTCCAAAAGCTGACATGTTGCACATAGTCTTTATTTTACTAAGCATATTTAGTGCTGGATAGAGGGACCATGTTTTCGGTCAAGGGGGATCCTTACACTTGAAACTTCAGACTTGCCAAGTATCCCAAACGATGTTTTAATGGTAACTATCCAAACGACAAAAAAATACAACAAGAAACTGGTGGTGGCATTAAGAAAAAAACAAGCCTCTCCTTTTTGTTCGACATCGGGCACCAAATGTTTTTCTACGCTTCCTTCACCTAAACTCAGGTTAATTTGTAAATCTGTCAGCTTATTCCGGGGGGCCAAAAGGCTATTCACAATTACAAACGCTTCGTAAAAAAAAACGCCGAAATTATGAAACCAAAACGAAAATAAAGCTAAAAGTATGCCATTCATCAATGAAAAACTTTATTTCTACATAAAACATATAGTAAGTAGTCGCCATGGGTGGCGGAAACCATTCGCTCACTCTAAAAATTTTCCCGAGCTCTGGCCAACATCATCTTCTGAATTGCTGCAATTTCAGTTCGGATAGCTAATTTTAATGCTTCGGTGTCTGGAGGCTTGCCTTCATACACCCTGCTCTTCAAGAAACCCCACAGTAAGAATTCAGCTCAGATCCGGGGTACGAGGCGGCCAAGCAAAGTCACAATTGCGCGAAATCAAGCGGTTACCGATTTTTTTTTCTCAACAAGGTCAAAACATCAGTAGAGAAATGCGTAGAAGTCGTCTTTTTGGAACCAAGTATCACGAAGACGAATATGTCTCAAACGGAGAGCGGGACAAAAACTAGCACAGATCGACGAGAACTTTTGATCAAGGCATCGTTGACAGTGGTTATTGTTTGCGGAGTCCTTGATGTACGCGGCCAATTCGGGGACGGTTGATGACATTACCCGATTCGCTGAAGTTTTTCATCCATCTATCGATAGAATGACGATTAAGGGGGTTTCGTGACGTTTTAAAATAAAACTGTTTTTCGAAAGCGGGATGGGTAGCGATTGCGCTCTCCCCATTTTTTAAATAACACTCCACAGCGAAAGAACTTTGTTGTCGCGTCCACGGTGCCATAGTAACTAGCCGAGTATTTTTCCATTAAATGGAATAGTTTTATGCAACCGATGCCGTTGGAATCGTCGCGCTAACCCAGTTGGTTGAATATTACGAAACTTTTGAAATTGTCAATAACCTTTTGGCTCACCCTGTATTTGACAATATGTATTAAGTTTAGCTTTGTTCAAAATATGTGGCTTAGCAAGAATAATTCAAAAACTGTCATATCTGCTTTGGTACCCTTTCAACTGACTTTACCCCATGAATTCTTTTCATTGCAAATTTTAAAGCAACAGTCTTAGAATTCACAATCGGTTTTTGATTTGCTCAACTTTTTTTTTTGGTTCAACATCACTTACAAAGCAAAAAAATTTAATCAGATCGAAAATAGCTATGAAAAGATAGTGAGTGAATACTGAAAAGACTTTTTTCTGAAATGGATCACCCACTTCTTTTCGAAAAGTACCATGGACACTTTTGTATGGAGCTTTACCCCACTTCCAATTTAGCTAAACATTGATAAAACTAATGTCTTATAAAAAGCCTTCACGCATTGAAAAAAAGACTTAAAAAGAAAAAAAAAAATATTGGAAGAAAAGTATTTTTTGAAAGCCAATGTCCTTGTTTTTTATCTTTGATGATAAATTGTAGCATAATTAAAAAGTGAAAGCTACCAATTAATTTTTATGGCATCTGAAAAAAGGCAGGGCCTTGTAATTAGCGGCAAAATAAGAACAAAATTGAAAAAGAAGCAGCATCACCCGGTTCAGCTCAGCTTTCAGTTCCGTTCTAATTTTACCGCTCCGTCGCTTTCCCATTCAGTACGTGACCGTGCCGTAAGTCGAAGCGGTACTGTAAAATTTGAAATTAAACTGGAAGGCGATAGGTCTAGCTGTCAATTTCAGAATGAAGTGATAATTGTTCGCATCACAGACCAGTTTAAAAAATCACAATGCTTTAATACTAAGAGCTAATTTCTCGTTGCACCATCTTTAAGGATGGATGTAAGTTATTTGGGAGCAAATAATTATAAAAAAATAAATTCTCAAAATTTTTTTATAGTGATGAACGTTTTTAAAGTTTTACTTCTTTTGGTGCTTGTCGAGAAAATTATGGAAGGTAAACTTATACGATGAGTTCACGCAATTATCCGAAAAGCAACAAGAAAAAAAGAACACCGGTAGGCGAAAATCGACATGAAAAAGGAACACCGACAGTCAAAAAGCAACATTATTAAGGCACACTGATAATAATCAAAGAGATATGATGAGAGCCAACAGTGATATGATTAAGTAAGTTATGATTAGAGTGGTTCACGCTGTACTCTTAGTTGGTCAAACTCGATTTGATGAATGTTGGATGGTCTGTTGTAACCAGCGTTCAAATTGTCAAATTGGTCGTCCAATTTTCACAGACGTAATCGTAGCAGAAGTTCTGATTTTACGGTAGTTTGAGAATTCATTGCATCCAACATCGGCCGTTCAGACTTCAGACTTAAGTCTGTCCATCTAATTGTACAGTGTGAACTGCTCCATTGTCAATTGCACCAACAGCCAAAAAGAAACTTGTTGAAATTGGTTTCGGTCTAAAACGATGTGTGTTCAACTGGTCGTTTTTTTTTGGAAAGAAAACTATATTTTCCTGAAGATATATGCCTCGAAGAATCCAAATTTGATCTCAAAATTTACCCAATAGTGGATTTGCGATATGAAACATTTAAAATCGTTTTTCTTATTTCTTAGTCTATGCTTCACATAAAAAATTTTAAGGTTTGATATGCGCCGAATCCACATCTGTCTAAAAAAAATGTCTTTTACATACTGACATAGGTGGACATTACACTTCGAAGTGAACCTGATCCTCAACCAACATCTTTCGCCACCAAATTCGATATTGAGGGTGAACTCTCCTTTCCAGCCTTGCACTCTAAGTCGGTTGAGGTCTTCTTCCACCTTATTGCTACGCCTTCCGGGTCCGCGGCTTCCCTACAATATGCTTTCGAAAACCCGTGGAACCGGAGCGTTGATATCCATGCGCTCTGCAAGTTCCAGCCTTCTTAGTCATGGGTTGTGTAATTTTTTAACTTTGCTCATCTCGCGGTACAGTTAATACAGTTAGTTGCTGAATCTTTTTCTTTTTCTTTTTCTTTGCCAACCTTTCCGGAGCAGGGTGAGCTCTATAAAGTCGAGTCGTCTCGTACGAGCTATGCAGCGATACCGTGTTATGTTTTATATCTTCATTAAAGATAAGCAGTCTACAAAAGCGGTCTTTCCAGATACTCAGGGATTGCGATTCTATTCCTGTGATTCCATGCTGGTCTTTGCAGGCTTACGTTAGAGGTTTTCAACCCTGGAGTGATCTTTTTACCTTTCGATTATACTTTCGAATCCTATTCTTATCAAGGCATCTTCCAATTCAGATGCTACTTCCTTTACCATTGAAAATTCGTTGTTCTTCTCTTCTTTTCCCCTTGTCTATCTCCTTATACTGGTCATAGGCAGACATGATTTTTTTTCGCACCAAAATTTGTCGTGCGTTTAGTTTTGCTGCATTGCCTGCATTCTTCGTCGCACTGTTGGACTTCGTTTTGGAAGCCGAGAGAAACTCACAAACGCAGATGCTGCAGTTCTAATAGATTGTTGGCATTACTGCCATTGGTCTCCAAGGCTTAAGGCCCCCGTATCGTAGAATTCGAGGATACTTGTAGCAAAGCATATAATTTTTTCGAAGGAGTATTATCTCTTTAATGGCTGCATTTTTATTAAGGTTCATTTCACCAAATTAAGAAAAATTGTGAACGCCTCATATCACGACGTTCACCAGTTTCTTTCAAAGGTTTGCATCTACAAAATAAAAAGAAAAAATAAACTATCTCGTTTAATTCCGTCCACAAAGAAATCCCCCAATCGAACTTTAGTCCATTCAGCCCCTTTTTTGTTCACAACAATTCTTTACATTAACACTAAGTCCTCACGACATAAGACCATGAGAATTGAAATTATCACAGAAATAAAAGCAACATTTGAACAAATATGCACATTGCTAATTATCTTCACATATAATTATTGTTTATTATTTATTATTCAATGGCTAATAACACATTAATTGTTGCAATAACACCAACCGCACACCAGCATAGCAATGTGTGTTTTTCGCCAGTTGGCATGGCACGCGTGCTTACAACAAAACCCTCAAGACCAACCGACCATTCCTTGAACTTGTAATTTGGTGATAACTTATTTGAAATGTCGACGCTACGCGACGAGCTTACGAAAAAATTGCAACATTGTTGCAAACTGCAACTAAGCATATGAATATTTATCTGCAATAAACAACTTTTTCTATAATGATGATAATGTAACACACAATATTATAGAAGCTAGCACAGCTATGCGAGTGTGTGACTTAATGAATAATAAATTCAAGAGAGGCTAAGGTATAAGCGAATGGAACGCGTATAAGAAGATAATTAATACACATTTAATATGTAATTATTTCAATTAAGAAAAATTTTCGAATTAGGGTTCTTTGTAAAGTTAGATACAATTCATGGAGAAAAAAGTGTGCACCCAATTGAGACGTTTTTTTGTTACTTTTTTATTCTTATTTATAATTTTCCTTGCGTAATTTGCTATGAATGACAGGTCGCGGCCTGGTGTGCTTTGATAATAAGATGCGAAGTGCAATTGAGACCACCGACTTTAAACATTACTCCCAAGCACTTCAATTTCGTTTGGTGTGGTAATTGTGGCGTGATGGTTATAATGTTTGCTGTAAGACCAGAGGTTCGTGGTTCGAGTCCCAACAGAGCTAAAAATATTTTTCCACTGGTATCGTCTTTCGCGAGGAATTGATAAATCCTCCGATATTAAATTCATTGTCATATGAAAAAAGCTTTCTCGATTAGCCGTTTGGAACCGGAAGAAAATTGTAGGTCCCCTACATTCCCTCACAACTCACAAGGCATATTGCGTTTATTAAAGAGCAGTTGGAATATATTCCAAAAAAAGGGCTGTGATAAGTTGATGTGAAGTTGATCGATTTAAAGCAATTCATGTGGTAAACACAGTCCTTGTTAATTTCCTTTTGACGCGTTTGGATAAATATGAGAGAACAATGTTCACGACGTGCGCACATCGACAGCCAAAGAGCGACATGAACTGACACGAAAAACGACATGAAGGCACCACAAAAGCCAAAAAAATGAGGGCGCATCGACAGCCACTAAACACAATGATAAAGGTACACTGACAACCAAAAGCGATAATATGGAAACAAAGCGACAGCCAAGAAACGACATGATCAAGACACCCCAAGAGCCCAAAGCAACATAACTAAGACATACCGACAGGTAAAAAAACAAGACTACAAGCCGCAAAATGAAGGCACACTGACTGCCAAAAAGCGACATTATAAAGGGAAAGTGACAGTCAAAAAACGATATGCTCATGGCACACTGACAGCCAAAAGCAACATGACAAAATCACATCAATAGCCAAAACACGAGAATATAAAAACAAAATAATTAAGGCACCACGAAAATTATAATGCGACAGGATGAAGGCATATCGACAACCGAAAGACGCGATTATGAAGACACACTGACTAAAAAAGAAACATCGAAAGCCGGTGAACGAAATAATGAAGGCACACTGACAGAAAAATAGCGCCATAATAAAAGCAATACGACAGCCAAAAAGTGACATGATAAAAGCACATCGACAGCTAGAAAACGAGATTATGAAAACACTATGGATAGCAATACACGATTAAGGCACACCGATAGCTAAAAAACGACAAGATGGGGCACATTTAGCCAAAAAGAAGAGCCATAAAATAAATCTTCGACAGCCAAAAAAACACATGATAAAAGCACATAGACAGCTGAAAAACAAGATGATTAAAGCACACTAACAGCTCGCAGCATTATGGACACCAGCAGGTCTTACCGATAGCTTAAAAAAGATATGATGAAGGTACCTCGATAGCCAATAAACGACAAGATGAAGTTAGACTTCAGTCAAAAAGCGACATTATGGGGGTAAAGCGACAGCCAAAATACAACATGATCAAGGCACATTGACAGCTAAAAGTGATATGACAAGGTCACATCGACTGGTTATAAAAACGAAACGATGAAGACACACCCACAGCCAAAAAGCGACAGTATGAAGGCACATTGACAGTCAACAAAATTATAATGAAGACACACCAACAGCCAGAAAACACATCCAAGGAGCACCGATAGCGAAAAATAAATTCACATCAAAAGCCAATAAACGACATGTTGAAGGTAAAGCGACAGCCAAAAAGCGACACTATGAATACAAAGCGACAATCAAAAAACTATATATTCAAGGCACACCGACAGCCAAAAGCAACATATCGAAGGCACATCTGTAGCCAAAACACAAGAATATAAAAACAAAATGATGAAGGCCCTACGGCAGCTAAGAAGCGACATGACGAAGGCACATAAACAGCCAAATCACGAGATTATGAAGACACCATGGCCAGAAAGGCACCTCGAAAACGACATGTTGAAGGTACACTGACGGAAAAGAAGCACCATTATGGACATCAGCAAGTCTTACCGATAGCTTAAATAGGGTATGATAAAGGGACATCGATAGTCAATAAACGTCATGATGAAGTTACACTGACAGTCAAAAAGCGACATTATGGAGGTAAAGTCACAACTAAAAAACGACATGCCGATAACACATAGGTTGACAAAACACAAAAAAAAGCGAATTGATGAAGGCACATCGGCAGCCGAAAAACGAGACTTTGAAGACACACTGGTCAGAAAGATACAATCAAGAGAGCCAAAAAAAAAACATAATAAAGCCACACCGACAGCCAATGAACAAGGTGATGAAGGCACACAAACAGCCAACAACATTATGACCGATAGCTAAAAAAAAGGACGTGCTTAAGACACACCGACAGCCAAAAAGCGACATTAAAAGGGCACACCGATAACCAAAAAGCGATAGGATAAGGACAGTGAGATATTTGGGCGATTCATTAAAGATTGGTTCCAATAAATCAACTGCTACAAATGTGCAGGTGGAAAAAATACAAACGACATCGTATTCCGTTTACAGATGTGTTGATTGCAATCAGCCCGAACCAACTGCAAACAAGGCTTAGCGCTTTTTATTTACAAAAAACTTCTCAAAGTCCTTAAGAAGTTCGGTATTTTCCTTTAAAAATCTTTGCATTGTCAAAATCTGTCTGAATTTCAGTCAAACCTTCAAAAACATATCAGAAAAAAATGAATTAGCCTGCCACGATTTGAATTCTCTTCACCATTCCCCAGTTTTTCTTTTCTCCGAACGAATTACTTTAATAAAAAGCCAATAACAAAGTGAACCTCTTAGTCCTTGGCTTGTTCTAATAATAAATTTGTAATGCAAACCTTAAAAACTATCAGACAGAGGCTGAGATGACAAATAGCAAAACACCAGATGCTTTCAAATTTGACTCTATGACAACAAATTTTGAATTACACTTTGGACGCATTTGAAACCCAACGTATACAAAGCAATTAATCAAAACATTTTGAGATAAATTCAATACACGTACGAATAGGGTATATGTTATCCAAACGGTATATTGGTAGCTCCGTTTGCATGGCAATGCAGGTAAAACACGTAATAAGAAAAGTCTATCCCATTTACTTCTTAAGTGTGCTTTATTCAAAAGTTCATCAAGCATCGACCTTTCTCTAAATTTTCAATTAAAATTACCCAATTTCCATAAACACAATCCCCATCCTCTTACATCAACCGCGCGCACACCATTACCACATCTCTGGCTCTCTGGACTTATAGCAAACTCTAAAAGACCAGAAAGTATCCACCGTGTATGCCCCAAAACTGACAAACGATCGACTTTCGAAATCTTATTGCTTTACTTCAAAAACATCTCCCGAGTCCTCATCTTCATCCTCATCCACATCCTCATCCCTATTCCGCACACATTCTTCATCTGGAACACAGTATATCTTCACCTTCTTGTAGTCTCATGCTAATGTTATCTGT
The DNA here is from genome assembly GCA_914767635.1 of Melanostoma mellinum. Classification (NCBI taxonomy): domain Eukaryota; kingdom Metazoa; phylum Arthropoda; class Insecta; order Diptera; family Syrphidae; genus Melanostoma; species Melanostoma mellinum. The sequence goes on along the minus strand of OU612060.1, from coordinate 50,770,407 downwards.
CCTTCTTTACATCTAATAAAATGTAAAATCAACGACCATAAGGATAATTAGAGCACACACAGGTCCATATATACATGAACCCCGGCCCGCCACCGCACTCTTTCGCATACTCCACGGCCGGATGTTGTGGGATACATGGAAGATAGCAGGGGGTCGGTCGGTCGGTCGGTCGGTCGCTTAGTTGGTTGGTGTATACGGGACGACTACGGCTCTACACCTTATTCGCCTTTTATAATTAATTTTAGTTAAGTGTTCCAAGAAAGTTAAATTCAAATCCTTATTTTGTTGAACTCGCTCCTATTTGTGTCTCGCTCGCTCTACTGCGAACAAATGTGTTCGTCTTATCCGCCAGGACAACCCCGACATTTTAATGCATGCAAAACAACACATCATCCTCACTCTGCACTTGTATCCTCTATTGAGGAAACTATGATGTAGATTGTTGAGTATAGATGATGATGATATTGTGTTTGGGTGGTGGTTGGAGTTGGCGTTGGCGTTGGCGTTGGTTAGTTGCATATTGGACACCACTATACAGCGTAGATAGTTCAGTTTTCGTAGATGTAACTGTGTAGGCTAAGGCAAGTGCAACCAAGAAAGTAGGTACACATTAATAGGGGCTAGTTCGTCAGCAGAAACAGAAATGTAAGTAAAAAGTGGATTTAGAGAGACTATAGAGCAACAACAGCACACAAGGCTCTGGTTAGAAAAGGATATTAATGCTTTTGCAGAGAGCATTTACATAAAATGTTCAATACACCCACACCCACAGAAAACTGTTTTGGTAGCAACAGCAACAGCAGCAGCAGCAGCAGCAGTGCGATAGCAGCATTTGGAAGCGAATACGACGAAGACGAACCAACATTTGGCTTGAATTGTCAGATGTACTAGTAGAATGGGTTGTTGGTTGGTGATGGCATATCCTTTAGGAATTAAATTATACGACCATGTGATGAGGACTTAAGGAACTATACGACGACTATACGATGACGACGAAAGGGTAAGTTTTTCAAAAGGGGGCCAAAGTAGTTGGGGGCAAAGAAATTTTTCCAGAAGGATGTTGTGGGTGTTTTGATTGAAATTGTGGCTTTTCTTTAATGAGATTCCTGTAATAAATTATAAATGCGACGAAGGTAGGAATATGCATAAGATATATGACCAAGCTAGGCCAAATACAAATACAAGCAGCACTATTCTATGCCCGTGCTCATAAAATCACCAACTCACACACATAAACGATTGCTCTGCAAAATTATATCATTGAAATGAGCTATGGATGGTCCTTGATGGGAGTTTTTGAAGAAAGGTTAAAAGGGGTTTTGTATAGTTTAGTTTTAGTTTTGAGTATTGGTATGTGTATTTGGCTTGAATGGCTAAGTCTGGAATTACTTATATTTAAGAAAATTAGCCTTAGACGGTTGTGGCTAAAGTTGTATATAAGTGGTGATGAATAAGAAGATGTGGATCGATTGAGTTGGTTTTGATGATTGCTATTTCTATATATATAAGGAGCCAGTGTTACTCTTCTGCTGGTGGTTGAATAAACAGTTTACGGCAAGTCTTCTTTATTATAATTTTTAATTACTTGTAGGTAGACCCTGACATGAGTAAGAATGAATATATTAATGCAAAAACCTAAAATAGTTTTTTTTTTTCAAAATTGCCATTACCAGAGTGTTGCCATAGCATAATTGAAATTAAAGGATAGCAAGCGTCACAAGCATCTTCTATTTCAATCAAACCGACTTTTCCTAAGTAAGTAGAAAAGTTTTTCGTCACCCCACTATCTCGCAAACTTGTGCAACTCGTAATAAAATCTACAGCGTCACGGTGTATCGATGTTGCACACTGTTGAGGATGTTTAAGTAAGCCCTTACCACTGGTGGGGGACGAAAATAGCATGAACTCAATTAATTAAAATAAAAGACGAAGTAACTTTCTTGATTGCAACCACAATCGTATAATGATTCTATTCATAATAAAATATTCTATACAATAATATAGAAACAACATGAACATGAACCCAATAACACTTCGGTCTTTTTTGGTTACTTGGCAAACAACAAACATCAACCCAGACGTACTGTCAGCATAAAGTGTGCAGTGTGCACGAACTCGTACATACGCTGAACTATGTTATTCAACGCCGCGCCGTCTTTACACTTGCTATAATCGTTTATTGAGTACTTAAAAGGATCTTCAACGGACTAGACCGTTCTGAAAAAAAAAAAACGGTCTAGATTTGAATTCTATTTGGAAACATAAAATTCTTACGGCTATTAATGATAAACCAGAATCTCCGGCCCTTGCCAAGTTAATTTTTCAATTCACTGAGGGACACATTTGTGTTGCAATACAATATTGCAATGAATTCTTAGAGCCATTTTCGTCACCAAATTTCAAACTTTTTTGTTATTTTTTATTGCCAGATTTCTTACCATGAACTTATTCTTCTCTGTTTGCGGTGAGGCGGAGCACAGTGATCTCCGGGTGATCACAACTCTCTCATTTATTTTCTTCACACTAGTGATCCGACTATCTATAACGGTACACGCCATTCAGTTGACTTTGAACTTCTAGTGAAGAAATTCAAACCAAAAATTAGAATAAAAATCTTCATGTTGAGAGTCAACTTCAAATGAAGAAGATTGGTTGGTTGGTGAAACAATCTTGCAATCGGAATGTAGCCAGCCAGTTACAAGTAACTTGTTTCAAAAAGAAAAAAATTTATATAAAAAGATGTCTTTGAACTTTCGATTACATATTTAATTTTTTTGAGCTATTGTAACATGTTGCATTTGACACGCTTGCTGTTGCGCTATAATTTGTCTTATCGAAAGAGGTTGCCTTTGAATTGAAGTGAAAAATGTGGTTATTTATATATTACTAAAAGATTGTGATGATGTTTGTCTGAAGTCTGATAAAAGAGGTTGTCTAGAAGCTGTCTCCTTTTTTTAGAGATTGTCTCGTAAGAACGAATTAGCTAAAAGAAAATAAGATTACAATGTGTAGAGTCTGAAAAAGAGGGTTTCAGAAGAATAAATTTGTCTAGTTAGAAGAGGTTGTCTTTTAAAAAGAAATTGTTTTGTCAAAACAAATTTGTCCCTTAAGAAGAGGTCATCTCGCGGGAACGACACAACCTTTTACACTAAGATATTGCGATTGCATTTTAGTCGAGTAAAAAGAGGTGGTATTGAAAAGATGTTGCCTCGAATGAGCGATTGTGATTTCTGTGTGAAGTCTGTTAAAATAAAGTTATCTAGAAGTTGTCTCATAGAGAAGAGGTTGTCTCGTAGAAAACACAAACTTCAATTAAAAGAAAACAAGGTTGTGTAAAAAAGGAAAAAAAGTGTAAAAGTGTAAAAAGTCTGAAAGAAAAGGTTGTCAAGTAAAAAGAAGTTGTCTAGTCCAAAGAAGTCGTCTCGTAGAAGGAATTATCTCAAAGTTGTTTCGTAAAAAAAGTTAATCTCGTGAGGAAAACAGCCTTTTACTACAAAAGATTAAGATTGCATTCTAAGCCTTGTGAAAATAGAGGAGGTTGTCTTTGAATTGAAGTGAAAAGGTTGTCTTTTAAATCAGAGATTAATGTGCAAAGGTTGTTATTGCTTGTAGACCAAGAGCTGGAATCAAATTTTTGGGGTGAAGTTATAACCAAAAATATTGCACATGTATGTGTAGATATAAGCCGAGTTCACACTGTGCAATTAATTGGTCAGACTCCGTGTGATGGACGTTGGATAGTCGGATATAGTATGCGTTCAGACTTATCAAACTTGTCGTCCAACCTTATTTCATGTGCTCCTCCGCTGCATCCAACTTCAAAATTTTAAAAAATATTTGAAAACCACCAAACAAGTTGGTCAAGCGGTCGTCTGGGCGCTCACATTAAATAACATTGGTCGTTCAACCCAAAGTTTGTCCAACTAATTGTACAGTGTGAACTCCGCTATACGCACCATTGTATCCAATTACTCTACTAAAATACCTAAGATGTGACAAAAGCCCAGGACATAAAGGTTTGAAGAAAAAAATATCGCATGGGAAGAGGAGTGGGGGGTCTTGCTATCTCCGTTTAGACGAAAGGTGTAATTCTATTAAAAATTCACTTGATTGACTAAGAAATATTGTTGAAATTCAACTTAGGCACTTACTACCACATACTACAGTGTTGAAAGCCAATTCTGTGCTTTAATTAAAATTTTAGCTTAAGTTGATTGCAAAACCTTGAAAATTTATTCGATTTGGACTACAAAATTACTAAAGATTGTATGAGCTCTAGAATAAGCCCTACCCAGTTTGCTGCATCAAGGCTAAGATACTTTCACGACTCGTTTATCCATTGAAAGCAAATGTTGCCACAGTAGATATGTATTTTTTGTTGCATAAACTTAAATTTTTTAAAGTGTTCAACGAAATACAAAGAATGAAAATGCAGTGCCTTCTCTGTATTCTTAAGTAAAGTTTTATTTAGACTTTTAAAAATTTGGTTGGTTCAAACTATGTTCTAGCTTTGAATTTTGTGCAAAATTTAGACAAAAAAAAAAAATTAAAATCAAAAAACAAAAATTGCGCACTTAAAACCCTATTACCGCCATCACAAAGCCCGTCGTAACAATTTCGGTTTACGAATGCCAAATAGTAAGGACTAAAAACACCTTCGTAATGAACCTTTTGTTAAAGATATTTAGAACATGATAACAAGTTTAGCAACAGTAACCAAATTCGTAGTGAAGCATTTATTACGAGGGTGTCTATGTTGCTTTCTTTTTGACATTCCTATTTCGAAATTGTTGCAAGGGGTCTTGTGATGGTGGCCGATACTTGTTGAAGGAAACAGAACAAAATTACCCAAAAATCTCATCCCGTACGCCTAAATGAAAATCGAGTTGTGTTTGTAAGACTTGCAACCATCATCTTAAAACCTAATTTTTTTTGCTCCCAGCCTTACAAAAAGATTGCATTGAACAGCTTATTTTATTCTATATCTTTGTGGCTATCGATGCACCTTAGTCATATTGCCTTTAGGCTGTTACTTTTCCTTGATTACGTTGCCTTTTTTGTCGATGTGTCTTAAGAATGACTTGGTTGTCGGTGCGCCTTTATTATGTCGCTTTACGGCTGTCGGTTAAAAATTTCACTTTTCAAAATTTCACTTTTCAGTATCCCCCAATCATGTTACTTTTTGCGTGAGTTAAATCTGTTGCTTTTTGGCTGTCGGTGTATAAAATATTAATTTCACGAAATGATCCTCAACTGTTTATAGTCTACCCTACATTCAAAGGAAAGTGCATAAAATAAATTATTTAATAGACAACACAATAGTTACTTTCGGAGTACTTTCAATTCTTCTCGAAAGAAGATATCCGGTTGTTGTTTCCGATATTTGAACTCCCACATAACAAGCAGACATGCTAACCATTACGATACGGGAATCACAATAGCCTAGCTATGGAATCAATATGAAAATGCTTACATTTTCTATCATTACGGTTCGGGTATAGGATCGTCATTCATAAGGTTGCAATTCTCCAAAGGGCAGCTGTAGTGCAGTGGTAGAGTGTTCGGTAGATAGGCCGGAAGCGTGGGTTCGGATCCCGCTCTGGGCATCTACTTTTCTTTCAGCCTCCCATTTTTATATGAATACCGTCTTTGAGGTTATATGTGAAATTACTAACTCCTTAAAAAAAATTCTCCACTTCATAACTCAGCTCCGGGATTGTATCTCTGGCAGTAGTATTTATTAACTTTTCCGTTTGAGTCTCGGATCGTAAATAAACAACTATCGAATTTCGAACGCTTTATAGAAGTCGTTTCTCTTAGGTGAGGTCTGAAGGACCAGCAGTGGTTAGAGACCTTGGCACATTTCACTTAGAAGTTCTGATGTTGCCAAATCTGAACTACAATCTATCTTTTGAATTCATGTGTTCTAACGCAGTGGGGTCAAACGACTAGACTGGCGTCGAGAGCATTTTCACTGCCATGAACAGCGCTTTCTCTTTTATCCGTTCGGAATCTGCATTAAATTGTAGGCCCTGAAAAGGAGCAAAGCCGCGAGGTTCCGAAAGGATTGTTGCGCCAACCTATCTATTTCATTTATTCCTAAAAATACTTTGCCTTGTCAATTTTCTCTCCCTCCCTTTTTCTCTTTACTTTTCTCTCTGTCTGTCTTTCTCTTTCTCTATTTCCCTATCTATCTCTCTCTTCTCTTCCTTCATTTTGCAGCTATATCTTTGTACGAAAAACTATAGACACGGGATAACTTCACTACTGAAATTAGCACGAAAGAAGTAGTTCAACGAAACTAGAGTCATTTCTGACAATGGCTCAGCATCCCGCTGATAGTCGGTCTATTGAAGGTTTACACATATCAGAAAGTCAAAAACCGACTTCGCTCCCAAAATCCTGCCGAATGACCATGATTCTATTATATTCCATTTAACAAAAACAAACTCCGTAATAGTAACTGTTTCAACTCCGTTTGCCGTTATTTGGCATTCATTTTACTTATGCCAACGACCGAAGAACACGTGGCTTTTCTCTGTGCTAAATAAAGACAAAACGCACTCGTCACACCACTACATATACGACTCTTGTGATTTTCTAAAATCCACTCAATACCTTCGATAGTACATATAACAATACATCCAATACTATCTCATATATTCTACCTTCCAAGTTGTTACATAAAATTCGTGTTCACAATTTTCTTGGAAGCCGCAAAAGGTTTCCATGTCCATCAAATTATACTTACGTGAAACGTCCTAATGAATAATTACTGGCTCTAATTCATACTGTTCCCTGTCCGACCCCATTCACCCCCATTCGATCCCATCCCATCACATCCCATCCCATGCCATCATCCAAAATACCACCCATAACCAATCCTTCGTCCTTATTTCTATTTTGAAGCAAATTATTATGGTGCAAGAACGAATGGTTGGACACTAACGCAACCTCTCCAGCATTATCTTTGTTCTCCTTGCGCTCAGCCGATAGAACTGAATTGTTCTCTTAAGTCTGCATTTTGTTTTGAGAGTGGAGAATTGGTGGGTTTTTGAGGAGAAAATATTAACAGGCATAGATATTTTGTAGGAAACTCGACAAAGTGAGAAAGACCAAGTGGGGTTGAGTGGATGGGGGAGTAGAATTTGATGGTGGTATAAATGAAGGCCGTTTCGGTTCCACATTTCATAGTCTACTGGGCAGTCAGTGCCTTAGTAATATGTACGAGCACACGTCATTGCAGAGATGGCCTCAACTCAGCTCCCTCTGATTTGCAATTAATTCACCACCCCCACTAAAGAATGGGAGGAAGCCAATTCGACATAAGGGTTGTCTGCATTTACTAGAAACAGAACTGCAAACTGAATTAACTTGTATGTTAAACAGAATGAGCTTTGGATAGGGCGGGTGGGTAAGGAAGCGCCATCATCTCTCTGATAAACTATAGGTTGTAGAGGATTGCCATCCCTATAACCAAACTATAGGTAGAGACAGACAAGATTCTTGCACTTTCTCCAAAGCCTCCTAGAACTAAAGACCCCCCAACTGTAAAATTTCATATCTCTCCCTCCGGCTGTATTACGAGTATCTGTAGGTCCGGGGCAGGTTGTTGGACACGTATAAAGAGAAGTCATGGAAGTAGGCTATGAGTTTCCCAATTCTATCTTAGTGTTAGTTTGCTAAATATATGTATGTCGGTATATGCGGGCCGATTCAGCAGGCTCGGCCGGATGTACCTATACTATGTGCCCTATGTGTGTGCAGTGCAATCCTTAAAACAGAGATAGTAGATTGGACTTAAATGAGGTAGAAAGGTGGAAGGAGCTGTGCAAAACTTAGAGGATAGGTAAGGCAGATAGTTAGCGTTCTGGTGTTGTCGTCAAATGAATCTCATTTGCATTTAAATTAGGAATGAAGGACCATCGGATTTTTGGCATATACATTTGCATATATTCATGTGTCTTTATAGAGACACTACACAACTTGTAGGTATAGAAGAAGGGGGAGGCACTTTTATTGGTATTGGTTGGTTGTTGTCTGTTCGAACTTTTTGATAGTAGGTTTAGTCTTGGTTCTTAGTCTTATTGAACGAAGGCATGTTGTGACTGTGAGGAGACGCAAAACCCTTATACTCCTTTAGCCTACAGCCTTTGGCTCCTCATTTCAATATCGTTGGTTATAAGTATGATGATATATATTTTTTTGTTTTTGATTTTGCACATAGTTTACTATATAATATGAGGTGCGGTGGTCAACAGAACCACGTTCTGCACCTTATAGGCATTTTCATTTGTGTGACATGTCCTGTGTGTGTTACTAACCCGACCAAGACTGACATTCAAGGATGGCTGTGTTGTGGATATGTGCGTAAATTTTCGGAGGAGACAGATGATGGTATAAAAGATATTTTTGGATTTAGAAAAGTGCTGAGAAGTATTACGATGATGGGCATCGGGTTTGCTAAAATCCTTGGGTTTTTGGTTTTCATATTCAATTTTTGGGTTCCCTAACACAGTGGTTTTGTTGTTTTCCTGTTTAATAATTTTCCTATGGTGGGAGGTCAGTAAGAGTGTCTTCATATTCAGTTGTTAGTTTTGGATGTTGCTTTTGAGCCAACCACTTGGTTCAGAGAAGGTCAGTCTCTACTCCACACGACACTGATTTTTCGACGGACCTTTGCATGTCTCTGTTGATTGTTGATGCTGAAGATGAAATGAACTGCAGTTCAGGTAAATGTGGGGATTTGGTGATTTGACGACAGCTTTTTGCATGGTGTTAAAAAAGAGCTTCAGAAGATTATAATTTTTTTTAGGGGGTCTTTTGACATCTCGGCTTCTTACAAACTTTTGAGGTGATGCGCGGATTTTCTGAGGAGTGCTACCTAGAAATTGAACAACAACAAATTCTTGAGCAAGGTTGACAGGTTTTGAGAACAGGTATGTTGGTCAAATCTGTGAAGATGTGGCCCAATAACATCGGTTACAAAACATGCTCGGCCTCAGTTCAAATGGAACCTTGGAGGTTCAGTAACCATAGAAGAGACTGAGGGAATACTTTCCACTCACTCAAAGGTCTGTGCAATTATTTGACCAGTTAACCGCATCAATTGTCGAGGACTTTACAATGGGATCAAAACACAGGCCTGGAATCCTACGAGAGGACTTTCATAAATAGAAGGAGCATTGATTGGAAGGTAAAGATTCTAAAGAATGAACTGTTCCATCGATATTAACTTCGATTAAATATTGCAGAAGATTAACCAACCGATGTTGATAGTTTTAAAAAAAAATTAAGGCAGTTTGGTGGATAGGGAAGATAAGAAAACCACTTCCAGCCTCTAAACCTAAGAATAGGGAGATGTAGCGATATCCAAGAAAAATGGGTTGGGAAGCTAAGTGAGTAGTCTCCCTGTCCACCCTCTACACAGCACTGGATGATGTTTGTACACAGACAAAGGAGTTTTGTATACAAAGTATTGTTTGTAAAGTTTTCTCACACAAGCAGAACGGTCGGAAATAGAGAAACCTTCGACTTAAAGAAGCACACGAATTATGTTCTAAGTATGAAAAAATGTTTATCGGTATGGCATACCCAAATCGCTTCTCATTTTGAAATTAAATAAACACATAAATAGGGTTGCACAACAGAGCTCGAGGAGCAATAGGGCGCCATACCTTGATGAGGATTGAAGGCGACCTACAATTTTTTGCCGATTCCAAACGACTGAGTGAGAAAGCGCTTTTCATGACAATGTAATTTTTCTCGGAGGACTTGTGAATCCTTCGTGGAACAGTTCAGGGTAAACCTATAGAACCCAGCGAACATCTTTCGCCAACAATTTCCATTTCGGGCAAACTGTTTCTAGTTTTGAACTCTAAGTCGGTCGGGGTTTTTGCGCCTCCTGAGGCGAAGTCTTTTCCCTCTGCAAGTTTACTTCAATGACCATTCAAAAACCCACCGAGACAAATCTTCTTCTCCACACATTGTCTTCAAAAGGTTACTCTGAGGAGATTTCTTTCAAAAACCAAGAGATTTTGAACTGACCGGTATCTTGAAAGATCCGCCATAATTTGGTGGATATGGATTTTTATGTCCTAAGACGTATTGATAAGGAAATACTAAATTGTTGAGTGAGGTTTCAGATATTACCCAGATAAGATCATATATTGTGTGAAGTTAAGGAGGTTTTCTTCTTTCATAGTTAGCGCCATAGTGAAGGTCTTAATATTTTTAAGGATCGGAGATTAGATTAGATTAGATTTTGGGGAAGGGTAGAGCTTGCTCAGCTCTGTGCACTGCGGTGTCTGAATAAAACCTATTGTGCTAGCCCATGTGAGGTTTCAGGGCAGTTCTCCTGCTCCTGAGTTGAACCAGAAGTTAGCAATGTTCTGTGGGTGAAAGAGTTTGAGTTTATCTAGGGGTATGATCTGGTAGTCAAGTACATATTTGCTTTTTAAGGCGGAAAAGTGTTGGCCATTCTGTAATAGTGTGCAGAAATGTTTCTTCAGTTTTAAGGCATAGTCTACAGATGGGGTCCGCTACCAGTCTCAATTGGTGAAGATGTTTCTTTAAAGAATAGTGGCCCGTTAGTAGCCCTGTGCAAATTTTTAGATTTTTCCTATTGAGGTTCAGTAGGAATTTTGGTGTTTTTTTCAGCATATTCTGGCAAAAAGAGTTTTGAACAGGTTTGCCCAGAAGAATTACGGCAAACTTTATTTGATTCTTCAAGTAAGATGTTCTTGACAATGTTTTTGAAGGTGCTTTTATATTTACACCGCAGAACGCTTCAGGTCCGACGAATGTTTTGGATGCGCTATGTCTTTAGTTAAGATGTCTGCCTTCTCGGATCGGACATATGATACTGAGATTCCACTCTTCGGTCATACTTTTTGAGAACACATCTTGCAGTTCAGCCGGCATACTCTTTTCCAACTGATCACTGAGCATTGTTGTCACTGGTCTTCAATGCTTAATATTGGCACCATAAGACTAGATTTTAGTTGAAGGGACACTCGATTGGAATAGACTTTTGGCTTTAACTTGCGATTGTAGCTTTGCAACTTCATATCGTATCAAGACTCGCGCAAACAAGGATATCCTCATTCTTACTGTGACTACAACAAGGTTGAGGTCCGAGTCGACGTTTGCACTTAAGTAAACGCTGTAGCTTTGTTTCTTTGACGACAATCGCAACAAGGTCAGTTAGGATGAAGGTTGATTAGTCTTCGGATCGCCATATACCTTTATGGATTTTCAGATGCGGGAAGCGGGTGCTACTAACAACAAGATTTAAGTGCGCAGCAAAACCGATCAGTCTTAGTCCGTTTTCGAGATTTTGTCATGCAGGCTACGCATACCTAAGATACGTGGCAGTCGCAGGCTCATTCCATCGCCCTTCTTGAATGGCAGTTCAATTTTGGGCCTGCGTTAATTCTATGGCTGCACTTAGTTCGTTAAGGGGTATTATGTTCCATGTGCAGATACAGAATCCTTTATTTTTTTTTTCGTTTGCTATCGTTGTCAACAATAAAATCATTTTTGTTGTCGAAGGCTGATTGTGATTTCGGAAGCATAGAATTTTTTGTAAGGCTGGGTGGTAGGCCAGGCTTCTTTGGAACCCCAATAAACCCCCAGATAAAACGGTCCCACAATTTGCTGCAGTGGTTTGAGAGCGGCCGTTAGATCATAACGAGCTAATCCACCACCATCTCTATTTCAATACCCGATTCTAGAAGGTACTGTTAGACCCTGAAGGACTTTTAAGCTAAATATGTCGGAGTAGCTCATCCTCTGCTTTTTGACTGCTTAAGTCCACCGTTGGTTTTGTAAATCAAATTTATTCACTGTGACATTCTCAGTAAAGAACTAAGATTCGGGCAGTCAGTCATTACTCGGAGGGGCATTACAGTGTTGTTCTATTTCGTCTTTGTTCCTATGTAAACACTCGCACTTTATATTTAGACAGGCCAACTCCAGTTAGAGGAAATCAGTACGAAGTAGTTACCGCGAGGACCTATAGTAAACACAGTTGACGTGTATTCTAAATTGCAACACCTGGGAGCCCGCCACCAAGTTGACACCATTCAGAGCCTCCTTGAATCCCAACAGAAGTTAACAATGTTTTTCTACGGGTAAATTCGGAGAGTAAATTCATTGACATGAAAAGCGCTTTCTCGATTAGTCGATCAGCAAAAAATTGTTGCTCCCCTCCATTTCCCCACAAGACATAGTTATGAGAAGTGCACAAGGATCCGGTGCTCCTCGCCCTGATGCGCCACGCTATGTGTATGAAGTACTCTTTGTGACACCGTAAAGAAAATCATGTGTCCAACGAGGCAAATTTATTTACCACTGCTCAATCCATTTGGGATCCCTTCTTTATGAGTGCACTCTTTCTTACCTCAAATATTTGCTGAAGGAATAACGGCCTTCAGCCCTCCATCAACATTAATTTCAAATCGAATCTCCTTTCAAATTTAATACGAGGCAAATCCTTACAGCCTTGTTCCTTTGCCTTGGCAATCTTTTGTACTAAGAAACAAACAAAAGCCACTATACGACACCCAAAGGCAGATAGACCGAAAAGTAAGTATAAGTCACTCCACGTTCAAGTACCTACCTATTCTCGCGATATTTCTGCGGCAATTTCTAAACAACATCATTAAGTTAGGCGGCACATTTACGACGACGACGACGACAGAACTTTTGATTCCACCTTCTCTTTCTCTGCCGGTTATCGTGGAGCACGGCACATTACACATGTACTTCAATGTTTCCATAGAAGTGTATTGTGTACGTATGGCACCACATTGTTGAAAAAACACTTCCACCACTTAAAACCCCATGCCACCAAAAACGATAACTTATTTCGCTATAAAGGATACAATTATACTGCCTAGGCAAATGAGGGATGCTTTCTAACCTGCCGCCTCTTACAAGTCTTCATTTATACAAATATAGTAAATTGATATAGCAGCGAACCCGTTGTTCCTCAAACATGCCTTTTGTGACATATTACTTTCACACAAAAGAGTAAACGCAAGGACACCATTGCCCTTGAAACCAACCCAACATTGTTCTATTCAGTGCTTATGGAGTTTTGGGTGTTCGGTTCCGCAATGGAAAGATTCTGTTTGTCTCGATATGCAAAATATATGCACAGACATGGCAGCAAAATGATGGGCTCTATATCGTTGAAGGAAGAAAAAAATTTAAATAAAATAACACCCACGTTAACATTGATACTATGTGATGCGCCCTCCCTTGATAATATACCAACTATATGCCCTTTTTGTAGTGTTCCTTGCAAGGAACAGACTGGGTTAGGATAGGACACAGCACGTCAACTGTGACATCGGTTGCTTAGAATCAAAAAATAAAAAAAAAAAATACTAAAATATAGTGTAGAAGAGAAATGATGCAGAAGTGCACAGAATGAGATGAGGTGGCAGTGGAGACTGGAGATGGGAAGGAGGTAGACCGAAAAAGAGAGATCAGAAGGAACGATGGATGAATGGTGCTATAATAGTGAACGTCAAAGTTGATAGCTCAACGGAAAACTATACGAAAGCATAGTCGTATTTTGGTGAACCATGAGCAGGAGCAGGAGCACCGAGCAGAAGCGGAAGCAGGAATGAGCGCTTGGATGGTAGACGAACGAAGAACCTTCATGCAAGGGCTTAATTACCCAGTCTATTGATGTTTAGCATAACTTAACCTGCTTTAGTAATTAATTTACTATTGTTCGCTTAAATTAGTCTTCCTCAACATTGTGAAACTAGATTATCGTTATTGGTGTGGAGTTGCTAGATGCACTCGTGTAAGGACGACGTGTCACGTGTAATATGGGTGGGTATACCCGTTCGATGATATAATTAAATTAAAGGGTATGGTTTAAGTTTTTCTTTTTGTTGTTACTTAGGAAACCGAGTAATTTGAAATTTAACAGTTTGTTATGCGCCTTTTTGTAGCTAAACAGGATAATGGTTTTCGTCCTTAGGCGACATGGGGCGTATCGTTGGGGATTTGTTTTAAGACGGCGAAGTGGATTGCATATGCATATAATTTGAAATAAAAAAAAGGAACTTTAATCTATCTCATCATGATGTGAATGAACTTCCGTATTCTTCTTGCACCTCTGATTGGATGCACTTCTCCCTACTCACCCCACCTACTGAACGGCGATGAGGACACAAATTCTGCAGTGAGGCGGAATGCCTCCCAAATAATTTATTCAAAGATGAAACAGGAACCCCTTCTACGTGGTAATTGCATACTTTTAGATACACAGATAGTTACACCTAACTGGTTTTTTCTTTTTAACCAAACGTTGTAATTAAAAGGATTCAAATAAAAATAAAAAGAAACGCAAAAATTAAACGTGCTAACGTGCACTTCTGCTCCTTAAAAAGGAAATTACAATAATAGTGGTTAATTGCGGCTACTTTGCAGGTGTCATGATACCCAAACTTTTTTTCTACACCTCTCCGTTTTCACAAATTATTCCCTTCCAAGTTGCCTAATAGCAAATGCAAAATGGAAAACAAAAGGAAGAGCCAAAGCAACGACGGCGGAAACATGCCAATATAATTGAAGATGAGTGAATACAAAAAAGCAAAAAAACGTTTTAAAATTATTTGTTTAGTGTCCTTTCCGTTTGCGGAAGACCTTCGTTAGTATAAATCATGCCCTTGAGTGTAAGTTTGTCACCCGGCTTAAGTCTTGTTCTACAACTTTTGTTGTACATAATGTTTTCCGGTACTTCCGATGATATTCATTAAATTTGAAGATAAAAGTGCTGTAGGAGTCCCTAATTTGCTTAAATGTATTGGTTAAGAGTGTCGAACAAGGGTGGATTGAATGAATTTAGAAAATAAGTTCTTTATTTGGTACCATAAGAACGAGTATTGGTTTCGTAGGAGTTATAAAATCCAGATGAGAATCAAGATAACCGAACGATGTCAGTGACTTGAGAAATTAACAGAAATAATTAAAGTCAGCACACACATTTGGTCTAATTTCTTTGAAGTTAGAACCTAGGAGTTTAAGCTCAAGACGCAGAGAGACTAAAATGCAATGACTTTGAAAAGCTGAAGTGAGGTTGACGAATTTTAATTGTAAAATTATGTCTGCTACCGGTCACGGTGGCTTACCGGGAAACAAAAAAGCGGACGAACTGACGAGAAAAAACTCAACACTTGTCCCTTTTCTCATACACCAATCAATCAGGATCACATCCTGTGCAATTAAACAGATCATTGGTAACAAAATAATACGAAAGTTCAATGAATTATGGGAATATCCAGATTCCTCTGCCACCTCCAGGAAACTATGGCCAAAATACGATAGCAACAAATCTGGAAGGTTCCTACTCCTGAATATGAATTCATTAGTATTTCAACAGGACATAGTCTACTAGGTTCTTCTTCTTCTTCTTTTCGTTTCCGGCGTTACGAGTAGTGATCTTGAAGCGATCACAACTCTCCCACTTTTCTGCTTCACACTAGTGATCCGCCTGTGGGGTACGCCGCGTTGACCTCAGAAAGCGTCGGCAAGCCTCCCGGTTTTGGATTGTTCCATGTCTGAGGCCAACCAAATGCTGCTGTTTTTGCATTTGCTTGTACCAGGAGTGTTTTGGCCTGCCTTTTCTTTTTTGTCGCGAATTTGTTGAAACGTTGTACGATATTGCCTTTTGGACGGGGTTCTGCGGATCTCTCCTTTGAACATGACAATACCAACCGAGCCAGTGAGCCGGTCGTGCTGAATTTTGTCCAAGATGGTACCTTTGACATGAAGGCTTCCACGGATCTTAGTACTTCTAATTCGATCAAGCTTTGTTACTCCTGCTGTCATCCGAAGCATCTTCTTTTCGGCTGCCGTCAATTTGCTCTCATACTTTTTGTACATTGTCCAACATTGTGAACCGTATGTCAGAGCTGGACGGACAACTGCTGTGTAGTCTTCCCTTCAGCTTAGGGGGCATTTTTTGATCACAGAAGATAGCGGAGTTTTCTAGCCAATTCATCCACCCTACGCTTACTCGATGATTGATGTCGTCATCACAAGATGCTTCACTATTGATCATAGATCCCAGGTATTTAAACTTTTCACACTTGGGAAGCACATTTTCATTCAAATAAATGTCTGGAATATGCTTGTCTGGATCAGAAAAAGGGCAGCACAGGTATTCAGTCTTTTTAGTGCTAATACGGTACCCATTTCCTTCCAGAACATCAATCCAAACGTCAAGTGCTCGTTGCAGGGATGTAGGATCCTCGCTTATGATGGCTCCATCGTCAGCAAAGAATAATTGTTGTACTTTATTGACCGTTACTTTTCCTTCGAAAAAATAATCCAGAACAGCAATAAAGAGCAGTGGACTCAAGACACTTCCCTGATGTACACTTACTGTTATTTGGAATTCTTCGGTGACTCCAGCTGGGCATCTCACTTTTGTAACTGCTCCCTCGTACATGTCCATAATTATGTGCAAGTCATACGGTCTAATCGTACTAAATACCATGTTCATCAAACAAGACCGACATCTTATCACCTACAGCAGTGGAGGAAATGAAACCCAGATTGATTACCATTTGGTAACCAATAACATGAAATTTCGGGTGAAAGACTGCAAAGTGATACTAGGAGAAGCTGCCGCTCAACAACACCGTCTTCTTTTAACAGAATTTTTTACGGATGCGGTGAAGGAAGTCAAACAAACAAAGGCTCCTGGGAGAATCAAGTGGTACAATCTGGAGAAAACCAAAGGACAGCAATTCATTTCGTATATGCAAAGTCAGCTGTGTAATACCATCGACGCAGTTTCAAATGCAATCACGGCACAAAATATGTGGGATCGCCTACAACGAACCTGCTTAGAGAGAGCCAAATCACTGTTAGGAGTCTCAAAAGGACACCACCAACAAGCTACAGAAACCTGGTGGTGGGATGATGAAGCTAAAGCAGTGATTAGAAAGAAGAAAGCAGCTTTCCAAGCTTGGTCGAAGTGCCCCTCAAGAAATACAAATGAAAAAGCGCGTTTCAAAATGGAATACAAGAGCTGCAGAAAAGAAGCGAAGAAAAAGTGCGCCCAACTTCAAGCAAAAAGCACGGAGGGCCTGTATCGAGAGCTGGAAGAGATTTCTGCCCCAGCTGCTGAAGCAAATCAGGCAATCCAAGAGCTAAGACAAAGCAACTTGAATAAGGGAGCAACCATTTTCAAAATAGCCGCTCAGAGAAGGAGAAATGCGCAGGAGATTCGTTCGCCGAAGTTCATCAATGATGCTCAAGGAGTGCTACTTGTGGATGACGACAAAATTCTTCACAGGTGGCGACAGTATTGTGATGATCTTTTGAATGAACAGTTTCCTCGGCGCCACTTTCCAACAGCTGCACCTAACTTTACGGAAGTATCCGACGTCACAGTCGAAGAAGTTAGGGAGGCAGTTAAGAACTCCAAAAAAGGCAAAGCGATTGGGCCAGACGAGGTACCATATGAGTTTTGGAAAAATATGGGAGACATCGGGTTAAGATGGCTCACGATTCTCATCTCCAAACTTGTAAGAGGTGACAGTTTGCCTAATCAATGGAGGGAAAGTTTTCTTCTTCCAATGTACAAGGGAAAGGGAGATACCAGAAGCTGTGACAACTATCGTTCGATCAAGTTGATGTCCCACACTATGAAGATCGTTGAGCGGGTTTTGGATAGCCGACTGCGGAAAATAATAAGGCTGTCTGATGACCAATGCGGGTTTGTCGCGGGTAAGTCAACTACAGACGCAATCCAAAGCATAAGGATCATTATGGAAAAACACCGAGATGCCTTACAGGATTTGCATATTGTGTTGGTTGACTTCGAAAAGGCATTCGATCGACAACCACGAGATCTGATATGGGTGGCCCTCAGACACCGAGGAGTTCCTGCAGCCTATGTGCGAATAATTATGGACATGTACGAGGGAGCAGTTACAAAAGTGAGATGCCCAGCTGGAGTCACCGAAGAATTCCAAATAACAGTAGGTGTACATCAGGGAAGTGTCTTGAGTCCACTGCTCTTTATTGCTGTTCTGGATTATTTGCTCGAAGGAAAAGTAACGGACAATAAAGTACAACAATTATTCTTTGCTGACGATGGAGCCATCATAAGCGAGGATCCTACATCCCTGCAACGAGCACTTGACGTTTGGATTGATGTTCTGGAAGGAAATGGGTACCGTATTAGCGCTAAAAAGACTGAATACCTGTGCTGCCCTTTTTCTGATCCAGACAAGCCTATTCCAGACATTTATTTGAATGGAAATGTGCTTCCCAAGTGTGAAAAGTTTAAATATCTGGGATCTATGATCAATAGTGAAGCATCTTGTGATGACGACATCAATCATCGAGTAAGCGTAGGGTGGATGAAGTGGCGAGAAAACTCCGCTATCTTCTGTGATCGAAAAATGCCCCCTTAGTTGAAGGGAAGACTCTACACAGCAGTTGTCCGTCCAGCTCTGACATACGGTTCACAATGTTGGACAATGTACAAAAAGTATGAAAGCAAATTGACGGCAGCCGAAATGAAGATGCTTCGGATGACAGCAGGAGTAACAAAGCTTGATCGAATTAGAAGTACTAAGATTCGTGGAAGCCTTCATGTCAAAAGTACCATCTTGGACAAAATTCAGCACGACCGGCTCAGTTGGTATTGTCATGTTCAAAGGAGAGATCCGCAGAACCCCGTCAAAAAGGCAATATCGTACAACGTTTCAACAAATTCGCGACGAAAAAGAAAAGGCAGGCCAAAACACTCCTGGTACAAGCAAATGCAAAAACAGCAGCATTTGGTTGGCCTCAGACATGGAACAATCCAAAACCGGGAGGCTTGCCGACGATTTCTGAGGTCAACGCGGCGTACCCCACAGGCGGATCACTAGTGTGAAGCAGAAAAGTGGGAGAGTTGTGATCGCTTCAAGATCACTACTCGTAACGCCGAAAATGAAAATGAAAAAGAAGGCTTCAGTAACTCCTCGGTGTCTGAGGGCCACCCATATAAGATCTCGTGATTGTCGATCGAATGCTTTTTCGAAGTCAACCAACACAATATTCAAATCCTCTAAGGCACTTCGGTGTTTTTCCATAATGATCCTTATACTTTGGATTGCGTCTGTAATTGACTTACCCGCGACAAACCCGCATTGGTCATCAGACAGTCTTATTATTTTCCGCAGTCGACTATCCAAAACCCGCTCAACGATCTTCATAGTGTGGGATATCAACTTGATCGAACGATAGCTGTCACAGCTTCTGGTACCTGCCTTTCCCTTGTACATTGCAAGAAGAAAACTACTAGGTAACTACAAAAAAAAAGGA
The DNA here is from genome assembly GCA_914767635.1 of Melanostoma mellinum. Classification (NCBI taxonomy): domain Eukaryota; kingdom Metazoa; phylum Arthropoda; class Insecta; order Diptera; family Syrphidae; genus Melanostoma; species Melanostoma mellinum. The sequence goes on along the minus strand of OU612060.1, from coordinate 50,751,054 downwards.
TCTTTTCACCGATGACTTATGCAGAGAATGCAATGCCGAAGACGAACTTAAGGATACCACTCACTTCCTTTATCACTGCCCAGCAATCTGCAACACCAGGAAAACAGGCAGTTTACCTACTTCTTCAACGATCTAGAAGAATTATCAGACCTTTCAGGCAAAAGCCTGTTAAACTTCATTAATGCCACAAACTGGCTTAAACATTGACCAACCAGAGCCTCATATAGGCTTTAAGGACCATACAACACTCCAGCGTAACACAATGGATTGATCTAAGTGTTGCGGAAATATGATCAATCGTCAGCTCATTCTACCTTACCTAACCTAGTCTGCTACAATTGGATATTAAGTATAAGGAAGATAGGATATTTGCTTTTCACTCTAATAAAATTAATATTAAATGTATTTCAATAAGCATAAGCAAGAAATACATTCATATAAGCCATTTAGAAGCTCTCACATTAAATTTGCATTCTCTAAAATGTCAACTTAAAGTTTATAACCAAACTTTTCACAGCTTCCTCAGTAAAAGCATTGATTTCCCTTTGCCTCAGTCAAATGCTCAATGTGTTGGACACGTCCTTGTTATTTTCAGCGCCAACCATCGTGGCTAGGATGTTATGTTTGACATAATCGCTTTTAATTTTGCAATGAGTCCACTACTTTTGCCAGTCATAGCTTTAGCGCCATCGCTACAAATTGCGATACATTTTTCAGTCAATATCGTAGTTGTGAGTGCTTTCCAAAAATATGTCGTACAAACACTGGCAAGTAGAAGTAAGAAGTGCTTTGCAAAATAAGATTTCTTTCGTGATACTGTCATCTGTTTCAAAGCGCACAAATACCACAAACTGTGCACAGTCAGAAACATCTTTAGATTCGTCAAACTGCAAAGCAAAATGTTGGCTGTTCTTTAAATTTTCGGCTGCTTGTTCTGAGTGAACACATTGCCTGTTCATGAACATTTGAACATGTTCAAATAAGTGGGTGGCACGCGCGTGGCGCTTTTTGCCGCCGGCGCCGCAATCACAATGCACCAAAGTTTAATTTAGTTAAATTATTTTTTGGTTTCTATGACGAGAGGGGTTCGCCAGAATATTTCAACCTGTAAAGTCGCGAAATCAAGAAGAATGAAAAACACTGTCCTAGAGTAATCACACTGCGATGAAATGACACTGCTTTCTAGGTTACCCGTTCAGAATTGGCAGCAAATTGTAGGTCCCATCCATTCCACACAATGCATGGTTGAGAGAACCATACCTTGTGTATAGAAAAGTCTTTCGTCCCACAGTATGATGAACGAGGAGCTTATGATGAAGAACCATCGCATTATAGAACAAAAAAAAACATCTTAACCCTTTCTATAGCGTAAAAAACTGCAGCACGCACTAAAAAGGATACATGCAAGACCAATGCATTGGCTAGTATGTTTATACACAAACAAAAATCGCAGTAACCTTTAGTTAGACTCATCAGCAATTATCTAAACTTGTCCGCACGACGTGTTGAAAGGTCAAAATTCGTTGATAAATGACAATAGCTTCCATTTATTTACGCCTATCACAGTTCGGCCATAAGTTTGGACTTTCAAAAATTGTTTTTCGATGAGTGCAACGCAAGATTCATCAGCAAACTCCTAGTCCTTAAGCCTTGAAATGCAAGCAATTATTTTAACTCGGTGACCACATAATGTCATACATCACTTATCAAGTACCAACTTTGGCTGAGGTGAAATAAAAAATTCAATAACGAAAATTACGAAAAATGATATCCGTTCAAAATTCAAATTGAATCACCAATTAGAGGTAAACTCTGCACTTATATAAGTATCTTGTCCCTATTTCACTTGCACAATCACTCAGCTCGCGCTTCTGCTACATGCGCCCGCCGCGTCGCTCTCGGTCTCATGCCCAATGAAATTGTTCTTCTCTGTAGTAATCATCGTTCGCTTCTCGCATTTCTCGATTCTTATTTACATATCCAATGTGGTTTTCATATATTCTTAAATTAATTTAATATATGCAACATGTATCTGCATTCCGCATCTCTTCTGTAGTGCCCCCTTTTCCCTTAAGTACAACCCAACCCTCATGGAATTCTTCCTATACTCGTCCATATATATCCATACAAAGAGATAACCCGAGACCGGATGGATGAATGATGATGATAAGCCTGATTCGATGTTGGCAAAGGCGATGGCAACGTCAAATGATGGCTGTCTTCATGGTTGTCAATTCAAAATTTTGAATACAAAATTACGACAACGAGATCCGTCAAAAAAAAAAGAGAGCTACAAACACACAAGAGTATAGGATAACGAAACCAAACCCAAACGCAAAACGTAAACGCCAAACCAAACGCGAGCGCTCATCTACTTCAGCCAAATAAGAAACCAATGCCCAAGAATTAACGTAAACATATATGCTAATGATATTCTCTTACGAGGATTATCCGGAGGACCCGCCTGACGTGACGTGCTTCGTCGTGTACTAAGAGCTCATTCATATGACTCCGTAGCGAATTTCATTAGATTTATTATTCGTTTAATGGATAGAAGTAGTGCATGAGAATTGAGAATATTGAGAACGAGAAGGCACATGGAAGGGGGTGGTATCACAAATTGAAAGGGTTCGACTTCAACTCGGCTTTCCAAACCCCAAAAGGGGTGTAGGTATGTTCGTTGGTTCGTTCATTAAAACAATGTGTTTCTTGAAAAGATCAGCATACTGCAATTCTGTCAATAAGAGGAGTCAACGAGAAGGGGGAAAAGGAGAGTGCTTGGTCTCAATTTTGTGTTATGAAATCATGAAAAATGAAGCCTCCTCGACTCCGCTGCTCTGACGCTGACGGTCGTCCTCTGTTGTGAGTTGTAGATATCTAAACTGATTTTTAATCAATGGAAACAAATAACACACACGCATTGAACATGAGCACAGATGGATAGATAGGATAACGATACACGATCTAAATCACTCCACACAGTCTTCAAGATGAACTCAAGGATAAATGCGAGAAGACACATAAAAAGTTCGTCTTAATACGAGTGTATAATGATGTCGTATTATTTATGGAGCTTGTGATGCGATCCAAATAATGGTGGATGGAAGGAGAATTTGCATTTAAGGCATTCGAATCGGATTCTCAACTTAACGAAACACTTAACCATTTGTTTCCTCTGCAAATATTACAGGTAATGTTAATAAATTTGTTTTGTGGGACAAGCATCATCTATATGGACCAACATTTACTATGATTGTTGGTATTGGCCATTATACTACCAAGCTGCTGCCGCCACCAGCCACCGCCAAGCCGGCCGTCATCGAGTGAAATTCTATTCCGGAATGGAATTGTTTATTGTCAGTGTGCGTCATTGCACTGAATCATTGAATATGCACGCATTGTTCTGAGTTACAACGAATCCGATATTTTGAAGGATGCCTCTAGAGACGTAACCTATTACGAGTTAATCATTCACAACAACGCAGGCTGATGATAGGGGAAGAGTTAATAGATTTCGAGGTCTGACATTGGAATGCAATTACGGTGGCTATTCGGAGGAAGAATATCACAGGGATTCTTCCATTAGGAGTGTGCAGACTTATAGAAATCATTTTTTGTTTGGGTATTGTTTGAAATACTCAGCCTTAGAGAGTGCATTTCTTTTAATGGATCTGACAACACAAGCTTGAGTAGTGGGGACAGATTTTTGATTGACAAAAAAAAAATTAGGCAGTGTTCTTTATTTTACAAGATGTTTTCAACATAGAATACTTATTGCTTATTTTTAAAAAGATTCTTACAAGCAAACTAAATATCTATAAGGGATTGGAGTCTTAGTTAAAGCGAAGGGTTTGAAGTTGCGCTTCGAAAGCTCATAATCATTCTGCTACTCCTTTCTCGTTTTAATTTTGTTCACACAAATTCGAATTCTTTAGTAAAAACTATTTATTTGGTTTGTTTGTTTGTTTGAGTTTTGAGAGTAAAAAAAACTAAATTACATCACTGATGTTCTTGGGTCCTGAAGTTTACCCAATTTCTCACTATTTCAACATTCGTCGGTGTGTGGCGCATCTGTGGTGTTTGCATTTCTAAGGCTTTATTTTTTGCTTGCCACTTACAATTTCGTACATGAAACAGTCACCAGACGGAGATCTTCTTTGAAAGAGTCTATCCCTCGAAGTAAGTCATCTTTCCTCTTACCCTGTCACATCATTTTTTTATCTTACAATCTCTACAAATAAATTTCAAGCTATAGTCACATATAACAAGCCACAAGTTACTAGTCAAAAGTCACAAGTAACAAGTCACAATTCACAACGTCCAGTTAGGTCACAACTTTATACTCGATGCTCGAATTGTGATGTGGTCCTAAGCAGGTCAAAACTCACAACCCTGTAACTTGTGACTTTTGGGCAGAGTTGGGCTGTAAAGCAACTACATGACAAGCTATCACTATCTGACGTTCGGTGTTATTTTGTGTCCCCACTGCTCCCATAAGCAAAGTTTTAGTATTTCGTTGCTTAACGGCCTTTAGGTTAGGTGGAAGTGGCCGTCAGTCAATGAGTACATTGCCTAACACACTTGGGCCGCAAGAGCCCGTTGTGCTACCACAGAGACCAGCAAATTAATCACCTACTAATTTCAGAAACCCGATGTAAGAGTAACGAGTTGATCACCCATTAATCTTCCATTACGGAACTAGCCGGTTAATCACCCGCTAGTCGAACCACGCGAAACTTTTAATGTACTTTGAAAGACTTTTAGGCTCTATGTAAGCTAAGTCGCTAGTATCGTCGAAGAAGAATTCACCGAGATGAGTTTTCTTCCTATCAAGTAGTGCAGGGCATGAGCAAAGAAGGTGTTGAACGGTTTCTTCCTCTTCTTCATCCAAGCAGCTTCTGCAAAAACCATTGGAAAACACACCACACACAAGTCTTTTGGGGTGTCTTCCTATTAGATAGTGTCCCGTAAGAACACTTATGGTAGAACCTAGATACAGGTGGTTCAAGGCTAACATCTTTGAGCGTTTTGAGTCTACACACGGTGAATGTTGAACTGATTTGACATTTCCCTCATAGATATTTTACAATTTTGGACCGTGATGGATTTTGTAAAGACAGAGGAAAGAGATTTAAGGGTAGCTTGGCTGTCCAAGAAGATTCGAATATCGGATATGAAGTTTTTTTTTAAGCCAAGACAGACCTCTTTGATCTCCAGAATTTCCACTTTGAACACACTACAATGATCGGGTACGCGGAAGAAAAGACTGAGATTCAGTTTATCTGAGTAGATTCCACTTCCTACACCTTCGCTGTTTTTGAACCATCGGTGTAGAAGTGTACGGCAATTGCTACATCATCGGCTTGGCTATGGTTTTGAAACCTTCGTCCTCTAGATCGATTAGCAATTTGTTAACGACCAGTTTCCACAGCAGAGGAGATACAGAACTCCTCCCTGCGGGGTTCCTATATTAGCCATTCTGCTTGTTTTGTAGGCCCCCATTTCAGAACTTATGATTCTGCTGCTGAGCATTGTTGTTATCATGTTCTTGATGTATTCTTCTATGTGCCGCTCATCAAGACCATTACTGATTGCTATATTGTTGACATTGTTAAATGCACCCTCTATGTCTAGGAATGCGACGAGAGTGTATTCTTTGTAGTGTAGGGATTTTTCAATGGTGCGAACCATAGAGTGGACTGCAGTTTCCACTGATTTACCTTTTGTATAGGCATGCTGTGCCTTTGATATTAGACTGGGTTTAATTTCTTGTCTTAAGTGTATGTCAATCATTTTTTCCAGCGTTTTAAGGAGGAAGGATGATAGACTCAAAGGTCTTAAATTTAAGATTTACATGAGAGTTTTGTCCGGCTTTGGGCATGAAGAAGACCCTAGCTTCTCTCCAGGCCTTGGGGATATAGCCGTAGCCGAGGCATCCTTTCATGATCATCTCTAATTTATAGATGATGATATCTGAAACCTGCTGCAGCTCCGCAGAGATGATTCCTTCAGGCCTTGGTGATTTACAAGGGCCAAAGCTGTTTATTGCTCATAACAGTATTTCTCTAGCGATTAGATCTTTCCATGTTTGGTTTGTAAATTGCAAGTCGAGGCAAGTGCTCCTTGTCCGTTCTTGGCAACGAGCTACAAAGGAAATGGGTATCCAGTAGCTAGTTTAGTGTTTCTTCATATGAGTTGGTTCAATGACAATGACAATCACAATGACAATGACAATGACAATGACAATGACAATGACAATGACAATGACAATGACAATGACAATGACAATGACAATGACAATGACAATGACAATGACAATGACAATGACAATGACAATGACAATGACAATGACAATGACAATGACAATGACAATGACAATGACAATGACAATGACAATGACAATGACAATGACAATGACAATGACAATGACAATGACAATGACAATGACAATGACAATGACAATGACAATGACAATGACAATGACAATGACAATGACAATGACAATGACAGTGACAAAGACAATGACAATGACAGTAACAATGACAATGACAATGACAATGACAATGACAATGACAATGACAATGACAATGACAATGACAATGACAATGAAAATGACAATGACAATGACAATGACAATGACCAATGACAATGACAATGCAATGACAATGACAATGACAATGACAATGACAATGACAATGACAATGACAATGACAATGACAATGACAATGACAATGACAATGACAATGACAATAACAATGACAATGACAATGACAATGACAATGACAATGACAATGACAATGACAATGACAATGACAATGACAATGACAATGACAGTGACAAAGACAATGACAATGACAGTAACAATGACAATGACAATGACAATGACAATGACAATGACAATGACAATGACAATGACAATGACAATGACAATGACAATGACAATGAAAATGACAATGACAATGACAATGACAATGACCAATGACAATGACAGTGAAAATGACAATTACTATGACAATGAAAATGTAAGTGAAAATCACAGTGAAAATGACAATGACAATGACAACAACGATGACCGAGAAAATGGCCAATGACAGTGAAAATGACAATGACAATGACAATGACAGTGACAATGACAATGACAATGACAATGACAATGACAATGACAATGACAATTACTATGACAATGAAAATGTAAGTGAAAATCACAGTGAAAATGACAATGACAATGACAACAACGATGACAGAGAAAATGGCCAATGACAGTGAAAATGACAATGACACGAGGTACCACACGCTCTCCTTTCAACGGTGATTTTCACCACCGGGCATACGTGGAAATCAATTTCGAGAGACAAAACAAAGTTTCAAAGTTTCATTGAGGATTCTACTGTTGAATATGTCATCTTACGAGAACATCAACAAAAATTTTCACTTATTTACAGATTTTAAGAGATTGGGCATTTTAAGTAAAATAAGGCTCTTTTTATGAGCAGCGTATGATATAGCGTACCTCGTTTAGAGGTCAATAACATTCTCTAAATTGAAAATTTGTGTACCTAAATTATATCGGACATTCGTAGATAACAAACAGTCCTCTTTTTCATCTACCTAACAATTATTTCTCGGTTAAGAGCGTCTTAATATATACAGCCCCATAGCTGATAAACTGAACCACACACGCATTTTGAAAAGATTGAAATAAGTATTTGATCTTTCCAAGCATTCGAATGCATGAACTCCTAATTGTTTAATGCAATAAACTGACCAAACCACAACAAAAACACAGACACATTAGCCAAAGTTGTATGAGATGCCTTGCAAACTTTTTGCAAATCAATTAACGCTAATTTCAGGTCGTAATTTTAAAAGTCACTTCTCAGCTCTAGTGCTACCGCCCAACAGAAAACAACTCCCTATTTTATAGCTGATCAGCTACAAGTAATAAGCTGCAATCAAAGCTATAAAGTCCGTCAACCATGGAGCAATGCAATTAGCTGTCATTTATATTACAACCATATGCAACACCACAAGTCAAGTTGCGACGCGACGCGATGTTAGCGACAACATAACGAATTAAAACACCCTGTAGCGATACAACGAACTCATTTAAATCGTATCACCGTTTGCCACTCTCCCCGTCTCTCTCCCCCTCCCTTGATTATATACGTCTTTCTCATGGCCACCAGCGCTCGGCGCGACGTCCAACAGAAAATTTTCGAAGGAGCTTACAATTCCGTTGTCCCACTACACAACTATAGCCCAACACAGATACATAGATATTATGCCGGTGCCGTCTATCGAATCTCAATTTACTATACCAGAGGTACAGAGCAAAGAGACAAGTTACCCTGATTATAATGCTAAAGTATCAACCTATATACGAGAGTTTATGTGTCTTCTATACGTACGTATATATACCAGAGGGTAATTAAAATCCTTTGATTAATATGTAAATTTAATAAGATTTCAGCAAGGGCTCGAGTGAATAAGTCATGGGAAAGAGTAAGGAGGAAAGAAGAAGAAGGAGTTGGGGATATTAACACAGAGATTCGAGAGCCTCAAGGCAGGACAATATTCAAGAAGGAGACCATAAAGATTACTTACCACCACCGTAGCGCAACTCCCAAACGAACGGGAAGGATGGTGTGGTGATGCGGGATAGTCACAGTACACAAGATAAACTAAAATGATTTTCTTCGCATTTAAAACGAATGTGTGTATCTCTTTAACTGCATGTTGTAAGATGCTTGCAATGGCATATACTCGAACTGGCATTGCCAGCGACGATCCTCACATCATGTTGTCGCCACTTAATTATATGAGGCTATGGCCAAAGTGTTAAGTATTTAGTTCTACCATCAAAATTGTTGCTTATGTTGGGTAGAGGTATAGATATTTATGGATGTATCTTTCGATGGCAGAAAAACTACGAGCAGACGTAACTCAAGATAACAAATTAACTGTTAACCAACTTATTTTAATGCAAGTGAGGTTTTTTTTGGTTTCTTTAAAATGAAATCTCATATCGACGATGAACGCGACGCACGCAATTCGATGCATAACATATTTTCGAAAAAAATACACTTTTTGGTAGATGTGCGAAGTGGACCAACAAGAAAAAAAATGCATCTGTGTTGCATTCAAATAATTCCCACTGAACATTGAGTTTCTGGGACATCTGTCGCATTTCAAAAGTTTACAAAACCAACGTTGAATTACTTTTTTGAGATTCTAGAAAGAGCTAAGGGAGTATAGTAAATTCAAAGTGCCAAATATGGACCTCAGCATCTCAGTTTAAAACTCAAGACAGAGAGACACATTTATTTTAACTTTAGAACTCCAACAGAAGACCGGAACATAAGTTTTTTTGAATTTAATAGATAAGAGAAAAGAAATAGAGTGTGCAGCTTGCAGCAAGGATTATAGAAAATGACGACCAATTTGTTTGAAGTAAGCCAATCAAAAACAAAGTTGATGCATCTGAGCTCGAATAAAAATATGGCTTCCATTTATTTCTTAAGATTTTGTGAAGAATCGAGGTTCGCAATGAGCGTAAGATAATTTTTTTACGCTGTCAAAATCAAACTAAATGTCGCAGCTTGTTCAATCTTTGACAATAGCCAACTGACAGATGACTGTTGACCGGAGCAGTGTTGCCATTTGAATTAAGAGGCGGGAAATTCAAAAAGTTACGGACTTATCGACCCGCCCTAGTATAATTCATCGTCGTGTGGTGGGCGTTGGTCACAACAAACAAATAGGTTGGTGTAAGAGACTTCGGGTAACTCCTCAATCAAGCCCATTTTCTCAACTATACCTTGTCGAAAAATCTTAAGGACCTACAATTTTTTTATGATTCCAAAAAGCTAACCATGAAAGCGCTTTTCATGACATGAAATTACAGTAGGAGAAATGCCAATTCCTCGAAAAAGGCGTTATTAGTCTTTCTTTTTGACGAAACGAGCGTTGTGATCTCGAAGGGATCACAGGCTCGTGTGGTACGCCGAGTCGATCTCCGAATGAGGCCAACCGAATATAGAAATATTGTTTCATTTGCCTATACCATGACTGTTTAGGTCTGCATTTTTTTTTTTGTTTCTTAGCGGTCGTGTCTAACCGCATCGCCGAAGGAAATACCAGTTACTGACGAGGCTATCAAATAATATGCCGTGGCATCTTTTGACAGTTTCAAGTCACCTGGCACTGACGGTGTTTATCCAGGTATGTTGCAGGAAAGTATAAACCTTTTGCTACCTACTTTGAAAAATATTTTCGCTGGCAGTTTGGCTCTAGCGTTTATTCCAACTCTATGGCAGAGTACTAGAATCGCTTTCATACCAAAAATTGGTATAAGCAAGACTATTCACTCGCCAAGAGCTTTAGACCCACCAGTCTTCCCTCCTTCCTACTTAAAACGCTAGAGAGAGTGGTTGAGATTTTTATTCTTAAAAATTCACTTCAAATATACCCTCTGCCTCAGATGCTTGTTCAGATGCTCTTGTTAGCAGGCTTGAATGCGCGATGCCGCCAGAGAACATGTTGAGGACGATTGTCGAAGCAGAATGTGAACAACATGTTGCAACAGGAGTAAATAAGGGTTGTCCACAAGGTCTAGTTCTATCTCCTCTTCTGTGGTGCATGGTGCATGCTCATCGACTCTCTACTTGTAATGATAAAACTTACACGCTCAAGCATATGCCGACGACGCGACGTCGTCGCCGTGCTTTCGGTTCGTATCAGCCTCCAAGCTGTCTGTTTTAGAGCTCAGGCTGCGCTAAATCTAATTGACACCTGGTGTGCAAGGTACGGTCTCTCCGTCAATCCTCTTAAAACTGAGGTTGTCCTCTTTACGAGATGCAGAAAACTGACTGCTCTGACCCAACTAACACTTAAAGGCGTCAACATCCCTTTTTCAAACGAAATCAAACGTCTTGGAGTAATCCTAGATAACAAGCTTCTTTGGTCTGAAGTAAGGTCTGAACTTGTTGAGTTAAGGACTTAGCACTGCCAGTCTTCTGGCAATGTAAGGGTGCCTTTGGCATGACATGGGGTCTTTGATACTGAAAAGGGTCATTTTGGTCTATACGGCTATAATAAGACCAATCATCTCCTATGTGTCAGTTGTTAGGTGGAATAAGCTTTCGCGTAAATACGTTATTGCTTCGTTAGCCAAACTTCAAAGAACAATTTGTCTTGGCAGCAATGGGGCCTTCCGCAGCATTCCGGGTGCTGCTCTGGACACACTGTTGAATCTTCCTCCCCTTGATACCTACATCATGGTGTGAACTCCCAAGATTATCTCTCGTTTAAAGAGAAGTGCTCTTTGGTACAATTCACACTGAAATTTTGAGGAACTCGAAAGCAGCATATCTTCTAAAGGTTTGTTATCGAGTCTTCACAGATTGTTCCAAAACCAATGATGAATCTAGCGCTGGTGACTTTGTGGAGACCGATGACATACGACTGCACGCCTCTTTAGGGACATACGCATCCGCCTCCTAAGCGAAGGCGTATGCCATCCAAATGACTTTAAGCCAAGTGACGAATAATGGTTGAATGGGGAGAAGTACCAGTAAGGCCCTCCTCAACCCTCTAACTACAAAAGTGAACCAATAATGCAGAAGCTCTCTGAATGCGGGCGGAAGACTTAGTTCTGCGAGGCAAGGATCTGAGACATCTTTTTCAGGGCCTGAACCGCAAAGTTAAGAAGAAGACTGCAACATTATTGCAGGAAGAATGCAGAAGAATGCAGCTTGTTGGGGTTGAAACAGTACCTTCTCTTTTGCCAAGTATTTAAACGTGTTTGGCTTAAGTGATACCACACTCAGTGAATCCTATGGAGAGATGATGAGACCGCAGAGTACTTCTTCTGTGAATGTTTTGCATTTTCTTGTATCAGGTTACAGTTACTCGGTGCAGACATAGTGAGAGATGGTAACAAACTCCTTATCATGGCAGCGTCTTTTGGCTTTTCTATGAAAATCTGGAATGCTATAGCAAGTAGAAAGTTGCTATTTGGTAGTACAATGGACCGGTATTTAGGTCTAAGTGCTCCAACTAGTATTTTTAAAACTTCCAACAGAAAAAACTCTCCACCGTTCATTTCAGCTATTCTTGTTAGAACTTTAGTCAAGATTCTTTGACATTTATCGTTTTGTTCATTAGAAATCCTTAAACTATTGCGATTCAAACCTGTTTTACATTAAGAAAATCCTTTGCTTTGTTTTCTAAAATAAGTAAATAGGATGGCGCAACGGAACAATTACACGTTGTTGAGGAATGGAGGGGACCTACAATTTGTTGGCGATTCCAAACGGCTAATAAAGACGGCCCTTTTCGTGGCAGTGAAATTGCCCGGTGAAAAGCAGTTTTATGCCTATGAGATTCGAATTTCAAACTCCCACGCAACAATTTTGATTGTGATTTCTCCCTCCAGGCAATTTGTGTTCAATTTGAAAAAAAAAATTATTTCAAATAAAAATACATACATCAATTATCCCTTTTCTCATTACTGTACAATCGCCAGCAAACCAAACCTCCATGCATAGCTTCTCACAAATGTATATTTTAATTTGACTTGCATCTGCTTCTCATTGATTTCACTATTTTCAATTATTTTTCAAGATGTTAGGTGGCCAAGCTGTCCACAAAAAAGTAGCCTTATTTGCATTTGTCAGAGAACGACCACATTACAATAAGACGTAGCTATTTGCCTCTCCAATCCGAAATTCTGTCTTAAGCAGTCTTCTGCTTATCCCAGCCAGCACACGATGTTTTCTTTGACCCTCGTTGCATTTTTAATGAATTTCGTACTAAACACTGATAAATGTAATTATGCGCATTTAGTTTGGAAGAAAAAGCAACAACAGAAAAAAAGGATTCACTGTCTGTGTGTGCCATCAGCTGAATTCTGGGACAAAAAAAAAAAGAAACATAAACCCAACAAAAAAGTTCATTTGAATTAAATAAAAATAAAAATAAAAAAAAGAGAAACAGATTATTTTGTACACCAACATCTGCTTACAACTATAATCCCGCCTTCAGTGGACCAACCAACGAATTAATTCGAACTTTTCTTTTCTTCATCCAACCACAAATCGATTGGGGGCTTTCTTTTTTGTTTGTTTTGCTTGTTTTATTTTTTACTCTTGACCAAGCAATGTAAAGAAAGGAGGCGGAATTATACCCAAATCAGGATGTAGCCAGTGACCACCAAGTTGTTAGAGAGCAAACAAATATTTACTTTTTTATGTTAAATAAAAACACAAAAAATAAAATACAAATCAGCATAAGACTACGGTTAAGGATTAAGTAGCTGGGGACACAACAAATACTCGACTAGGTCGCATGCATTTGATTAGTTTTGTTGTCTAATTTTAATTATTGAGTTTGGAGAGAGTAGTCATTATAAAATTTCTTCAAAAAGTATGCATTTTTAGTTTTAATTGCATTACATCACGATGTTCTTATGACAAGTCCACCTACAGACTCTGCATATGTAGGTTGTAATAATGCTGCGAGGATTCCACAAAGCTCGACAATTCTTGAGTAACATCAATTTGTGTTGACTGTATTGGGAAAGAAGCAAGGAAGAGAGAGTTTAACGAAACATCATCTCTGAAGATTATCATCTTCCTTTAAGCCTCACTAAAAGTCGGGCTGCACAACACGAATGTGGGATGCATTTTGGTCAGCTTTTTCTCAAATCATATTTAAAAAAAATCTTCACATCATGAATTAAATGGAGTGTATGGCGAATTCACAAGTAGATATTCAGAAGCGACATCATCAATATCGCAAGGCCCGTCGGTCGCCGTCGTAACAATTTCGGACTACGAATTCCAAATAAAAAGGACTTAAAACATCTGCTGAATGAATGCTTTAAAACAAATATTTAGAACTTGTTAGTAATTCAATCAACGGTAACAGACTTCGCAGCAAAACCTTCACTACCAGGGTTCCTAAGATGCCTCTTTTTTGGCATTCGTAGTCCGAAATTAGCTTTGTTTTCTTGAAATTTAAACTACGGAAAATCCAGTCGTGTAAAAGAAACCTCAATGCAGGCGTCATCTCTTAACAACAGAAGCTTTATTTAAACGATTGTACAAAGGACTCCAAGGACCTTAGTAATTAATTACACCACTGAGAAAAAAAAACTAACAAAGGTTCTATTCAAAGTCCTTTAATCGATGAATCATATTATTAATTATTGAGATACATGTAGCTGCCTACAATTTCTATTAAATGACTCATTCATTACGAAATGATGTCTGTAATAATGATTCTGCTGCTATAACCGTAATTACTATTTGCACTTTGCGCCTATTTATTGTCCATTTTCTCTTTTTTTAATATTTGCTGGTGTTTGTTGATGACCCTTTGTGATAAAAAAGGTGTGCCAATAGATTGCGTGAGTTGCCTTCTTATGCCTCCTTGCATTTAAATAAGAAAAAAAAGAAATGTGAAGCTAGAAAAGTTCAAATAGTTAAGAACTTCTTGTAACAATCAATCCTTTGTTTAGATTAATGTTGAGCTGTCATAAGGAAGGGGGCTTGCAACATTATGGAATGAAAAGTTTGCAAATGAAGGTATTCAAAAGACGTTCATACTGACTTACTGACTTAGGTGGAGATTAAAGATGGGGGTGAGCCTGACTTTCAACTAAACTCATTCGAATACAATTTTGAATTCCGGATAACTCTTTTCATCTGAAGAACAAAGTTCTGTACTCCTTAAACTTATAGGTTCGTTCGTTGAACTTTCCCCAGGTTTTCTTGACAACCCTATGAGTTGTCAAAAAAAAACTGGGTTTTCCAGTTCTTAAAAAACGTTAACCACAAATCACCACACATTCCTGTCATTAAAAAAAAATACAAACCTAGGTCAACCCTAGGGCTCAAAAAATACTCAAGTTGACATTCAGGGCGACTTTAAAATAAAATAAATAGGGTGGCGCACCAGAGCGAGGAGCCCCTGGGCCTAGCGCATTTTTCACAACAATGCCTTGTAAAGGGAATGGAAGGGACCTACAATTTTCTGCCGGTTCCGAACGGCTAATCGAGAAAGCGCTTTTCATGGCAATGAATACTAACGGAGGACTTGCCAATTCCTCGCGAAAGGTGATACCAGTGGAAAAAGCATTTTTGCCTCAGTTGGGATTCGAACTCGAACCTCTGGGTTAACAGGCGGACATGCTATCCATCACACTACGGGTACCAGCGTGGGCGACTTAAAATTTCTCAAAAAGCACCTTGTGGCGACCCTAGGGCTTCAACAAACAAACCTTATGTATCTCTACTTTGAGATGTCATGTGACGTTTTGTTCAATGTCCTCTTTCCTTATGTGAAGAAATCATATACGTCGTTTTGCCCACATTAACCATTAAACCAATTTTCGCCGCTTCTGTTTCAACGCTCGAAATTCCCCATTTTCAGGATCGGGCATACTTTCTTTCGACCATATCATGCAGATAGGCTGGTGCGTGCTCTTTTCCAACTGATCTTCACGTACCTTGAAAAGCTCGGTGTCCAGGCCATCTGAACCTGTAGTCTTATTTTTTTAAGATTGCATATGGCAAACTAAACTTCTTCTAAGTCGAAAGAATATCACTTTTGATTATCCTTCAAATTGAATGGAGCATTTTGTCTAACAGCGGAATTAGTGTCTTCATCACCGCCAAGCAGACTTTTGAAGTGTAGCGACTCCGATTCTTTCACTGTCTCTTGCTGGTCTTTGCAGGCTTGAATCCAAGGTTTGGTAAAACTTTCGAATCTCATTCCAATCATGGTATCTATCAATTTCTTAAAATGGGCGCTTCTCACGTTGCTTTTTATCTCCGTTTTAAGAATTCGGTGTTCTTCCCTTCATTTCTTCTTGTAGATCTCATTATACTGGTCGAAAACAGCCCTTCGTCCCTTTTACATAAACATTGTCGTGCTTTTCGTTTGGCTGCATTTGCCTCCTGCATTCTTCATCGAACCATGGGTCTCTTTTTTGGGGCCGAGTGAAATCAAGAACATCAGAGGCAGCGATTTTGATGGCTTGTTGGCACTGCTGCAAGTGGTCTTCAATGCTCAATGTTGGCGGCATAGGATTAAAGGATAGTTGGAGGGACACTGGATTGGAAAAGACACTGGCCATCTCTTGCGATTGCAGCTTACCGACGTTTCCCATCGTTAGTTCCTTCGAGTCGGAAACATGATAAAATGGTTCGGCTACAAAAAGGTAGTTGTCCGAGTCAAATTTCGGACATTTATCGCACTGGAAAAGTGCCTTGCGTGGATTGCAACGGGGTCAATTTGGTTGACGGTAGATTGACCTGGGAACCGCTATGTATCTATGCATATGAATTTTGAGATGAAGGAAGCGCGTTTTAATAACAACAAGATTTGGCCCCGCATCAAAATCGATTAGCTTCAGTTCATTTTCGGAGGTTTTTTCATGCAGGCTATGCATGTCGATTCAGTTTCCAAAAATGTCTTCGTTCCTTAGTTTTGCGTTAAAATCGCGAAGAACGATTGCCACGTCCCGCCTATGGCATTGCTCATATGTTTCTTCGAGGAGCTTATTGAGGGGAAAGGGGCGTAGATGCATACTAAGCGAATACTGTCAAATTTTGCCATTTTACTGGATTACTGGATTTTTGCTGATAACCTTTTTAAGAGTCTACCTCTAATGATAAATGTTTGGATGTGGAGTAGCGTTGTTTGTGTTGTCTGAAGCATTCGCCATAGTAGACGTCGCTTTTCTTCATCTTTCGTTTGGTAGGATCGTCAGCAGTGAAATCATCATTTGTATTCGAGGCTGTCGATTGTTTCGGAAACCGAGTGGTTTTTACATGGTTGGGTAGTTGTAACGAGGGGCCTAGTACTACCTCACCTACTAATCTATGGGGGATATTAGATGGCTTCCCCAAGCCGAATTGTGTTGATGGCTAGAGAGCCTATCTGTTGGAAATAAGAATAGAGGCTGAAGAGCCAAAGTGTTCTGTTCTACTTCAAACTTAAAAGTGAAGTTATTACACTGAACTTAAGCTATTTATACAAAATAATCAACTTACACACTAACATCTTAAACCAATATCAAACATACATATTATAACTAACACATAGAAATATTTGGGATTCCGAATTCTGTGGGAAATAAACGAACAACGGAACCCGGTAGCATACTTGCTATGTCATCAAATTAATAGCACATGCCAATATGCATAGCCCGTCTAATACAATGCACAAATGTATCCAAATACGTCCAGCCATATGCACTACACAGTATGCAGTACATTGAACCTTAGGGAGTAGGTAGATACACTTGACAAAAGTAATCTGAAGCGTCGCGTCCCGTCATCGTCAGTGGCATTGAAATTATTACTTAATAATTTAGTGCATGAGGTTGATACTCATGACCATGAATGAAATATGAGTTCAAGGTTGGCTATCGTGAAGCGTAATGTGGATTAACGTCAATGACCGGAATTAAATGTATAATGACGTGGTCGCTAGTGTGATCCCTTCACACCACCCTTCCTGGGGAAAAGGAGAAATCATGACATATCTTGATTTCTTCTTTTAAGCGACACTAACTTGTTTTTCTTTTTCTTCGGAATCCCAATATATATATATATATATATTTTTTTTAAACATTATTTTCTTTTATATTAATTGAAATAGTACAATCTTAGTGTGTATCATTACTTACGCATATAATATAATATAATTTTTCATTTTTCATTTTCATTCATAGAAGTAACTTATTTTTCTTATATTCTAGTTGTGCACAACAGTATAATTTACTCTTATTAAAAATTAAGTTAATCAATTAAATGAAGTAGTTATCTTGTATGTATATATATATGCATATAATATTATTTACATTCTCTTCCCCTTTTTTTTTTTTTGATTTTGATTTAATTAGCGATTATATAAAAGTTAAATACATGTAAAATGGTTTTAGTCTATTCTTGTGTACTGTCATTGTTTTGTTGTCGTATTTGATATCACAATTTACACCATTTTGAGACAAAACTTCGTATGGTCCTATAAATATTGGATCTAATTTTTTCCTAGCTTCGTTTCTTAATAAAACTAAACTTCCTTTTTCAAAACTACTACTCTTTGTTTGTCCCTCTTTATCATACCTATCTTTCCTAACATTTTTCTTCTTTATAAGCGTTTCTCGGGCATCTCTATGGGCAACTTGTAATTTATGTTTAAGGTCAATTACGTAATTGTCATAGTTGTACACCGGTTCCATTTGTTTTGTCAGATTGTTGGGTAAGCTACATTGCTTTCCGAATATCAATTCGAATGGAGTGTAACCCGTTTCTGAGTGTACGGAGGTGTTATAACAGAAAACGTAATATGGCAACCAAGTGCTCCAGTCCGTGTGTTTTTCTGAGACGTAACTTCTAAGATATGCTCCTAAAACCTTAGGTGAATTTTCTAAAGCTCCTATGCTCTCATGATGGTACGCGGTAGATTGTAATTGTTCTATTCTCAAAAGCTTACAGATACTTTTGAAAACCTGGTTTAGAAATTCGGTTCCCTGATCAGATGCTATTGTATGTGGTACTCCGTACCTTAGAATAAAACCTTCTACTAGAGCTTTAGCTACCGTGCCTGATTCTTTATTTGGGAGTGGTATAGCTTCGATAAACTTGGTAAGCTCATCTTGAATGGTGAGTATGTATTTAGATCCATCTTCAGATTCTTCTAAAGGTCCTACTAGGTCTATAAATATTTTGTCAAAACCTGATTCGGCTGTTGATGTGATAGTCATTGGTTGTTTCTTCGGTTGGTTATATTTGTTTCGTTGGCATACTGGGCAGTGCTTAACGAATGTCGTCACATCGTTTTGCATTCCTGTCCAAAAGTATTTTTTCTTTATATTTTGGATCATACGGTTTATACCTGCATGTCCACTGGTTGGAAGTATGTGAAAGTCGTTTAGTATTAATTTCTTCTTACAAGGATCGGTAATTTCAATAACATTATCTATGAGGTATACCTTTATATTACTTTCTTTAAACATTTCTCCTAATATATTTTTTAATTCATTAATTTTATATTCTCGACGGCCGTCCGAGAGTTTCTTTATTTCATTTTTAGTAATATATATTCTCTTAATTGATTTGGGCCCGCAGAATTTTTGCACATCCCTCGACAATATTTTGCCAAATAATGTCGATTGGGTTGTAGTGCTGTCCTTGGGCTTCTTTAGGAGTAAACTATTCCCTTTTGGAATATACGCCAAAACTTTGTTTGGTCCTATAATTATGTCGTCCTTGAAATTAACTAAATCTTCCGTAAAATTGTCAACGATTTTTAATTCAATAACTTTTAGTCCGCTTTCGGGTGGTTTCAGAAGTTCTGTTATAAATAATACCTATATTTTTTTCGGAATATTTTCTTTTTGGGGTTTTATTGAAGTTTGCAAGTATTTCAACGGAAGTTTGGAAGTATTTGGAAGTATTTCTTTTTGTGTTTTTATTGTGTTGAACAAATGATAACAGAACTTTTTTTATCAATTTATGGGGGAGATATGAATTTTTTTTTTTTGTTTTTTTTTAAATCGATTTTACAATTTTTTTTTTTTTAGATTTTTTTTTTTTCATTTATGTTTTACTTTCATAAGAAGTGTTTTTCGTTCATTTTTTTTTTTAATTTAATTTTCGATTTTTTGTTTCTTTTTATAAGTTTTCCATTTTTATTGCATTTGACATATTTTTAATTATTTATTCATATATATTTTTTTTTGTAAAAATTTTAAACTGCTACATTTTTAATTTTCATTAGTAATAATTTTCTGAACAATACAATTTTAAAATTCTTTGTGGCTAAATAAACTATAAGGATTATCGAAATTATGATGACAATGTACATGATTACAAGATTTGAAGTTTCTTGAATCATTTTCAGTTTCAAAAATCAAAAGAAAGAGTAGAAAAAAAATCGCCAAAAATAAAAAGAAAATGGTTAAAAATTTATGGAAATTTCTTATCTTTGATAACGTTTTAAAGTTTCTTTTGCTTCTCTTTTCGTAAACCAAAAAAAAACTATTTTCTAAAATAACTAATTCTAATTGAAGCAGTTGTAGTACTGTAGTACATAATATTATCAATTTGGAGACTCATCTGCTTTCTTCCTGTGAAACTCTTTGCGATGGAAGCAGTATAGAGTTCGGAAAAAGTTTAGGACGTTGTTTGTGCTGCCAATTGTGATCACCCTCATGATGTTGCCTGGCTTTTGTTTAATTGTAGTCATCTTTGTTGGTGTGTATTTTTGCTTTACATAGTATGGATGTCAAAGCAAACGATTTAGATACTTCAATTTAGGAAACGGAGTGTAGCCAACCGCAAGCACAGTGAGGCACTGAACCTCCTGGAATCTTCTGACTCCTGGCAGGTTCGCCATGTAACGAGGGGCCTAGTACTACCTCACCTACTAATCTATGGGGGATATTAGATGGCTTCCCCAAGCCGAATTGTGTTGATGGCTAGAGAGCCTATCTGTTGGAAATAAGAATAGAGGCTGAAGAGCCAAAGTGTTCTGTTCTACTTCAAACTTAAAAGTGAAGTTATTACACTGAACTTAAGCTATTTATACAAAATAATCAACTTACACACTAACATCTTAAACCAATATCAAACATACATATTATAACTAACACATAGAAATATTTGGGATTCCGAATTCTGTGGGAAATAAACGAACAACGGAACCCGGTAGCATACTTGCTATGTCATCAAATTAATAGCACATGCCAATATGCATAGCCCGTCTAATACAATGCACAAATGTATCCAAATACGTCCAGCCATATGCACTACACAGTATGCAGTACATTGAACCTTAGGGAGTAGGTAGATACACTTGACAAAAGTAATCTGAAGCGTCGCGTCCCGTCATCGTCAGTGGCATTGAAATTATTACTTAATAATTTAGTGCATGAGGTTGATACTCATGACCATGAATGAAATATGAGTTCAAGGTTGGCTATCGTGAAGCGTAATGTGGATTAACGTCAATGACCGGAATTAAATGTATAATGACGTGGTCGCTAGTGTGATCCCTTCACATAGTTAACCCCACTCACAAGTCACAACCCTTGACTAGGAGAGTCAAGTTCTTTTGAAATCATCCTTGACACAAAAAGCCGTGCAGTCCGATGTCAATATGTTCTGCATTAGGGGTTTCAGAGCTTCCGTTGGCTCGCCAGGACCTCGTTCACCACCATCTCAATGTCAATGCCCTCTCCTAGTATTGAAAAACCAAAGTTGCTTATTCAGGGCTTTCTGATTTTGATTTCACCGTTGGTACTGTAAATCAAATTCATCCGCATTTCCCATAGACACCTGAGATTCAATCTCTCGCAAAGCATTATAGTACTACTTAGTAGTGTCCTCTTGCTGTGGAGGACGTACATACGTAGAATTTTTTTCAAACTCAAGGGATACGGCAATAATTTTTGACAGTAGACGTCCAACACTAGATTTCACTTGAGTATTTGTTTCTGAAACCTATGAAAAGAAACGTCTTCTGTTAATCCTGTTTATAGGTGCTAAAGCTTGGCAGTGAGTGTGGCTCTTTGTCATTTGTACACTTCTTCACAGCAATAGGAACGTGTGTTCACAAAAATTAAATTCAACTGAACAAAGACCACTGCTGAATTCTTTACAGGCTGAAAAAAGTGTAGTGTCTTCGTAATTTGTGGTATTTTCACTTCCAGGAGCGTTTTATTTTTGTGATAAAAAAACGCCAAAATTTGAAAGTACAATTTAAGATATCTTTTCTTTTGTGTGTTTCACGATCCTAATGCGAGTGTATCTTTCAAATTTAAGCAGATCATTTACTTCCATAGAAAAAAAAAACGCAATTCTAGTATGTCTAATTAGCTTTAGTAGAAACGTATCTGTATTAAAGGACCGCATCTGAAGACAACCCCTACTGCAGTTTGCTAATATATAAACAATTTACAATGCATTTCACACACACACACATGTCTAGGTACAACGTTTTGAAAACAAACATCAGTCATATTATTTCTTCAACTGAAACATAATTTGCATATACAACATGCACCATGCCGTTGTGTGATTGCTCAGCCTTCCTGTTTAATGTCATTTGATGTTAGGTTCTCTCCCAATCTCTGCCTTTCTTCGTTACGAAAACAGGATGCTTACGAAGACTTTAGAACTTACATAACATGTCCACCATGCTGAAACAAAACGCATACTCAAACAGTTGTGATAATGTTGGTAATGAATTTTAATTATGTGCAATTTGAATTATAAATTACGCCATCCTTATTTAACCAAAATGCAAATGTAGCTTCTTCAAGGAAACACTTTTAAAAGGTCATGAAATGGAGAAAGGATTTGCTTACGAATTCCAAAAATATACACATTTCAATTTTGAAAAATAATTAAAAATTATTTGGTAAGTCCTGAGAGGACATAAGTATACACGCACACTATGCAATGCACGCACAATAGCACGCATTCCACACCTATACACAAACATTACAGAAAGCCAAACACAAAAGTTCCCTTTCCTGCATAAATGAAGAAGAACAGAACCCTCGCTTAATCCCCAATGCACTTATATTTCTGAAAGAGAAGATTCGGAGAGGATTTCAACAACGAGGATGCTAAGTAGGAAAGGTGGTGTGGAGGGTGCAAGTTTTCGTATCCTTAAGAGCCCAAGTCCACACAATGGAACAGACATAATATGCAATTTAATTTACTTGAATTTGCGATTCGGACGTCTGCATTAATTCTAATTTATGCATAACAACACTCAAACATTGAACGACATAGAAGTGTATTTCCCGCATCCGTTCCCACCCGCTTTTACACACCAAGCCAACCCCTTTGTCTTCCATTCGAATTTCTCTCGCTGTGTCTCTTCATCTCTCTCACATACAACCAAAAAAGAGATATTGGCACAGATCCGTTCTTGCACAAAAGTGAATGCTTGATGCAATTTTCGGTGGTAACTTACTGTAACCAACCTCTTTTCTGGACCACCCTCGCATGCCACATTAAACCACTATCACCATTTGTTTTACTAGCACCACCATCACCATTCACCACCTCCATCCACACCACACCACCTGAAATGAGAAACGAAAATGTCGTACACAGGAACGATTTTGGAAGGCAAATGGGAACAAGGGGGATACGACTTTACAAAATATCTATGTGTGTGTTTATTCTTCGCATCGACTCCCCCACTCAGATAATTTCCTACATCTCGGACCTACTTCTGGTCCTACATCCATGCTTCATTTCGAAAATCTCGTTTAGTTTGTAGAACCAACTAACCGCCTTAAAACTTACAAAATGAGACTGACTGCAACTATGGGTTGAGGTAATCATGGGTGCGGGTGGCTAAAGGAGGTATATTGTCTTTTTGGTTGGAAGGGGGGCAAAGGAAGAGGCTTATAGTATGGCAGATGGATATAACAACATTGGACCGTATAGACAAATTAATGTTGCATTTCAGGATGATGTTGGTGAAGGATTGGCTGCATTTGAGAATGGTTGTAGGTATGCGTTGTAGGTTTAAAGGAACATTTTATAGGTTATTCGAAGGCCTCATTACACCTTATACAGGAATTATTCCTAGAAATTTTGTGGAAAAGCAAAGATGTGCAAACACACGAAGACTTCGGTTGTTGCTCTATATATGCATGCAAGTTTTCTAGAGACAAGGTGGCCATGTATATGAAGGAGCAAAAGTCTATATGGAGAGTGAGATGACAAGTAAAGCAAACAGTAGAAGAGAATCAGCTTAAGATTGATTAGAAGAGGACATTTTCAAAGTACCATCATCATTGAATATTATTAATATCCAATCTAGGGTTGCCAGAGGTTCTATTACATTTTCCGTTTCAAAAAAACGTGTTGCAGAGAGGAAATGTAATGTAATGTAAAAATGAAAGACATTTCGTTTTAAGACATAAGCATTATTTGCTTGATTCTTTTAATTGCTACGTGAAGCAAAGCAATTGCAGCTGTTGTGCTGCTTAGAGATCTATTTTTTTTATGAGTAAACTGGCGACTTCCTTAAAAAGTTAAAAATGAAGATAAAAATTATGCTGTTCACTTCCTCCATATAACATCTTTCAAATGGGATAACATTTATGTAAATACGTTGGGTTTAAAATAAGTTAAAGGGTTTCATCGGTTTTTCAAAAAGAATTCAACATTGAAAATCTCGAATTTTTCTGAAAAAAATGTTTTGTTAAGTCAAAATTTGTTGGAGCACAAGTTCTGTGAGAAATAGTAAAGTAGCATAAGTTGTTTATAAACTTGCAAAATCAAGTTTCATTAAAATCCGTTGGAAAAAATTGACATTTATGGAGAATCCATCAGGAAATTCGCAAAATTGTAAATTCTTTCGAACTAACCATGCCAAGTTTAAGTCTCGGTTTCCCTACTGCTTCCAACAATCTAGTTTGCATAGTCGGAATAAAAGTGTGCTGAAAAACACTTCTCTGTTTTCAAACTACACAGCTCTCCAAGGAAAATTTGACGAATTACGAAAGAATTTTTGCCAAGTCTCGATGTATTTGTTTTTCTATCTGGCTTCGACTCGTCATAAGGAACAGAACCCAGGTATCACTTTCAATCATTTTGTTTTTCTTAATTCTTGATTCTATTTGATAAAACTAACAGAGTAGCGCGACAAAAATCGAGAATCCTTGCAGACTGACAAATTAAAGGGACCTACAGTTTTTGCTGATTCCTTAACGCTTAGGGAGAAGGTGTGTTTCATGGCAATTGTAATAGTCAATCTTGGAAGAATGGCGAAAAACTTGCGAAAGGCGATTATGTTTCTTAGGGACTCGAACCTTGACTCCCACGAAATAAGCAGATATACTAACCATTACGCCATCGATTGCATTAAATCGTAAAATATTCTTCTAATGTTACGAGTTTCAAAAGAATAATGTGGGACCATAATTAACTAATAATTTTTGTGGAATTCTTCAATCTTTAACCTCCGATATCTTATAAACGGTAAGAGTTATGAATAAATTGTAAGATGCCTATTTTGTAGAGCGCTCGATTTCCTACAAAATAAAAAGTAAATAAGAATGTGCCATTAAGTGATGTCTTGATGTCAAGTTCTATGGAATTGAAGAGAAATGGAAAAAGGTGAAGACATTTCTATTAAAATTAAAAGCTTATCTTTGGATTGCATTTTAAAAAGATGCCTAGGAACTCATTTTTCAAAGTAAAAATTTTAAAAGAGGAGTGGGCGAAAACCACTTTAACAAATATTATGCATTTTAATTGTTCTACAACGAAAAACAAAAACAATGAACATTAATTACATAACTTCTTAAGACACTTAGAAAAGGACAGCTTTTATGAGCTGGTTATAGAAAAAGAAAAGGGTAGTTTAAAACCACCCTTATCACTATATTGAATGAATTTCGCAAGCGAAGCAGAATCTGGAAAAATTTGAAAAAACATTCACTGTAGAGAATCACTATAAACAGTGAGCAATCATTCGACACAGTGCTCACTGATTATTCGTTCGACTACAGTTGAGAAAATACCAAATTATGGTACTAGATTCCTTGATAACGTGAGCTATAATAGCAATTCCGTCACGAGTTGTTCGATAACGGGTGCTGTAATTCGGCCCTAGACTCTCTCTCCATCCAAAAGCTTCTGAAGCACTTCGATGGGAAAATTAGTTCTCTTCAAAAAGTGTCTGTTGAAATTTTACTTCGTTTGCAAAATACATATATTTTAGATATTGAAAAAGATTAGTTTCTTACACCTTCCATAGATTTACTCCCCGCCCCTCCTTTCCTCCACACTAACACTCCACATCTAGTTAATAGCATTCGGCGGTATTTTCTTTAAAATAAGTAAACTAACCAACAGTGAAAACTGAATCTGTTGACAATTTGGTAATAATTTTGATACTGAGATGAATGAAGGCTTTCCGATATATTCCTGAAATAAAATCAATTAGATATTACAGTTCCCTTGTACCCTTTTTTTTGGACATAATTCTAATCCTGTTCCCTGCACTGACTTAGAAGAATATAAAACAGATGGGAACGGTGGCGTTAAGCAAGTCTAATTACTCGCGTGAATTTAAAATCCAATGCCGCATTCTCTGTGACATATACTACTTACCTACTGAACACGTTTTTCAAAGTATTCAAATCGCATATTACAATGAAAAAAAACCACAAATAATCAAAAAATGATGCGCCTGCATTCAAAATTCTAACAAAGGACTAAATAAGAGAAAAACCATTCTGCCAAAAAAGGAAAAAAATTCGACTACATTGTTGTGTTCGTGATTGAATCATAACTCGTAAGTAATACTCAAATATCCTTAAGCAGTTCAATAACAATTTATGAATAAATTCCTGTCACGTTTTAGATCGTTTGTCATGTTGTGACATACGCATGTCAAAAATGTGACTCAAGAAATATTTATATCATGTATAATTGTATATCATGGTTTGCTTAAAATTTGCTGATTTTTACATATGTTTGAGATTACTTAGGTTGCGTGAAATAAGTGAGTTTAATACAATAATTAAATCCATTTGCTAAATTTGAAGAATACTTAGAAAATCTGATTTGTGGCTGAAGGTTATATCTAGTGTACCTACAGAAATCGTCTTATAGAGTTTCTAATTGGTTAACTTATAACTGTGCCTGGATCCTGTGACATTTAAGATGACTAACTTATTTATGTGGGCATAACAATCTGGGGTGAAGCAGGGGGTCAATTCCCGATCTGATATGAAGCTTTGAAGTGAAAAATTTTATGACAGCTACATCACCGATTCTCGATAAATGAAAACCAAACCTCAAATGTCAATATTTTTTCATATGATAAATTTCTTTTCATGGCCGTATGAGTAGGTGAAAAAATTCAATTATGAAAAATGGCAGCAAAACGCAAGCGCGGAGCGAGCCTCCGAGGTTCAAGAAGCATTTTTAATAGAGAACGTCTCCATATTCTGAATCTATTTCCAAGAAAGGAATAAAGTGTAATGACTCACAAAAAATTTAAAAAAAAAACCTATAAAAAGAACAATATAAAACTGCAAAATGACATTTAGAACTTTTTAGTACTTTTTAGAACACAGTTTGAGAACCTTTTAATTTTGAGATCGGGAATCGTTTAGAATGGGTTCGTGAAGTGATAAAATGAAAAAACTATGTGAAAACTTAAATGATATTTATTTTTTCACTTCACAGCTTCACAAATGGGGAATTGATCCCTGGAGCCTCAGCTAACATTTTTCGTTACACTGTACAATTAGTTGGACAGACTTCATTTGATGGATGTTGGATGGTCGGATGCAGTTTGCGTTTAAGCTTATCAGACTTGTCGTCCAATATTATGATTTATGACATATATTCTTCGGCTCCGTCCAAATTCAAAACAAGTTGGTCAAACGATCGTTCAAACCAAAGTCTGTCAAACTTGTTGTACAGTGTGAACTCCGCTAATTTCGACATCGGACGATCTCTCTTCACCCTTATTAGTATTAGGTTGAGGTATTGTTCCACTTGATTGCGGCACATCAGACGAGGTCTTCCCTTTCCATGATTCCTCTACAAAGTGCCTTTGAAAGCCCGTCGAGCTAGAGCGTAGATGTCCTTCCGCTCTTCATGTCCCAGCCATCGTATTCTCGCGATATGTACCCTTCTAGCTATTCCCATGTCACGGAAGAGCTCATACAGTTCGTAGTTGAACCTTCTTCTCGACACTATACAAGGATAACTATCATCTAAAATCTAAACACAGAAAAACCATGTTTAAGCACACGAAAAAGTTACCAAAAGTCATGAGACAAAAATTTTGAGGAGCATAATTTTCTCGAAAAAAGCATTTTCATCGGAGGAGTTGTTACTCCATTTGTGAAAGCCTTCTATGGCATTCGAAGAATTTCTCTTCAATGAAGCTTAATGTAGATACTCAAGCTCTAGACCTGTAGATCGCAAAACTTCATTGACTTACAGTTGACCCCAGCTACAAATATAAAACATAGAAGATAGAGCAGTAGCAGCCACATTTCTGAGAGAGAACGTATTTCATTTCAACAAAACACCTCAATGGTGTGAGCATCTTTCCAAGAGTACTGCTTTCACTTAAAGTCGTTCATGGACTCCTATCATTTCTGTTCATTTTCTAGGAATATTAAACCTATCCTAGAAGATTAAGGTGCCATTCATCGTATTCAAAGGAGAGTTCCAGGAAAAGAAAGAAAACCGGACCAAATCACTCCTGGTACAGACCAATGTAAAGAAATCTGCTCTTGGTTGGCCTCAGGAACAATCCAAAACTGGGAGTGTTGCCGACGTATTCTCACGTCAAGTCGGCGTATCCCACAAGCAAATCATAGTTTCTTACGATTAATAAGCTTTGAGTCACGAGTTTCTTGAAACGAAATTCTACAGATTTCAAAGATCCTTACCCTTTGAACGCTATTTTTTGTTTTTTTTCCGTAAAGCGATATTTGTAAAATTCTTTTCGTACCTCCCACGCAACATTCCGGGCCTCTAACCATTCATCACATTAGTCATATTCGCTGTTATTTTGAGATGCACGCATTTCCTCTTAATTTCCTGTTGGGAGCATACAGTATACGTGAAGAAATCAATTTTTATGATTTCAAAGGACGATCAAATTATAGACTCAACTGTTTAGTTATACCTCACACAAGCAAAGGGTGATAAGAGTCCTTGCAACAAATCTGGAAAATCTGGGCCAATAATGGCGGGAAACTTTCTCAGATAAAATTCACTAGTTAAGTCCACTAAGTTTGCGTAGGTAAGCAGAATTCACTTTTACCGAGACGTTAAACAAATAAATGCCCCCATTAAAAAATTTTATTCTCAATTCAAACGCATCTTCTATAATCGCTTCTCATTTCAGAAATGTTCTAACATTCAAAGCTTTGATTGAATTTCGGTTTCGAAAAAAAGGAACATCAAATGACGTTCAATGTTGATTGTCCTTTTACCTTTATGGTTATTTTATCGAAACATAAAAAGCTCTTTACTTCATATCTGGATCATAGATTACTTTTTTTTTGCTTCTTCTCAATTTCAAAGATAACGATGCCGACCAGTTTCTTAGGAGTAAAAAGTTTTCTTTGAGAATGCAAAGCTCAAAACCAATATAAAATGTTTTCAGCAGGAAGAGTTTGGGTTTTTGTCATCGTTGTGTAGTGTCATCTACCTCTCACTTCCTTTTTGTGAAGCTATAGATCCTACACCTTCTTCTCTGCAAGCAAATACAAATTGCAAAGATATTTAACACGATGGTAACTGGGGAAGAGTAGGTATTACTCGTACAAGGGACCTGGGGGGTGCGGTTGGCAAACAACCTAATTGTGAAGAGTCCAGTGCTGCTGGACTACTATAGCTGAACGTCTATACCTTCTCATACGAAAATACAATTTGCAATCACACCAAGATATATATCGGTCCTTACTTATTCTCTCCATCCTCCGATTTTCATATATACAAAACCTTTTCTCTTCCTCAGAGTGCATGTCCTTAATCTTATACTCGTACCTATACTATAAAAAGTTGTCAGTTTGTTGGTTTGGTTTGGAAGGTCGTTGTTGGGTATAGCTGGTAGTTTGGTCGGTGGTTATTTCAACATGGGCTCCCAATGAAGGTATGGTACAAAGGTTAAAGAGAGGGAGAAGGGAGAAGGGGCAGTAGATACTACAGGCGACATATTCTGGAAAATTTTGAGTCCCCAATTAAGCTTCCAGTCTGCATTAATGAGAAATGCTAATCCATGTTTTGCCTGCTTTAATACGTCTTATGCGCATTGCTATCCTGTGTATGCCTGCTTGCTTGCTTACTTACTTGCCAGTTGCCACCCAGCACTTCTCTTTTACCACACACAAATACACGCTGATAAAAGCTCGTTATGGATATAGTTAAATTTTCTTCGAATAAATAAGTAAATGTGACTCCATGGTCATGCATGCATGCATGCCGCCTCATACCGCCGCCTTACTTTTGTCATAGGCGTCATCATACACACCACACTTACATACTCACAATTTCGCATACATATACGGCAGTTTTCACATATCGCAACACATTCTGTCAAACAGGCACAGTATTTCACTCTTTATTGTTAAACTAAAATGGTAATTAGGAGAGATAGTGTGGGTGTTGGATGGTGATGGCAATGCGATGGCGATGGCAATGGGTGGTGTTGTAAGAAACATAGGAGGGTTTGATATAATAAAGGACTATTTTTCGAGAGGGTTATAGTATAGTAGAGGCAGACAGAAAAGAACCAAGGCAAGGACAATTGCATTAGAGGGTTTCTCTCTGCCTCCCACTGTCAGGACCTAATTATTTGCCCGAACAATTTTAATTTTCTGCATAATAACAAGGTGTGGAAGTTCTTTCCTTGCACATATACATTTGATGCATAATAATTATATTATACAGTAAGTTTCATCACCCGTTCTTCATAACCATCAGCCAAACACACACCCATATGGTATACTGTGTGTGCTCAGCAAAAAGGAGACGGATATGACTGCGTGTACGTCACACATCACAATATTCACAGTGTCCGAGCTCCGAGAATAGAAAATTATAAGCTCTAAAGTAATATGAAATGATAAACGCACGCAACATTTAAATATGCAGGAAGCAGCAGGATACAAAAAAAAAAAATAGAAAATATATCGAGGACTATAGCAGTGTCGAAGCACACGATATGGAATAATGTTGCCTGCTGCCTGTCGGTTGGTCGGTGGTGGCAGTAACAGCAGCAACATAAAGGGGTGGCATGACCTACCACATAAACGGCACGGTTGCGATTTCTAATGTATTCGGGGACACAACAGGGGTTAGTATAAGCGTAACACCTTTGGGGAATTCTTCAATAAAGCTCATGTGATTATAATTGGTAGATACGAGGATATTGGAAGGTATTTAGAAATTATTTTTAATTTTATGTACGTAACTAGTATAAAGGAACGTTGTAGGTACGTACTGACTACCGACCCGACGCCGACGGCATGATAATGGTGTTTAATGGAAAATGGAAGTTGCTTTTTTTAATATTATTTGCTTGTGATGGCCAATGTATTGTTGATTTCTCAGGTGCCCTTGTACCTATAGTTTGTTCTTTAAATGGAAATAAGACAGCTGGGTGCCCTTGCGTGAAACAGTTTCAAACAATTCGTGCAAAATGCATTGAATTTCTTTGGAAAGGATACTTAGTTTCTGAAAAACGAATGACAGAGACAATGACCGGGAGTTTACACTAACGGAGATATTATCACCGCGAAAAAAGTGCACAAGGTCGACTAGAAGAATTATGAAGTGCTGGTGAGGGGTGGCTACGTTTTCTGCTAAAGAGCTGAACCCAAAGTGACTTGCTTGTCGAGTTTAAGAACTCGATTGTCTGGGGGTGGCTATATATATTTTCTGCAAAAGAGCTGAACCAAAGTGACTTGGATGGCGGTTTAAGAACTCGGTTGTTTTTTCTTTTATTCTTCCACTTTTTGCTGAAGATGTTTATATCGCTGTTATGACAAAGAGATATTAGGAAAGTTGATGTTTCGAAGAAGTCATTTATCACAAGAGACGAGTTTCGTCGTTGGTATGCCTCTTGGTCTTGGATTGTTCCTTATTTGATTTCCAACAACAGCTGAAGTGATTGCATTAGTTTGTTTCAGATATCTTTAGTCTGATTATGCCTTTCTTCTTCGCGGGTTTATCAAAATGTATGCAAAGAGTAACTCAAATTCTTAACGGACCGTCACTTTGCCTTTGAGCAGGTTGTCAAAAATGTACAATAAAGAGTAGAGGTCTCAAGACGCTTCCTTGAGGTACACCTACTATCGTTTACAACTCTCCAGTGACATCAACTAGATATTTTACTTTTGTGAATGCTGCTATCTCAGGAACAACCGATGGGAAAATTCGATTAATGTCCTCCGCTCATAACAAAATTCGTAAGTATCAGTTGAATGCGTTTTGGAGTCCACCAAAAAACTTCTGTTATTTGGATTTCATCCCTTTTTGACTACGTCGATGATCTCCAGTTGTGGTGCCTCGTGGCGAAGCGTTTCTGCTTGCTGCGTGAAAGGTTTGAGGTGCAAGTCCCAGATACATCATGTACGGGTAGCGACTTTTGAGATGAACAGGCAATTTCTTCGACAGTAATTTGATGACACAAAAATTTTTTCTCGATTAGCCGTTCGGATTTGGCAAAAAAATTTCGGCCCCTTTTATTCCCTCTCAAGATAGCTATTTTGACCTTTTGCGCATTTCATCGATGTTCTATTTCCTTGTTTTTTGACAGCATATACTTCGTTTTGTCCTCATCAACCATCAAACCCATTCTTGCCGCTTTTGTTTCAACCACAAAAGCACCGATGACATCATGCCTACTTCTTACCATTACTCGTCAAAATCGTTTACAAGAGCGAGCAACTATACCAACTTTTGAAAGATTATGTTTTTGGTGTTGATGTTCGAGCTTTAAAATCTTTTCCAAGTATGATATTTAATAAATCGCATGACAGTTTGTCGCTTTCTCGAAAGCCTTTCTCGATATCAAAGGTTTCTGTAAGTTCTTTACCGACACCTTGACGGAGCAGTGTGAATTATTTAAAATCATTCTGCAGAGACGTCCTAGTTTTGCAGAGATGCCAAAGTAAGACATGACTTTGCACAGCTCCTTTCTGTAAACATCACAGTCATAGGAGCATATGCATAAAAGAGAAGTACTTACTAGTAGTATAATGTTTATAGTATATACTAGTACTACCAGTAAAAGCTCAAATTTGGAGTATTTACTTCATTTGGTGTGCATAAAATTAAGTTTATACTGGTAAGACTATACTAGTAGTATATACTGGGTTCATCCAAGTAAATACTACCAATTCATCGGAAATTGGCAGTAGGTACTAGGTAAGTACATAATTTATTAATAATTAAATTTGCTACGTGATGCACAGCTCTGCAACCAGTACTCTGATGGAAGCCTGTGTCTTCTCCAACCCCGACTTGAAATCCTAGATATCTAACATATATAAAAAAGATTCGGATATTTTCATCAGGGGTAGTAGATTCTCTACTTTTTTCAGTTTTTTTTTCATTTTGAATTGGGTCTCTAGGTCTTGAAATAACGGTACTTGCCATACAACCGATATGATAATACTTATTTTTCTCAAAAACGGCTCTAACGATGATAAAATTTTACTAGAGGTATTATTTTTGAATCGGTGTTCTTATGATGTAAAACTGTTTTTTGAAGAAGTCTTGATCAATAAATCCTTATTTGCTAAGAATCTTTATATTCTAATCTCTATACAAAATAATTATCTCCCAATGTTACTTACATATCCAAAAATAAAAATAAAATTTGAATTTGGAAGAAGTCTAAAAACGGTAACCCCCATAGTACCATTTTTTTCAAAACCGACTTTCTCACTAATGGCCAACACGATTTTAACGAAATTTCATATTTTTTGGAAGTTCTAGATTGTTTTCTACATTTAAAAAAAATTGTTTTTTCGAATATTTTCAAAACTGTGTATTTGATTTATTTAAAATTTTTGTCAATACAAATTTCAGCAAGATTTTAAGATTTGTGTACTTAAATTTTTAAAACTTCATTTAAAAAAAAATTAAACCAATTTTTTAAAACATGGTTGTGACGATTTTGATTAAATTTGCTAATGCCTTTCGGCCTAGAGATAACTTATGTATTAACAATCTAGGCTAAGAGTTTAAACTTCCGTTTGAGTACCTAAATGTTTATATAATTATTATTATTATTACTATTAATATTATTATTTTTTTATTACAAATAAAATTAGTTATTTCTTGGTTCCATTAAATTCTAAATAAATCAACGTTTTACTTTCCAATTATATATTATATATATTATAATTTTTTTCTGCGATTACAACTAAAAAGCGGCCATATAAAATAAATAAAGTCAACCGAATACTTGGATATAAAACTGCCGACTAAAATGGACATTTAACATGAAAAAGTATTTACTAGCAAATGTTCAAGCTGGTTTTTAATAGCTTGAAAAAATTGCAGTATATACTTGAACAAAATAGTTTTTATGCATACCGATTAAAGTATTTACTGGTTTAATTCATCCGAAACAAGTAAATACTTTGTTACCTAGTAAATACTTTTTTTCCAGTATTTACTATGGTTTTATGCATACGAGAATTAGTATATACTATAGAAATTAACCAGTAAAAGCATTTACTAGCCTTTATGCATATGGCCCATAGTCACAGTTTCCGAGCATAAATTGATAAAAAACAAATGCGTGGACTTCTTAATATATTAATATGGAAATGAAAATAGGAAGGAGTAGAAATTGATTTTCAATGAACTCATATTGTTTCTTTAAGAAAAACTAATTAGCATTGCTTATAATTCACAACTGATCGCATCATTTAAGCTGAATGACGTAGAATTGATACAACTGTTATAGCATCAAATTGCGAGCAGTGCCGAAAAGTATGCAATCGATAATCCGTCGTAAACGTTTAACGCAATCTTGTTCGAAGTCGCATAAGAAGTTTCACTTCAAAAGAAAGACAAAAAGGCGTAAACCGAATTTTCTTGCTTACGTAAATGCCTTGCAAAAAAGCTAACAATGCGGTTCTAAGCTGAACCTTGTGGCACTCTCAATAGATACGTCTTTTAGGTGACTACTAAAAATATAAATTGTTATGTCCCTATCTGAAAAGGGAAACTTAATCACCTGAGGAACTTTATAATCCACTTGTATCTTCAAATCTTAAAGAGATAAAAATACTCATAAGGAACCTTTGAAAAGTATCAAGCTAACCATTTCAGAGTACAATGAGGTCAGTGCAGAGGTAGTTATTCAGTTGTTTATGGTAAATTCACTGCTGTACTTCCACTCATCGAGTGCAATGTTTTCAGTATTGAAAGATCAGCGTCTTAGTATATGCCAGTGACTAAACGACATAGGCTTTTTTGTTAGAGAAGCAGATTAATTCAAAGCGGAAGCAGCCAGAATAACTATTTTCGATTTTCGATATTCGAGTATCGACAACCGTCGTGTATCGACAGCCAAACGACACTCGCAATAAGGGCCTTAGATTGAAACCAGAAGAAGAAATGAAAAATATTTTCCTCTTACCCAACCCTCGAGGATTCCTTTGATAAATATAAATCTTAGGTTCAGATACTAGTAGACGAAGGTGGTGGGTCAGTAAGTCTCTGAAAATTAAACCAAATTGTGTCGTCACCTTTAATTTGTCATTATTTCATGTCATTCAACAAACAACTGACTTTAATAAGGGGGCATTACAATTCGGGACGAATCAAAGCTTTAACCAACATCTTTCGATTACAATTTTGGTTTCCCTACAGTTTTGCACTCTAAGACGGTTGACTTAGATTACATAGACCCTAAAAGTCTTTCAAAAGTCATTAAAAGTTCGGCGTGGTTCGACTAGCAGGTTATTAACCGGCTAGCCCCGCAATGGAGGAATTTAAGCACAAGGTAAGCAAAACGCTCCTTCGCCGAAGTGAGGTCACGACACAAGAAATGATCGACAAAATTTGATATTGAACGATCGGCGAGTGAATGCGCATCTTTAAGAAGTTTTTTTTCTACTTTCATTCCGTCGTTACAAGTATCGTGATCAAAGGGATCATAGCTTCCCACTTCATTGCTTCAAGCAAGTAATCGTATTGAAATAAAAGTGACTATGATTAAAAACAATATTTGTCGAAACAAGTCTTCTTTGTTTTGTTTTGAAGGGCCTTATTGATCCACCCTGGGATGTGTCAACTTTAGGCACGTTTCTTGTGTAATTATTGAACAACGCTACTAAGCGATTTAATTTACTTTTGCTAAGACCTCCTCTAGTGGCACCCTGTGGCGAAATAGATAGCATGTCTGCCTGTTAGGTGGGAGTTCGTTGTTCGAATCCAAGAAACATCGAAATGTTTTTCACGGAATTCACTTTTCGCGAGGAATTGGCAAGTGTTCCAAGAGTGATTTCACTGCCACGAAAAGGACTTCGTCAATTAGGCATTGAAAATTGGCACAGAATTATAAGTGCTTGAAGTACATTAAGCGCCGAAGTTTCCATAGCTTTTTTGTCCCACCGTATTGATTTTGTTTATACTTTTTCGATTTATATCTTTCCTGTTCTCTTTTCTCTCTCCCAGTGCACCTGATCCACACCACGTTTTCCTTGTTTAGTTTCAGAATCGTGCCAATTGAAATGTAAACATTAGAACAGGACTTCTAACGAAGCGTTCTTTTTCTAAAAACCTATTTGCTTTGCGATTAACTCGCTATGATGAGTTGAAATTAAAAAAAAAATTTTCACTCTTCCGATGACAAAGAACGCGCCAATCGATAACAATTAAAATTTTTATTGTGCCACACAGACACTAAAAAGGAACGAAACCAGAATAGGTATTAACCAACATCAGAGCTAACTTCACCCCTTATTGGACATATTTTTCCATTAACTCCATCTATCACCTTCATCCTAACACATGGACTGTGTGTTGAACAGACAACTCAACTCATTCACTCATTAAAAATAAAGTAAAAAAAAACAATAAATGAAAATGAATCCGATTGCCCACATGCAAAACGTTTGGATAAATGTCAGCTTTACCCCTTGCCATCTCAGAATTGCCATAATCGCATTGTTGTAATGCATCAAAAGTACGTCTTTCCCCGTCATACAGGGCGCGGTAATATGAGTACGTGTGGAGCGAATGTGTAGTAACTCTGCCTCTACCCTCCAAAAAACAAAAAGAAGAAAAAAAACCAAAGAAAAATAATTTCGAGCCCCACTACCACTCTCTCTACTCTGAAAGCCTCAAACAGAAATAAAATGACTAAGAAATGCAAATGTGTATACGATGATTGTAGGTTGAGTTTTGGGGGAAGGTAGTTGGTACGCGAGTTCTGTCTATCACAGCCATGGCCATCACCAAAACTCCAATTTTGCGCAACCCCTAACAAAATTTAAAATCCAAAAAAAAGTAAAGCAAGAAAACAATGCACACGTCGCGCGCTACTCGCGAAAATAAAGAAAATAAAATAAGCTACCAATAAATTTTGCATACGGCCTCTCAAGCGAGGTAACGCGGTGCTATATTGCAGGGGTGGTATGGGTAGTGATTTTATCTTCGTGTTCCTTTTTCTTTTCGTTAGCCACCCTCTGTACCCTGCGATTGCCATTAACTCTTCAATTGACCATTGTCCTCCATCGAAATATATTATGATTATATGTTGGGCATTGGGCTCCGAATTGCGCGATGTTTGAAGTGATGGTGTTTTGTTTTTCTATTTTTAGGTGGTTGTTGTTGGCTTTATTTGTGGACAGGTGAGGGAGAGTCCACTGAGGGGGCTGCTGGATAAGACTTTTTTGTTTTTGTTTTTGTTCTTGTTGCCGATGTTGGGAGGAATATTTGTGTTATATGAGACACATTGTGTGGACGCCGAAAGCAGGAACTTCGAATTCAGTTGGACTCATGTGTGTTGTGCACACAGTATGGAGCCTCATATATACTCGTTTTAATTTTTTTGATTTTTTTTTTGGCGGGGATCAACCGCTAAAAAGGAAAACTAAAAGAAACAAAACCCAAATAGTCCTCCTACGAGGTACGCATTTAGGTGATTGAATATGCTGAAAGGGGGTCGTGGTGGCGCTGGGGGATGAAACACACTTTTGATTCTCAAAAAAAGGAAGAAAAAGCATATCAGTGCTTTTTTTAATTTTATAATTTTCTTTCTTTTCCTGTTGTCCAGAAGCATTGGTGGTTGTTGTGAATGTGCGGCAGAGGAGGAACCATATTTGTAGCGTTGGGGTGGCTGTACATAAAGCAGATACAACCATGCGTTAGTCCTGCTGATTAAACATTAATTAAGGGAACAATGGTCGCGCACAAAGCTTACAAAAGCATTGACAGACTGAATAACATCGATGTGCACAAAAATTGTCTTGTTGTTTTGTGTGTTTCCTTTTTATATTTTGGACACTGAACATGAACACGTTTATTACTTTTCTTTTAATTTTTATTTATGTGTGGATATTTTTTGTGTATGGCAGCAAAATTTCGGAAATGCCGACGACTTGGGGGGACTTGAAAAAAATATTTTCCACCTCATTTTTAGTTCTTCTTTTTTTTTTTTTTTTGATGGGTCATAGAAGTTTTCATTGTGCCCCAGGCGATTGTCTAAATGGGTTGTGATGGGCTTTTGTATGGATTTGAAGTCGTTCGATCTTCGGGTGCGAATATTGCAGAAGAATAAAAATTGTTGCAACGTATCGTTCAGTAAACCTCCACTCTCACGTGGAAAAATTATCGTCAGGAGTTAGGGCATTTTTGTTTTTTGTATTTTGTCTTGCAGGGATTGTTGGAGATTTTTCTGAACAAAAACGTTTGATTAAAAAGCAAAATAAACTGCAATAACTTTTGCCATTGACAAAAGTGGTAAATTGATTGTGAAAATGAGCAAAAAGTATCAGAGATGTGAAGAATTTTTTCATGTAGGCATGGGACAGAGGTGGTATCCGTGGCGTAATGGTTAGCATGTCCACCTGCTAACCCAGAGGTTCGAGGTTCGAATCCCAGCAGAGGCAAAATGCAAAAATGTTTTTCCACGGGTATCGCCTTTCGCGAGGAATTGGCAAGTCCTCCGTTAGTAAATTCATTGCCATGAAAAGCGCATTCTCAATTAGCCGTTCGGAACCGGCGAAAAATTGTAGGTCCCTTCCATTCCCTTACAAGGCATGGTTGTGAGAAATGCGCTAGGCCCAGGGGCTCCTCGCTCTGTTGCGCCACCCTATTTATTTATTTATTTATTATATTTATGGGACAGAGTTGGGTGGAGTTCGGATAGAATTCTTTCACATACATATTTGGAGCTGGGGTGGTATAGGATCGAATGGTTAAAAAATTGACCACTTTATAAGGGCTCAACGGGACTAATGCAAGAATGGAGTCAAGCCACCACGTTTTAGTCGACTAAACAATGCGAGACTCTTTAACTTACCTGAAAAGAAACTAAACGTAAACGAAAACATTTTGAACTGACAGAATTTTAGGTAAAGATAGGTTTTCTTTCATCTTCTTCATTCTTTTTCCGGCGTTACGAGCATCATGATCTCGAAGGAGCTATTGCTCTCTCATTCTCCAACACATAACATAAGCTTGTTTTGATATTTATAAAAAAAAAGTGTGTGGACGCAATTCAAACACAGAAGAAGGGACAATTCAGAA
Organism: Melanostoma mellinum; assembly: GCA_914767635.1. Lineage (NCBI taxonomy): Eukaryota > Metazoa > Arthropoda > Insecta > Diptera > Syrphidae > Melanostoma > Melanostoma mellinum. The sequence goes on along the minus strand of OU612060.1, from coordinate 50,711,749 downwards.
AAAACAAGGCAACTTCAAAAGGCTTAGCAAAGAGAAAACGAAGATTAAAGGCGGATCACTTGCATTCTAGCTCATTCTTAGGCCGCGTTTCCATTTGCAAGTTAACTCGCGGAAGTCTTGCAGAAGTTTCTTGCAGTGGGGTTTACACTGCTATATGAATTCTTGTAATTTCTTCTGCAATAAATGTCTTGCAAGAAGCTCGCGCATCATACTGTCGCAATTTATTGCAGAGGTGTCTCCACTGGAGAGTCATTAATGTCGCAAGAAATTTGGTAATTTATTTGAAATTGTGAAGTCATGGCGAAAATACGTCAACGTTTAGGAGCTTCAATTACAATTTTATGGATAAAAAAGAAAAAGCCATCAACTTGGGTGCGCTATTGAATTTTAAGAAGACGGGAAACTGGTGCCTTTTATAATTTACTAAACGAACTAAACATAGAAGACGCTCAACAATATTTCAATCTCACCCCAGTTTATTTGGAAGTTTTGTTATTAAAAGTGGGCCCTATTTTAAAAAAGCAGGACACTCGATTCCGTGACGAACGAAGGATAGAATCTTCTTGACGCTGAGATTTTTAACATCCATAAACAATCCATAAATACGTATTACACTCGTAACGTTCAATTGCGAAAAATTCACATACTCTCTTTCGACCAACTAGCCGCGAGTGCGATATATACGAAGCTGTTTCGGTAAGCTGCAAGAACTGTCGCGAGTGAATGGAAACGTGTTTCAACCTGCAATTTATTGCACTCGCAAATACTCGCAAGAAGTTATGCAAGGACTGTCGCGATCGAACTTGCTTCGCAGTTTCCACTTGCAAGCCACTGTCGGATAGACTGTCAGACATTTCTTGCAGAAGTTTTCTTGCAAATGGAAACGCGACCTAACTCTAAATTTTATTTGACATTTTTGCATTTTTTGTGACTCTTTTTCGTTTCATTGAGTTTTCGATTTTTTGACACAAAGCTTAAGAAGTTTCACTCCAATAACACATCACGCTTTCTTTAAAATACTTAAAGCTTTGTAATATGCAGGCGCAAACAGATGTGTATTAAGCACCGACTCGCTATTTGCTATCTTCCTTATACACCAGGCGTAGTAATAGTTTGGGAGAGGAACTAATATTCTCACAACAAAATTCGGGTACATAAATTCCCACTACACCAGGCTCATTTACGTCGAAAATAAGTTGACAACACGAAGCATCATACTCCGTCCAATATTCGGTAGACATAATCGCCTAGCAGAGTCGGTAAATCTAGTAACCATGGATCAGTTTTACACCACGTTTACTACAGTGGATAATGCCCACCCTCAGGGACGCCGGCCACACAGTGCGCACAGAAGGCGTCATTGCTGCTGCGGAGAGAGTAGCCAACAAAAAGTTTAACTCATACAAAAATTTAAATCGAACGACCATCAATCGCGTTGCACGTTTGGTGAATGGGCCCAAAGCGAGATGGCCATCAATCCCAATTTTCACTAAAAATTTTGTACAGCGATGAAGCTCACTCTTGATTGTTAATAAACAAAACCACAAGCCATTGTTGAGACACCGCGCTACTACATCATCAAAAAGTCACTGTTTGGTGTTTTCTATTCGCAGAAGGAATCATTGGTCCGCATCTCTTCAAAAATTAAGCCGGCCATAATGTTACAGGCAACGCTATAGAGCCATGATTGACAACTTTTTGGTCAGAATTGGAGAATATTCATGTGGGATAGCTTTGGTTCCAAAAAGACGGCAATTAAAAGCGTCGAATGATTCTTTGATCCACACATGTCGAATCGAAAACAAGACATGGGTCTATCACCCAAACGGGTTCTCTAAATCTATACGGCTATGACAACACCAATCAAATAAATTCTATGCGTTAGTCGTTTGATGGAACAACATACTCTCTATTTAATACGCTACTGTCTAGACAAATTTAAAAAAACAAAAAGTCTTGGCTGTCATGGGACCTTCTCTAGAAGGATGAATTCGAAGCCATCAGGGCATAATTGAAAACCAAATCTCTTGGTCTGCCAAATGACCCAGGTTGTACATATCGAAAGGGAAAAGGTTGCATTGGTAGAATCTTTCATCGACTTTTTCGAACTAAAGGGAAAAAATGGAGAAGACCTCAGGAACAATATAATCGCGAAGATAACATAAGACGGACTGGACACACAAAATTCAACAGGACAGGTTTATGGAAAAGCTACCACAATGTCACAGATCCACAATGGAGTTCAATCACGGAATAAAGCACTGAATCCGAAAGCTTCATTCGTTGCATGCACAAACCATTCATTGGTTGTTGAACACGCTGCTTCCGAATTAGTGGACTCCGTCTCATTTTTTGGAACACTGGAAAAGCTATTGGCCTTCTTTTCAACTGCTCGATGGAACAGGTACACAGTGAAACGACCTCACTTTGTTGGCAGTCCAACAACGAAGACCGAGTGTATAACTACAGCGTATATCTATAGATAAGTGTGTTTAGAAGCTCTACGATTTAAAAGCTCTCTTCAAGCCGCAATCGACTTTGTTAAGACTCTCTTCGAAAAACTCGGTATCGAACTCAAAACGAGAAGAATTCATAAGAAAAAACGCACGCATGGCAATGAATCTGCAGATGCAACTTTGTCTCACGAATTGAGAGGTGTTCGCATCATTTGACAGAATCATTCAAGAAATATATACAGTACGGACTCGGTTTGCGCAACCCTCGATTCGCGCAACTCCTCGATTTTCGCAACACTAAAATCTTAACACGTCTTGACTCTATAAGTGCAACTTTTCAAAAAAGCTACCTCGATAAGTGCAACTTCATGTGTTTATTTATCCGTTCTCTATATTCACGTTCTTCTTTTGATTTTTTATTCCTGAGCCGTTATTTTACAGTAACTTTTTCTGAACAATATTTCTTGCAAGAACATGAAAAGAACAGCATCTGTGTTTATTTGAGTGGGTTGCGATCTTGTTAGTGTTTAGGGGCGTTCAGGCTATCAAATTTGTTTGTCAAATTTGTTGGATGAATAGTTTGACGGAAAATACCCATAGCGTTCACACTCATCAAACAAATCGTCAAACTCCCTTTTGATTCGAATTTTAACCATGGAGGACAAAGTAGGAGCAGCGCTTATAAAAAATGAAATTTTAAAAATACAAGTAAAACAAAAGAAAGCGTGTTGGGACTAAAGAGGTTAATTGCACTTTCAATGTATCCAGAAAAGAAAAAATAGTCTTTCCGTGCGATGTACTTGAAATAATTTGAGAATGAGATTTCTTGCAAGTTTGACGAGTAGCGTTCACATTCGTCAAATTTGTTGCCCAACTTGCAAAAATATCAAAAATCCAACAAATTTGACAAGCCACTTGATGGAGAGTTCAAACTAACAAATTTATTTGACAAACTCGACACTTGTCAAACAAATTGGATAGTCTGAACGCTGCTTTTACTAAAAATTCATACAGAAAATATGACCCAGTAAGTGCAACAACCTCGGTTACTGCAACTGCCCGAATTTCTATTAGTTGCGTTAATCGAGTCCATACTGTACTCGATTTCAGCAAGTTCAAGAAGTAGCGGACAAGTTCGGATTTTTTACTTTAGCGAAACTTTTGGACAACATGTTTTATAAGACATCGACGAGAATGAGTTTCAGATGCAGCAGAACCGTCGGCAGTTCTGAATCAGAGTAAGATATAAGGAGCACTGGAGTTCCTCCAGTTCATTCAAATACTGAATGTGGGAATTCCGGTTCCAAATATAGTCATCTTGATTCACATGTATTTGACTTTTGAGATTAGTGTCGCTAGTTGCGAGAGAAATTCTTCGAAGTTGAAGATAATCAAAAATTATCTCGGATCTACTTTAAGCTCTTTTAGACTATCAAACTTGTGTATATTGTCGATTGAGTAAGAATTGGCTGAAAATACTGGTTTTGACAATGTTCTTTCTGACTTCACTTTTCGTAGGGTCTGCTGAATCCGTTTGTGAAACCGCTGATCCTTTTTACCTTCAATAAGGGATACCTCATTGATAGTGAAATAATGTTTCGAAATTTAATTTTGATTAAGTATTGCACTGTTCTCCCGCCCCGGGCGCCAAGATGGCACGCTACGCCACTCTATGAGATCCGGTATAGCCTTAACTCTTTATATTAGCATCGTCTTCTAGCTTTTCTAGGAAGCTATACAAGAAAAGAGGGTTGCTATTTGGTAGAATAATGGAAGATATTGAGTCCTGAATATTCCATCAGTATAATTTTAAAAACTGCCGACAGAAAAAAGATAACATTGCCCCTATTTTTATTTATCTTTATTCACAACCAAAAACTAATGAAAAAGCTTCCTAACGTGCTACCATCGGGTTACAAACCCTCTAAACGAATATTAAATTTAAAAAAATTGTTGATTAAGTAAAAATTTTAAAAACACAAAACTAAAGACTGGATTCAAAGTCTGCCTGCATTCCGCATGTTCATAAATTCATCGTGAACAAAAAAAAAAGCAAAGCTTCCGTTGTGAAGTCGCAAAAAAAAATTTGTCCTTAGAATAAAAATCTCGGAAAATCGCCTTTGTTTTTATCTTTACACAAAATGTAGCTACGTCATTATTTATACCTATATCTGCATTTTTTCAAATCAATCAACACACTACAAGTCTGCTTGCCTTTCAATTAATCTAAACCTAACCTCGCAGAAGTTTGTTTTGTCAATTTACTAGTTTTAAAATAGTTAAGGATATCAGCTCATTTCAAAATAAAAAAAATTCATCAATGGAGGGAGGCAGCAAAAAAAAATTAAAACAAGAAATTAATCCTAGGATAGTAGTAGTAGGTACACAACGTCAAAAGACCGATGACCGAATATAAATCATTTATGCGCCTACAAAGGCTATGAGGTCCGTTCAGTAAAATGGCGGCAAAATAACGAGAGCAAAAAAAAAGAAGCAAAATAAGAATAATTTCCAACTCCAAACGGAAGTGCATATATTAAACTCCCCTACTGCGGATTGATGATGGGCTACTAGAGAAAACCAGTTAGCTACCGGCTGCTCCAGTCGCTTGAAAAAGAATGATAATACTACCCGATACCACATATATCCACACATAAGTACATATCCCACCTAGAAAAAAAGAAAACACTCCGAGTTGGAGAATTAACGAACGTGGACACAAATTCACAAAAAATCAAAAAAAAAAAAAAAAAAAGTAAAAATAATCGACATAACAAAACGAAGAGCAAAAGATGGAACATAATTCAAGCAAACTCCACCAATTTCCGAATACTCAAACCATGTTTTATTTGTACTTTCTGCAAACCACTCTCCAACTCCTACCTACCGTCCAGGGAGGTGTAGCTGGGTGCGAGAAACGGGGATGCCATAAAAAGCGGCCACTGCTCAGAAAACAAACCAAAAAAAAAACTGAAAATAGCTCTCGATATGCACCCTTAGCCCATACTTCGCAAGCAATTGGCTTTCCTCTGGAGTTGATGGTGTTTGTATGTTGTGTTATAGCCTTCTGCCAATATTATTTTCTCTTTTTTGATTTTTTCGTATGTGTCCAGCAAAACAGAAGCTAAAAAATTATCCACAAAAAAGAAAGTAGAACAAAGTCTGCGACCAATCTCTCGAATGGGGAGTATGGATACAAAAAAAAAAAAAAAAAAACTGCTTGGTGGTGGCATGAGTGGGTGTACAATCTCATCGCTTATACAATGTTGCTGCTCACCTGGGACAAAAAGGGGTAGCAAAAAATGTTTGTTATAAAAATGCAGGGATTATTTTGTATTTATTTTCAAGCAATAATGACTTCAAAAAACACACACGTTGAGTGCGCGTTTATTAGGAACCCATTATAGTTTATTAGCCGTGGGCTTGCAATTTCACCATAAATGACAATCAAATTTTTTGGTATCAATGGGATAGTTTGGTTTTTCAAAGTAATAACAATGAAATTTTAATATTTGCCGAAAACGTATAGAAAAACAAAATCCACCAGAAATTTAACCAATGTTAACTGAAGTGATTAATCGAAATTGTAAGTTAAGCTTCCCTTGGGGGCAATCAGTACCTAGTTGGTAGTAGGGGGGTTTTGACGGATGGAACCGAGGACAAAAAAATTGAGTATTCAGCTGAATTATTCTTTTTTTACAGAGGCAAACTTTCATGCTATAAAGATTGGAATTTACTTAAGGTTTGCTCAAGTAAAAAGGGTAGGAGGTAGATCGGGTTAGATTTTTGTCTTTGCTACAAGCTTGCCTACTTGAAATGAGCTTCAGTTGTTCAAGCCGTATTCTTAGTCGTATTAACAGCTGTACCCTCAGTCGTATTCACTGCGCACTGCCTTACCGCCAACCGTATCCATAGCCTTATCGACAGTCCTATCGGCAGCCATATCCACAGCCGTATCTACTGCCGTGTCCGCTGCCGTATCCGCTGCCGAATCTTATCCATATCCACAACGGTATCCAAAGACTTAGAGATAAGTTTACAACTGCGGATATAACTGTGGACATCGATACGGTTACGGATATGACTGCGATATGGTTGCAGATATTAAAACAGATTAGATGAAATTCAGCTTCCACGACAGCTTACTTACTTACTTAGTTGGATATTACAATTAGCGGTATACCAGGGCCTCAACCAACATCTTTTAATAACGAGTTAAATTTTGAACAAGGGTTTAATAACCTGCTTTAGATAAAGTTTGGTTTTGTCTAGGGAGGGTTTTGTTTCTCAATTGCTTACTTAACCCAAAGTAGCAGCGATTGGAAAGAGTTATTATCCGTTTGTTATTTGCACATACAATGACTAAGTCCTGATTTCCATTGTAAGGTCTTGTTCAGCTCCAGACAAGATCTCATATGATACGTTAAAGAAGCTAATTTTTTTATAGTTGGCGCAGTTGTGTCCCCTTTCTTGAACATGCGATACTGGTCTGAAGTTTTATTCGACTTACCAACTGCACCTGCAGTCTTGTTTAACTTAAGTTTGCATATGATGAGCTTTACTTCATCTATGTCTTGAGGACGGCATTCTTGATCATCGTCCAAGTTGAAGGGACAATCTGCCTCACGGAATTGCTGTCTTCATCGCTGTTAAGCAGTCTGCAGAAGTAGTCATTTCAGATCCTCAATAGCGACTGCGTATCTATTTCCATGTTTCCCTGCTGGTCTTTACATACTTGCCACCCTGGAAATAGTGCAGTCAATGAAGCGAAAAATAGGGCCTTACCTCCGAATTTTTTTACTGTGAACCGATTTGCATGAAATTTTGGAATTAGGCTCATCTTACCCTTAACTTCAAAAGTGAAAATGATTTGAACACCGCCACCAACCCGGAGGGTGGTTGCCACCCCTTTTCGGGGGCGAATTTTTTTTTTCAAAATAACCTCGGATATCGATAAAAGGCCTAATTTTAAGCAAAAAATTGAATATAAAGTTTTTCATTAAGTCCAATACTTTTCGAGTTATTGGCAATTGAAAATTCGCAATTTTTTCACGTTTTTCATCTATTTATTGCAAATATCTCCACAACTATACGTTTTATCGAAAATTTTATAAAGAACAAAATTGTAGCAGGCAAAACAATGAACAATTTGGTTTATTATAAAGTATTCTAAGAACAATATTAAGCTAGATATAAAAGATCAAAGCCATTTTTTATTTTGTCTGAAATCTAATCGATGTGGTCAATGCCATTTAGCGGCGAGCAGATGCATTTTATGCATTCTAATACAAGGAGATGTTTTGTAGTGCTTGAAATAACCTTTAAAATGAGCACTCTTAAAAGTCTTTTGCACGTAAAATAAGTGAGCTGTAGTGCAAATAAGGGGAGCATCTAATGTTTTTTTCTTTTAAATCAATGGGTTACATAAGTGCCATTTCCACCAAAATTAAATTTAATCGTATTCCGCCTCAAAATAAGTTTGTTATAAAGAGTTTGATAGATAGTATCAGTTTGGATGCTTCAAGACACATATTTTTCAAAAAAGTCACGATTAAAAAAAAACAACAAATTTTAAAATTTTTAAAAAATCCACTTTTTTCATAATATCTCAAAAATGACGACAGATACGTATAAAAGTGTAAGAATAAAAAATTTAGGTATTTTTCTGATTATTTAGTTTTTTCTGTCAGACAAAAATTGACGGATATGATTGTTTAAAGAGCGCGTGGCAGCGCAATCGCAACCTCTCTTAAGTCCTTTAACCCTTCACCGTTTTAGCAAAAGGTTGTTTACTATATATTGCAATAAAGGATGTTGTAGCTCTCTTAATTACCTTTGCAATGGTTTTTAATAAGTTGTGATAGCATGAAAATTAAAGGAGTTATGGTCCAAAAACTCATTGATTTAAAAGAAAAAAACATTAGATGCTCCCCTTATTTCCACTACAGCTCACTTATTTTACGTGCAAAAAACTTTTAATAGTGCTCATTTTAAAGGTTATTTTAAGCACTACAAAACATTCTCTTGTATTAGAATGCATAAAATGCATCTGCTCGCCGCTAAATGGCATTGACCACAACGATTAAATTTCAGACAAAATAAAAAATGGCTTTGATCTTTTATATCTAGCTTAATATTGTTCTTAGAATACTTTATAAAAAACCAAATTGTTCATTGTTTTACCTGCTACAATTTTGTTCTTTATAAAATTTTCGATAAAACGTAGTTTTGGAGATATTTGCAATAAATAGATGAAAAACGTGAAAAAATTCCGAATTTTCAATTGCCAATAACTCGAAAAGTATTGGACTTAATGAAAAACTTTATATTTGATTTTTTGCTTAAAATTAGGTCTTCTATCGATATCCGAGGCTATTTTGAAAAAAAAAAATTCGCCCCCGAAAAGGGGTGGCAACCACCCTCCGGGTTGGTGGCGGTGTTCAAATCATTTTCACTTTTGAAGTTAAGGGTACGATGAGCCTAATTCCAAAATTTCATGCAAATCGGTTCACAGTAAAAAAAATTCGGACCTCAAATGCTTCATTGACTGCACTAAAAGGTCATTTTACCTTTTGGTAAGACTTCCGAGCCTCATTTATGATGTCATGTCATCGCTCAATTTCCTCAAACGAGTCTTCTCGTACTGCTTCTTTTTTTTGAGAATTCGGTGTTCTTCGCTTTTTTCCCCTTGTAACTATTTCGTTATTTATTATTTTATTTTCACATTACGGCAGATCTTGGAAAGAACCCGAGAACGTAATATCGATATTCACCATCTTTTTGGTGGAAATGGCACTTATGTAACCCATTGATTTAAAAGAAAAAAACATTAGATGCTCCCCTTATTTCCACTACAGCTCACTTATTTTATGTGCAAAAGACTTTTAAGAGTGCTCATTTTAAAGGTTATTTTAAGCACTACAAAACATTCTCTTGTATTAGAATGCATAAAATGCATCTGCTCGCCGCTAAATGGCATTGACCACAACGATTAAATTTCAGACAAAATAAAAAATGGCTTTGATCTTTTATATCTAGCTTAATATTGTTCTTAGAATACTTTATAAAAAACCAAATTGTTCATTGTTTTACCTGCTACAATTTTGTTCTTTATAAAATTTTCGATAAAACGTAGTTTTGGAGATATTTGCAATAAATAGATGAAAAACGTGAAAAAATTCCGAATTTTCAATTGCCAATAACTCGAAAAGTATTGGACTTAATGAAAAACTTTATATTTGATTTTTTGCTTAAAATTAGGTCTTCTATCGATATCCGAGGCTATTTTGAAAAAAAAAAATTCGCCCCCGAAAAGGGGTGGCAACCACCCTCCGGGTTGGTGGCGGTGTTCAAATCATTTTCACTTTTGAAGTTAAGGGTACGATGAGCCTAATTCCAAAATTTCATGCAAATCGGTTCACAGTAAAAAAAATTCGGACCTCAAATGCTTCATTGACTGCACTAAAAGGTCATTTTACCTTTTGGTAAGACTTCCGAGCCTCATTTCTGATGTCATGGCATCGCTCAATTTCCTCAAACGAGTCTTTCTCGTACTGCTTCTTTTTTTTTTGAGAATTCGGTGTTCTTCGCTTTTTTCCCCTTGTAACTATTTCGTTATTTATTATTTTATTTTCACATTACGGCAGATCTTGGAAAGAACCCGAGAACGTAATATCGATATTCACCATATTTTTATCGATTTCAAGGCCGCGTATGACAGTATCTACAGAGACGAGCTGTACAGAGCCATGTCTAGTTTCGGCATCCCTGCAAAACTCATACGACTATGCAGGATGACTTTGGAGAATTCACGCTGCTCCGTCAAGGTCGGTAAAGAACTCACCGAGACCTTTGATGTCGAAAAAGGTTTTAGGCAAGGCGATAAACTGTCATGCGATGTCTTCAACATCATACTTGAACAGATTGTAAGAAACTCAAACGTCAACACCAGAGGAACAATCTTTCAAAAGTATGTTACAATTACTCGCCTATGCAGACGATATTGACGTAATGGGAAGAAAAAAGCGTGATGTCATAGGTGCTTTTGCGAGTATCGAAACAGAAGCGGCAAAAATGGGTTTGATGGTTAATGAGGGCAAAACGAAGTATATGTTGTCATCAAACAAGGACACAGAACATCAACGAATTGGACAAAACATCACAATAGACAGTCATAACTTCGAGGTAGTACAGGACTTCGTCTACCTAGGATCCGCTGTAGACACGGACAACATCAGTGCGGAGATATAACTCTTGCCAACCGTTGCTTCTTTGGGTTAAGAAGGCAATTGAGAAACAAAACCCTCTCCAGAAAAACCAAGGTAACCTTGAATAAGACCTTAATCATCCCAGTCCTGCTTTACGGCGCGGAAGCATGGACCTTATCGAAAGCGGATGAGGAAACCCTTGGTCGTTTCGAAAGAAAAATTCTCCGAATGATCTTTGGTCCCGTATGCGAAGGCAATGTGTGGAGAAGAAGATACAACAACGAGCTGTATGAGCTGTAACGCGACATGGGCATTGCCAGAAGAGTACGCATCGCGAGGCTACGATGGTTGGGTCATGTTGAGCGGATGAACCCAAACGCTCCGGCTCGTCGGGTGTTCGAAAGCACATTGCAGGGAAATCGCGGAAGGGGAAGACCTCGTCTTAGGTGGGTGGCGCAATCAAGTGGATATAGAACTCAACCGACTTGGAGTGCGAAACTGGAGAGAGCTCGCCCGAAATCGAAGTCGTTATAGAAGGATGTAGGTTGAGGCCCAGGTTCACCCCGAACTGTAATGCCCACCTAAGTAAGTAAGTAAGTAACTCTCGTTATACTGGTCGAAATCAGCCTCACTTCTCTTTAGCATGAGCATTAGTGGTTCTGCATTTGCGTGCCTGCATTCATAGGTTTCATTTTGGAGGCCGAGTGAAACCCAGAACCTCAGCGGCAGCGGTTCTGATGGCTGGTTGGCATTGCTGCAACTAGTCCATAATCCTTAATGCTAGCGGCGAAGGTGCAATGATAGTTGGAAGGACACCCCATTGGAAATGGCACTGGCAACCTTTTGCGAATAAAGCTTTTAGACGTCATATTGTTTTACAGCGTTAGTTCTTGCGAGTCGTGAACAGGATATTCTCATTCGTGTCTTAACTACATACAACAAAAGTTATATCCACTTTGCAGCAGTAAGACTTTAGTTAGTTTTTGAACTACATATTTTCTACGTGACTGCATAGTTAATCCTACGCATAACCCCTTCCCTTTGGGATTCCCTTTGAAATAAAGGACCGAACAATGGGGTGTCAGTACCCTGCTGCAGAGGCTGGCTTGAGAGCTTTTCAGTCGACTTGCCACTTCTAGGAACCTCACTGGGCGATTTCGAGAGATAAGCTGCTCATCAAATTCATCCCTTAACATGTTAACGAGCTCTGTGGCATGTTACCGTCTTGATGAAACCACGTGTCAACTCAGCCAACTGGGGCAAAAAAAATCACTTATCATGGTTCGGTATCGTTCGCCGTTGACGGCAACGTTTCCGCTAATGCCACCAGCCAATAAATAACACCAAACTTTCGTTTTTTCTGGATGCTGCTTATCAATCGAGATGCGACCAGTTTTTTTGTTTACATATCCGTTGAGCCAGAAATGAGCCTCATCGCTGAACACATTTTTTGATAAAACAGCTGATTTTCATGGATCTGTTCTAAGGCACATTCACCAAAAATAAGACGATGCTGGTAGGTCATTTGACTTCAATTCTTGTTTCAAACCCAAATCGACACGTAAAATTTTCCACGTGGTTGAGTACACATTGCTGAGAACGGCGACTAATTAACATGTCACGGTCCTTATTAGCACTGGACGCTACGGCTGCAATATTCTCTTCGGAACGCACTGTACGAAGGTTTAATGTCAAAAAAAAGTAATTTGGTGCGAAATTTGATGTTAACAGCACGAATTGTTGATTCACCAGATCAATTATCACGGCCACAAGAGATAACGATCCACATTTTTCAAAGAGCACGAACTTTTATAATAAATTTCAACAACCTGCAATCGTTGCTCGTAAGTCGTTAATCTTTCCATGATGAAATGGCAGAGTATAGTGAAAACTTTCACTTTGACAGTTGACGTTTGGACGCCATTACTAACCAGTGCAACTAACCTGAAAAACTAAGCTTTGACTCGGCCTATGAGAAGGGGGCTTATGACTAAAAAACAAAAACGCAAGAAAACGGCTGTTAAAGATAAACAGTGCATTTCGTCAGTTTCTCGTTGTTTCTCGGTAGTTGTTCTCTTTCCTTCCGGTTGTATCTCTCGTTATTCAAGGGTTGCAGTTTTGCTTTTGTTCCAAATATTATGGTAGTCTAGTTAATTACCCTTATTATGGTAGGCGTTTTGCTTGAACGACAACTTTCATTTAGGGAAATCGGTATTATGAAAGTCACTACGTAGTCGTTTAATCTAGCGTTACGCCATTTGACATTTAGCGTTCAATGGAATGGAATTTTTTGAACGACACCCTGTCATTCTTCGGTATTGCAGCTGTCGTTTTATTTCAGTTAAACGACTAGTAAAACGCTACTTTTCAGCGACTTTAAATTTGCAAACGCCAAGATTGTTTTACTTGAATGTAAGTTGTAATTGGTAACTTCTATTTGACTTAATTTAGTGTGAAAAAAACAACTCAGGAGCATATCGATGGAGCAAAATCCTCAACTTGCAACAAATTTTCCACGGGGTGTCTCCCAAACGGAGGACAAAAAAAAGAATGAAAAGCAGTTAGCGGTTAGAACTGAAAAAGAATTGCAATCGTTAAAATAATAATAAAATAATAAATAAAAGATTCTGTTCAATAAAAAAGCAAATGGAAGTCATTGTAGTTGTAGTTATAAAGGATTCTTATTTCTCTTATCAGATTATTTTTTTTTTTGTTTCCAATATCCTCTGCTCTTTTTTGTCATCGCCATACCACTATTTCTCGCTGCAATTAACAGAGGAAAACTATTCATTTTCATTTGTTATTCAAAAACAATTTAAATTTCAAAAACCAGAATTTCTATTCAAATCCCAATCTGTCATGATCAGCTGATCATGTGGAAGGCGTTTGGATTGTAAGTAAGTGGCGTTCAAGGAACGTAATACCGATACTTAAACGCCTAAAAAGTGACTCGACAAATAAAGTGACTATTGTCACTTAAGTGTAACGCCTTTCATAATAAGGGTGAATAACTTCAAGTTGCTACTTTCAGATTTTCGTATCTGTAATACTGAAGTGAGTGCTCTTCCTTCTCTACATTTTTGGTACACTTCAAAGCAAGTTCGGGCTTTCTGGTGTCATGTGAAATAGCGTTTCAAAAACTATCCGAATCAAAAAAAGTGATAAATAATTTTTTGAATCCCCTTTTCATAAGCCGTATCACTCTCTTAAAAAAGAACCCTTTTTATGAAATTTTGCTGTTGAAAGAAATTTGCTGACAAGATGAGCCTCACCTTTTTTTGAAGCTTACGTCAGTTTCTTTGCCAAGAGAATATGGTGTAGAAATTCGCTTGAGTTTCAGTTTTTTTTTTTATGAGTCGTTTTCTATCTCTTTTTTCTCTCTCAGGTCTCAGTACGGTTCTGAAAATTCTCATTTTCTTATTTTGACTTTTTAAATGGTGATATGGTGAACGCTACGGGAAAGCTGTAAGTTCCGATGGGTCTTTGGAAACACTTCTAGATAAGCAATTTCATCGTCCGTGATAAGGGATGAATTCGCTGAAATGCAAAATAAGACCATTCAGTAAAGTTGTTGCCTGGTTTTCAAAGCGTCGCTTCTCTTCTTAAAAAAAAAATTGACAACCGGTTTGAGGAATTGATGAATCGCACTGGTCTTTTCAGGCCAATTTGTTAGGATTTCGGTGAGTTTCTTACCTCCTTGATTTGTTTCTTATCTCCTTTGTTTCTTATCTCCTCGACTTGTTTCTTATCTCCTCATTTCGTTTTAAAAACTAATCATTGAAGTGAAAGAATTCACAAAGCATAATTGACCTAATCGCACCCTTAGAATGAAAGTGGCCTAACTCAAAATTCTGCCGCTGAGCTACGAATATCAGTCCGTGGCAGTGTCTTAGAATGAAAGTGACCTAGTTAAGAAATGTATTTGTGAGAAATGACAAATGAGCAATAAAGTCTTCAAAAAGTATATTCGGTCAGTTTGTTGCGACATCAATAATGACATGAATTTTGGGTAAGATCACTTTTATTCTGAGGATGCAAATTGATCTTCTTCTTTTTGTATTTGTATTTGTATTTTGTATTTATTTATTTCAAGCATTTTAAAAAATAGTGTCTTTTTTTAAATACTTAGGATAATGGATGGTTAATAGAATTTTACAAAAATTTGAAAGATAATCTTCTATATATTAATCGGCAAGTGGTTTTTTTGTGGTACATTTTTACCCCACTTAACGATGACGCACCCGCATGAAGTATATATTTTCTGAAAGGTATTTCACCATAGAATGGAAGAATATACTTTTTTTCCGGATCTGTTAACGTTTACCCGGTTAAATTGCGGTAGAAAAATCGTGCAAAAAACAACAACAACACTGTGTTTTTTTACACTGTGCATTACAATCTCATAGATCATAGTCTCTCGCATACATGAGCGCATACAAGATTACCAGTGGAAGAGGTGATTTTACGATCAGGTAGTGTGATGCTGAAAACGGAGAAGTGTGTGTGCGTTTATTCCGTCTCAGCTTAAGTGTGAATGCAAAACTGTTATTTTTTCTTTGAGCGTTTTAACTGTGTGGAAAAAGCTAAATGTAAGTTGAGTTCATTAGTTCAGGAGAGTGTGTGTCTTATTAAATTTTCTCTCTTTTTTCGTAGAACGCTTTATCTGAGGAAGTTTTTTGAATATTTTGCAGAAGTGCTTTGAGTGGCGGCTAAAAAATTTATATTTATTGATTTGATTTGATGTTAATAAAAAAATACCTGCCTAAATTGATCGCCTATGTAAGTGTTGCATTCTTATTTACTTTCCCATCAACGTAATTTGGATATTTAATTTTGCAGAAAAACCTAATTGGAGTGGCGGCAGAAAAAAAGATTTCATTTGGATTTTTAAATACGTGCCAAGTTTGACGGTTGATGTTAGTGTTGTCTTCTTCTTTATTTAATAATGAAAAAAATTAAAAAAATTAAGAAAATAGCACTTGACATATGGAGTCATGACAGATTCAAGATAATTTTTCTTAAGTAAACAAAAAAATTAACAAATATTTTTATCGGGACGAACACCAGAGATGTTTAGCACACAAAAACAAAAATATTTAAATTTTTTGTAAAAAAGAAAGAATAACTTTAGTGGTCGAAGCTCGACCACAGGGCGAAACTAGTATATGAAAAATAGCTTATGATATATTAACGTCAAAAGATTTCAATTTGACTTACATAAAATAAAAGTAAAAGAAATAGTAAAAGCGAAAGGAAATTGATTTAGCATCTGTATAGGGTCCTTAAAGAGTTTTCGAAAAATGTGTAGCTGTCTAGTTTTCTCAGGCTGGCTGGTAGATTATTCCAAAGGCCGATCGCGTGCACAAAGAACTGTTGTTTTGTAATTCGGTATTTAAAAGATTGAACAATAAGAACATTACTTCTCCGAGATAATGGAAAAATTATTTTATGAAATGAGTATTCAGGAACGTTTTTTTGTATTAATTTAAAGAGGAAAGTCAGAGTAAGGAAATCAAGGTATTTGTTCAGAGGCATACTAAAAACATTCTTCGCATTTTCAGAAACATGATCGAATCGTTGCAAACCGTAGATAAATCGCACAATATTATTAAGCGCAACTTGGAGTTTGCGTTTGCTCACACTATCCGGGCAGCAGAAAATCGGGTTACCGTATAAGAGAGTTGGAAAAAGTAGGGTTTTGGATAACGTCATTTTCGTAGATACCGGAAGACAACTTCCGGAGAGATTGAGCACACGCAAAGCAGCATAAGTTCGACCAAGTGCACATGTTATATGGTTGTCCCATGAAAGAGTCTGGTTGAAAATTACACCGAGGTTCTTCACAGTTTTAACGTAACTCAAGTTTGACCCATCAAGCTCAACACATGGCAAACATGTTGTATCGATGGCAGTATTATTGATAACAATAGCTTGGCATTTTTTCGAGTTAAGCTTAAGGTGATTATTTTTAGACCATTGGACTATAAGTGAAAGATCCTCATTCAATCGCGCAGTTGCATCTTCAACCATACCTAAGGAGTAGCTTAAGTAAACTTGCACATCGTCTGCGTACATATGGATCTTGCAATACTGGAGAATTGACGGGAGATCATTCTTGAACATGGTAAATAAGAGGGGCCCAAGAATTGATCCTTGGGGCACGCCAGTGTGAGTCGAGAGAAAATCAGACAATACTGAATTAGCAAAAACTGCTTGAGTTCTTTGGGTGAGGTATTCTTTCATAAGAAACAGAGAAGAACTATCAAAAAGGAAAGAAAGCTTAAGTTTTTTCAAAAGTATACTGTGTGAGACAGTATCAAACGCCTTAGAGAAGTCAAGTAGAGCAAGTGTTGCTATTTGGTTGCTGTCTATATTTTGACGAATATCATCTGTTCTTTTAAGAAGTGCCGTTGTGCAGCTGTGGTGAGGCCTAAAACCTGATTGGGAAGAAGAAAGCAGTTGGTTGGTTTCTAAAAAGGTGATGATCTACCGACTCAGAAGCTTTTCAAAGGCTTTTGAAAGGAAAGGAAGGATAGATATTGGGCGGTACTCCTTTTGATTTGAATTCGTCTTCTTTGGCACGGGAATTATTTTTGAGGCTTTCCAAAGAAGAAGTTAAAATACTGTTAAAAATGTGTGTTATAAAAGGCGTTATAAATGGAAGGATAATTTTGACGAACCTAGGATGCATATTGTCAAGGCCAATGGCTTCTGATTTAATATCTTTTATAGCTTTGAACACTTCGATTTCATACACTCTACTGAAGCTAAAGTTTCTTTGAAAACCATGATTACTGTCTAAAACATTATTAATCTCAGTTTCTTCGTTTTTGTTAGACGTTATTTCGTTATTTTCCCTAGACGCTGCTAATAGCTTTGTGATCTTAAAGGGATCAGCTCTTCCACTTGTTTGTTTCACGCTAACTAATGATCCTCCTGTGGGCTGCGGTTATTGGGCATCCACAAGTTATGAGCAATAACTAAGCTATGATCTTTGGGAGCTCGCTGTTATCTTGGACAAGAGATCGTATTATAAGTTCTCAGTGGTATTTTAGGAACTGTCTTTCGCTTTCAAAGAACTAAAAGAAGTGTTCACAATTCGATTGGACCATTTTCGATGCAATTGTTGAAAATTTATTTCCACGCTACAGAAAAGAAGCGCCGTCGGTCGGTTTCAGAAAAGATTATTCAATAGTCCTTCGAGCCTGAATTTAAAACGACTGTTCTTATTATTTTTCGATAAAAAATTGTTTATACAAATTTAATACATACCACTGCAGTGACATTTTCTTTGACGAATTTTGCTAAGATTTACTTGGTCTGATTGCAAGCTACGGATTTCATCAAAAGTCCAATCACTGTTGGTCAGTGTTCAAAGTTTTTTTATTTAGAAACCATTTTTTTCGCCTCCTACAGTTATCACTATTCATATATCACTTCAATAAATCGTTCGCCACCCACCAAAGTGTAGGTACCCATCTACTTGCACCTTTGCAGTATTCGATTCATAAGGCCAAGTAAGGGAAGGGCAAAATAGCCTGATTTGCGTTCCAATCCGGACCACCTCCATGTTTCAACCACCTTGTTCACTTATAGAAGGCAAACTTGGCTGGAGCTGATAATAAGAACAAAATCGCAGTAGTGTTAACTTTAGCACACATGTGATTCGTATGTAGACATTCACATTTTTAGGGGCGCGTGTCTACTCACTGCAAACACACAAATTTACAAAAATAGAAAAAACAAGTTTTGTGGAGAGAAATACGTGAAATTTTTTCCCGACACAAGTTTACTTTCCCTTTTTTGTTTTGTTTTCTTTGTGTGATTTTTTTTTTTGTGGATTTTTTAATCGTGTAGATTCGTACATCTCCCATCTCCCATCTCTCTTCTCCCCGTCTCACTATAAATTTTTGTTTGGTCCTTTTTACAAAAGAGGGGTGGCTTTTTTGCGATCTCTTTCGCAAAAGAGTTGTAGGTAAACTTCCGGTGTAGAGTTGTACATCGATGCATTTATCGAAAAAGGGGTGTAAACGAAGTTGATTTTCTGTTATTTTTATTGAGATTTGTTTTTTTTCTTTGTGTTCAGTGCTGAGCGTCCAACGTTCGTTGTATGAGCGGGGGTGGGGGTTGTGAGGGTTTTGTTTTCGTTTTGCAAGGAAGCTGGGGATATGGCAATTCTTTGTTTTCTTCTTGCAGTTACGATTTTTTGTCGGATTGTTTTTAGGACCCATGCCGTCAGATGAAAGGCGATTGGATGTTTAACGTGGGGATACTTATTTGGGTCATTTTTTATATCGCATTTTGACAGTCCCTACAGTCCCGTGAAAAAGTTGCTAGCAGCTAGGTAGGTACCCACTGTATGATTGTGTGGTGCTGGTGAACAGTTTGTTTTATCCTTGGAGTCACTTATAGGTACGTACGATGGTTT